>JACAXG010000036.1:1600928-2865194 GCA_018881555.1 Amblyornis subalaris | reverse complement strand
AAGGAGGAGGAGGAGGAGGAGGAAGAGGAGGAGGAGGAAAAGGAGGAGGAGGAAAGCAAGACCAAAGACCTGTTGCATAAAACATAACGGCTTCTTGGTTTCTTATGGTGTATACTGGGAGTCCTTTTGATGCAAATAAGTCGATTTCTTTTTCAATTTATTTTCTGRTGGGTTTTTTTAATACCCTRGCAATTCACTGGTTGAGCACTATTTTGCATAAAGACAGGTCAGCTTAGTCTGTTGAATGCAAGGCTCACAATGGAAACTGGCTTTCCAGGAGGATGAATATCCTCTGATTCCTGTGTATCTTACCGAGGAAGTCATTGTGAAGAGCTGTACACCCCATTGTTTCCCTCTGAAGGGAGGGAAGGTTTGTGGGGACAGACCTGGGAGCACAGATCTGCATAAGGAATGGAGTGTGCAGAGAGAGGGGGCAGCTGCCTTCCCCTCCTCTTGCAAGTCAGTGCTGCCTGTATGGAAAGGAGAACCCCTTTCCATGGCTTCACATGAAAGTAGTGTGTGGAACGGCATCCACATGATTGATAATTAATTATAATTAATAAGAAATTAAAAAAATCTAATTGCATACTGAGATATTATCAGAAATCAATTTCTGAGGCAATTTCTTGGGAGTTAATTCGGGGACACCCATGTGACAAATCTTCTGCAGAAAGCTTTTGCCTTTAAAATATAATGGCACTGGTGATTTCTGATTTCACTCAGGAGGAAATGCCTGAGAAATTTTCACTCTGGAGGAAAATGTACCAAAAATGTTCTTTTAAAAGTTCTTGTTTCCATGGTTTAAAAGCTGTAATTATTTTAAATGCTTAATGGCAGCTCAATATCTATACTGGTGACTGTTCACTTCTGTTTGCCCTGTAAATATATCCTATTARTACACGTGTGTGAGTGTGTGCATTTATGTATACTTAAAACACATATGGTATGGAAAATATATATATTTATCCATTAGAAGCTACTTGTTCTTCCTTCTTTTCAACTGTCTTGCTGCCAGCTGCCTGTACCAAAGGCAGTGAACAGTTGAAACATTACAGCACTCTAATTTTATGTCTATTGGGCACTGCTGCTTTGCTGTATATTTTCTAAAGGAGTTTATTGTCCACTAGGGCTCTTTTAAAGGCAGGCTTGGATACTGGGGACCTTAAAAGTGATGAAACTTAAATGCAAATCCATTCACCTTTTCTTCCATGCAGTAAATTCTACTACCTGCACTCTGAAATGCAGGAGATAACTGTTATGGTACCCTATTTTTTAATCTAATGTTGACTCTTTTGGGCTAATTTTCTTATATTTACTGTTTCCAAACGTGATGCAAATGTCAGGATACAGMAATCACTGAAAAGCAGTTGTTTGCTCCAGGTAGAGTAGGATTTCACATCCTTGGTCACTGCTGAGCTGGTAATATCACCTTCATTCCATCTTTGCCAGAGGACCTATTCCTGAATTAATGGTGATGTCCCTGGATTTGAAAACACAGCTATGGGAGAGGAGGTGCTGGTAGGAAAAAGTGAAGATGGGTGTGAAATACTGACCTGGGGAGAAAACATTTCATCTTCAGCCCAACAGAGTAACAGATGTGTTTCTGCTCTGTCTTTTGACTCTTCGTGACTCATCTCTACAGTCGGGAACCAACACTGCATCCTCGAGACGAGATGRAATCCTTGATTCAGGAATTCCTGTAACAGCCTGTGCTTAGCTCTGAGCATGAGCTCAGCTCTTAGCTTGCCSTCACTGCTGCAGGGACGGCAGAAATGATCAGCTGTGATGCTCAGCTTGGTTGGAAAAAACTTCCACCCATCTGAGGGATTTACATAATGAACTCCTGGGGCCGTATTTGCAGTTCTAACAACATTAGTCAGGAGGAAGCGCATCGATAGCAGAGCTCATCTGTGTTCCCGGAGTTTGGTGGGACCGTTCCCACCGAGGGTGGTCCTTAAGCTCAGCCAAGATGAGCAGGCAGACAGCAACACCTGCTCAGCTCTTTGTTTTGCAAGTGGTTTTTTCCTCTCTTGCATCACCTCCGTGATGCTTTTAATAAAACTCCTCATCACCAGCAACCTTTCTGCACGGTCACGGGGGATGTGCTGAGGCAAGCAAAACGCTGCACATCGACGTGAAGAGCTGTTCTTTTCATAACAGGGAGCTGCAAGTGTGGACTTTGATGCTCCATAAAATTCTGACATCCTGGGAAGGGAGTCCTAGATCTGTTTTATACGCTGTAGTAAAGGTGATCCTTGGAAATTGCTTGTTGAATAACTCTGCGGTCTGCTGTACATCATTTTTATTGATGATAAGGAAGATGTCATCACTATGGCTTGCCTTGGAGAGGGAGGTGGTGAGGCACTGAGTTGGTTGGAAATACGATGTTCTGTGTTAAAGACCTCGGTGCCTATTGTGGAAAGAAAATGTTCCCACTGGTACTCCTGGGTGTATTGGCTGCAAAGTTTGTCAACACCTCCCAGTGCTGCACAGCCCAGTGGAACACAACTCTGCCGCTTCCAGGAGGTCCTTTGCTCCTGCATCAGGAATTCCTATTTTTCAGTGCCATTTGGTGTTAATTTGCTGTGAATTACTGACTTCTGTTGGCAGTCCAGCCATGGGGATGGACCTGCGCAGGTCTTTAACCTTCGAGTTCAGAAATACACCCCTGCCTGCTAAATATGGTTGGGGTGGGTTTTATGATGGCTGCAAATTGTGGACCATTAGGGAAGAATGATTGGTTTTATGAGCAGAGCAGGATCTCTCTCCTCTGCTGCGTGTGCTGGATCATAAAGGGGTCACCTATCTCGTGGGCAACTGCTCACTGTGCTACTGAGAGCAGGAAACCATTCCAGGGTGTTATGAGAAGCAGTTTACAGATTAAATTGTAGAGCATACACTGCTACTAACCAAGAGGACTTTGCAAATTGTCTCTCTCCTAAATCAGTTTGTGTCCATTGAAATCGCACCAAACAATTAAAAATGAATCATTGTTAAAGCAAATGCTTGTTTTCCCCTCCAGATGGGTCCTTAAGCTTCTTTATAGAGCATTTTCTCCTGGCGTTTTCCACCTTCAGAAGTATTCCTTTAGCCCTGGGAATAAGGGGTGTGCATGCACACCAGATTTGTCATGTTTCTATAGATCTCTGGGGTGGCAACTTCAGTACCAAGACTTGAGCACAGCTGGTTTATGCTTGGGAAAGGAATTGTGTGGCAACATCATCTGCAAGTAGGAAAATAAGGACTTAATGACTCCACAGATCACCATTCTGTCTTATTATTTAGTACTTGGGCTCATGACTGCAATTCCTGGGTATCCAAGACAGTCTTGTATTTCCTGTATTTTTAAATCCTGTACATTTTCTCCCTTTAGATAATACATGGTAGAGGCATCCCAGAGCCTTTGAGACTGTCTCCTGTTACAGGGCAGCTGCCACAGCCTTCCTTCTAACACATTCAGCTGGTTTTCATCTTTTCCTTCAGGAACCTCTGGAAGGAGGGCATGCTTGAATCTTGAGAACTCACAGCGTTTGTTATTCCTGCCTTTCATTTAATACCTAGCACTTTGTCAAGACATTTGCTTTCAGAGGCATTTTCCCCCTATTTGTAGTTTTGATGGATTTTCAGCTTTTCCCATCCATCAGTAAAGGTGGGAACTAACCTTGGGTTTGAAGATTCGTAGTCTGGTCATTACAATATCCATGGCTGGGAGGTCAGTCTTGTGTGAGCAGGTGAACGCAGCTGTTTGCATCYCAAAACACAGCAGGAGTGACAGGTGCCCTCTATGCCTGCTCCTTTCAACGTGAGGAAACTATTGGAGGTAACTTTCATGAGATTTGAGTTTTCTCAGTGCCATCACCTTTGTGGCCCTGGCTGGACTCTCAGTCTTTCCTTGGGTGGTGGCTGTCCTGTGGCCATGAGGAAATAGGGAACCATGGTTAGACCACCCAGTGCCCTTCCAGATCTGTCCACAGAGTGAGCCACAGCACTGGACAAAAACATATCCTCTAGCTCTTCTCCTTAACACCCTGCTCAAAGAAATCTGGGATTTCTTCCTGCTCACGTCAGAAGTTCAGAGAGGACAAAGGAAATCTCTGCTGTCAATATTCAAAATTTCATAGACTAACAGAATGGATTGGGTTGGAAGAGACCTTAGAGATCACCCAATTCCACCCCCTGCCACAGGCACACCTTCCACTATCCCAGGTTGCTCCAAGCCCCGTCCAACCTGGCCTCGGACACTTCCAGGGATGCAGCAGCCACAGCTTCTCTGGGCAACCTGTGCCTCATCACCCTCACACTGAAAAATTTCTTCCCAATATCTAATCTAAACTCACCCTCCTTCAATTTAAAGTGATGTCAGAAAGCTGGAGAAGCAGCAACTGGCACTTGGGTGGGACACCAAGGACTTCTTGAGACCCAGCATGTGAGAACCCCAGCTAGACAGCAGCCTCCAGGAACGGGAGCCATTCCCCACGGTGGGAAGAGAGGACGTCCCGCATCAGCACAGCAGGAGCCTCCTCCGARCTGCTGACGGAGCTGCCGCCGCCGAAGGGCCGGGCAGGGCCGCCACAGAGGCTGCACGCTGCTGTCAGCAGCCATTAAAAGCATTAAAAAGGTGAAAACTTATGGCAGCACTTAGTGAGTCCCAGGTTGTTCGCTCGGCGTACGAGGAGACCCGCGTGTCACATTTTATGTCGGTGCACGCACCAGAAGCACATTTAATGCGCTGCACAGAGAGCTTATTAAACACTGCATTTAATAAATGCGTGCGTGTGTGTGTGTGTGTGTGAGTATTGATGCTCTCAGCACTCGGCCACGCGAGGAGCAGCCCTTTTTTTTCTGCAAATGAGGCCACCTGTTCCTCCCTCCCCGATTTGACAGGTTTGAGTCTCTTCGCCGCGAGTGGGCGGACAGTCGGGTTTGATTTACTGGATCCTCTCCCCTGGTGCGATTGCAGCATAATTATATCGATAATCAGCCCCGTTTGTGGCCCGAGTGTTCTCCAGCACGCACACACACACACACACACACGCTCCTATCCCAGTACCAAGCCCGGAAAACGGGTCCTGCTTTCTGCTCGCAGGGGTTTGGCTGCGTGATAAACACAGATTGATTTCTGAGGGCTCGTGGCGGTGACTCGATCGACCCAGGGCGTGTGGTACACGATGAGATTTACAGTTACGCTTTGTAGGTATTTCATCAGGTGAGACYGGTCCTTGTTAGAGAAGTGTAAAAAATTGGAGAATCGATTTTCTTTTTTTTTTTTTTTTCCCCCCTTATTTTGATGTGCGGGGTTCGCCTGGAAAACGGGAAAGAGACTAAAACTGTGGAGGGGAGTTCATGCTACACAGGCAAAATACACACATTTTTCCACCAAAAAAGATTGATCAAAATCACTTTGGAGAACACAAGGTTTTTCACTCATCTAAAAGCAAAAATTGTTCTATTTGTTTAGGCTTTGGCTGGTTTTGCTATTTTTGAGCTTCAAGAAAGTATAAAGGCAGATATAATTAGAAACAGTCTTTCATTTTTAATAAGTGTCATTGAAAATACCTTTTAAGGGTCATGGKTTTTTTTAGATAGAGTTATTTTTCKGTTTTATTATTTTTAAACTATTTCTATGTTTGATACACACTCATGGATTACCAATTGACCAAGTATTTCGCCATGGGAAAAAGTTGTTCCGAGCACTTAGTCTGGCTTTAAAACACACACAGAAATTTGCCACCAATGTCCATGCAATGTGTGCCTTGTAAATGATACTTAAAGGCAACCCAAGTGCTTAATGCATTGGAAATGAGGAATCTGGAATGGGTGTGTGCTGGATTGGTTAAACCCTCAACCCAAGCCAAAATCAGGCACRGGAATGTGCTGGGATCCGAGCTGAGCAGCTGGTGAGGTGTGGAGTGGTACCACTCGCAGTCAGAGCCACCAGGATTTTAATTTAGCAGGGTTTTAATGCATTTCTGTCCTCACCACTTCAGCTGCTGCAACAAAGTAGTGCGTGGATGAAGGTGAGGATGAGCGGTGGTTCCCAGAGAAGCTTCTAGGCAGGGATAACCTGGTCTGGTCCCCACCAGAGGCATTCCTTGTCATCCAGGCACTACCAGCTGTCAGCAGTGGAGCATTTCCTACCTTCTCCACGTGCTCAACTTTGGGCTGCACCTTTGAGCCTCCAGCAGTGCTTGTACAAAACTTTTCAGTTGAATGGGTTTTGGTTGTGTTTTTTTTTTTACCGAAAGAGCCATTCCTGCTGAACGTTGAATACTCAAATCAAGGCACCCCCACTGCCCACACTGGGCCTGTTCTGGATAAACAGGCAGTGTCAGGACTGTAGAGCTGGTGCCTTCCCACATGCACGAGGGCAAGAAGGCCCTCTCTAACTTGTGCATGCAGTGTAGCTTCATCAGCACTGACAGCTTCCCAGAGGATCACTCTATTTCTCTGTCTATCCCACTGCTCCAAAAGCTCCTTGCTTGGTTTTATGATGACCAAGCTGTGCAGGGCCAAGTGTGCACATGGCCAAGGTTACCCCACTCTTGGTGCGATTCACCCCAGTCTGCAAGACCAGGACAGATCAGTGGCTGTTTCGTTTTTGACAACACAAAAAAAAAAAAAAAAAGAGAACACTCAAACTTAATTAATTGTTGTAGCACAGGCTCCCTCTGCCTTCAGCTCCATAGTTGTCTCTGCAAGGCAATGCCAGGCAGCAGGGGAGGGGATCTCCTCCTCACCAAGAAATTCTTCATGAAATCCTTGGCTCACACTCCCAGCCTGGCACATCTGGGGCCAAGGCAAGTCACAATTGCCTTGATTTTGGGGGAGCTGGAATGAATGGCCAGATGTAGAAACGAGCWGGAGGGAAATAACACAGAACAATGTGACTTGTTTTAGTGGCTGGCCAAAGCCAGGGTGGCAGAAGATTCTCTAGAGAAGGTTGTGGCTTTGCCTTGTCCCGCGGCAAGGTGTGGTAAATCCTTGGCAAACTCCTTGTGCAGTGCCTCGGATTTGAAAGACTTTAAGGYAGAAAATAAATCCTGGGTGGCTGGGGTTTACACTGCCCTTCTACCCTCATCCTTCCTGCTCCATGGGTGATATCCCAAAACACCTCTCTGGGTGAGGTGGTGCCACCCATGTCTGTGACACCTCTGGGGCTCACGACTTCCCATCACCACCCACAACATTTCCTATGAACAAGGCAGGACTAAGGTGGTTTGCCAAAGTGGAAAATTTAATTTTATTGTTGACTACACTGAAACCTGGATGTTATAGAGCTCGAGTTTCACCTTTGTGTCCTTCCTCTTGAAGGGAATTTTGTGTTGTGCATCGGAGTCTACCAGGAAACTCCACTAATAATAACAAACATGACACCTGCAATTAAAGCCTTTACTGGTACCATCCTGTGTGGGATGCCACACTGGGTAGGACAGAGGAATAATTCCTCAGAGCTGTGGGAAAAGCTAATTTCTTTATTTACATGCTGGAGGGAAAAGGTAGAACGGAAACCTGGCAGGGAGGAATATCTAGAACCTTGCTGCAAGTGATCTTAAAAGATCACACATACTTAATACTATAAAAACCCATTTCATATCGATTTTCTGGCAGTTGTGTATTCTTAAATAGGCCAAGCAAAATTATAATATTTGTTTTGCTTTGTGAGCAGAAAAGTAAAAAAAAAAAATCATTTCAGCTCAAAAAAAAAAAAAGGGGAACAAACCCAGAAGAATTATTCCTCCAGCCACAAGGACGAACATTTCTCAAGATCTTAAAAGCATCTTTAAGTAAAATGCATTGTGAAAGGCAGTAGTTCAAATAAGCTCAACCCTTTTTACATATAAAACGCTAGAAACTATTTGCAGAGACAGATTTTTCTGATTTGATGTCATGATTTTAGTGGTGAGGGGATGAAAATTCATCAGTCTAGTTATGAGTCAAGTCTTCAATTAGGGTTTTGTTATCCTTAAAATAAAGGAAAGCTCTAGAAAGGCTGGAGACTACTCAGTGTGTGCATGCATGTGAGTGTATTTATGTGGGTATTTAATAGGGACAGGTTTTTACCTTTAAATTTCCTGTTTGAGTAGAAATTTAACCAGACCTTTGGCTTCTTCATGCTGTGAAAAAGGAGAGTGTTAGCATTTCGTTGGTGAAACGAGTGCATTCAAAGCAGAACATGGCCTTTAAAATCCCTTGGGAACCTTGTTTGATCATTTTCTCCCTGATAATGTTTGTGTTGCTCTTGTGTGGCTTTCTTCTTGTTGTTTCCTTACTTTGGATGTGATTTTTATCTATTCACTAAACAAATTGCTTTATCTATTTTATGACYATGTGCCAGAGAATTTATTTATTAAAATAATTGGTCCAGAGAAAGAAAGATCAGAAGATTTCCCGTCTAGACAAYTGAACTTTAGTTAAGTGAAAATATGGAAAGGAACAAGCTTCTTTCTGTTTTTCCTTCTGTGTGAAGTGGAGGTGGGCACCAATTCTCGCCCCCTCCAGCCTTTCTTCTGTGTCATCCTTCTTTGGAAAACCACTGGGGATGGCTAAACTACAAGGACAGAMCAGATCCATGGTCCATCCTCTTTCATTTCCTCACAGCAGCAACAAATGAACGACTAAAAGTGTTTGCTTCACTTCTCATAAGGAAGGAGGCAACTACAGCTCATCCATCTCCGCCTCCAGATATTCATCCATCACTGCTGACTTCTGCTGGATATGACCAATTGTATCCAAGTCTCAGAYGGTGTGGGCCTTGGAGAGGTGCAATTTTTTAAAACAAGGGCAGATTCTTTTAGTTTTTTTCTGTGTTGTCCCTCTTGAAATGCTATTTCCRCATCTGAGACTGCCTGGCATTGATGTCCACAAAACATGGTCCAACCTGAGAGGAGCACTCAAGGCTGCAGCACTGAAGTGTTTCCCTGTCTCTTGTTTCAGACTGTTCTGGTGTCACTGTCGTGTTAAGTGTGAAGAGAATCGAAAGAACAGACCGTGGGAAACTTTTCCTTCGTAGCTCCTCCAGCAGCGAACAAAATGCCAAAAGCAATACCCATGCTCTGAGCTTAATATGAAAAAGGAGGCTATTTTTAGAAGGTTTACCCAGAAAGCACAAGCTCCAGCAGCACRGTGGTGCACCAGTGAATCGACTGTGTGCTTTGGAAAGCCCTTTTGATGGGGAGTGCAGACAAACGTGTCCTTGCTGAACCTCTGTGCTCAGCCAAAGCCTCTGCAGCTGGAGCCAGGCAGCAATGAGCAGCTCTGTTCTGCTCACAGACCGTGTATGSTGCTAAAGAAACTGTGGACTTTCTGAAGAAAACATATGGGGATGTTCTCCTGTCTGGTGATCATGCTAATTTTTCCAATTCCATTGTTTTTTGACTCGATGCGTGCCAGCTTTTCCCCCAGCAGCGGTGCCAGGCACTGGCACCAAGGCTGCTCCAGGGGCTGTGACACAGAAGGTGACAAGATGCTGCTCTCAGCACAGCCCAGATGGAGCAACTTGAATTTTCCCCAAGGCATGGACAGCCCAGCAAACCACAGCAGCACTGCAGGCAGAACCCAGGCCACAGCACCTCCCTGAGTGCTCAGCTCTGGTTGTACACAGAAGTCCATATGTAAAAGGTATAAACCACCATTTGGGGTTCTGCAGCTGGGATGCAGCCAGAGCAGGGATTTGGGGGAAAGCAATAGCCAGAAAGAGGCAGCAAAGCCAGGAGTGTGGTTCCTGCAAAGCCCATCAGCAAACTGGGGCAGTTCAGGAGAAAAACYGGAAACATCCAGGGGCGTGTGTGACCACACAGGGTCCACCTCACCCCACCGTGGCAGCCAATCCCTCTGCTCCTCTGGGGAAAACCAGCCTGGCATTTAGCACATGCTGGGTCCRAGAGTCTAAGAGCTGCTGACTATTTCAAAATTCGAGTTTGTCTTCAGATCCATATTGTTGGAGCCAGCGCAGACCCAGCGATCTTCCCTAGCAAGAAATAGATGGTAAAAAAAAAAGAAAAAAAGAAAAGTTCTTTACTGATAAATTAAACCAGCTTTAAAAATGGTTTTGGCAAAAGATACATGAGGATTTTTGTACATTGCTGTTACGTTACTTGAAGGGTGTGATTTTTTTTTTTAATTTTTTTCTTTCACCTTCCTATGTGTCAGAGCTGGGCTAGTAAAAATTCAAATATAGACCAAGTTTGAGAATGCAAGTTGTATTTTACCATTACTCCTCACACTGGGAGTATGGCACATATAAGAGCATTTCACTTCCATAAGTAGCAGCTGAAATAAAACATCCATTTCCTTTTCATGCGCAGAAATAGTAATAGTGGCTGGAGAAAGGAGATGACAATTTATTTTGAACACCAGTCATTGCAGGATGGTTATAGCACAGTTAGGGCTGGTCTATGGCTCTGCTGCAGCCAGCAGGTTTTAGAGTGGCAATTTTGCCTGTYTGCCTGCCTAGGGATCATCTGTAGGTTTTTGAAATGCATCTGTATCAAAAAATGCTCTTGGAACAGTTTCTGGGACAAGCCTGTAATGCTTTCCCTCCATCCCGGTAGTGTTCCCATCTGGAGCACTTACAACAAACTGTGCTCTCCCATTTGCTAACTGGAACCAGTTCAGTGTTAAATTGCTAATCCTGACTGTCCATCAGGTTTCTCTTCTTTGTTTTCACAGGTTCTGATTCAGCACGATATTAGCATATATATGAATTCAACAGTGTGACTATTTCCACTGAAACAGAATAATAGCAACTATAACGATGATAATAATTATAATAATGATTTGATGATTATGATGATGGTGGTGATGGTAATAATAATAATCTTTCAGGCCTAAAAGTGAAGCTGGAGCTGTATTGTCCCATCCACCCCTTGCCTGAATGCTGGTGTCTGAGGCATCCAGCAAAAGGCTTTCATGGAGCCAGGAGTTCAATCTGAACAGTTTACCACCCTTAATAAGTCAGATATTGAGCTTCTTGCTTAGCCTTGAGTCAGGCAAAGCTCTCCCTGAGCTCTGCAGAAGCTTTGTCAAATCTTCAGGCTCTTGCTTATGAGGATTTTCCTTTTCTTTCCTTCTCGCCGTCTCAGCATATTCACCATCCAGCCCATCCCACAATCYCTTCCCAGATCACTCTGCTGCTGGGAATCTCAACAGCTTTAACCCACCTCTTCAGCTTRAGGGAGGGAAAGAGAGACAAAAAGGAAAGGAGACAAGGCAGAGATATAAATCACATCAACTTTGGGGGCCCTGGGACCTTTTGCCTGTGGTTTGTGATGTTTGTTTCCTTGGGCTGAAGGCGCTTCGGGCAGGGACTCTGCTCTCCCTCCCCGGCCCATCCCACTGGGCAGGCTCGCAGCAAGGAGCAGTGCAAATCCCAGMTAGCATCCCGCCTCCAGAGGGACTTCCAAGGCTTTTTGGGTTGTTGCTAAACAAGCTGCAGCCTTAACCCCTGGCAAAGGGGCTCGTTGCGAACAGGCACTGGGAGAAGACTCGGAGCAATCCAGCCTTTAAAGGGCAGTGCTGTTAAAGCAGCACCAACTCCAGCAACGTGCACTTTAAAAATGCATCAAATAGGTAAAAAAATACACTTCAGTGACTTCATGCTTTTGTCTGAGGAAGGCAAGAGGGAGTTAAAAATCGCTAAAGAGCAAAAGCAAAATCAACTTAGAAAGATATGAACTGACCAAGAGGGAAAGGGGACAGAACAGACGCTGAAGGGAGACCTTGTTCAAAAGTGTCAGGAATGTGACCAGCAGGCGAGGTCCCCAGGCTGCCCCAGAGACGTGGGTGACCTTGGCCACGTCTCTTTGCTTTTGCTGGGCTTATGTTTTATCTGAACTGTCTTAGGTATTCAGGCTGCAAACTCTTCCCAGCTGGGACTGTCACTGCGGATTCACACCGTGCCAAGCGGGAAAGGTCCTGAGCGATTCTGCATTTCTGGGCACTGGGTAGAAAATAGCTTAAAAGGTCTGGGGTTAGYGCATGGAGCTCAGGCATTACAGTGGACATGGAAAGAGAATACAGCCTGCCCTGAATTTTTCTCTCCAGAAGTCCTATTTATTTATTTTTTACATCTGTGCCCTAACCACAGCTGAAAACCAGTCACTTCTGTGCAAAAATGATATAGCTATTTTTGCAGCACACAGTAGTTTGGGACAGGATATGAAGAATATTGCATCTGATTGAAAGTATAGCAGCGGCAGAGGTGGGCAGGATGTAATTACCCAAATTGTGGTTTGGCCAGGACAGCAAAAATATCTGRTATGAAATGCCCATGAGGTTGTCGATTCCTTTCAGTGTCCAGCACGAGTACCTAACGGGGCCTCCAGAGGTGACACCTCCCCCAACAGGGATAATTCTCCATCCAAGGACAAGTGTAATCAGCTCAATTGCTCAGCCAGTTTTGTGCAACACTTTCTGTTTTGCTTAATAGCTTCCTTTTCCCAAGCTGCCTAAAGCCAAACCCATTCGCTTGCAAAAGCTGCCCAAAACCCTGTGGCTGCAGGGAGGGATCCAGGACATCCTTAAAACCATGGAACACGTGTGGGGTTTAAATCCACTCTCGTTCCAACGGGTGGAAACAGGCACCTCGGGCGGATTAGRCAAAAGGGGTGAGGGGTAGTGATGTGCATGAATTAATTTTAAAAAGTCCCTCAAGGGCAGYGCTTAGGTTTGCCTCTGTGCTGGCACAGAGGAAATCATCAGCTACTTGGGGCTTAGTTAGGAGATCTTGCTTTAGTCAAAGAACCAGTCCTGAAGCCATGAACTGTAATCAGAGCAGGATGAGTGAAGGAAATCACCAAGGGGGGGAAAAAAAAAAGAAGATACCAGATCTCAKGTTTTCACACTCCTTTCATCATACAGAGCCTGCAAGGGTAACCCACAGAAAGTCCAAAGCCCTTCTCGTCTCTCCCTGGGTCACAGGGTGGTTGCTGCTTCTTTTCTCCCTCAGAGAATGGAAAGGCTCCTGCAATAAGAAATTATTCCTTGAACTTTGTAGGCTGGTTTTGGTACATGAGCCTTTGGACTGCTCGTTCTCACTGATTTCTACTTCTGGCAGTACTTTTCATGCAACCAGACTCTCTCTAGTAAGGATTTGCAAGAGTAAGCTGACAAACCCTTTGGCAGTAGAGAGGAGAAAAAAAAAAGTGCTTTTTTGCTCTTTTTCCTCACTAGCAGTAATTTGTGGCTCTATATTTGAAAGCTGCTTTTTACTGAATGTAAAATTACTGTAATCCCAAAATGGTCTCCAAAGTGCCACAAAGTTGTATTTAAAAAGTGTGTTAATCTTTACATCACAAATGGCCTTCTCACGTCCCACTTTTACAATTCCTTTTGCTTCTAAGAATTGTTTTTATTTACATGTCTATGAAAACAGAATCAATTCCCCCATACACACTGTTGCATATTCTTTGGAGTGAATATATTGATTGAAAAACCTTCTACCAGTCTTATTAATCTCCAGCAGTATTGACTAAGTACAGTCGTACGTATCAGTGGTACACGTGGAAAGCTCACAAAATAACAATATCAATAATGTTCTGCAACAGAAACAATCATTTCATAAATAATGAATGCGCCATATTGAATTTTGCAGGTATTTGGGGCACTTTTTTACTTTTAAAGGCCCTGYGTCCAGCTTTGTTGACACCAATATAAATAAAAAATAAATCCGTTGCATTCAATGCAGTCACATTCGTGCAAGAGCCAATATAAGAGAGTCTTAGAGCAGTCGTTTGTCAAAAGAGAAAGTAGGACATGGCACAAGTACCATCTGTGGAGAGTGATTCATAGGACAAGAATGCAGCATAATCAGTTAAATAAATACTACCCTTGTGTTTTCTACTCTAAGTGGACCTTACTCCAGCACAAATCACAGTGCAAAGCCAAAGCAATTGCAGGGACACGTGGAATTTGTTATTCCAATGCCTCGAACTAAGAGGAATTAACTCCACTTTAAACCAGAGAAAAGCCAGGGACCTGCAATTATTCTTCTCCCCGACGAGCAGGATCTCAATTTCTGCCTGSAGGGACACAGCACAAGAGGCTGGAGCAGAGCTTAACAAATAACTGACCCAAAGACACGAGTTTTTGAGACAAGACACCTCACAGCCAGTGCCAATCCACATCTTGGCCATGCTGGGCCGCCGCGGATCCGTGTGGGCTCACAACCAGCACGGAGAGGCTGGAGAGGTTGGCTCCCTTTGCAGGGCAAACGGGGCAGCTCCTGGGCAGTGGTGGCGTGAAGATTTCTCTGTAAGTGAAGCTTAAACCCAACCCCAGCTCTCAGGGCGTGGGCAGGTTTGGTGGATGAGTGGATTTGCTGGTGCTTTTAGGAAGCTGTGGGAGTGTCTGAGGTCTTGGGGATAGAGGTGAGGGGACACCAGGAGGGCAGCTGCAGGATGAACACACCTCTCAGGCTGGTTTCTCACCACGATGTGACCTCAGCATTCCAGTCAAGGAGATGAGAGGAGGGCAAATATAAAAGCAGTGCTTAAATGTCATCTGGAAAATGAAGAGGGTGACTTGTGGGCAAAAACGTTGCAGGCACATCCTCCTTTTTTTCTCTCAAGCTTGTGTTTCACAAAGAGTTTGCTTTGTGAGTCCTCCACTTAGGAGGAGGAGCCTGTGCTTTGCAGAGTTTTGACTCCATCAGTTGTGATATCCTTCAAATCTAAAACAAAAATTGGCATAATAAATACTTTAGCAATGAGTAAGACATTTAAAGTTACTTTAACGGGTACAAGATTGTTATGTTGAAAGACACAGCACATCTTTTTTTTTTTCTTCACTATACTATTATTACTTGAATCATCAGAGGTCCTAAAGGTCACTTCTACATGAGGTATTCAGAACCACCAAACCTGAGTGGAACAAAGACCCTTCTCAAAAGGGGTCTGAAATGTCAAGGGATGAGGACAAGAGAAAAAATAAGAAGGAAAAACACAACATGACTTGTCCCAGGGTTATGCTGCGAGCAGGCAGCAGACCAAGGAACAGACCTCGGGTCCTGTGGCTCAGAGCTGTAATTTTTCTTCCAGTCTCCACGGCCTCTCAGTTATCTTTTCTGTTCAGATCTGTTCCTTCACCCTTTAGCTATTGTCACACTCGCTGTTCTACACTGGACTTGCTCCAGGAGGAAAGCGCCCTTTAGTTACCCAGGATCAGATGGATATCTGGACACTGGGTGCTTTGGTTTAGTACCCTCAAGCTTTAAATTCTAATTTTGGCAGTGCTGGGGCTTGGGTGTGCCACTGTGGACCAACTCCCTCATTTTGATCTAGTTAATCACAGCTACGGTGAGTCAGGCCCTACGTGCAAGGGACCCAGGAGAACGTGTCTCCCTCTGAATTTCTAGAACTTTTTGTTCTTGCTTGTTCCAAGAATAAATAGGGAAAAGCCTTTCTTTGGTGGCATTTTGGCATTTCTGCTGCTGTGACTCATCAGAAGTATGTAACAACAAGAGGAAACTTTTTTGAACTTATTGGCACTGGCAAGAGGCAAATGTTTATTTTAATCCAGTTGCTTACATTTTCCCTTTTCTTTTACAATTCCATTTGTAAAAGGGAATGCAAATTACTGACACAATCTTAAACATGCAAAGAAGATGAGCATTTAGAAACCGTATGGAATGTACAATTCTAAATCCCTACAAAACTGCGAAACATTAAACTCCACCAAATTCTACTATTTGGGCACTGTCTGAAGGACAAAGGATGCTGAAAACATTACAAATGCACTAGCTTAATTTTTCAGTTTGTGATGGATTAGCTTTAACACGCATTTTAATTTGTAGTTGGATTTTATCAGCTGTAGACCAAGTTTGATAATCTCTTCTTGTTTAATTAGCACAATCCTCTTAGGAAGGAGAAATGCACAGACAGTAGTAATTTATGTTCTCTGACAATTTCATRCTGACAACCTGAGATATCTTCTGTCTTTAAAACATATCTACACGTGGTTCTTTCAAACATCTTTGTCCCACCTTCTCTTTCTGTGGTGCTTGCACATGTAAGGGGAAAATAACGACAGGGAGCTTACACCATAAAATAATTCCTCTGCGTGAAGAGCCAAGAGAACGTGTAAATAGACTGCATAAATAACAGCTGGCTCCTTAGAAACCAAGAGGAACACTCACAGAGAACCTCCTCCATTGCGCTGTCTGATATGTGAAGCCACACATGAATACTGGGACTTTACTCTGGGTTGGTTTTGGGGTTTTTTTTGCATGGGTGGGGTCTGAATTTGACCCTTTTTTTCCACACGTAACAAGTGTTCATTGTTCTCCTGGAGAGTTGACTCTTTTCTCTGGGGTGGGAGGGCTGGTATTTTCTCCTGRCAGAAAGCAAAGAAAGTATCTTGCCTCCATTAAAGCTACACCCCCTAAATCCATCCTTTCCACGGTGATGCTGCTCCAGTCTGACCTGCTATGAGCATGGGCTTCTCATGGAGATCCATGGGACCACTACCTTTGTCAGGAACAGGGTTTAGTAACCTCTACATCCCCTTTGGAGTTAAGCCTGTTCATGAGGTTAGCACGGACCTCCAGGATCACAGGCTGTTGTAGGAGAAGGGAATGCACTGATCCACCCCATCCCAAGAGGTGCTGGAGAGCAGAGAGGTGCCCTGAGCTCACTTCTCCATGCCAGGGGCAGAGGGCAGTGACCTGTGGCTGTTCAGCTCATCCACACAGCCCACACAGCCGTCCCTGCTGACTGCAGCCAGGCTTTGCCCTTCCACTGGGAAGAGCTCTTGGAGTTCCATGGCATGTAAGGCCAGCAGGAGCAAGGCTGAGCTTGCTCTACATCACACACGTACATATATATAACCATAGAAACCTGGCATAAATTTTTTAAGTGCATATCTTACACTGCAAGGTTTTTTAGGTCAGACTTTAAAAGGACTGAATATATATTTTTTTTTCACTCCTGCCTTCCTTCGASTCTGTTTTTAAAAATCAAAATCTTCCCCTTTGATTCCAGCGAGCCCTAATGGTAAATTAATGCTGTTGTAATAACTTGGGCTGTGCCTTTGGAAGGCATCAGACAACTCTTTTATTGCAGCCATATCCAAAAAGCTCTATCCAGTTCCCAGCCCTCTGAGGGGCTGTTTTCCCATCCTTCCCTGCCAGTTTCCAAGCTGGAATAGATGAGCATTGCTCCGTAACCACAGATGGCTGGAACAGCACCGTCAGAGGTATCATTTTCAGACTTGTGGTTTCAGTATGCTCATTCTGACCTTTAGGGGAAGCAACAGTGCCCTGACATTTAGGTTGGTTTATATCCCCTGCAATCCCTTTTCAATTAAAACTCACATCTATAGGGCCCCCTGTGAGCACCCCACAAACATTTATGATAAATCCCCGATGAACCAGGGCTGGAGGGATGGGACTGTGCTTCCACCTGGCTTCCAGGCTGCTCTGAACACCAGGAATCCTTGATTTGACCCTCTCTGGATGTATTATTTTGGTCATGAAAATCCCAGAGCTGCCTTAAAAGGCTGTGGTGTTTCAGTTGGAGGCTGTGTGGGAATACTCAAGCCMGCAGTGATGCAGAGCAAGAGGGCTGCTTTCCATGTTGATGAGCCCCGTGGTGGTCCCCGTGGGGAGMTTGTCTCTTAATGATGTGTAAGAGTGGCTGCTGGATCAGGGAGAGGCTGGGAGCAGCCAGCCACGGAGATAACTCCATCCTCTGCCTGGCACTGGCTGCCCTGTGTCGTTGTGAGCTGCCACATCAGAAATACTGGGGGAAAAATGCACTTAATGAATTGGCTGCTAAGCCCTGCTTCCCCTGTATTATCTGGTTCACTCTGACGCCTCTACCTTCTCACTCTACCTTTGAAGCAGCTTCTTTGCAAACTCCCATTCTGCGTGCTCAGGCTCAGTGCTGGGATCACACTTCTTAAACTCCTCGCCTTTCCTGATTATGCTTTTCAGAATAAATATATGCAGATATTGTTGCATTTTCTTGCTTAATCTCAGCAGGCAACTTCACTTTAAAGTATCTTCAGGCAATTACTACCCAGCCCTTCCCACAGCAGCTTTTCTGACACGGGACACAGCTTTGGTGTGACAATACCCAGATCAAAGGGCGCTCAAGTGTTGGTTTTGCTTTTGGGCCAGCACACGAAGGAAGATCTCACCCGCGTTTGGAGACCCCTGAGCAGAGCATAATTCAGCTTTTGAAGCAGTGACTTATCACTGCCCGTGACTCTGTGGCCAAGGGAAGGGTCTCAACAGGAATCTCTGAAGAGACTGAAGCTTTAAGGGAGGGTTGCAGTAAAATATAAATGATAGCAAATGTACCCATTTGTATCTGGGGTGGAATAGAGTTTATTTACTYCTTGTATGTACCAAACAAAAGAGTTTGTCCCCTTTATTTGTTCACCTCTATTCAGCTGCTTTCCTGCTTACTGCAGGATGTTTGCAATATTGACTTGTTAAGACTCCCTGGGTTGTTTTCAGGATGTTTTCAGGCTGTTTTTTAAGCAGGTTGTGGTTGTTGTTTTACGTGTTTTGCTGCTGGCCATAGTTGCCAAAGGAGATAAGTGCATTATTCATAGAGGTGGTGTGAACCTGTGTACAAGCTAGATAGAAAACCCCAGATTTCTGCTACAGTAAATCACATACTGCCTTTGCCTATCAGTAAACATTACCACCATTATYATGAAAATGTTAATACTATCAGCAATGTTTTGCAGTGCAGGCATTAGGAGGCACAGCTGAGCTTGTCTGACCCGATCAGCTGAGGCAATGAATGCATACTAATGAATTCATTGCCTTATTTGTCTCCTAATATGTTTTAAAAGGTAAATTAATGTTCTTCTACCTGCTCTTTAATGAATATCTTACATCCTGCATTAGGAACTCATTTACTTTCCTAAACTATTGCCAGCACCAGTCACGAGGAACAGTTAGAAATCTGCTGGTGCAGGAAGCCGTAGTCTTCGGAGCCTCAGATTGCTTTGATAATGGGATTTTTTCCCTTTTCACACCTATGCTGGCAGCTAGGATAGTGTTTATATCCAGCTGATGAGCTGTATTTGAAAGATTACTGGAATAATTAAGATTTCAAACAGAAGCAGTTGCACATTCCCCTTTTCCTTTTCTAGCAATGCATGCATAGGTGGCTGTGTCTTCCACTATTGTAAATAAAGAGAATTATTGATGCTCCCTTGACATTTAGGGGCTGTCTTAAATGCAGTGCTGTCATTTCCTCAATATAGCAATTTTTCAGAGAGACTTTTTATTTTACACAACAAAAATGGGTTATTTTGCTTTGCCTTGTGCACCCTGACACCTCCACAGGCGCTGTAACCACCTTCCCTCAGGAGTCACAGTCGGCTGCAGCTCTCAGACACTGCTGGGATGTGGAGAACTCAGTCTCTGCAGCTCATAATAAACACTTCTCTTTCTGAGGATGATAAAATATAAGGCAACACCACGCGGAGAGAGCTTGAGGTTCGTCGAATGTGCTCTGGTGGTGGACATCACCCCAGACGTGAGCTCCTGTGGGGCATCTCCTCCAAGGAGCTGCTTTTTCCTGTCCTTCTCAGGGCCTTACCACGGTTATGATCTTCGTGAGCTGGTTCAAACCCCTGGGGTTTGCATTAGGCTGTGGTTCCTCATGTCTTGTGCCACGAGAGCAGGAGGGAGGGCTAGGGGCTGGGCACCCTCCTCATCAGCTGCTAAAAGCTGGAGCGTTTTACATGCACCGAGGCACCCCTGGGCTGTCACRTCCCAGCCACTGCCTAGATAAATGTGGGATGCAGGTTTTTAGCTGAAAAGTCTCGCCCTGTCTGTCTTTGCTTTCACATCCCCACTCAGGAAATGAAGATAAGGAGCCTCGGTTCCCTCCCGAGAGAACAGGGGAAGGTGTTTGTTCGTGTGCCTTGACATCCAGAAACACAGAATCACACGTGTCTGGTTTGGCTCTGGGGGAAGGGAGTGGACCTGAGGAGGTGACCAGAGGGAAGTCTGGCTAATGAGTGACAAAGTCCAGGTGCCTGTCAGCCACTGCTGCTCCTGACACGTTTTATCACCCTTGGGTTTCACGTCCCAGTAATGTGAGAATGCAGGCACAGAGCGAGAGAAGGCCCATGGCTGAGAGAGCTTTCCGTTTAACCAAGCAAGAGATGAAAAAGCCAAGCAGAAAAAGAAGACCCAGGCAGAGCAGGATGCCCAGAGCACAGGGAGAGGGGCCAAGCCCTTTTCCCCACTGCTCTGTGTGTTGCTCCAGGCTCTTCCCCAGAAACACATTGTGGGAATGAAGYAATGGCCAAAGACACGTGGCGTGGCATGGCCCTTGTCACTGGACAGCTGGACTTTGGATCACCAAAGCCCTTTGGTACCAATGAGAGTTTTCACAGATAATAACTGCCGCAATAACCAGCCCTTACTGGATAATTTCTTAGAGTAATTTAGTCATTAAACATTTTCAAATTAAATATAAATTTAAAAAAAAAAAAGGAAGAAGAAGTAAAAATATGGTTGGTTGCCTACTACCCATTTTAGAGTGTAATATTTCTGACAGTATGTGTAAGTTTCTCCATGGACAAAAGATCTCGTGATTTATTGAGCCATTTATTAATTAGAAGATTACAGCATGACTGCTCCCCAGTAGCACTAAAAAAAAAATAGAGTTAATTATAAATGCCATAAAAGGGTATAAGAAGATTCATAATCCAGCTCACATGTTCTTCTTGCTTGAAGTTATCCATGAAAACACTTAAAATATGTTCAATATTAAACCTGCTAAATCCTCTTCAGCAAAAAGACCTTAAATTTAGGTAGATGCTGTTATGCCCATTCTTAGACAGGTCATGTCTAAAAGCATAAAATACGATTTCAGCATTAAAATCTCTCTGCATCCTGACCTGGGCTGTGCTCCTCGTGGAGGCTTCTGCGTCTGGAGAAGATCTGTCCATTCCCTATGACATTTCCTCCATGCTTTTCATCCCTTTGCCCTTTAAGGACCAGCTCCCTGCCCTTCAAGCACTGTCAGAAACCACGGCTCCTGACACCTGTCCCTCCAACATCTTCGCTTTTGTCAAACAAGAAAATCTGATTCTTGTCTTTTGCTAAGAGTTTTGTTCCTGTTTCCCGGAGGATTTCTTTTTTTGTCAGCTTAATAGCCACAAGCTCTCTCTCTGCACTTGATAATCCCTTTGATCTTCCTCACTCATTGCTCAGCACAGTGCCATGAGGATGTTACTACCTTTAATCTTTCTGCCATTGATCAGTAATATTCCTGTCTGCTGCTCCTCTGTGATTCCTTTGCTGAAATTGCCACTACATCCCCTCTATGTTTTCGTGGAGGAAGTGTCATAACATGGGTAGAGCTGCAGGAGAAGATCATAGATGCTGGAATGAGTTAAGAAGTTTGAGGAGAAAGGTTAGGACACTAAGAGCAAATTTTTACTTATTTGTACTGTAATTTTTTTTTCTAGTTAGGGAAAAAATTACATTGAATCAGAATTTCTGGTCTTTTGAGCTGTTTCCTTTCTCTTCAAGGCATGAAGAAGGAATTCTATAAACTCTATAAACTCCCATTTCTAGTGTCTCTCAATGGTTTGTGGGTGGAATGACATCCTTTTCCAAGGCAAAYAGGAGATTTCCAATTCAACTTGAGATCTGAGGATACCCAGCTTTCCTGCTGCCTCCTGAAGTAGGTCATTGCCAAGAGCAGATCAGCTGCTGATGTCACTGGTGATAAGAGGGGATGCAAAGTAAAACCCAACCTTCTTCCCACAGTTATATTGCCTAACAGCARTAGTAATAACTAAAAAAAAATATACTGTGAAGAAAGTGAGGCCAGCATGACTCAGAGCCTCACAAAAGGTAGGCACTGGATCAAGAAGAAATCTTTTGCATATGCTCATTATTCTGGGTACAATTACACTTCACTGCAAATGGGCTTCACCTGCCACATTTTGTATATGGGTTTTTAATTGTCTGAGTTGTGAGGCGGGAGAGGAAGGAGGCAGATTTGGTTCTGCCCATTATGTGTATGAAGAGCCTTCACAAAACTGTAATTCCAAGATGAGTCAGAACGTTGAGTGCTCCAAAGAACGAACCACAATTACAGACTTTCRTGAAACTAAGATTGTCAGGCATCAGCAGGACAAATAACTTCATGTTAATCTGTTAATCATCTAAGAAGGGCAGAGTTTGAGGTGGTAGATTCGGCTCACACTTCGTTGCAAAGGTGAGATCTGCTCTGCCACAGGCATGGAGATGGACGAGGGGCATGTCCAAGGCCCCATTTTTTAACAAGCCCTCCCAGATGGAAGGTGGCTGTGTTGGCTGGGGGAGGCCACACGAGCTTTGTTGGATGCTTATTCCAGTTGTGCCGTCTCTGTCTGCTATGGCTGAGGTAGTGCCATCTATTTTTTTTTTCCTTAGTTGATTAAAGAAAGAAAGAACTTCCTTCTTGTTTCAATTCTGAGCAAGCAAGAGATATCACCGCTCCACTTGCATGACTGAAGGTCTTATATTCCCAGAGGGATTCTCCTCCTCACAGCCCTGTGCTTAGATTTGCTTTTTAACCAGAGGTGAAGACAAGTTCCTCTACCAGACCACAGGCTGCTGGTGCTGAAGTGTTGGGGTTTATGATGCATGGCAGAGTGTCACCTGCACAGAGAGAAATTACCCTCTCCACTCCCTCTGTGTTTACACCTTGTGTCTGTGAGTTATCACACATTCTCCTGGCCAAGGTCTTGATTGCCCGAGAAAAGAATAATGGGCAGAAGGGAAAATTCCTGTCGGGCTTCACGTTGGAATCTGGAGGGTGGTTATTTCAGCACAGCCACCCGGGCTGTGCACAGAGAGCTGCACACAGGCCTTCGCTCTCCAAGTAAATTCACCTCTTCATCCCGTGTGGGGCAATTCTGAGAAGCCGTGGAGACACCTTACTCTTCCCAGATGTTCCTTAGTTTGGGGCAAATTGTAGGCTTGAAGGGAGGCACAGAGCCCATCTGGGACTACAATCATGAATTTACAGGCTGAGGTCAGGCTGTCAGAGGGACTGGCTGTCCCCCTGCAGCCCCCTTTAGTCGCTGTCGGTCCCGTGGGCACCCCCAGTGCTCCCAGCCCCAAATCCCACCCTGGCAGGTGTCCCCTCTGCAGGCCACAGTGCTGTCAGTTGGTGGCAAAGCTGGAGGCTTCACTTTCAGCATCATTTGCTGTTTCTTGAATTATTTATTGCAATTATGCTGGTGATCCACAGAATCCAACAATGCACATTGCTGCTGTGCATCGTATCCAGATGTCTGCAAATATGCTCTCAGGGCCAGATCCTAATTTTAGCTGCCCCTGCAAAATATTCTCCTCTGGACTGAAGCCCTATTTCTGTTCCTGTTGAACTCTGCAGCCAGGCAGATTGCTGGCTTAGGGAGCTAAACACTGCTCCTCTGAAAGACAGGGCTCATGAAGGGCACAGATTTGAGCTGTGTAAGATGATAGTAAGTCAGGCTTCTCCACATGGGGACCCCTTGCACGACCAAGAGGCAGAGACTGGAGCCAGGGCACACCCAGGGTGAAGATCACCTGCACTGAAGACACTGCAGCTCTACCCCACCCTTTCCCCGTGCATGGCAGAGCCCCAAGGCTGCAGATCCTGATCAAGCTTTGGTGTCACGTGGGAGCTGCAGATGAGGTCCAGCAGCTTTAGTGAAGTCAGAGCAGTGATATTCATAACACCTAAACCTGTCATCAGGAGATACTGTCACCCAACCTGCTGCTCCTCATCTACATGAATTGCTAAGCATGCATAATAAGGTGCATCTATTTAGCGACAAATATAAGTTGTTTATCAGGAACTTGGTGTCAGGATGGGTTTTGCTTTTTGTTCAGTGACATGTGGGGCCAGCCTGGGAGATGGAGCTGTGTCCCATTACCTGAAAGCAACTCCCCAGGGAAAATGGCCACACAACATATGCCAGAGTTAGGGGTTTGTTTATTTATTTAGGCAGTTTTGAGTCGTTCATACACTGTTTTGTTAAGATTTTTAGGCCAAGGTTTATTTCCCTGTTCTCCTGATCGATTGGCTCATGGGTCAGTTTGAACAGCTGGTAGGAAAGGAGTAAATATAGGAAAATCCACAGCATGTGTGAGACAGGGAACCAGCCCTGTTGCTCCTCACAGTCCTCTTTGCTTACCAAATTAAGCCACTAATGTGTTATGAAGCTGAGTGTGTAGGAGCACACCAGGCTGCCCCAGCATGAGGGAGTTTTTGCACTGGACTCACATCTCTATTTATTGCTGGCATTATTATTGACACTGGTGGTAATTTCGTGTGCACAACACCTCCAGGCTGAGCATTTGGGGCATGGGGGAACTTGTTTTTAGAGTGATGCAGGAGGCTTAACAACGCAGGATTCAGATCCATGCTGCTTGTAAAAGGCATGCTTTTTGTATGGTGTGTTATAATTATTGTATGGTGTGTTTATTAATAATAAAAGTCACATTGGGTAGCTTTCTGGCTGAAGTGCTGTGAGAAATGAGATGCTTGCACCATCTCCCAGCGGGCCTCCCCATCCCAGGCAGCAATACTCTAATTAACTTTTGTCAAGTGGCCCATTGAATCCAGGAAAATGGAGCAATCCAGAGGTGCCTACAGATCTGTAACTGCTGCCTGAAAAATCGCTTTCTATTCTCCGTAAGGAAAGAAGGGGAAAAGCCACTTTGTAATGATCAATTTTCTAAATGTGGTGTGTTCTGTGAAAACAGATGCACATGAACTTGGGGGAATGGAGTAAAACCCAAAACTGTCAAAAGCAGGGAAAGAAAAAAAGGAAAATCTTCCCAAAATTTCACGTCTCAGTAAGCAACATTTATGCAAAAGGTGGTGATGGCATTTCTCTTAAGATGGAAAATAATGATGAACTACTGATGCTGAAATATTTACTGTCCATTTGAGGAAGAGTTAAAAATCAGCAGCACAGCTTTCCCAGAGTCTGCATACATATGTAAAATCAAAAGCTTAAGTCATAAATTCCTGTCTCACTCATCTTCTCTCTCTCCCAAATTCATAGATTTTAATACCAGAAGAGACTATTATGAAAATTTTTTCTGACTGCTGAAGGGACCTTATTTCCATACAAGAGTCCTGCTGAGCCTTTCTCATCCCTACAGTTCCCTCCCCACCCCCGGAGTCCACATTTCCCGGGGGTTCCTCTGCCCACCGCACGCTCCAGCGGCACCGCTGCATTCCCAGCACCATCCCTGCGCACACAGAATTGCAGGATTGGCACCTTTGATTGCAAGTTTGTTGGGACAGGAGGAATGTTTTCTGTTCCATGAACTGCCTAGCACACTTTCAGCACAGTAATGATAATAATCACACTTCTGAAATGTGTTCTCTGGGCATAAAACCACTTTGGTGCCTAGAGGAGGTCTTGGCTGCTTTAGATCTTGAAGACCCTACAAGGAGCAAAGGGTGTAGTTTCTAACCTGGAAATACACAATATTTATCCAACCCCAAACCCACATTAGCAACAAGAAACTTGGCATTCTTCTGCTGAGACTCAGCTCAGTAGATGTTCTCAGAGCCTCCTTCCCTTCTGGGTCCAAACACTCCCCAGCAGCTGTTCGTGCTTTCCTTCACTGCATTCCTACACCCTTTTCTCCAAAACAGCACCTCTCCTGCATGAAAGAGGTAAGATTTTCACTCCCYTCTGTCCAAACCCCAAATCTTCTGTTTTCCAGGGAAGAGTGGGGTCTTTGTCAATCCTATTTCCTGCRCATAAATACATTTTTTATATTGGTAGTCTTCCAGCTGTTTATACACGCCTGTGTCTGTGTTTATCTCTTTTAAAAATCAGCATTTCATTGTATCTGTGTGTCTATGTGATAGGAAATGTAGATTCATTTCAGCCTCAATCTTGTTATTACTTYCACAAAATACACCSCTAATAACATACATAAAACTGCATAATTTTACAGTGCTGAATTGTTTTGACTTCATTTTGAGCGAGGAATCTGGGCTACAATGGGGAAGTTCATGAGATCATAAAATCTAACTTCTAAAACTGCGCCAGACACTGAAACTACCAACTACTGCTTTCACACACAGAAGTATTATAATTATGGAGTTTGCAAGGTAAATTTGAACACAAATGCTCGCTTACGTTTCAACTGTAAAGACACGGAAATGTTAATTATATGGTCTTTAAAGATAACCAATTAATTTCTTAAGGGATAGGTTTAGAAAGTCCCCCCTTGAAGGCTGCCTAATAATTTGAGCTGCTGTTGACATAATGTATTTTTTGCTGCATATTGTATTTTCTGACTGTAACATATTAGGCATAAATTCGATCCACTGTAAATGTAAGACTGAAGATAGAGTTTGAAATTGTTGGCTCTTCAGGAGGCTRCACAYGATATTTTATTGTTGGACAGTATTTCACATAAAGCTAAGAACAAGTCTTTTTGCTGCTTCTTTTGTTTAATTTAAATCTTTGAATGGTATTTTAAGAATCACTGTCGACTTTTCAACTTCTTGCCTGGTGGAATCATGGTATTAATTTATACAAACTGTAAACCTGTGTCATTTCCAAATTTGCAATTCACCATTCCTCTCTGCTTGAATAAATCACGCTGGTTTTTAAATGAAAAAATGCTTTTTTCTGCCAGTGCTCCATTGCAGCTTTTTCTTTAACCCCATTATTTCTCAGGGTGAATTTTTGCTCCTGATATAATTATTTCTAATTGAATGTGATTAGCTGCCCCTCAGATGTGGGCAGGTGACTGTCCCTGTGCTTACCTACCTAAAGCGCACCCCGTGCTCTCGCTCAGCATTGGGATCAGACCCATGAGCTGGGAAAGCTCCTGCCTTTGGAAGTTGTGAGTTCCCTGCTCTTCTTTGTGCATATTTCATGTATTTGTTGGATTTGGGCAGAGTTTATTGCTACAAACTAATGATTTCCTCCTTTCTCTAAACTTTCCTCAAGTGATCCCAAAGCAGTCTGGATGCCCTCAAGTGTGCAGGAATTAACACAGCACGTGGCAAAGTGGGGGTTCCCATTCGAGTTCAGCCAAATCACGCCCATCTGACACCAGGAAGTCTGAGAGAAGAAAGAACAAAGGTTCTGAAAGTGCTTTTTCAGACCCAGCTTCCTCCCCATGGATGGGAATGGAGCTCCTCAGATGGATGTGCTGCTGCTCTGCTCTGCTTTGCTGGGTGTTGGCTCTCTCACATCCCAACTCCATGCCCGGTGTAGCAGAGCAAAATGAAGCACTAATTCTGCATTATTAAAGCAGACTGCTGGCTCTGCCCTTGCCCCTGCAGAAGTGGAATTCTTCACGGGGGGAAGGCTCAGTGTTTCTAGCAGGGCTTTCAGGATGCTCGGTCTCTTGGGATGTGACCTCTGCCAGCCCGGCTGGAGAGTCCCAGACCTCCCAGCTCCCCTCCAGCCCCACAGCATTCCTGGAGAAGGAGGGTTTGATCYGCTCAGGTTCCAAAATGCTTTCATCTTTTGCTTTGTGGGATGTTCCCATGCTAATATTTCGGAGAGCTGGTGCATTATCCCTGTGCTGCTGGCAGCCTCCGTGCCTGCTGTATGGAAATCCATCTTCTCCAGAACTCTTTCTGTGTGAAGTGGTGGCTCAGGCCTATTATCATTATTTAAAGTCACTTTTGCAGCAGCACAATAGTAAAGCTTTTTATTAAATATATTATCATTCTGAACTTTGTTGTTAGCAAGAGAAAGCAGGAATAACAGTGTGCTGGGTTCAGCCATCAATATAGAGGGTGTATCATCAGTCAAATCCATAAAGCTTTTAAGCTGTCTTGTTTTAAATTAAGGTTTACAATGCATTACAATGGGACATTTAAAACTGTGTACTCATTTTATCAGGTCCTTGTGACTCTGTAAATGCTCTCTGATTAGTAGGTCTGAACAGAGCAGACTTGATTCAAAGCTGACTTTTATAATTAAATCCATTTATTTAGAAGGATGTTACCTGTATTGTAYGGGGGGACTGAGGGCTCTGTATTCATTTCTCAACAAAGGCAAAATTAAATTGGAACCAACCTTGACATTCACCAAAACCTAACAAGACTTGTTAAAACCATCGAATCAGAAGATTGTCATTGCATGGAGACTTTGGGCAGGATGTWACATTGTGGCAGTAAAGAGAAAATATGTAAAAAGGGGCAATATTTGTAAGTCTGGCACATATGCCACCCTTTAAAATAGCGCTTACATGTCTGAAACAGTGTGAGGGCTGCACAGCATCAAATGCCCTTTGGGTACATCAGGGTGACATTAATGTGCTGTAAAGATCTCACATTCATTTAGACAACACAGAGAGGATGGAAAGGGGAGCAGATGCGAAATGACTYGTCTGCAGTCAGACATCCATCCAGCAGGAGAACTGTGATTACAACCAAGGCTCCTCATTTACAGTCTGCTGCTCTGAATGCAAGCAGACAAAATCCACGTTCTTTTCCCAATCCTAACTGCACATCYTGGCTGGCTGCTGTGTCAGAGGAGCCCTGCTTCATTTCTAAGAGTAGATGCATCATGGTCAGTGGGAGCAGGTCTCACCTAAAGCTCCTCCCACACTGCCAGGCATCTGCTCTGGATGTAGGTGTTTAACAGGGGATGGGATAGGTTTGACATGTAAGGATAGTTTGGTTTCCAGCCAAGGCCTGTCCAGCAAACCTGCCAAAGTGGCATTCCACCTGAAAAATTTGGTGATTCGCACAAAGAATAGAGAAATTGTTGGGATACGGAGGCTGTGGATGCAAACGTAGGTGGCGTCAAAATTTAATTTGGTGCTGGAAAACAGCTTCCTTCTTCCCTTTTCCATTTAGAAATTTGTCACCCCACTGGCAAGAATCTTTGGGGATGAGCAGAAAGTCTGCAGACAAACAGGAGTGGAGGAGTAAAGAAGAATACACCGAGAGATGGTGATTGAAGAAGGTCTCTGTGGGGAAAAGTCAAGTGTACACAGACCTGTGAGGTGAGCAAAGTCCTGATGGGAGTGGAGGAGATCAGCAGCTTCAGGCTGAATCATAATTGTATTTCCAAGTGTGACTGCTCTCTGAAATATTGGTTGGCACCGTTAGGCTAAAAAGAATAAGCTTCTAAGTTTCACATTCAGCCCACATTATATTAATGGGTATTTGAGTCATGCCTACAACTGGTGCGAAGGCAGGAGAAATCGGAGCCAGAGATCAAAAGCTCAGATCAAACCTAAATATTCTCTTCACAGCCTTACTAAAGGTTGTGGTCAAGGCAAGAGTTGGCATTTAACTGTGACTACACAAGACTGACAACTAAATGAAGGGGAAATCAAAAGCCAGTTTAATCGTTGCCTGTTGTTATTGTCAAAATGACCGGCTAATTAAATATTTATTGTTTACTGGTTTCAAGCATACATTTGGCATGTTGGGACGCTGTGTAATCAGTAGATCATACATTTCCCCAGAACAAAATAGTAGCCTCACAAAAGCCTGTTGTGAGGATTAGCTGGCTAATGGGCTTGACTCACCCCCCCGAGCACCGAGGGTGCAATTTGCAATTGCAGTTCTGAGTTCCCAGCTGGAAGCGCTCCGTGCTCCCATTCCATCTCCCAGCAGGCGGATGCAGCTCTTCGCCTCCAGCCTGGGCTCTCTCCAGCCCTTCCAGCAGGAGCTGCCCACCCGAAGCAGTGATTTAGGAAAGCTGGCTCCAGCCTCTGCTCCCTTTCCTGCCTTTCCCTCCCGGCTGGCCAYGTCCARCTCCTGTGCTTGATGGCTCATTGASTGCCCTCAGCAGAGAGGTTGTGTTCCACCCCCCTTCCTAAAGGGAAGCTTCCCAGCAAGTGGRAATGTCTGAGACTCCAGAAACCAGGACTCTTTCTGCTTGGGCTACGAACTGTCGGCTGTTTCCACCAGCAGGAAAAARGGAGATCCCACACGATCCCACACTCCTGCCAGGTCTTAGATGAATGTGGCCCTTTGGGGCACAGCAGTGACACGTAAGAAATGGGGATAATGCAMAGACTTGTGAAGAGGAACAAAGTCTTAAGATGCGCAAAGAAGGGCAGAGAAGCTGRTGAAGGGTCTGGAGAATAAGTCCTTTGAGGAGCAGCTGAGAGAGCTGGGGCTGTTCAGCTTGGAGAAAAAGAGGCTCAGGGGAGACCTTATTGCTCTCTGCAAYGACCTGAAAGGAGCTCRTAGCGAAACAGGGGTCAGCACCTTCAAAATAATAAGCCATAGGATGACAGCGAATGGCCTCAAGTTGCACCAGGGGAGGTTAAATTGGATATCAGCAAAAATTTCTTCTCTGAAAGGGTGATCAAGCACTGGCACAGGCTGCCCAGGAGAGTGGTGGAGTCAACACCCCAGAGGCATTTAAGATGTGGTACCTGGGGACATGGTTTAGTGGTGGGATTGGCAGTGCTGGGTTAACACTTGATGATCTTAGAGGTCTTTTCTGACCTAAATGACTTTGTATTCCTTGTGCTCCTCCCAGCTGCATCTGCAACTTCTCAGGGGTATTTTAGTGTAGGGGAGAAAGAACCTCTGCACCACACCGTGGCCAGAATGGATGGCAGCTCTTGGGGGTCAGACTCCAGGGACGCTCCTGTGAGCCCTCGATGGATGCAGTGCTGCCAGCTGCTCTGGGGAGGGGGAATCACACAGAAATTCACAACAAAAAAAAATCACAAAACACTTTGTGCCGAGGCTCTCCACGGAGCCTTTTTCCTGATTTCCAGCCCTGAGTCACAAGACTGGGTCTGAGCAGACTGTCAGCCTCGCTCGTTCCTGCCTAGCAGCGAGGAGGGCAGGGGCAGCAGGGCACGAGGGTGCCAAAGCACCCGCTCTGAGATGCAAACACTGCAGGGGCACAATGCCAAGCTGCGAGTGAGCAAGGCTTGGGAATGCTCACGGGCCTGCAGGCACCCTCACTAGGAAGGAGGAGGAGAATCCAGGCAAGCAAAGCCAGAAGGAAGGTGGGAAAGTCTGCAGAAATGAGAGCGGGCTCGTTGCAGGGAGCTTCACTCAGAGCTATCCTCGCTAACAACCAAGCCTTTTTAGCAACAACAAAAAAAATAAACCATGAAAAGGAAAACCTGGTATTTTCAATTCCTCAATTAAAATGTAATTTACACCCTGCGCTCTCCCTCGGATAAAAGCATGCTTTGCTCACCCAAGTGTGAAACAATATTTACAGAAACATTTTGTGGCTGCTCCGATGGTGGAGCCGTCTGTGCACACACGGAGCGGCCCAAAGGCAGCTCCCGTGCCAAGGCTCCGAGGCTGGGGACTGGGGGAACACTGGGGGACAGGGCTCTGGGCATCATTAGGAATGAATTTCTCCAGAGMTCAGGGCTCAATTTGTGGCCATGGAATAAAACCATCCTTGGGACCTCCTCGAGGAGCCATCCCTTCCTACAGCAGCTTCTGGGCCTCAGCAGAGGGGCTTTACACCTGCCTGAACCTGATTTTGGGGGTGTTTTTCTGAGTCCATAGAGAGCTCTGAGCATGAAATGGGGTTTTACCAGGCTGGTAGGACTGAATGGGGGTGGGAGCAGAGGTTTTCCTGTAGTCAGAGCTGCCTGTGTTAAGTGGGAGCTGAAGTGCTGAAGGATGCTTTCCCCTCCAGCAGCTACTCAAAGAGGAGAAAAGATGTGTGGAGAAAGAGTTGTGCTTTGCTACCTCATTTCTGATCCTTTTGGTTGGCTTGTGAAGACGATCGCCTTCCAGGTCTGTCAATCCCAGACTGAAGAGCTTCTGGCATAAACAGGATTGGAAAAGCTTTCTGGTACTTACCTATTTGGTATGAGGACTTGGCATGAGGTCTTTCAATGCAAGGATTTAATTCCCAGCACAGAATCACACACTCCTTTCAACAGCTTCATTAGAAAATTCTGGTTATTTCAACCACCTTGTAATTTTTCCAACTTACCTAAATGCATTCAAGGGCAATGAATATGCAGTTTGTGTTTGGGAAAAAAATCTGCATGAAAGTTAATGGAAATCTTCTAACAAGCACCCCACTTGCCATTAATTGATTCCCTAATCCACTGAAGCATTAGTCATATAATTAATTTCAAGCATTCGATCTCTACAATCAAAATTGCTGGCTCTGATCCGAAGCCAATCAAACCACCAGCAGCCTTGCCATTGATTTCCATGGATGAGATCCAAAGGAACTATGCACATGTTAAAATTAAACACATCCTTAATTGACTTGCTGGGGGCCATATTTAGATCTCCTTAAATTACCTGTGCCAAGCAGGGCCCTACAAACAYTTGAAAGTGAGAACAAAAATGTAGCTACCTCCCAAGAAAGAGTGCCTATCCCTGAGTATATCAACCACCCAGTGTGTGGCTGTGTTTTCCTGGGGCCTGGCTCTTGTCCCTAATCCACTTGCTAAATTGGAAAACTCGAGCCACTGTGACATGGGCTCAGACTGAGAAATATTTGGGACCAAAACCTCCCTTAGCACCTGACCTGGTCAGGGGAGGTCAGCCACCTCTCCTTAGCTCTGTGACAACAGGACTGCAGAACCAGCCACAAAAGAGTGGCACTGCAGTCCATGGGGSACTTGGGGGTCTTTTTGTACAGTAAAGTCTGCTGGAATGATGCTTCTGCCCTAAATTTACCACCAGAACCCAGAGCACAACTCTGGATTGATCCCACCTCTTCTTATTTTGGAACAGTTCACCTGTAGTTACTGTAAGACCTTTGCCAGGAGCACAAGGGAGTTCGATCCTSACCCAGAATATCTCCCCCTCCTCAAGAGCCCAGCGTTGCAACAGCAGCCTAAAAAATTACTCCAGACTAGAAAAACTCTAGGCAATTAAACTGACAAATTACCTCCAGTTGTGAAGAAATCTAATAATTTGTGGGTTGGGGGCTTTTTGTGCTTTTTTCCCACTACTTTTTTTTAATTATTATTATTATTGCTAGAATGGATTAGCTCTACACACTCCTATCTTATTTGCAAGCCAAAGAATTATAGATAGTAATTGGATAATCTCTCAATTATCCCCAGTGACTTAATTATCATCATTAACTGTATTTATTTCACTAATGTGGTGGATTTCTTTTGGGGGTTTCATTCTCCAGGCCTATTAGTTTGACTGATAATGGGGTATACTGAAAATAGCAAGGCAGAATTATACAATTTTTTACAAAATGATGGGTCATATCTTCCAAAACACAAGAAAAAAAGCAAAACCCTTTCTATTTCAGGGACATGTCTAAAAACAGAACTTTCAGCTGAGAAGTTGATTATGTAAATTATGAAATATCATCTCTATTGCACCGAGCTTCTGAATKTACAGTGAAATTTGTTGTGTAATGCTACAACAAGAAATGGCTCCTGTAAATTGAAAGCCAATGCAGACAGCAAACACGAGGCCTTAAGGAGAAGGCGCCACGATCTGAAATTTCGGGAGGTGTGGCGACTTCTTTGTCTGACTGGTGAGCTTGTGTTTGAGCGTAATTAAAAAGCCCTGGAAGTGAAACTAATTCCTGCAGCTTTATAGCAGGAGATGGATTGCCTGACTAATGAGAAAGATCTCATCCACACAGCCTCCAGCACGAGGTCCAGCACAGGGGGGCTCTGAGCCCCATCTCTGAGCTGCTGTGGGATCACAGGGGTGGTTTGGGCTGGGTATCCAACACTGCCAATCCAATAGTGAGGAACACGCACAAAAGCTGGTCCAGCACCAACAGTCAACAGGTGACAATTCTTATTCCTTTCCAYGCCAATTTTCTGTGTGGCTTTGTTTGTCTTTTTAAGAGCCCGAAGCAGAAAAATAGAACTGTTGGAAATTGCTTCGCATTAGTTGATTATCTCTGGCTAAGTTGAGAGCATTTGGCCTTGCTTATTTGGAATAATTTAACGTGAGAAGCCCACGGAGGGGGGTAATTTACAGGGTATGGTCTCCATTGTGGGATGTACACACTGCGAGGCAAAGGGCGGGGGAGCTGCCAAACACATTTAGATAAATCTTTGAACTGCTGCTTATTATTCCGGGCCTTATCTTGTTTCAGTAGACCAAATGCTGTTACAATCACTAACGTGCTCATATTAGAAGCAAAATCATTTGATGTTCTTTGTCTTTYGGAGCCATAAAGCCTAAATTTCCAGTGTAACCCATTTAAATGTGCTGTACACACATATACACTTGAACAGATTATGCGAGGTGCTCCATTGTAGGTAGAGGGTTGCTTTTTTTTTTTGTTTCTCCCCAAATTCTCCAGGTTATTGTCCCATGTCCCTTTAGGCTGAATGACCCCATCAGTTCTCACACTGTCCCCTCCCACCTTTGGCAGTCAGAGCTTTGTCACTGCCTGTGCTGGGGACTGGCCAGCAAGGGCACCGCTCAGTACCAGCACCTGCCACTGATCCAGCTTTTGATTACCTGAAGGATTATCTTGAATTGTGATTGTTATTTTTTTAATTACAATGGGTGAGTTGCAATACCGTTCCAGTAACCAGATTTCCATTTTATACATAAATATTGGCTTTTCAGTCTGGTGCAGCAGGAGGATACKCACACCTCTGCCAATAGCTTCCTCCTAAGTAAGTAATTGGTTTTCTCAAGGTTATTTATTTAGATGATTATTTGATAGCAGACTGCAATTTTGTTGTCTTCAATGCACGAAAAGCTAGTTTTTTCTCTATTAATTTGTCCTCTGAACTTTATTCCCTCACTCAAACTAGAGCCAAAAGACCAAGCCCAGCCATAGACCAAATGCCAATATCTGCTGTAAATCCATGTAAACCAATGGATTAAACAAGCAGAGAATCTGGGTCCATACATATTAGAGAAAGAGGGAAATAAATCTTACCTGCACTGAGAGACTGCATTAGCTTATTGTGCTTGTAAGACTTTGAAAGACCTAACACAGGTTCCCGTAGTGGATGAGCACAKGGAGCTCCGTCATTTCCTACAGCCACCGCAACGTCGAGCTGCTTTGTGCTTTGATTTTCACACCTTGTTAGGACGAGGCAGGGAGTTGGCTCAGACGGGAAAGTTCCCCAGTTAAACCGGGTTTCACCTCGCAGTGAGGGGAGCTCAGGTGAAAACAACCTCATGTCAACGTGGAACACTGTTAAAATTTAATGTGCTTTAGCCAAGGCACTTTTAAATCACATCTCTGCTTAACCCAATGCCTCTCCAAAGCGTCCCCTGGGTGACTACAGCATGAATTTAGCCAAGATTTGCTTTATTTTTCACAGAGTGTAGGAAACGAGGTGGAATTTAGGCTGGGGGCACCAGGATGGTGGCCACCCATGCAGGATCTCATCCCTTTGGCTCATTTCAGTGCTTCCAGAACAAATTTTTCCCCAAAGGCAGAGCTGGAGATCTCTGTGCTGATTCTCTTGACGCCTGGTTTGTCTCCCAGACCTGGAGCAATTTGATAAGGTGAGAAGCTCAGCTCTCAGCTAAGATACCTCGAGCTTTCCTCATTGCAGAGAAAAGCCTGAAGGCATGAAATGGGGATATCTGGAAGGCTCGAAAACTGGATAGCAAAATAAACCTCTTGCCTCAAATATTAACACTTCAAGCCTTTTCTCACGATCCTGAGGAATGAGGGCAGTGTCAAAATTTTGGGGAGACCTGAGCRCTTGTGCTTAACCATGCTGCTCATCCTTGGAGAAGGAGCTGCTAAATCCCGGGAGGTTTAGTAGCCTTAGTGGGAAATGAGAGGTACAAATGAGCAGGAACAAGGGGAGCATATCCTATCCATTTCCTTGCTGTTGCTGTTACACAGGCTTACAGCGCCGAAGGATTGTATTTAAATCCCCAAAAAGTCTTTTAATTTAAAAAAAAAAAAATAAAAATATTCAGGTTTTGTAAAGTTCACCTTTCAGTGTAATCTTCCAGTGATTTAGAAATGTAATTATAAAGCAAATTGACAGTGCCCTTTACAATATGTCATGKAGGGAAATTAATTTTAGGATTTCTTTCCTCATTTCTTTTTTTTGCTTCACTGTCACATTTTGGGCTAGAGAAAAACATCTGAAGGTCCAGCGAACCTTCCTTGCAGGAACAGGGAATAATGGGGCAGTGATACACAATCCCATCACATTCCCCTTTCTTGCTCCTCGCTTTACCATTTCCCTGTGTCACAGGCCAGGTGTTCTTCCTCCCCAGGTCTTCCAGCCAGCATTGGACTGTTATTTCCATGAAGTGGGACTAACCTGCTTCATTTTTCAAGCACCTTGGGCAGTGCCTGGGTGACAGCACATAAGAGCTTTGGGATGAAAGCCTGTTCATGGGAGGAGCAGCAGGATGGAGCCAGGGACGGAGCAGGGAAGCCCAGACCTCCCACGCACCTCTCCCTGYGTGAGGAAGGAACCTCTTCAGCCTCTCCTAAGCACAGCCCGAATGAAGTTGGTGCAATGCAAGCTGCACGACTACAGRCTAATATAATTTGTCACAATTAGGGCTTGATTGGATGTTTTCATTCAGGCTGATCCGGGCCAAACTCTTACAAATGACCTCTTAGGCTTAGAGCATAAAACAGATTTGCTAAACCGAGGGTGAGGCTGGCAGGAGGACACAGGAAGGGGCTGTGTCCGTGGCCATCACCTCGGCTGTACCAGTGCCATCCGGGCTTGGAAGCGCTTGAAAGCAGGGAAACTATCCAGCCAACACAATTTAGGAACATTTCCTAACTTAGGAGGAGTATTTTAATCTCTCTGAGTATTTTCATCTCTGTGAAGGTGTAATACATGTGCTTCTGTACTTCGTGCCTGGCAATCGTTGCCTTTTGGATGGAAAGATGGGAAGGGAGGGTAAATGGGAATTTTTCTTGCAGCCCCTCCAGGTTTGCAGGGAGATCAGGGGCAGCAGCCTGTGCGTGTTGGGCAGAGGGGGACCACGCTGAAAGGTGAAACAGTCAGCTGAAGGCAGCCTGTAGGAGCTGCCCAGTTGGGAGCTTGGGCAGAAAAAGAGGTTCCAGGTTAAGCCTCTCCCAGGAAATCATTCCATTTTTCAGGGAATGCTGCTATAACTATGAAAACATGCTCCTGCTGAGTGCCCTGACCCACCTCATCCCTTCAAACCTCCCACAGCCAAAGGCAGAGCCCAGCCTTTTGTTTCCAAAGCTGGTGGAAGAGCTGCCATCCCCAACCACACGTGCCCAGCTGCAAGCAGCATGTGGGGCCCTCAGAGCCCAGAGAGGACAGCTGGGGCAGCGTGAGGAGCTTCTGAATACAAAGAGAAGTTCGAGGCTCTCAGCTTGGCTTGGTTTTTCGGTGCCCAGGGCAYGAGGCATCCGCTTCACCTTGGCTCCGCCTCGCTCCCGAAATAAGCGCTGATAATGACGGGATGACCGCTCTGCTCTCCTCCTCTTGGTGGTAATGATGTTCATTATACATTCAATAGGCTATTTTACAATATGAATTCATTTGGAAAAGGATAATTAGCCCACAGCTTGCTTTACATTTTATTTAATTTTCTTTACTTCTGTTTGGGGAAAAAAAAAAAAAAGAAAAGAAGTATGTAGGAATTGTGTTATTTTTTGCAGCAAGGAAAATGGAGCTCTTTGATTATCCTCGCTCGCAAGAGATATCACGAAAATGGTGCCCTGCTTTTTTGCTGAATAATTTCTTGCCATTGAGCATCCAAAAGAGCATTTTAATCTCAATGTACGCTCTGCTATTGTATCAAATTAAGAAGAGCAGGCACGGGAGGCTGCTCAGTGAAGAATCCTCTTTTCCATTAATTTGGATGTGTTAAGTGCACTTTCAGAAGCCAAAAATATTCTTGTAAAAACACGATTGCACAATGGGATTTCTTTCTAGGGCTTCAGTCAACTACCAGCATTCATCATTGCTCAAATTGAAGCGGGAGTGAGAGAGTAACATCTCCAATTAGCAGAGGCGCATYGCTGAGCTGTTTGTTTTGGTTGGGTCTGTTAGGGAGATCCTATGGGGAAGGCTTCCCACAGACCTACCAGAGCGGAGCATTTGGGGCTCTGAATCCTTYCTTGCACTCCCAAATCCCTTTTGCTTTTCTCACAGCAGCCCAAAACAAAGCAGTCCCCGTGCAGAAGGCACTCAGGCACAAAGTGACTTCTCAGCCTGTGAAATGGCAATCGTTATGCTCCAGGATGATATAAATATATTAATTTCTATAATGGCAGCTGCGGTGCAATGAATTGATACCTCAGGGAAGAKGTTTCCCAATGGTTTCCAGGAGGTGAGGAATAAACTCGGTACTGGCACCCTCATTGCTTCAAGCAGGGAAGTGTTGTGCTGTCCCTGCAGATGTCTCTGCTCCCTGCATGGCTGCAGGCCCCATTCCAGAGCCAGAGATCCCCTGGATCAGGCCCCTTACCCAGCTAAGGTCTGGCAAAGGCGAGCTCCCTCACCCCATTTTTGTGTGATGCACTGCACGTCCAGGCAACAGGCAGCTGAGATCAGAAGGTTTTCTATTTCTGTCAAAAATGGAAATGGAATCCACGTGCTTGGGGAAGAATACCTGGAACTGCACCGGTGCATGGCAGCACTTCCTGGTGACTGACCTATTTATTGGGAGCTCAAGTACAATTTCACCTAAACAGTCCCCTGAGTCCCTGGCCAACCACTATTCCAGGAGTTTCCTAAAGGTGCTGTCTCCTCTACAACTAGAGTCAATAAGGCATGAAAGAAATGAGATCTGAAGCAGTGTAATGTATGAAATATGAATTGCACAGCAGCCTTGGATTACAGCAAGTCCAAGTGAAATGCCTGGTGCTCCCCTTTATTTCTATTAATATTCCTCAAGCAACAGCAAAGATCGATTTGAAGTAGAGAGCACGGAGAGTCATGGGAGTTTCATTAGCATGCAAATCTGAGTGAATTCATTAGCCCTGCAACTGATGCTGATGCTCCTGGAAACTAGTAAAAGAGTAAAGTCTGCAGAAGTAAATCAGGCCGTGCTAATGAGCCTGTTAATAAAGCTTTTGTAAGCCTTTTCCAGAGCCAAAGTGACAAAGCACATTGTCAACGTTAAACCTCTGGTACTGAGCCTTAGATGAGGGACTCATATTTATTTTATTTTATTTTATTTGGTGCCGGGGAAGAAAGCAGAGAACTGTAGAGAAGGTAGAGAGTGAGACAAAGGCAGTTACAGAATTTTCTCATCAGAGATAAAAGTATTGTGTGGCTGCACAAAAGAGATGGAGTGACAATTGCAACTGTGCAAATAAGATCCATTTGACTGAAATTATATTTTAAAGAAAAACAGGAGACCAGATTTGTTATAATGGGCCTTTCACCTTCTGGCTGCATGTTCTCATTTTTCCCTTGCTTTATTAGGCATAATTTCAGGATTGTGTTTTGTTTCATCTTCCTCTGAACTTGCAGAAATGCTTTGGGCACCGATGCAGTGCCTGGCTCACTGGGGCCACCACAGCCCCTGCACCTCCTCACTGTGTGGGGTGGCTCAAGGGGAAACTGGGGACTGGGGATTCAGATTGTTATAGGGACCAGACCTGTACCGGGGCAGCCGCTGGTCCTGGCCCCTCACTTGTGGGATGTGCTGGTCTGTGCAAATCTGGTGGGCTCTGATAGACCCAGTCCCCCCAAATCAGGAGCTCTGTGGTGCAGGGAGGGGCTCTGCTGGGAGCAGCCTGGCCCAGCTGGCTCCATGGCTGCTGGAGCAGAAGGGAAAGGGAGCTCGTAACACGTCTGGTAGGAGCAGCAAGTGGTCTCCAGRGGTTGCTCTGATTTTTGCTGGCAGAGACAAAGCCGAGGAGGGGAGCACATTGTGTTTAACAGATTGAAACCTGCATTTCAGTCCATACCACCTTAGAGCAGAACCCTTCTCTGCACACACATCACCATTTCTCAACCCTGTGGTCACAGGTAGGAGGGTGGGAACCTAAGGGACTGGGTGATGTTTARTCTGAAGATCAAAGCTCAATTTTAGCACTGCGGCATTCCTTCCTTTGCCTTCCGTTTTGCCACTATTTCAGACACTGCAGAGTTAGAGATCTCCTCTCCCTGCTCTAGCCTTTAAATTTTCCAGGTGGGAAATAAATTGCAGGGCCCAGCCCACAAGCCCTGCCAAGATCAGCCGTGACCAACGAGCCAGGATGCTGCTCATCCCCCTCGACCTTGTGTGTGCTTTGCACGGCAGCAGCAGCCCCAGCAAGCAAAAAGGCTGTGGGTTCACCAGGCTTCGAGGCACAGATAAGGGGGAGGCCAGGTAGAAATCTATTTGGTTTCTTTTTGCAGCAACCTCTTTGTGTAGAAGAGCTCGATGCAGGGGGAACCTGATTACTGCTTTCTCATCAAGTGGAAAAAGAAGTGCTTTGTACACAGGCTGATGGAAAACTACTGGAATGCTTTTCAGTTCCCCTCTCTAACCCTTAGAGCTTTCTGGTGCCTTTAAGGGAACAAAAATCTGGTCTGGAAAAAGGGGGGTAATATATCAAAATATATTTGGAGATAATGGCAAGTAATACAATAGACAGTGCAGCTGGGCAATAAAAAGAGTGGCAAGGGGAAGGCATCAGAAATACCATCAGAGAGTGGAAGGAAAGAAAGAAGACAAAGAGAAAAGGTAAAAGCAAGGAAATGAAGAAAAAAAGCCACTTGTATAATGGGGTGGCAAAGGACAAGGAGGAGATGAGGGAAGGAAGAGCAAGAACAGTGCAAGAGAAATGAAGAAGAGTGATGGAGTGGAGTTTTGGGCAGGCACGAGCAGGGAGGAGAAATGGAGTGGAAAAGAAGCAAAGGGAAGTGTGGAGTCGAAACTAAGCAAAGGCAAGTGTGGAGTGGCCATGATGGTGCAGATCTGTTTTTCCTAGAGCTGCAGAGTGATGGGAAATGTTGGCATCAATAACACCAAAGCCTGGTTATGCGAGGGGAGAGGGAGCCATGGCAGCTGCTGGCAGGGGCTCTGCTCCTTCGGCACTGTGGATTGAGACATGTTGGGCCTTTTCACAGCCTCCTTGGGCTAAAAGGTGAGGAAAAGCACCGAGAGGGAGATGATGTCAAGTTCTGGGCCAAGAGTGACAACCCACTCACACATTTCACTTTTTCCTCCAGTGCTGGTAACCCACTCACTGGCCAGAGGACATTTGGCTTGCAGCCCWTCACCTCTGGAGAGCTGAACTTAATTTGATGTAATATATGACATCTTTCTGCCCTCTTCTCACACACAAATTCACGCAAGGAGTCCCTCCTGCCTGTAATCTCATAAGGCCACTGTCACAACGCCCGTGCTCAGCTGCATTTCCCATCACCTGCCTCACACTGGGCACTGATCATGGCACTCAACAGGCCACACTGGGGGTGCAATTGCACTGGCACCTTCCACACCAACTGCACCATCTGCTTTGATCCCTCTTTCTTTTGTATTATATCGCAGTTTTGGGGTTTTTTCTTTTTGCTGCAGCTGCAAAAGCTTTGGGAACATTCCTATAATAACTCCCATACAGCTTGGTCTAGCAGATATTTGGGCTCTTTCATTCTTAGCTGCTGAATTACATTTGGTTATCAACATGCATTATATCTGCTGTCAATTAGCTGTTATCTAACACCGTGAAATGACTTAACTCCTTCAGCCTGCTCCGAGATCTGTCCCCTACCAGCACACGGCACAGCTTGTATCAGCTTGCAAAGATCCAGGCAATTTTGTCACTTTTTTTTTTTTACTAGTGCTCATTACAGCTAAAGGTCAGTTGTGTTTCCATTGTAAGCCTAGGGATAATGGCATGATCCAGCAAACTCTTTCTTGTGTAAAGTTAACAGGACGATTTGCATAAAAATCCTTACTAGGGGAGTAATTTGCAGGATTGCACCTTTAAAACCTTCGCCTCAGGAGCAAGGCAAAAGCTGGAACCTGGAACAGCAATCTTCCACAGCCATATTTTATCAGAGGAAACGATCAAAATTTAATGAGGAGAAAAAGGTACTTAATGGCTGTAGATAGTGTAATTTCAGCCATAAAAATGGGATCATCTCGTGAGGCATCTCGCTGCGGCCTTTCCAATCAATGGCACGGCCGGCAGCAGCCTCGGCCCTCACTGGATGAGGCCCTACAAGGTGTCGGGCAAAAAGTCCCAACCCGCTGCAAAATGCACGTGATGGAGGAGTGACTGGGGCTCTTCTCCTCCGTGAAATCTGTGCCTGGCTGCAAAGTCATGGCTCGGCACCGTTTGCAAGCCAGACCAGTGAAATCTGAGGCAGGATGGCCTTGCAGTCGTGGGTGATGCCGTTGGCATCTCAGGAGGATTTTCTTCTGCTCTCCCAGCAAACATTTCAAGTGTTTCACCAGCTCGGTTGTTTATCACACTGGAGTCTCCCCGAGGYGCAAAGCTAGCCTTGAAAATCTATTTACATTTTGAAATATATGCCAAAGTGTAAGCCCTGGGACAATTCAGAGAAGTTAGGTACGCAAAGCTACCAAAATAGAATCAAAAAAAGTCCCCTAGCAARCCTTGGGTGAGTATTCCTGCATATTTCCTTGAACAGCCCAAATGTCAAATGCTAGCCTACACATCCCAGGTCACGGCTAAGAAAAGCAACGGATGGATTTGGCCATTGGTGAGCAAATATTAGCCCTGGACAAAGGCACTGCTTTATTTTCCAAGTGTACCAAAATTAGAGAACCCCCTGGTGCTGAATAATTTTGTTCTGCCTTACTGTGAAAATTCCCGGTGTTCAATAGCCCTCCACCAGTTCTCATTTGATCCCTGTAGTGCAGTGCTCCTGTGGCTATATGTCAGCTGCAGTGGTGGTAAACATGTACACACTACTCATTTAAGGGCTTTTAAAAGGCTTCTCACTGGGCCCAGAAATTACACCTGTGCTTTCTTTCTTACCCATGCTGTCGGCTTTGTTTCTCAGGCTATATTAAGCTCTTTTTTTTCTTTTTCTCCCCATTGAAAGAGTGGTAACGTACAAACACCTTGAAGCCCTGTTTTCTCTCTAGCAAGCAAGTTGTGCAGAGGGACAGAGATGGTTAATCTGAATGGAGAGAAAAAATATGGGGATGGCAGCAGATGTCTGCCCCTCCTGAAGACACTTGACTTTTCAGGAGCTGTGTGGTGTTAGCTGAAATCCCTGGCAGCTGCAGTGCCTGGTTTCCCGGAGACGGGGACCTGTCTGTATTTTCTGTATTTTCTCTATCTGGAAATGATGAAGGGAGACAGAGGATGTGGAAGCCTGAGGAGCTGCGTCAGAGGAGGGGGGAAGGGGTGCAATGAGGCACTGGCCTCTMATAAACTTTTGCATTGTAGGAGAATCTTTCAATATTAAAGATGATTTGTTAGAAACAAGAGCAAGAGGAGATGTGGTGAGTAACGTAAAATACCATATCTAAAAGGCTGTTTGATCTGTAGCACCGTACTGCTAAAAAGGGGAATTCAAGTAGAGGCCCTGCTAATGTCAGTGGTCAAATTCTACATTGATCTCATTTGTACATTTATGGGGGAACTTTCAGTCAGGAGAAAGGCAAAAAAAATCAAAGAAACAAAAAAAGGAATCAACTTCAACTGCTTGAACATCTCTGATAGCACAACGGTGCCTTGGATGGTGTGAAGTCGATCTGTGAAGCTCTCTGATGAGGAACACGACTAAGAAAATCACTCAAAGACTTTTGAAGTAAAGTGCTGGTGTAGGACATGTTTGGTACCTCCTCTGTGGCAGTGACAAGTGGTAACAGTGACCCTGCACTGAATTTTTGTGATCCAGCCCACCCCGGTGTCTCTCCTGTAGGAGTCCCTGCACGTACATGGCAGTGGTGCTGCTGTCAGGTCCGGACCCCACTCCCAGCAGGCTGCCATCTTCCATAGCTCTTTTCGTGGTTTTTTCTACAGGACCAGGCCCAACATTTTTCCCAGCACATGCCCAATTTGCAACGTCAACATTGTGGTTTGCTGTTAAATATCTGCTGATGCAACTCTGCCGAGAACTTCGCCTTCAAGTTTCATCCAATTCATTTAAAATAATAAAGCCCTTGCTCTGCATTTCCCAAAAGCGAGAACCGAGCCTCGGAGGCATTTGCATTAATTATGTTTCAATCTCAAGAAATGCCTTCCGAGCTTCCCCCTCGATTCATCGCAGTTCTGGAACCTCTGGCTGATCGTTCTGGGAGCGATCAGCACGTCTCCTGTCACGCTCAGATCCTGCCTCTCCACTCTGCAAGTGGAATTATCTCTGTATGGCTGCACCCATAAAGCCAAGTGCTCTTGTGCTTCCAACTTGCATGGAGTGCCAGGCAGCTCTCTGTGCCGTGGCTCCTATTAACGCCTGCAATTAGCACCGACAAAAGTGCTGCTCCCCCCTCCCCTCCCCAGCACCACGCTGCCTTGATTGGTTTTTTAGAAAATCCCGGGGCACTGTAATACGTCCCTGGTAGTCATGTTTCAACAGAACAGCGCAGTTAGCGAGGCGTGACAGTGCTCTTTCTTCTAAACCTATACTGAACATCCTTAATCAAGCTTTGCTTTCTTAAAAATAATGGGCCTAATTCTCTTTTGCCTTACAGTATATTCATGCTTGTGTAATTCCATCAGGACRTATCCTCAGCTCCTGTAAACTGGCAGAGCTCTTTCGACTTCGTTTAAACCCCAGGAAGAGTGGTAGTAGCTGAAGACTTGGACTGCTGATTTCCAAGCTATTCCTGATTTATGCCAGTTCTAAAGGATAATGGGTTCAAGCTTTTTTTTTTTTTTATTTTTTTTTTCCCCATTAGGTACTCCTTACCTCATTTATGTCAAATAATACACACAGTTCATCCAAGCAACTGCTTTTTCCTGCCCTTTCAAACCCTCTCCATTCCTGCTGACCCTGTTATAAAGCTTGCACTCCCAGCAGCTCCTGAAAACATCCACCAGTCTCCCCAAAGGCCCTCAGGAGGATCAGGCCAGACTATCAGGGAACGTTGCCTCATACCACTCCACATACACTGCATTTTCTGTGCTCTCTAAATTAGATGTGTTCTTCCCATATGCAGACATACAGTGACACATTGCCATGGCTAGACAGTGCTGTCTCCAGAGATCTCCCAGGAGGAAAGCTTATGGATGCTTCAGCACATCTCTGCCACATCCCAACAGTGACAGCACAGCCTCAGCCATTGCCTTGAGCAGGTCCTGCAAGCTGTGTTTAATTCTTCTCTCTCTCTCTCTCTCTCCTTCCATCCCACGTTCCACAGTCGTCTGTCTGAGCAGCATCCGCAGCTCTGGGAAGAGCAGCAGGCAGGTAAGGAAAGTGAAGAGGAGAGACACAGAATATTTCTTCTCAGTAGTGTCAGATTTGTCTCTGGTAAGGTCCTGGCCAATTGGAAATGCAAGGAAGAAGTGAAGCAAGAAAGAAATGTGTTGAAGGGCTGCTGGGTTTCAGCCTGTTCCTGTGATGAGAGAGAACACATTTACAGGGGCAGTGCTGTGGTTGTCTGATATTAGACTGACGTTTAAATTAGGTACAGGCTCAGTGATAACTCTGATTGCACCTGGGACCTCTGAGTGCAGCACGGGGCAAATAAATAATGATGTCTGTAGCAGCAGATAGAGATGCTGTTACTAACTTTGATACAGCAGYGTGAAACACTGGGTGAAACATCACACAGGCTGACAGATGGGAGATTTCATAGGCTTCAGGTACAAGAATAAAGAAAATAAAACTTGAAATGAAGTTTCTGTGATAAAAGTAGCCATGAAAGAGGCTTTTACACCTGTAAAAGCTACCATGTGGTTCCCACTAGTGACTGCACCCAATACTTCAACGTAGAAATATGACCTGTAGCAATTGAGCTGTAGTTCTGCTATAAAATTTTTATAAASTTGGGGGTTTATGGATCTGGAACACTACAGAATAGAGAGCATGAATGCTATTTCAGAGGGAAAGTGCCTAATTGCTGGTTTTGCACTGACTCACTGCATTCAGAGACCTAACCTGTGATCTATACTGTGCTACACTGACCATATGTACCTGCTAAAATATTCAGACTTGTTAATTTATTTCTGAACTATCAGTTATGCAGTTGTTTCTCATCTCTCTTCCCAAGGAACAAGGACAGAAGGAGGAGAGACAGGAGGCAGGTACCTGAAAACCAGAGGAGTGTTTGCATAAGCTTTCTTGACGTATTACACTGTATAAAACACTAAGGCACCTGTCAATACTTTTTTGGGGCTTCCACATAGTGATCTCTCATGGAGGGAACCACTTCAGTGCTCTGGGCACTCTCAAAGTCAAGTCAGTTGCCCACAAAATGCTTTACTGCTCCCAGTCGAGCTTTGACATCTTCATGGTTCTGAGGCTCCAGGACCGGGACGTGTCTCCCACATGAAATTAAAACGCACTCAGCTTTCCAAAATGCTTCATTTCTCTTGTTGTGTTTGGAGCCCGGCTGCACAAGTCAGAAGAATTTGGTGTCATCTGTTTTGGAGGACAAGCCCTGGCACTTCAAATGCTTCCCTTCCTGTAGGATTATTGTCATCATTTGTCATCGTGTGTGTGTTTGAGGGTACGAATCCTTGCTCCTCGCCCCACCGGTGACACCAACAGAGAACACCACACTTTTGTGCAATTGCTTCCTCTCAACTGCTGCTCATCTTTTAATAAGGTTTTGGATGAGTAAATCAGGACAATTTTATGGTGTTCTGCCAGTTGTGACTCACTGGTTTTTCCAGCTCTCAGGACGCCAATGTTTGTGTCCCGCAGAGAGGAGCCTTTCCACGCACTGCTCCAGCCCAGAGAGAGCTGCTGAGTCCCTGCTGAGACTCTGAGCAAGGCTCCCCACACATCCCTGCCCACTACGGGGGCCATACAAGAGGAGGAAGATGCTACATAAGGGCTCAAACCAACATTTATTAATAGTGCTAATTATTAAAAATTATTGCGGTGTTTTCTCTCCATCTTCTCCCCAAATCTTTCATTCCCCCATGATGTTAGGAATTGGGATTCAATGTTGCTTTTGATTTTCCTGTGTTTTCTAACCTACATAAGAGCAGGGCTAACCACCATGAACACTTTTTTGTTAACTCCAGCCTGATTCAGATACCCCATCCTGAGATGTAAATCAGAACTCAGATGCACCAGAACAAAACTGGTTTATGTTAGAGGGGAAAAACAGGCTCGGTTTGGTCTAAATTACCCTCTTGCTTGGTGAAGTGCACATCTGTACCCCTTCCCAGAAAGGCAAGGGGTCTCCAGGACATTAGCTGGTTTCCGTTGTGGATAAGATGTATTTTCTGAAACCTGCTRCATGTTAGGAGGCCTCTTTCAAGATGATGTTTCATGAACTCAAGTGTAGGACAGTGCCCTCCCTCTCCCCACGGTACATTAGGGTTGAACTCACGGAAGTAAAACAGTTCTTGAAAAACACTCGGTGAATCTACATAATTAAAAATCTTTCCTGCTGGGGGTTAATGATTTGGGGAGATTAACTTGATAATATAATGTAAAATGTCGAAATCAAAGTGTGCATCCAGAAACACTGGTGCAGCTCTGCAATGGGAGACAATTTTAAGTAAACAACCGGAGAAAGYATTTTGCAATTAAATTAAAGATGTTTCCAAACTACTGTACTTTGCTACAAAAAAGCATCATCTTGAAAAGTCGAGTTTCATTTATTTTAATTTGTGCTGTCACAAAGTATTCCATTCAGCAAACACTGACTAACATGCCCTTTTCCAGACACCAGTTTGAAAAGTAATAATAATAAAAATAATCACAGACCCTCCACAYGGTGTCTCCTGGCCCAGTGCTCAGGTAGTCGAGATCAGCCTCACTCCAGCAAAGTCAGTGTGACACCCTGATTTACAGCAGGTGAAAACAGAGGCTTTCCCCTCCCTGGCACGCCCTTTGGGAGGTGATGTGAAGTCTACTGACATCAGTTGCTTTCAGAAAAATTCAGGCTCAAAGCTSTGTGTGCTGGGATGCATCCCTGCTCCCTTCTGCTCTCCTCACACTCGAGTTATTTAACTGGAGAGGCGTCAGCATCRAACTGATGGAAAGCCAAAGTGATCTTGATCCTCCTTTGAGACTTATTGTTGAATTGCATTATATATAAGCAGAGAAGCTTTTTTATTATTAATGGGATAGAAAATCAGAACCATCAAGGAAAATGATATAATTCCTATTAAGATGGATGAGTTGAAGTTAAGTCTGTGTATCCYTAACAAGATTGTTCTCTGCGACTCCTGCAAAAGCGCATTGCCCTCCCAAGGGAAAACCTCACCCTGGTGGGAAAGGGCTGGGGAAAATGCCACAAACTCCTCCTGGGAAGCTGCCCAGCCTGGCAGTGCCCACACATGTCCAGGCACGAGGCTGCTTGGGGGATGGTCYGCTCCAGGGTGGTAAATCTGGGGCTGCCACCCCAGGAGCTGACCTTCCGTAGGACCTCTTGCTTAAATCCCTTTCTCTGCCATCCAATTTGTTTTTCACATCTGCCAAGTATTGCGGCTCCTTCTGCATGTCCAATGAGGGGATTATTTCGCAGGCTTAAATCTCACTCCCAAAAAAAGAAAGTTACACTGATAAATACTTGTTGTCTACACTGGGAGGCTGGTGAGGAATAAATGGCAGTGAGTGCGAAGGGCACTGTCAGTTCTGCAGAAATGCCTCTTATTTCACAGGGCTGCCATCACATCCAGAGGCCTCAAAGCACTCTTTGTGCAGCACAAAGTGCCCTCCCAGGAGCAGTGAGGAGCAGCTGTTGTGGGCTGCTCCTTTCCTTAGGTAAACCCCTGTATACAAAATCCGAACACCCCCTTTCGATTTCATCCTGTTGCTCTTAGATAAAACCCCCTGTTCCACCTTAATTCATCCCTTCTCTCCGCTAACACCCTTCAGATAYAGACCCTTGCCTCTTCCTCGCCATTTAGGCGTGCTTTAATCCCACCTCTTTATTCATCCATCACAAACCAATCCCCCCTGCCCCTAAGGAGGGCGGTGCAGCAGCTCTGCCGGAGCTCCCTCCCATCCCGATGCTGCTAAGGAGCAGCACCAAGCGCCGGAGCCTGGCGGGTGGAGCAGCCTCCTGCTCGGATGGGTGCTCAGCACCCAACCCCAGGGTGTCCTGTTTGCCGTGTGCTGCCCCCACCTGCCCCCCTCACACCTCCCGATGGAAAATCAAARTCTGTTCTCCTCCCGCTGGCAGCCCTACGTGTCTGATCCCCRTTAGTACCGTTTGGGGAGGAATGGCTTTGTACAGATAATAATAATTTTCATTTGCCCGTTCAGAATCTCCTCTTCTACCTGTGGGTAACTGATTGAGTGCTAAGAACACTCCCTCTTTCCTTCTTGCCTTATAATAAGCAGCAGCACATCTCTGCCAGTGTCGAACTCAGCAAGCGTGCTCTCTACACCTTCGAGTGGATCCGGATCCTAACATTATATGGCTGAAAGCATTTGAGTGCTTAAAGGATTCACAGCTTTTCCCTCCTCTCCCCAAGGGTACTACACACAAACCAGCCTGGCAGCAGGTCCCTCCCCAAACCTTTGCAGCAGCAGCAAGACCCCTGAATGGTCTCCATCTACACAGATTCTTGCATCTGAATGCCTCTCCACTGCTAATTTGCGATCTTCATCAAAATTGCTACTCTTTGGTTGTCTTTCACTATGTTATTCTTATTCTATGAAATCTTCATTGGAAGAATATCTTTCTCCTTCTTAGTGTTGCACTCAATATAGGTGATGGGTGAGCTGGTCCCTCTCTGGTGTGTCTTTGGGCAGCCAGGAGCAAGCTGAGTGCCAGATTTGGAGCCAAGAGGGAAGCTGCCCCCAGAGCAGAGTGGCAGGATTTTGTTCTGGCTCATTTTCTTGCTTACTCCTTATGGAAACAGAGCAATCTCTTCCTGCTGTTGAGTGGTCTTAGCATCCAGTCAAGAGATCCTTCTTGCTCTGCCCGGGTACTTTACACTCGTGGGTTTTTGTCTCCCRCTGAAAGTCTGCACGTGTTAGACGGTGAGGGGGAACTCACAGGGAGATGTCACGTGGACTCCTCTGAGCCAAACTTTGAGCTCACATCCTCTGCAGTGGTGGCAAGCTGGACTGGGTGATTGCTCTGAGTACTCCTACTCTGGTGTGTCTACCCTGTCTCAGTTTGACTTGCTTTTGTCTCACCACACTGGGCTGTTCTGGATATTTTCTGTGTCTGGTTCCCACGACACTCCTTTTCTTTCATTACTATCTCCATATGGAAGGTCCTGGCCTTACCTTTGAATATCTTCTGTGAGATATCTCCTCCTTTCTCATCACAGTGCAGGTTCCAGTCATCGACAAACACAGTGCAGAACACTTCTGTTCTCCATCTCCTCTTCATCTCTTGGGTGGCTTTGGCACTTTTGCTTACCATGTGCTCCTGCTCTTTCACCAGTAAACTTGGGTCCCCTGGTGCCTCCCAAGCAAGCTCCCCTGCTTTCCCACCTCCTCCCAGCTTCCAAGACAGCCCAGCCAGTGCCACTAAGTCCCTGTTCACATTCAGTGTGGCTTAACAGGGTGAAATTCCCCAGTTCCTCACACAAATCTGGGTGAGATGCTCACACCCTACACTTACAATGAACCATTTCTCAGTACGTGAGTAACTGCTGCTCTCAATGACCAAATAGCATGAGATGACTATTTTTCTCCTCRGCATGATGGACTGAACTATCCAYGGCAATGTCAGGGATCARAGGGAGAAGGAGAAAGAAGAARCCAGCAGAGCTGAGCCAGGGCAGTAGGGAGGAAGCTCAGTGATAAAAGAAATTGTGGAGATGACAGCCAGATGAGCTGCAATCTGAGCCCTCCTCATACCTTGTGTTTTTATACACACACTCAAAACATTTCAGGGCTTGAGATTGTCTTCTGCTTTCCAGAGAATTATTTTGTCCTTRCTTTAGCTGACAGCCATTGGGGAGAATGAGACACTTTGGTGAGCCTCAAACACCTTGCTGAGCATTCAGTGGGCTGAGGCATGGAGATGTTTTATTGCAGCTGACACCAATCAAGGCAAATGGACAAGAGTGAGATTTTTGACTTTGGATCCATGAAATGAGGGGAATAAGTGAAGTGAATTTGGACTCACAGTTCAAAGGAAGGGGTAAGTAAGTCCCAGGGAAAGGTTTATCTCATCAACACCTCGTGCTTTGGGAGGAATGGGCTGTTTTTGCAAAGCTGCTCTGGCAGGATGAATGCTTCGTACCATCTCTGTTCCTGGGACTTCATGACACAGCCAAGGTCATGGGAAACTGGTGTTAGGGGATGAAAAAAGAAAAAGAAACCATGACCTTGTCCATCATAAAAGATTGAGCACTTATGAGTCTGGTCCCAAGAGCTCCCCTGGGCTGGCATCGGTGGGAACAGCCCGCAGGCACAACGGGGATTTAGAATGGCTTGAAGCAAACATCTACACTGACTTGCTCCTATGGAAAAAGGCGACAAGTCTTTGCAACAAAATGTGGAACTCTTTGMAATTTGCAGTTTGTCACAGCCCATCGGGAATTCAAGAACAGTCCTTCTTTCGAAGGAAATTCCTGTGATGGCATATTAAGAAAAAACAGGCCACTTTCGAGCAAAAATGGCCATCGAGCTGGTCTTTTCTGAGTGAGGCTTTGATAATATGAGCCTGTTTTCCACAGCTTTGGCATTAAAAATACAGACAAGGGCACAGTTTGTACAGAAAACAGACATGTTGTCAAAGCTGTGAATGAAGGGAGGTAGTAGACACCTGGAGAAAGGTATTTCTAGCTTCCTTTAGGAGGACACTACCCAAACATCCACTGAACACCTCTTCTGTGAGGAAAGGCTCAAGGCCAGSTTGGACGGGGCTTGGAGCAACCTGGGATAGTGGAAGGTGTCCCTGCCCATGGCAGGGGGATTGGAACCAGATGAGGTTTAAGATCCCTTCCAACCCAAATCACTCTATGGCTCTGTGATTCTATGATTCTAATATTGAACATGTGTTTAGATATGGAAGGAATTTATCCACACATCCACGTCCTGGAAGTTCTGAGGACTACACCCAGGTCGCAGCAGGATTCATCGCTCTGGTTTAATATCAAGCCTGTTTGTTTGTGCCAGTGAATTACATCATTTTTCTTTTTCACTCCTGTGGCATTARCAGCAGGAAAATCAAGCCGCCTACGAATCCCCACACCTTGAATCTCCAACCAATCCCACGTCCCAGGCAACGCTCAGCGACGCTGCTTTGGGTCCGGAGATTTGTCYGAAAGGAAAGATAAAGCCGAAGCTCGCTTTGYTTTCTTGCCGTCCTAAATTTCACCCCCGTGTCTGAACAGCTTCGCCGCAGCACTCTGAACTTTGCACGACTCCTAAAAACAACGGGAAAACACCCAAAGCGCCGTTCCCTTTTCCGCAACCCAGAGCGGTCGCTGCTCTGAGCGCCCAKCCCGGGGCGAGGGGAGGGAGCGCCGGGCGCGGGGGCATCGCTCGGGGTGCCCGGGGTGCTTCTGTGACTTAACAGTGACATCCAGCGGTCACTCGGGTCCCTCTGACACCGGCCTGCCCGGGAAACCYCGCGAAGTCCCTATTTAAAAGTCGGGATATTTGTGCCTCAGCAGGCGCGGAGCCGGGAGCGAGCTCTTCCCTCCTGCTCGGGATGCTCCAACTCAGCTGCTCAGCTACGTTACTCTGTGCCTTCAATTTTTGCTTTAAACCTCCGAGTATCAAATAATCTTAAAATCACCCCGGTTTGCCTCACTTTTATAACCCCCATGTGTTTGCAGCATCATGAATATTATTCATAATTAAGCTGCTATGAACGTAAAAATCAAAACCCTATGAAACATCAGACCGCAGAAACTTTTCCTTCTACTAGTTATCACACCAAACACGAAAATAAGCAGTTTTCATCTCAAGTTTAACACTACAGGCATATTTTTACATGATAATTTGGTTTTCAAAAAAAGTCTAACTGTGAAGTTTAATGATACCAAATGAAGCAGCTTGTCAGTTCATATTTATATTCAATTCTGAGTTTTCACAGCTCCCGGTGTGTTTCTTTAGTATTTTGTTGAAGATATTCTGACAGTCTTTCTCAAAACTGTCTCTAGGAAAAGCAGCATGAAAACCTGCAAAGAAACAAAAATCTTCCTACGCTCCTGGCTCGGCGTTTGGGTGGTTGAGGAAGAGACCTTCATTTCCTACATGCTCATGAGGCTGCTGCTCAAAGGCTCCCATGCTTGGAAGTTGCTTTTCCTTACAAGCCATGGGTGGTTGCACCAAAGTCCTGGAGGAGTCCCCAGAGGTTAAGAATACAGAAATCTGAAGCATTGAAAGCTGCAGCCACCAGAGCATTGCTGAACCATTCATGAAGGTCACGTACCAGTTTGGGGGCTCCTCTCTCTCCTTTCTTTCCCCTTATCCTGTTGCACRCCCAGGAGAGGAGGTGTTTGGCTGTTGGTTTCCGAGTGCTGCTCTCAGTGCCAAGATGGATGCAGCCTGCCAAGGCTTCGACCTCCTGGGTTACAGGACCTGCCCTACCACAGGTAGCAGCACCTGAGCCATTATTCATCATCTGTTGCCACACAGTGAAAAATAAGGGYCACTTCCCTGCTGACAGGGGTTTGCAGGAAGTCTTATTCCTGCTCTCATCCTAGGTGGGAACACGTCACCGAGCCCGGCCTGGCTGCTTTATCTAAAGGAAGATTTCCTCTGTGGTTCCCACAAAAGCCATATGCACTCTGAATGAGTCTCCTGTTGCTCCCCAAATCCCCTCTCCTCCTCAGTTGGTGTGTCAAAAAAAAAAAAAAAAAGCAGGGTGGAAGGAAAGGATGAGCCCAAAATCCCAGGCACATCCCAACACACAGCTGCGGAAACACTCACTGAGGGTGGGGAAGGAACAACCTGGGGATGAACCCTGCCTCTCCTAAGTGGAACATCCTCCTGCTTTGCACTTGGAATTCAGTGCAAAACCCTCATCCTGTCAGAGAGCTCAGAACCAAATCAACCTGCCCCACTCTCAGAGAAGGTGACCCCGTGCCACAGGCAGTGCGAGCTACAGCCCCACGTCAGGAGCCAGAAAATGCATTGCTTTTTAACATGAGATATGGTGGGTCTGAAATGACTGCAACTGCCATTACACTAAAAGATATGTCTGCTGTCTGCAGGTTTTTGAGGTTAGGTGTTCCTTTCAGTCTCTCCTTAGCTGACAGCTGCATTTCATGGTCTCATGTCCACTCCAGAAACAAAAGCAACCTTTTCATCTCAACAGCCAAGAGTGGATGACCTCCTTTGAAGCACCTCCTGATTTATGACTGTTCACTTGTCCTGGTTTTCCTCTTCTCTGTCTGTCCCACTGCAGGAGCCAGAGGACAAGGTGACTGGAGCTTGGGTCCATCCCTCTGTGTGACCCTGGGGGAGTTGCTTTGCTCCCTGCCAAGCTTTGCTGTGCAGTGCTGGGGTGGGAATCACGGAGGGGGAGGAGGTGAAACAATTGGCACTGTACATGGGGGTCTCAGCAGTGATCCCTGTCCCCTCGTGGTGCCAGCACTGCCCATCTCAGGGCCGCAGGAGCAGAACCACCACCTCCAGCAGTTCCGACCGCAGGAAGCGCGTGCTAATTCCTGATCGGCTTTTAATGATCCCAAACCCCGCTACTGACTCAGGCGACAGCTAAATTTATCCCAAGGTTAGGGTGACTCTGCTGTACTGAAATCTATTTAAAGTCAAAGCAAGCACTTCAGAATAACAAGTTGTTATACAACTCCAGAGACCAGGCAGCTCCCCGCCTTCTTCTTTTAATGCAAAAGATAACAGATTTCCGTATTTTGTACGTGCTAATTGTTGGGAACGCTGTCAGATGGTTCAGCAAATTGGAAATGACAACATCAACCTGTTCAATCCATTAAAATCTCTCCAGGATCGTAAGGGACATTGTCAGCCAAGCGATGTTGGCACCCCTGTGGTAAAGCCATCTTGATTCTTTTTAATGACTGGCTTTACAAATGAGCAGATTTCCTCAGCCTGCCCTGCTCCATTCACATTATCCAGGAGGGGCAGGGGCACAATGTAAGGAAACCCAGAGGTAAAAGAGAAGACTCTCACCCCAGTTCAGACTTAATGAAGAGAACAGATGAGTAAAATTTAAATAGGTCCCAGGCCACACAGCCAAGATAAAAGGCTGGGAATAGCTTTCTCCTTGTCCAAGGACCACCGCGCGAGTTTAGAGGGAATACAGTGTGAATTCTGGACCAGGTTTTTATAAGAAAGAAGTGGTACCTCTTGGAAAAACTCTCGAGTCCCATCTTGACGAGAAGCTAAGGAAAACAACAATCCAAAATCCCCAAACCAAACCAGCTGGAATTCAGCTCTGGGTAGTCATTTGGGGGAGTCAGTGTTTAATACCTTGACCCGGACCTTAGCTCCTTTGTGCAGAAACATAAGCCAGCTCCAGTCCAAAAAGCTGTAGAGATAAGTTAGTGCCTTGCTATGCCCAAGCCAATATGTTGTAGTATTTATTTTCACCAGTATTTATTACCTCGGCTGTGGTATTTCCCAAAAGCAGAAAGCAGCTGTGTGTAACTTCCACACCAGAATTTTCAACTAGCCGGGACTGAAGGCAGAAAAAACTTGCATCTGTTTCCATGCTTCCTGATAGACACACCCAAAATCACTTTGCTTTTGAAAATGTTGTCATAAAGCTGTAAATTCATGGTAGCTGTGAGATCTTCAGCCCACCCAAAAGCTGAATGTGAGGGTCCTGTGTCTTAGCCAGCTCATCGTGAGCAGGGCCCACTACTCAAAGGACAGTGGCACTGTCATAAAAAGACTAATATCTCATTGTACTAATACTGATGGTTCTCTAACACTAAAATAGTCCTATTTTTTTCACTTCCCCAGTATTTCTGCACTGTCTTTGTCTCTGCGATGTTACAGTGGGTATAAAAGTCTATTGGGATGGATCAYAGATAGAGAGACAGCATTAATTTAACACAGTGATGGAATAATGGCTATGACACAGGGGAGAAACACAGGGCTGTTATTTAAGTTAAAAGCAAAATTCCCATTGTTTTGTGGTTTAGGGCCGTGGAACACATCCCAGGAATGGCACTTTTTCTCCTTCAATATCCCCAGCTGCTCCACGTTAGTGTCTCCCGAGCCAAGCTGTTGCAGACTGTTAGTATTTCTTTATCTTTCCTTTATGGCATCTTGTTTGCTCTCCTGGGCTGCTCCAAGGCAGGCTGACATTGCCAGAGAGATTTACTGCGTGTACTTTGTATACACTTTAATTAGGCCTCTATTCCTGCCTCTCACCTGACACTTACACAAGAAATCACTCAGAAAGTGCCCGCACAGGACAGGGATCAATGCACGTCTCCAAAGCAYGGTGACTTTCAGGCTGGAATTTGGTGCCTTCCCTTCCTCAGGCTGTGTCCACCTCCTCTCCGTGGCTTGGAGTCACAAGGGTTGGCTCGTGGGGTTGTCCTGCACCCAGGCTCAGCATCATTTGGTCACTCAGAGGCACCAGTTGCTCCAAGCATGAGGGTCTCAGGACAACTGGGATGGGGCATTCCCCATCCCCACTCATTCTGACACTCAGCAGCTACAGCCAAGGAGGTGTGCGGGAATTAAGGCTTTAAACAAGGAATTGTTTCTTTTTTGTCACTTCAATTTCATTTTATTAGAGTTCCTGACAGCTTTAAGCTTCAAACATAGGTGGTAACAGTAGCTAAAACATGGTGCTGTTATATTATTGTCACTTCAACTTTTGCCTGGGTTCCTAATAGGAATCTAAATGATTGGGTGTTTAACTTTCACGCTCCATCAATGTGAGGCAGAAAAAATGCAGCTGCCTATGCTAAGGGCTAGCACTCTGGAAAGGGCACTTTTGGAGAGGGGATTGTCTCTCAGCTGCCGGGTTAAACGACTTTGCCTCACCCTGGCTGAGAAGGGCCTCCCATTCACTGCCAGATGATCCCCAGAGAGGGAAGGATGGATTATTATTTTGTTTAGGGGTGTATCCTCAGTTTGTGGCAGCACTGCATCTCCACAGTGCCCTTGTGGAGCCCAGCCCAGCCCACTGCTGTCAGCCAGGCTGAGCTGTGAGCTTGCCCCTGAGTGAGTTTACACCCTAATGCCTGCACTGTTTCTCTTCTTGCAGACTTGTGGGTACAGAATCTACGAGCAGAGGGTCTTCCTAAACTTGACCTCCCAAGTCACATGGAGGAGAGCCCAGTGCAGTCTTTATTTCCAGGCAGAGGGAAGTGAGAACCTGCAGGAACAGGGTGCCACCAAGTGTGCAAGACACACAGGTATCTACAGAGTAAAACAGCATCTGAGGTGTAACCATCTCCAGAAAAATAATTTCATCCATATGAAGTTTATATGGRAAAATTTTAATAAATCCTGAAAAGAGACATGGCCTATCTAAAGACAGACTTGCAAAAATGCAGAGATATACTTGACAGCTGCAGGGATTTTTTCTTTTTCAATAATAARTGCAAAGTAGAACTCAATTTACTATCTTTTGTTTGTTTTTTTTAAAAGAAGATACCTGGGTGCATGATACAAACCTGCTCAGGAGGCATCATCAATCATTTACTGAATTTTCCTTCATACTCTTAGTTTCATTTTCACGCGTCCTTTTCTTCCCAGCTGTGACATTCAGCTCCAGAGCTGTTTCTCCTGCTTCCTGCCCCCTGGAGAGCCACTTGCTCTCAAGTGAAGAAGGAGGAAGCTTCATCAAAGGCAACAATTTTGAGAAATGGGGACTTCCTCGAAGGAGGTGACTCAACGAAGGTTGGAAACCTAACTTTTCACTCCCATTTGGACTCCATTTTCTTGGGCTAAAAATCAAAACTCGTTTTTGGCCTCAAYGAATGGTCCCCACAGGCTGTTTTCCTCTTCTCAGTGACACCAGTTGATAAAACCTTTCCAACCAGCAGCGTTATTAAAATTTAATCTGAAACCATCACACTGTAGATTGCTACAGGATTGCTTCCAATAGAGCATGGGATACAAACAGCAGCACTGCTTTACAGAGCAGAAATGAAAGATTACATTTCCTGTATCTGGACATGCAAAATCTACATTTGAAGTCTCAGCATCAGGAGTCAATTTTGAAAACATAAATCTTCGAGTCCAGGGAACTTCGGGGAGATTCCCATTCTTTCAGAGGAAGGACATCCCTCTGCACATGAGCACATCCAGTAGGTAATCTCAAGCTGGAAATTAATTTGTATGCAGTATAATATTTCCATTAATAAGATTAATGCCAGGTACAGCTCTATAGATTATTGAAAAGACAAAGTGGCCTGATCCATGCAATTAGAATGAGATACCTGCATTAATTAGGATACTCACCTGACAGTAATAGTTGCATCAAACAGATCAAGGAACTCAATCTCCTCTGGTCTCGTATTTTTTTTCTGGTTTGTTCTGTCAATAGCTTTATCAGTTTTCTTCTATCATACATACTCAGGAAGAATAATATTGTTGTTCTGACRTACAGATTAAAATCCTTTCTTTCTCCATCTTGGTTCTGATCTAAGTGCTAAKCAAATATCCAGCATCAGTTTTTTGTGTTGACTTATCTGAATTAGGGGAAAATCCGGAGGTCTGGTGGGTGTGCAGTAGGGCAGCGTTGGCTCCCCTTGTTCGAGCACTGGGCACTTTCCCCCTCCAGAYGGAAGCAGAATCCAGCACCGCAGTTTTCATTGTGGTGTCTGCACATCACCCTCCACTAAGCAAATGGAGGAGGTCAAACAACAAGCAAGGCAGGAGATAACACACTTTCGAAATCCAGAAATGTGTAAACCAAACCCAAATAACACCCTGTGGAAGCGTGGGATGCAGCTCAGCCCACGGTGTGCTGATGCTTTGCCCCGCAGTGTGGCACCTCTCCGGCCCCACCACGCCCGTGTGTGCCCCAGCTTTGGGCAGGGCTGTACCAGCCCCTGGCTTCTGGTGATGCAGAGTATGGATGAGGCCACTGGCACCTGGTCAGTGTCCCCTTGCTTGTGTACCTCCAGAGCAACTCCCTGTTTTCCGAGGAGTTTTCAGCCACGCGTGAGCCTCCGCTCGCTCCGCTCTGCAGCGTGGCCAGGAGGGTTTCTGTGTGCACTGAGTCAAGCACCGGAGTGCCACATCACCCTAACAACCACCCTTGGGGAAGGAAATCACTCTGTTCTGCTCTGTTGTACACATTCCCAATTACTAGCCAAGTGTCTCAGTCACGAATGTCAAAACAGATAGTATCTGGTTAAATGATACAAGATAGGAGCAGTTAAGCCATAAGCTGTCATGCACCCAGAAGTGATTGACAGGAAAACTGTCTCCTGATGGTCCCAGGGAATTAGCTGAATGCTTAAGGTGCAGTTATGTCTGCTTAGTAGAGCCCCTGTTGTTCCACATTAGATGTAATTCTGGCAGTGTTGCTGTTACAACATACTATTTCCTTTTTTTTTTTTTTAACAAAGATTACCGTGCTTTTGTATCTTTCTAAAAACGTGTTGGGCCCTCTAACCCGCTGTGATTAATTTCAGAAACCAAAGCTACAATTTAGACTAAAGAAATGCTCCATTTTTAATCTCTGCATCCCATGAACCACATTGTGCTCAGAACCACTGCTCCCCTTTGAGGGATGGGTACCCTGGGTTCCCTTGAATGGTGCRAGCTATAAATGGTGCCATTCTTTGACTTCCGTCTGCGCAGAGCTTTGGCCGTCGCTRGTGATGCCCAGCTGTGAGATTAATGTGTCATTCTTGTTATGTCAGAATTACTGGCGTGCTGTTCTGTCATTTTGCTGAGCTACAGGAGCTGCTGGGCAGCTCTGGATTCTCTCCAGCAGGGATGAAAGGAAGTACCGGGCGAGCTACAATTGGGGAATCTGCGCTCGAGGTTTCGCCGCTCAAGCTCTCAGAGTCACCTGCTTTGTTTTGCCAAGAGCTAAAATCATTTCTGCATTCTCCTCTGTTGTGAAGGTGTTTGCCGAGGGGTTACAAGTGGGAAGGAATGGCCAGGTCAGCCAAAACCAGTTTAGCTCCGTGGTCACACCAAGCCCTGACCTGTCCTAACACACTGCTGGACCCATCTTCTTCACCCACCAAACCACTGAGCAGGCAGTGGCTGAGGGCTGGCACAGGTCTGTGCTCAGAGCAAGGGGCTCCAGCCACACCCTGGGTTCAGGTCATAMAATCACAGACTATCCTGAGCTGGGAGGGACCCACAAGGGTCACCCAGCCCAACCCCTGGSCCTGCACAGACACCCCAACAACCCCACCCTGTGCCTGAGAGCGTTGTCCGAACACTCCTTGAGCTCTGTCAGGCTCGGGGCTGTGACCACTGCCCTGGGGAGCCCGTTCAGGGCCCGACCACCCTCTGGGTGAAAACTTTTTCCTGATATCCAACCTAAACCTCCCCATGAGGTCATGAACAGGTGCCTCAGAAGTGGATGGCTGCAACAACACAGGAGCATGAGGAAGGCATTCACATTTTTGTGATGGATAGGGGGATATGAATTTCCATCGGTATAATGACTTCTAGAACAAGAGTAGAAGAAATAACCAAAAATACCCCAAAGCACAGCAGCTGTATGTTGAGCCCTTCATTCAGCTTTGGTTTCTCCACAGTCAGCTATGCCGAGAAGTGTCCTGCTTCCAGCCCACGTACCTGCCAATTTTATTATCCCACAGAAATTCAGAAATTTTTTACGGACTGGAGGGGAAGTTATAAAGATCTTTGGATGGTTTTTCTGTCTAATTACATTTAAAAAAAAAAAACTCACAAAACAATCAGGAGGGCTGTCAGTACATTTTTACAAACCTGAACTGTAATTTCTTGTGCCTTTATGCCCAAGCATTTGCAGTATACTGGAGACAAACACCTGAACCCCTTGCATATCCAATGCACAATTGGCCAGCGAGGCTGAAACACCATTTCAAATCCCAGACACATTAAATTTTGTAGAAAAGTTGCTCTAACTCAGCGCTAAATCCTGCTCTGGATATTTCCGGATCAGGAAGCATTTGGGGTCAATTTGCATCTTTCAGACTGAAAGCAAAATTTGGCCTTTTTGCCAGTGAGTGCCCCAGCAAAGGGGTGTGCTGGAAGGAGGGTGAGCTGCTTTATCCTGCTCTTCAACCACATTCCCATGGTGCTTGGACACCCTGAGCAGTCGCAAGAGCTTCCCACAGCAGTTCCAGGTGCTCCAGGGACTCCCGTACAAGCTCCGGTGTTGGATGCTCCCTCACACTTGTCTGTTTCTCCAAGATATATTTGAACTCTGCCCAAGATGTTTGTCGAACAGCGAGGTGTTTGGATAGCATTTGAGTTCGCTGTGTTTGAAATGTTCTCACTCTGCATAAATTTGTCAGGACCGAAGATTATATTAACCATAAACTCGCAGAGGGAAATCTCACGGCCAGCCTTCCCTCCTCCATGCACACTCAGATGGGCTTGCTAAGTGCTCAGACCAGGAACCCTTTCAGTCCAAGTTTATGATTCAGTGAACCAGCCCTGAAATGCAATTTCAACCCTGAAAGTGAGAAATGCTCTCATTTCGCTCCCATATCTGCAAAGCTTTCTCTTTTTTCATCCTTTTTTCCTTTTTCTGCCCCGGTATTTATGCCCTGATTGGGCTTGTTCTCCATTGCAAAGAGTTCTGTACTTGAGAAAAGAACATCTGGGGGCAGCCTGGGAGATATYTGAGGAGGTCTTGAACGCCACCAGAAGGCCTGAGGAGGAACAATTTAGCTGGCAGATAAATCACTGTAACGAGTGACCTGACATTTCTTTCACATTTGACCATGCTGCACAGTGAAAATTGACAAAATCCTGTTCCAATTGAAAATATTTTCTCCTGGTTGTGTAGCTGGTTAATCCTTAAAAACACCCAGATTTTCCATCCCATAACGGAGGAGCTCAGCTGTAGCCGCGTGCTCATTATTCCCAGCTGGATGGAGTTCTTATGCAGCTGTTCTCATCCYGAGCTGTTGTTCCAGTTCACCTTAAACCAGTTACACTAAAAACATCTTCGAGAATGGCAGTGGCACCATTTTCTGGGCAGTTGAGGACTTGAAAGCATGAAAGCCAAATAGGCAGCCGGAGTCAATCTGCAAAAGTCAGCTCAAAATCAATAAGATGATACATTTCAGGTGAGAGGATGCTGAATAGTTATTTTAAAATGCCTTGGGATTAGACAAAATGCACTTCCCATCTCATTCATCTAAAATAAGTTGTTGGCAATTTCTGCATGATTGAATTTCATTTCATTTCTATGTTGTATATTAAGGTTCACCTGCACCTGTATTTTTTTTTTCAGTCCACAGATTATTTTGAAATGTTTGGTTTTGTTTTTTTCTTTAATAAAATAGTATCACCCAGAGGGCAACTGGAGCAAATAGTTCTCTGGGATGTGCCTCCTGTTAGAGAGCTGTAAATAAAATTGTCCTTTTGGGGCTGACGGATGAAATACACTGTGTGAGAGGGGAGCCAGGGGAGTTTGCTGTGGGATGTGAGTGTTTGCAATCCTGACAGCTTCCCTGAGGGTGCAGGAGCAAACCTCAGCTCGTGCTATCACTGGGTACTCCAGAAATGTGTGGGCACCTGCACAAAACAGCACTATCTGGGGGGTGAGGGGAATTATAGAAGCTCACTCCCCAGTAAATTAGTTAGCTCCAGGATTAATGTTTAATGAAGAAAAGGTTAGCAAGCTCAGTAAAGAGAAAATGCAGCAACTTCCTTATTTAATTTCCTTCCAGTTCGTTTGGGCAGTATGTGCACACTGGAGGCGAGCTCACTGAATTTAAGGGATYTTTTTTTTCCTGTGTCTTTGCAAAACTTTAACTGAGCCTGGTGTGTTCAGGATCTCCTTCAAGAATTAAGTGCTGTAGTGTGAATGGGAAGGGCAGCCAGAGTGGTCCAGGCTTGGAGGGCTCAGTGTTGGAGCATCACAAGGATGTGACAGGTTTCATCTCCTCCAGAAGGGGCACAGACCAGGCATGAGGTCCCTGCAGCTTCCATCCCTGGTCCTCCTCTCCCAACTGCTCTTYCCTGACCTCAGGAGCAGGGCAGAGCTCAGGTCTCTGGGTATCTGCAGTCCAAACACCTTCACATTTTCCAGACTCCCTTCTCCCTGGGATGCCAACCTGATTTCCTTGTTTACCAGCAGCTTCTCAGTTTCTCACACCAAAAGTCAGCCCGTGTTGGGAAAATCCCTCCCACCTGTGTGTCTGTCAGTCCCACTTCCTCCAGGGTCACCCTCTGCTGCAAACAAATCTGTCAGTCTCTGAGGTTATTCACCATTTCAATGCATGATTAGTGAAATGATGGGGAAAAAAAAACGTAGCATAAAGATATACATTCTGCCTCTAGTAATTCCTCCATCTGTTGATAGGCCTAGCAGGGTGTGATGCTCATCCTCTGCAGATTTCAAATCAAAGGTTTGCCAAGACACTTGACTGAGTTAAAGGCAAATCGAATACAGCAGCTCTAGAAAATTACAACCACCCCATTGTTYGATTTCCACAGTCTATTTCAAGTCTCCTGATTCAGCTCAGTATTTTAATAGTCTGGGATTCAGAGCATTAATTACAGGTGGGACAACTGGTCTTTTGTGGTTAGAGGGACCACACTGCAGCTCCTGGCTGCCCAACTTACTCTCAAATGATGAGTTTGGTGCATCCATRTACTTTTTAACCAGCACTTGGGTCCCAATTATGGAAATCACTTACAAACCWTTTTTAAATCTTCCAATTGATATGAATAGCTAGTAACAATGTATTTTATACATTAATGGTTACAGGGGGGTATAAGTTGTCCAAGAGTGATAAAGTACTGCCTTTTCCTGCATAATTAATGACTTAAGAAATGGCATATGGACGAATTAGCACTCACAAACATCCAGGTAGGTGAGCAATTTCCTAAATGCAGTATTGATTTTAAAGATTAACAACATTTTCAGGACTTGTGTACAGCCACGCATTTTTGCCAGATGTCCAAATACCTAGCTGTGTAGCTAGAATGAAGACTTAAATGAGTATCTGAGTTGAAATAAATGTCCTATTTCCTACTCTCTAATCTTGTTTGAAGCTCTGGGAGTCCCGCCGTTCTCAACATCACTTGGTAGTCAACAAGCAAATAAAGCCTATGTTGGATTAGTGGATTTTGTTCCCCCCTTAGGACCTGAACACTTTTTCTTTTCTTTAATGTTCAGACTGAAACACTTACTGCATAATAACAACAACCTCAGTCAGATGCAAGATGCATAACTGTGAAAAATATGTTCATTGCTTTCCTTGCAGCCTGCCAGTTTGGGAAAGAGAGAACCTGGCTTACGTTCAAGCTTTGGGGATTGTATCATAATTTTGAAGAGAGCCCAGGATGCATCTGAAACAGGAAAGTCAAAGAGCCAGGGGGCTTCATAATCTTAAAAGCACTACTGGAAAAATATGAAATGGTCAAAACAAAAAATCAATCAGATGAGAGCTGTAATTAGTCTGTGTGAGCTCCTTGCAAGAAGGCCCATGCTGTACTCCTGGTGTGCACAGCGTGAGSTGGTGCCACACCTTATCCCTCTCCTTGTGCTGCCTCACTCTACAGGCCATCAGGGAGGCTGGCAGGGACCAGACTCCCTGTTCTAGAGCAATAGAATTGGTGAAATCAAGCTTATACAGCAACCCCTTGCTTTAGTCATCTCTCCTTTGAATGCCAGACCCCAGCTTGGATCAGCAGATCCAAAGATGTGCTGGTTTTACTCAGGAGGCAGCTGACAGGAGAAAACACTTCATTTCTGGCCTGTGTGGGTGGCTCCAGCCAAGCTCATCTCGATGGCAATATGCAATTTTGGGATAAATTCATTCATTTACATAGAAATAATTATGGATGTATACAACCATATAACGGAGACATGCAGAGATCAGCACAAATCAATGCAAACTGTGCCTTTATTCTGATAGAGGAGGAAAGTTCATCTAAGCTCAACTTCCCCCATGTTCTTGATTGTAACTGTGCCCAAAAGCACGTGTCCTGGACAGGGAGCACGTGGGCAGGAACCAGGGATATTTTCCATCTGTAAACTCCCATCCCCAGCAGTCTGTCCTCACGTTTGGTGACAGGGCCAGACAACACAGGCTCTCAACCAAAAGCCTGAAAGCTCAGAATCTTCTCCTATACAATCCTTTCTGTGTGTCTTGCTACTGACTGAACATTCTGTGGAATTTCCAAGTGTTTTCTTGACGAGAAAAGACCTTCAGTGACTTTTCCTTCTGGTTGTGAAAAGCCAAAGTTCAGCTGTTTGTGCTAATATGGCATCACAACTTCTTTTAAAACTGTCATCACAGAAAATCTTGACACTGGCTTTGGTGGGGTCAATAAAAATAAAACTAGAATGAGCTCTCAGTGGGTAAGTCTGTGAGGATGCACTCTCCTCTCCGGCTGTGGCAGTGACCTTACAGCACTGCAGACTTCCATCCAGGCAGAAGAATCTCTGTCTTCACATCACACATGAATCTCACATTCTGCTTGACGCTTCTGTGGAGCTGAATCTCAGTGTGTCACCGAGGAGCTGGTGTGTGACCTGCATCCTGCACAGACACCTCACCAGCATCAGTGCCTGTTTGGCACTACACGAGTGGCAGATGCCACACTCCTCCTGTGACACGTCACTGTGCCCAGGAGGGCTGACCCAGGTGCCACCAGAGCTGCAGGGACAGGAATGGCACCACTCATGGTTCTGGACCATGGGACCAAGGTCATACTGATAAAGGAAAGGGATTTCCTTCAGCTCTGTTGGGACAGAGAAATAAAATCTGACCCCTGCCTGTTCTCTGCCCAGGCTCTGGTCCCTACCACAGGTCAGAGGTTCAGATCTTCGGTGTGCCYTTCACTCAGTGATCCTGGTGCCCATTTTGTGCAGCATTGCTCCTCCAGTTTGTGTATCTTCCCAGTGGTTTCCCTGCTGGATAGTGAGACCATTTATAACAGAAGACATGAAAAATTGGCACAATAATCTACCTATTTTTAATTTCTCTCAAGACAACTAACCCTATCCCATATGCGCAGCCTGCTCACATCTCCTCTCTTTCCCTCTTCATTAAACCATCTTGAAGAGCAGATCTCATTCCAAAAAAGCTCTGAAGCAGCTTCTTCCCTGGGTAACACTTCTTTGTTCTGGCTCAACTTCTAGAAGTTATTTTGATACCCTGCGTGTGTTAATTCTCTCCTTGGATGAAAGGACTCTGAGAAATGAGAGGTTTAAGCTCACATATTTTACCTTACCCACACAGTAGCCAAAGTGTGTGGTTGGCTCAGCTCTTCCTGCTGGTGCACTGTAGCAACCTGTTGAGCCATGATTAAAAAATTTTGTTTCTAACCTCTCAATCTGATGCTTCAACTGCTTTTGAAGGTGTCATCTTCTTTACACAGCCTTGCAGCTTGATTGTTWAATTAATGTAGAATTTAACTTTTCCTGAGGACTTTCAGCTCTCCACATGAACACTGAGCATCTCAAAAGGTCCAGTGAAACAACTATGCGTACAGGAGATGTCCTATCAGTCAAGGTCAGACCCTTTCCCACATTTTAGAAGTAATGAAATGAAGGCATCTCTTTAATTTGGTTCATAAAAGAGATCTTTCTGCATCTGTTTTCTCCTTCTTTCACAAAAAAAAAAGAGGGGTTGAGCTTGGTATCACACAGCAGTCTATTCACCTATTCCAATGTCTACATGGAGAAATTGGTCAAAAGGGGGAAAATGTAGGATGGATAACCCATGGAGGAATTCCTGCTGGGCAGGAATATGGGCAGTAGAACAGCCTACAATGGCAACAAGGAACAGAATCACTCCCAGTCTTTACCACTAGCAGGATGGGACACAGAATATTTCCCAAATCTTTTCTGCAGAGCTCTATTTAAGAGTCGCTGCCTTGGGGCCACTGAAGGAACAAAGCCAGGACCCACAGATGAGAGAGTTCCCAACCTCCTCCAGGGGTGCACGTGTTCCACAGGGAGCCTTGGGTTTGATCCCTGGTTTAATTCCTCAGAAACATCAGCTGAGGCATTGAAAACACTCTCCAGTTTTCTTCCTGTGAGCTGTCACTTGGGGATTGTCTCAATGTCATCCAAAACCACRCAACTGCAGCTGGGTCACCCGTGCAGTGGGACTCCGGCACTCCTGGTGGCCAGGAAATGCTTGTTCACTCACCTGCCTGTTACCTTCTCTACGAGGCTGTTTTGTTTGATCTCAGTKATTCCAGCCGTGCCAATTTTTCACCGTTCTGTTCCTTCTCCCCCTCGCCGTCGATGGGTCAGCAGCGCTCTGCCGCGGTGCTGCTGGCAGGTCACCGAGCTCACAAAGCGCTCCAGTCAGCAGGTCCTGGCTCCAGCAGAAACCTCTTCTGCTCCCCACAGCTCCATCCAGCCTTTGAACACCAGAGAGATCAGGATCCTCAGGCTGGATGCTGGCCCCGAGTTCCCTCAATAACAACCCAGCGTGAGCCCGGATGAGCTGTCAAGCTGGCTGATGACACTGTTTTAAATTCACGATAATATATTTTTCTAATTTAATCTCTAAAATGGAAATGCACATTTCAGCTCATGATTTCCAACTTATCTCCTATTTCCTCTCAGCTTTTCAATGTTTCTGAAATGCCTTGTGCTACAGGCAAAACACGCTGATTATGATGGGGCTTTTCTTTCAGCAGCTGCCACCGAGCAATGTCACACATGGAGAAAATGGAAAGTTGACTCTGCCCAGTTGTGTCAAGCATTTGAAAAGAAGAGAGGAAAAAGAACATGTGGTAAAAGGCAGGTGGTAACTGATGCTGTTGTATCCTGCTTTAAGGAAGAGTACAGGAGTGGTTTTTTTAAGAATTTACATGGCGAAGCTCCACGAGGTGAGTAATCTGATAAAGATCAGTCCATCAAAAATGCATGATATGTTAGGCACAGTGATTAACTGAGCTTTGGCTTTACAGCTTTAAGACAAATGCATGTGTGCCTTCGAACAGGAAGGGAAGATAGGAAACAATTCATTTCCATAATGTGACTGAGAAAAGTGTGGCCAAAACCTTGTTCATACCAACGTAGCAAAGTCTACCCCTTCCACAATAGGACAATTTTTTTTCTGATTCAAGGGGTGAGCGACACATTGGAATTTCAATTCTGAAATCAAAGCGAGTACACGTACCCCTCACTTGCACATTGCAGCCTTGGGAAAATCCCAGAGATGTACACGTTTGCTGATCCCATCTTCACCACTCACACCCAGAGAGACAATTGTAATTAGAGCGAGAGCTGGGGGGCTTCCCAATGATCTGAGGCACATCGTGCAGCACTGTGGGACGTAAGGGTTGCTGTTCGAGGGTGTCCTCTGCCTACAGACACAGAAGATATCCTCCTTGGATGCAAACTGGGAAAAACATGGCAAGACATGCAGTTACAGCTATCCTGAAGCAGCACCTCTCTGCCTTTTTACTGTCGAGAGACTTTGCACTCTGCAAGGGCAACCTCGATTAGAAGCTGCTTGTTGTGACAGCCTGGGGAGAAGTCTGCAAAAAGCTCCCTCTTTGTCTTTGGAGAAGAGGGCTCTCCCTCTCCTTTCCAAGGTAACCTCCTCTGAAGCAGCACTCTGTGCTCTCACCTCCGTTTTGGATAAATCCATTCCCCCTCAGTGAGAAGCTGAGCCCAGCAGGTGAACAGCCAGGTGAGGGGGACTCATCAGAACCAGCAGCAGCGCGTGACTTCCCTCCTGCAACAACCATTTTGTAGCTGATAAGGGACATTGATTTTCAGTAGATTCAGTACCCTCAACCCATTTGGGAGAGGGGAGCTGGAATTTCTTGGCCTAATTACATGGCCAGAACTTTGACATTTCTTCGCTGTGAAGGCAGGGGCAGGGAATATCATGCAAGAAAAAGCTGCCAGAGAAAGCAAAGCCAGGGGGAAACTCTAAACCCAGATTCTCCCTGGGGCTGTGTGTTTGAGCTGGGCCCCGTGATGGGCCACCACGTACCCCAGATGGCACAGAACCGTGGGCGAGGGCTGCTGGCTCTGCTCGTGGCCAGGAGGGAGGGAGCCAGGCTGGCACATCTGCAAACAGAGCCTGCATAAGAGGCGTCCTGGCAAGCCCTGCCCTGCTGAACCGGTGGCTTTCCAGCTCGCTCCCGGCCTCCACAAAGGCACCTCCTGCCTGGCAAAGCCGGGACACAGCTGCTTTTTGCAGTCATGTCTATCTCTTGGCCACTGCTCTCCCAGCACCAAGGCAGCCCCCACCTCTTCTGTCCTCTGAGCCCATAACTGCTGCTGGCTCGAAGGCAGGAGCACCGGGAGGCCATTCCCAGCCCCGCACAGCTGCACGCTTTGCCAACGCGACACATTTCGCAGGAGCGAGAGGCGCCGTGTGCTCCCAAACTGCCACMCAGCACAATTTTTCCTTTCCCCTGCAATCCTTTTCCCAACAGCTTGGATGTTTCAGCTGGGGGATTGGGAAAACGCTTTCCCCAGAGTGAAAGTGGGAGGACAGACCCCACGGGAGGGACATCTGCCTCCGCCGCCTACGGCACCAAGCACATCGGAGCCGAGCTGCGCGCGTCGCGCCGCGGCTCGGTGGGAATCAAACCCAGGGGACCCCCTCTCCTCTCCTCTCCTCTCCTCTCCTCTCCTCTCCTCTCCTCTCCTCTCCTCTCCTCTCCTCTCCTCTCCTCTCCTCTGCTTTAACCGCCGTGGGAGCTGAAGTTCAAATCTGAGCCACGCACTTTGGAAAATGTGAGGGATTAATTTAGTCCCTCGAAACATTCCTGCCTCCCAAAGCACGCGGAGCGAGCGCGGCTCTCGTTCAGCGCTCGTGCTCCGGGAAAAGGCTGTCATCCTCGCCACAGGGAATCAGGGATTGTTTCCATTCAGAGCGAGCAGGAAAGGTGCATCTGATGTAGAGCAGACAAAAGATGCAATGAAGACGAGGGGAATGGAGGAGCGCTCGTGGCGTGGCTTTCAATTAGGTGCCCTCTTTTGCTGGCAAGGGTGGGGAGGTGTTTTAATCTGTTCCGTGGGCAGGCAGTGATTGCTCAGGAGCGGTGCCCTCTGCGAGGATGCTCATATCTCCATACGAAAGCGAAAGAGAGAGGCACTATCAAACAAATGTTAAATCTTAAAAGCAGCCACACAAGCCTATTAGAGTCTAAGGGGGCCCTGTCGCGGCCGCTTTCCCGACTGACAGCTGCACTTTCAACTTCATTGCACAATTCGGGAGATGTTCATCGCTCAGCCGCTCCCCCAGACTCCTCTTACATTAGCAGCACCGGGATCCAAGGCTTGTTTGCCATTAGCACGTCGTTTCCAGAGATTTAGAGTGGATTTGGCCTAGAAGGTGGGATTTAAGAGTTTGCTGTAGCAAAGTTGGTGGAAATCCTAACAGCATTTTCCCTCTTAAACTTCATGTGGTTTATGAACTGTTGAAGACAGTTCTTGAGATCTGCAAATAAATTCCTTATGTGTTTGTATTCACGGCTTCTTTAATGCAGTATTTTTTTGGATTAAATTCCCACCATGGACAGCGTGGTTGAACGTGGCTTTGTCAATCCCATGGCTTTGGCAGTGCAGCTCCTTCCGATTGCAGAGGTCTAACAAGGCAATTTACCCCCACCAGATGCCACGGGAAAGCTTTGGGATGAGGAGCTGTTAAAAGCAGCTATTTGAGCGGGTTCTGGGCTCCAGCCCAGCAGGGGAGCAGGTCAGGCAGCTGCTGGAGCGAGCTGGAAGGGCTGGAGGGGTGAGAGGCATTGGAAAGTGGCCATTCAGCACAGCAAGCCCCAGCTCCAGTCTCTGCACCCAGCGCCGTGCCAGGGTCAGGGCAGTGCTGTCTGCCTGTTGCTGAGATTCCTTTCTTTTCCTACAGAAAAAGGGGTGCCTCGAAGGAAGTCACTTCGGCTCTGCCTTTAGGCCTTCTTTGGTGGTGGGAATGGTCCGACTGTGCCGTGCAAGAGAACACGAATTCCAAGAGGCTCATAACCTCAGAGGGTGAAAAGCAACTGAAAATGTACAAAACTTCCAGGACTTTGTCTGAAGTGACGCTGCAGGTATCCTGGTATGTTGGACAGTTCTTTTTGCTTTCTCCCAAGATAAATTGTAGCACTTATTCACCCTGTGAATTTAACTTGTCCGAATTTTCTCTTTGCTTCAGGTTCTTGGCTGTAAAATGTTATACACTAGGAAATGTAATCATAAGGATAATTCATTAAATTCATGATTTAGGAGAGGTGGGGAACCTCCACCTCGGGGGGGGTCAGGAGGAAATGGTCTAATGAGTCATGTTTCTGGCATCACCGAGCCTGCCCTGGTGCACAGGGGTGGAGGATCATCTTCCTGAATTCTTTCTTATTTTCTCTCAGTGGCCAACCACACGCCAGCCAGCCAGGGGACTTTCCAGGAACAGGTAACATGTATTTAAAGAGCACCAGGAGATCTTCAGTAAAGAGAGTATGTCCCAGGAACTGTTAACCAGCTCTTGGATTTGACATACTGCACATCATTGGAGCATGTTCTTTCCTTGGAAGCAGCAGAGGAAGGGGCAGAGGGCGCAGGAGCAGGCAGGGATCCACTGAAGGCCACACTCCTCTGGCAGAGCCTGCAGCTTCTCATTCCTGACATTTATATTGGCTCCACTGCAACACCACACTCTGCGCATGGGATTCATCCTGGCTGACTTTAAACGCCTACAATGATTTTTCTCTTCCCAAACTTGCTCAGATGAATTACACCTTGGAAGAAAACCCTTCTCCCTATTTGCTGTGGAGGGAGTATAGCCAAGGGCTGCACAGCAGAGCACTGGAAGACACACTAAGGCAAGCAGGATGGGTCCCTGCCGCCCAGCTCTGCCTGGGAACACTCTGCCTGTACTGCCATCCCCTGAATAAAATCAGATTTCCATAAGGCATAACCTCATGGCAAAAACATCTAACTTAAAGGATGCACAAATCGCTTTGGAGCAGCAGAATCTGTAAAAACTCATTACCAGTGTCGTGTTGTCTGGAAATTGAGCTCTGGCGTGAGTTTTCTGATGCCTAATGAAAGCTAAACTAACACTTCAAAGGCTTTGCCAGCAAGTTTGTATAAAAACTGTAGAAACTAAATATATCTAAGAGTGTCCCCCTCAGCCAAATTTGACCAAAGTCGGCCCCTGGGTTCAAAACGCTCACGAGCACACAAAGCACAGTGGTGTTGGTTTGATTTCTGCTAAAACCAAATGGAAATGAKATTCCGACTCTGCTGAAGTCAATCACATCTCTGTGCCCAGGAGTTTCCTCAGAGCAAACCTGMAATTATTTCTTTCCACAACAAGGGGATGTTGCCAGCTGAGCTCTTTGGAATTGTAAACGCTTCCCCATCATGGTTTATTTTCCCATTATCTTGAGTGCTCATAAACCTATTGCCTTAATTTTAATAAGATTACATACAGTTTGGTATAAATGCCTTCTATCCATCACTATATTAGAGAAAAGAGAAACAATAATAACTTAATTATCTCTTATGCAGAAACTAATTATAATTCTCTGGATTCATAATCAATACTTTAAAGCTGTTCTATCTCAGAGAACAGCTTGTCAATATTTTATATACTGTTAATAATTCATGGGTTTATTACACAATCAGACAGGAATCTAATGCAGAAGGTCTCAGCACAAGAGAAAAATTAAATGGAAGAATGCAAAACCTTCAGGGTATTGAGGTGGGAGGAGGTGGACAGCTGCTCATACACATACCACAGCACCAGCTTGCTCCACCTCTGATGTGCGAGGGTAAGATGCTGTGTTTGTACCACAGAAAAGTCAGTTAGAGGAAAAAATACACCAAAAATCCCCATTGAAAGAGCCAGTTCTAAGGGAAAATAACGTTTTTCAAGTGTGATGTCAAAATTTAGTATTTCCCCTGGGAGTACATTTGGGAATGTAGGAGAGAAGAGATGAGGAGTGTCCCATTTGAGAGGCAATCAGCATTGTCCTGGCTCAGCTGTTATCATCAGCTCTGTCCTAAAAAATGCAGACATAAAACACAGTCTCCTTTCTTAATATCCTCTCATCTTTAGCCAAACACTTGTCCAACACTTGTCCTTTGTTACTGCAATGCTGCAAATGTTGACTCCCCTGTCCCTATGGCTGAGCCCAAATCACCCAGGATGACGCAGCCTCTCAGTAACCCCCGCAGGGATCACCTCAGGGGGCACAAAAACTGCCTAAAACCAGGGACACGTGCAAGCACAATCTCTGTGAAGTGAGAAAAACAAAGTGAAATATTAATTACGATGATCTAATCGGCACTTGAAAGAGCTCATCATCACCTTTTGAAGAGGAGAGAACCCAAGAAAATGTAGGAAAAAAAGAACTCCTCGGGTCAGCCTGAACATTTGCTGCCCCATGCGTGGGAAAACACTTTCAGTGCTAATAAGATGTTACAGTCATGAGGACTTGGAAGCAAAACGGGGAAAGTGTTGGCTGTGATCCTGAGCAATTAAGGACAGCTGCCTCTGCTAGTGGGCTAACGTGTGCCGTGGGGGAACGCAGAGCCTGCTGCGGAGATGCAGTTCTGGAACCTGCACAGAGAGGGGAGAAAAGGTGACTTCTGCCTCCAAAAGCCTAAGCTGGTGCAGCAGTGAAATCAAGGCTTCCTCACCAAAGGGAACCCCAGCAGTGAAGCAGCAAATGCCCTTGCTGGCCTRGGCGCGTGACTCTCGTTCCCAAAGTGCCACTGCACACAAAACCATCCTCTCCGTCAGTTTGTTCTGCTTTAATGAGTGCAGAGCTGGGTTTGCATGGCAAGGTTCTCGTAGCAGGAGGTGCTGCAGGGGTGACTTATGGGGGAAGCTGCCAGAAGSTCCCCCTGTGTCCCAGAGAGCCAATGCCAGCCAAGACGGCCCCACTGCTGGCCGGGGCTGAGGGGTGGTTGGTAGCACCTCAGGGATATCAGAGGTGGAAAAGCTGTTATGCAACACCAGCTGAAGAAAGAAGTGAGAATATGGGAGAGCAGCCCTGTAGACAGCAGGGTCAGTGCAGAAGGAGGGGCAGGAGTTTCTCCAAGCACTGGAGCAGATTCCCCTTCAGCCCATGGTGCAGCCCGTGCCGAGGCAGCTGTGCCCCTGCTGCCCATGGGGGAGCAAAAATCCACCTGCAGACCCTGGAGAACCCCACACCAGAGCAGGTGGATGCCCAAAGCAGGCTGTGACCCACCACAGTGGGAGTGCTCTCCATTTTTAATCTCTCTTAGCACTTGTATTGCACCTCACGAAGAGTGGTTTTGGTGTGTCTGTAGTACAGGCTGGGACAGAGCAGTTCTCACTGCACACTGACATTTTTGTTTTGATTACATTTTTCTTTAATGTCATTATCAAGTTTTTATAAGTGTCTATAAAATAGGTGCAGGATAGTAAAAGTCTTCRGAGTAAGTAAATGGACATTGTGCTAAATGAGTTATGCCTTTGATGCTATTATCTCTAAATCAGCATAGATTATTCAGGCTAGGGGCTTTTAGAATCATAAGTGGCTGAGATCATTTCTCAGTTCATCATCCTATTACCCATAATGAGAAAATACTTCCAAATATGAAGATTACTCTTCCAAAAGATCCCTTGTGAACAATTCCCCAGGCGCTGCCAACATTTATTAACCCTTTTCTTTCTGTGTGGAAGGGGCTGAGAGGAACTCGAAATCCTCAAGGATTATCCTGAAACATTCAGCAGCTCCGACTTTGCTATCACTCTCCTGGGACCCCTTTGGCTCTGCACTCCCATCTCTAACAGGACTTGTTTATCTTCCACCTCTGTGTATGTAAATCCAGCTGCTGGGGCTGAACCTGGAGTGCGATAAAGCCTTTTAAAACTTCATTTCATTATTTTTGAGTGGCTCTGTTTATGCTGGTATTAGGTTTCCATTTCATCAAGCATAAGTTCTGCTGTCTCTCCAGCCAATGATTTCTACCTGCAAGCCTGAGAAAATGACAGCTCCCTTCCCTGTCCCGAGAGGGAAACACCCTCGGCGTAACTGTGATGAAGTTTCCCTGTCATCCCTTCATTTTCCCGCACCTTTACTGACTCGTTTTCTCATTGTATGGGTAGAATTACCGGGTTTATTTATTGGGCTGCACATTTCTAAGAACCTATTTAATGCACATTTTCAYGAGCCAGTTTTCATGGAATATAAACTTCACATTCCAGCTCTGGAGTAACGGGTTSTTCTTCCCTTGCACTGACTGATACACAGGTCTCTAAAAAAACACCTTTTTCTGCAGGGCACGGTGAGACTTCAGCACACCACACCTACGAGCTAATCCCATCTGGGAATGCTGCTGCTCTCGCTGAGTTTATTCCCATCTTATTTCCACGGAAGAAGCTCAGGTCTATGATTAAGGAGCTGATTATGTCAAAAGCCTCCATACACTCGTGAATGTCCCTTGCAACACCACTGTACATCAGTTCCTGCTAACTGCATTATGGAATCCTCTATAATGTCCATTTACTCAGGTAGTAAAATCAAACCAGCTACAAAAGGTCAAGGCCTGGCTGAGCTATGAGTGACTGGGCATCTCAGAGGAGGTTTCACAAAATCTTCTGCACTTTGCTGCAAAAATTACCATGYTCAGGTTGGCCAAATTAGTGCCATATTTTCATTTGTGTAAACCATCACAGATATAATATCTTCTCCTTTTACAACAGAGGATGAAGCAAATGCAAATGAGGTTTTTTCCTCCAGGTGAACTGGTGTATTTTGCATGTTATATAAAAAGCAACTGCTACCTCCAACTTCTGCTTTCTTAACCTGTTTTCATTAAAAACTACCTGGGCTGGTCTGATTATTTATTACAATTTGTGTGGCAGTGAGGTATTGTCAGCGATCTGCATCTGCAAATGGCACACGATGTTTGCAAATGTTTTATTTCAGAATTGTTTGAACGCCTTCATGGGCAAACACCAGCCCGGGTGTTAACAAGCAGCTCTTTGATTGCAGTTTATGACAGACTTTTCTTGTATCATGCAAAAGTTGAAAGAGTCTCTTGTTAACATCATGTCACAGCAGAAGCCTGAGGTTTGCCTGCTGTAATCATTTAGTGATATTTAAACATGGGTAGCAAGACTTTTTTTTAAAAAAGAGAGACTGAAACCTAGTGTGAAGGGTGAATTGTTTTACAGTTGCTTCCTGCGTGATCTTCACACTTTCATCCACGGTATTTCCTGTCAGCTGCTGGCTGCTGGAACTGTCAGTGTGTCCCAGATCTGTTTCCCCATAGTTTTGCACACGTATGTACATGYGATGATGAGAGGTTTATGCATTATGAAATTCAGTTTTTAAATGAGATGTGGGGTCTTTAACATACCTGTTTTCTTCGTGCTGTCTTGTCGTACAGGGTCTTTGAAATTCTGTGTAATTCTGGGAAATCTTTTTTCGGTGAAATTTATTTTCTTTGCTTAGGCAGGGATGGATAAATTAACAGGAAAAGGGTGTGGCCAGGTAGATCCAGGACAAACCTTGGAGCTTTGCTCAGCATTGAGCTGGACTTTGCTGGGATGTGTCTGATCAGCCCATGGAACAGCTGGAGGCTCCAGAGGGGCTTGGAGAGTGCCAGGTCAGATCCAAAACCAACTGTGCCACTGCAGGAACGTTATCCCAGTCAGTGCTGCACATTGTGGATGTCAGAGATCGGGTTTTSTTTTCTTCTTGTGCAAAAAAAGCACCTTCCTAGATAGTAAAAGTTCATTTATTTACACTTTCCTGGAGTTTTAGACCACAGTTGTCCCAGAGGAGATCCCAGAGCGGGACTGAAGAGAATATAGTCCTGTTACAGCCCTGCAAAGAATCCTCACATTAACTTGGTCTTGAGATTGCTTTATCCTGAACCATGTTATTGTTGGTTTCTGAATTCAGGGTGCTCTATAAATCAGCCAATTTCAGCTGCATTTAAGAGCCGGCGCTATTTCACTTTTCCTATGTCTTGAAACGCCCCATAAAGTACATTAATTATTCCTGAAATAAGAATAATAATAAAATAAATAGCCCATGTATTTTCCCAAAGAAATGTTTTTTATAAATTCAGAATGTCTTGTTTAATGATCATTATCCAGCCATCTAAAATCAAGCCTTTCGGGAAAGATGTCTTCATCCTAAAGAAGACTTTAAGTTGATTTTCCATGGTTTAAGATTCCCCTCAAGAAAAGCAAAGACTGCTTTTCAGTACAGACAGACTCCCAACATGTGCTGCCAAAATCTGTGCTTGTCACTTTTTTGGTGGAAACAGCTATTTTAGAACTGTTTATATATTATCAAAATTAGGTTCCAAAATGAGCTGCAGTATCTATTAAAAAAGGGATAATATTATTTTAGAGAAACTAATTGGAAACCTGTTTTTAGCTAAAGTAGTTATTATTTTCATTATAACAAACTGGAAGCAGATTTAAATTCACCTTTATCTTCTCCAGCCTGGTGTCTCACACTATTTATTCAAACTGAAATTAAAACCTGACAAAATCCCAGCGAGACATTTTGCACCAGTTAAAGATTATTCTTCTGGAAAAGAACTTTTGTTCAACAATTTCATTACGTTGCTACAAACATATTTATAATAAAAGGGGGAGACATAAAATACATCTGGCCTTGCATATTGCCCACTACCCTCAATTAAAAAAAAAGTTTAAAATTGTACTTTTCTCTAGAAACTCCACGAGGAGTGCCCCACAMAAATCCACTGGGTCTGTGGGGTTGGGAAAGCACTGCCTGCTCGTGGAAGCAATGGGGTGAAAAGTTGTTTTCTCCTCTACTAACTAAAGGATATTAAGAGGGGTAGGGTCACAGGGGTGCAGGCTACTTTTCATATTTAGAAGAAATTCCTCCAGAAGGGTAAAATGATAATTGCGTGAGGAAAGGGTGGTTAATAATTTTCCCTATTAATTCAAATGCACAAAAGTTAATTGCGGTTTGGCAGTCTGAGATATACAAATTAGGAGAGTTTAATTCTGCTAATCCTCAGTTTAAGTTGCAGGGTATTGAATATAAATATGATTGTCTCACAAAGGGATGAATCCTGCCTCCACCAAAGCCAGGAGGAGCTTTCCCACTGGCTTCAGAAGGAGCTGGGTTCAGTCCCACGTGTCTGGGTTAGCTGTGCATGGATGAGTGAACTGGCTCAGGGAAAGGGAGACTAACGTGATTTTTCTCTCCGAATATGGGCCAAAAATTCCTTGGAGATCCTGAAAAACTTTGGAAAACTTCCCCAGCCCCGCTATTCAATTCATGCAGCTATTTCTGGCTACTCTCATGCACTGTGGATGCAGTTGAGTTTTCTGTGGTTTTCCATTTCCCACTTCATTGTGTGCCTGATTGAACAGCCAATGCCAAAAATCCCTAAAATTCAAGGGCTGTAACACACCCTGTGCCATTCCACATCCAACAGCCTGCAAAGTCCATCTGCTTGAACAAACTCTCCTCCTTCCGTGAGTGCTGCTGCCACCACTTCTTTGATACATTTCATTTGAGACCATGTCTGATTTTAGCCCCTTCCTCCTGTGAATAAACCCAGGGAGATCAGGAGAAAGCCAAGCAAAATCACTGCCAGAGGCTGGATATTCTGCTTTGATGTAGGTGAAAATGTCACTGTTGGCTTCAGTGGTTGTAGGATGAGGAATGATGCAGTTCAGACCTCTGCCCCTGAGCCAGTACAGGTTTGGGGGACAACTGTTGTCTTTGAACAGCTCTAAAATTACAATGGAGCTATTTGTCCATCTTTGCAAAGTATTTGCATCCTTGTATAGCTGAGAAGTGTAATTGAAGGTTGATCAAGTGAGAAGGATTTCATCTCTTACGGTGCAATATATCTGGGCCAAGCACCCTGCCATCATTTAATTTGAATTCATGTGCACAAATGACATGACATAAATAGTACAGTGATCAGTCCAATCAGAAATGTATATTGCTTGAAAATACCCATTTGGCTTGAAATATTGCAAGAAAATCAATCCAGGACCTCTAGAGACCTACATAAGAACATAAGTTACCAAATACACCTGATGTGAGCCAAACCCCCCTCATCTTGAGTTCAGTTATTACTGATCTTTCAGACATTATTCACCAATTTAAGGGAAAAAGCCGAATCCAGAGTGTTTTCAAAACCTGTGTGCTATTCCCAAACACCTCTCTTGCCTTCCTGGTGATGATTATTATGTGCTGTACTAATTAAACAGCTTAATTTCCATCTCCCAGCATGAGAGGATATGAGTACCAGAGCAGATTTATCTCTCTGGATTGCTTCCCTCAGTCACCGCTCGTAGCGGAGAGGCTGCAGCAGCATTTTCCCCCTGGACMTTCAAAACTGCAGAAACAGAGATGCTCTGTGATTCTGAGTGAAATAATTTTGATGTCACAAGAAATGCCATTAAAACTCCTGCAGTCTTTTAATAAGCTCCTTCTTGGGAGAATGGATTTTCAGCCTCCTCGCATCAGCGCTCGGCAGAGTAACGACAGCGGAGCTTTGTGCCTGTGCCCCTCTTACAAAATCCCTTTCTCAAGGGTTTATAATTACAACATGCCTATAAAAATTTACTTTAGTCTGAAGCTCAGGATATACTTTCTCGGACGGGGAGGAAATATTGCTGGCTGAACTTGGTTTAAATCAATTTTGAGTTTCAAGAATCCAAAAATAATAAGGTTTGTGGGCTTTATATGCTTTTCCTGTGGTTCTATAATTCAGAAAGAAATCACTTTGTAGAATAAAGTGTCATGTTTGTTTATAAAGCAGAGCRGGAGAAAAAATAACACAGATAAAACCCTTTATGGTGGCTAGTGAAAATTCTGAGAAATTCATTTTCTCAAAGAATTTCCCCATAGTGTCCTCAGACCAAAGCCCTGCCCTGAATAGATACGATAATGCATATTTGCAKGAACTCAGTGGGTTGTGGAGAGCTCTTTTAAGCAGCTGGAGAGATAAGGGATGGTATTTCCTACATCAGAGAGCTGCCTCGATGAAGATTAGTCTGCTTTGTTCCCATATCCTGGACAGGAGAAGAGCCGTGGATGGGCAAAGGTGCAAAAGGTCACATTGTGAGACACTCTGGCCCTGTGCTCACACCTCTTTCCATGGTGCTTATGGCTGGCCACAGCATCCAACAGGCATTTCCCTCATTCCCACGTTGCAGCAYCGAGCAGGAAAGCAGAACGTGGCCTTATAAAGATTGCTAATAAAAACATCAATAACTGGGCTGCACACARTCGAGAGTTCCCATTTATACTGGCATTGCCAAATGTCTTGCAATATTTAGCCCTTGGCTTTTATCAATGAAGGATGTAACGGTGCTGCTAAACCGAGATACTGGAGACAGGAGCAAAGCCCAGCAAACACTGACAGAGAAAAAAAAAAAGACAGAAAACAAACCCTATAAATCTTAGTGTAATATTTTAAATTTCGTTYGGAATTCACAATCAAGTCAGTTTTATCCAATTAAGTGTTGTTCAGTCTGTCTTTGTCAGCTCTTCCCCATTAGACAAAATGTTCCACTTCTCCAATATTCTCCTTCTGTGTCAAATTGACAGGGTCATTTTTCACATGGCAAGCTGAGATTAAGCTGATATTAAACCACTTTGCATACAACAACCAAAAGCACGCTGCAACGAAAAACTAGCTGTTTTCTCCTGCYGGTGTCATTAAGGATGCCATTCCCAGCTATTCTGGTGGGTTCCTGAATATCCACAGCTTTCCTTGCCCCAGGGGATACTGATATGATATTGCAGGTTTGGAAATTGTGTTTGGGCCCCTAATCATAGCACTCACTTTTTCCCATTAGCAGCTTTCAGCATAAAGTAAGATACAGCCAATCTTAGGTAACCTCAGGGCCCACTAACAGGCAGTACAGGGGCACCCCCAAAATCTTGCCAAAATATACAATTGCCACAGGTGAGCTTTTTCCTCACCTTTAAAGTGAAGGAAAGGAAGTATTTTTAACTAGTTCAGTTAACTTATTAACTTTAAGCCTAGCCCTACTACCTTTTTAAAGTCAATCTATACAAGGAGAATTACCTCGGTGTGTTTTATTTCCACCTAGCAATGGATCAAGTATTTCACTCCCACAAAATGACTGAATAAATGATTTTTTWAAAAAAAAACCTTATCAGGAAGTATGGCTATAAATGCCATTGTCCTTCCTTCAACTTCAGGCTTTCAGTATTACTGATTCAGATTCCATATGTAACAAAATATATTGAGTAAGTGTGTGGGTATAAGAGGAAGTATGTATATTTTCCATGCCTGGCCGAAATCCAAATGTGTTCCTAAATCCTAAATTCTGCCTGTTTGACATGCTGGGAGTGCAGTGTAGGAGCATTTAACTGTGGGGGAAAGGGTGGGCTCTAATGAGGAGCAGGTAGGGCCATGCAGAAAGATGCAGTAATAAACTTGATGTTTACTCCAACAGAAAGGTTGTYCAGGACTTTAAAAGCTCCATTTCCACAGCAGCTCTGGAAATCCTAGAGGAGAYGTTGGACATAAGACAGATCTTTGAGTAATTGAGTCTCAGCTCATGTTTGGTTTCCTATCAGTACCYTATTCAGTCGTGGCTCTAGGAAGAGCTGCTCTCTGGTGCTAAAAGGCATCAGAGAGCAGATTTTTTCTGTCCATTTGGGCTGAAAGCAGCAGGATTTAACTATGCAACCGCAGTTCCTGCAACAACACAGGAAATAAACACAGGAGCAATATCACAAAATGAATCACTGGCTATAGTCCTACGGCATGGAGCAATCAATTCACCATGAAACTTCACTTTTTGTCCACCATCTCCTTCCAATATTTTCTTTCTTAAAATGTCATGGAAAGCTAAGCAGTCTGATTTTTCTGAGTGAGCCTTTAAAAATACATTTTTCTTCCTTCACAGGAAATTTCTCATGCTCACTCCTGTGCTTCCTTTCTTCTCCAGTTTAGGTGGCAAAACAAGAGATATTCACCCATACTAAAGCAGTGCTGTGCAGCGCTCCATTGCAGGAGAATTCAGGAAGAAAAATAAAACAACCTGTGAGAAGGGTAGCCAGATAACAGATACACTTGCCAAATGAAGAAAAATGAGATTCTCACTGACCTTTTTCTCAGGGCAGACCTAAGCCAGTAGCTTTTCCCATTCTTTTACAATATTGCTCCACTGTTTTTATTCACCTTTTAGACCCTGCAGTTTCTTAGCCAGTATTGCAGAAGGTCGGGGAGGTTCATCAGTGCAGCTCTTCTTTGCTGTACAAAACTTTCAGACAGTGATTTTTTTTTTCTTTCTCATACTCAGGTAACTTTGTAATGAAAGGTTAACTTGGAACTCATAAATCCAGTTACTTTCAAATAAGTTTCAGATGGGCATCGGGGCTTTAAGGGACATATTAAAAAAGAAATGGATTTTTTCTGGGTTTGTCCAGTAGCATCCAGGACTCATAAAACTACATTAAATATCAGCTTCACTTTTCACAATATTGCAGTGATGAAGAACTAGCTCAAAATTGATTTATTGATCCCTAAAAAGACAGATATATAAGGTTATTAAGTTAATACGTCAATATGTGCAAAATCTATTACTTGAGCTTGTTACCATTCATGTGTTGGTTAACAGTGGATATAAAAAGGACAAGGCAGACACCTCCCCTCTGAAACAGCTGCTCACAGACAAGGATTCAGCACTATGTCTCTTCTGGAAGGTCTCTACATCTAGGCTGGAGTCAGTGAGAAGCATCAGTTGATGTTTATTTCCTTCCAAAATTAAGTCTTGTATTTAGTCCACRTTCCAAAATTTGTACTCCATTTTTCCAAAGTTAGTGCCTATAGTTCTACCAGGACCTTACATATGTGTCTGAATTATTTGGCTAATTCTTTTTCCTATAAAGTTACATGCAAGGAGAAGAAGTSAATGTTCACTGTGTTTGAAAATCAGCCATGAGCCAAGGTATGGATTTAAGGATATATATGTATATTCAGAGAAAAGTGTTTCACTTCTCAGATGTAAACGAAATCCCTTTTCAGACAGAGAAAGCAAGGCTCTTGTGGGCCTTCATTTTGAATCCATTAGAGTTTTCAATGATTTATTCACATGCAGAGTTTCTGTCGCAGTGGGTTTGCTTTTGTCACATCACCTCAATTTTTCTAATGAGTTTCTAATGAGAGGTCAATTACTTATGGAAATTAGAAAAACATTCATTGAGGAACTGTACCGAGTTAAAGTGTGCTACCCCATAATGTTTTGATATAAATCAWTACAGCATTAATGAACACTTTACTCTTTTTCATGTTACAGCTTATTTCCCAACCTATAAAATGGCCTTAAGATGAGTTTGAAATGAACATGAGTAACTGTCCTAAAAATGTAATCATATTGTATTTACRATAACTGCAGGAGAATATCTTTTTGCTATTAATGGTTTGCTCAGCCATCAACATCTTGCTGTGAAATCTTCAGCTGATCACAACAGCAGGGTCAGGAACACCACATTTGCTGTGGTGAATCAGAGCACTGATCTGACATCTACCCTGGCTCCATTTCCAGGCACTACGTGGTGGAAAATGGACATCCTGTAAAGCACTGGGCCAGSTGGATTGAACCCAAACTGGTGCTTGGAAAAGGTCGCCCTGACCCCACGTACCCAGCAGTAGCAGCACTGCAGGAAAACCTCCAGAGCCTGCAGCACTTCATCCTGACCCCAGTGCTGGTGAACCCTACCCGTCTGTTTAGTTAAAGACTGTCAAGAATCAGTGGCAGGTAAGAATTTAAAACGTTCCCTTCACAATTCACCTTCTTCCTGGGCACCTATTTCGTGTTTTCAAAAGGTCTCGAATGAAAGGTATAGAAGCAGAAGAAAAGAGGCAGAAAGAATTCCAGGCACCAAGATGGATAGCGGGTTAGTTGCAGTACCATGCAATTAAATTTAGAGGCCAGGGATATAATTCACTGCTGAAATTCAGCTTTGCACTGTTGTAAGTTATTACTTCAGAGCAGGAGCTGAAATGGCCAGAGAGGGGAAAGTGTACAAGCAGAAGTATAATTGGACTTCAGTATTTCATATTGATACGCTGAGATTTCCACTGCTAAGCACTGTTTCAGAGTGTGACCAGGGTAACACTGCACTGCAAGATCTCCCATATTCAGGCCATTAGATTATCCTGTCTCGCCTGCAGGCACTGTAAATCAAAAGCAAAAGACATCCTGTTATGTTCTAGAAGACAGTTTTGTTGGCCTTTCTTTTCAAACACATTCTGAACACACATGTTTTTTATGGGAGTCTCATTTACTTCAGCTTTACTGTCTTGAATACAGATTTAAACTGGGGGGAAGTGAAGGCAAGTAAAAAAAAGCAGACCTCAAAACCAAGCAGTTATCCACAGAGAAGGAATGTGGCAGCTGGTTAAATAAAAAAATGAATGCATCATCACGTGGATGTGATTTTCTCAGTTTCTAAAGAATTACAAGGTCTTTGTCCCTTTGAACCAGGCTCAGTCTGGATTTAGGTGAAAACCCTGCAGTTATTTGACTCAGATGTGTTCAGAACCCATCATTTTGGTGCAAAGAAATCCACTGTGCATATTTAGGGGTAAATCAGCTGGTCCAAAGTACAGTACTGCCACGCACTCTTAGTAACACGTTAGGTGCCACTCAATTTATGTCTCTAATTCCCCCTCCCTTCCCTTCTCCTCAGAAAAATAAACATGTGAACAACAACGAGGTATCCAACTACCAATGGAAAGCAATATAGTTCTGCACAGATCAGCTCCATGATGKAATAAAGAAGTGAGCATGGATCTAAGTACCTTCTCTTCATATCATAGCCTGCATGTTGTTTTCAGGAGCATTTTTGTCAGGCAGTGATGAAAGGCTGAGAACAAAGTGAACAAAATTTCCTTTTACTGCTTAAAAATCCTCAGCTGCTTTGCTATATCAAAACGCTGTCTCTTTAAACAAATCGCACGGTTAAAAATGCCAAGTTATAATTCAGCAACTAACTCTGAAAATGACAATTTAATCAATCAGAACCAACCCTCCCGAAAAAGAGGAGGGAAAAAAAAAAAGAAAAGAAAAATCTTAAAGCTTTCATGCAATGCGAGCGGTTGAAACTATAAAAATGTTCAATCACTGTAGAACAAGCCTGCAGCATCAATGTTTATTAAAGTCAGGGGAGCCATTTATTGACCTGGGAAACAGCAAAGCACCAGCAGCACTGCTGGATTGCATTTTTACAGTTAACAAACGGAAGGCGGTATTTTCCTTTTCTCTTTTAATTGCGGTTCCATCAAATCCAAAAAGTTAAAAGCCTCCTGATTTTTAAAGGAAAGCAAAGAGAAGGATGCTCCACGCCGTTCCGCAGCCATTCTCTTTGCTCTGCCTCCTAACATGGGGATATATCAAATAATTTCAAATTTTTAGGCTTATCCACAYGCCAGCGGAATGTCAGACCAGCATGTGTTCCCACCACCACTTCAGGTCACGGCAGAATATAGGGAGCTACCATTATGAAGCTGGTTCTTTCTGTAATCAAAAAGGAATTACTGTATTTATTCATACAAAGGTCACCCTGCCACTAGAACAGCCAAAAGCACTCAGATCGAACTGTCCTYTCCCAAACCGACATCAGGCGTTTTTCCTCCAGAGACACATCTCGGTTGTTCTGGAGATTTTGTAACTYTGTTTTGCTACAAGCACATTTTTAAAACACATCTTTCCATGCTGCATAAATTGGGAACCCCCTAAGGCGATTAAAAGGAAAACATCAGCCACGTGAGCTGTGCTTACAGATCCGTGTTACCCAAATTACACGAATCTGGTTCTGTCGCGTTCTTCCCATATCGTCCCCATCCCCAGGAAAACCTGCGGCCAGCTGAGGAACACTGGGCAGGGATTTAAAACACTCTGTGTGTGACAGCTGCCACCTAAATCGGTGTCAATGCCACAAAAGCGGACTTCAAGAGGGAAGAGGCTGAGTCAGTGCAGTCTGCAGGAGAGCTGGAGCTATCCCGTGTCCTCCGTGGACGAGGCACAAAGCGGGATGAGCCGCGAACGCACCAAAGGTGAGGAATATTGCAACAAACCCCCCGGCACTCGGGACCTCGGCGGTTGTCAATACTCTTCATGCATTAGTGGCTCAGAGCTTGTGGGAGGAGGAGAAATGAAAAACGAGTCCTCCGCTTSAAAACAGCACCTCTGCCACGCGGAGGATTTCACGCTGTCCCTGCAGGGAGCACAAAACTGTTCTGATCCCACCCAGTCGCACAAGGCACTTCACGCCTTCCTTTCAGGTTTGCAAACACACCTCCGGCAGCGCCACTTCTCGTTTTCTATCCCTCATTCGTAGAGGAAAACACATAATATCCTCACTTAAAGCACAGCGGAGGAGTTTGACACAAATTAATGACTCACCTGTCATTCTATAAGAATTTTGATATTTGCAAAGGGGAAAAAAAGGCTCCGAGTGTTCTGAGAGCTGTAAAAAGCTGCTTCGGAATTCAAAGAGAACTCGTAAGAAATCAAATCAACTGATAGGTTGCTGTAAGGTTTGAGATACCCATTTTKCACTAAAATCACAATACTACAAGAATATGAATAAATAAAAGGTTATGGGAAAAGTAAGCCACGAGTTCCCTCAAATTAGACCCCATTGGCATGAAATTACTTCACAGCTGTCACATGTGTTGCTCCAAGAGAGATTACTTCCTAAATAATGTTAATGCCAAGTTTGATTTGGCTTCTGTAATTACTAGAGGGAGGAGGGACCCCATTTCCTAGGAAGAAAAATCTTTTATCTGCTTGTTTAATGTACAGTCTTTGACGAGATGGAGCTCCTTTCCTCCCGAATTATTTCCCTGAGTATTTTTGTTTTGAAAAAGAAATGGATTTCCAGGTTGAAAATGGAGCTGCTGTGCAGCAGTCAGAACCGTGGGAGAGGTGTCTAATTGTCATTTACACCAACCTTCGATTCTTCTCTAAACACAGAGAGATTCTTTTTCTCTCCTACCTCTCCTCACCCTCGCTCCACTTCACAAGCAGGCGTATTTACAGGGCTGGATTCTTCTCTGAGTTGCCTCCAACACCACCAGTAAATCATAAAAATATCTCCTACAATCAATGGAGTGTCTTCAGATTTACCAGACAGGATAATCTGGTCCACAAGACAGCTGATTGTTATCTACAACCTCCCCATCCAATTCAAGTGATGGGAGATGTAACCCAAAAATTTCCTTCRGACTTTTTTACTGCCAAAATACATCACATTCTGTGGCAGCCTTTTTACAATCTCCACTTTTCTAAATAAACATCACAGAATCTATTCTGCTTTTACTGCAAAACGCTTCTCCCTGCCTGTATCGAGGTGGGATTTTAGCTGATGTGTCAACAAACAGTGGCAGCAGCTCCGTGCAAGCCCCGGGGTGCAGCACCAAGACASGGAGTGCAGTGGGGACCAGGGAGCACTGGGTTTTAATAATCCTCATGGTCAGAGGGGCTGAAAACCCCTTGCCCTCTCCCCCTCCCAGTTAGACACTTCAYGGTGCTGTAAATTATCAGATGCAGCTCCCAAAAAGTTGGTGGTGGGATGCTCCGTCCCAGCAAAGGTCTAGGGGAGCTGATGGGTGCAGTGCCTACATCCCAAAGGGGCTGTAAGCAGAGTCTGCTGCGGAATTGCTGAGCTGGGATGTCCTGCAGGATGGAGGGACAGAAACAGCTCTTGCAAAGGCCACCGAGCAAAGCCGGGTACTACCACAGCTCAGTGCCAGCAGAAGTGCTGAGGAGAGCGCGGTAATGGTTTTAGAAGAAATCATTCAAAGTACATTCCTGGACTGCAAATGAACTGAAACTACTCAGAAAAGCCCTGAGTGACATTGAAGGCCATGCAATTAAACACAGGGCTCTGATTTGCAACGATCAACAAAAAGCAAATGCATTATTAGAATGCACGGCAAATAGAACATAACACCAAAAATGGACAGATTCTGGCTGTACTGTGTCATTATATTAATTAACAGCTTTCCCCTATTGGTTTGTTCACTAAGATTCAAACATATTCATTCTTTGATGAACATTTGTATTCAGAAAACGGCAAATTTCTTCCCAGCCTTCTTTTGTTGGGAAGGGGTGATAGCTGTTAATGAGAACGGGAACAAAGAAGGAGCTAAACAGGATTGCTCCCACACTCACAATGTGACTTTCTCACTKGGGCCTTCCACTTTAGAGCAGTTTCAACTCATTTACAGAGTCTGGGAATGAAGGTGCCTTCCCTATATGAAAATTAAATGTTTTCATGCAGTGTTATGACTTTGCCTTGAAGCATTTGTGGCTCCATGTTTCATTGACATTTGTGGTCATTTTAGTCCACCGAGCTTAAGTGTGTAATAAGGATGCCTGGATGTGGATAATTCTCCCTCCTTTCCCACTGCAATCAGGTATTGTCCTTCATTATACCTTTCTGTGGACTCTATTAGAGCATAAATCTTTATGGAGTTCTTCAAGCTTTGACCTACATCTTGCATATATGGGAACTTTTCTCCCTAGACTGTCTTTTGGAGAACATCAGTTCATTAAAGTTTTGAACATTGAACTCTCACTCTTATTGCTTTATCACCCAGTTTATGTGACAAATGTCAAAACAGGCATCAGAGATCTGATTTATGAGGATATATAGAGAAATTGTGGTGCCTGCTTGTGACTGGGAGTCAGCTGGCAATTTCCTATCAGGATTTCCTCCTCAGCTCCCAGTGGCCGGCATGGCAGTCCAACAACAGCACTGCCAACAGCGAATTCACCGATCATGATTCAGGACAAACAAAGCTTTGAGACTTTTTGTAAAATCTTTGAATGTATGTGCTTTCCAGCTTTAATCACATTTGACCATTTTGTGATTTTTTAAAATATTTTCTTTTGCAACTAAAATTCAGTGCTAATTGTAAAAAAMTAAGAGCTAAACAAGTCAAGCAGTCTCCAACTGCCAGTGTTAGATATATTTTATACTCTCTTTCCTTCTCTTTTTGAAACATCAGAAAATTACGGATGAAGCCTTAAGCCAGCAGCACTATAGAACGCACAAGCATCAATGAGGCATCTCAGGTTCCCCTACTGATTTACCACTTCATACYGAGGCGGATTTATGTGCTGCTCACACCCCCGATCTCCCTCACCCCACACAACCGTAAAACTTGTTATTTTTATGGCTGGTTTTGCATCACTCGAGCATCCCCCGGCCCCGGCGGCTCCTGCGGGCGTGGGCAGCGTGCTGTGCCCGCAGCCGCCCCCGGCCGGAGGGTGGAGCCGCGCCGCCGCCTCGCCCCGCTCCTCCCGCGGCGTGCGCGGCCTCGGCGCTACGCGAGCGCGGGGATCCKCCGCGGCCTGCGGGCCGCCATGGCCGGGGAGGTGAAAACCAAGCTGTCCAAGAACCTGCTGCGCATGAAGGTGAGGGGGAAGCAGGGAAGGGAGTCCCTGCGGCCCGGGGGGATGCGAGGGGAGCGCGGGGGGGCTGGAGGCGGCGGCCCCGGGGCCGGGCAGGCAGCGATGGCGAGCGGGGCCCCGCGCTGGGCCCCGCGGCCGGGGTGGGTGTCCCCGGCCACACGCGGCCGTCCCGGAGCCCCTGCTCTGGGGCATTTGCCGAGCCCATCGGCGGCCACGCGGCGCCAGCCCCGCCTCAKGGGCGGCCATCGGTGCGCCCTGGCTTTCACCAGCCACGCTCTAAATACAGATGTGTTTATCCAGGGTCAGCTCCCCGGCCTCTCAGGCTTGCTGGGCTGCTCCCCAGGCAAGAAATCGCTGCCGCCGACACCGGGCTGCTAAAACGCTGTGAGCGGTCTGAGGGCTTGTAAACTGCAGGGTTTGGTCCAGGAGAGCAACCTCTGGATTCCAGCAAAAGTCTCTGCTCAAGAGCCGACTCCAGCGCACCTTTGAGAATCCTTTCGTTCCACCTCGCTCCTCTGTGTCTGAGTTGCTTATTGTGAATATAAATAATAAGGCTTCCCCCACCACCACCCTGAAATTAGAATATCAATGCTGCTTGCTTCACTTGGGGGGGTGGGGCTTTTAGTACTGAGGGGGGAAAAAAAGGTTTTTTCTTGTGTCCATTTACCCCTGTTTACGTTGCTGGCTAAGGAAATCCCCAGCCTGGCAGTGTTGACCACGATTCCCAGCTCATAAATGCCAGGGATCTTAGGAACATCCCGACGTGCCCGTTACCCTTGGAGTTGTGAATCTCGTGTCACCGATGTGAAATCAGTCTCTGCTTGCTGCCTAATGGATTCTGCTTCACACCGTGTACTACAACTCCTAATTCGGTAGAGTACGTTCTCCTCTGATTGATGGTCCTTTATTGCTGGAAAACAACCAGGAAAAGTCGAAGTCCCTTTTTTTTTGTTTTTAATGTTAATATCCATTCAGTTTTTGTAACTGAATATGATGGGGCCTTTGTGGCTTCTTGCTTCTGGTGTTTTATTTAGCCATTTTTTTTCCCCACATATTTATATGGGGCTATATTTCACATTCTGGCTGAAAAGAGTTAGCTGACTTCAGTTCAATCTTTCACATAAAGTGCATTCTGCTACAGTTGGATGCTGGAATATTTACCCTAATTAACAGATGGTGCTAAAGCTAAAACTTGTACATAGAAGGAACAAAATACATCTTGCCTCGCTCTGAGAAGGGAGTAGGTGTTGAACTGAGTTAGCCAGTAGTGTATAACACAGTCAGACTCCTATAACCTGCATGGCAGCATCATTATTCTTTCTTATTTTTATATAATACACTTTTAAAATGAAATTTCTATTCCTGTTGTTTGCCAGTTTACTAACCCCCTGGAGATTTCAAAAGCAGGTTTTTAGATGTTTTTTTTTCCTGTGGAAGGCCATGGAGAACCAGCCTGTGAATATGCTGCCATGACATTTGCAGGTTTCCAGTCCAGGCAGTAATAACCAGCTTTGAAGAGATCAGTAGGTTTTGAAAAGGTCATACACAGATCTTGCATTTAGCACTTTCTTCCTGCGGATCTTCTTGTTTACAAATGTTTTAATTAAGCCTTTAGCAGCTGCCTCTGCAGGTACTGATCCGATGTATTTCCAGAATTCAGCAGGTGGGTGTGGAGTTGGAAGGACCATTTGCACTAAATACTGGGCCACGTGGACTCACCACAGAAGAGTGGCACAAACTTTTAGATCTTGAACCATTTGATCCAGGTCCCATTGCATGGGGAAACTAATCCCAACAACCACTCAGTTACTGATTTACATATTCTGTGTCTACCACAATAGGTATATTTTTAATTCATCAGTGTGTGTTTACATTTGAGATAAACATGATCACATAATTTTTATCTAGGTTTTTCCTGTAGTAATCTTCAGGAACATAATCTTTAAAATGTAGTGTGAAATGATTATTTAAATGGGTTCTTGTAGCAAAATTTCTCCTGTTGAGATTTCTGACTGGCTAACCAATTTCCTTGAGCAATATGTTTTTCCACATGATAGATTCACTTATTTTCCTCAAGAAGATACTGTAATTTTAATTGGAAAGCTTTGACATATTTTGAATCGACTCAGAAAACAGAAGTCAATTTTTCTTTCATTAAAGATCTTGTACAGTGGATGCAAATAGAAATGGAAATGGAAAATGAGACACTAGTTCTGTTGGCTTTTACTTCTGAGTTTGGCTTGGTTGGGCATTTTGTAAAGACTGAAAAGATGTGTGGGTTGTATCTAATACATACATTACACATCTATTTTACCTATATATTTTTACAGGACTGTGTGTAAACTGTACTGTTAGACTTGCCTCTCTCTGGCAGTTAGGTTGGTATAAATGTACACCACTGACAGATACAGGTATTCAAACACTTTCTGTAGATCCTAAGGAAGGTTCCAATTTCTAGGGGTGTGGGAATATTAGGATTATCACCATAAAATTGTAAAGAGTTCTGGTTTTTCCAGCATGTTTCATTGACATTGTTGAGACTTAATTGTCTGTCAGTTTAGGCACCTGACTTGAGACAAATGGAAATTAAAGTGATGTTTCACAGGCCTCAGGTCTGTGGTTCTGTGCTCTCAGCAATTTTTTAAAGGCTGTGACAGATGTCTTCTTCTATTCCCAGCTGTTGAGAGGTTACTGTTCCTACCTGACTGTCCCCATCCTCTGACAGAGGTGATCACCGACGAAGCAAGTGACAGGAGTGTCCTTGTATTAGTTAAAAATAGCAGTCTTACCCTAAACTTAATTATTGGTCTCAGCTATTTTGGCAGACTGTTCCTGCAGTGAGTTAACAGGTGCTTAAATACTCTGCTGCACTGGTACTTTGGTGGGTCATCAGTGAGAAGGGAAGAGCTGGGAACATCTTCCTTTAGCTCAGCTGGATACAGAAGACTTTTCCTCATAGTCTGCTTTCAAAGTTGTACTTTTTTCCACTTCCAAAGGCAGGTTTGCACCTTCAGAGCTACAAACGCAATCCAGTTCATTAAATTAGATCTGAGGAAAGAAGAGGATGGTTGAAAGTCTAGATGTTTGAAAAAATGGCCAACCTGGCATGACCTACCTCTAGCTCTGAGCTCCAGTGTTGTTTGTATGGGTGGACTTGGTTCCTGATGTGGAGCAATAACTTCAACACCCTTARGTTCTCTCTGGCCTTTGTTGAAACATTAGAAAAACCTTAGCAAAGTTAGGGAATTGTGACAACTGAAATCCATCAAAACTAGGCAGGAGAGGTCTGTTTCTTTGTATGTAAGTACTGATGTGACTGTTGCCTTTCAGTAGATAGCTGTGATCAGCAGCTGTTTTAATGTTCTATTGTCTGTTTGCCCAAACTTAGACCAAACTCAAAGAAAAATCACAAAAAGCATTTCCTTTTTATCAACTGCTAAACATTATGTAATGGATAATTGCCATCATGTAATTATTGCATGTTCAGAATATACTCACGATACAAAAAACTGAAGCTGTATGTTTGTGTCTTTCTTTGTAGTTCATGCAAAGGGGTTTGGATTCACAAACTAGAAAACAACTAGAAGAAGAAGAAAAGAAGATAATTAGTGAAGAACACTGGTATCTTGATGTACCAGATCTAAAGGAAAAAGAGTAAGCTTGTAATCTTTTGTACTTCTTATCATCATTGGATTGTTTTGAAATGGAAATAGTATATTCATATTTCTTCCTATAAGATAACTATTATTAATAACCAGTTAACAGAAGCAAAAATAGTGACAGCATTACAACTTTTTTACTACTTCTTTTCAGGGCTATTCTTGAGGTTGCCTGGTGTAGTTTGACCTACTTTGAATTCTTGTGTGTGTTGTTTTCTTTCCACTCACACATTCTTCTAGATGCATGTAATTAGTTTCTTTCAGTCAGGGTCCAGTTCATTCATTGCTGCTTTTTCCCTTCATTTGAAAAAAGAAGTTTGAAACTCTGTGTTAGTAAATTCAGCTCCAGTCACATGGTTAAGTCAATTCAGGACAGTTGTCTGTCCTCTTGTGTCTAGCTCACTTCAAATCCTGTTTTTGAAATAGGAGAGATAATGGCAAAAATAAAGGAAGGCTTAGCTAATAAGGAAGAAAATGTCCTGCTCTTTAGAAAGGTGCTCTAAATAGCAGGAGAACTACTTTTGAAATTGCTTGGGTTTTGTCCTTTCAAAAGTGGAAAAAAATTCCATTGAGGGAGAACATACATAATTTTGGAAAAGCTGGGACCAAGGAATTGACTGTAGTTGAATAAGGTCATTGATAAACTCTTTTCCATTACTGTTGGTGGATATGACACAAAGGTATTTGAGCTTCAGGAATGTTCAAGCTGGACATTGGGAGAATTTTTGTAACAATAAGGCTATTGAAGCTCTGGAGTGGATTGCCTGAGGAGACACTGGATTCTTCATCATTGGAAGTCTTTTGAGGACAGGTTAGCTGGACCTCTGCTGTTCATGGCACATGTTTAACTGATACTGCCTTGAGGTAGGAGAATGAGCTTAATCTCTTCAGCCTGAGTTCCTATGATCATGAGAGTCTGTTTTACACGGGAGATGAAGAGGATGAGGGAGGAGGTACATGTGTGTGTGTGAGGAAAAGGATGGAACAATCCACGGAAGTACTTTCATCTGACACGTGTATTATGAATGCCTCAGGGTCATGTTTCTTTTCTCACTCCATGCTCATTAAAAGAGGGAAAAAAGGAGGGAGAAGAGGGAAATCTGTCTCTGCTGAACAGAGAATGACACAGTGTTTTATATCCTGACAGACTCAACTAATGCCAGGTCTAACAGCACAATGAAAAATTAATTAGAAGCTTTTGCTGGTATAGTAGTGCCACCTGGGGAGTGATATTTATGTGGTATTTTTATTCTGGCAAAAGTATTAATGTAGGTGGAATCATACCAGCAAAGAGTGCTTTTTGTCAGGAGAGTTAATTTTGCTTGTGGAACTGGCGTAGCTTTACTGGCAAAAAGTGTTTCTTTGCACTCCAAGCTCCTTGTACTGAAAGATTTATCAGAGCAATTAAGCAGAAAGTAGTTGATGGTTTAAAATACACTGTGGTTTTGTTTATTTGTGTGGGGGGAGGGCAGCAAATCCTTTCTGCATTTGTTTAATTTGATTATTTTAAAGTGCACCCCTTGACAAAATGCTGGGTTTGGGGTTTCATGCAGGAGCTGTATAATAGAAGAGAGAAGCTTTCTGCGGTGTGAGGATCTCGTTTATGGCAGAATGTCCTTCAAAGGATTCAACCCAGAAGTTGAGGTACCATTTCAGTGTCCTGCTTTGAGGTGGTCCCACATTAGGATTGAAGCCCTTAGGGATGGGGATATTTGGGTGTTCACGCTGCATCCTGCTTGGCCTTTGCAGCACCTTCCATAAATCCTCCCATGTACAGGAAGTCCATCATTCAACCCAAAATGTTGATCGATGCAGCATCTGGTAAATAGAAGCTTTTTACCTCCCTGTGTTGATGGTCAATAATTGCATGACTCCTGCAGATTTTCCCTCCCTGAAGTGAGGAATCCATCCCACATGCTGCTCACCAAAACAAAAGCCTCACTTTTCTTCCTGACATTTAATGTAGAGTCCAGTCTACAAACATTCAACCCTATTTATTCAACACTCAGTTGTGTAAGTAAAAGCTTAGAGTTCCAAAGTAAAAATACTGGGCAAGAGATTCTTTAATTTCTTTCTGGCATGATTCATGCTGATAGAACTACACAGGGACAGTAATAAAAAGGTTACCACTGAACTGATGCAGGAGGATGAAGGTGTAAAGACTAAGATGTACTAGGGGATTCTTTTAGTTATTTTGAACTTGCTTTCCCTGTGACTCAGCAGAGGATTGCTTCATGGCTTTTACTGTTAATCCTTGAGATATTTTTCCTTCTAAACAAAACCATTTCAAGGCCTATGTGCTAACATCACAGTGAAAAATTAATTATGATCTAATTCCCTGGTCTCCTGAAGATGTTTGGAGTGCCCTTTAGGATGTTTGAGTAGTACAATACACTGAAAGCACTGTCTCTGTGTTGCCTCTTTTCCCAAAGGCAAAATCTAAGCTCATCTTAGCAACAGCCTGGCATGTTACCTTTTCTTCATGAGTTCTCATAACAATAGGCTCTAGCCTAACCAGGAACAGCARATAAATATTCAGTTTGGTTCTTATCTTTTATGCTCTTCCACCAGTGAATTTCAGCGTAGTTGCCATTGTGTCATGGTTAAATGTTTAAGCTATTTCTTACTTCATTTTCAGAAGTTAATGATCCAAATGAACTCTAAGGGCAAGGAAGAAGAAAGTGAAGAGGATGATAAAATGGAGGCTGATGTGTCAGATGAAGAAATGGCCAGAAGGTAAGTTACATTTTATGACATAATCAATGCTAGCTAGGAATATGATATGTTACTCTATTATGTGTGGGGAAATAAAACACAAAAAGGAAACAAACAAAATTAAAAAAAAGCTCACAACAAATATGGTACTGTATCAGATTGATTTTCCAGGAATGCTGGTGTTAATTCAGTGGAATCTCCATCACTTTTGGGGGTAAAATAACTTGTAGGGGTTTTCTGACCTTGGATATCCAGGTATTCCATGCTAATTTCCTCCTTGTTACCAATTGCTAACAAATTCAAACTACCAGAATGAATAATAATGTAATAAGTGATCATGTAATACTTGTGCTTCTCAAGCTTCTAATGGCCAGGTTTTTTACACCACTTAAATTGTTCATTAGATTTATGATTTGCTCCATGATTTTTTTCTCTGACTTTAGTAAAAGGTGTAAAATTCTGTATTCTCTCTACAGATACGAAACATTAGTGGGAACAATAGGGAAGAAATTCTTGAGAAAAAGAGACCAACGTGTACTCAAGGATGATGATGAAGATGAAGATGATGAAGAGGGGAATAGTATTCCAAGACCTAGTAAAAGAGCTAAGAAAATGTTCTTAAAACCTCAGGATTAATGTCAACTGCACAAGTGGAGCTTGTTACCTAATGCCTACCAAACAGAGTACCAAGAACTGGAGATTGTTTGGAGTTTTTGCTATTTAATGGAAAGGGTGGATTTGTAAATCTGTTCTATTCTCATTGAGATTTCTACCATCCACGTGACAGACGTTTTTCAAAGTGGGTGTGTCTGTAATGGATGTTGTACATCCTTTCCTCTCTCAGCAGCTTTTCATGAGTGGGGCACTAATCCCATCAGTCTCTTGAAACGTTGTGCATAGTTAATCCAGCGTTGCATGCAATCAAAAGCAACATTATTTACAATTTAGAATAACATCTGAAAGAAGTACTTGGAGTAAAAATGAGCTGTGCCCAATTCAGTAAAGCAGTTCAGCTCTCACTGCTTGCTTTATTACAAAAATGAAAACCTGTGCTCTCTTCAAATTGAAAAAAGTCAGCAGAAACATGCTTGGGTTGTGGGCTTTTTTACTGTGCTAAAAATAAGATGGGAGAAGAACAGAGAGATAAAATCCACTCTATGGAATTTTATTTTTTATAAAGTTTATTTAAAAATAGAGGATTTTGTAGTGAAACTTTTCTTTATAGAGCAAGCCAAATATTGGGCGACGTTTACAGTTTGACATCTGAGCAGATTGTGAGTCTTAGTTTCTGCCTTCCAAAAGAAGTTTGCTAATTTTGCCTCTTTTTCAGCAAAAAAAATCCRATCTTATAATTATCTAAGTCTTGTCATAAAAGCATAATAACAGTTTCAGAAACATACTTGAAAGCTGAATAAAAATTGTGGGGTTTTGTGGTTAGTGATTGTGATTTAGCTTATTTAATGTAAAAAAATTACTACAGTCTSATACAAGGAGTGATCCTGTTTTGTGCTGGCCACAGATGTTCCCCAGTATTAGCTGAGTACACTGATTTATTTAGCATGCRATGAAGCCATCTGAGGTAGTACCAGCTTGGAAACATCATTCCCTTTGGTATTCAGTGCTCTGGGCCTGTTGAAAATGTCAGTGTGGTCTTGTCTAAAATCATAGCAGTTTTCTGTGTACAGCCTTTCAACAAGAAATATTGCTATTACTGCATCTCCTCAGCATGTCCAGGTTACTCATCCTTAATGCTGATTCTCTGGAGAAAGGAATTTGTGAACTGAAGCAAGGAGTGGCCATTTTGCCGTGGMCATGAGGCTTTTTTTGGTCTTATTTTAACAGCTCAGTGAAGCAAGACATGAAACTCAATTATTTAAAGAAGAACACACTGCTGTGTTTTGCATGTGATATATGAGCTATAATCCATATATCAGGAGCACCTAATTAGATATTCAAGATGGATCACACATGGAAAGAGAAATATACTTTTAACCTAGTAAGGGGACTTCGTGCAGGTGGAAAGGCTGTGATTCATGATCTGAGATAGTTTTTCAGAGCTAATTAAATGCTACTGGTTCAATTACTTAAAACCTGATCATATATTACTGCTAGCTGAAAAGAAGTTAATGATGGCAAGATATTTTTCTTCCCATGGAAGATGTGACCTGAGCTAAGAAATGATTTATTGTTGGTCATCACAAGAAAAACTTGGAATATATCCCATTATTCTTTCTTGCTTATTAGTAGGAAAATCACTCCTCTCTCTCTGAATGCATTTCTCAAATGGAGAGTGAATTTCTGAATAGCTGTGTTGAATAGTTGAGGGGTAAAGTGTGTTCTAGTGAACCACCAGCAACCAGGAGGTGTCACTGCAATTGCATGTCCTGAGGGACCATGGATTGGGKAAGTTTCCATGGTACCATGTAAAGAAGCTTTTGGGTTATTTTGATAACAGTAGTGGCTCAGATTAATTCCATGTGGAGTCTTCCTTTATCAGGGTTCTGCAGAAAACTCTCCTGCATTGCAGGGTTCTGTTCAGCCCAATGGGGGGGTAATTCTGATCAGTTAAAGGGCACTCTGACATATGTTAGTCCTTAATTTCATGTCATTTCCTGAGAGATAGCTGGAAATGTGGCTGGCACGGTGCATGGGTCAGCAGTGWGTGAACGCTAAAGAACTTCCTAGAAAATGCATGATTTTGGAGTTGGGACAGGGGAAGAAGGGTAGTTCTGTTTCCTAAACATGCCCAACACCGACTGAAGAAATGGTAGATGTTAGTTTATTGTCTGTAAATCTGGGGGCTTTGCTGTTCGCATTCAGCTGGTGGCTCAGGGCTACAGTAAGACCAGCTACTCATTTTTAGCACAATCTTTTATTCATGGGGAGTKTGTGACATGTGCCTTTAAAAGCACCATCCATAGTGTGTTTTTGTGAGCAAAACAAAACCAAAACTCAGCTCTGTCTGACTTTTTAAATGTACTTTAGGTGCCCAAAGTTACAAGCAGACATATTATGGTGGGATCTTCTGAAATACCCGTCTGCATTTCCAGTCATACAAATACATGTATATATGTATGGCTTTAAGTCTGACTCGAGCTTCCTACCTGGGGTAGAAACATTCTGCTGAATGAAATCTGTGCTTGAACTATTCTTGACAGAGATGTAAGTGTAGCAGTGAAATATTCATAAAGCAAACCTGCATTAATTCAGGCTTTCTTGGCTCTGACACAGACTCCCAAGGCATTTTCATGTGCAGGTTTCTAAGCTGTAGGATTTTCCCATGTTTCCCACATTCATGTTTCTAAATGAAAAGTGTTTCTTCTTTGAGAACAAAAGCAAGTTGGGTAAGTAGTGTTTTTATTAAAGAAAATGGCTACGTGTAAATGTAACTGCTAAAGTGTTACCAGCCACCGGAAATGTTTGTGCCCGCGACCCTGAGTGTGGTTGTAGTTGGTGCTCACTGACAGCTCACACGGTGTTGTAAGTTTATGTCTGCCCCTTGTTACGTGAAATTTAGTCCCTCCCTTTGGCAGGTTGATGGTGCTTATTTTGTAATAACTGCTGGGGTTGAAAACATGGAAGTACCAAACAACTTCATCTTTCTTGCTGATATTTCTAATTTTGCTTCTATACTGCTTAGCACTGGATCTTAAAAAGTCCAGGACCAGAGTCCAGCTGAAGTGAGCCATCCAGTGTCCTCCCTTTAGTAATGCTTGAGCTGATTAAACTTTGGTTCCTTGGGGAGGGGCAGGATGTTCGGGGGTGCTGTGGAGTTTGAACCGCGTTTCTTGTGTTCGGTGTCTTGCTCTCTAATCAGACCCTCCRTTATGCAATGCTACAACTGGGCGTGGCTGCCGTTGCCATTGGGCATTGCCTGTGTGTGTAATGGGCAGCTGGGCTGGGATTCTGGGACTTCATCCAGCATTCAGACTTTCAAAGAAATTGTCTTGCCTTTCTTTTAATTGGAATACCGTACTTTTAAACTGTATTTGGAATTAGATGAATTTGGGGGCGGAGGGGGGTGGTTTGTAAGCATTTGTTTTGCTCCATTTGGACAACAGTCCCCAACTAAAACTGCAAAATCACTTAGGCTCTCATTAAAACTTTTTCAGAGTGCTAATAAAGCATCGTGGTGGGGAAGGATGTCAGACATCCCACGGTTCCMTTCCGCATGTGAATGCCAATTTCTGTGAGAGCTGATGCTTTTAGGACTTGGTGGTTTCTTTTAGTTTCTTTTCAGGCTGGAAGAACATCAGCTTCTGCAATAATGCCTTGCTAATGGAACCCCAGCGTGAGGCCTCAGGGTTTGTTTGGTTTTGTTTGGTTTTATACCATTCTCGTCTCAAACCTTTGAGGCATTTTGGGTCTGGCGTTCACACCTCAATAACCTGCCTTCATCAGCTTTTGGAGAGCTGTAGTTAAACTGTGAAACTGTTCCTTAGCTGTATGTGTTGACGTTTCTTTGTGTGATTTCATGTTGCACGGTGAAGGACCTGCTTATAATTGTCACATCAAGATGAAAAATCCCTCTTAGGGAGTGGTTATTAACAGATGGGATTCAGGGAGATGATTGAAGCTCCAGTCACTGGCAGCTCTGTAGATCTTTGGTAAGAACCAAACAGTAGAAGGGGTAGGCGGGTGAGTCCCATAACTGCAGGCACAGTTAAATGCTGGGAGGAGCACATRACTGCCCAAAAAACCCTTGCATACCATAACCCAAGCAATTATTTGGGAGCAACAGCAGGAGCACCTCTAGAGGAGCTGGGAGGCAAAATAACCACTGTGTTAACAGCTGTCCTCTAGACAAGAGGCAGCAGCACCAGAAAACAGCTGTAATTCATTGCACAGAGCAACGTGGTTTGGCAACCTGGGTGAATGCAGATGGGAATTGCATTGGATAGAAGGGAGGTGGTGAGTGCTTTGAAGCTTGTAAAGTTCCCTGAGGTCTTGGGGAACAACTTGTTATGATCAATCATTTAGAAAGGGGTAAAAACCCTTAATGCAAAATTAATATGTGAGAATAACCTGAACACAAATTGCCAAACAAATTCTGTAGTTCCATTATTCATGGAAAAGCTTTTCTGACCTCAGTAGGATCTTTTAGTGTCCCCTGTCACCTCTTGCTTGGCTCTCTGTTCCCCATCCCTGTGCAACTACATGTGCACCCAGGCCATGAGCTGTCACACACCATGACCAGCCCAGAGCTGGTGGCTGCCAAGCCCAGCAGAGGTGACTGCTGGGGGCCTCTTCAGTGATCCTCAGCCTACGAGCTCTTCATGCAGTGCCTGTAGGGACTCACCATCTCCAACACCACTGTCACAATTTGTTCAATATTGGCCTGTTCAGTTCAAGAAGTAACAGCAGGTAACAAGGAACAGGTGACAAGTGACAGGATGAAAGGCAATGGCCTCCAGTTATGCCAGGGAAGGTTTAGATTAGATACTAGGAAATTTTTTTCACAGGGTTGTAAGGGATTGGAAGACTGCCAAGGGAAGTGATGGAGTCACCATCCCTGGAAGTGGCGCTCGAGGACATGGTTTAGTGGTGAACATGGTGGTGGTGCTGGGTGGACAGTTGGACTTGATCTTAAAGGGTTTTTCCAACCTTAACGATCCTATAATCCTAAGAAGTTTGAGGTGGGGAGGGTTGGCCAGCATAGCACGAGCAAACGGCCCTCACTTAGCAGATGGTGTGTGCAGGAGTCAATGCAGCTAGGGGCAGCTGTACCTAAAACAACTCTTAATGTCTTTATTTTCCTTTTATTTATTTTCAGGTATACACTTACAGCATTTGTGAGATTAATGATCAGATAATGTCTTTSAGCAAAAATACACTATCAGTGGGAGGAATCAACATTTGACCAATACTCAGGATTATCACACACCGGGGATAGCGAGTGTTTTTCAGTGCTTCTGCTGGKTTTTTATGCATTTAAGAATGTTTCCCCTTTCTTAGTGGTTTCTTTGGTTGAGCTTTTTGCAGAGAAGCATGGCAAGAGGAACAACATTTTTTAAAAAATGGGGAAACATGGTTGTGAAGTAACTCAAAAGAAAAGGCTTCCTTTCAATTTGGCTGGCTCCTTGGGTTGTTTTTTCACTTTGATACAGATGAACAAACACTTGTGACGTTAAAGCTCCGGTGCTAAGCAGTACCCATTCAGGACAGCCATATGGACTCTCATGTTTGCTGTATACAAAGAGCACAAAATTAAGGGTATACTGGGGTTAGCTTCATATATGAATATAATGCAAAGCTAAAAATACAGAATTTCCCCCCCTTTTGGGACAGAAGTAAATCTAAGCCTGCTGTGACRTTTCAGCACCAGTCACAGTTTATAGGATGATTACATCTCAGAAACAAAGCTTGTAGTTATCTCGTTAGACCCCATCAGCCACAATAACTGCAATATATGGAATTTTCATCACCAAAAAAACACATACCAAAAATTACTTGAGGCAGTTTACTGCAGTGATGGTCGAGGGGATGCACATGATGATAATTTTCATTTTGTACTATGTTTTGTCTAAGGATGGTGGTGAGAGAATTATACCTCCTAATGCTTCCTTCCAAGATGACATAGTTTTACTTATATTAAAGGCAGAGAAATGAGATGAGCTGTGAGTGGTTGGATCTTGTGAGAAATGAAGTTTTAAATGTGTACTTCATTGTCTAAATGCTCACAGATGACTTGTCTCCCTATAATATCCATAGAAAATGTGTTGGCAGCATATCACAATTAATGCTCCATACTCCTRTTTATGTGCTACAGGCAGTCCAAAATTCCCCAGACATATTTCTTACCCAAGCTTACAACCAGATTCAAATCAGATCCTACGTTTGTGCCAAAAATTGAACGGCAGTCATCTTGCAGCAAATAATTTTACCTAACTGACTCAAGAGTTTTAAATTCCTGATTTCTCCCAAAGTAAAATTCACTTTAATCTCACATTAATGTATTTTTTCTTCAGTCACCTGCAGAAGAATCCCATAACGTTGCAGCAGGGATTGCACAGACGGTGGAAGGTGCTGTACACACGTAGCATTACTGTAGGTTTTCCTGGTGATCTAGATCGTGTAAAATCCTTTAACATTAATGGGGACAAGTTTTCTATCTAGGGTGATGTTGAATTTCTCTTTGAGGGTTTTCTCCACCTCTTCATCTTCCAGAGTTACAAATTCCACCAGATCCATGCTTTCCTTGTAGTTGTACGTGGTCTCAGTGAACGTCCACCCAATTAGCGCTCGGAAACCATCCGTGGTCTGGAGGGCGCAGATGGACTTCTTGGTGAAGAGGGAATCTGGAGAGGTCTGCAGGTAGGTGCACTGGAAACGGAAATCTTCCACTGTCCGTGGCTCAAGGCTGAACATATAAACCTTCCGACACTCCTTCTTCTCCAGCAGGTCGGAGTTGGAGAAGCTCTGGTTGGGGATGTACTGCTTCCGTCTCATTTTCTCGAGGTACCAGACCCCATTTTTTTCTGTGAAGCGGAAGACGCCGGGAGCCTGGGGCTGGTCTTTGCCCGACACGAGCTCCATCGGCTGCCACATCTGGTAGGACACCCCAAAGCCTCCGTCGACGACGTAGGCTTTGCCATCGATGACGACCTTTACCACGAGGTGGGTCATGAGGGTGGCGTAGGCGTTCTGGTGGGGGTTGAACACGTACGCTCCCAGGAAGCTGGTGTCGTAGCCCAGGCGTTTCAGGACCCAGCCCAGCAGCTGGTTGTTCTCCATGCACCAGCCACCCCGCCGCCTCCGCACGATCTTGTTGTAAACGTGCTCCAGCTCCAAAGTGATTTCCTCCCCGCAGTGGATGCTGAGGTTTTCGAAGGGAACGGCACGGATGTGGTGCTGGAATATATCGGTTAAGGTTTCCAAGTCTTGTTTTTCAGTGGAGCCTTTATAGCCGGTTCTCGTGAAATACTCCTCGAGGTTCATCTCACCTGTAAAGGGAGCAATTGTGTTTTGGTTTCTTTGCATCAGGGATTTATGATGCTGTGAAAAGCYGCCCTGGCTCTGCCGGTAAAGATTCTTTAATCTACTGAACCTCATCAGAGCAGCTTTTAAAGGTAACAAGTATTCGTATGAAGTGGCTCCCCGAGCAAAGAGCTGTGCACGTGAGGGTTTGCTTTTGTCTTAGAGTCATCCCTCTGGCAAACAGCTGATGCCATTTCAGCTTCACAGGAGGCAGCTGCGAGATGGGGATTTGCTGTATTTGCATTGTAACAGCAGGGTTAAGAAGAAATATGAGATCATGCTAGGGAGTGTGTACAGGGTTCATGAAAAATGATCTAAAACCACTGTTCAGTAACAGAAGTGTCAGTGGAGGAAGCAGTGTCATCTGCCAGTGGGAGGGAGGATAATTTGAGCCAGGATTCTCATGTTCTTTTCATGAGTTTGCCACTGATGGACGTGGCAGTAAATGAACCGCTCGTTCAGTACACATCGCTCTTCCACCACTTACAAAACGTTAACATGATGCTCCTGCACATTTTGTGAAGTGTCAAGGTTTATTCAGATAATTATAACTGGAAAAACTCTGACCTTTGAAAGAGTCACAGACCACTGAGTCTTGTGTCTGCTCTGAATGTTGTAGAAACTCATTTTGGTGTTGGAATAATTAATCTGAACAGAGGTGAGTGGCCCAAAAGACAAAGAGCACATCTCCATTCCCTCCTGTGCCCTGTGTCTCACAGGGTGCACTGAAAATGGAAAGGGGCTGCTTTACATCTCTCTAGTCCCAAATTTCCTCAAAACTCACTAATCCTTAAACTCAGCAGTGAACCATTGAATGTTTACTGCAAACTAGAATTTCTCAAGACGATTCTCAGTGGCAGATTCATGCTGTGCATATTCATGGTGCAGAGGCAGCTGTCCCAAGTGAACAGAGAGCACCAGCAAAAACTACACATTATCTGCTACAGAAAGGGATTTAGCTTCCAGTGATATCTAAGGGTATTGTTGGAGGATATTCTCAATGTAATATTTGTTAAGTATAATATAAGAGTCATGGCAATTTTGATTTGAAGAATCCAAGTATATCCCCCCCTACTGCTCTGACTGTGAATGATAAATAGATCATACCAGCACAGAACTGGCTCTTGAGTTTATATTATTTGTAATTTCTTTCTGCAGCTCTATAATATGCTTGCTCAGCACTAGATCTGGACTGCAGGAGATGAAAGCTACTGTTCTTTTGAATTGTGAGCAGATCAGACGAAAAGGCAGGTACTGAAAATGTAGTCCCACAAATGTGGCTATGATTTATGCAGAGAAAAACATCAGCAGAAGAACTTTAAAGAACTGTTTCTAAATGTGCAAATGAAGGTGTTCATACAAAAATATTCCTTACTAGGACTATCCACAGTATCAGCAACTCCACTGTTAAAAATACACTACTTGTCTTCCTTTATCCTAACACATCAGCACATGGACTTTCTGGGTTGCACGAGCCAGTTTTTAATTTTTTTCGAAGTTGTTTCTAAAGAGCTGTAATTTTATTCCTGTAAAGCAGAGTCTATTGATTACCAGATTGCACTTTTGCTTCCTTTGCACTTGCAATACTTTTAAAGAAATTTAAAAATCTGAAAGCATGACTTCAAACAAGAGGTTGCAGGTCTAAATTTATATCTGCTATTGTATCTAAACAAAAGAATCTGTCTCATAGTGAAGTGAAGCTTCTCCTGAAGAGTGAAAGGTAGAAGAATTGAAATTGCGTATCACTGTTTTGCCYTCTTTGAGAGCCCCTGTTTAGCAGCTGATATTTTAGCTCTATATCCACACATTTTAGAACATATTTCCTAGAAAATATTGCTTACATTATTGTCCAGGACCTTTTACCATCATAAAGAAACCAGGGGGTTTGTATCTTTGTTCGGAGGGGTTTTTAAGAAAATAAACTTACCTCTTATGAGATCCCTTTTTATTTATTGGGGTATTCAGTTCTGGGTGGTTTATTACAGGGGCAGCAGTCAGTGAAGCCAGGAGTGGATACAGATTGTGAGGGTTTGTCTTTCTAAGCTCTGCTGGCCCTTGCTCCTGAATCTTAAATTCCAAGAAAGGGCAGAGTCCACCCAAAATGATTGCACAGTTTTGGACTTCACTGATCCGTGAGCAAATTAAACTTTGTTTCTTCTCTATTAGTAGATGTTTATGCCTTCCTCTGGTTAAGACCAGAACGAACTTGTTTTCCATGTAAAATAATTACAGTAGGCAGTTGCAAATGGCATTGTAACTTTTTTAAATTAAATTATGRTTGGTTTGCAAACCAGCACGTTGAGGTGCTGGATGTTCATCTTGCCCTGGTGGGTACACTGGGTTGCCAGGGTGCTGCAGGCTGTGTGTCCCTGTGCTCCATGGATGCACAAATGACCCTTCTTTGCCCACAAGGGAACTTTCTCAATTTGTTCAACTCCTCAGCTGCAGCAGGTAGTTATTGTGGAGCTACCTAATGAATACCATGGCAAATATTTATTTGCATAAAGTAATGCATTTCCACCCTAAAACTTGGCCTCCTGCATCCTTGAAGCATTGCAGTGCTTCTTCCGTCACCCTCTTTCATGGCACATCCTGTACAGTACCACAGGTATCAAAAGGTAAAAGGCTTCTGTGTTATCATGCTGTGAAACCACACTGGTGGCATGTCCTAACTTCCCAGTGTTTTCTTTTGCATCTGCAGGATCACTTTTTAAGATGGCTTTTGTGCAGAATACTGCTTGTAATACATATATTCTATAATCTATAATACTGTCATGTCTCCTTGACATCACATAAAGGTTTGGTCCCAAAAGTTTCAATTATAGTTTGCAAACATTCACCTAACCTTGATTTTTTTCCAGTTTTGGTACCAAAAGCCTGATTTTTAAGAACTGTTGAATTATCTCATCTTCTATGGATTTCATTTTGAATTCAGAGACACAGATAAATCAGACTCAGAAAAAGTGGGTACTTAAAATAAGAAAGATTTTGGGCAGTTTTAGGTACCCTTGGATAAATATCTTACTTTAAGTCCTGGAAAGGGAACAGGACTCAGGTCTTTCAACTTACCATAAGCTAATCAGCACCTAATAGTGGCTTGTTTGGAAAAAGTCTTAACCTTTCTTTTTTTTACAAAGCCTTTAGAAGCCAAATTCAGCTCAACTTTAAGACTGTTAAAGGAAGTGAATAATTTGTAAAACTCCGTTGAGAAGATTGGAAACAATACCAAAAAAGGCTAGAGGTCTTTTGTGTAAAATGGTAACATAGCCTCTCCTGCTGTATCATTTTGGTCTCGTTTGCCACAAAATAGATCCAAAAAAGTTAAGGAGTCAAAAAGCAATTTCCATATGAACAAAACTAAGATGTCTTAGCTTCTAAAGAAGGAGAAGGTTAATAAAAAATATGCAACTGCATATGCAGTTAATTAGCAATGTACTTGAATTTACCAAGCTTTGTGACTACCTCAAGTTAAAAATGAGATTAATGTAATTAATGTTAATTTTAGAACTTTCCTATTGGCTATTTAAAGATCCATCTAGCACACTGTTACAATTAGATCTTATCCACTAAATTAGGTGGCAAGCCACGAACATTTACTGGTACAAGTTTGTTCTCCAGCACTATATTGAATTTATCTCGCAGTGTCTTCTCAACCTCTTCATCTGTAAGCGTTGTGATGTTCACCAGGTCCGTGTCCTCCGTGTAGTTGTACTTCATCTCACTCAAGGTCCATCCAACTAAGGCAAGGAGCCCTTTGGTGGTCTGGACACTGCAGATGGACTTCTTCTGCAGTATGTTATCTGCAGACACCTGTAGGTACGCGTTTAGCTCCTGAAAGTCGTCTATATGTCGTGGCTCAAGAGTGAATCTATAGATTTTTCTGATATTCCCCAGTTCTGGAGTATCAGGGAAGTCAGTGTCACTTTGCTCAGGAATATAATGCTTCCTTTTGACCTTCTCAAAGTACCAGGTTCCGTTGTCTTCCATGAAGCGGAAAATGCCGGGGACCTGGGGTTGGTCCTTCCCAGAAATCAGCTTCACTGGCTGCCACATCTGGTAGGCACCACCAAAACCAGCATCTACAATGTAGGAATCCCCCTTGATCACCACCTTCAGCAGGATATGGTTTATCTCAGCAGTGTATCCCCCCTCTGCTGGTTCATAGCTGTTTCCACCAAGAATACAGACGTCATACCCTAATTCTTGCAAGGCCCAAAATAGGAGGTGGTTGGTTTCCAGGCACCATCCACCACGTCTCTTCCTCACAATCTTATTGTAAGTTGCTTGCAAATCCAGTTCGATGGTCTCCCCGCAGTGCATGCTGAGGTTCTCAAAAGGAATGGTCTGGATGTGATGCTGGAAGAYGTCTGTCAAGCTTTCCAAGTCTGCATCCTTATGGGGCTTGTTGTAAGATATTCTTCCAAAATACTCTTGAATGTTCATTTTGCCTGTGTGAGCAGAAAAACAGCCAGTTACTGCTGTGCAGCTGCCAGGGGGTTCACTCCTATTTCTGTAACACAGGTTAACCAGCCTGCAAAAGGAGTCTGGGCAGTTTTATTGAGGATCTAAAAGAATTAGAAGTATTTCTTAAAATAGAGACTAGGACAGGAGCAGGTGGCAATAACACTTTCCCTCTYCCAGGGGTTGCCTTCAAACCAGGTGGATGTCTTTCCCATGGGAAGGCACAACACATGCCATAACGGAATCTTTGGCCACAGAGGAGGATCCCACATGACAAAAGTTTTCTAAAACTGAGAAACAACAGATTTGCAGAAAAGCTACCACATCATATCGGCATAAAACTCACAGCAAGTTCTTACTTGTTTCTTTGACCATACCAGGTAAGCAATTCTTTCTTTATCCCACAGGTAATTTAACTGGAAGGTTTTGCATTCATGGATTCAGTTAACAGGGATTAACATCTCAGTGTGTCACCATTTCAGACAGGTTTCCACATGAAGTAGATTGTTGTTTTCTTAATCTCTTAAATTTCCCTGGGGAGTTTAGACAGGGCTTTGGCCCTGGCTGTGGAAGGAGGGAACTTTAATTTTCTAACCTAAGGATCAGAGGAATTGATAATTACTAAGAATACCTACAGGGCGTATACATAATCTTTTGGTTTCTTTAACCATCTTTTACAAACTAAAGGCTTTAGTCTCAGCTCAAATCATTGGAAATGTTTTGTGTCTTCGTGTCTCTGATGCCCTTTCCTTTCATTAGCAGAAAGACATTGTCATTGGCACTGGCTGCGTGGCCAAGATGCAAAAGGTTCCCTGTAACACTTCTAATCCAGTGACTCATCTGGTCTCTGCAAGGATTTCTTTTGCCTTTAGTTTAGATTTAATTTGGTTTTTTTCCATGCAAGGATATTTGTTTTCCAGAACAATTCACAATCTGCTAAGGACTGTGTTAATTTCCAAAAAGTCTGAGGATTTCTTGCTTCCTGCAAATGGCTGCGTGTTCCCTGGGAGGATTTTCCAAAAATCTTTTCATGTGGATGAGATGGGAGAAACTCCCAGTTACTRTTCTCAGCTTGGTCCAGATGCTCCCCCCAGCAGTTGGACCCCTTGTCCATGCAGCACTCAAGCAAGGGCTGGGAGCTTGTGAAAATCCCACCTCAAATCCAAAGGTGGAAATGCCCCTGCCCCAGCAGGTGAGCACATCCAATGGCCTAATCTCTCGACTTTAACCCCAATCTTGATGCCAACAGAACAACTCACATAACTTGGTTGTAGTGCTCCTGATCTGCACTGGTACCAGGATTCAGACTGGCYACTGCAAAACCACAGGAAAATGGGATAGAATAGAGGACCCTCCAAATAAGGGAATAAGAAATAAACATTTTCACTTCAAAAGAACCCGAAGAGGCTACATGAAAAAATCAGTAATGTCTCTTTGATACTGCATTTTATGTTTTTTTCCCATCCCTTTTTTAGGACAAGGGCACTTATCTCTGGCAGGATCTCCTTGGAAACACTTGTAGGAAGCCATTTCCTTCCCAACACACAGCGCRCGTGTCCGCTGGCAGGCTCATCCTGTGGTCCTCTGCCTCATTTTTCTTCCTATTCCCACACAGCAAGATAGAAACACCTTTTCCCTGTGAGGGTGTTGAGGTGAACCTCTGTGACCAGGGGGAGTCCATGGGCGTCCATCAGCCTGGTGGGTCTGATACACTTGGAGTTTGCCTTCAAGCAAAACCAGATCTGTCCCTGCTCTGGACCAGCAGCAGAAGATCTGATGCCCTCCCTATAACGCACCTCCTGGGTCTGGGTGTCCCCATCGTATGGGAAAAGTGCAGGATATAACCAGCTCCCCTCGTCCAGCCAGGAGCAACCTCCCCATGGAAAGCCTCCGTGGGGTGCTGGCAATGAGGCTTCGGGAAAACATATTGGGAAAACGTTTTGGGAAATTTGCAGGCCATGCCTCAGTTTCCCCAGCTGTCCCTTCTCCGGCCTCGTCCACTTACAGTGTGTCTCATAGACAGCCCTGCGGCGGCTGACAAAATGCGCTCTGGTCTCGATGAATACTTAAAGAGGTTTAAGTATAATAAAGCTGCACTACAACACCACTGACATCAGGGAGCATCCACATAAATCAGCGTCTACTCCCTCGCCTTCCTGGAGGCAGATTGCTTTCTTGGCACAACCGCGAGCGCTGGGCGAGCGCTGAGGCTGCGGCGGTGAGCGAGCCCTCTCTCCCAGGGGGCAGTTTGCCTTCCAAAACCGAGCTGCCAAATATCCCGAGCCCCGCTCCGGCCCCAGCCTTGTTTGCTCGTGCCCCTGCAGCAGCCCAGCTCGGCCCGGTGGGCTGTGGGATGCAGGTGTGAGTTCTCCCTGTCTGCACGGCTCCCCGGGGATCGCCGGGTCCTCCTGGCATTAGGCTGAACATCGGGATCAGTTCTTCTCTGCTAAAAATCACGAGGAAGGGCTTCCCAGGCTGGATCCTCTTGCACGTGCCTGTAGTGTTTGTTAGATTCTAAGTCACGCTGTGAGTCAGTAGCTGCGTTTTTCATACGCTCTGGCCCAGCATAAAGGGTCAGTTTAACTCTCAAACATTTGATGTTGCAGCTGTAAAACGCCCTTGGAGTGCAACTAACACCATCAGCCCTGGGGCTCCTGTAGTTTATGCTTTGCTAATAGGCCTGCAGCGCTGTGCCCACGGCACGCAGACTCGCAGGGGTGGGCTTTCCCAAGCTGRCTGACCCAAAGCTGCGGGATGAAGTTTAAGATCAGGCACGCAGCGCTTACCTCTCAGGCACTCAGCTCAGATTTTCCGGCCTGGGGTGCTCCAAAGTTCCCAGGAAGAGCTGCCCTGRGAACTGCTGCTCTTAAAGGCCCAGGCTGCCTCTACTGCCTGTCAGGGACAGCCGTATCCTCCCGCAGAGCAGACACGGAGGGGAGTGAGTTTCTKCTTTTATAGTTGTATTCTGATGGTTGAATTGGCTTATTTTTATTGGCATGTGTGTGGAAAGCCCTGCCATGCAATTCATTGTGTTAGGTGCTATACAGAGAGCCTGAAAACAATTCAGTCCCCAAACTGCCTACAATATTGAGTAGATTTTAACCTTCCGTGTTACTGAATGAGAACTGAAGCCCTCCAGGAGTGCAAAGGAAAAAAACAGTATGAGTATGAGCAACAGTAAGGTATGAGTAACAGCATGAGCAACTTTTGTAAGTGGTTATAACCTATAAASCCATCCTCAACCCTGCAGGTCACCCAGGGGCTTCAGTCTCTGGGGCACCTTGGTGGGTGCTCCCATGCTAAAGCAGCACAGAAATAGTGCAAATTTTGATACAGATTTTACGCYGTTGACACTCGCGTGGTCTGGATCCCTGTAGGAAGTGACTTATGATAGACAGAGAAATCCAGGGCAAGAAGTCACTGATTTATTGGGGGGGATGGCAACTGTTGAATTAATCACACCACACTGGGCTATTCCCCGTGGCTGACACCAGCCCCCGTAAAGCAGCAAGGTCAGATTTGCCAAGTCACGTAGTTGTCTAAATTCCCTGGGGTTCAAAGAGAAGSCCTGCCCTTCAGCAGTGAAAATGCTGGTCCCAGAGACCTCCGAGCTCTCTGAGCCTGCTGTACCTTTAAGGATTTGCCTCCAAAGTTAATGATAAGGAAAAAACAAACTAGTGCAATCTGAGACAAAGAGCYTTTTTTTTTTCWCTCCCCTTCCAACAGCAAGTTTCAYTGGATCGCTCAGCAGTAGGAGCTCTGCCCGTGTGGGTGTGCAGAGCCGCAGGCAGAAGCGCTGAGCTGTGCCCTGGAGGGGCACTGAGTCAGCGGAAAGGAGAGTGGTGTTCCCTGTTACTGCCCTGCACATCCTGGAGCCCGGGGGCAAGGGACGTAGTGCCCTCCTCTGATCTTAGAGGTCCGTGATTTTATGGTTCTGCACTCGTTCCCCTGAGCCTATGGAACAGCACAAAGGGCAAGAAACACCCAGGCGCGGGGGAGAGGAGTGGGCACAGCCCTTTTTAGGTGCTTCCTATGTTTGTTCCCTCAAAGGATGGAGCGTCTTGGCTCTGCATGGATCTTCTCCTGCCCCACAACTTTGCAAGGCCTGCCTGGACTTTTACTTGCATCCCAGTGCTTTGCTCCAGCTGCCAGGCTGCTACAAGGATAAACCCACTGAGTTTAGCTCCTTTAGCTCTCCTGCTAATACGGAGACCACAGAAAGATAGAGAACATAAAAAAGCCAGATCGTGGGACAGTTTCTTCTCACCATCTGTGTTGCAAGCTGCTGGTCCACACCATAAGAAGCCCCTTTTTCTTCTGCAACCCACTACAGGGTCAGTCATTAACATTTCAATTTCCTATAGAATGGGAGAGCCTCGTGGACTATAAAGGACTATTGCACGCCTGCAGCCAAGCACATATAGATGAGTTTGACTCTGGGAAGACAGGGGTTTGGGGAACTCACTGCGTCTCTATGAAACACATTTTGAACATGCAGAACAGCAGCAGCTTTTATTAAATCTAAATTGCTAGTTATAGAAAGCTGCACATACTGCATACCAAGTGAAAAAGGTTCTCTGAGTTATTGTGTTTTTAAAAGCCTTAGCTGGAAAATATTGGCACATACGCATAATCAGGACAACTTCAGTGATTAATGGCATTTTTTGCTTTGGGAATACATGCTGTAATTTGGGGGGAAAAAAAATCTGAATAATTCTGCTTCACAATGCTTGATTTTTTTTATTTAATTGTAATTCGCTTATATAATTTGCTTAATTATAAGTGCATAGKTGTAATGCTTCCAAGATTTGTACATAAAGGAACATCAAGCATCTTCTCAAAGGGCACAGTGGTCACATTTGAGTAATTTCTCCTACCAGAAATCTTAGCCGTTAGGTATGTGATTAAGATTCATCATTTCTCCTTATATCAATATAATTAGTATCACTGCAAACACATCCTCAGYAGAACAGATATGTTTCAGAAAAATAATTCTGTGCATGTGTTTGGGTTCGAGCATAATAATTAATGTGCAATAACACTCGGAGTAGAGTCTGATGAGAGGAACATGTATTCCCAGCAGTCTGCTGCTGAGTGCCAGCAAACAAAATGCTCAGGAGATGCTTTCAGTTCAAAGAAATACTGCATTTTGGCTATGTCACTGAGAGAACAGGAGCTGTGCAAAGTCTGAAACAAGACAGAATTGTTACTAACATTTCTTATCATCAGTTCCCCGTCATAAATAGCCTGTCCTTAAGTACTCACACGGTGAACTTGCACAGGTGTGGGATGGTCTGACTGCCAGAGAGGGTGTTGTGGATGTACGAGCAAAATGAACAGGCTTATGTCTTAACTGGAGCAATCTCAGCACAGGATGTCTTTGTTTTTCTGGCTATTAAATTCCCAAAATAATATAGTATTCATTTAAGAGGTGGGTATGATTTTCCCCAGGTGGCGGCACCAGGTAATAAAGAAAGAGACATACAGCTCCATCGTTCTGCCCAGCTATGCTGGGTGTGTTTAGAAAAGCTTTTAAGAGATGAAAGGAGTAGGGAATGGGCAGAGTCTGCTTCCCACTAAGCACAAACAGAAGGGCAATGATTTGATTGAGCKAGGCAGAAATTATTTCTACCCAAACCAAAAGGAGATGGAGGAGTAGTTGTGAAAATCCGTTTCTTTTCGAGATTCATGCTAGTATGCTCTGCCTTACATGGGTGTAGATGGAAGGAGAAAGATTAACCTGTAGATGCTTGTCAGAAAGAGGGGGAAGAATTGCCTGTAATGCCACTGAATTGAGTTGTAATTCAGGCAGTGAGTTAGAACAGAGACAATCTGCTTTTATTGACGGGTGCAAATTTCTTGTCTAGTGTTATATTGAATTTCTCCTTCAGTGTTTCCTCCATTTCTTCATCTGCAAGGATTCTGATTTCCACCAGATCCATATTATCCCTGTAATTGTACTTTATCTCGGTGAGTTTCCACCCCACCAGTGCCCGGATGCCGTCAGCGGTCTGCAGGCTGCAGATGGACTTGGTGACGAAGAGCGAGTCAGGTGCTGTCTGCAGGTGGGCATTGCAGCCCCTGAACTCCTCAATGTCTCGTGGCTGCAGGGTAAAGAGATAAACCCGACGGCAAGCTTCATTTTCCACACTGTGGGAAGCGGAGTCGCTTTGGTTGAGAACCCACTGCTTCCTTTTCACCTTCTCCAGGTACCAGATCCCACTCTCCTCCTGGAAGCGAAAGACCCCGGGAGTCTGCGGCTGATCTGTCCCAGAAATCAGCTCCATCGGCTGCCATAACTGGTAGGCCATCCCAAACCCCCCATCCACGATGTAGGATTTGCCATYGAGCCCCACTTGTAGCAGCAGATGATCGATTTCATCTGGATAGGCATCGAGCTCTGGCACGTAAACTCTTGCTGCCAGAAGGGTGACGTCGTAGCCGAGAGTTTTGAGCACCCAAGATAAAAGGTAGTTGTTTTCCATGCACCAGCCCCCGCGTTTCTTCCTCACTATCTTGTTGTAGGTCGCCTCCAAGTCCAGCTCAATGCTTTCCCCACAGTGGATGCTGAGGTTTTCAAAAGGGACGGCTTGGATGTGGTGCTGGAATATATCTGACATGGTAGCCAGGTCCGGCTTATTGTGGGAGCCCCGGTAAGAAATCCTGGCAAAATACTCCTTGATGTCCATGCTGCCTCTGAGAGAAGGGTGGGAAAAWATAATAGGCTGTGTCAGAAGTGGTGGAAGGCTCTTCCCCATCCCTTATAACGGGGCGCTCGGAAGAGGAGTGGGATTTGACTAATGTCTGTATCAAAGGCAGCTGAGTAATAGTGCTGAGAGAAGCCAATGGGACACTGCTGATGARCACAAATGTTATTTTTATTTGCCTCTTTTACAGCTGTGATGAGAGGCTCCAGCTGTGCTAAGCACATTTCAGCAGAGTTCCTGCCCAGCAAAGCTACAAATCTCCATAGGAAGGAACAAAAGCAGTAGCAGTGATGTTTCCCTGCTAGAAATTATAGGAACTGAGACTCTCCGGGTCTGAACTGCTTTGCTCGTGGTTTGACTCAGCAAAGCAGAAGCAGAAAACAAACCCTCCCATTCTTGCAGAGTGATGCAGAGCCTCCTCTGCAACCAAATCTGAGGCAAATCTGTACTGCTGTGGTATTTCATTCGTTATTTAGGCAGCCTGGCACAAGCTGGTTTCACCTGCTCCTGCTCCTGCTCTCCATGCTGGCAGTAGCAGATGTGACCTGGAGCGCAGAAGGATTTTTTAGGGCAGAAAAGGCYGTGGGAGGTTTTTTTGCTGCATCTGCTGTGAGCTGCCTCCTCACAGCACAGCTTAGCTCCCCAGCCCTGCTAATCACAGCCCTACTCCAGCAGCAGGAGGAAACCAAGGTTTGGGCCAAAACTACAAGGCCTCACATTTTCTGACGCCATTTTTTGGGATGCAGTTGCTCCTTCTGCTCATGGTCTTCCCAGTGGTGGGTGGATGCCTGTGAGTAAGGGAGCAGGCATTGCCCTCCTAAAGGATGGGAGAGGGCTCAGTGCAAGGCTGTTTCACAAACATGGGGTGGAAAGCAGCTCGAGCTCTCCCAGCCCTTGATGGAAGGAAGGGGATTTTGATTGAGCCAAGTACTTTTGTTATTTCTCCCCAGGCACTGCTAAATTTCAGACATCTGTAAATATGAAGCAATGTTGTTCAGATTATTGACCAAAAATGCTCTCAAGTTCCTGTATGCAATTCACAAAGTAAAATCACAAGAAAAAATCCAACTGTTCCAACAGGATTATATTCCCAATCTGATGAAATCAATACCCAAAACTGTATGGGAATTTTGGAAAGATACTTTCAGTACATAAATAAAACAATGAAAATTAAAAATTCCCATTTGGTGTAATATCTTGGCAGAAGCAGAGTGTGCCAAGGTTTGGGTCCCCACATGTCCTGACCTTTAGGACAGAAGCTTTACAGAACTCTTAACTATTTTATCATGGCCACTGCCATGTCTCAACATCTGAGCAGGCCTGAGTGATCCATGATGGGGTTAAGAGCATCAGAGTCAGGGGATTCTCTTTGTTCAGCTCTTGGCTGTTCCCAAGATTTTCCCAGAACTACAGCTCTATTCATTTCTGAAAACTTGGCGTAAGCTTGGTTCTTGCCATGTGAATTTTAAACCAGCATCACCAGCAATGAGCTGCTTTCCCCTTTCTTTCTCCCTTCCTTTCCCTTTGCCACAGCGAGCAGGACATGTGCAGTAACTTTTACTTACAGGGAAAATGTTGGTGTGGGGTTTGTCTGTCTGTCCATCTCTTGAGGGTGTTTATGGGGCCGTTTTAACTGGGGCTGCTGAAATAAGGCAGATGGCACAAAAGCCCGAGTTGCTTGAGGCTGACAACTGAGTAAATAAACCAGAATATCTACAACACCGAGCAGCTGAGCACTCCCTGCTCTGCCCTTACACCATTTCTGCTGTGTTTTGTCTCCAGACAGATTTAACTTCCTGGTTAGAGAGCGCTCAGCAACCAAGATCCGGGGTTAAAAAAAAGGCTTACCTGGAAAATCAGTTCAAGTGCCAGTGCACCTCCAGGGCTTGGGGTGGTTCTAGGCTAAAGCAAGTGGCGTGGCTGGCTTTCCTCTACTTAGCACAGACAGGGCTTGAGGACTGCTCTCCAGCTGCTCTTCAGGGGAATGTCTTTTCCTTCAACTTGCTTTCACCCGCCTCTGTCAGATTGCAAAAGCTGAGGAAAAAAAAAAAAAAAAAGAAGGGTGGAGCATGAGAGCTGGAGTGAGCCAGCAAAGCCAGCAGCAGTGTAAACCTGGCTGTTGTTAGAGCAGAGGCTGCTTCACGGTTTCACTTGTTTCATGCTCTCTTCTGGGGCCTGCTCAGGCTGTCACCAAAAGGGTATGTTTCTGTTTCAGTAGCTCRCTGGATGCACTCAGCTGATGTCTTTTTTTTTTCTCCCAGGTTACTCTTTGTTTGGAAATGTGGGGAAGAAATCTCRCATGCGTTCAGTCTGGGAAGGTTTTCGCACTGTTTCTGAAAAGCAGCAAGATTTCAGCACAATAACTTGCACCCACAACCTGCTTACCCCAGTCTGCAGCATGAGAACTTCAGTGCTGCCTTTGCTCTCTGAGTCATTTACATGTGGTTTTTATTATTTATATTCAATTTCATAGACTACAAGAAAGAGAGAGCAGAGCATCTCCTTTGGTCTTTGCCCACAGGAATCACCTGCACATGTCGTTGATGGTGAAGATGCTCTTGGCAAAGTGATGACTACGAAGTATTAACACACAGGGAGCTCCATCCCCTCAGTGTATTTCGTATTGCTTGTGTATCTCCCAATTTTGCTTGCATTTTTTCGACATAAGTCTCATTCATTCTCTGCCACACACAGCTGGGCTCTTCCCTGTTAGTTCCCCAGCAGCAGTTCAGTCCTTCACRTTTAGTGTCAACGCCAAGTTCCGTTCAAACACTGATTTATTGGGATAATTAGCAGAGATAATAAATTAGACAAAACTGAGATGTCTGTGATAACCCATTACACAGCTCCACTCCCATATCAAAATTTGGCTCTTTTTCATCCCATCAGTGGCKGGTGTTTGACCCCAGAAGAGAGAAGCGATGCCAAAGCCAAGAGATGCTGAAGGGAAAGGAGAACTTGCCCTCATCAGACTCATCTGAGCAGATCCRATTCGGTACAAAGAGAAAGTTCATGTTCCTGGCTGGATCTCRCTGACATGGAATAATCCCTTCTCTTCCTACAGACCCTCATTTTGACAGGGAGAAGCCAAAAGCCAAGCAGGCAGCTCCCAGTCCTGATGGGAACTGTCCTGAAAGTCCATGGACCCATCTCTGTACATGGGAGGAGACCCATCCATGCTCCTTGTCCAGAGTTATTTGGGACCACAGATGGTGCCAGAACTGAACACTTGCCGTGTTCCCTTGTGTGAACTGGTTCAGGATCTGTTCCTGAGAACTTTGGGGTCCTTTTAAGACACAAGTGTTTTCTAACTCGGTAGGAGCAAAACCCCWTTCCCCTGGTGCTTTGATACTCATTTTTTCTCAACTCCTCTCCCTAAAACATAGCTGATATTGAATATTTCCTTCTGTGTCTTTCAAATTCTCATCCCAGCTCACTATCCTGCATCATTCTCCTGTTTCTTCTCATCCTGCACATTAAAACCACRAGCTCCCACCCTCCCCAGATGTGCCCAAGGCCAGCACAGGGCAAAGCTCACTCGGGGGGTGCTAAAGGTAAGGAATGGCTGAGCTCAATCCCGAAGCCTTGCTGGAGTCAGTTCAGCGCTGTGCCAGCTCAGCAGGGCTAATTCCAGGCTTGGTGGGGCAATAAACTGCAGTCACAGCCATGGGTAGTGGCCACCACGTGCCCTCAGCTGTCCCCAGCAGCCACAAAAGGCAGAGCCCAGCTCGGGCCAGCTGGGATGGGGAACATGACCACAGCGGGAACATACAGATGGGAATGTCCTTGGAAAGGACACCGCTGTCCACCTGGACACTGAAACACCATTTCCCAAGCTTGGCAGGAGCTGAAGCTGGCTGAGCTTTTTCCAGAAGATCCTCAATGTAATTGCACTCGCTTTTATATAAATTTAAACTGCTGACAGCATTGAATTTATTACTGAAATCCTTCTCTCATCCTAACTCTCCCGAGAGGTCTCATCAAATATCCCTCCCTCCCTGCTTTAGTGGAGTATTATATGCTGCAATATTTGCCTGGGGAAATAAAAGCATTGGGTGTCCTTTTTGGGGTAAAAGTCAAGTGTCTGCTCCCTTCTATCATCACTGGCATGCTGTATAACAAAGGAAAGTGTATTATATTATATTATATTATATTATATTATATTATATTATATTATATTTATTATATTACATTATTACCAGGATGCTTACTGTACTAATTATATGGTATGCTATTTAACTATCTGGTTTTGATGGGAAGGCAGAAAGAGAGACTTTTAATGTAGTGAAGCAATTGAGGTGTTTAAATGGAATTAGTATAAAATCTTCAATTCTTACACAAGGTCTGATCCCATTGAGCTCTGAGCTCCTGGGAAAGGAAACACTGCACACCCTGGGCCAAGTGGCTGGCTCTTGCCTTTCATTTCCAAAGGGAATTTAATAGATGCAGGCTGCCCTAGTCCAAGACTGGTAATAATATTCACACCTAAAAACATATTCATAATGGCAGAACTCCCTCATGCCTCACAATGGCTTTGTATCTTTCTGGATTTGTATCCTCAAGATCCACCATGTGCAGCTGGGTGRTGTCCATCCCACTGTCCAAAGGATGAGCCTGCAGCTCCAGCAGCAACTATTCCCCATGGGAATACAGAAGGGAGCAGCTGTGGTGGACAGTTCTTGGCTTTTTCTCAGAGCAGAAGAGACCAACTCTCACTTTTAGTGTTTCTGTTATCTGATGCATCTTTCTGGGGGCTGGTGGGTGTCAAAAGTTATCTCCTCTGCTTACTTCACCCTGCCAAGATGAGGTTTTCCACACAAACCAACTCTGAGGGTGTTAATGCAGACCGAGGAGACCACATCGGTCTGCAGGTCCTTCCAGCTCTGAGRGTTTCAGCATAAATCTCTTACATGTAAATGGTTGTAATTTAGTTMAATTCCATTGCAGGGGGAACAACCAGCTTTTCTACAGGAATGAATTTATCTCGTAGAGGTTTTGAAGGAAAAATAGAACATTTTACGTAACTACTTTGATGACAAACATGCCCATACATCTGCCAGTTAGGAATATATATGTATATTTATAAGGAAAAAACATCTTTGTCCATGTGCCCAAATGCAGCAGCAGTCACCATTTATGAGCAGTGAAACTACCAAGCCTCATCCTCAGCAGGGTTAAATTGTCCTCGTTCCACCACAGCCACGTGGCAGTGCTGCTTCCACTCACCTGGCTTTGGGCCTGCTTCTCAAAAAAACTCCTCTAAAACCAAACTTCTTTCAGTGCAGAGACTCTCACGGACTTCAGTGGGAATCTGGATCAGTCATAGTTCAGGCAATCAGCCTGGAAGCATGCAAAGCAGGAACAACTACACGAGTTCTGTCATTCCCATTACTCAGGCTTTATATTTTTTTTGGAGGTAGGTGGGAGGGAAACCTTTTATCTCGGTGAAGAGTAGGAAACAGTGTCGCAGTGACAGCAAAGGGGGAAAAAAAGCAACTGTGTCTTTGGAAAACACATTTTCATTACAATGTACTAACAYGCATCTCAGAAATAATGTATGTTTGTGGTGACATTGTATTCCCACCACTCCATTGCTGAATTTGGAGTATAATTGGGGAAAAGAAAGGAGAGATGCTCTGGATTAAAAATGCTCCCCCAGACTTACCTTTATGGGGATTTTATTGGCTTTATGCCCTGCAACGTGCTTGGGGGGGACACTGGTGTGACTTCCAAGTGGCACTGCAGGGATTCATGCACACCTAAATACCCTTTTCACGTGTTTTTTTCTCTTTTCACATGTTTTTTCTGGCTGCCCTGTATGTTAACAGCTGGTGTGTGCAGCACAAGGTAACATGTACCACGTGTGGGTGTACAGAAGGGAACAGAGGTGAAGGATTCACACCTGGAGCAGGTGGGGAGTGAATGGAGCTGGGGAGAATTGCCCTTGGATTTGCTGGCTGGAACACTGAGCTGTGGTACCCGAGGAGGGATGGGAGGAGGAATGAGCCCTCCTGGGACTTGGGAGGGGCTGAAAGCTGGGAAGCAGATTTTAGATGTGGTCACTGCAAAGAGTTGTATTCTGGAGTGCAGCATGGGGAAGGAAATTCAAGGTAAATCGTCATAGCTGGTGGGATCTAAAATCACCTCTGCTTCTGGGCTGGGAGCTGAGTGAACCTGGTAAAAAAATTCCAAGTTGCTGAATCCAGTCATCTTCCAGGAATTGAGCTATGCCAAGAAGCAGCCCTTTCCCAAAAACCAGCTCCACGCCTGCTGTGCTGACCCACACATTACTCACAATATTATTACTTTTTTTCTAGCAAGGAGCAATTTGGTCCTTGATCATATGAACTAGTGAATGGCCTTTGCTGTGAGATAATGAACCTGATTAAACTGACATCACCCCTGGGCATTTTCATCCCATAAAGTAAAAGGTAACTAATTTCCTTGCAGTGGTGATGGTGCTTCCTTTTCCTCATCACACCGTTACAAATTGATGCTACACCCAGGGCGGTGTTTCCTCACAGGGAGATGAAGGATGGTGCCATGCTGGAAGATTGTCATCTGCCTCCCAAACCCTTATTTAATAGGAGTTCTGGTGTGAGATTCTGGTCAAACAGTCCTTGAAAAGTAACCACCTGCTTTTTAAGCATCTGGAGGCACATCTCTTCTGCTCCTCTATTTAAAATAAATAGAGCTGTCATGGAGAAAAGCCTGTGGTTCAGCCACGTCCCTCTGAGACCAAACCAAGCACTAGATTTGTCAATTCACAGTAATGCTATTTTTAATTGCTTTCTCAGCAGTTGTGCTGGGACCTGCCCAGCACCAGGCGCCGCACCTTGTGTTCAGGGCAGCCCCTGCCATCCCCTGGGCCACACAAACAGACTCAGACACGATGTTGACAAATACACTGTTGTCTCTCGGGCTGGAGTCTGGGTCCCTAAACCTGGGATGGTGATGGAATAAAGTGCCTTCAGCTCAGGATGGCTTTCTGCTAAAATATCCGAGCTGTGCAAACCCTTTGGGAAATTTCTGAGATGCAGCAGGACTCAGCAGCCAGCTGGGCCAGCAAAGAGGCTGCARTGTCCTTTTCCCTTGCTTTCCAGCTTTCATGAGTGGTACAGGTGCTCCCCAGCTCTGCAGGGAAGATGGAGTGAGCAGGTCTGTGAATTCTTCAGCGAGTGAACGCCATCCCCTCCATCCCCCATGAAAGCACCAAGCTACCTCACCAAAGCACCTGTCTTTTGCCAGGCCCTTACCCAATTTGCAATTATTCTCCTAATTCCTGTCTGTGTCAGCAGAGCTAACAACTTTCCAGATCGCATTGTATCAAAATCTTTACTGACRTGCAGCACCTGCAGTCCCACGACACATTTCTTCCTTCTAGAAAATCTCATACCTAATCACAGAAACCCAGTAGTTAATTTGGGCTACCATTTTTCATAAACTGCCATTCTGTGGTTATTGCTCACAGCAGTCAGAGGCAGCCATAGCATCTGATGTGCCTGAATCTGCCTCTCCCCTTCTGCAGCTCCTTGAGGGATATTCTCCAGCGGCATCCCAAATCAGACGGTGGGAATGTATATTCTGCTTTCAGCTAATAATTGAGAGACTAAGCCTGCCCGGCTGCTGGGAGCTCAAGGGAAGGGCTTGGAAATTGGCTGAGAGCTTCCCTCTCAGCTTTTGTCAAAGCAGCTCCCGAATGTTTCATCATACGAAAATTTGCCTGCATATTTATGTGGCCAGAAAGATTCCTGGGTTAAATCTGCAAAATCAATTCACCAACTGTGTCAGTTCTCTCTCTCTGTTGTAACTCCAGCTAACACATCTGATTGGGTTTTCATCACTCTGCACAATGAAGACATAAATAGGCAATGTCTGTCCTGCCCATCCTCCTTGGAGAAAGAGTTTCTCTTAATCCTCTGCTTGTTAAGGTACCACTGGCTCATGTCTAAGGGTCCAGCCCCAGGGTGCTTGGGCRGGACAGCAGAATTGAAGCCCAGCCTGGCCAAGTGGGCATGACTGTGGCCAGACTGCCTGACTGACACTCAGCACCAGAAGAAAAATCCTTTTTTTTTATTAAACTGTCATCAGTCAATCAGCAGCCTGGAGTGGAAACCACTCAATCAACATCACAAAACCACTTAGTTCCTGCTGCTGCCAAGCACAACCCCAAATCCCACTTTGGTTCAAGATGCAAACCTGACTCGTAGCGCTGATGCCCAGCTGGCATTCCCTCTTTATTTGCTTTTTCCCTCAGTGTCTGTCTGGGGCTGAGGCAGAGCTCACATTCCAGCCATGGAACAGGGTTCATTTTGCTTTCCCCTCCCTGGGGACTGGCACGCACTTTCGGAGCTGCACATCATTTTATTAGTTCTATTCCCAGGCTCCAAAATGTCAGGTTTCTTTTATATGAATGTGCTGCAATTTAGTACCATCAGCAAACTCTGCTGAAGCAGTGAGAAATTCAGAGCTAGCAAAGATCCCTGCAGAAATCATCCCCCGGCCCTTCCACAGCTCTGGCACTTTGCTCTCTGTCAGCCCTGCAGCACTTTAATTCACATAATCTATTCTCACTTGTGCCCACTTCTTTCCCTGGCTTCTGTTAATGATCTGATTTTTTGTGCTGTGTGCTTAAAATGCTGATTTATTTTTTTTTACATGTTTATTTTTTCCACTTTTGAAATTTTTCCCACCTTTGTGAAATATTAGTGATCACTAGATGTCACTGTGATTTTACTCAGTCTCCAGCCCCACTGATCCCTGGGCTCTAGAGAGCTTGCTCTAAAATCCTTGTGAAGAATTCTTTAGTGACCCTAAAACTACCCAGCTGCTATCCCAGCAGAGGGTTTTCTGGAGAATGAGGGGAGAACTGGCTTTGGCTGAGTTTTCGGGGGCAGTTGTTGGCTCTGGTGTGTGAATAATGCAAAACCAGGCAACTTTGGGGCCAAACACTCACACGAGTGTGTGTGCACRTGTCACGCCTGGCTGCACACACAGGTTTCTGCTCAACACGTGGGAATCCTTTTAATTTTATGTGAGTTATTGACTCCCTCTGGTGTGTGCCTGCAGCAAATGGTGTGTGCAGCCCCACAGAGCCCTGGCTGTGTGTGGGTCACCAGGGGGAACATTCATAAGGCTCTTCTGCAGATTTCTCTGTAGCTTTAATGGCGAAATGCCCTTAATATTTTGTTGTTGTTCCTTAATAATCACCCCATTTCTCTCCCCRAGACAGAGCCAAGATTCCTTCACTGTCATCTAAGCACTCCCATCTCCTTTCTTTCCATCAAGCATTTCATTCCTGCTGTAACTTCAATTAATGCCACAGATTTTAGAACTCAGAAAACTCAATTGAAGCATCTTGCCTCTTTCCCTTATCTTAAAAGATTTTACAGAATGCATTTCTTCAAGGCCAACTCAAATCCACACTCCCTTTTTCCTGAATTGTTGATTTCTCCGTCGTACTCCGCCTTTGGGATATGGCAAATTAAATATTATAGACCACACTCCTGCATGGGCACACGTGGGATTTATCCTTTTTTTTTTTTCCTTTAATTGGAAAAAAATTCACCGCTGAAATTAGTGGAAACGCCTGCTTAAGAATCATTTGTCTCCATCTGATGACATTATCCAGATCAGCAGAATAAGACTTCACTCTGCACTCCAGCCCCGCTGGGSAATATGCCAAAATCAGGTCTTTCAAGAAAAATCAGCTACCGGGGTGTGCGGCGCTGGCAGCTGAGCCCGAGGAACCAAAGCTCTTTGCTGGCATCTTTTGGTGAGCAGGGAGAAGGGACCAAGGGCCACGGCTGTGGCCGTGTCCCTGCAGTGGCAAGGGATGGGTGGCAGGGCCTGGGCACATCCAGGGCAGCTTCAGAGCCAGGAAGATGAGTTTGCTGGGAAGCAGTCCCACGGAGCCACGAGGGTACCAGGGCTGCTGCGGGATGTGTGCTGGGTGGGAACTGGCTGAGATTTCTGTAACAACTTCTTGCCCTTTGAACTGATCCACGTTGACTCTGTCACCTCCTGCTCTGGTCACAGCAGGTGTTTAAAGGCTCGTGGGTGCTGCCACTTCCACAAGCAGCAGCAAGGGATAGGCTGCCTGGGCAGGGGACATGCCACAGATAAAGGCACCTTCTGCCTTGCTGCTTTCACCCAAATTACACAGCCTGTGCACCTCTATTAATCCCAACATCTTGGCTGCTCTGATGCATCTGCTATCAACACCATCTCGGCTTTGAGGAGCCGTTCAGGATTCATTAAAGAGCCTAAACGAGCARTAATGCTTCTGGACAAGCATTTTATTTTTCTGTGGAGCCACCCGAGGAGATTTCTTCGTCATGACATCGACCACCTTTCGTGTTCTGTGTCAGCCACAGCCTAAAAAGTCCTAAATTGCCTTTGAATTCTGTTAGTTGAAGTCACACATTTCCCTCTTTAGAAACTCTCCTCCACATCTCACCTGACAGCACACACCACATTTTGTCTGATGACTAACAGCAACAGACAAATTAGAAGGTAAAGAGACAATTAAAAGCTTTGTCACTGAATTTAGGCCAATGTTAGGATTATGCTGCTTAATTCACTCTGATTGGCACTTTATGCAAGTGGCCTTGAATGAAATAATAGTGCCCATAAATGGATCTCACCAACATGACTTGGAACCTCCTTACATCATTGCAACCACATCTAGGTTAGATTAGTGCCCAGTAGGCAGAAGTCCTTGTTAACTGGAGACTCATTAGCCCTGAGATAAAGCTGATACAGAGTCAGTGGTGCTTCGCCTGAGGCAGGAGGACTGGATTTGGGGTGTGCTGGAGGCAGCACCTGGCCTTTGCATGTGCCCCCTTGTCACAYTCAGGGCCCTGGGTGCCATGTCCTCGGTGGGCACGTGAAACTGTGCCAGCTCTCATTGCACTCCTCTGCCAGGAACAGCACTGGAAGGTCTTTCCTCAAGGGAACTGCTAAAAAAGGTGAGAAGGGACAGAGAAAAAGGTCTAAAGCAACTAAATACTGAAAATAACATCCTGGATCTGCTTTCAGGTATACAGGAGTCTCCTCTTAAGGAACTGGATGCATTTTCTTACTTGTTTTGAAGGGCCATAAATTACCCTGGAGCCCGATTGTGCATACATAAAGTGCATTGAAACAGTTCAAGTACAGGTGTGACAACTTTAAGCCCCTTTTAAACACGGGCAACTCCCTGAACATGGAATGTCTGTCCAGGTCATTGACTCACTTCAACATAATTCAACTCAATCAGGAACTCTTTCAACAAAACCCAGCATAAACCATACTCAGTCCAAAGTGAGGGATTGCATAGTAAGAGTTAGCACACATTTCACTTCATTTCATCGGCTGGAAAACAGATTAATATTRCATGGAAAACAGTTCAAAACAAGACTAAAGTTATGTGGAACACCCTCCCATAAACACTACTGTAAATCATATTTTTGAACAGATTTAATCTCTGTTTACCGAGAAATACCCCAGAAGACGAACAATACGGGGCTGTGAATTCATAGCACAGATTAGTCAAAGCAGATGGTGAGCCTGTGTGTATGTGCTCCGTCAGAGAAAATGTGGCCATAATTGGATTTATTTTAATTCACTTATGTTTTGACTGCAGGAGGAACACGGGTAGAGTTCCTCCTGCAGACAGGCCCCGAGGTTAGGGCTTCCAGGGAGCCTTGCTCTCAACTCCATTTTGAAAATTGGACTTAAATGCAAAAATAACATTAGGTGTTTATAAAKGAAAGTGAATACCCGGTCTTAAAACCTTTATTCATGGTAAGGATTTTGCCTCCTTAATTCACTCTGACTGGCACTTGATGCAAGGGGCCTTGAGTGAAATAATAGTCCCCGTAAAGAGATCTCGCTCATCAAAGTGTTTTGCACAGCCCAGGCTGACGTGGGCTGCAGGACAACATATTGCTCACCTCCAGAGGGTTCAATTCCCACTTTTTTGGCAGCAGAGGAAGGAGACAAGTTCCCATTGGGAGGTGCCACTCCTGCCATGCAGTGCAGAGCCGGGAGAAGGCAGGCAAGAGCCTTCTCCAGCCACATCCAGCTGCTGCTGCCTTGGATGTGCTGCATTCCCACCTCTGCACCCTGCTCCCTTCAGGGGTGTTCTTTCTGTCTCTTTGTAGGGTTCTTGTATTCCCACATAGCCTGCATGGTCCCCAGTCATCACTTTTAACCTGGGTTCTTGTTAAAAAGAAGACTACTTGCTTTTTCCTCCTAGAAAGGTGCTGGTGGTCTGAGCTCTGACTATGCTGAGGATTCACGCTGTGGCTGGGAGCASCCAGCAGGAAAGAGGAAGGGGTTTGCTTCTTTCTGTACTGAGCTGTAATGGGTGTAAAYATACCCAGTAATTACAGGCATATTGCTGTGCAAACACATAATAATTGCAGCTCTCATTTCCCTATGAATTATACATAGCAGGCCGCCTCCCATTACTGACTGGACACGTGTTGACTGGCCATGCTGAAACCTGCCAGCCACAGCATCACGAGCTTCAGTTCCCCTTAGAATTTCACAAATGTTCTCTCTTTCAATCTGCCCCAGAAACCCACGAGTGCAGGACACGTGCAAGCTGCTGCCCAGCTGCCAGCACCCCCCAGCCAGGCCAGCTGGATGACCACGGGAGCACATGGGGCTGTGGGACTGCAGGGGCAGATGGTGCRTGGGAAGGAGTGACCTGCCTGGACATACACCTCTGCTGGCTGCTTATTTTGCCACGTTCCATTGAAACTGGTTCTGTGTGTGTGTCTGTGTTTTATTCTGTGTTTTAATCTGAGGAGGCCTGGCCGGGTGAGGCGGTGCCCGGCTCGGGACAGGCTGTGGCCGCACGCTGAGGCGTGGGGAGCACATCAGCACAAACACTGTGCTGCCACACGTGCCAGCCTGGTCCCTGGCTCAGCCTCTCTCAAATTACTGCTGATTTGTTCGAGCAGAACCCAAACACGATTTCACTCATTCATCACGAAATCAAACTCTGTTTCTCCATGCGAGGCACAGAGTGCTGGGAAAAGACCGAGCTGGCACCTGTGCTCAGCCTTGATGAGGGCAACCCACCCTTCCCCGAGCCTGCCCTGGGGGAAGCAGCTGCCACGAGCCCTCCAGCMCTCAGGTGTTGCTTCCCTTCTGCAGTTGTTCCTTTCAAACCTTTCCTCAGCCACTCTTACCTGCAGCTGCTGATGCACATTGGCAATAGCCTGTCCTTGCAGGCTGCCCAAGCTCCGTGTCCAAACTCAAATCACATCAATGTCCCTTGTCTAAGTACCAGTTTGGCTTGGYGTGAAACCAGCCTGTGTTCTAGCACCCCCACCCCCAGATCTTCCAGCTTCGCTGAGTATTTCCTTTTGGATTTGCTAATTAACACATAATGCCACATTATGTTCCTCGYAAATTGGCTTTTCAAAATATTTCTGTAATTGGCCCAAGTTTCTCTCACCAGACATCTGCAAGCTAATCTTCCTGTGATGTGTTTGAGCACAGAGCCAGTCTGTGGGTGCTGGGAGTGCATCACCCACAGTGGCACATTGGGGGCTGTTCTAAAAGAAAGCAGAATCTGGGGCACAAAAGGCCACTTTGATGATATCACTCATGTTTGGTGTCTCTAAAGCATCACAAATGCTGGGTATGACCAGGAACATGGGACAGCACTGCTTGGACTGCCGCACAAATCAAAGCAATTCCAGCAATATTGTCCTTGAGCAAGATGGGGAGGCCTCTAAATTCAGGTTGTGGGAGTCTCTTGGTCTTGAAAGGCTCAGTATTTCCATCTCTGCTTCGTGCACAGCCTGCAGAAGTGTCCAGGGCAGAGGCACACTCACCTCTAAGGCCGCAGAGGAGCCCCAGCAGCCACTAGATGTCACCAGGATTTTACTTGCTTGGTAGTCTGTGCCCAACCAGGACCTGAAGACAATAACAGGAAAATAAGTAATCATTAGTAATAAAAAATCCTCCACCTGTTACAGTGAATACAGAGCTCAGAGAAGGGGGAAGTGACTCAGCCTCCTGCTTTTGTGCGTTCCAACTCTGAGAAGATTTAGACGGAGCACCTGTACACATGGATGTGACTTTTGTCTCTTGACGGCAGGAGGATAGTTTGATTTCTTAAAAATCGAGTTTCTCTAGCTAGGCATCAGGCTAAACCTTACTTTTGTTAATGAATTTATGGGACTTTAATTATCCAACCTTGCTATCTGTAAAGTTATACCCGCCCTTACCTGGTATTCCTGCCTGGAGAGAAGCAGCTGAGGGAGACCAGCACCACCTGGGCAGTAAAGTGGACAAGGGAASATTTGGGGATGAGTTGGACCAAATGGCTCCACGTACAAACAAATCAGCAAAGCCACTTCTGCAAATTCCTCTGTCTCCAAAATGTGTGCAGCCGTAGGAAAACAAAGGGCTCCAGTGATCAGTGCAGCTGACACGTTTATTCCCATTAACCTTCACTGTTAATTATTAACCTGTAACCACACCATGCATGATCCAGGGGATAAAGATTAGATATTGTGCTCAGAACTCCGGGAAGATCCACTTTATCCCTCACCTCACAAAATCACATCAAGGCAGCCTCAGGCAGAGGTGGGATTTTGTCATCCCAGCACCAGCTYGGTGAGCACTGGAGCCTGGCTGCAGTGTCCCAATTCCCACACTTGTGCCAGCACAAATTGCAGGAAACCTCCCAGGTAAGTGCTGAAACACGGGRTGCACAGAGCAGGGTGTGTGTGCTRATCCCACAGGTACCTCCTGAAGCCTCCCAGGGTGGCAGCATAGCCCACACCGAACCCTAAAACCCCCTCCTTGCTTTTGGTGATTCCCTCACTAACACCAAGGAGCTGGTGYCAGTTCAGGTGTCTGCCCGTTAAACATTGAACCTACAGTCTGACTTCTAAGGTATTAAGATACAAAATGAAACAGATTTCTTTTGGTTTTTTCTTAAAAACCCTGATCTTCAACTGCTGAGGGTTTTTTAACACAGATATTTTCATAATACTGCCCCACTGGCCAAATACTACCACGAGTCTTAATGCCTGCCTGTTCCTTTCTGGCTGTTAAATTCTCCACCCAGCTTATCCTTGTCCTGTTGTTCTGCTTCTTGGGGTCCAAGAAGATGTTTGTGCAAGTCCATTCCCCTCACTTACACCAAAGCCCAGCAGCATAAAAGCCCTTCAGAAGGCACTGAGGTATTGACCTCAGTACGTGCAGTAACTCAGCAGATCCCAGTGAGACTGTCTGGCTTTGGATAAGCCCTGAAAGGCACAAATTACTGTAAATAGGGGTCTCTTTCTGAGTACATTCCCTTCAAGATTTCCATAGCAGGGTGGAAGTGTCCATAGCCCCGTCAGACCCAGAYACATCCCATTTCTCAGCTCAGATCCACAGGTTTATACCCTACAGCAAGAACTACTGGAGATGCCCACATCTGCTGAAAGGATTATTCTGGGCCTGCTACAGCACATATTCTTTCAATCTGAAGTCCACTGTCATCCAAGAAAAGTCAAACAAAACAGTCTTTACAGCCGTCTGAAGACAGCTTTATAAATTAAGCCCAGGGTTATTTTCATTTTTGCCTCATGACACATAACATATTTAATACAAAAGAAAATATGCCTGGCTTGAAACTTCAGCCAAAGGTGACAAGTCCAAAATTATCTCAACTTAGAAATATTACTACCCAGATTATTAGTCTGAGGTTTGGTTTAARATCACTTCTTCCAGCAGTGATACACTGGGAATTAATTGCAGTTTATGTATTTTCYGTAAAGAAGAAGGTGAAACAGAATATGTATTTCATGATGACTTCTTGCACAAATATAAAAAGAGCAAAAGTTGCTTATTTTAGTTTCTGAGAATTATTTGTAACTTTGTCTCTTTGTACCCTGCTACTGGTTCAGTTCTTTCTGACAGTAAAACCTGTGAATACCCAGCGGGACTGACCAGAGTTAACTTCCAAAAGGAAGACAAAAAGAAACGTATCTCCATCTTTCATGCCCATGCCACATTTCCCAAYGGAAAAGATCCCCTGACAGGTGGGGAAGGTGATCCCGAACCCTCTGACCGGCCAGAGGCTCAGCTCCCACCTGTGATAACCCCCCACAGAACAGGAGCCACAAGGTTTCCGCTCAGAAATCAGATATTTCTCAGAATTCCYGGATTTGCCTCTCTTTTTTTTTTTGTTTGATTTTGGTTTTTGGTTTTTTGTTTRTTTGGGGTTTTTTTAAACCGTATCCATTCAGGGCTATGGCTTCTTAATAGGTGAAAAAACCTGGCCGTTTTATTCCTTATGTATAGCAAGAGGTGGTGGATCCTCCCTGTAGGCTGATCCCACCACGGGGTGAGAGTGGCCACCCCTGGGGTAACCTCTGTCCCAAGCAGTGACACTCCCAGTGTCACCASAAGCCCCAGGAGTCGGTCACCTCAGCAGTCTGTGGGCTCTGATTCACAACAAACACTTCAAACAAAATACAGCTGCAAATGGCAGAGATGGGTAATTCTTCCTCTAGTAAATCACCTGCCCAAAAGCCTTGTGTCTCAGTGCCAGGTGGATGACGAGAGCATTTGGAGGCCACATTTTCCATGACAGCCCCAGCCCCTTTAACAAGTTGTCCCCCTAAAGCAAGTGCCGGAGCGAGTGGCTGGTGGAGGGGACCTGCCACTGCCATGAATAATGCACTGGAGCAATTCCTCAGCCCTGTTAGTTTAATACCACTTATTTAACTTGTCTATTTGCATTAAGGCCAACGCTTTGGATGCCCTGATGTATTTTATGATACTTTCTTGCTCCCGCGTTTGATGGTCCTATTTGTGATTCAGCAAGTAGTACCTAAGTAATCAATATTCTGCCTGGGTGGACATTTTATTTATCTACAGAGCCACCATATGAATTCAGTTGGTTTACTGGAGGTCAAACACTTCTCATCTTCTCCATGAGCCAAAGAAAATTGAAAGATTTAAACCTCTTTTGAATTCCTTTGATTAACTCAGTGAAAATATCACACTCTTTTTTTCAAACTCAGAAGCAGAATTCTCCTCACTATAAATCCACCTCATTTTGACACATTGATCTCTGCATAATGGCTAACATCAAGTGTTGAGGCATAAAGTGGAAGCAGAGGAAGAGTTATGAATGGTGCTGTTAGCAATTATCTCCCATACGTACACACTTCCTTTGGGGCGGTGGAAAAAAAACCCAACAAACCATAAAATCGATAAGAGCTGTATAATTGGCTGGAGGGGAACAAGGTCTGGGATCCACTCATTTGGGAATTGCACCCTTGTGGCACAAAGCACTGCATCAGCAAATGGTCTGTCAGTGTTCTGCACTTCCATCAGCCTCATCCCCCCAGCCGGACCAAATCCAAGCGCCTGCAATGCCACTGCTTTCATCCCACTGTTTAAAAAGCAAGAGAAATCCACTGGGTTTCGGAAATGAAGAGGAAAGGAGAAGCTGAAGACCAGGTTTCAGCTCCTTCACACCTACCTGGTGCAGCTCCACGGTGCCCCAGCTTGCAGGGCCAACAGGGACAGGGAAACCCAATGACTAAACCAAGTGAATAATGAAAATAACATCCTGGATCTCTCTCGTGTGCTCTTCCTGCTGGCTTCTCCGATTATTTTATTAATTTGTATGATTTTAGAGTTAAATTTTTAAGATTGCTTAAATGATCCAAACCTTTTCACATGAAAGTTGCATTATTTTAAATAAAAGCGTGACTTAAACCCCATTTAATTAAACAGGGAAATCCCCATACAGACACATTTATATCAGTTTTAGTGACTTCTTCCCAGTTATTGCATTTGACCTGGAACTGGTTTAAGATTAATTAAAACAAGCCACTCTCTCAATACACTGTGCCTTGCATTCATTTCGCTAAATTGATGTGAAAAGTGGAGTCAGATTAAACAAGGGCAAATTCTTCATGTTGGCAGGACTTAATGGCAATTCTTGGTGTGATTTAGACACTACTGCCCATGACCACAGAAACTTCAAATACACTTAATCATCTTACCCTTAGTTTAATCATCTTGTCCTTTAAGCAAGTGAGAACCGACTTCTTCCAGTACAATTGGCCTCAGCACCTGGAAAAAACATCCACAAGTTTTCCCCAGATGGTTTTCAGGGATGCAGAGCTGAGATTATAAGAGTTATAGGGGTGCAGGATATGGGATGGCAAGAGCAGATGGGCTCCAACCCTCTGCTTTCAAATCACTGCAGAGCTGGGACCCTTTCTAGCCTCTCTTTGTAAACAGTCTTCCCGTTCTTCCCATTTTAATACATCCACTTTGTTGTAAATTTTTTTAGCCTTCATTTCCTCTGCTGGTTTAAAGGAATGTCCCAGGCACAACATCAAAAGTCCTGTGAGGATAAAGGCAGATCAATGCATGCTGCAGCTCCAACTTAGAAGTAAATTAGATTGGCTTGAAATTATTTGCTCCCAGAAATCTCTTAAGCAATGTATTTTCCTGTAGACATTTACATATTATTCAATAAGGCTTTCCAGTAACATGCTTGGTACCAACAAAAAAAAAGGAATACATGGGAATAAAAGTCACGGAGGCCAACCAGGGGAGCCAAGAGCTGCAGGGTGAGGAAATCCTGGTGGACAACCTAGGTGGTTTCAATGCAGTTCTTCAGTTCTTAGTTCATTTGAAAATGAGGGATGTTTTTATGCAACTTGGGTGCATTTTTCTTAAGCACTGACACAACCTTTAACCCTTGGCTGTCGCGAGGAGGTGTAGGTGTGAGCACATCCCCACGACACCAGCCCAAGGATCTGCACCTTTGGGCTCATTCCTACTCTCTGCTCGTTCAAACTTTATATACTTTCAGGAGGCAGCCATGCTTTTGGCCACGTTTTACAGGAATTACGTGTTCCCAGGATCTGTTGGGATGTTTGGTTTTGCTCCTGCACTGCTGGCTGGGCAAGCACCCGCCCCCTACACCAGTGGACAGCCAGCCACTTCCTCACGGCTTCCATAACAAATTCTGCCTGTGGAATTAAGGGCATTGAATCCTTGCCTTCAGTGGGAAAGCAAAATCAGCTCTTGGCTTTGGTGTCACCGTGGTGACACTGTGGGACCCTGCTGCCCATGCAAACCCCTCTGGTTCGCACGGTGGTGGTGGAGAGGGAGCTCACAGGGGCACAGAAGGTTGTAGATATGAATTTTTAATGCCCTCAAAAAACTTGAGTGAATGAGTTTCTGTTTCCAACCAGCTGCCAGGTAATAACAGTTTGTATGTTACCAACCATCTGAGGCAGAGGCAGCACAGTGCAAGAATACCAGGGCTTTTCCTTCTSTCAGACCCCCAGCTCAAAAGAGACAGTTTGCCTCTATCCCATTTGGCCATGAAAATGCTGGTGAGGTGAGGTATTCACAGCAGCCCTGCCCTGAGGGCAATTTGGCTCTGGAGACCTTCAACAGTGTTTCTGGCCACCTGGTTGTCTGCAACTGGGAGAAGATGAGTGGCTGGCAGTCAAGGAGAGGGAAAAGCAAGAGAGGACTGAAGCAACTTGTGGGGAGYGATAAGTCTCAGCCAGCAGAACAAGGTGACCTTCATCGTAGTAGCCTGAATCATGTTCTGACAATGTTTGGGAGTTTGATTTTTTTTTTAAGGGATGAACCTTTACCATGTTGAAATACTTTTCCACTGAACCTTTAAAAACCTTTCCTGGTGACCCGACTCACATGAATCATCAGATGTTCAATCAATCAATCATTGACTTCTGTTTTTTGTAAAATAGCTATTGATGTTGTACGTTATTAGTTTCTTGGCACCTTGTACTGGGATTTCATCAGAGCAAAATGCTGATGCAATTAGCAAAGGATATCAATTTATGCAGCAATTCACATTATCCCTTAAAGCTTCATTAGCCTCAGAAGCTCAGGCACTGGAGGGAAAATTTGCGGAAGTGCTCTGCTACCTTGTGCAGCTCAGCCCATCTGTGCTGCTGCAGCGCTCCCACATTAGGCTGCCCCTTGCAGCTGGAAAAGGGAGATTTGGCAGCACCCAGCTCCACAGCCAGGGACAGCACCTGCCTCTATCAGCCCTGCACAGCCTGAGGACCTTCTCGCTCATTTTGCATGAGTCAAAGCCATTGTGTGGGACTGAACATGTTCGAACAGCCAGAGTCAGAGCAGCCGGGGGCATTATTTGCAAGGAGGAAAAAAAAACAACACTAAAATTCCTCTTTCCTGTCCTAGAGACAGTCTGGAGCTCCTGCTGGTGGGTGATGCTCTGCTGCTGTGCCAGCGTGCCCTGACCAACTCATGCTTCTCGTCTTGTTCCCTACAAACAATCCTGAGGTCAACAAGAYATAATTGCCCCATTATTTCACAGAAAAGCCACCGACGTCAGCAGGAAGCAGCTGCTGGTGGGATGGAAACCTCACTTAGCAGCCCTTTTGCTGGGAAGGTAATTTGGTCTTTAAAACTCTGAACACAACCATCTCTTTATACCTGTTTCACTGCACTTACCAGTAAATATTTGGTCTCCGGGTTTTTGGTGTGGGGTTTTTTTCTTTCAGCTGAATAACTTTTATTATGTTGATCCACGTTGTTTTCTGTCTCTCTGCAATTCCGAATACAAGCCTTGCCCTTGACTGCACAGCACAATGAAAGCCTCCAGGTCACAGCTTTCAAAACACTTGATATTGTTTTTTTCTTTCGGGAAAGAATAAATAATAATAACCTCTCTCAGTGCAGAGGAAAGCATGAAAAGGAAAAGGCTTTCAGAGGCATGACAAAAAGACTGGTATTGGGCTGGGAGGRTTCTAAACCCATTGACTCATTTGCACAGCTTGACACAAAAATTAACTCATCTCCCAATTAGCTGAATAATTGAAGTGCATCATCAGATTTCCAGGCACATCAGGGAGACAGCTTTACTGGGGAAGCCAGGTGAAACAATATTTTCCTTTTCTCTGCACATCCCAGCTGGAGCTGGCTTGTACAAAACACAGGTACTGCCACAGTGCTGTAGMTGGAGATGAGGGCTCAGGGAGACAACACAGGCTCAGGCCGATCCTAGGCAACCAAAAAGTAAATGATCTATATGTTCCTACATGCAGGTGTCTGATACATCCCACACTAAAGCTGATACATCCCACAGTAAACCTGTTCTGATGCAAGTCTTACCTCTTATGCTTAATTACTCCCTTTCACATCCTAGTTTTCAACCTTCTCTCAAGTTTGAGAGACAAAAGAGGTTAAAAATTTAAAATGTAAGTAAYTGTGCTATTTTGCTTGTCTACGGTGGCATACATTATTGTCTTTTTACTTGTTTTAGCAGCTTGGAAAACAGCAGGAATTAGCAGAGGATTTTCTAAGCGAACCGGGCCATTTAAATTGACTGCATTATCCAGCTTCCCTCTGGCTCCATGCTTGAAAGTGGCAGGTCTGAGTGCTGGAAAACCAGCATTGCTGCTGTGCTGGAGCTGAGAGCAGTCTGGTGGCAGGGACATTAAATGGGACTTTGGAGAGAGACACCCAGTTCCAGCTCCCGTGACAGGGGTTGGGTGAGCTCAGGGATGTCTTGTACAGACAAATTTTTAGAAGCAGCCACTTGCCTGACGATGCAATCAGCCCCCACGGGACTCACGGCAGGGACTCGTGGAGGGCATTTGCTGTGCTGAAGTGCTGGCTCTCAAGTCACATTAACACAGGTCAAAATTTTGGCTTGCACAGGCCTTTAAATTAATTGGATCTTAAATTTAATTAGGAGACCACTTCAGAAGATCAGGTGCAAAGGGCCCGGTGCCAACGGGGCACGTCACGAAGCCTCAGTGCCTGTGGCATGGGCAGGTCACCCCTTCAGCTCCCCAGAAATCCCAGAAAGGAAACAAATCCCACACCTGGTGCCTTGTGAGGGAAACACTGGAGCTGATACTCATTTTCCTGAATCCCACATCCAGGACAGGAGACACAGCTTGGCTCTGCCAGCACTTCTAGCAGCTCTCCTGTGTCTGTTTTTCTAAGGAGGTGTTTCAGGAGTGTCTGTTGACACCCAGAATTTACACCCCTGATCCAGCTGAGGGTCTCTGAATGAAACAAAGCAAAGACTACTTTGCATGCTCTAAGTTCCACCCTTTGTGCCTTTCCACCTGTATTTTCATGACAGATGGCAGATTGTGACACAACTATGGCACCTCCTGCTTAACTGCAGAACAACTTCCCCTCCTGGCTGCATAAACTCTGTCATCACACAAGCCCTTGGTGGCTGCTGCTGTGAAATTGTGGAATATTAAGAGGCTGTCATTCATATTTCTCTGAATCTCTGCAGAATTGATAAAATTGTGTTTCTGGGTAAGATTTGAAAGAATAAAAGTCATCTAATTAAGAAGCACGGCCAGGCAGTCACATAGATAAAGAAGAAGCAAAAGAAGTTTCAAGGTGAAAAWTTGAATCTGCTTAGACCCAAGAGAGGGGTGTGAGGGCTCTGGAGGGAGAGGAGCACTTTAATTAATGCTGTCTGATGGGACCTCTGCCCAGATACAGCCTGGGGGGCATCACGGGCACAAAGAGAGACACAGAGCCACCGTCAGGAAAGGACTGGGTGAGAAGGAGGACTGAGCTCTCTCCAGTTTAACYTTAGTGCAGGGAGCTGAGACAGTTTTACTCATTTCTCTGTTATTTTGCTTTAGTTTTGTTTCATTCCTACCTGTGTTACTTACTCAGACATGATGAACTAAGACTTCAGTCCTGATGGGCTTTGACCCTTTYGTGCTCTCCAATTTAATGTAGGTGACCACAGGAAAAGACTGCTGGTGTTGGGGCTTGGCTTCCTCCCCTTAAAATGCCTTTTGCTTAGGATAAACAAGCAGGGAGCCCTGCCAAGGCTCTGGATGGCTTCATCTGCACCAAACTGCAGTGCTTCCCATGCCTGGGAAGATTTCACAATTTCTTCTTAATTATGCATGAAATATGATTTCATTTGTAAATTCAAGCCCTGTATTTTTTTTTCCCCTTGGCTTTTGCTGTTTACAAGGACCTAGATTTTAATGAGAACATCCTGTGAATCCCACTTACATATTCCTGGCAGTAAGCATTTACTCAGGATGAGAATATCARATGCCTCAATTTAGTATTTAGCTAAAGAAGAGGACACTGTGTCTGCAAGGAGGTTAAATGGTTGGCACTTCTCTTTCCTTAACCTGGGAAGAAAATTTGCATTTAGTTGCTGTTCAAAGTAACTAAGGCTCTAACTTGGGACAGTATGTACTGGGCTCCTCATTGCAAACCACCCCCTTACTGCATTCAGATTGGCTCCCACTGTTTTTGTCACTAGGTTTATGTTCATGGAGTGCACAAATATAATTTTTTTAATAAGAAAAAAGACTTGTTCATTGCAAACAGCTTCCTATAGCCCCATGGAGACAGTGAGGATTACCTGCTGCAGGTCTAACACTAACACCAGCAACTGGCCACGTGTCCAGTCCCAAAAATGCACGTGAGGGCAACGATGTTGTTTCTATGAAAACAGCAAAAACTTTCTACAAAATACACAACCTCCAAACTGCCAAATCCAGATCCCTTCCTCTGTTTTCTGGAGCTGTAAGGACTCCAGTAAGAGTGCACCAGTAAGAACCAGTCTGGGCTGGCTGCCGTGCAGTATTACCCAGAGAAGCCTTGGGTACTCCTCCTGCCTCCGTGGGTTGTGCTGAGCAGCCCAAGGCCAGCTCCTGACACCCTGGGAAGGCAGCGTTGGGTTTGATGGGACATGTCCCGCAGCCAACTCCGAATTCCTGCCTCTGGCACTCGGGATGGCTCATTACCTGCTCCTGATGGCACCTCACAGCACACCAGTGCCTTGCTTCTCATCATTTTCACCTCTATCACTCAGAGACGGGGCCTGTTCCACCTGTCCCTCTTGGCACACACCGAAGTGACACATCCTGCAAACACCCGCCTCAGCAGAGGCAGCTCAGCCGTGGAGATCCCTGCTTTTCTGCAAATTCTCCAGGTGTTACCTCTGCTGCACTCCAGCCTGGTTTTCCTCTTCATCTACCACAGAAAAACAGCTAAATCATCAGATTGYGTCCCTGTTAAATTTCACAACAGTTACATTATTGGAGCTTAGGAGACCACAGCTCAACAGCAGAGATGTTTTTGTTGGATGAAACTGGTGTGGCTTTTAGGGATTCTCGGGATTTTTTTWTTTTTTTTTTCAGTATGTTGCATCTTTCCTCACAGCCCGAAGCATCTCTGTGGGTGAGAGGATTTGTTGCYGAAATTCAGGTGTAAATATGCTGTAAATATTTAGCAAAGCATGTAAATTGTCTCGTTAATATGCTGGCAGAGAGAGGCAGGCTCTGATTGCTGTCTGAGCAGAGCAGTGCAGCTGAGCAGGCAGCAGCGTGTTCTGCTGCCTGGATTTTAAGGACAGGGGGATTTCACCGACGAATCCTACCCCCAGATCCCTGTGAGCACCGGCACAGAGGTGCCAGCAGCACTCCTCCAAATATTGCACACAGGAGATGGGTTGTGCCCCAGCAACACCTCCTTTCCCTCTTTTATTGCTCGTCCCAAGTCACACTGAAGCCACTGAATAAAATCAGATCAAGGAGAAAAAGGGGCTTCAGCTGGTCGAGGTAGAAAGCTGCTCATGGGAAAGATCAGCGACCAGCTCTGCTGCCTGAAGAAAATTGGATTGTCAAAGTCACCCTTGACACGGGCAGAGAGCAACCAGCATAATGGCACAGAGGGGTCACTGACACTCCTGCTTCCCAAAAGATACCAGCAGTATTTGGCACAGAGAATTTCTGTGATGATGAAACAGCTTGTGAGACAACCCGTGGGGAATGCCGGTTCATTAGTGCAAAAATTAAGACACTTAAATGCTTCAGTACTGAAAAACTAATTACTGCGCTAGGAATTTGTTAGATGTAGGAACATCCATTAACAACCAGGAATAACCCAAGCTACAACAGGCCTTCAAAAGGTTAAGGAAACCAAGCCTGAAGAGCTTCGATCTCTCTGTGGAAGCATTTGCTGTACCTCCAGGGCCTCTTGGAATAGCAGCGTGCATCTGATGCTGCCCTGGCCATCCTGCAGGCATTACTGGAGCTCTGGCAGCATTCCTGCGTGCCAGGGACATCCTAATGGATGTAAAATGACTGCCCATTCCCCAAAGGAAGACCAACATTTATCTCCATTCCCAGTGACTCCACTTCTAGCAACAAATACACTCAGATGGAGGCAGCTCTAAGGAGGTTGTGCAAACTTTATGGGAAAGATTAACCCTTTCATAGGCATTGGGTACCTCTAAGCCAATTCCCTCAGAATGGTGGGGATGGACTATTTTCTGCGGGCACTGGATATTTTTTTGGAGTAAGGCATGCAAAAGGTCTCAAGAGCTGCCTCTCACATCACACASTCAGGAAACCCTAAGCTTTTCCTTATAGCCACAGAAAGATTGACATCTTCAGGCATTAATCCCCTAAAAGACAGACAGTGGGATGCAAACATCGCACGCTGCAGTTAAAAGTCTCAGATAACGTTAGGGTGAAAGCCCATAATTCCTTCCTTCCTCACAGAGGAAATCCATGATGCTTAGCAATGCTTTCAAGAGGCTTCAAACCAASTAACAACACAAACAAAACCAGAAAATCCACTTCAGTCAGCCCCTGCACCTCCCTTCAGCACTTCCTGCTGCACCTCAGCACAGGCAAGGACACGACCTCTGCCAGGCCAGGAGTTCCCTGTTTCTCCTTGGCACAGAACCAGTTTGATGGATTTCRGCTTTGAGCTCTAACTGGTGCGTGGCACATCCATCACGTTGCCCTCATTCAAGCTCAGGCACCCTTTCCTCCCTGGTGCCCAGATTCAGCTGACTCCAGTGGAGCTGGGCTGTGGCGCTGCTCCCCCGAACACAATCATCCATTACAGTGCTCGTGGCTCTGTCACCACGTCCCATTTGCTTCTCCACACCATATGTTAAACCAGCAGGCTGGGCAGAATCATTTATCTTCTTGTTTTTAATATCAGTCCTTTTTTAATATTCCTGTTGGCCTTTTCCTGTCCTTAGGAACGCTTGCAAAATGCAGGGGGAGCAGTGGCATCACCCAAAGTCATGGGTTTGGGTCACTGCTGCTTAGCGGATCCTGTTCTGGGGATGTATTTGTGGGGTTTTTGGTTGGTTGGTTGGGGTTTTTTAACCTTTAAGAGCAGTGCTTCCTACCCTAAGGCAACACATTTGCAACCATAGTGGCAACATTTGGGATAAAGGGATGTAAACCACACTATATTATTGCATGAAAGTGCAATTCAAAGCACACTATGAAACCACCAGCTCCCAACATGAACTTTTAACACATTTCTACATGATAAAACATTTTCAAAAGTGCTAAGTTTTTAAAGGCTTTTATTCCCTTAGTTCATCTATGCCAAGCATGCAACATGATTGCATTGCTGTATATATATTAGAACACTGTTAATTAAGAGTGGTGTTTGCTCTGCTTTCCCCAATTCATCTTKTTAATTAAACCAGTCCTTTAGGATTTTGCTCTTCAGGCAGTGAATGGAACAGGTTGTCCAGAGAAGCTGTGGATGCCCATCCCTGGAAGCATCCAGGGCCAGGTTGGATGGGGCTCTAAGTAACCTGGTCTAGTGSAAGGTGTCCGTGCTCATGGCAGGGGGGTGGAATGAGATGAGCTCTAAAGGTCCTTTCYGACCCAAACCATTCTGTGATTCTACGAATTGAGTTTATCTGAGAAACCAAAGGCAAAAAGATGCTTTCTGAGTTACACAGAAGCCATAACACCGATTCCTAACCCTTTGCCGGAAAAGGCAGGCCTTGCCCACAGAGCAGGGGAATAAATCACCCTGGGGCCATTCTCAGACACATCACCTTCACCGGAGTGGATCGGTGTCGGCGCTCGCTGCTCCCGGCGYGAGCCCACACAGACAGCAGTGCCTCCTCTCACAGATTGCTGATCTGGAAATTACCAYGGCTAGAGGCAAATCATTTCTGTTTTCCTTTATGAAACCAAGTACACCGTGATAGTCTTTCCCCCAAAGAAACAGAGAAGTCAGCGCTGCCTGCCTTGTGCGGGCTGASTGTGGGAGTGCAGTGCCTCACCAACAGCTCCCCCTCCACAGGGATGTGCCAGTGTAAGACCTGTGTCCCTCATTACCACCCAAGGCACGGCCAGCTGTCCTCACCACAATGCCCCATGTCCTSGTTTTTGTGGGATGGGATGCTAAAAACCAAGTAATGTGAGTAAGGCTTCAAAGTAAGTAAATCTATCAGCCTCTCAAATGACACTCTTTAAAGTCAGGTGTTGAAAGAGGTGGTGGCAGACAGCAGGTAGGTTAACCTGACCCAGATTGTGACATGCCGATGGAGCTGAACCTGCCCAAACCCATTTCCTGAGAATCATCCTTCTTGCTTCCTTTCTTCCCTTTACACCAATCGCTGTCATTTTGTTTTCTTTATATCTTTCATTCTCACACTCCTTGATCTTTGCTCCGTGTTCTGGCTCTTATTTTGAGGTTTGAAACGTGTCCTTTGATACCACAAGGGAAAAGTCCCAAATCAAGGAAACATGGCCAGAATGAGAAACTCATAGAGGAAAAATAGTCCAATGAAGAGGTCACTTCTGAAAGGCTCCATGGAAAGAGCGACACACTCTGCACTTCCCAGAGCTCTCCTGATTTTTCAGACTAGTAGCAAAGCCAAGCTGGCTCTACCAGGATTTGAGAGCCATCCTTTGACCACTGAGCTGTCCATCCTTTTCTCACTTATGGCAGATGCTGAGACCCCAATTCCTAGCTCCCAGGATTAGTTTCCAGCTTGTTCAGCGCTCTTTCCAAAACTAAAGGCARCAACATGAACAGGGATATAAACTTGGATAGTTTAACCTACATATTCCAGGCATTAAACCTGCAGAGACTGTTTATATCACTGTAATTACTTTCATACAGGTTGTTAAAGTCAGATTCATTAGCTTAGGTTACGATGACCTATACAACATGCTTAAAACCCATTTATCCTATTAAAGGGATTTAAAACTCGCCTCCTTTKATGACATGCCAGTGATTCTTGATTTATGCTTTGGTCATGCTTTAAAAGTAAAAGCAATTACCTCTCTTACTATGGTAAAAGCCCACCAAGGTTGCCAGAATACATCTATAATTGAATAGCAACAGCTCCGATGTTCAGCTTGACTGACAAAAGCATTGGCTATTGAAATACTGCCTGGGATGGTGTCTGCATAGCAGGGAGCCCTGCACCAGCTCACAAGTTCTGTCAGGAATGACTGCACCCCAACATCCACTGTGCAGGGTGTTTCCTGGCAGTGGCAATACCTCCCATTGATGTATCCTCAGAATTTTAAGAGGAAAAAAGAAGTACTCCACCCAATTTCCTCGCAAGCGCCAAGATCTTTTGTTTGAACACTTTTCCTTTGAAGCCTGCGCGAATTTGATTCCAAATTAAYTTGAGTGTTCCTAGAAATATGATGACTCTGTGATGCGCAATCCCCTTTGGGGCCACATCGTTTTAGGAATCCAGCTGAGTTCCAAAACACAGACATAAACAGGGTAAAACAGACAACACTGTGTCCCAGAGAAGATCCCAGAACCAGTCTCTTTAGKAAAAATATCCAAACTCACATATTTGTTCCAAACACGCTGCAAATATGATTGGCGCCCAGATGTGGACTCTTGGATTCAAGCAAATGAAATGTGACCCRTTTTGGTTGTACCTATGCAATGCTGTGCCCAGGCAAGTAAATTTACAGCAAAACCAGTGTGTTTTGACATCACTGAGACCTGGAAGTTYCCTGGAAGCATCCTCTTGCTACAAAAAATACATACAAAAATTTTAATGACTTTTCATATGCAACTATAAAAAAAAAAGCCTTCATACATGCCAGGGCACACACTCAGGAACATTCYCTCTCTTCTGAAGATAGCAGGGATTCAAATGGCAAAATCTGAAATACTTTAGTTTAGAAATAAGTACACTTCTGTCCATGCTCATTAAATTAGACAAAGTGACTATGCCCTTTCTCCCCACCCCTGTTTTTGGCCCCTGGTAGTGAAAAATGGGTCTGGCCCAATGTACAGAGCTTGAAAGTAGTTTTAGGATTAATCCTTGTCCCTGGGTGAGTCYATAACCCTCAGTGACCTGGAGTAGCCCATTCTCCTCCACCACCACTTTTATGCAACCCAAAACCCTCTGTCAGAGCTCTGAGCACACTTTAAACTTTCTGAGCCCTTTTCCTTACCTCCAGCCACATGGACAGTCCCATACATTAACATTCCATGAAATGCAGAGGTGATCCTTTGGCAAGTGGCCACAAAAACTTCCCTGCCACAGCCAGCCAGAGCCACAACCACAAAAATGCCCAATATTTTACCCATCTTCCCCAGGCTGCAATGAGGCAGGCATACATCAGGCACGGCTGTCATCAGGGGCCCCATAAAGAGGGGAAATGGAGCCAGAATAAACAAAGTTATAAAAACAAATTGCTTTCTAACTCACCTTCCATCTCTCCGAGGCTGCATCTCTTCAATTCTTCACATGAGGTAAGAACATGTGTCAGGCAGAGGAATGAATGCAGAGCAGGAGAGTGGCAGCCCCAGGACACCAGCCAGGGATTTGCTTGGTAGAAAGCATCCAACAGCATTTACATCTTGGTCACAACCTGCATTCCAGAGGCTGGATCATCCAGAGGCTGCAGGAAACCTGCTCTTCAATCATGACTTCCACAGCTTACAACCCCTTTTAAACTCTACGTGTTTGCAATATAGACACACTTGATTACTGTGGGATACTAAGTGATGTTTTAGAGTATTATTAGCCTTTTTTTAGTGCCACAGCCAATTTCTTCAGTTYCTCAGATGCTTTTCTTCACATCACATGCATTTTGTTAAAAACCTTATCTTTGAAAATAGGCCCAAATCACTAATAATTACTTTGGGTTTTTTAATACATCAGTTTCCACTGCTAGAACTCAACATCCTCTYTTCCCATCCACCCCTAAAATATCTACGTATTAGACCAGCATTTGTGGCAAACAAAGGACCATAACACCCATTTGTCCTCAAGAGTACAAGCCAGTGTCAGCTCTAACACCCACGTGGGCTTGTTGGCCACAAACACCCACAATTTATTCTGCAGTTCCCCCAGTCTCACACTTGGGATTATTTGCAATGCAAGCCATTAGCAAAAGAAATTTACTTCTAATACTACAGCCCATTAAATGACACATAATTCAATAATGTGTTACAACAGAATTATCTTTAAAACACAAAGKAAGATCCCTGCAGGAACAAAACAATAACAATCTTTGATATCACAGTTATTAGAGGCCTGCTAAAATATCTTTGTAGTTAGGTGAAGAAACATAAAATGACRATTTAGAACAGAAATTTCCTGGGAAATAAAAGTAAAAAAAATAAAATGAAGTCAAAACTTCCAAGTAAATGCCCAATTTAATATGTCTGCAATGTGCAAGATAATATTCCTATTAAGAAAGTCAAGGGGAGAAAAAAAATTACATGTTATAACCACAGCCAAATAACAAAGCAACAACTAAAGATTGTTATGAAGATTGCTAGGCAAAGCAGGTCCTGACTGCTAAGACAAATTTTGGTTGGATAATGCATAATGTGCCTAAGGGCAAWATTCCAGCCCACAGAATTTACACCCAAATTGGGTGTGAAGAGAAAAACAGCCACCTCCATCCATGATGGAGATAGAGATAGGCTTCCTGGCAGCAAGTTCCCTCTCCCTGAAGGCAGCCATAAGTCACAGGCTGCCACCCAGCACATCCCCAGCTCCTCACCTTTCTTTCCAGCTCACAAGCTTTGAACCAACTGGGATCACATCCTGCCCAAAACAGGGCATCAGCTGCCACCTTTGTCCCTTTTTCCTTGGAAAAGCTCCCACCCCCTTCCTCCTTGGTCCTCTCCAACCATGGGAACATGTGAGAGAATGTAGCACTGGTCCCCAAAAAGCATCCCAGAAAGGGTGAGATGAGACAGAAAGAGTCACAACCATCTGGTTACTAAATATTAATGTTTTTATTATGCGTTTTTGCTGACACATAAAAAAAATTAGGGAAATAGATAAAGGAATAWATTGGCAGAGAGAGAGAAAGAGAGAGAAATAGTCTCAGATTTCCTGAGTTCAAAACACCAAACACACTTCCTCAAAGGAAAGCAAAAGTCTGTAATCAGGGCACTGATACAAACCCACCAGGTGATAAACCTCAGTAGCAAAAGCAGCAATTGTGACAAAATGTACAGCACAGGAGGATTCCCCCACTGGAGCACAGATTCAAATGATGGACTGAGCCCTCTGAGCATCCTCTGTGCATTTACAGGAGTCTTGCATTGATGTAAAAGACACAGGACAGTGACAGAATAAACACCACAGATACAAATTAAATAGTGATTTTGTCCAGTTGGGTGCAAGAGCACATTACACCAGTAGGAATATGACAGAAGAATTAGAAGTTGCTCAGAAAGGAAAGGAAAAATTACATCTCAGTTTAAAGCCCAGAATGTGATCACTTTTAATTTTTCATCATTGTGGAAAAGAAATGCATCTAGTCAAGGACAGGACATATGGCCAAACCATGGAACTCAGGAGGATGAGGATTTCTTTCAAAATATCACAGCCTTTCAAAGCCCGAGGATGTGACAGACAATGCAAAAAGGGAGTAAGACAGGAAAAAGTACAGCTGAGCTGCCCAGCCACTGCCATGGGCAAGGGGTTTATGGTATAGGACACCAGGTGCTCCTGGAGTGAAAGTAGGGAAGCAACCACAATCCATCAGAAAATGGACACTGGACTCCAGTAAAGCCACATGAAGACTGCCTGATCTTAGAGGAGTGAGCACGAACTCCCCCCAAAGCAGAGGGAGACGCCAGAAGGTATCAGGAGAAATGGGCAAAAACTTGAGTTCTTTGTAAACCCAGACTTGAGTAATGAACTGTACAAAAAGCAGAAATGAGATCAGAGTTTAGTAATAATTAGATAAGCACAGGCATATACAGGCAATGCACAGAATGACCCAGACAGATCAAATTAGCAGCTGAYACACTCACTATGACTATGACTGTTTCTACTGCTGTAGGAAGGAAATTGTTTATTTCTTCATAAAAGTCTCAATCTGTTTTCATTCATTTTGTCCCCCAACTCATTTATGTTGTTTAGACTAGCAAAGAGAACACATTATAAATTTTAAAACTATACATCACAAAACTTGGTGGGAAAAGGACAATCATTTCTCAGGTTCAACAGCAACAGAACCAAAGAACCAAACCCCAAGCATGTTACACTGAAGCTGCAGAGAAAAAGACTTGCATTACACATTTCTAAGACTCTCCAACAATAGGAACATACGTAACTTCTTACAMGATTTAAGAAGGTTGTTGACTCTCAAGGGGCTTTTTGTGTTTTTTTTAAAAAAAAAAAAAAGTTATGCATCTCTGTGTTAGTGATGCCTTTTGAAGCATCAAACTATTTAATTTCATTAGGTACCTTACACAGAAAACGGGATACAAAGACATCTGGAAAACACTGAAGTTCCTCCAAAAATGCCCCATCTGGGAATAGCTTTCTATTTCTGTTTATCCACTGCTTTTCCTGAACATTACTCTTTAACGCAAAGATTCACCTCTTCGCAAGGCGACGCCAGCGSAGCTTAACAAAGGCAGCGGTGTCAGAGTTCACTCAGCTATCGCACCCAGCGAGACACACACCAGCGGGACACCTCAGAGCTCCTTGCTCTCGTCTTCTGGCGCCCTCGGCTCCCTTGGGGCAGACTGAACGCTCAGCATCTTGCTGATGAAGAAGTCGTAGAACCAGAGGGGGAAGCAGCAGAAGACGCAGAGGAAGACATAGGCGCCCCTGCCAGGGGTGTACAGGCCCTGCGGCCTCCTGGCCAGCAGAGCGTGCAGGACGGCCTCCAGCACCGGGGACAGGTCGGGGGCGCAGTAGGTGGGCAGCTGCAGGAGGTAGCTCCTCAGCTCGGGCAGGTATCCCTCTCCGTAGGCCTGCCTGGTGTCGGCCGGGAGGTTCTCCAGCAGCTCCTTCTCCTGCTCGTCCCACTGCGCGGCCGTGCCTTCTATACCTGCGGCAGCGACATCACGGGAGAGCAAGTGGGTTTGGGGCTGGACTTGGGAAAAAAAAAAACCAACCCAACACCTATAATTAATAGTCAGAGTTGCTCTAAATGGGGCCGGTGAAGAACAAACACCACAGCTGGCCAGCTGCCAGGGCTTTTACCTGGAAGAGAAGGGAAAGCACGAGGGCTTTGTGCTACACAAAAAAGCACGAAGTTCACGCCCCATTTGGCTACCAGCTCTGCCCGAAAAGGCTCTCTCACATCCGAGTCAGCGTTTTTTCTTCCCCCCTCCTCCCCCACTTTGCCATTCTGTCCCCATTCATTTTGTGGATGTTTCCAATCAGTGTTTATTAACAGCTGAGGACAGACAGGCAAACTAAGATAAACAGGATTCACTTGGGTTGGCCAAGTGCTAAGCTGCCCTTTCATAAGTGACATTAGTATTTCAGTAACTAGTTTCCTGACAGATAAGCCTTCTATTAGGACAGATTTAGAACCGTAATTAAATCTATTTTTCCACCCCATCTGCATCATGTAGGAATGAAAGCAGGGGCTTCTCCAATGCAACTATTGCCTAGCTATCAAGAGTTAAGCGTTGCAAATTAAAAAAATAAAAAAAACTTTAAATAAATATTTAAATCTCAAATCCCAGGACTCGTTTTTACCCGTAAGTCTGACAACAGCAAAGCAGGGCCCTGAAGGTGAAGCCTCAGGCAGGTTCCACTGACCATGCAGGGCTGTCAGAGCCCAGAGCCTCACAGGGCCCCTGCCCCAAGAGGGGAAGCATTCAGGGAAGTGGCATTTTATGAAAAAGACCACTTTGATTTTCATTGGCATAAAAATTGCTCTGGGCRGGCGCAGGGTGCAGCAGGAGGTGAATCTGGAACCTGGACAGGCTCTGCAAAAAGTGCTCAGTGGAAGGAGGAGGAGGAGAATTTGGAACAGAAAGCAGCAGGAGCACAGAGGGAAGGAGTGGGGAGGAAGGATCAGGGGATATTGCCAGCATGCAAGCAGGATGACAGACATCGCTGCAGATCCTGAGATGCAAGACGGAGCAGCTCAATAAAGAGAGCTCTGGTACTGAGGGAGGGAGGAGTGACAGGGGGACCTGAAGCTCTCAGGCAGGAGAAGTGAGCCATAAAATTCAAATTGGACACACCTTGATGCTCCATTTGTCAGCTTCAACAAAGCTGGAGCAAAGGCAAGGCACCAATTCCCTGARTCCTGCCCTGTCTCGAGGCAAAGACAGCTCTGCCCGGGAGAGGGGAGGCAGGCAGTGTGCAGAGCTGGAGGGAACATTCCCACAAAAAACATGGAACTTAATTTCCATAATCAACACGACGAATGGGAAAAAAAGTCCCACTCCTGAGAATCACTCRGGGCTCTGTTTGAGGCTGCTGAACTAGAGGGAAAGAGGAGAGGCAGAAAGAACATCCTGAAATGTCAAACACCAACCTGTTCTGAAGCCTGATGGATGGATTGCCGCAACTTTAATTCCCCATTTGGAAAGCTCTTGCCTCATTACTCCGGAAAACATGGACAGGGCTGCTTTGGATGCCCCATACGCAGCACACCTCGGTAGTGGAACGCCTCCTGCAGGAGCAATACACACCTGGTAAACCTCGACAGTGGCTCTTCCCAGCCTTTATTGTCATGATTTAGGAGGGAGATCATAGCACAGCCAAAATTGTGCCTCTCTCACTGAGGTTAAAGACAAGTCAGTGAGGGAATCATTTCTTGCTAGAGGTTAAAAAAGAGTGAAAGTTGTAAATTAACAGTTGCTTACAGCAGTTATGCTCACTAACACCTGATAAGACACCTTGTGGGGCAGAAAAAATTAACTGGATTGCATTTAAGGGTAGAAACTGCTGAAAGTTATGACTGTTGGTTGGAGAAACACAGATAATGCTTTAGTTCATATAAATAGTGAAGCAGTGGTTTTATGCTCCTGTTCTTGTCACTGTAACACGAATTTCAAGCCCCTACATTAAACCACAGTTAGAACAGGGTAAGTAATCTCAAGTGTAGCTTTATAATGCCAGCTTATTTTCCTGTTCTTTCCAGATAGTCTCAGAAAGACCAGAGACAACAGTGCAAGAGTGGGGGAAACCTCTGTGGACAAACCAAAGCTGGAATCACACCCTGTGGGTGACAGGGCTCCCCGAGACCCATCCTAGAAGCAGATCCCCTGCCTATTTTCATATCCCATCTTTTTCRATCCCAGAACCATTTGTTCAGCTGAGAAAGCTAAGAGAGCACCCAGAATGTTTACAAAAACAAGCTTCCAGAAAACAGAATCTTCCAAATGCAGAGATTTCCTCTGTCCCAAAAACTGGCAGATTGTCACTTCTCCAGCTTTAGAAAAATCCAGACATGCTTTGATCTGAGCATATTCTCCTTCTTCAGCCCTCCCATTTTCACCACCCAGAGCATCACTGCCAGGTTTAAGGCTCTCACAGCCACCACTGGCTGTGCTGGAGCAGGGAGGAGGGAACAGAATGGACAATCCTTCTCCTTGAGGCACATCCCTCCTTCTCCTGCCTGCATGGGCAGTGGGCACATCCTCCCCTMCAGCCTCTGTTTCACATGCTACACATTCACCTCAATGTGTTTGAGTGTTTTAAAGGAAAATTAGATACAGGGGAATTTTCAGGTAAGCCGCTGGTGCTGTCTATTGGGAATTGTACTGGGATGACCAAGGTACCACAGGAGCTGCTTACAGAGTCCTTCCTTCGAAGAAGCCAGGCCAATTATATGTTAATTATTCTTCTGTATGCATCTGAATAAGCTGGATTTTCAATTGGTTTGAGCCAATTGAATCACATACTTTTCCCTCTGAGGTCAGGCTAACCTGAGTGCAGTTAAATGAGCTCTACACAGACAGGAATAGATTCAGCACAACAAGACCTCACTAACTTTTCCACTAATGTTTTACCAAAGGGTCCCCAGACCCTGCATTAAGAGAAGGCTCTWCACCCAAAGCAGCCTGCCTGCAAGAACATCTCTGCAGTCAGCTATAGTGTAAGCAGGGTCATCATTAGCTCCTCTAAGGGCAAACTAGTCAGCACAGGGAAGCTCTGCATTTATCCCTGCAAGGCATTTCAAGGATTCATGCCAGGAATTAGGACATCTGGCCCAGAACACCCACAGTGAAAGCTTCACTTGGGTGCTCAGAGGGAACAGGAGCCTGGCCTCAGGCTCTGCAAGGGCTGGTGGGCAGAGCACCAGAAAGGTCCTTCTGATAATTCAGTCCTGGTTTCTCAAAGAGTCAGCCACGAACCATAAACACAGACATGCAGATGCAGGACATATGTGGGATTATTAAGAGAAAACAGTCAGAGCCAGGCTGCAGCCACATCCTCAGCACAGGCTGGGAACACCAGGTAACACCTTCACAAGCCACCCCAGCAATACAGCAGGACTCGGGTGGGCTCCAGCTCTACAGAGGGTAAAAGGAAAATTTGGGAAGCACATGATACAGTAAATCCCTAAGAGGTCTTACACCAAAATACTTTCCAGCAGCGTGACATCCTGCTTCTAGCAGGTGTCATTTTCAAAGGAACATTCTTGCTCCTCAGCTGTTGGCTACCRCATACTGTATTACATTAGTTCCTACATCTTAGCATCTCAGCTGTCCTCCTAGAATAGAAGGTCATGTTATAAAGACATAGAAATATATATATATAGAGAGTAAGCACATTTTATGGGGAAAAAAATGGAAAGTATATGTTCATTTTTTTTAAAATACCACTTTGCTAATAAGTTAGGCCTAAGTATTTCTAAGCTATCCAAAATATTTTTAAAGAAATATAAACACACAATCTCTTCAGCTCCCAGATGATCAGCAGATATCACGCACAGACTTCTGCCTGAACTTGTTATAGACATACCTGTGATGTACCACCCAGCTTTATGGAAGCTCACAGAGTTATCACTCATAGCATCTAGAACACAAGATCTGAATTTTACTGTCTTTTCTGTCACAGCATATTTTTAGTCATATTAAACTCTTCTTTAAAGACTGTCTTCTGGAAACAAAAGAAAAACCTGAACTTATTACCTTAATATTAATTCCCTGGGTGTACTGACAAGCCAGACTGACCAACACCTTCGTCAGGACTTTTGCCAAGGAAGTTCATTGGTTTTTCTGTTGCTCCAGAACTTTATTTGGTGCTTTAGTTGAGCTCACCTGCCATGCTGGACATGTTCACCAGCCTCCCCTGCGATTTCCGGAGCAATGGCAAGAAGGTCTTGGACACCTCCACAGCCCCAAAGAAATTCACGTCCATGCAGCGCCTGTAGGTGCTCATGGGGAGCAGCTCTCCATCAGCAGGGAAGCCCAGGATACCTGCGTTGTTCACGATGCCCCAGAGTCCTGGGAAGAGGAGAAAGCACAGGGCTGGAATACTCCGAGGAATCAACTCCACAAGGATCGCACCAACGGGCTGGATGGTGCCTCCAGACCAAAGCAGAGATGACCTGCAGCTGCTGGTGCACATTCCCCACTCATTACCATTTTCCCGTGTCCCAGAAAGCAGAAACCACGGATGTAAATACCCTGACTGCCCAAGACCCTGCCCTGGAAACGACCCACAGCCCTAAGCCGCGATGTAGCCAAGAGTTAGGAGATGCTAAGCTGCTCCGTCAGTACTTCCGTCATAAAAGGGGGAGAAAAAAGCTGTACCTGCATTTTGCACCTTCTCCGAGACGGCCAGATAGGCCTCCTGGACCTGAGTGGCGTTGGTTATGTCCAGCTGCAGGAGGGAGAGCCTCTGGGAACAGCTCCGCCGCAGCTCCGCCGCTCCGGGGCCATCCTTGTGCAAAACCCCGGCGAACACAACAAAGCCCAGGCTGTCCAGGTATTTAGCCAGGGCATGGCCAATCCCAGTGTCGCTTCCTGAAAGCATCAAAAAAGCATGAAAAGTGGCTCTGTCCTATACCACCATTAAAAAAAAAAGAAAAAAAAAAAAAAATATATATATATATATATAAATAAAATGCACACTTTGGAAATCCACGCAAATGTAAACCGAAGGATGATGACAAGGTCCCTGAAATACATATGTCAGCAGAAAGAAAGGTTCAGATCTGAAGTTGGAGGAGCTGGACCTTTAAATGTTCCACACAGGTTGACAGACCATGTTCTCAGCTCATGCTCTACCACTGACAGATTCTGTGACTTACTTCATAYGTAGAGAGGAAATAAATAAAGCTCTGGTTTGGTTTTATACAAATATTCAGACTGAAACCTGATAACAAAAGTATCTAAGAGAAAAAAACAAACAGAAAAAAACCCCAWGCTAATATTCTAATGTGAAATCTCTAATGGGCAAAGCAATTATAGGGCATTGGAATTCCAATTCTTGGGTTCTATTTCTTAATTCCAAGAAGYAGCATTATTTTATTCACACAACTACCACCCAGATCCTTCTGATAAGCACTTTTTTATTAGAGACTGTAACCAAGCCGAAACTAAGCAACTGTTTCTTTACCTGCAAAGCATTTCAATGCTCTCAAAACCCAAGAAAGCTTCTAAATTGCATTTTTGTGCCAAGTCAGCTATTGAATTATGCCAACTTGCATCAGAATTTCTCTTATCCTCTCTATCCTCTTCCAAACTTTTTCCCAAACTTTGTCTATGTAAAGCAATGACCTACCAGCTGCAGGAGTCACTGTTCAAGCAAGCACACAATGGTCTTTGGGATCAGAGTTCTTCCCAGCAGGCACCAATGAAGAATATTTAACAAATAATTTGATGCACGACTCTCTCCCTTTGACAYAGTATTTTGCTGTTGCTATAGAATGAATCACAGAATGGYTTGGGTTGGAAGGGACCTTAAAGCTTCTCATCAAACAACACCCCCAGGTCTCTCTCCTCTGGGCTGCTCTCTGTCCAGTCTCTATCTTGAGATAGTTTTAAGTATTTTCTCTCCATTTTTTAAATTCTGGTTTCCATTCTTCCCATCTGCAGAGGAAGTAACTCCATAAGGAAGGAGACACACCACCCATCTACCCACTTCTCCCAGTGGAGTGACACAGGTAGTGACAGGGAAGGACTCGATAGGGACTGTGCTTCAGGAGCTTTGCAAAGGACAACACCAGGAGGGAAATGAGGGAGATTAATAAAATAATACAGTTTTTACACTGTAAAACATCAGCCTGTTCCACAATACTGCACCACTCTCTCCACTGTAACTACAGCAGAGAAATCTCCTGGATGCTGCTGTGCACTGAGATGCATGGAGGCATCCCAGGACRGACTGTCTCCTGCAATAGCAATTTACTACATAAATGTTCAGCTTTCAAACGCCAGAAATCTGAATGTGAGACAAAGGACTGAACTGCTGCCAGGCTTTTTACTAGGTTCTTATTTGTGAAAGAGCTGCAATACTCCCTATTTAACCCCACCATAAACWTCTGAGGGTTAGTCTGTGATTTTGGCACACCTGGGCAGATACTATCACAGTTGATCCCAGGTCTGCTCCTAATCAAAATCTGTAGTCAATAGAATTTGRCTGCCAAAGAGACTCATCATAATCATGTTAGATCTTTTCTGGATTCTGTGTTTTAACTGGGGCTTTAGTCCTGAAGGGTAAAAAATATTAATTCCAGGTGACTGGAAGAAAACATGTACTAAATGSCTGGACCAATTAGTGCATCTTGAAAAAGTAGAAAAGAATTACTCATGCCCTATTTAATTCTTAGGGTGGGAAAAAAAAGCACCAGCTTTTTGGCATTTTTGAAGTCTGCAATTTGCTGAAGATGCACCAGAGCACTACAAATATCCCATTAAGCCTCTCCAGTCCTGACCTGAAAAAACAAACCTGCATTCTTTGAATTCCCTTAAGAGACATGAAGAAGCCTGCAGATATCCCAGACACGATAGATTTCTAGGTTTGGGGGTGGGGTGACTTTCCTTCTTTTTCTTTTCTTTAAAACCTTACCTTTGGATCAAATCCTTCCCCTTTCATCCTTCCCAACCACAGCTACATATTAAAGTTTCACAATGCAGCTTTGGCTTGAGAATGGGCAGACTACAATGCAGCTGGAACTTTGGATGGGCACAGCAATCCCAAGAAAGCAATAAAAGTAGTTTTCATCTGTTCCTGATGCTGGCTTTGTCCCTGTTTTTTTCCAAAACAAGTACGATTTGAGTTTCAGACCTATTATTGAAGTCCAGAGAAACTTTACTCTTCAACTCCTGGAATTCAAACAGTAGTTAGGTCTCCAAAGGGGAAAAAAAAAAGATAATTCCCCCCCAGCCACATTCTTGCTTTTATGTCAAATATAATTTGTGGATTATGAGAAGATTTATTATAAGGAAGGCWGTCACTCCTGACTGTGAGTGAATCGTGCTGAGCACGCACCAAATCACACACCAAGGATGGAAAGACCAAATCAACTGGAGAAATTCATCCCACTGCACACAGGATAACCAAGGACAGAATTTTTGCAATTCCTGTTGCTTGGGATCTTTGTGGTAATTTAATTTTTRGGGAAAGTGGCTATCGGGTTTACCAAACTACACTAAAGGGCTTGCGTGCCAGGAGCTTCTGTTTAAGGATATTGAAGGACTTGCTCCCAGCAAGAGGATCCACAGAAGACTTCCAGCAATGGCTTTAAGCCTGCTCACATGCCCACAGTTATTCATGTGAAAAACCATTTTGACAACTGGACACCGTTTTCCCCTTATCCTGGTCCTCCAGTGAACCGTTGGCTTAAATAAATAAGGAGCAGCAGCACCCATACTAGGAACATCCAAAGAGGACCAGAACAACGTGTGACAGAATCCAGGGAGAGCAGCAGGGCTGGCTCCTCTGGCCAAAGGCAGCCACGAGTGTCCCGAGGGATACGTGGCAGCTGCCCAGGACACAGCCACATTCCTCAACCCTGCGGGGCTGAAACGGGGAGGGAAAGAGAAAAAGTAATTAAAATCACCATTTTCCATTAAGTGCCTGCTTCAGGTCTTGTCTAAACCGGAGAAAATGACACYAAAATCTACTTAAAGGCACCTGGCACCTGCAAATGCACATGGACACATCCTATAGTTGGTTTGGGAAAGAATACCACAATCAGGGCCATTTAACCAAGGCAGATGGTGAGTAAAACTTCGGTTTCAGTGGATGGAGGGTTTGATGGATTGCACAGGATTCCAATAAAGACAAAGAAGAGCTGCCTCAAATTAATCAGCTGTCAGAGATGTCCAAACTTGCATTTCTTCGGGACAGTTGCAGCACAGCTACAAAGAAAGCACATTCCCTTACTGGACTATACCCAAATGTTCTTCACTCCCTTACRCTGCTCCAATTCAGATCCTCCAGGGCAGCTAAGCTCCCAGAGAGTGCCTTGTCCTGAAGATTTAAAGTCTTACAAAAAGCAAGGAGATGTCCAAGTTCAAGCACATGCCCTGAGTCTGCAGGGGTGGGAAAGGATTGCTCCCTATTCCCCACACCAATATCCATCTTCATCCGATACACCAGCAGGGAGAACCCCAGCTGGCAGATAAACTGCAAGGGGAGAACTTGCTGCTGGATCTTGTCCTCTCTCAATTTTTGTATTTAATCCCCCCATTAAAGCTTGCAAGGCAAATCTAAATTATTGCCAGGTGTCCCCATAAAACAAAATGAAATTCTGCTAGAAATTGCTATATAAACCAAAGCAACTTAATGCAGCCTTCCAGAGGGGAAAAAACACAGAAAATAAAACAAAACCCAGCAAATTAAGAGTGCAAGAAGCAGTTGGCAAGCACTCCCGGTTTAAAGGTTTGATTAACACGAATAAAAAACATCTAAATAAACAACACCTAAAGTTTTAGAAGAAACAGGAGAAAAGCCGTAAAACTACAAAAATGCCATCCCTGCAAATTAAAAGTGGGTTTTGAGCAGATCAGRGTGGTAATAGAGACTGAATTAATTAGCTCTGAACTTTCACTGCTGAAGGGAATTACTCCCTCCCAAATTATTTCACAGTGTCCCAAAGAGATGGCACCAAACCAGTGTCTGGAAATACGAGMATGATAGTGCACACTGTGTGTATGTACACACACACACACACCAAAAGATAGCTGTACATCCATAACCAGCACAATTAATTCAAGTAAACAAAAGTAATGAATGTAATGTTCTGAGGGCTCCTAGGAATTAATGCCTCTCCTAAAAAATTAGACCATCATAAGTATTCTTATGCTTCTCGCACCGGTTAATTTCACAAGTATGTCTAAAAAGCTACTTGTAAAGATTAAATGAGACACTAAAAAATAACAGCACCTATTAAGATGCTTTTCTATTTAATTTCAGAACACTTATTTACCTGGAAAAACATCTCTGCTGAAGCAAACAAAACAAGCAGGGGGGGGGGGGAAAGAAAAAAGAATAAAAGGAACTCTTACAAGCATGCACCCGAGGACACGAAGTTTTCCAGCCCACTAGTGAGAAAAGGCAGTTTCTGTTCGGTTCCGTGCGTTTGCAGCCCCTTACCTGTGATGAGCACGGCTCTGTCCCCCACGGGCAGCAGGTCCCCGTCCCCCAGGCAGGCGCAGCAGGCGAGGCACAGGGCCACGAGCACCCCCAGCCCCCCGCCAGCCCCCAGCGTGGCCACGCTCAGCAGCCCCAGCAGGGCGGGCAGGAGGCTCCAGAGCAGCACCTTTGCCTTGCCCGCAGGGCTCCTCTGGGCCCTGCGCAGCATGATGACCCCGCAGAGCACGGGGACACCTGCGCAGAGCCACCCAAGGGGGCTGCCGGCCACGGCATCCATGGGGGGGGGGGGGGGGGGGAGCAGCCGGCACTCGCAGCCCACCCCCGGCCGGGTGGAAGCAGGTATTGCTAACTGCAGTGTGTGTTATATAGGAGCAGGGGGTGGGGCAGAGACAGGGGACTCTGTTTAAAGGTTTGACATAATCTCACTTACCCTTGGCATCAGCAAGGAGCAGAAGCCTTCCTTTTCTTACCTTTCATTCCTTCTGCCTGACAGCTCCACCTTCTGAACAATGTGCTGGCTGGATAATGATTGACAGCACCGGGAATGAACATGATGTAGCGAGCACTGGCTCCAGGAAAAAAATTAACTGCCATACTTTTTTTATATCTTTAAAGTACACTTTCCTAGACAGTGAGAAAAAGAACAGTTTCCTTTGTGAGAAATAGTTGGACTTTCCTGCTTAAAAACTTAGGGTGTAGTTTCAGTGGAACTGGTTTTTGATGGGCAGTGACGAAAACATGTCAGGCCAGGGTTATTTAATCTCTGTAACACAAACTGTCTTGGGCTTTATCATGCGTGGGGCACCCTCCTCTTTCAACAAAACCCCCCAAATGACCTTCCCTGCTTTAGTGCCCACCTTTGCCTATTTACCTACTCCACATTCAGCAAATACCTACAGCAAATTGACATTCATATGGTTCTGGGAGGCTGGGAAGGGGTGAGTGCTGGTTTGCCATTAGGGGCACTTTGTTAGGTGAACACAGGTAACACACCTGAGGTCGAGCCTTCAGCTGACCTCCAGTGACRACATTCACCTTGGTTTTAACAGGAATCACTGGCTTGATACCCACAGCAAGTTGGGGGGGAGGGGGGGCAAAAAGTATTCAATTAAATATATTTGAGAGATTTAACACCTGCTGTGCTGTATTCTGAAAGTTATTTAAACACTAAGAAAATTTTAAAATCCAGCCAGCCAAAGGGATTGAGATACAACTTAGGCATGCATATTTAACCCTGTTTAAAAATCCCTGGTAATTGATTGGAAAGACAAGCCTAAGTTTCCACAGACCCAGCTAACACGATGTAGCTGGTTTTCAGACAACGTGGTGCTGACCTGTCTGATTTCAGACACCAAAAACTGAAGTGCATGGTGCAAACCTGACATGAAACAGAGCACATTCCCATTCCATCATGCCTTTGGGGTTTTAAGGGATTACAAATCTGTTGAATATACACTTTTCCAGCCAGTGAAAATATTTACATACCTCTGCAGGTAGTTTACATCAGAGATGTCACTTTCTTAAAGGAACATCACCCTCATGTCATTCTTCATTATTGTGAACACTCATCCACCCATCCTCCCACCACAAAATGAGAAATATTTTCACTCCTCTTTGCCATTTGCTGCCTCTGCTTTCATTAGCACGCTGCTCTTGAGGTCAATTATACCTTGCTCTCCATTAAGGCATCTTCTCAAATATTTTCTTGGAGAATTTTGCTCTCTGCACTATTGGTCTTTGTCACGTGATTTAGACGATCACAAATGTGCTGGCATTTAGAGCGTGTGCTGTCACCCTTGAGGATACAGCGAGATGGAGCTTTTCCACAGTGGGATGAGGAGCAGAAGTGACGTTTGCCCTGGCTCCCCTCAGCCTGCAAGGGTGGCACAGAGGTGGGCGAGGGGCCAAGCTGGGGTGGCCACCATACCTGGTCCCTGCAGAGCCTTCCCCTCTGCTCCAGTTTCCCCCACCACATCCCCCACTGAAATGTGAATGTGCACGTGCACATGCCCTCCCTCGGACCCAGCTCACAGGGCGGGGGCTGCATGGAAAGCTGGGGATGCCACATGCATTCCTGACACACCCACCCTCTGGTGCATGGACACACCACCCGTGTGCACCCACACCACTGCAGAACAACTGCGGGGACTGAGCGCTGTCCGAATCAACGSTGAATTTATAACTTCGATGTAAAATACAACCACTGAAGGCTTCTTTTAATGAGAAGCTGACCGTGTGCTCACCCTGGTGTGAGAATAAAATTCCATGTAAGTGCACAGATCGTACACACCAGAAAGGAGGGTATGATCTAAAACTGGCTGAGAAATGCCACCGTGGAGTACCCACTTCCCAAAGCCCCTGCACCTTCTCTGACACCAGCAATGACAGATTGCTGCTTGAGGATTTTTCAGCACAATTTTGCAACAAGACAAGTTTTATCATCCCATACCAACCACTCATCTTGAAAAAGCATCTACTTTCCTCTCTACCCCTTTGGGATGTCTCCAGCTCTCACTGCTGTACAACACCCCAGGATTGCAACTGAGTTTGCATTATTTCCTATTTCTCTATGCCATGCTTACTCTTGCCATGAATATACACCCTTATCTCACCTTCTTGTTATAGTTTTGCCAGAAAAAAGATGGCTCCTCCAAGTTATCAGGATGTTGCATCAACATGCCATCTGTGTCACCAGGAGGATGGATTTAAGTTAATTGATCTGGCGCTAAGCTCGACCTACCTTTGCCAGGACAGTTTCTTTCTTCCCAGAGAAGAGGGATGGCTTTTCAGAGCCACCTCAAAACTCAATGCCCTGTCCCTTTATACCCTGGCACCCTACAGAACCTATACAAAAGTCTGGACCCTGATTCCACAGTCAGTCCATGCCAGTGGCAAACAGCAGCAGGGAAACGATCCTGACCATCCTCCTGGCAGCTGTGCCATTGCTCACCCTCACTGAGCACTTTGTGCACGTTCCTGGTGTTTCTCCCAGGGATTTTGCAGCTCTCACATGTGCCCCACCATCTAAATCTCTTCRTGCTAGGTGGTGACTCTTGAAGGTCAATTATCCGAAGGCGAAAGAAGATGCCTTTCCTGGAGAACGATCACCCCATGGTAATCAGCAACATGAACAGCCAGTCCCTACACAGTCCCTCCAGTCCAAATTCAGCTTGTCTGCCTTCAAATCCTGCAGTCTCAGCACCTTCCACCTGGTGTAGCATCACTGCAGAAGACTGTCCCCAGGGCAGAGCAAGGACACCCCTCCAGTGTGCAGGATCCTCATCACAGGCACCAACTCGTTGACTCCACGTTCCCATTCTGGAGGCTAAATCACTTCTTCACAGATATTAATTCACTTCYTCCCCATGTCTTGAAGTTTTTCTCCTGTCATCCTCTGCTGGCTGTATGTTTTTCAGCAGGATGGCTGCAGCCTGTGCTTTCAATTGCTGCTCTCAACACAAAAAAAAAAAAAAAGGTAAAAGAAAGGTTCAGGTTCCCCAGTTCCTTTGAAATGCAGTGAAGCTGAGCCCRGTCACAACTTTTTTGAAATATACCACCAAGCTCTTTTTCGGTTCTACCTCGGTAATGGGCACTCTTCTGTCTTGGCCTTTCATGGCTCCCTTTCGAGTTCAGAAATTTGCCTGATGTTTATAATTTTTTAAAGCCTCTGTGACTTTCCAGTGTAGTAGAAGCTTCCAGTTTAACCACGAGGTTTTCAGGCACATCTCTGTTACCTCATCCTGCGTTGTTTTTCAATTCGTTGGCCACTTTTCTCATGGGCTTTCTTTGCACTTTTCAACAACTCACCAGTCAGTTCTTTTTCCTTTCAGCACTTTCCCTTCATCCAGGAGTACCACGTGTCATACCCAATAGCTGCTGTCCCAACTGGATACAACTGATATCCTTCTGTCCCAAGTGGAACATCAATTACGTTGTCTAGAAGCACGAAGCACTTTTTCTACGCATCCAATCTTTGTTTCCTTGCCAGTCATAGATTTGTTTTTCATTTCAGGTTAGAATTTCCCACAGAACTCTTCAGTTTACTATTTTGTCTGCTGATCCAGGCTTTTTCAGCTGGACAAGACAATGGCTGTGGTTCCTGAGAGCTCCTGCTCCATGTGCTTCGTGTTCTTTTGTGGCTTGGGTAAGGGCTCTGCATTTCAGGTTCTGTAGGGAGGTTCTTTATACAAGGTTTTTCCTGGAAAATAATTTCGGCATAAAACAGGTTGGAATCTGTTTCAACAAATGAGTCATTAACCAAGACAGGACCAAGATTCTAGTGAGTAAGTACAGATGCAGAAAAAAATGAAATTACTTGCTTTTATTGCTACAGCTTCTGAGAGAACATAAACACCTTCATACATTTGGATTTTGATGGACTTAATCGCTACACAGACGCTTGTCAGGCTGTCAGTCCTGGATGCAGAAACTGCTGAACCTTCATAAACAAAACTTATTTGGGCAAACACATTTTCCTCTTACAAATACTGCAGAATTCCTGTAAAAACGTTGAGATAATCCTCCTCCTTCAGCCTGTTCTCTCATCGTGGACTCAACTTGGAGCACATGAATTGTCCCAGTAAAGACAACGAAAGCATTACTCTGCCTAAAGCTAGAAATGCATCCAAGTACCTTTGTGAATTAAGATTTCTGAACTCACAGGCATGAACTGAATTAAGGCAAAAAAAGATTATGTACCAGTGAAAATAAGGTTGTGTAACTTCTCCTTTGTCTTCAAACTATTTATTTAATAGACCTTTAAGGAAAATCATTCCTGTCAAATAAAGTGTAAACCTATTAAACAAAGGAAGAAGTATCTTTTATCTCTAAGTTACTGGAGATTTTGGTTTTAGAAATATAATGATGGTACATATTGTCAATTCAGAGATAGACAGTAATTCCTGAAGATCTTCACTTGGCAGTGAAGAAAAAATTGTAGCCCATCATTCCTCAAACTTCAGTACTGACAAAAGATAATAGATGTAAGAAAGAACCTCAGTGTGAAGAATGTCTGTACTGRCGGCCAAACTGGACCTGTAAATGAAGCCAAGGGCTGTAGGTTYTGCCTCAGTATTTACAAGAACTCTAATCACCCTTTGTAAATTTTCTGCAATAGACAAAACATCTTAAATCAGAGAAATCATTAAAATTATGACCACTCATTTGTATTTTCAAGGGAGATTTTCTTCTTGWACTCTCCAGACATCCATGTATCTCTAGGCTTTCAGGAAGAGCTAAAAGGGGATTGCACTCTTTCCAAAATAAGTCATTTTTATCAACCCAATTGTGATTATTTTCCAAGAAGAGGATAGAATCAGAAAACCTAAAGGCAATTAGGTACTCTTTAGGAAGTTAGCCAAGAATCATCTCTAGGTTATCCTCATGAGAAACTACACTGGCTTGTCTTTTTTCTGTCATCCAGTAACATGAAATGGTTTTCAGAGAACCATCAGTGTTAGAGAAGAAAAGATACCAGTTTGTCTTGGTGCACTTCTCTGACAGCACAGACCGTTCCCTAAAATTTCCTCTCGTATATTCAGAGTAACATTCCAGCCCTGCCTAGGACAGAGCACAGCAGAGTGGTGCCTCAATAAATGAGAAATAAAGACCTTAGCTGTACTCTCAACTTGAAGATTAGTTTGTTTTTCCAGCCAGGTTTTTATTATATCTCCCTATTCCCTTCCCTTCTCTGCAGCTTTGCCTCTCTGAAGTTAATGGCATCATCTCTGTGCTCAGAGCACAAAGGATTCCCATATTTTCACAGCCCACATCCTGCTTGTTTCTTTGCAGGTGCTTCCTGAAATGTGACTGCAGTTTTGCCTGCCTTACTTCTACATGGCTTCCCCTAACCACAAGTCATATCAACCATATCTACAGCAGATAAAAAATACACTTTGCATCATCTTTCAGTAGCTTTCCCTCCTGCGTGTCTTCAAACGTTGGCAGGTTGGAAACACATCTGGTTTACACGCAACCTTTTCCATACATGTTAATATTAGACCACGAAGTGTTTTCAAATATTTAGGTATTATCTATGCAAAAGTCATCATTTTTGGTGTAATTAAATTCGTAAATAGCAATGTGAATATAGAGATAATCCAGAAAATTAGGCAAACACAGTAATCAAAAGTCTGATTAAAGCATGTGTAGACAAACAGAGAAACTGTCTCCAGAAAAGAGTCCCTTCAAAGGGGGGGATTTACAACATCACCAACATAACTTATCATTAACTGTAGATAGTGACAACCTTAGAAATAAATCACGTACAACTTAGAGCCCCAGAACATGTCTGAGCTTTGACCATGGACTCTGCAAAGGGGATGAAAGAAAATGGGTGGTAGCATCTCCCTGTTGTCACTTGGGCTATTAACTATGCACATCTGCCACATGCCTTCCCTCCCATCTGCAAACTCTTAAAAACATCTCTGCCTCTCATAAGTGGAATTCACTTATTTTTAGATTTTCCTCAGAGTTACATCAGCCAGTCTTTGAAATGAAAGCCAAAGCAAAATGAGACGAAAAACGAGCAATGATTCAAAAAGCATTAAGCAATCGACCCTGACAAAGTGTCACCTGCCCTCGGTGCACTCTGGTTTGTGTCACTTGAAGGACAAGCCCCTCACTTCCCAAACGGTGAAGCCGTGTATTTTTCCTGTTAAGGAACCGTGACCTCACTCTGTGTGTAATCAATGACTCCCATTATCGGTTTGATTGAATCCCACGGACGGGATGTCCTCGATTTCCCTTTCAGTGCTGCGACCTGAAGGACATTCCCACTCCTGTCATTTTTCAGCCATGGTTGTGCTGCTTGTAAACTGCTGCAATCGTGTTCAAATGTCGTCAGGAATGACTTAATGACAGACGATCCTGCCGTGGAGCAGGGGGACAAACGACCCCTCAAGGTCCCTTTCAGGATCCATGGGGGGTTTTGATGGTTCTGTGGCAGGCAGCATTTTAGTTAAATGGCATTTTTATTCTGACCAATCCACTCACTATGGAAAAATCTGTATATTCAATGTAATTTTGGGGGTTTTGCTTCCCTTTATTATATTGTCCATCTTCGACATTTTTCGTCACGCAGTAACCTTAACCCTGACTCAAAAACTGTTTAGATGTGAGCAAATGTAACCCCATTAAAATCGCTATGACTACCCACACATAAAACTACACAGATGATTTAATAGGTTGCTGAATGACAGTCCCGAGACCCATTAGGTCCGAATGTTCCCCGAGAGCCCAAACTCACAGACACTTATGTACATTCTTAAAAATAAACACAGATATTCACACGCAAGTAAAGGAAAAAAATATTCATAGCCATGGTTTTAAACATGCACACCTGCAGAATGAGAGCCTGCCTTAAACACCTTCCCCACCTGGATCTGAGAGATGATAATCGATTCGTGCAAATGAACCGGCACCATAAAACTATTTATTTCACTTTCCAGGTGGCACAACTATCGAGTGCAACTTTAAAATTAACTTCTCCAGTTTTAAAGTGGTATTAAAATATCAAGCTCCAGGTAGATTCCCAAACAGGCAGAGATTCTACGGGGATAAGTCTGCACAGGCACTTGAAAATAATCATCCCTTGTAAGGGATTCCTTCCCAAGCTGTGCAGACTTCGCAACTTCTTTTATTAATACTGTAAATGATCACTTATATTTTTAATTTCAGAACTGTTTTTTAACAATATATATGACAGCCTCAGGGCAAACCTCTCTCTTGGAGGCATGCAGACTTTGCTAGAATCACTAAGGGTTCAGCAGGCATAACTTCAAAGGCAGATTTGGGACCTATAACATTAATTCATCCATCACATAGAGCTCCAAACTCCATTAAGGAAAAATAACTAGTAATCATCTGTCTTTATTCATCAGGCTGAAAGCAGTTAATCAAACCTAGTGGACATTTTTACTTTCTTCTTTCTGTCTCAACAGCTTTGAACACAGATGCAGCCTTTCCATAATTAAGCTGAGCATAGTAGCTCCTAGACAGATTAATTCTGGAGAGCTTGTCAAAAATGTCAGATGGCAGACAGGTTCTGTGTCTTGTCCCTGGGATTTCTGGGATTTTTATATTTATATTTATATATACATACATGGGCAGATTCAGAACACAGCTATTAAAATTAATAGCTCTTTATAGTTCTTAACCCATTCTCCATGATATGTTTGGGGGTTTTTTCTCTCTGTTAGGGATGCAAGGCAGGATAGCATCTGAGCTATCTGAGCTGAGACATGGGATGCAAATGGCCACCAGAAGGCAGCTACCTTTGCTCACCACTGAACCACATTTTTACTTGTGACTGAGGGGCAAATATTTCTGTGAATACATTGACAGTGCTCTGAAACCAAAGTAAAGCTGCTCCAAGTTACAAGGGTTCTATTCTAACAGGCTGGAATATCATTAAATAGCTCAYACCTAAGAGCTGTTCCAGACATGCTTTTAGGAAAGTTCTCAGGTATATGACACGGTTTCTATCAGCTTTAAAGGACACACACAAGTATCCAAGGAGGCTTTTAGTTCTCTATTACTTTTAACAGTCAGCTCATACGTGGGTTTGACTCCCTTCTTCTGAGTTCTAATACTTTAAAGCAGAGAGCATCTCCAATTCTTAAGGATTTTATGTTACTTGTTAAATATTCTGTTTTTTCAGTTTAAGTCTGCAGTCAAACTTATGGACTGAAGCTAGGATTTAAAAGTACCTAGGAGTAATTTTTGCTTCCTTTGAACTGGGTTTTTATTTTTAAATATAGTAAAAGATCACATCAAATATATCTTTGTGCTGATAAAATAAGAATTTCAATGTCATTTAAAAGTTTAAAGTTTAACAGTTCTTACCTTTATAACTGGTTACAGAGAAGAGTTGATTACCATTACATTTGATAAACGATGCAGTTTGAAAATGAGGTGTGCAAAATAAGGAGAGATTGCCCCAGAGAAAGCTATTCAATGACTCAGAAGAGAGACAGGCAGTGGGTTTTCCAAGCAGGCATTAAAACTGGACCACAGGAAGTACTGAGAGAAATCAGTAGATACTGGCCAAATTTCACTACTAAAATTCAAACTAAATCCAAAAAATTAGATGCAATATGTTTATGTCCTTAGGAGTGTAGTGTTTACCTACTGATAGCTGATTCATCCATCAGTCCTCTGTCCCCACAGTTATATTCAAAATGGCAAATGGAAATGAGGCACTCCACTACATTTGGAAAAGTGGGAAAGAACTAAATACCTCTAGATATCAGACTCTACAGCAGAAAATAGAGAAGAAAGAGGTATTTTGAAAAAAAAAAAACTGCTGGCACAATCTCTCTTTAAATGGCACCCCTTTCCATCAGGAATATTTAAGCACTTAGCTATCATAAATATTCCAAGATGGAAATACTGTTCCCACATCAGTGAACTGAAGCAGAGAGTTCTTCGGATTAGTCAAAAAATCCCAGCTGAGAACTCGTGGTTCATGGCTCCCAGTCCTGCTGCTGGCAGGGATCATCCTGATGGGAAGCACGTAGGCTACACACCCTCAAATAACACTTTATAGGCATCACAACACCCTTTAAACGTCAGCTGAGAATTGTGCTGTAGGTGCTTATACAGAATTTCTGTGGAGAATCAGAAAAGGTAGGAAGATGCCCAGCTGAGAAACTCCAAAGTGGGCAGTGGAGACTGCCCAGAGAGTGTCAGGCTGAGCCAGAGAGAAGTGTCAGAAATGTTTACAAACATACACACACAAATGGGCAGACACAGGTGGGAAAAACCTGCTTTTACGCAGAAGGCCAAGGGAAAAAAGGTATCACTAATCCACGGGAATGATGCCAAAAACACGAATAAAAATGTTATTGTATGAAGATTTTGCCCATGGCCAATTAGTAACTATGACACACCTGGCCTCAGTGTTGCGATTCACAAAGTGTTTCCTACACACGAGGTAATCCTTTTCTCTTATCTGCTTTATCTGATGTTATCATCCTCACTTGGCTCATGCCTTTGATCAGAAACAAAATTTCAGCACTGATAAATCCAACCACAATTACTCAAAACAGATAAATTATATTTTAAAAATGACAGGAGTTTAAAAATTSTGAATGTGAGGCTCTTCCCACTCCTTTGTTGAAGGAACAGATTGTTCAGACTTGAACCAACTTGCCGCCAGAACACGTCTCAAATCCAAGATCCTCACTGAGGCACGAGCTGTACCGACATTGCAGCAGAGGCACRTTGGGCTAGAATTTATGGACAAAGCAGCAGTGGGATGCTAATCCAGGTGAGGTTCTTTACAGGATGCTGTTTTGCAGAATTGCTGCAGGTTCAGTCCTGAGCACTGCCCCAGTTTCACAATTCTGGGAGGGATTCTTTGCACCCCACTCTTACCTTTTCTGTCACCTTTCACACATCTTCCTTGAATCCAAGTCCAGTTAGCAGGAGCTGAGTGGGACCCTGCCACCCACTGTGTCCCTGCCGAGAACAGATGTTCCGTGCAAAACTCTGGATTTAACCCACGGAGGTCAGAGAGGAGATACCTCACAGATGGAGAAAGTACAAAGCTGGGTCTCAGATGAGTATTTTTAAGGGCTAAGAATCGTAGGATCATTTAGGTTGGAAAAGACCCTTAGGATCATTGGATTCATGACAGAAATTGGTAATACTGGAATCTTTGGAACTTTATACTCTGTGAAATTCTGTGAGCATGTTAAACAGCTACTGCAAACTCACGAGGCTAAAGCACAGTCCAGCATTGTCTCACCTGCACAAAGGGTGAGACAACCAACAAATTATCCATGAACATGAAAGTTCAAGTTTACAGTAATGCAAGCCACGATAGTAAGAGGAAAATTAAAAAAACTTCTAATGAAAAGGCGAGAAGTGGCAACAATTCTTTTCATCCATTCTTTTGAAAGCCACCACATACTTGGGTGTTGTGCTGCTATAAACAAGTCTTTTTGGAATCTAAAATCTCTGAAATGCCAGAGAACACAGAAAGCTTTTATAAAGTCAGTATTTATAGTAAAGGATCCGGAAGCCTTAGATGAGTAGTGTTAAAGGTTTACACTTGGTACCTCACCTGCAAGAGAACAGTTCAACTACTGAAAGAGCAAAATTGGACAGCTCCATCACCCAGAGACTTCAGAAAGCACAGCTGAAATACAACAGTCATAACTCAAAGGCTGCAAATACACAGAGCACATGCACCAGAGGGAAAAACAATTACTCTGACAACCTTTTTTGGAGTGCTGTTGTGCAGCCTCCAGCAAGAGGCACTAAACAAGCTGTACCCATTACAGGGAGAGTGTACTCTGTAGTATTCACACATATATATTTAATTTAGCCTTAATTTAGACACTAAATATTCCTCTATTTATTCCATAAAGGAAGAAAGTAAAATAAAAGTTTGTAACCCACAGCACCTTCATCCCAACATATATCAGTCCATGATAATCACTTCATCTATTATGGCCAGAAGCACCAAGCAGTCAACTTGTTCAAGAAATTCAGTAATTCAAATAATCTAATAATTCTAAGTTTAAGAAGTCTAAATTATGGAATGTACATTAATTATGTAATATTGCACCAAGACTACCTACAAAAACTGGACTTGGCTGCAGCAGATGTTAACTGAGATCCCTTTTTAAAGTATAATCTACAGGAGATGGAGCCCTGCCTCCTTGTCCAGCTCTGCTTGGACTGCTTCATTTCATACCAGAGGTAATAACAGGAATAGTTTCTAACCAAAATGGGAGGAATGATTGCTGCCTATTCTCACAAGGGACATCCCAACTTTGAAATTCTCTTCAAGTTAATAAACTTCAGGATACAATGGGAAGCCCATCATGGACAAAAACCTTCCTGGCAAGGCGAAAGCAGAGTGACCCATTTGCAAACAAGACACAGGGAATGTGGCTGCATAATATATTGTTATTGACACTTCCAAACTCTGAGTCATTTTGGTTTCTCAATTACAATTATGGATGGCATTTTCCTCATAAACAGATAAAAAACATCATGGGAGGTGGGATGATTCTGCCTGATAAGCTAATAATGTGTGTGTTGTTAAAGTGTGATTAACTGCCTGCTTGAGTTGATGCCTGTTCCTAGCACAGATTACCTTTATTTATGGCAGTAGGGAAAGGAGCCAGGACCAAAACTACATGAGAAACACAAATGGTGAAATCTGCTGGCTTTACTATGAACAACATGGCACTGAAGGGATCCTCACTGGCCACTCCATCTGCTTTCCCAGCCTTTCCCAGAGTAATTTTTTAAAGGGCAAAGGAGCTCAGGCAACGTACATAAGAGACTTGGGGAAAGAATTGCACTAGATAATGTTTTCTCATGGAAAGTGTTAAAACGAGAACTGCTAAACCAGGCGTTCTTTGGTACAATTTTTCTTTTTTTTTTTTGGTAACTTGAAGCTTACGTATTCGACTTGAGAAACCTTCATTATACAAGAAAGCCAGTTACTAGAACATGTTGTTCCTCTCAGTCATCTAGAGGAACATTTCAGCATATACAGTTTGTCCGTGATGTGTTTGATGTTTGATTCTTCCATGTTGAATGAAGAATTAATCTGATGTATGACTGGAATTAATCCAGTGTTTTCCACTGGCACGAATTCTGTTTGTACGGGCTGGATACTCTGAAAGATATTGAAGCAGCGCTTCAAATGCAAAGCTCATTCAGAATTGTTTCACCCTAAGAATCAAAGAAAATATCAGATATTTCAATTCCCTGGTTATTCAGATCTTGATTCTCCTTCAAAAGTAGCAAAAATTCAAAATTAGTTCTAATCAGATGCAGCGCGCACAACTTCTGCTACAAGGAATGAAAATTAGGAGCAAGAATAACTTGCAGTAAATTACTGTAGGTTATAGCACTCTCACACTCCCAGAATAGATCTCACTTTGAACACCTTCTTCACGTTACCATTCCAGGATAAAATATGTCCAAATAAGCCTTTTGAACAGAAGATAAACACGTTATAACTATCCCAGCTTTGTAACTTCAGTAATTTTGCCCCGGTTTAGAGTTATTTATTTTGTTCTGACCAAGTGCTTTGAACCTTCAAAATTTTTGGTTCTGACCAAACCYCTTTTGAAGGAAAACTCAGGCTTGTGTCAGAATGTCTTCATTTGAAATAACTCAGAAGAGAGTCACACACCAGGCCATGATAAAMTGCTTATGAATTCTGAATTCTACAATCATTAGTTCTGTGGAACAGAATAAATCAGCATCACAGATAGATAAGAGTGTGGTGCTCTTGTAAATATCAAGATGCCAYTATGGAAGCCTTATGGAGGTTATCTCATTCAACCACAGCCGAAGCAAGAGGTTTTGTCTTTTTCTTGAGTTTGTTTTCCTCTACTTCAAACCCTTATCTAATCTTTCCTCTGCAAAATTATGTAATTTTTGGAATGTTTTCAAGGTAATTACAGAACTAAATGGCAGCAACATTTTTTTAAGCCAGTGTCTGTTCTGTTTTCTTGCAGTTCTAAGGGCCTGGAAACGGGAGACCACGGCCTAGACCTTGAGCACAGAACCAGGAACACGAAAGCACCAGGAGTGTGAAGATGGAGAACATTTCCTCAGCAAACACACCTCCTGTCCCCCTCATCAAATACATTTTCCACTCAGAAACCCACAGAAATGCTACCACAAATTCAGGCCCTGGTGTTCTTGCTGACACATCTCATCCTCATCACGAGTGTCTGCAGACTTCTCATGCACAGGCAGAAAATCAGCACAGCACAAAATACGGATTAATGAAAATTAATCATTTTGCCTTGAGTTTGTTCTACATATGGCACATGCAGCACATGATTAGCTGCCTGTGAAGCTGAAAGATCCCTTAGATCCTTCCAAAAGATCAGAGTAGTACCATCAACTGGGTGTTCAACTACTGGTGCCAATGATTCATAACAGACCGATCTCATCTTGCCTTTGCTAGAGGGTAAAACTTCTACAAACCTATGGATAGCTGAATTAAATTTCAAATTCTACAACTGGGAAGCCATTCCTTGTTATTAGTGTGGTAAATAAGGGCATCTGGATGCACATCAGTCACACTTGAAACCAAATCAGATAATTACTGAAACATAAATATATAATTACCTTCTGAAATACATGCCTATTGAAATTTAAAAGACTTGCTTTAAGTAACAGAATCRAAGACATTCAAAACTGCATTCCAAAGCCCATCCTCCCACACTTTGAGAGCRAAAACATCTGTGAGAGCATTTTCAGTAATATTTTGCTAGTCCTTCCGTAAGACATTTCTTAAGCTTTACTAACTTTTAAAGTATATAATCCTTTCAGGTACAAGGAGGCTCAATCCTTGAGCCCTTGCAGCCCTGTGTGCCTCCTCTGCASTACTGAAATTATTCATGAAGGTACAGGATGAGCTAAAATTTGGCTTTTACTTCCAAGGTGCTGCAATTACATTGGATAGCATCACCCTGTCCTGCTAAAGACTAATATCTGTGAAAACATTATGCAAACAGATATCAGCACCTCAGAACATCAGGTAACACATCAGGTCAAATTACCACTTAAAAAAAACACACCAGGCTTAAGGGAGCTTAAGATCAACCTCACAGGAGCAAACACTGACTTCAGACACCTGGACTGAAACGCTCAGGAGTGGCTGAGTCCCTTCAGCCTCTGTTCATCTCCGTGGAGGTTATGAAGGTTAATATACACTCATTCTAAAAATTGGGTTATTGATGTGCCCTGCAGGGTACACAAAGAGACACGCAGACCATAAACATTTACTTTGTTATCAAAGTAAGGAGGGAGAACACAGGTTACTCTCAGGCCTGTTCTCAACCATTCACTTATCCCAAAATATGAAAACTTTCTTCCTTTCCCTTTAGGATATATAACTGCTACTTTTGAAAATATGAAAATCTACATTTTTGAAGAATTACAGAATGGAAAAGAAGGTAATTTCTGATGGCTTCACAGAATACATGCATCATTTCCTGCTGCTGAATGGACACCTCAGAATCAAGCTTGTTCTTCAAGAATCTTTGCAAAAAGAATTCAAAGCATTTCCAGTGTCTTTTACGGGAATGTTTTTTTCCTAACTAACGCACTGAAGACGATCACAGTGCAAACCTACCCAGAAAACCCAAGTTAGCCAAGGCATGACTACTGAGCCTAAATTGTTCTGATCTGTGAACAGCTACGTGGAAGGAAGGCTGACTTGTGCAAGCCTACACCATACAGCACACGTATGTTGCTTGAAATACCTCGCTGGTAACCGAGCCTCGACATCAAATACAACACTGACATTAATGACGCCAGACTGCTGTGCTGCATCAGCACTGTGGTACAACAGCTCCCTCTCTGAGGGCACGGGTATTAGCCGAGCCTGTAACTGGTTTGACTGGCAACTGCTTGGTATTTCCACCCCGCCYGTTCTTTTTTGGGGTGAAAACAGCCGAAGTTTGAGCGGTTTGTACCTACTGCAGAGCTGACTGCACCCTCCTACACCCACACCCCAGGCCAGGGCTGCTCCTGKTGAGGGGAGGAGATGGAGGGCTCCCTCCTGCACAGCCCTGAGCAGAGCTGCCTCGAGCAAACGAGGAGGGATGGAGCCCTGTGAGCAGGGACAGCATCACAGCCCCCTCCCTCCATGGRTTCTTCACTGGATCTTGCTTCTGCACAGGTATGAAAAGGAACTTATTAGCTACAGGTTAACATTCACCCCAAAATCCACATCCATGTTCAAGATGATCCCAAAACTATAATAAAACAGAGATTTCTTTTTTGTCAGTATAGAAAGAATTATATAACAAAGGCCACGTATCTTCAGTGCAGCATATACCAAAATTCTTCCTTCACCCAAGGATCTCAAAATACTCTGCAGTCTGACCCTTTACAAGACTTTGCTGAGTAGAGGCTACTTGCCATCTTGTGAATTCCTACTTTGATAAGGAATCCACTACTCCCTGCACCTCCTTCTAGTCAGGACTAGAAATGTTTATAAAGTCTTATCTCCTAAAGTGAGAGAACACAGAAGAACTAGATTAGGAAAATGATATAAAGCAATTGCTCAGATGAACAATTCAGTGAATAGTGTTCACTAAGCAGTAAATACAATTAATATTGAAATCCTTTTCCTTTCTCAGTGTGGAAGAGATAGAATGCTTTTCCATTACTGGAAATCACAGGAAAAAGCCACTAGAAGCACTTTKGATGGTAATCTCCACATGACCAAATGTATGACACTTCCACAAGCAACACTGAGAGTCAACAGTTGTCCTAAGAAGTCAGTGCTAACATTTTCAAAGGTTATAACTTGCATGTTTCCCTAAACTCTTTAAGCCCATACAACTGATTTCCTGGTTTATTAATATTTTTACAGCAGGTCCCATTTGAGCTTCAGAAACACAAACGAAACCAGCACGACCACAACCTCGGGCAGGGAGGAAGTGCAATGACACCTCTGTCACAGAACAAAAATAAATTTCCTGAAGGTCACACAGGAAACCTCTGCCAGAGCCAAGACTAAAACTCAGACTAGCGTTTTCATCCATAACACTGTCCTCCTTTGTCACCTATAAGTAAAGCTTTACTTAYAGGTGGCACTYCTTGAAAATATTCCAGTCTAATCTAGATTGAATGTTTGATTCTGATTTTGAACATTACAATTTTAATTCCATTCACAATGTGGATTCTGTTTTCACCTCTTTAGTACAATTTTAACCAATTGGTTTTATGTTTTAGTAGGGCCATAAATATGGTTGGTTCTGACCTAGTTCTAAATCTTGTTCTCTCATCTCATTGTTCAGTGAAAAAAAAAGAGGCACAATTAAGTAATACCTAAAATAAATCAATCAAATAATAAGAAAACAGTAAGCTAAGGTTTATTTCCCCAGATGAAATATTGCCCTGCTTCCTGAAATAGTACTGTTGGCACGCTTTGTATTTTGATTACAAAAATAATTTTACTAGCTAAGTATTTTAAATGGCAGAGGGAACCAGATGAACTAACACACTATGAAAGAATAATTAATTACTTCATTGCTCRTTCTTTCTAACTCGCACTCTTTACAGCAGCTGCTTATTTAGCTGATTTAAGGATTCCTTTGCAGCTCATTTCAGGTTCCTTGCAGATAACTCCCACTTACACTGCAAATCCTTCTACCCTGACACATCTTGCCCTAAGGTGCAATTCAAGGTATCAATGCAATTTCTTCAAGTGACTGTAGCATAGTCTCACTCTCTGCATGCTGGAATATATGCAAGGCATGCTCCAAAATGTCTGGTTCTTTAAAGGATAAAGTAGGGTTTACGTGGTTTTTTTAAGAAAGACACAATCTCAGGATAAACGTTCTAGTACACATAAAGTAAAACTGGAAGTCCATTTATTTGGTGGCAAAACAGAACCTATGGAATTCAGGAAGTCCATAAAGTATTAGGAAAAGCAGAGTCTCATAGGAAATGAAAAAACAGTAATAAATGGGTTGTGCAAAACTGAGACTTGAGAGTGTCAAGTCTTAACATCAGGTCTGCCAATGTAAAATGAGGACAGTATTTACCCACAGCTTTCACAGATGTCATCATTTGGAAGGAATGAATGTTCCTCACTATTCTTTGAAGCCAAAAAGGACAGTTCACTATAATGAGAAATAAAACTGATAGTGGTTTAAGAGCAACATCTTTACCGTATCTAAACTACAGCCCTTTACAGTCATAATATTCATAATTATGAGATAACCTGACACAATTCACTCACTGCAGATGACATACCAGGCAGAGAGCAAGATAAAGCAGAAAGTACAGAGAGAGGTCTCAATCCTGCAAATTGTTCTGCATGGACACATCACAAAGTCCAGAGGACAAATGTCATCCTGAGGTTAACAGCTGCCTGTTCAAATGGAGGTATTTACTCACACAACACGGAGTGTGAGGTCACTGTTCAGACAGCACAGAGCTCTGTGAGCTACGAGGAGAACGTGGCTGAACGTGGAGTTTCCATCCTTGGAGATATTCAGTACCAACACAGACCCCCTGGGACCCCTCTGGCTGAGCCTGCTTTGTGCAGGGGGTTCAACAGGGCAATATCCTTCCAACCTCAGCTATTCTGTGATCCTGCAATATTCCATTCGAACACAAACTCTTTGATCAAAAGACAGACACCATCTGCCATAATCTCAGTGTGATTGTGTCCACAGATCTCAGGGGAGGTTCAGGACTCTTTTGGATTTTGCAGCTGATTAAGCACTTGGGAAAATATTCTCAAAACCTTCATCAAGATTATGCATAAATCCAGAAGGCATATGCAGCCACACAGGATCTTTATATTTAGTGTTTAGGAATACATAAGTGATTTTTCTGGCTGTGAGCTAGAATTCTCACACCTCTGTGAACACACCATCGATTGTATGTCTGGATGATATCTTAGGGGATGCTTCAAGGCTCTTTCAAACCCACTCTCCTGCTATACAGACAGGAGACAGGGAATTCAGCTATGACTGAGGGATGCCCTCCAAGCCAGACACTCTGCACATCTCTGCAGGTGCAGCAGCTCTGCATAGTCAGGTACAGCACCAGCTCTATCTCGAAATTGCTATTTATGAGTCCCAGAGGTTCAGCAACAAATCATTGCTAAAAAAAAATCTCTAGTACTTAACAGAATTCTTAGAATCTGTTTAGTTCTAATTTTTGCCAGCCATCCATCAAAAATACGACACTGTGTCTACTTCTGTCAAGGTTTTGCAAAACAGAAACTTGCAGAGTTTTAAGTAGTTTCGACACTGAATCCACTTTCTGACATTCCCCAAGCGACTCAGTTCTGCAAATGAAAAATGGAATATACCACAAGCCAGACTTTGATAGTGTAATCCTCCATTGTTTTCCTATTACTGCTCTCTCTTGCAGACAGCTGGGATTGCTGATGCTTAACTTGGGAGCAATTCTGCTGCAGCCTGTCAGTGCTGTGCAGTGTTTGCCCACTGCCAAAACCAGCTCCACCTCTGCACAGGGCACAGCAAACTCCTGTGAGTGTGTTCTGTGGTTCAGGGTCATGACAAGTGCAGCAGGATGTGGGACAGCCACCTTCATCCACAGAGATGCTGTGAGGGCACAGCTCTCCCAGAAATAGTGGGACATTCAAAGGCAACCACTTAAATGGTACCTTCATAGCAGCAGAGAATTACAGAATCACTAAGGCTGGAAAAGGCCTCCAAGATCATTGAGTCCAACCTTTGACCAAACACCACCTTGTCAACTAGACCAGACCACATCCAGTTGTTACTTGAACATCTCCAGGGATGGTGACTCCAGCACTTCCCTGGGCAGCATATTCCAATGCTAAACGATCATTTTCTTGAAGAAATGTTCAGCAGCAAGGTCAGAAATCCCCCTGTCCACCCAAATCACCCAGGGCTCAAGAGCTCCTCAGCCCCTCTCAAGTGTCCCAGCCATCTGCAGAGCCTCAAATCCCTGGGGTAACACTTGCAGACATCCCCTGAGAGAATCATAGAATGATTTGGGTTGGAAGGGGCCTTGAAAATCCTAAAGTTCCAACCCTCTGCCATGGGCAGGGACACCTTCCACTGGACCAGGTTGCTCCAAGCCCCGTCCAACCAGGCTTTGGACACTTCCAGGGATGGGGCAGCCACAATTTCCCTGGAAAAACTGTTCCAGGGCCTCACCACCATCACAGGGAAGAATTCTTTCCTAATATCCAATCTAAACCTACTCTCAGCGTGAAGCCATTCTCCCTTGTGCTGTCACTACATGTCTTCCAAATAGTCTTGCCCCATCCTTCCTGTAAACTCCCTTCAGGTCCTGTGAGCCTGCAGTTAGGTCACCCGGAAGCTTCTCTTTCCCAGGCTGAACAATCCCAGTTTTCCCAGCTGGAGGCAGCTCTGCAGGTAGGGTCCCACCCGAGCGGGGCAGAGGGGCAGAATCCCCTTTCCTGCTGTGGGATCCGCTTTCCCACGCTGTGGGATCAGCCCGGGGCACACGGGGCGGGGGGGGGTGGTCTGTGCAGAGCCGTGTCCAGCTCTCACCCAACAGCACCCCCTGGACCTTCTCCCGGGGCTGCTCCCGATCAGTTCCCGATCCCCGGCCCGGATCGATCCCGGGGGCAGCACCAGCCCTCGGTTCCGGTACGAACATGGGGCCGGGCAAGGCTCCGGTTTCACCACCGAGCCGGGAGCCCCCATTTCAGAGCGCCTCGGGCTCCGAGGGAAGGGGACGAGCAGCCCCTTCCCGGCGCACGGATGCGCACAGCCAGGGCTGGCAGGCAGCACGGGGGCCCACATGGCCCCGCCGCCATCTCGGGCTCAGCCCCCGCCCCCCCGCTCCATTTCCCGGGAGCCGGCACCGCCCGGCGCGGACGGGGACCGCGGGCAGCACCGGCGGCATCGCCTGGGCAGGTACGGGGGGACCCCGGGAGCGGCGTGTGGCACGGCCTGCCTTTGGAGCGATCCCGGCGCTGGATCTCCCTCTGCCGCCCCTGGCAGCTGCGGAAGCCGAGGGCTTCCATTGAAGCATGAAGGAGATCGGTGAACAGCTAAGGGAAGGGGCGCTGGAATTAAACGCGGCCCGGGTTTAATGTGCGTGTTTGCGATGTGTTTTATAGGTCAGTTCCAGCGCACAGTGCCCAAGGAAAGAGGATGGAAGCAGGAAACGCTGCCAAGGAAAGGGTCCTCATCACTGGAGGAGGGGGTTATTTTGGCTTCCGGTTAGTGCATTAAATAGTTGTTACATACAGGAATAAATTAAGAGATTGCTGCTGGGGAGGCAGCAAAATCGGTCTGTAAGCGGGAAGCCTGTGGGGCTGAGACACCTGATCATTTCACCCCTCTCATCGGGGGTCTCAGTTTAAACAAACCGGTTATTGTGTTTCCAGATGCTGTGAGTAACTCTGGTATCCTGTTTCCAAGTGTCAGGCATCAGCTGCCTCGCAGACACTTACCGTGTGCTCGCCTCTTCAGGGGAGTTAGATCAGCAGCACCAGCCCGCTCTGAAGGACAAACCTACACTTGTACACACGTTTTTCTTTTGACCCGCAAAGAGTTACACATGTGCTTAGCTCTGTAGATTGAGTACTCCACCTGAACTCTCAAGAATATATTTATTTTCATGAACACTCATGGTTTAGGATTAGAGTTGTTAATAAGGTACATATTTCAGTGAAATCCATTTCCCCTTACTGTAACTCTGCAGGCCATATAAAGAAAAAAATTCCATTTTGAGCCCTAGACTGTAACTGCTTCCAGAGGGGAGAGAGATCACAGTAAGGGCCAGAAAATAACATAAATGTCAAGTCAGGGGAAGGGAAAAAAAAGAATCTCAGAAGATGCCTATGTGATTTCTGCTTGGCTTTTTCCTCCACTCTCTCCTCATAAATCACAATAGACATAGAACAGTTGTAGGAAAGGGGGAGAGGAACACCAAAGTTATACTGTGTGGCAGTACCTGTGACTTGAAGTAAAATGTAGACCTGTGGCAAAGTAGCCGTACCAGCGTAGAAGCATCTCTCTCCCTCTTCCTCTCCATAAATTTCGAACACGACAGCAAAGACCAACCTGTTGTTCTGACAGAATTGGGATGGCACAAAAGCAGTAAGATAAAACAAGTAAGGCTCTTTTTTTTTTAATATTTGGCAGTAGTTTTACATCTGAAAGGTTTGCTGTTGCAGATCTGAAGGGAACAGAACTTCAGTTATTTCTCTTCAGAATTTTCATTTAAAGCAGTTCTGCCTCTTTTCTCTTTTTCCTCCAAGTATTGATGGAATGTGAGAAATTAGTTCAGTACCTGAAGTATCACAGCTGAATCTTCTCCATAAGAGATAGCTGACTATTTAAAAGAYTCCCATCAGAAAAGCAATCAGCATTAGAACAGTTAATAGTCTTCTCTCCCTTCCAGGTGAAATGTCTCATGCACCACGGTGCTGTATCCTAACATACGGTTTCTATCACGTTTTAGTTTAGGTTGTGCCATATATCAAAAGGGAGTCGATGTGATTCTCTTTGATGTCGTGAAGCCACTTCAAACTGTGCCAGAGGGAATAAAGTTCATGCAGGGGGATATCTGTTGCCTGTCTGAAGTGGAAGAAGCTCTCAGAGATGTAATCTGCGTATTCCATATCGCTTCCTACGGAATGTCTGGCAGGGAGCAGCTGAACCGAAAACTTATAGAAGATATTAACGTGAAAGGAACAGAAAATGTCATCCAGGCCTGCAAGAGCAGGGGAGTGCCGAGTCTGGTTTATACAAGTACCTACAACGTGATATTTGGAGGCCAGATTATAGAAAATGGGGACGAGTCTCTGCCTTATCTACCCCTGCACCTTCATCCTGATCACTACTCCCGAACGAAATCTTTAGCTGAAATGAAGGTGCTGGAGGCAAACGGCGCCGAGCTTGGAAATGGGAAAGGCGTACTGAGGACCTGTGCTCTCCGGCCAGCAGGAATCTACGGGCCTGGGGAGCAGAGACACCTGCCAAGAATTGTCAGCTACGTTGAAAGGGGACTGTTTAAGTTTGTGTACGGAGACCCTCTGAGTTTGGTGGAGTTTGTCCACGTGGACAACCTGGTCCAGGCTCATGTCCTGGCCTCCGAGGCCCTCAGAGCCAGCAAGCAGCACATCGCTGCAGGCCAGGCCTATTTTATTTCYGACGGCAGGCCTGTAAATAACTTTGAGTTTTTCCGACCGCTAGTGGAAGGTTTGGGTTACAAGTTCCCAACCCGGCGCCTTCCCCTCTCCCTTGTCTACTTTTTTGCATTCCTTACTGAAATAGTTCATTTTCTTGTAGGACACGTTTATAATTTCCAGCCCCTGCTCACGCGCACGGAGGTTTACAAAACTGGTGTCACGCATTATTTCAGCATGGAGAAGGCCAGGAAGGAGCTGGGCTATGAGCCCCAGCAGTACAGCCTGGATGAAGTGGTGGAGTGGTTCAGATCCCGGGGATGTGGACCAAAGCCAAGAAATTATACCCTTATGCATCTTGTTAGGGATGGAGGAGTGCTTTTGGTGCTGATTGCTGTGCTGGTCTCATGGTTTCCATCTGCAGTGACATTTTCACTCTAAAAGATGAAATGCTGAGGACAGAATTTAGTTATGTTCTCTGCTTACTCTTGGTTTTGACAGATAAGTAAGAAAAGATTTAAAGAAAAATACACATTTGTGTGATTCAGGTAAATAACAGTTTTATCCCCGAGGAATGGAACTGCTGAGTAAAGAGGTGTAATTTTTTTATATAGTTTCTCTTCAAAGTAAAATTGATCAGATCACTAACAAGATGAAGCTCAGTATTACTGCAAACAGCATTTTATTCTCAGGTACAACAGCACCATACAGTAAATGGAACAAATGTCCTCAGGCTGACTCTTCCTCCTTGATGGGATTAAACTCTTGATCCCTGCCCTTTATTCCTAAAGAGTTTGTGCTACATGATCCAGAGGAGAATAAACTTATTCTTTGATCACATTCCAAACCCCAGTTCTGCTTTCCATCTTGGATGTATATATGCCTAACCAAGATTAACTGATAAACTGCTAGGCAATAAACAAATGAGGGCTTTTTACATTAATACGTTCTTGTTTGCTTTCCTGAGTTAACTCTGTGGTATCTAATGACATTTCTGGAAAATGCAGCATGGTTAATCTAAATTACAGCAAAGTGCTTGAAGCACCACAGATTTGTAGATTTTTCTAACAGTAAAATATGCCTGTTTAAAATGAATGAGCTAGCTGAAGTGCATTCATAAATAAAACCTATGATTTCTCCCAGCATTATTGAATGGTTAAACAAATAATTCATCAAAGACATTTGGGAAGTKATTGCATTCACATTCCACTATTTATAAAACATTTTTAGCCTTTAATAGTATTTCTTTAACACCTTACATCGTCTGAATACAACGTTAGCTTTGCAGTAGGAAGATAAACATTTGCTATAAGGAAACTCATAATTTTATGGAATTTTAAGAATAGAAGGTAAGACCTTGTTAAGTACAGCTCACTGCTGTCCCAAGCAACTCCCTCTGTCAGTTTAATAGAGAAACTGAGAAACTTCACCTCAAATGTTAAAAACAAAGTTGTTTTCCCTTAACTCATCCACAGTAGTTTCTGTACCCTTTGATAAAAGCAGAATCCTTCAAGAATTCCAAACTTCTCTTTAAACTTTAGTCTTTCTATTTTACTAGCTGAAGCTACACCAATCTTAAATTAATTGCAACTTCCAGTGACTTTGGTTCTGTTAAACTCTGCTGCAATTGAAATGGGGAAATGAGGAGGAAGAGGCAGAGAGCAGTTCCACTGCACTGTTAGAGGATTCTCAGAAAACAAAGAGTGCTTAAATAGAGGAACCAAGCTAGAAGTCCACTGCCACCCCTGCCTAGAAAATGGAGACTTTTGTAGTTCATGGTGACTGAAGACAGCATTATTTTTCTGTTGAGTTCTCTTCCTGAGAAGTTTACCTTAAAAACAACCAACCCACACTATTGATAACTTTTTGTATTTTTATGCTTGGAATCTGACTTTTCTCCTTCATTCCCCTATCAGTAAGTACACCATGAAAGAAACTAAATTTAATACTTAGTTTGAGGGACAGCTCAAGAGAGAACTCACTTTTTTTCCCTCTCTAATAGCAAATAAGCTGTTTGTGTGGCAGGAGTGTTGCACTCTTATAAAGAGCTTATGTGCCTCCAACTGAGCACTGATGGCACAAGGTGGCCACTCTCCAGGAGTCATTAATATACACCATCATCTGCAGAAAGAAGAAACCTTCTTTTTAATAAAACTGAAAAAAGGCAGCCGTGACCTCCTGAAAGCACTGGGCCGATGCTCTCTTTCCAACAGCCCTGTTTTTTCAAATAGAAAGCACTTTGTTCTTTTCCCCTTTAAGTTCTCTGGCTTTGACACAATGTTATCAGAAACAGATTAAATAATTTTAATGCCAGAAGAAGACAAAACCAAAACGCAGAAGAAATTGGACAAGCCTGTTGCAGAGAAACAGCATCAGWGTTTCAGGCCAAGTCTTGTAAAAAAAGTGTTTTTAAGATATGGAACTGAACTCCTGTGCCCCAGAGGAATTTCCTCTGCTATTTGTAATCTTTTAGCAAAACTCAGCTACTGCTATTTATAATTATCTCAACGGGTTAGTGAAAAAAAAAATCTATGAAAGGGTCCTTAAGCCATGAATCCTAAATCCAGGCTGTCAATACCAGCTGGGGTTCAAGCCCTGGACAGCTTTTGAGGTACAGCAGCAGTGGGAGCTCCTAAGACAAAAATAGCCCAACAAAACCCCAAATACCAGAAGTCCTGCAAAAGCTGAGCTCAACACGTGAACCTTTGCATCTGCCTGGAGTCAAGGACAGAACTCACTGATAACAGAGCAGGAGGCACTATTTTGTCCTAATGGCCCTGGACTGTGCTCCAGCACAGGGAACTAAATCAGGTGCTTGTGGGGAGACACCACRTGACCCCACAGCCGTGACCAGTGCACTGTATATTCATTAATTCCCTGTCGATTAGCTCCATCTAATAAAAAACCCAAAGTCCTGACTACAGTAGAGGTGAAGGATACACTTACTCTTTCCAGGGCCTTAAGGAGATACTCTAAAATTGCTTGAAAACTACATCTGTGTAAAGACAGTCACAGCTGCTCTATTCGAAGTGTTTTACAATGAGAATTCTCTCCTTCCTGTTTTTTGTTATTACTCCTCTTGCATGAACAGCTGAGTAAATGAAGGTAATTAATTCAAGTGTTGTGTCTCTTTTCAAATTTTAATTTATTACCTGTTTTCCTGAAACTGAATTACCAGAAATGCACCTGAAAATTGAAAGAGCAAAATGAAAATATAGCTGAGATTCAATTTTTCCTAATCCTCAAAATTACTGAACAGTTGATAGGTGCCTCACTATAAAGAATGATGCTGATGTTTAAAGTGAATAGTKTAAGAATACTTGGTCAGCTCTTTAACCTCATAGACACAGCATGTCAAGGTACAAATTTATCAGATAAACATGAACAATTTATACTGTGTATTTATTTATTTTAGAGGTTTAATCAAATCAGAAATTTTATAGGGCCTTCTCCTAAGGGACCCAACCCAAAATGTTCCTTTGTTTCTATTTATTACTGATTTTGACATCCTTTCCAAAATATAGTGGCATATTTAATAATTCATGATGTGATCTTCAAAGAAAAGTGTCCTGAACACTGATAATTTACAAATAYTGTAAAAGATCTGGGGATGAAAGTGCAATTCAGGAGTACACAAGTGTTAAGGGAACTACTTCTGCTTTATTTTAGTCAAGCTCACAATTCTCTGTTTGCTGAAGTAACTAAGCTAAGAACTTGGCTAAATTAGCTAAGAATGTAGACTAGCAATGAATTCAACTGCTTTTAATTTAATTTAAATTCTTTYAAAACTAATAGCTGGGCATGTTGACAAATACTGTTATGGATCAGAAGATAAATTTGTCTCTGAACTGATTCTGAAGGTTAATTTTCATTATATTTAACTTCTATTTCTCATGATGTAAACGGAATTTCAGTCTGGAACAAAGCCAGCTAGTTRGACTGTACTTAGAAATGCTGACACACGACTATAGCAGAATTCCACCACTGCACTTCAGCTTCCACACTGCATTCAGATTTTTACAACTGGTTTGGAGAATTCAAGGATAATGGCTGGAACACAGCTCACACCATCTCACCATCTCTGAGGTTAAAGAACTGCAAGACTAACAAAATGCTTTCATGTATAGATACCTTGGGGTGCAAAAAAGTGAGAATATAGGCAACAAAACACCTAAATGAAGCAATTTTTTTGGACTGCAGAACTCATGCATACCAATACTCACAAATGCAAAGGTGATAAAGACACTTTGGCTTATCCAATGACCTTCTAGAAGAATCAGGCTGCAGACACCTCATATTGATGCATGTTCAATAACCATATAATTTTTATCAAAAGACTGAGAAAAATTKTGTTCCCAAGACTCACAACATAAAGACAGAGTGCATTCCCCAACACTTCTGCCCATACAACCTCCCAGGCAGGAAGTGTTCTGATAACATTTTTTGGTAAACATCAAGATAATTGTTCTTCCTAATTACCACAGACTTAATCTTTGCCTTGCTCAGACTTGGTTGTTTGAGCTCATACAAACCTGGTTCTCACTGGGGCTGGAGTTTGTATTTGCCTCCCACTGAAAAAGGTCGGTTTGGAGTCACGAGTCAAACTCGATCTTTGACCTTTTCCTTCTGCCTGGTGTGTTGGGAGCCAGATGAAGTGCAACAATAACCATGYCTATGGAAACAATCATTAAGTCAGTTCATCTTAAAAACGCAGAAATGCCCTTCTTCCARCCTCCAGCAGAACACACCATAACACACCAGCAGACCACTTTTCAATAAGAACTCACTGCTTCAAATGACTGGCAAAGTTCATGAAATTCAACAAACAGTGCTTAAACAAAGAAGCATTTGGCATCATTCACAGCACTGCTGAGATATCAAAAWTTTTTTATTAAAATAAGTTACTTCAATGATTTAAAACAGTTTCTGTAAGAATATAACAATTTAACAACTGTTAACTTCAAAAATTTATAAATGCTTTTCCTCCTAGATTAAAAAATTAGCACACACATTCAAACCTACTTTGATATTCAAACACTTGCAACTGTGAAAAAGTTGCTACAGAGTCTGCCCCGACGAAGAACTGAGAGTTGAGGTCTTGGAGTTAAAACACAGAATGCAAGAACCAAGAGAAGAGTTAGAACATAGCCTTGCCCACCACTTGCAAGTCAACAAAAGAGTCACTGCAGTATTTTCATTCTGCACAGAGTGTAATGTCATAGTCTGGGGAAAAGTCTTACTGTAAAAAAAATGCATTTTCATAAATACTTAAGGAGTGCCTCATAACTTCTGACATCWCAAATGTGTGGAGAATGTGCACAGGACTTTTCAAAGGACTACAAAATGTGTTAATTCTTAAACATCTGCACAAGAGCAGCACAAGGAACTCCTGTGTCCATCTCACATGGCTGTCCTGTGCCTTGATCTCTAGGTGTGAGCTCCCTAAGCCCTAACATCTCCTATTTTTTGTGATCAGTCCAAACCTAGCTGGTCCTCAGCTGTCTATGAATCCTGTCCTGCAACAGCAACAACCTCAGGGCCTTCCAGACAAGGCTTTGGGCCACTTTGTCTGATCAACACAGACAACACAGTGTTCTCACATTAAATGGGAATTACAGAGGCCRTTGAGTGAAATACAAAACACAGGGACTGATCATATGGCAAACACCCCATCCTGGAACATGCTACAGAATACATGCACACCAGASGTGACCCCCCTCGAGGGAGAGCAACTGGATCACCTCACTAGACCTGGATACTGCAGATAAGTCCAGCTTTATACAGCAGTCTAGGTTACAGCTTTACCTCCCAAATCCACGGTCGATGTGATTTTTTCTTTTGTTTGAACAGGGTTTGCACCCATCCAATCCTTGAACAGGTCAATCACAGCTGGGTACTGAAGAGACTTCAGGCAGGAGGATGAAAAGCAGACAATTGCCTTTAGCTTTTCTCTGTTTTTCAGTTGGGTGATTAGTAATTAATTTCTCTATAATAAAAAATTTACAGAAGCCACCCCATTGTGGGATACACTATTATAACACTTTCATCTCTGAGACAAGACTGTCTTTACAGAATAGCTAAAACCTCAAGGGGGTTCCTCAAACCATCATCTGTGAATGCACAATGGCATCAATTAAGCGCCTCTTGAAACAACAGAAGTCACAGCGTGGGGAGCAAGAGAAATTGAAAATTGCTGAGGCAGCTGCATCAGGCCATGAATCCCAAATCCATGCAGGTCCTCTGTGATCAGAAGTACAGCACTATGTAAGCAGCATTCAATGCCTCAGGCAGTCACTCAGAAAACTCCTCTGCACACATTTGAAAGTTAAAGTTGGCAGCAGAGACAGCAAAACTCCACCCATGTAGAGATAAGGCAACCAGGAATTTGATGATAACAACACAGCACTAGCACGGAGGACCAACACATACACAAATTACGACAACTGCTGTTCAATATTCCATCGAAGGACTTTAGTTCTGCTCTGGCAGGAAAATGCACTTGCTAATCTAACAAGGACTCTCATCTGCAGCTCTGCGTTCTGGATTTGATTAAAGGCACCAGAATGATGTACCTCTATATTTGTGCACACTATCATTCTTGGATTAGTTACATTTGGGGAAAATGGTCTACGTTTACAGAACACTATCATTTGACTATCGTCTAAGTAGGATTGCAAGATTAAAAATTGACAGTTCATTTAAAAATTCATTTCTAAGCACATTAGCAGCTGAAAGGATTTGCAGAAACGATACTGTACAAAAGTAAGTGCTTCTCAGAATTTTAAATACCTTCCCTCTCTGCAAACAAACAGATATCTCCTACTGCATATCTTAAAACTTTTCCTTCCAGTGCCTTGAGGCTGTGAACAGAAGTTCACAGGGGCTATGAATAGAGGTTCACACATTGCTCCTTTCTTAAACCTTTAAAGAGAGTTCAACAGAAAAAACACAACTACAGTCACAGAGGGTATTTGCTTTCAACAAAATTACCATATTATCTTGTTCTCGAAAATGTAACAGAAAACTTTTAATATGTGACAATACTATCAGCTGCCCAAAATATTTTATACAGTATCAGCAGCACAATCTGCTGTCTCGAGGACTGTAACATACATGACGTGACAATGCTGGTGTAGAAGTGCTTTTACAGCATTTAATAAATTAAAAACTCACTACTAGTTAATCTTGAGGAGCCAGGTTGATAAAGTGGTGTGAATCCATGCATGCAAATTGTTGTGACTGTCTTATCTACAGCCTGTGTACACAAATACAGGAGATGATTTGTACTTGTACTTCAGGTATTGATAATGAGAAGTGAGGTCTATCCAGCTACACATCCTCAAGTTTTAAAAATCTTGAATACACAGAAGCTCTGGCCTGCACAGAGGGTGTGCTTTGTACAGAATATAAATTATTAGGAATTAAAACAGTTCTTCTTATAAGAAGAAATTAAGGACATCCATATTTCCTCTTCTTCCTCTTCTTCCTGTCATTCCATCCGATGGGACCATCACTGAGTAGGATGACCAGGATAAATTCATCTCTTCCTGAATTGCACCATAAAGCACACATCAAAGAATGATGGCCTCTAAGAGTAGAATTTGCTGTTACTGACTTTCTTCTCCTTTAATCTTGAGAGAAAAGAAAAGGAAAAAGTCAAGTCTAATAGGAATTTCTCAGAGGAAAACAGTCCACCAAGTTCAATTTACTTGGATATCAATGGCAAGAAATGTGTCAGCAATGAACATTGCAATTTTTTTCCCTCAATAAATGGGAGTAAACCAGTGATTAATGCAGCTGTTCAGCACACATAAGAAAGGGTAAGAACATTTAAAGTCCTGATATCTACTCAAAACATCCCCCTGGTACACGAAGCCTTTTCTGTCTCCCTCACACCCAGCCCAAAGGTGGCAGCAAAGGAGAAGGAACCTTCCCCTAAGCTCTGGATAATGCACTGACACTGAACTGACAATGCTGTGCTGTTACAACTCAATACTGGTTTTATCTTTCGTGGTTTGTGTATCTGTCCCCACATATCTCATATGTGCATGACATTTCCWGGGACATAACTTTGATAGTGTAGCAAGAGTGAAGAGGTTTATTTATTTGTCTGTATATACTCCCAGGCTTTCCTCCTGGCAAGCAGAAGAGAGGGATATAAAACCTCCCAGGATTACATGTGTCACTGATCACCGAGATGTCACTGAGCACACATTCCACAGCTTCTGCTGGCCTCTAGTGGCTTGAGGCCCAGTCTGGCTTCTCTGCAGCCCTTCCTCCCWTCAGATGAGCTCATTCCACCCTCACCACTCTTTAGACGCTCCTTTTGATATGTCTGAGGTTCCCTTCCCATAAATCCTGTCTAGATAGAGCTGCCTTGGAAGGCAGAATGATTACCAACCCACCTGCGGTTGCAAGTCTCCTGGTATATCTGTAGTTTGTGCTCGTTCACGTTGAATTCTTTCAATATAGCATCCCTGTTAGGATTCCTTAGATTCATATGGGTGTCATAAAGGAACAGCTGGTTATTGAGCTCCTCCTGGCGCTTCCGAAGTTGCCGACATGAGGAATAAAGCTCTTCTTCACTTTCCTTCAAAGGAATATTGGAAATCAAGGTAACTTGTAAAACACATTCCCAAAATGACACAGAATCAACATCTTTTGGGGGATTATTTTGTTTTCCTAACCACATTTGAATCACTGTATAGAATGTCTGAGAAATTAGTTTGATGTTTCTGGAATGTTTATGGAAAAACAAACTAACTTAGAAAGCCCTAAAAAAAAAAAACCTCAGCCCTACAGTATGACCAGCCATACCCTCTAACAGTGGCATCAGGGACATTCTAGCACAGGTCTGTTGTACGTGGTCCACAGTAGAAGGTCTCAAAATATTCCACAACCATAAAACAATCATCATTGTCCTAAGGATGGACAATGTGTCCTAAAGGATCACAGTCCTTTAGGACTTCAGATTATTTAAATACTTCAAAACTTTGGATGCAAAAGCTGCCCTGTTTATAGAGTTCCTAGTGGGGAAGAGAACTGGCAGAACTGAAGTCTTAATTTTCACATCAGCAGCAAAACAAGATACTCATTCTACAAGAAATGACATGCAATCAATAAATGTAATAAATCTAAACATTTTCAAAGGCAGCACACTAATGAGAATGCCTCTTTCTGCATTCAGTCCAGATCTAGGAAAATTGATAGGTTAGCAACATACCCAAGGGGTTTCAGTTACAGCAACAACATCCTTTCCTAAACCTTCTTTTTCCTCCTGAAACAAATTCCTACCCAGGCATGGGCTGAAGCAACTGAAACAGCCTCAGTGCTACGCTCCTGATTAAGATTTAAAGAATAATTTATTTAATTTTTGTTTGCAAAGAGGTAGGAAACTATTCCCAAATCACAAAGGAAAAGCAGATTGGTAATTAGCAATTTGCAGGTGTAATCATCAAGATGCATATGTACTACTGTTAGTTCTTGTACATAAATGTATCCACAAAGGTGCRCCTTAAACCTGCATTTAAAAATGTCCACTTCAATCTTTATGTCAAAAACATATACACCATTGAGGCTGACTGGAGTCAGAAAAAACTGAAGACATACATACACTTTCTGAGGGAAGTAAATCAATTTTCAAGCAAATAAGACACACTTAGAAATGCAAAAACCACCTCAGCATAGTACAATTTCTACAATATCAAAAAGCTGCTTAACTTGTACAAGAACTGCATAAGGCCCCACGTAATAATTCACAAATGTGCACGCTTATGTCTACAATATTTCTGCTTTTCTATTCCTGAAAAACTCCACAGCCATCTGTAATTCCTCGTTATAATTTTGTATTTCATCTYCAAGGAGGTGCAGATGGGCTCTGTATATAAACAGGCCTGTTATTAAAGGTTATCATTTTATGGAGGGTTATCGTTTTTTAAAAAGAAGCAGAGGAACAGAGGCAGCCTTGATCTTTTCTGATGCTTCATGAATGATCTGGCTAAAGTTCTAGAGTTGACAACTGCAGTAAGTCTGAGTTTGTTGCAGGCTGCCAAACAAAAGGAAGTTTTTGGAAGTCCTCCTGCCACTGCATTGCCACCCAGAGACATCAGACATTATAAAAATACAGAGCTGAGCTGCATCTTCATTTGGCTTAACAAGCAGAAGGGGCTTCTAGAGTGTGAAATGTGCTACTGTCAGAGGACTCGGTGCTGACAGATTGGGAGACAGACTGCTGCTACGAACAGCGCTTGGAGAGCTGCTCCCGCCCCGGGCAAATACTGATCTGAATTCCTGAAGAGAAACCACGRCAGGAGGGATTTGCAATGTATCTACCAGTGAGGGCCATGCTCAGCATTAGGCAATGGTGAGTTCATCAGTTTTCTCCAAGGCAGCAAGCCAAAAACCAGCAGTTTACGAGGCCTTTTCTATCAGACTTGTGCCCGTGAAATATGAACAATGTAAATATTATCTTGAAAGGACATGGGTCTCCTGTTTACACACACACACAGCCCCCTGGTCTCAGCTTCTAGTCCTCTCCTGCTCTCAGAATCCTTGCCTGGCCCACAGAAGGAACCTACAAGAGCTGTCAAACACTGTCATTGCACAGAGTCAGTTTACATCAGGTGTTACAAGGTGGCTTTGTGAAAACCTCCACAAAGTATGTTTGAAAAAGGTTTCCGCTCCTTTGGGAAGAACAATGTGACTGAATTCAGCAATTTYCAGGGCACAAATCCCTCCAGAGACATAATGACTTACAGTTCACAGAAACTGGTGTTTTTATCAGAAAAATAATGTACACTGGTGTGAAGTGCAGCCTGGGCCTGAATGGTTTAACAGACTACAAATAAGAACTTCAACTTCTTTTTTCCTCTGAATCTGAAGGGTGCTGGAAAGCACCCCGAAATAGCCACTTCCCAGAAGCATCTTTAAACTTTCATCATATCACAAGTGTATTTAAATTACATAATATATTATTGAGAAAGAGTTTGAGAAAAATCCCACAAATCAACATACACAGCAGCACCTTTGGAACACCAACAAACGCTGTTCACAGATCAGCTGCTTCAATGCCTGGATTCATGAGCAAGGGTGCATCATTATTTTTCCCCTATGTGTTTTAAAATACTAGTACTTCAAGTAGGTTTTTAGAGAGGCTTAAAAGAAGCAGATTAGCAGTTTTTTAAGAACTAGATATGTCTTCTACTTGATGGGCTGTTTATTTTAATGAAATACTGGGAGAAATTACTACCTTCTATTGCTAAAGTGATTTCTTTTTATGTAGGACCTTTAAAAAAAGATTATTCTATGAAGCCAAAGCTGATTTTAGCTAGCTTTGCATGGCATCAGTCAGTTAACAAGGAAAGACAACGACCATGCTGTTACAGCAAAAACTATTGGAGGTAATGAGGCTTTGTTTGTGCATTATTTCTTTTAACAACCGTGTAATCTGTCCACCCAGAGGGAGAGTAACTCAATTTGTGCTATTTGTCTTCCCCAGTACCTGCAGAAGAAATGCCTGACAACAGCACATCAGACACAGAACACAACTAATTCCTGGTTTCCACAAAGAACTGGCAACATACACACTAAGTGCACAAAACAAACGCCAGTGGTTCTCACCAGAACTTGTTGCATCTCACAGTGCACCAGAAGCGAGGCCAGCTCTATATCTTCACTGTAGCCATTCTTGAGAGGAACTGCCCTAAAACCTGGGGTGGGGGGAAAACACACACAAAGGGAATTAGAGTCCAGGCAAGGGGGGATCTGCAGTCACAGAAACGGTGCACACTGTGAACATCCTTCAGTGCTCAAATGCTYCTCTGCTGAGAGCAGGCTCTGCTATGGCAATTGGGGAGAAGCAGAAGGCAAGACTGGCAAAATTGAGAAACACCTGATTTCAAATGCTCTTGAAAACTAAAGCAAGCTTAAGGAGCTTCATCGAGGCAGGAGGGAGTCTGGCATCACAGAGGAAGTCACAGTACAATAATGCTCAACAGCACCTCATTACAACCACTGATCTCACCTGATTTGATTCCTTTGATGGGAAAAGTGGCATGTGCTAAGAAGTTGGGATCACTGAACATATCCTCCTCATAAACAACAAAGCGCAGGAATGCCAGATTTGGGTCRTAAATTTCAAATTTCACTTGCTCTGCATAAGGTGCCCAAATTGGATTAAGGCCATTGTCATCTGTAATGAAAAGGAAACATTTGCAGTATGAAGCAATAATTTCACCTCACTCACATATGGGTATGTATCCCAGGACATTTTCTAGGGATACAGAAGCCCAAAAATCCTATTTACCATCTGGCTCATGTTGTAACTTTGCTTCAGAAAGTTTGTATTTGTTTACTTGGTGGAGGAGATAGGAGGAAACTTGGCAGGGATGAAAATCCATGAAGAAAAACTATTATTTGTATTTAAACATATAAAATCTCCTTGGACACRTATTTGTACAAAAAAAAAACAAAAAAACAAACCAACCAAACTAATTAATTGCTCATATTCTTAAGAAGGAAAAGCACTAGGAAGACTAATGTACCTTGGCCCAGTTTTTGTAGTAATGTAAAGAACACCAAGATTTGGTGTATGTGACACAGCCAGAAGTTTGCTCTCTAAAGTCTTGGTCACTTCCCACAGAAAGTTTAAATCATAATCTTATTCTCTGAAGCACATTCTGCTCCTGATTCTGTGTTTATTTTCCACTGGTATCACTGGTTTGGATAATCAGAGCCAAAGCCTGTTGTTTACCAGAGGAACACTGTTGCATCCAGAAATATTAAATGGTGAAATACGAAGTGGCTGAGATATTGCCCCATTTCAATGCACTTAAATGAAGTTTAACACCAAACACATTCCTTATCCAGAACTCCCCAGAAGTGAGCTTTGATCAAACTTCCATTGCATTGCAAGTTAGAGTTATTTACAGCCCTATACACCCAAGCTGTCTCCAAGGGGGTGCCAGTCTTAGAACCTCAGTTTAAATAAACACAGTCTGGATCTCACAGTAATAACTCCCCACTTAAGCCAGACTTTTGGGAACTGACTAGCACTGTTGGAGGMACTCTCAAGACAGCCATTTTTTAAAATATGCAAATGCACAAACTTATGCATGGGCAAAAACATAACAGAATGGGACTATTTTTTTCCAAACTGCAACAGTACTATTTTTTCTAAATTTGATATACATTGAAGTTTCTCAAATTAACTGGCCCCGAGGCAAGCAAGAGAATAAGACTTTGTGMCTCATCAGCCCAGAGCATCAGTTAACTTACTCCCTGCCTTCACACAGTCATCCTCTGCTCACTTTATTTAAGTACCCTGGAAGTATAACCATATCCCTGCAACACAGAAACCCACAGATACTCACTCACAACTGTTGTCTTGAATTTGTTGTTATCATATTCGGCCCCACAAATTTCAACCTCTACAAAGGGACAAACGATGCTTCTACCAAGTTTAGGGAGATGACGAGCACCTAAAACCTGCAAAAGCAACTGTAAATTATAACCACCTCCAAAGGAAACTTGGCAACATTATTGCTGAACAGAAGGCAGCCTACGGAATTAGAGGGGGGAAAAAATCCGGAACATGGAAAAGCATACAGTTTCTCTCTTGAATATGTTTGCATGTACTAAACATACTATCTGTGCCACCAACAACAATACCTCTCATAGCCTGGATAACCCAATGATTTTCATTGTAAAAAAATATATATATCTACTGTAGCTGGCATTCATTACACACAGTGTGCAGCTCCAGACCAGGCCTGTAGCAGAAGTTTTGTTATCTTTCTTCAGTCTTTATTACACACTTATTTCAAGACATTTCTGCTTGGCACCAAGTCAACATGGCAAAATTTTCCAATGATAAACCCATCTCTCGAAGAAAACTGGGAACAACATTCAGATTAAGTTATAGTGTATTAAATATGATGAAGTGGAGGTTCAGCTTATTAGGTTTTCTCTTTAGTTTCTATATTTCATTATAAATATCTTTCTTCCACACTCAAAATCTCTAAACTAATTAGTCTGCTGCTAACCAATCTCCAATAGGAGACTTTTACTGAGAAGTCATTTGATTGGAAATGCAAGTTAGTTCATTTGGAGTATTTATTAGCAATTAAAATTAAATTAAAATCATCCCAGGATTGTGTTTTCAGTCCTGTAGCACGTTCTTCATTAGCATGATAAAGATATGTACTTCTTTTGAGGAATTGAGGAACCAGTGAAGTTAGTTTTATTCTCACACACGCTGACATTTTAAAACAGTATTTTGACAATCTGTCAGATCTTGCTCTGAAACATAATAGCTTTATTTTTAGTTTTATAGATATTTATGACTTGTAAAAAACATAATTTACGAAAGAGATTTACCCTCACTGTCAGAATCATCTGCAATTTCCTCTTTGAGTCATTGGGCATTGGGTCATACTCCTCATTTCTCATGCTCTCTGGCTGCAGCACGTAGCCAGTGCGTCCGTTCAGGGAAAACAAGGCATGGTTCAATTGCATGTATTTATCTAGGGAGAGAGTTAAACAGTCACAACAGAACATTCCCGTTGGAATAAAGCTAAGGAAATACCAGATTAATGGCTCCTCTCCGCAATTCTTTCTGGTCACCACTTTATCAGAAAGTGCTGGAAAGGTAGGAGACTGAGTTGCTTCAGGAACTGAATCTGACAGGCCATTTCTCACCAATTTTAATCCCAAAAAACCCATCTCCATCCACAATTAACTTCTTACCAGGGTGTCATTACCTAGCTGGCCCTCACCAGGAAGTGGAATACAGCCCTCCCTGTGGCTGCACAACTATTCATCCATCTGAAACTCACTGTAAATATATCTGCTTGCTTATCACAAAGAGATCAAGGTGAAATAAATGTTTTAGGGTTTGGGGGCAGCTAGGCCCAGAGACAGGGCTTTTGGAGACCTAGTTTCAGGGCCCAGCTCTGGAAGGCAATCCACACATTAAAAAGCAAACTTCAAACACTCCTTCTTGCAGGGAAATCCAAATAAATAGGACAGTGGCTAGAATGGCAAAAGGCCAGAAAGGGGCTCATTTATAGGGAAATGGAAGGTGGATTAGATCCTTTTTCAATGGATTATTACCTGGAGTTTGGAAGTTGAGAGCCACCATCTGAGAGCCACAAAGCCAGAGGCGAAAAGGGTCATAGTTGGATGAGTCAACCCTCTGTCCTTTGGGATAGACCCGTGTCAAACCCTTCATGTTGTACTTCAACAACTCCAGTGGCTTTTGCTTGACAATGCTCTCTGCCTTGGTTTCCACAAAAGAACGGATTTCTTTGAAGTCAGGATTGTCTACACAGGGGTGGGAGGAAGGAGAGTGGTTACCAAAGGAAGAAGTTGATATTTATACTGTATTTTTAACAACACTTTTTGTTTTACTTTGTTTTGCTTTGTCCTTTAATGCAATAATTGGCACAGTTTTCAGGCAGACATGGCAAATTGGTTGAGAATCGAGTCTGAAAGTTAAAATTGCCTGCCTGCCACACGCTTTGCAGAAGGGCAGATAAGAGCCTATAGTCATGTTCTCATCTCATCATTGCTAATAATGTACTTCTGATCACTATAACACATATTTAAATGAGACATCTTTTCGTGGGTTTAAATGGGGAGAAGAAAGGGTGAGCCAGGGTTAGCCAATGCTTCAAACAATGACTGTAATTATAATGTCTTAACGGCAGTGACAGCTTATTAAAAACATTTGCAAAGAAACTTAAAGAAAAAGGGCACATTTGCTGGCTTCTCCAGCAGCAATGACAAAAAACTGGAATACAAAGTACATATTTCAATGTCAGAATCCACAGCTGCACTTACACAGGCCCCAGTTATATTATGAAGCTATATATCATTCCAACAGCTTAGACCTGGCAGACATGTTCTTACAGTAAAATCACATCATGCACAGCAAACCTATTTTTGAAGGTTTTTTACAAACAAATCACAAGTGTTCTGCCAGAGTTTTTAGTCCCAAAAAAGTCAATTGACACATAACTAGTGAGCTTCTTCATGGAATACACCTCTGAGAGGGTGTCTCTAGTTAACTAATTAAAATTTGTGACAGTTTTTTTGTGATAGATGAACAGCACCGAGTTCCCTGGTGTACAATTTCAAAGTGCTATTAAAAACTGCCTGAGTGAGGCTGAACTTTGTTTTCCAGTAGGAGAGATTTTATCTTCAGGCCTAAAATCCCAACCAACATCTGTAAAGATGGTAGAAAGGATAAAACTCAGACATARTATTAAAGGCAATACCTAAATTGTCCTTGGTTTTGCTTGTTGGCTTGCAGTAGATTACCAGATCAGATAATTCAATAGCAATTAATTGATTCTTTTCCCAGTATTTCCTCCTATTCTCCTGGAAAACATAACAAAGTTTTAGATTATAGACACACTGAGTATTATGGCACAGTAGCTCCAGGGTGCACTCTAATGAATGCCTTCTTTGGTGCCCAGATTCCTATCTGATACTTTACACACTTGCACAGATGCAATGCACTTTMAAACCCAACTCAGAAAACAGGCTATAACCAAGTGGTGAGGTTTAGCTGGGGATGTGGTCTTAGGGGTATTTTTTGGTGGAGAGAAAGGTGTTGTTTGGGGTTTCTTTCAAGCAAGGGTTTCAGTGCTTCCCTGATCAGTCTTTCTCAGAATCCTGGCAACACATTTTTTTCCTTTAATGTGACTCTACTCAACCCATTTTTAGTTACAYTCTTAACCCTGTAACTCATATAAATGCAAATGTATGCAGAAAAAAAATGCAAAGGGTAGTGAAGTGTCTCTSTATTTATTTATAATCCTTAGCAGAACTTAAGTCTTGTTAGTAACTTCCAAACAGCAAAACTCAAACCCTCTGAGCATCATTGCTATGTAGTTTTCTATTTTTGCCCCAAACCCATAACGTTCTGTATGGAAAATCATGTGCAATCTCGTTGAAATCCCCAGTACCAAACCCACTCTCTACTTCCATGTTTGCAAGCACCTGCTCTGTGGAAGCTGAGCAACGTTCCCTGCCAGCAGAGATTGGGAACTGCTGGAAGCAGCAAGATGTGTCCTGAGTGGAGACATTTGGGCTGGAGGCTTTTCAGACACAAGAAGCAGCTACAGGATAAAACATGTTAGAAGAGTCCCATGCTGAACAGTGATTAGCTTTGGCACAAGAGACCATGAAGCAGCAGCAATCAGGAAGCCTTCCAAAAGAATTCCCTCACCAAGATAAACATTAAAGGAATGAAAACCAGAACTAGGGAGCCACAAGTTTCCAGAATGTCTCACTGAACCTGAGATTATACATTGAAGTCTAAGAAAAGCAAAGGGGGAATACAGTGTTTAGACTTGGAAATAACCTTGGGAAAAAGCTCAAAAATCTCATTGTACTTAGTCATCCACCACAGTTCCCAGACATTGCTCAACAGTAACCAGAACTCCAAACAGCAAAAGACCACTTTTAGATGGCATGGGCTTATGTCTAGACAGAACCCTCTGGTGATAACCAAGCAGGAGAGCTAACAATGAACAACCACTCCTGGGAGCACGGCAAGTGTCAGTGTTGAGTAGAGATGACAAGATAAATGAAGCTCAGGGATTTTTTTTTTTGTGTATAACAGACATGGCCCAAAATCAAACTCATTTAAAAATCCCCCATGTATCACACTGCAGCACAGTGTTAACTCATTGTGCTTTTTCCTTCCCCAAAATTCAGCCTGTGAACTGTACTGGCAACAAGGCCTTTCCTCATCTTCATCCCCTCCCCATGCAGCAGTCAGTCTCTCATGTGAACTTTGTAGAGGCCACGCTGTGAGAAAAGCCTCCCAACTGACAGAAATGAGTTTTAAAGCATCTTTGAACACAGACTGTTTAATACTTCTCCTACTGTATGGAGAAAGAAAAAGCTGCCAAGCTCCTGAAGAGCCATTGTTGTAGCACAAAAAACATTCAATTTAGAGACACTTCTTTTAGGTCATGTTTCTCTTTTTCTCATTTTTATTTCTAAATGAAAGCCTGGCAGAAGAACTGTCTCTCTCCTCCCCCAACAATAGGTCAACAGCTCCTGTTGCTTCTCCCCTTGCTGAATTTACAGTCCTCTGCTTGAGACATCAACTTGTCTGCTATAAATAGGATTAGGACGACCCTCAGAGCATTACCACTCCATATGACAGATAAACAGCATGAGCCAACATGATACTGAAACACATTTTCCATCAGTCATATCACCCACTGAACAATAAAAGGTGAATAAAAGCAACAAAAAAGAGTATCCTTAAGCACAGCCACTGCAAAGGACTTTTTGGTTACATGAAAGACTTCTTAAATACTAGAAAAGATAAAAGGGAGGTAAATTAGTACATCAGAACAGGAGAAGAAAGTCCTGAAGAATGTSTTTAAGTGGCAGTAGAGGGACATAGAAGCTAAACTTAGGCAGAATCCTCGACTCTTTAGGCAAGTGTTTGGAAATACTACTATTGAAGAACTGGGAAATCCAGAACGTGCCTATTAGTTACAAATAAAGTATTAGCCAAACAATTCCCTATCAGTGCCACTGCTTTCATTGGAAAGCAGAGTTGGTAAAGAGGATTAAGAAGAGTTTAGGGAATGGCAGCTCAGATTTCAAACATACTCACTAGTGCATTCACAGCTCTGAAAAGAACAGTCTGATATCTGAGCTTCTGCTGCYTAACACTGCGATGAACCACTAAAGATGTAAACCAGTAACCAGATGTAAAATTGTAATGGTATCTACTTTGGCCTCCTAAGCACACTTCACTGAGGGGCAGGCTGCAACACAGGCAGCACTCTGCTGAAAAACTCCTGTTAACATCAATTTACATAAAATGCTAATTCATGTACCATTCCCCAGAGAGGTTATGGAACAAGAGTCACAGCACCAATAAAATGAACAGACAACAGCAATATGCAAGAGGGTGAAGGACCATGTGAGAGAAACATTTAGCAGTGTAGGGCAGATAAGACAAATTGTAAATTTATAGCAGTACCTTATAAAAAACAACAACAGATAAAATTTAAGCAATACCTCTTCTGCAGTTTTCCAAGTGATCTCACGGATACTTTGGTACCATTCAAAGAGTTCTTCTACTTTATCAGTTGCAAACTCAACACACGGATCTTCCGGATTCTTAGGTTCCAGAATGAAGACAAAAGGCTTTTTGTGTTTCCCTTGTGGCATTTTCACTGTTAGGTAATACCATAGCAAGAAATTTATACTGAAATCCAACAGTTCTTTTTCTAAGCTGTCATTGTTGATTTATTGCAGTAGTTAGTATTATGAAGTTTCAACATATTAATTGTGCTGGCTATATTAATACAAGTAGGTGTTTGAGAGGTTTGATTTGGCTTTTTTTTAAATCTCTCTGTTAAACATAAAAGAGTCTACTCAACACAGAAAGCTCAGGAGTCCATGCATAAGCATCAGGAAATACATACCAACGTTGTAGGTATTGAGCACCAGGATGCCACGACACAGAGAGCCCAGTGGGTTGTCCTCAATAATCTGAAAAACATGAGTTAAATCTGACCATAAATCTCTTGAGTGAACATGCCCAGGACATGAACAAATAATAAATGTGCATCATTAAATCTAACCACATGCCTGTGTTTAAAAACCTGTTTTCATATCAAAAAAACACATGAGAATCTCTTCAGTGTGAGCAGTCAAAACAAGACTACTTTGTAGTAGCTTCTGTCCTGACACAACTGCTCATTTTTCAAAGCTGTTTAAGGTTACAAAAACCAGGGTGGAGGAAATCTAATACTTGTGTTTCTCTCCAAGGACTCCTGGAAAGTCATTGGAAGTGCTTAAGAACAACAAAAGAAATCAATGTTTTGTTTTTAAAATTCAAAAATGGCAAAACTGATTACTGTGGAGTTCTGTTTTCTTTTGTTCAAGAGCTCTTTGTCCAAGACACGGGACCAGATTTTTTATATTCCTTTGACAAAGAGTATTGAAGTTATGCATAAAAACTTGATAATGGACAGTAAAATTATTAGTAAGATGTATGGACATATGACTTTTATTAGCAGAAAACAATCAGAAACTCCTAAAACCTCACCAATTCAGCTTTTGTAGAATCACAGAATACGCTGAGTTGGAAGGGACCCACATGGACCTATCTCCTTAAATATTTTTCTGTGACAAAAATATTCAGCAGCAGAGAACAATGCAGAATGCATTCATTCCTCTACTCTGTGCTCTCTCAAACACAGCACAAACAGTTGTGAGTGTATAAACCAGACTTCCAGCAGGTAGCCAGGGAAATGGAGCAGACAAACCATAGCCCTCACCTGATTTTCAAGCTCAGCAGAGTTATCAGATGACAGATCTTCAACATAATTAGATGGAAAATAATGTTGGACTTTTTCTCCATAATCCCCCTTCCACCTGAATTTAAACAGACAAATAGAGAGAATAGAAAAAAAAAAAGTAGTTAAAGAGCTTCAACAGGCCATTAATGAAGCAATAATCCCCAAGAAATTGGTCATTAATATCCCATACTAGATTGTCTAACTGGCTATCACCAAAATATAAATGATGAAGTAGCTAAAAGCTCTAACAAAGTGATCATTAACTGTAGTAACAGATGATTTCAGAGGGATTACAGTTACTGTAAACTGCAATTAATGACTTAAGAGGCTTTTTCCCCCTCCAGTACTAAAAATACTATTATGTGGTTGATTACCCTGTAGAAACTACAGGGAAACATTAGATTCCCAGCCTTTCCAAGCAATTTACGAGCCAGCTAAAAAACAAAACCTGTTATGAAAAGAGACTGTACAGAGAACTGAAAAAGGTGGGTTGGATTCCTGAGAAATGCTTAGCAGAGCAAGGACAGAAACACAGAAATGACTGCAGTGGTAAAAGATGAGTGACTTCCCAGAATACACAAATGTTCAGGAAGGATGAATGTAGTAAGGGAAAAATACTGGATATACTGGGTTATGGAGGTTCTGCAGGCTGAGGTTATTGCTGTGGGATAGTAAAATGGAAAAGACATGAAAGGAGACTTGAGGATGAGGGGGGTTTGTGTTGGGGTTTTTTTAATACACTGGCATTAAGATTTATAAAGCCACAGTTATTAAGCAGCAATCAGACAACAGGCAGTTTTTAAGAACTACTACTCAAAGCTCATTTTCTCCTCCATCTAGTAAGTCACCAGAAGTTCTCCCATGAGGAATCTTTGTCCTTACCAGCCTCCAGTTTCCTTTGTGACATTATGAATTAAAGCTCCTCGAGAGAAGCTCAATTCATCACTCCTTTTGGCTCTGTAGTCATACAAGGCTTTCACTGTTCTCTGAGGCTTTAAGAGAAACAGAGCAAAGGGGTCATCTGAGGGGACAGGTCATAAAATAATCAATAATGCAATCTTAAAAAAAAATAGGGAGGATTGGATTATTTTTTTTTGTTGTTAGGAAGCTTAGAAAACAAAATACTGAAGTTCCAGAGTGACATCTATTGGTGGAACCAAGTGATGCTGCCTTGTTATTCTTCAAGTTTCAGCTTGGAAAAAAAAGAAAAAAAAATTCTTTTATGGGTGCTGCAACTTAATTATGGTAGAAAACATAAAAAAAAAAAAAGTTAAATAGCAATCCTCTGTTTTTATTACATGTATTCATAAGCATTTGGAGTTTGCAGACTTAGATGCCTAAAACCCTCCACTTCAAAACCACATCAGCTATCCTGCTGGTCACATTTCCTTTAGGAAGACATGCACTTTTAGCAGGATGAGCTAAACCTTTATCTTGAATTTACTACTACCCAAATTCTTCAGCAGCAATGCAAATTCATTGGCCAAAAAGACTAAAAAGAATTACAGTCACAAAATTTACAAGCAGGTGATTTTTATGAGAATTTACAAGTAGGCAGGCACTAGCAAGAATTACACATAAATAATGTTTGCTGTGCCACTTGTTTTTAAAACAGTATATATCTCTTAAAAGAAGACAAACTTTGATAACTCATTAATAGACCAAAGGCACCATTTTCATATAGAAAGCACAAATAAACTCTGCACTTATTTGTGCATGCAGGTCATGTTTGCTAATGGAGCAAGTGTGTACAGACACCCACAGGCACAGAAATGGGGTTTACATGTTGTACTTTCTTTCCACGAAGATGTAGCCTTCTCAAATTGAACCTTCTCACAGGTATTTCATTAGGGGCACACCTGCATAAGCATGCACCCCACACCAAATCACCTCCACAGACCTCATAGCAAAAAGTGCCCCAATTCCCAGTCTGAATGAATCAGTAGAGGATTTGCACACAAGAAAATGTATGGGTACAAATTTTAAAGAGAGGCTAGAAAAAAGTCACACCCTTTACAATTGTGCTGTCCAGTCCCCCATAGATCAAGCAGCCTGATGCTTTCAATTCTCCTTTTCATGACTGCTAACAGGAAACCAACAAGCCTAATTTTCAGAAGTCTGCAGTAAGTGTGAATATCTCTCTCTAAGCATACCACTGTGGGGGTGATTTCACTGGGCTCCACATACATCTTGACATCATAGAGGGCATTGATATCTTTTTCCTAAAAACAAGAAGGAAAAAAAAGTAATGAAGTTTCAGGAATAAAAAATTATAAAAGTACTTCATGTTTATAGAACATTCATTTATGAAAGCACCTTTCTGACAACACATAGGCAAACAGAAGAGGAGGGAAGCCAGACACCTCTGTTTTGCTCACTTCTATAGCAGAACATAGCTGAACATGAGTTTGTTATTTAATCTGTCTATGCTTCAGTTTAACGAACAGTAAAACCCAATGACACAGCAATACCTCACAAAGGTGTCTCTTAATCAGTCAAATGGCTTTTCAGTTGTGAGTACCCTTCCATGTGCAAGCAGAAAAAAACACCTACACTTGTGATTCCTGTGTTACAATACTTTAGTACCAGTATCGGTTTCACTATTAGATAAAAATTCTAGAACACTATACACAGTAAAATTTTTCATTTTATTCTCTCCTTGTGATTCCATTTGAACTCAGTCCTAAGATAGAGAACCTTTGCTATAGGCAACATTATAAAAAATCCTGAGGTCTAAAATCTTTTCAGTCCCTTTTAGTCTCCCCAGAAGAAACAAAATTCCCAGGTTGTTATTTCCTCAGACACGCCAGATGTGGCTTCCTGCAGCTTCTAACAGACATATATTTGAAAAGTGAAGACAGCACCTCAGGCTTCCCAAAAGCCAGTTACCTCAGCAAAGCTCTCTCAAAATGAAACACATCCATCCAGAAAGTAGACCTTTATCCTCAGCTAATTACCCAGGCTCCTAGTTTAGTCAATGGATAGAGACAAGTCTCTTGGGGAGATTTTCTCAGGCTTATCTCAAAGAGTGAGCCTTCAGAGAGAGGTACCTTTTACCACAGAAGGCAGTAGGACACCGTCCCTGAAACGTCCACTGCCCATCCAGCATGAGAGGCACAGCAGAGTATTTTTTTCTGAAGTGCTCAGCAATTGGCACCTGCATGATCATTTTAAGATCTCTGCCCACTTCAGCAGAAGAAGACAGGGCCAGCTGTAGGCAAGGCTATTACGAAAAACTCATTTTAGTAGGGCAACGATCCCCCACTACCCAGTGCAGCTTCTCTAACCAAATCATGAGGAAGGCAAGACTTGACCCGTAATCAAACATGAAGCTTTCCTTCACGTGTCTCAAGACCTTTGTGAGAGCAGTCAGCATAACCATCTCAAGTTTGCCAGAGATGCTGCACCAGAGCCAGCGCCCAGCCCAGCTGCCCAGGCGCAYGCCGTACCGTGCTGTAGCGCTCCAGCAGCTCCTCGGTCACGGGGTAGCGCAGCTTCATCTTCCTGTACAGCGGGTGCTTCTCGTAGTACGTCACCAGCTCCACCAGGCTGTCAAAGTAGGCCGAGGTGCCCAGCACAAAGTGCCGCCCTTCCTGCTGAATTCGGAAGTGCTTCACCTTCCCCTCCGCCCTGCGGGACAAGGGCAGGGCTGTAAAAGGTGTCGGTGCTCGCAGGGACGGCACCGGGGCCGTCAGYTGGACCAAAGCTGCTTTGTGCACCTTAACCGTGTGAAATAACTTCTCCCTCTTTTATTCAATTATTGTGATTATTATAATCATTTTGGTAACTAGCAAAATCAATTTTTAAAGCAAAAAAAATCTCTTGTGTTTGCATTGATGACAGTAAAACCATCCATTGACACCCATCCCACCCACAAAGATCCCCTACACCCTTTTCAAGCTGCTCAAGTTTTGGTACTTCTTGGTTTCCCTGCTGTGAAACAGTTTTATTGAGATGTTGCAGCTCCAGTTACTTCAATATCTACCTTGGTAACAGCAGAAAGTTTCAACTCAAAGTACACAGGAAACTGGGGAATTTTGGACGTCTTCAATACACAATAATGCATGTAAGTAAGTAACTTTGTATGTTGCTAAATTATGCATTTTCAGAGAAACRCTATTTGATCTGAAGCCATGATGGAGAACACCACAATTCAATACAATTCATCTTATTAATTTTTTTACAAGAACAACAAAACTATGCAAAACTATTTTCCCTGACGAGAAGAGCTAACAATTTCACTTTGACATTTCTTTTCAGTTATAGGAGAGGTCAGGATTTCTAGGGGATAAGGACATAAAAGCACTGATGATCCTGCACTGAAGGAAACTTCAAAATAACACCTTTAGCAAGCAGTGTCAGAGAACAGAAGAAGGACCATGCATAGTTCTGTATGGGCRGAAGGAGGCAGCTGGTGCTCAAATAACCTTTACAAAAGCCTAAAGGTTGAGGCCAGTCACAAATTAACTCCTGTACACATTCTCATACATGGACCTGCTGCACAAATCAACCACACCAATTATTCAAAGTTTGAGAGCAAGAATATCATGACTCAGACCATTATTTTTTAAATTAAAAAAAACMAGAATATTGTTGGGTTACTAGGAAAGGTAGTCATGTCTGTCTTTTCTTACCTGAAAGTCATGGCAAATGAATCAGGTTCATCCCTCTTTCTAATGAGAAAGGCTCCATCTCGAGGAATTCTCATGAGCATGTCTTCTGCCTCRCCCCGACTCAAGTTGTCATAGTACCAGCTGCAACAGTTAAAAAACAGAATGGATGAAGCATTACAAGGCTTGTCAAATGTCATTTATGAAGAATAACAGACAGTGTTATTAACAACAGAGTTTCAAACATTTTAAGAAAAATTATGCATTAGATTTTCCCCATCTTGGCATCTATGACAGCAGTTTATTACAAAACATTGCAAGACAGCAATTTATTTCAGATGAAAGCATCAAGAATATATCAGAACACCTTGTCTATCTGAAATAACAAAACATAAATCTGCATTTGTTCCTGAAACAAAGGYGCAGGATCCTGCTCTTAGTGTGCCMTTCAGTTTTCAGTAGTTTATTCCATTTTGACACAGGAGATATAATGTAAAGCCTAAACATAGACAAAAGAAAGACACTAGGTATTTTAATTTTTATTCAGAGCTTGATTTTATCTTTCACCATAGGGAAAGACTATCTTGGATCTAATGTGCCTTCAGGGAAGCTGTGGCCACYTACACTGGCAGTCTATCTCCAGCTTATGCAGAAAGGCAGGAAAGTCTAACCCTTAAACTCTACCTTCCCCTCTCCCTGGCTTCCAAAGTTGTCTATGGGTGGTCAGTGACTCCCAGATCGCAGGGGGCCAAAAAAAAGAAGTTTAAAGTCACAGATCAGTATTTTTTACATGCAAAAAAGATTTACTTTTGCTCACTGCAAGGAAAACAGAACAAAGGGCAGTGATTACAGTGTTCTGCCAACAAACAAGAGCAAGCTCTGCCCAGATCTATGACAGACAAATACCAGCTGGAAATAAACACAAAGCTGTGCTAGTTCCTGTCACACGGGGTGAAGTCAGCCTAACCAGCCCTGACAGGGGTGAGGTGGAGGGTGGGATTACAAAAACGTAACTGCTTGGGCTCACTGCCCCACTAACAGAGCTTCCAGATGGCACAGACCATGACCACTTAGTTGCCAACTCCTGAATACCTCATCCAACCCACTSGGTGTCGTAAAACACTGCACAGACAAAGGAGCAATTGCCACATTTCCACAGCATTACAGTTCTCGCTGATTTTCCCAGTTGCTGCTAGGAAATTGCTTTCCCAGTGACTGCTCTGTGTTGAACCAGGTTCTCAGAAASTCAGTGGTTCTACTCAGCATCCTTCCAGGATGCCTATTCCTCCAATTTCCATGGACAAGCAAAACTGAAGCGTGCTTCTGCAACCAGGGAATTTTCTATGCTAAAGTCCAAGACCAAGGACACTGACACAACAACAGTGCTTGCCTTCTGCTGTACGTACTCTTTAGTCTCGTGAGGGCTGGGGTTAGGCACAGCATCCGTCAGGCGCAGCTCAAACTCAGCACACCTCAAGTGGGCCTCCTTGTAGTGTTGGATGAGATCATAGATGCTATCAAAGGTGAGGTTGTCTGTCAGGTAGTATTTCACATTGTCCACATCACTTGTGGAACGGATCCGGCAGTGCTGGACTCTGCCTGACCTCCTGAAGGAGTGGAGGGGCATGAGGGAAATAAAGGTTTTATAACAGATTTTCTTCTTTTGAAGCATTGCCCCACCCATTTCTGGTTAACTACTTCGTGAGCTTGTGAAGAGGCAAGAAATCTSTATCATCTTGTAAAACAACCAAAGTAACAACAGCAACAAAAATCCTGACAAGGGGGATTTGGTCCTGAGAGGACCAAAAATAATCATTTTCAACTGACARTGGTTTAAAATCTGGCATAAACTTATTCTGCAAAATTTGCTCTGACAGCTCTCYGGGTCAGAAATCTGTCTGACACTATTCCTCATAATGTCCCAACCAGAAGAAAAAAGAAAAAAACAAACCCAGACTGTAAAAAAAAAAAAAAAACCCAAAACACCACAACCAAAAAAAAAACCAAACAAAAAGAAACCCCCAAACCAATCAACCAACAAAAAAAATCACACACAAAACCCCCCCACAAAAAAAAAAAAAAAATCAAGAAAACAAAGAAAAAAAACYCTGAAAATTCTTTATTGTTTTTCTTCTAGAAGATCCTTACACTGAAAAGATCTGCGTCTGCTAACAAAGGTACACTCATGAGACTACCTTTTCAGTGTAGCAATTTATCCCTGAATTAAAATACCTAATTTTGGCCCACTCATTGAGGAAATAATAAATCCTGTATCTTTCTAGAATACTAGAAAAGTTGAGGGGGAGGAATCAAACTGGTCATTCCTCCCCTGACAACTCTGCCAAAATGCACTATGCTATACTGAAGTTTAATTTAGAAAGCAGTCTTTCCCAATCCCATCAATAACATTCTAGTGTTATTCCTATTTCTTCTCAGCTAGAAATGTATAAATGCATATTTGAAAAATACACAYATTTTTGTGCAATGCCATAAAACAAACAAATCCCACATTACATTTGTGTGACAATGACCATACCAGAACGACAAGGTGTAATCATCAGGGAAAGCTTCACTTTCCCTAACCAGGAATGTCCCATCCTTGCCACCCATTTCAGCACAATATTCCTGGAGCAGTTTCTCAGCAGTTGTTCTCCCCCCTTTCATTTTCCCATGGAACCATTTCTCTTTTAAGTGCAGTTCAGTACGTTTCACCTCCTACATCAGAAAATAAGAACTTTTTATAGCGCATTTCTAATTTTACATTTTCGAAACAAATTACTTGTTATTGGTGATATAACARTCTAATATTTCAGGATTTCAGCTCTTCCTAGGCCTGAACTGTCCAGCCAATCACCTTTATAGTTACCCTGCTTTACCATCCACAACAGCCAAGTAACAGTGTTAGCAACACAACAAACATTAGTTCATTCTGCTTCGTTTGATAACAGCAGTAATACTGAAAAGATTTAGTGCACACATCAGGATTAGCATATAAGTACTGAAGTTATATTTCATTGTCTTTGTACTCCTCTTTGCAAGTTCTCAGTCAACCAAGGGAAAAAGTTATTTTATTAAAAATAAGGTTAACTGGAGTGAATCTTGGAAAAGACCCTTTTTAAAATGTTTTATCTCCAGATTTGTTATCTGATACAGAACCTCCACAGTTTCATTGGCATAAAAAATACACATCTGTAGAYATTAAATAATCTGAGATAATATAAAGAACATGCTAAAACAATAAAACACAGCCATCACCTTGTAAGGATCTTCATCAGCATTCTGTTCTATATCATCACTGAATGAAAGCTTTTCATCAGCAATAGCACAGTAGTGCCGAGTCCATTTCTGAAAGTTGGGAGATATTAAAACCATTAACAGAGGGAAACTCACTAACCACAATCTCAAAAYAAGGTGCAACAATAAACAAAATACCTTCTTCCCCTCATCCACAGCTGTTCAACTGACAATATTACTTACACAAATATTAAGAAAATTCATGTAAATTTTCAGTACTACAGAGCTGAGTAATACAAACTGTAGCAGATGTCAGAGAAGTAATACCTGTTCTATTGTGTCCCACATGTAAAGTTCTCCTTGTTGCGTCTTTTCTTCTTTCTTGTCTTCCAAGTTCACATCAATGTCTCCTTTTGGCCCCAGTTTTTTGTGCTTAAAAACAGAAAAACCCCACCACATTCATACACTCAGAATCACACATAAAATTGGTCATAATGTTTCAGCATACTCAGTATGACTGGAAGTACCTCCCTCCATTGCACAGCCATGTTCTGTCATTATCATAACAGCAGCTGTTCCACAAGGAACAACAGGGCTGGAACATCTTTCTTTAAAATTTAGATCCCATAATAAAGGTTAGAAAAATCTAGTAGAGGTATCATTGAAGCAGTGAAGAAACAAGTAGTTTGATAAGATCTCACCATTCTTTAGAGAACAGAAAACACGAAGTGACACAGACCAACAAACAAGGATAAACAAGAAAGCARGGCATAAGGAACAAAAATCAAAAAAAAGGAAGATAAGGAATTAAAATTAATGGGGAATTCACTCTTGTACAAGAAAAATGAGTACAAGGGAAATCTTTTATGGAAAAAAAGGGGCCAAGTTCTATTCTCTTGAGAGTGCTCACAAAAAACAGTGTCTTAAGGGGCCACAGGCAATATCAATTACTTAATTGCARTTAATGATGGGATTGTCTCATATCTAGACCTCAAGCACATTCAGTTGTGCACAGCCTACTCTTGGCAGATTTCAATTTGACAGGCCTATCTGAAAAATCTCACAGGCCAGTGAAGTAGGTGTTGCCTCTGACTGTTTACTGACAACATTTTCCAAACAAAAGCCAAACAGCACCTGGCAGTTCACCGGCAGGTGCTGATCTATTTAAAGACTCTTCAATGCTCTTTTAGACAGCACAGAGTGATACGGATGTTCTCTTGTGCACACTCATAGTAGTTTGTAATTCCTTTAAATCAGATCTGCCATGTTATTAATCATGTGCCTATGCAAGTCCCCTGTGTGCTCTGCAAGGAAACARCAGACAGTCTGGAGAGAACAAAAAMAACCAAACCAAAACAAAAACTGAAGTACGGAACTTTTGCACTTTATAGTGGGCTTCTATTATTTCCAATCTTACATTCAAGAGTTGGATTCTTATAGCTATCTAGCCTTATTTCTTCCATTCCGATGTTTAATACATAGGATGCWGTACTGCTACAAGAGCAAGAAAATAGAAGCATGGACAAAAGGGATTATTATTTTACTAAAGAGATCACGAGCAGCCCTCAGATTCTTCACCGCTATTTGCCTTTCAAAAACTTCTACGGCAGTTTCAGTCGGAGAACTCTTCTTTTGGTTATGCTGTAGTAGCACAACAGTGATAAAGCACCTGCACTGCCCACAAGGTACAACACTAACAGGGCCTGCCTGCTCAGGGCAGCACCTCTGTGTTTCACAAGTGGTTCACTGAACTGCGTATTTAAATCGCACGGAGTCAACAGTCACTCATCAATTCRGGAAATCCTGACAACTCCAGCGTGCAGCCGCAACAGCTTTGGGTTCCACTGGAATGAAAGGCAGTCTTTGAAAAACAATAGTAATATTACTCTATCTTTTTATTTAAGAGCATACTTTTATCATTTTTAAGCAGGCCACGTGGTGTAAAACGTCTATGGTGAACATCTGCAGCAGCAAACCCTTGTTGAAATTTAGCAGTGACATTTCAGGAGCTGGAAGACTTGAGAAATGAGCTGGCATTTGATCTGGCACTTGAACTGCCAACACCAAGAGCAAGCACCTTCCCATGGAGTTTTACAGAACACTGTACATTACTGCMAACTGTAACTAGTACACACTTCAAGCAAGGGGTTTCTTGTGTCTCAACAGAAACTAAGGTGTGAAGTCAGAAAAGTATTTCTGGCTCCTGCTCTTGTTCTCCTATTTTATCTCCCAGCACACAAAACAAGCCCACCTTGATGATGATTTTTTCTTTCAGCTGRGTTGGTGATGGGAGCTGATCTGCACTGGCTTCAACAGGCTTCATTAAAAGCTGATCCCCAAACACCTCCTTGAACACTTTGGCTATGTGTCGCTGCTGCTCCACACTGCAGTGCTCTTCAATTGACAGGATGACTGGGTATCTTTGGTGGACAAAACCAAGGTGAATGAAGACAATTTCTTTTTGCTGCAGCTGACAAGGCAAGGAAAACAACACCCTCCCTCACCCCTCAGATGAGAGAAAATATTTAAAGGAAACAAGAAGACAAAAGGAAGAAATAGACACAACAAATAGTAACAGATGTGCAATCACAGAGTTGCTAAGGTCAGAAGGGACCTGTGGAGGCCTATCTAGTCCAAACCCCTTCTTTGGGAAGGCCCAACTCCTAGGTTAGATCAGGTTGTTCAGGACTTTATCCAGCCAAGATCTGAATAYCTGCAAGGACAAAGATTCCCTCCAAGGTCTCTGGGCACAGTTTCAGTGCTTAAGCCCCGTTATGAGAAAATTTGTTTCTCCCCTCCTCAAAATCATGTCTGTTTTCCTTCTCACGTACTCTGAGAAGAGTCTGAAACCATAATGCATCCAATATCATGGTTGTCACTAACACAATGTTCCTCTGCAGACACCGATCCACATGGGAAAATATTGCCTGTGTCCAACTGGTAACATGGAAAAACAGCACACTGACAGCTGGATTTCTTTTCCAAATTTTGGGTAATAATTTTCATGTTTAGGACATCTCAGCACAAGTTATAGCAGGGCAAAGACGCAGATTTAAACCCATGTTAACAGTACATGTGACATGCTATGAGTTCTACATCTTCTCACCTAGGACCTCCGGTACAACACAAWTATCACCTGATAGACATATTATTTGTCAATTGTACTATTTTATTAATTTTTTTAAAGACTTAAGACATACCATTAAGCATTTGAAGTTTCACTTTCAACTTAATAAAAGAAGACCCAAACAAGGAGCTGGAAACCACCTTAGGGTACTCACTATCTTCCTTAGCAACAAGTGGTTACACTTGAGAAATTATACAAAAACAGGCTAAAGGAAAATAAAACAAAGCTTACTCAGATGTCACAAAGGCATGGTCTTTGATTGCCTGTACTACGTCATCAAATTTGATCTTTGTTGTCCGTGTCCATCCATGGTAAATGATGGGTTTCCCATCAGGACCATCCCAGCAATCCACTAGGAAAGACAAGCAGTGGAAAAAGTAAGAGATCAAGCAATTCCTTAAATTACTCTATTAGAAAGAATACATGCAAAACTTCAGTGTTCTATACACTGATTCATAGACTTTCATGTTCTAATAAAATATTCTATCAGATGAATTTATATCTCTCACAGAGGAAACTGAGTTTACTTAAGAACAAGACAAACAAAATACATTATAAAATCTTCCCAAAGCATTATTACGTGAGAATCTGGAAGTAAGAGATTCAGGCAATAATASTGTCAGTCTACAAGTTTACAGTAATTTTCCAGGGATAAATACACTCCAACAAGTGACAAGTTGAGAGCTTCTGTCTTTCGTTGATTTTAACCCTGAAACTCCAATTTGAGGGTTTTGCATTAGTCAAATAAATAACATGAAATTGAAGTGAAAATTCTCAATAAGGAACACAAGCACAGAGCTGGAGACACACAATCAATGGAGAACAAATGCACCCAGACATCAACTGATTTACAAGCAAGTTAAACAGCATGACAAAAGGCACCACATCACAAAAATCTCTGTGCCTTAAGCTTGTCTGTATTACAACGAAGGTAAATACATTATCTATCTGTGCTACATAAGTACTCCAGTTTAAACCCTAAGCTTTCATACAGATTCAAGACTGAATGTTTGGTGTACAGTGAGAGAAGATATAGGAAGACTTTCTTAAAACTCCATGGGAACAAGAATCAGAGGAAGTGAATGGGGCACTGGTGAGACATAAGAAAAACAGTTTAAGGAATCAGTGTTTTTTATATGACTAACTTCAAATTCAGAAAACAAACAGTTCTTTATTTCAGTTCTTTTTACTTTTTTGGTAAGCAGGGGAAACTACTTGTACAGASAGCAGGTTACAAACCACTCCACAAGCTCTTTACTCACACTCAATACACCGACATCCCATCCTAAGGCACCTGATGTAAGCTTCTGTGGAGGATTCACTGCGAAGCTGGTCTCCTGTCAGGTATCTAAGGAATAAAAGGAAATGTTAAAAGACAGGGAGTCAATTTTAACCAGTTCTGACTCTCACTGGGTGACACTTTGCCTCCTCTCATGGAGAATTTTTTTTTTCCTTGATTTTTTTTTTTTTGTTTTGATGGAAGACCCAGACTTTGCTGAACACGCTATCAGATTTTCGAATGGATCAAATTAGAGGAGGTTAAAGGCTCAATCTAAACAGCARCCATACTTCTGACACACTTCTAGAGAGCAACTCATGAGTTTTGAAACACATCCAAACCTCATCGTGCTCAGGCATGAGCATGTTGGAGGGATGTGGAAGGTATTTAGAGTGGTAGCACACCTTATACTTCAAAATATACCTCTGTGCTATATATATATTCACTTTATTGCATTTCCTGCCATATTTTCTTTTTTCATCTCTCCTCCCTCTCTTTACACCTTCTCTTTTTTCATTACAGTGCTGGACGAGCAAGTCCCCTTCATCTGAAGACAGTTCAAAATCATCATCACATTGTACAATTAATGAATTCTGACGTGAGCTCAGTGAAGCTGTTGGTGCTTGGAAAAAACAAAAGCCCCTTCAGTAACTTAAATTTCTGAAAGGAGAGAGGCTTTCAGAACAGTTTCAACTCAATACTTCTTTTTAGTTTTGTAACAGGACTCGGGTTTTCTGGCAGCTGAGCTCAGTTATATCTCAAAATCCCTAAGATGTTATGAGAAGGATAAAAAGGATTCCCACAAACTCCATTTGCCACATTTATACCACACTGTAGGAGGGTTTCACACATCCACACAGCRCATTTCTGGCATAATTTACTGTCTCTCTTACCCATGCTACGTTTATTTGAACAGGGATAGACAATGGGACTTTTAGTAACTTACGTGTTATGAGAGGAAGAAATCCAGTAGTGGGACAAAGGATTATTCATGTCCTGCACATCTATTGAATCATATTTCTCATCCCAAATACTGTTTTCTTTTGCAAAAAGGTAAGCGAGGAACTACAATACAAAGAGAGAGACTGAATTTAAATGTTTTTACCATATGAGAATAACCCAGCAGAGCAGCAAGAGAGGCCTAGAGGACCCACCATCCAGTGAAAATGCTTATGGAAGAATAGAAGTCTATGAGAACTACTACAAAGTACCATTATCTCACCTCATCAACAAAGAGGAAAGGTTCAGCAGTTTCTCTCATAGTGTCATCAATAAACTTTGTCATTCGTTCTCGGACTTTACTGAGATCCTGTGCCCAAGATTCCTTCAGATAATAACAGTACAGTAAAAAAAAAACCTTTAGAAGTGGTGTTACTCAATATAAAATCAAACAAGGAACAGGGAGATCTACAAATAGATACACACTACGTAAGTATATATATGCACTGACATGCAGAAAAAGCTGGCCTCCTGGGATATGCCTTAACTATAATCTCTCTCATTTCTAAGTGCAATCTGAACATCCTTTGAGCACAGTGAAGTTGGGAGAAAAAGAAAGTAGCAAGCTTATACAGGAAGTGTAGATCTCACTTTTCAATCACATTTGCAAAGCTGGAGCTCAGCAAATATCACACAATTTTTTCCCACGGAGTCTGTGCTACATAACATTATAGATATCCATGAAGACACACTTCCAATCCCTGCCTCCATCCTTATCCGCTTGCTGGCACGGGATTTCGAACTGGCTCCACTCATTAGAAAATTACCTCTGACTGGAATGCAGGCAGCCAGCTCTGTGAGAGCTGCTAAAATGGGGCCACGGCCAAGGCATTACCCCAATGCCCCTCTGGTGACAGCAGTAACCAGGCCAGGCATTCATCTCTGACACAAACCCAGCGTTTACTTCTAACCTTGTCTGTTTATCTACATGACTAAGTGGAGGCTTGTTAAAACCTTATTTACTTTGTCCTCCCTCTTGTCCTCTGGTGCACCTTCAGAGGCTTTATAAAGATGAAAAATAATAGTTCTTGTGGACTTTAGTGGCAACAAAGGAGAAATCTTTCCAAGGCCCAGTATTACAGTGACATCAATCATATTCTATGACACTTCACATTTCTCTTTAATGAGCATAGAATTCTGCAATACAACCTCAAGAAAAAGAGCTCAGTATTTCTGTAACCTTCCTACCTGCTGCTCATGTAGCAGAAATCTCTGAAAGTCATGGAGGTGAACTGCTGAAGCATCTGGACGGTCAGTATTTCTTTAAAAAAAGAAAGGGAAAGTGAAGCTAAAGAAATAAGAGAGTGTGATCAGATATTTTAGCAGAAGATGACATGGATTTGTATCTTGGATTTACGGTATAAATGTGCTGCTGCCACCACCAAGAAACTTTTTATAACTTCAATGGAATTTAGAGTAGGCTTGTAATACTGTATTATCCAATTACTGCATTTTGAGCATCYTGGATTCCTGATGTACTTTTGAGAGTGATTCACTGGGAAAAGCATCAAATCTGTTCTCATTGCTCCGTAGCAAACGAGCTGCATTAACTGGACAAAGGTGTTGGTAAGTTTAGTTGAGGCACACGGAAAAACTTCTTTTAAATTATCACAGAGCCACACTTCCACAAAAAATAATATTTGTGTAATATTTAGATGAACTACTGCGATAGATTGAAACCTTCTGAAAAAGGAGGCAAAGTGCAGCAGCACCAAGGCAAAGTGGCATAACTGATTTGCCTTTTTAAGTCACAAACACAGCAGCATCTGGTCCCAGGAAGGTGGTTATAAATCTGTGCTTTCAGGCAGTCTCACACAGTTTAGTTCATATGACATGACCCAGGGCTAAGGAAATACTCAGTACAATCAGAGCAAACTTGTTACTTCCTTAATCTGTTACTGGAATGTTCAAAACCAAGACAAACTGGTTTAATTCACAGTCAAAGTGTTAGCAGTGCCTGCTAACAGGCAGAAGATCTCCTTCTTCCTGCTGTACRCGTCTAACTTCAATTTTCAAGTCCACCAAGTGGAAGATGCAGAAACCATTACTACCAGCATTCTGCTCAAGTCTAGGCAAAGAGCAGACACCACTCTCCAGACTGAAGTTAAAATTTCTGCATCAAATTGTCCTCCTGTAGTTCTGATAAGCTCCTCATAAAATCAGATAGATACCTTCAGATGAAGTCCATACCATTTTTGTAGTCAGAAAGTAAAAAACAATCATCAGGACTTACTTCCAATGTAAGTTCACCTTTCTGAACGCAAAAGTATTTATGATTTTTTTTTCACTTACTAAAGCATCAGAACAAAAAAAAAACCCAGTGATGTAATTAAAAAAACAATCTTTCAGCACTACAACTATATGAAAATGTGGAAAAATAATACAAAAGAAGTCTCACCCGAGAATGAAAACAGAGGAATCCTTTTTGAATTCATCAAGAATCTTAAAAAAAAAACAAACAAAAAAAGGACAAACATAAAAAAGAAAAAAAGATAAATAATAAAAGAATATGCAATTTTCTATCTAAGTCCATCTAATAATGTCCATTGGTTTGAGAAGGGGAAATAAATGCCTGTCTGCTCTAGAGAAGTTGCCTGTAAGTTGGTAAGACATATTTTTAATTAAACACATAAGAAAAAACATACTGCCAAGGCTGGCAACTGCACTTCAGGCCTTTCAGTGTGAACAAACAACTCTCAGGCAAAATACTTGCTTTGATGGAGCACCTTATACACAGAGTCAAATTTCTGGGGAGCTTTTATTGTTTGATATCCCAGAAAAACTGGAATTAAGTATCATCCATCACATTTCTTCAAGTGCATATAAAACCTAAATTGCTTCTAGCTTGGCACAGCATCGTTACAGATTGCAGGAAACTCATCAACTGACCCAAAGCACTTGTCAGCAGACTGAGAAGTTTCTTTGCAATGATTCACATGGGGTAATAACAAGAGCTTAAGGAAGTCAGAGAGTCTCCTTACATCGTGTTTTACTCCTCAGTTTTCTGCTCGAGCTAATTAACAGGACTTTCATGGCCAAAACTAAAACCCTATCAGTATATCTAGGTTTTTTATCACTTCACCATGATTTCAGCATCACTTTTAAACAGCACAAGCTTTATTGCCAGAAAAACAGCACTGACTTTGACTATGGCAGCTTCTGTTTTAGCATCTGCAAAATTAAAGTTGAATCGACAATAAGCACATAGTCAACAAAGACATTCATGCAAGTAATTTCAAATTATGTGTTTTCACACAGTTTTAAAGGGTTCCTAACGTTCAGAGTCACTAAATGTATGCAGTTTCCACCAGCTTCATGAATCTGTACAGGGAATACAAGGAGACAGTAGTCAGGCAGTTGCCCACTTAAATTAGCTAAAATGTAATTCCACTGCATTTATGCCTTTCAAGGACTGATGCATGTCCTGCAATGGACTCACTGCTCATAATCTGGAATATGGAATTGCTTCTATCAGTAAAAAAGATCAGCCAAACCTAATGAAAAGACATTCTGCATCCTGAACAAACTCACAAAAAAAAATTCTTCCTAAAAACCCCATTATATCTGTGCCTATCTCTACTACCAACATATAAGAAGCAACATTAATGACTTATTCATCTTCTTATGCCAATTGCTGATACTGGCTGTTATCTACACATCAAATACATCACTACACCCTCTGTTACAAGAATGAGGAAAAAAGAAAATCAGTAACAAACAAAAAGATCATCAGCTCTCACTCTTTATTCCAATGCAGCAGTTGAACAGTATGGAGACTACTTCTGAAAAGCTTACCAGTTTCTGTTGTTCAAACATGATTTTCTTGTAGAACAAATGAAATTGTTCAAAAGTAAGCTCCTCCTTGTGAGCACCTATTTCCTACAACAGAAAGTAGAACACAGTGAATTTTGAATTCCCTGAACTGCACCTGCACAGTGAACAAGTTACTCTTACTCCAGCTGACATCCTCTCATGCATTCTGTTCTACTCCAACATCATTTGTTTTTAACCACTTGGGATTTTTTAAGAATACAAACAAGAAAACAGGTGTTGGTTTATGACATAGTGCAAGCCCCCATCTTTGGCCTTGCATTTTGCACCTTGACTCCATTTCCATGACTGAGAGAGAAGTGGAGTCTCAATTACTCATTGTTAGCTGGAGCAGCAGAAGCAAGAATGTCTGGTCTAAGGGTGGAGAGTTGGAAAGCAGGAAAGGGTGGAGATATTTAAGGTTCCTGTAGGAATGGAACGACCTTCAAAAGTTATTAATATTGGCAAAAGTTGGAGCAAAGATCATATGTGATCATATTGAAAAAAAAATTAAGATAAAATTCATGTAGAAGAAAAAGAAAGATAAAATACTTTTCTACACACTTGCACCGTACCAGAGCTCAAAATGCAATGTTGGCTTTGGTCAACCATACAATGAAAAGAAGGAACATTTATGTCTCTATTTTCTTACAGCCTTAGATATAGGCAAAGCAAAGCTGAGAAATTAATAATTTATTAAAGTGTCTGTGAGAAGAATTAAAAATATAGGCAGTGTCCTACAAGGAAACATCAACACCTATCAGATAATACCAAACACATTTACGTAATCAGGTCATTACCGCAAATTTATCCTTCAAGTACTTCATGCTGCTCACTTTGAAGTTCACTTGGGGAAGGACAGTTTTCAGCTCTCTAAGACTGATACTGGGGAAAAAAATGAAGAAGAAAAAAAAAAATAGCAAAATCACCACAGTTCTGTTGTACCTAGTCAGCTATTCATATATTTTCTAATCAACACAAAAATGTGACTATTGAAACATTTTGGGTAGGGCTCATCTCACACACCTGTAAACTTCTATGAACATTATACCTACATGGAAGCAAGCTAGACATGGAGAAACAGGCATTTCAATTAATTTGGACATCCACGTTAGGATGGAAAGAACTGTGTTGCAGAGATACCTATTTCTCTCTCAACAATTAATCAGATCTAGAAGTTCAGCTCAAATGTAGATGTTATACATGGTCAGATGAACTGCAGCCTTTCTTCCACTGTTCCAGCCCCACTGAAACTGGGTTATAGACACAGAAAACATCATACAAAGGATGTACCAAACAGAGGAGCAGAAACACAAAATAAAAAGCTCCAGTTTTTATTTATAATCTTTTTCTCCATATATTATTCATTCAGATGGTAACATTGATTTGCAGAAGCAAGACTCTTCCCTTCTGCAACATCTGAATATGATCTCATCCTCCACTCCCAACCAAGACTTCCCAGAAAGGATTGCCTTCCAGTTCCATTTACATGGACCTGCTGACTGTTATTGCAGAGTTTCAGAATGCCCAGTGACACACCAGCAACACTTCAAAAAACAAAGTTTTGTAGATAACAGTGAGACAGCAGGTCAGGAGAACACAGGTACGAAACCTGTGGGTCCTCTTGCTGAAGCCCACAAACCATTAATGCAATACCAACAGTACCCAACAAAACAAGACTGAGCTACCCTGCCCTGACCTACAGAGCAAATCATAAGCCATTAAATCTCTGCAAACACAGGGTCAGAACAGAGTTGCCTGAAAGCAAGAAAACCAATTAGCACTTAGATGGAAGTAACACTTCTATTGTACAGTGTCCATACAAGGCAGCTACCCTGTGAGATATTCTCATCTCCATTGTGCAGAAAGAGGCAAAGCAAGAAGGAACTAAGCCAAAGTCCATGTCCAAACCAGATTAGAACTCAGGAAATTCCTGGCTTTCCGTCTTGTCGCCAGACCTCTGGAAAAAAACACTCTTAGAAGCAAGAATGAGCACTCCATTTGTACCCTGAACACCAAGCACAAGCAATTTCCTCTGGCCAAACAAGTGCAAGGGAAAACAAAGAGCTGGGACTTCATTACCACTGGAAAAAACTCAACCTGTGGGATAGGACTTGCCTGGAAGCCTAACCTTTACAATTAACCTCCCTAGAAACCACAGCTCTAAACACAATGGACCTCAGTCCAAACTTCTTTCCTGAAAATTTCTAAAAGTATGAATCATCTAGGAAGAGAAGGAAAAACTACCCTCTGTACGGTGCAAGTCCCCTTGATCCCAACCAAGCTGCCCTGTGGCCATAATACAACCCTAAAGCAACAAATGAAACCTCTTCAGCAGACACCTACCGCCAGCCACAGCTGCTCCATCCTAACATTTGGTTTTGCTTTATAAACCCCAACAAGACATCCCCATTGCAGGGTTAGATTTCAAAATACATCAGGAGGTCCAAGTGGATATCCAGTAAAGGATGGTACTGTCCCTCCCAGTGTGGCCAGTTTAGGAAGCACAGCTCTGAAATGGTGTCTCAGCTCACCCTGCACAGTGCCACAGGCTGGCTGCACCAGGGTGTGATTTCCTGCAACAACACGGCCTCAGTCACACAATGAAACACCTCACTGCAGTTTGCTTTTAGGAAAAGGTGTACATGAGAGGAAAAGCATGTACTTTTCTACACTGACCTGCACTTTACAATAAAATGCACGTTCCAGACAAAGAAAAATCATGGTAAAGTAGTAACACACAAGGGAGGAGGGGTTAACATTCTCCTCAGTGTCACATGATTTCTGGCAGCTCTAAGGAGAGGTATGCAGCTGAATTCATTTAAAAAAAACCCTCTCCTTTGCGTGCACAAGCTACAAACCCACATCACACATGGACCTGAAAGGAACTCCTGAAACTCAAACACATGAAGCCACACATCACACTGGGAGCTACAACCCATGGGACTTCTTTCACACGAGAAGCACCAGGTCGGAGGTGATTCTTTGGCTTTGGTCTGTTCAAACACGTGGCAGAGACAAGCCCGTGGCCGGGCCAGTTGCTGGTTGTGGTGTGTCTGTGTCAGAGCCTGGCCACTGCAATGCAAACACAGCTCAGCGACGAAGGAAGCCCTGGGGGCACAGCTGCACAGGAGAGCTCACARCAGGGGTACAGTGCAAGCAGCTGGGCTCCAACTTGGCTATGATAGGGCAAAGGCCTCTATAAAGSAAGCAACCTGATGTACCTGCACGGCTAAGCTCCATCTCTACAACAACGCACTGCTCATTTGGGTAGAGTAATTCTAGGCTAAAATTTAAAATATTTAGCTTTCATCGCTTGTTTCCTCATTCTACCATGTACATAAACACCAGTGAGTGCTATGAGCACCTTGTGTTTAGCAAAAGGCAAAACTGAAGTTCCTAAAGCAAGAGCAAATGCCATTTTCAGGCGTCTCATATTCCACATTTTGGGCAATTATTTATTTATTTCTTTTCATTCCATGTTAGAATCTGCAACAAAAGTTCACCAAAAACAACTGAACAAAGACAGGGCTTCTTACCTATTTTTTCTAGTTTGATCAACAGAATAGATCTGCTTTCTCAGCCAGCTTGTGGAAAAGAGGGAAAAAAGTAAAAAAAATTAAGAATTATAAAGAAAATACAGCAAATGAAATTTCAAAATCCATAGACAAAACTCAATAAAAGTACTTCAAAGTTTAAGATACATCTCTTTTAGTAAAGCAAAAACATTTTTAGTGCAGCATCTAAGGATTCAGCCGGTTTTTTAAACACATTTGTAAATATGTACTTTTCTGGTGCTCAATACTGCATTTTAAAGTCATGTAAACAACACAGGAAGGGGAAGGGTGGGCAGGATAGAAAAGAATGAGTAACCAGAAGCTGTAAAAATATAAGAGGATAAAGTGAGCCAACACTTCAGCAAATCTAAACTGGAGTAACTCCATAAAGTCAATGATTTATGCGAGATTTATCTTTGAGCTGCTGGCTCAGAGATCTGTTAGATGCATAAAAATTCAAAACTTAGAGGGAAAGGAGAGGGGTTTAAAGAATTYTAAAGAAAATCCTCATTACAGTGCAAGTCAGTTTTAGGTGCACAGTAAAATACTATTAGCAGCATCAATAGCAAATATATATACATACACAATTTTGATCTAAAGGATAAATGCACTGCTAAGCTGATCCTCTGACTCTACAGGAATTACTCTCGTTTGACAACATCAATGTCAAAGCCATAATTTGGCTGAGGAGCAAGTGAGGGCAGAGCACATCCTCACAACAGGTAACAGCAGTGACCACAAACAAAAATGCCAGCAGTGATGAAAAGCAATAGGGTGTGGAGACATGACCAAAACCTTGTCAACAGAACTGGCAATCTGAGCATGAGCAGTTTCACATGCAACATCCTCAGAAGATGAAGGGTGCAGTTTCACCATCATATGGCTGACATTTGAATTTTCCAAGAAGGCAACACACGAACACCAGGTGTTCTTGAGACCTTGTGAAGAGATTTTGTTTCGGGTGCAGAGAACAAGGTGAAATGCAAGTTCACATGAGTGTATGAAGCAGTGTGATTCCAGAGCACATATGTAGCAAAAGAGACATTGAGAATTTCTATATGAGCTTTCAGTATCATACACTAACTGCAGGGTGTTCTTAGTGTAACCAGGAAGCACCACTTGTTGCACCTTAAAAATTCCATTCAGATTTTCCACTTTCAATTCCCAAGAAGCGTCCAGTCCCACAAAGTGAAAATATGCCCACGTACCTCTCTGTGATTGTAGGTGTGGGAGCACTCATGACCTCTTGATACAAGATATTCAGGCCACACAACCATTTATCAGTATCATCTTTGGAGTCAGCTGAAAAAAAAAATACACTATGGTGAATATCAAAACAAAATCAACACAAAACCAAGATATAACTTGCTTAGATAAACACTAATATACAAAGCTGTTGACTAAGTTTCCTCTTTGATAAATCTCATTGTGTAGCTTCATGTTGCTACTAACAAAACCAATAAAAAATCAGCATAAATTTGGGGGTAGGTGAGCTCTGACAAAAAATACCTCCTTTTAGAAGACTGCTTATCAGAGCAGGAAAGTTTCAACATCTCATCAGAAACACTATAAAACTACTACTGAGCTCTTTTAGTAACACAATCAAAATTCATTTTCTTATCTTCTGTCTCCAAAGTGGCAAAAGCCCACGACCTAGATCAGAGCAACTTGAAGTGCACAGGCAAAAGAACTCAGCATTGCTATAGCATAAAGCTGGTTCCCAGCAACCTACAACAAAATTGCAATATAGTGGCTTTTGACAGACATAACCACCTCCTGTCCATCTTAACCATGCCTCTAAACACAGATTATTCAAGACTAAACTTAGGCAAGAGGAACAGAAAGGGAGCAATCTATGCTCTGGTGCAGCTTATATAGAACACATTTTAATTCGAGTTAAAAAAGGTCTAAAATTCCTTACGTTAATTAACACTAGAAGCAGGTAAATCTTCCTCCCAAACCTGCAAGTTAGCATATCAGTGTCTTGTTTTGTTTTAAACTTAGTTTGCCTTTCCATTTCCCAACCCAGAAGTGTCCTTCCCATCATTTATTATGATTGCATTTGATAATTCTTCAACCCAACAGAAGCAAGATGATGAATTGCCTGCTGGGTACAGCCTTCCCTAGGAAATACCAGCTAAGCTGAAACCAATTTTTTGAACCTTGGATGAGATGTGATCATTACAGTCTTCAGCTGGGCAAAGTCCATTTGATTCAGCATGCTGGCTCTGATATTGCATGAAAACATTCTTCAATTAAACCAGTTCTGAAAAATTATTTTCACACAGGAGCTGAAATCTGTGTGCAAATTCTTTTAACAGCCTTCAAAGCAAACCAGCTTCTCAAAAGATGAAGATTACATTTTATTTAAATATACTTTCAAACAATGCTTTATCCCCCAAGGATGAAGCTGGAGCTCAGCCTCAGCTCCCCATGGAAATGTTTTTCAATTAGTTACAATTTCAGAAAGAACACCTTCTACCACTGCCAAACCAATTCTTCTCCCAAGACAATTCTGCCCTTTATGACAGCTGCCATTCCCTTTAAGTAACAATTCTATTATATTGTTTTAAGAAACCACGACAAAGCCCTTTAAGAAGGAAAAGGATTTCCCCCTTAATTGAAAGTTATATCATGTTGTTCTGCAGTTCAGGATTACAGCAACATCATGGTACCAAGTGTTTTCACAGTATTGGCAGAGGCCTGTTTTGAGAACTGCCATGGAGGAGGGTCTGGGGGGGCTGTTACAGGAAATCAAGCTGAGGTACCTGGCACAGCAGCACGTAAGCACAGCCACTTACTCAAAAATTTCACAGACTTCAGTCAACAATGGTAAAACTTACTTAAAGTTAAAAACCTCTAACAATGGATTAGTCACAAGCAGTCTTTCATTTCAAGAACATCCGACTGCAATAAACTTGTCTTCTAATACTGCACTCTATAAGAAATTCATTCCACGAATAAGAAAAAAAAAAGCTGTCAGCATTAAAACACTTACAAAGCACTCCCCTTTTCTCACATTAAGATTTTGCAATTAAGTTAATGATTTAAATGGGTAAGCATGTTCCTGCTCAGGACAGAGAGAACTACGAGTCTAAATAAATTGTCTGTATGATTCTAAACCAAGGACCCATTACAAACTTTTTAGAAGTCTCTTTGTAAACTCCACTAGTTAGAAACTGTATTCAGCCTGCACTGTAAGAATTCATATCCTTTTTCATTTCAAAATCTTTGGGTTTGTGACCCTGGATAATCTCACCTGAAATAAGAAGTGCCCCAAGCTTTTCCATAGATACAGGATACAAATTCTCTGTTTCACATAGATCTCTTAATTTTCAATTTATCACCTTCCAATTTTATTTACAGTCCCTAGTTCTTATTTAGAAGAGGTTTAGTATTATCAGGTGAGATGCACATAAATGACCCAAACTAAAACTTCATTTTTCTAAATTAAGTCTACACTTGCTCATAGGTGATAGAAAATTTCTGTGATACAGCTCCAGTCTAACTTTTTATGGCTATTGTTTCCAAAATAATTTTGGCCAGACTAAAAATGCCAGGACAATATTCTGGTCACACTGAATTGCTGTTTTTAAAGAGGACAACGTCACCTCTGCTCTTCAGTGTTGAAAACCTTATTGGAGATATTTAACCAGCAAAAGTCCACCTCACTAGAAAAAAAATCAGAAACGGCACTCACACAACAAACCATTTGAAAGTGAAACATTACAAATGCAGCAGTTCACAGACAAGAAGGGCTGAGTAAAAGGTCTGTCTCCAGATTTTAGGGATCTGATGCACTCCTGAACTGCAGAAGGTAAAACCACACTATTCTTTGCATTACTGGTCCATTGATGTGTTTGACTTGTTCAATTGGTGGCTTTCATGAAGAAACAAAGAAGAAAAAAGTACCTGCTAAACTTAAGGTGTTGAGGACAAACTGGGTACCATAAAAAATAGTAAAGCAGTGTTCTTCTCTGTGCCTTGATTTGCAGCGTTCAAAGTCCTTGGAATTCTTTCCTGGGCGAATTTCTTTTATTTCCATCAGATCCACTGAAAGGAAACAACATTCGGTCATTACAACTGCAGAGCCTGAAACAGGAAGATGGATAACTCAGAGCATGCACACACATATAAAATAAGTATATACATGAACTTACAGATCTGTATTGCACAAGAAATGCAAATTGCACCAGCTTGCAATCCATAAATCCACAAGTAAATACATTACTAACAGATAAGAATAGAGAAGGAGCAGAAGAAGAAGGAAAATAACTTGTCACATTTTTATTATTTCACAATCACTGATTATCCACGGACAACGTGCATACACATGGCCCTCTAGGTCACAGAACATGTGATTTCACAAATGGCATTAACTCTAAGCAAGAAATTTCCAATTGCCATGACAACTGTTCAAGAGACAAAAAAGAAAATACACAATTCTACCTTACCCACCTAGAAGTTACACATGATATCTTAGAGAGCCACCTGTTAGTATTTGTTAGTAGTAGATAGCTGACTGTTAGTACAGTCTCTGGCACTTTTAAGAAAAATATTTAAAGTAGGAGTATTAAGAGAAAATCAAGCTTCATAATTAAAATGTTTGTGAGTTTTCTCATGCCCAACTCCACAAAGATCTCTGTTATTTAACATAACCTGTTGTATCACTTTCACCTTGCTGCTCTCTAGAGATCACAGGTACGTACTAGGGCACAGCAGAAGGGGAATGCTTCCCAAGCACACACTTTCCCAAGTCTGCTCCCCTTTTTCAAACCCTTGCTACAGGGCCTGCCTAACAGGAGTGAGACAGCACTGAAAAAGAAATATGTGTGCTCTCAAGATAAGATACTTATTAGAAAACTGAGGAAGTGGTTTTGTTCTGCCTGTGGACCGGAGAAATAAACAGCTCTTCCCACTTCTGGACAGTCTTGACTTATGAGCTACAGGATGAAGAGTGAAGAAAAACATTTCATGGCCGCTCTTGAAATGTGTTTATCAGACCTAGCAAGATCCAAGGAAAACAGCTGAGGGTTTCTGTCCATGCATTTAAGAATGCCACAGTATAAAACTCTTGTTTTAAATGAGCACCTCATCAGTAACAGAAGATGGTTAAGAACATTATGAAACAGGAACTCTGCTGCCAGGGGAGGGTGAGCTGAAAAATGGGTAAAGCTTCAGCCCGTGTAATGCTGCATTTCTATGATGCCAACATGGACAGGCAAGCAAGGAAGTTCATCAACAAAATCCTGATAATGAAACATTAATTCATCTTGGAACTTCTTATTCTCTGCAAAGTATCCCAGACTTTCCACCAGACACTCTCCCAGTCATTAAACAACTTACGTTGTGAAAATGAGACATGAAAGGTTAACCTGAACTAATCACAGAACACAAACATCTTTCTTATATGAATTTTTCCAAGCATGATTATATTCAAGGTAGAGCTTTTCATGTCTCAGCCTCTCTCTCAAACCACAAAAACACCTAAGATCTACATATCTGATTGGTCAAGGCCCCTAAATTTAGATGCAAATGTCTAATGTACATTCACATGGTGACTATAACTCATCAGGAACAAAAAGCTCCTAATGATGACTCTGATCCCCTTATCATTCAGAGTCTCACTTAGACCCCTAATGATGTATCCAAATTACCATCCTAAATGTCTGAAAAAGTTGATCTTAAGCCACCAATTTGCATTAATATCAGCAGAGAAGAATCAGGATACAGAGACAGAAAGTACCCAAACAGAGAGGGGAGGAGGTTGCATGGCTGCAGTAAATGGCCTGGGACTGAGCACCAGGCTGGCTCATTCTAATCACTGGCAAGTGCAACCCCAGTCACCTCTTCTGCTTACCCTTCACCCAACAAATCCCTGCTGAAAAACACAGTTTTAACTTCCAAGTGAAACATACCTTTCCTTTCAGACTCCTATAAATCCACACATATGAACACCACACCACAAAGGCCCTCCCAAAGTATAAGCTATAAGCAGCGATAAAACAGATTTCACAACCTGCAGTGCTGTTGTCATTTCCAGGGGCTCTTACCTCACTCTGACCTCTGAAATAAGCACACAAACTTACCCAATGTCTCCTCTCAGTTACACATACTTACTACAGTTCTTGCATTACAACCTTTCAACCCCACCATCCTGTTCTCCTGCATGAATATATGTGTGCATACAGAGAGGCACAAGGATTTTTGTACGCACAGACATATTACTGCTTCTCCAACTGGTCTCTCTAAAAGAGATCACTATACCCTAAACATTCAGTAAACAGATAAATGGTTCAGCAAGAGAACAAAATTGGGTGAAGGAGAGAAGAAAGAAACATTTATATAAAAAAACCCTCAAATTCAAAATGTTGCATTCCTATTCTTTTCAGGCAACATATGCTATAGGTCCTACAAAATTCTGGCAAGATATCATTACATTTGCTTGGATAAGTGAAACAGACATAAAAAACACAAGTTTTATTAAACATTCTTTAAATTTTTACAGAAATAAAGATACAACACATATTATGGCTTCAGAAAATGAATAGAAACTACCTGCATGTATTTTAACAACATTTCATAGTGTTGGTTAGGATGTATTACTTTACATTATTGAAAGAAAAGCCAAGGCAGACAATCAAAGGGAGAAAAGAGAAACATGCACACCAAGCATAAATTTTGGTCTTGCACTAAACTCTGTGACCTCCCCAGTCTGGAGCAGTCTGGAGTCACCTGGCACCCTCCACATGATGCCCACTAACTCCAGAATGGCTGATTCCAACCATACTGAGAAAGGAGCAGGCCAGGAAAAACTGCAACATGTTTCAGGCTCAGATTAGTAGATCAACTGTACCAACTTAGCTGTTACGCAGTTACTGTGAACTTTTTATAGCACAATCTGTCACTGAACAATTAAAATGTAATTTCATACCTATGCCAGAACTGCAGGCACAGCACCTCAGACACTCTATCTTTGTACTGCCTTGAAGTACTGGAGCTTTTCTCCTGCTGAATCCCACACGCAAATTGTAGGGCCATATCCTGCCCTGGCTTCACAGACACTTTCCTGGAGCCTGACACACCCAAAAAAAGCACAGACCTGGACAGACGCAGCTTGGAGTGTCAAGTCAAATCCAATACACTTGCAGGTGCAATTTCCACAAGAAAGGTGAAAGAAGATTAATACATTTCCCAAGGAAACATGAATCAAAATATGCCCTGTACAGAAGTTGACTCACATCCAGCAAGACAAGGAGAACACTCCCCCAGCACAGTCAGTCCCCAGACAAAACAGTTTAGAGAAGTCTAGTGCTACTCTAAAACCCACAACTGGTTCACATTTCATCCATTCCTTTATGTGATTATTTCCCCAGCTTGAAAGGATCTCCTTAGCAGCCTCATCAGTCACGGATTGATTCTGACAACTCCCTCAAGTGGCTCTTTAACGAGACTGGACTCCAAGGCACCTTCAATTACCATCCTGTCTCAGGCTCTGATCTGGATGTGCATTCAAGGCAGTTCAGAGCCTGAAGCTGCCGAACTTCAGCTCCTGCTGCTGTGTTGTTTGGCAAATCAGTGAATTCAATGGATCATTACACTACTACAGAGCTACTTTGCAAAGACTGCACAGATTAATTGCTCAGTGCCTTCCAGGGCACCTGCTAGAGCTCTTTATTGCCATGAACTTAACAATAAACTTTTGATCCTCAACATCTCCACTGATCTCCATTCAAATAACCTGGCAGCAGTGATCACGTTCAGTCACACACTTGCAGGTACAAATTCCTATTACATTTCCTTCAGTCACACTTAGAGGTAGACAGGAAAACAGAACTTGGATTTCACTACAGCAGGTGCTGTGCAAGCTGAGTGGGAGAAAAAATACAAGGTAAGCACAGGTAGAAAACTGTGTCAAGAGGAGAACTGCATAAAACATTACATTGTTGTACACAACACTGTGCTGCCCATTGCAGAAGGAGAGAACAAACCAGCACTGCTATTTAAAGGGAGAAGTTCTGGCTCTGTCTGCCACGTGATCACCCACCACCCACCTCAGGGTGGGAACACAACCATTCAGCACCTGGACAGACAGCTGGGTTAGGGAACAGATCCTGCTGAAAACCAGCCAGTGCCAACAGCAGAGCAGCTTCTGTGAGCTGGAAATGCCCATCTGAGTTCACTGGAGGAAGGCAACTTCACACAGATCACCTTTGGTCAAGTCAGGTAATGTGAGGCTAGAAAGTCAGGCTGATTGTATATAAATGTGTGGGTCAAAAAGCCTTAAGAGGCTGTCAGCCTATCACGGTATCCTTGATTAAAGAGTCTACACTAATAGTGTAGAAGTTCACCTGAATGTGCCATTATGGACTGCAGAGTTCTGCAAGATAACATTCCTGACTCAAAGCCCAAATTCCCCAGGAATTTCAGTGACCACCAATGATGCTCGGATCAGAGCTCAGTCATGTACTTCATGCAGGAAAAGAAAAAGCCCACAGAGAGATTCAGAGGAGGCTTATAGAGCCAGAAATCATGCTATGAGCATTATTTCAGTAAGTCTCAAGAAGGCTGAAGGGAAACTACTGGACTCTGATCACCCAACTTGTGTGCACCAAGACATGGGGTGACCGTTCTCTCTATGAATATACCTGCATTTTCATAGGTATATGTATAGCAACGTTCCATACTTAGAACCAGACTTTTTTTCCCAACAATTTGCATTACAAAATATTCCAAAGTAGGTTTCGTTTTAGAAAGGCAGAAACTGTCTCCTGCAACACAGGCTGTGTGYAAATGAGTGCCCAGTGAATGAAGAAAGCCCCTAGTATCCTTTTGCAAATGTACTTCATGGTGGTGAGGACAATGGCTCTGCTCTCACTTCTGCAGAATTAAATATTAACTGCACAAGGTATGTTTTAACAGCCTCTTTTATTCAGAGCAGCAATGAAACACGAATCTTGTGTGATTCTAAAAGGAACAAGGTGAGGCTTCTCTCAGAGCACAAGCACAAGAAGCATATAAACACTCATATAAACAGAGATGTTTACTGAGACATTCAGCGGCCCAAGGAAGTCATTATAGATAAGCCACAAAACTGTCTGAAAACACCGTTACAAGGATGAAACATGAGAAACACTGTGGTGCACCTTGAGAAAGCACCCATGACTACCTTTCCAAGGGTCCTCTGGGGATTTAGCTGAGTGACTGACATAAGGTTTAGAGAAGTGCACCTTTTAAACCCAAGGGTTTTACGTAATCAGGTCACACAGAGCTGTCATGTACAGTAACAACAAATTACTACTAAATTTGTAACTTCTCACTGGATTGCTCAGTACAGCACCATGTTACAGTCCTTCCCAGTTGGAGCTCTGAATTCAAAGGGCCATACATCTCAAATGGCTGTTGGCTTCCTATTAAAAATTAATGTGCACCTCCACAAAATGACATAAGAAAAGGGTAAAATTTACATATGTGCCCATTAAAGTTCACATTCTGCTCCACGCAACAAAACAAAATGTGCTGGCATGTAAACCTGACTTTGGGGAAAGTGGAGTACCTACATCTCACACTCACTTTGATCAACCACTTTAGGGGTGCTCAGGTCTGTGCAGTTCATTCCATCTCCGTTTCACTGGCTGGCCGTGACAGGAAGTCTGGTCGTTGTGTTAGCATCAGACATTGCAGAACTGAGCTGCTAAAGGGAAGAAATTATTTGAAAAAAGCTAGAGGCTACACATGTTCATTTTCTCATTTGACCACAGAAACCAAGCTCCAAGTACTCAGCTGAAGACTTACACAAAGATCCCCTGGGTAACAACTGAAATACAGCCATTTCAAAACACGAAAAAAAAGGTGAATTTTAATGTTCTTTTGAAAAGCTACTCCACAAAGAGCAAGAAGTGATTTGMTTTTCAATGACATATTGTTCTTTAACAGCATTCAGAATACAGAAAGCAAAGGACAGAACAGACACTCAGGGTATTCAGTGTGAATTAAGTTTATTTATTCGTTTAAGTCTGAAACAGTAAGGAAATTCAGACAGAAAGAAATTCTGCTAGCAGTAAGGAAAACAAAGGTCACGAAACTAGCTGGAAACTAGCAAGATCAAGTGTAACATTGAAGCCAAATGAAGCACTCATTTCACACTCCTCAGCAGAATATGTAGATACTCATCACTTCTCCCAGAGAGGTACAGATCCCCAAATGTTTATACCATCTTCTCCAATGGCAAAAAAATTAAGTTTTCCACCAGAGAGGAAATTTACATTGGCATTAACAATTCTACTAATTAAATGACTCAGCTGTTTAACCTATAGAAAAAAAAAAATCAATGTTTAAGAACATAAGCCACGWGCATAAACAGTTTCTTAGGTGTTAGTTTTTGAAGTTCCCCAATGTATCTGACAGCCAAAAGGTTGCATGGAACCAAAATTTGCTCTCTTTGGCAGGTCATTTTAGCAAAGATTTTAAAAGRAAAATTATCAAAATTTAATTTCAAGGAAAGGATGCTGCAGGATAAAACTCACAAAATACAACAATTACGATAAAAAACCCCAACCCTTGTTAGGTAGAACAGCACTGCCTATGGCAACATACAGAAGGTTTGGATTACATTAAATTACAGATCCCTGCATTTCACCTGGCTCTGTCAATTGAATGTGACCTGATCTRTCCTGCTATCGACATGACCCTATTACAGATGGACTGCTTCTATAAAGAGCTTTGATCATCAAATATCCAGGTGCAACCTGGCAGAAACTTGTGATTCCTGCTTGGCAGTGTAACCCAGCCTGAAAATACAGGGCAATCTTGCAGCTCGAGAAAAAACAGAGCAGATCCCACAGGTTCTAATTCTACTTTYAACGTGAATTTACTAAGTCTGCTCTTTGTTTCCAATCACTCCTGTTCTTAACGTACTGTCAAACATGAAAATTCAACTTGGTTTTATGTTTGSGTTTTTTAATCATGTTCTAGAGGACAAATTCTGTAAAATCTCCTCTTTTCAGCAGGAAGAAAATCTCAAGTGAACTTAACACTTGATAACTCTTTTCTGTAGGTTAGATGAAAAATCAGTAACACTACATGACTTTGAGATGGCAAATGTATTTAGAAAGTGGTCATTTTGCTCTACAAACTCTGGAGAAAATTACATATAAAACATTATATTACATATAATATTACATATAAAACTAGAGAAGTGAGACAATGYAAAACGAGCAGCTCACCTTAATTTTAAACTAACATTATTCATTCTCAAACATACGTTTCTGTTATAAATTTTAAAAAGATACAAGATAGTCCTRCAGCAAAAATAAAAGTCTGGACTGAAGAAAATAGAAATGGCTTCTATTGTTCTCCTGTGGTGTATCACGAGCATCAAAAGCTTCAATTTATTTCAACCCTTTTATTCCTGTGCTCCATAATTTTGCAGTTACATCAACAAGAGGTTGCATCTCTGCCACTCCCCAACCCAGGTGTTTCATCCTCTGAGAAAGTTTTCAGAATACATTAATACAAACATATCTCTTCCCTTTTCTCTTTCAACCTTACTTACACCCTGACCTCTCGGTCTGCATACAGAAAGAGCAGCTTCACAGCTGATATATGACTTTTCCTAAACATGGTCCTCTGAAACCTTAAACCTACTTCTTGTTATTTGCTTGCACAACTAAATTGTCATTAGATATTTTTATTCTTGAGTCTTTTGCAATAGATAAAGACCACTAAAATAAAAGAAAAACAAACAAACAAAAAACAGGTGATCTTTCTCTTCCAAAGATTAAGGGATTAAAATATGGTTTATATCATTTTACAAAAGCAGGTCACCTCTTCACATGAAAAAAAAATTAAAAATTCCTAGTTAATCAAAAAAATCATCTTATGTCCTCAAACAGAATTTTCCTTGAAATGAGCACACTTGTATTACAGAGAGTCACACACTTGCACATTCAAGGAAGACACCACAGATTTCTGAGAGTATAAATTCTCCTGGCTATGAATCATCCCTTCACTCGAGGGATTCATGGAAGAACATGTAGAAACTCACACATTTTCCAGTGACTAATCCAACTCCAGTCACCATRAACTTTCCCTTAATAATTGTCCTGAAAGCACTTTGCATCTGAGAAAGAATGAAACATCCATAACAGATCAGCTTCCTGGAGATTTACACCTTTCCACCTACTTGCTCTACAAGCTTAAATACCATAACCTCCTTGGGCCTTAATTTATTCATGTGCATATAAATGCTATACCACAATACAGTGAAATTTGGGAAGCCTTATTTGGGAGTTCTGGAATGCCCTCTCAGACAGCAAACCCAAGGTGCCAGCCACACAGACAAGTCTCTTAGCAGGRTCCTGGCCAAGTCCTTCCCACCCTTGGCCACCTCCGCCTTCCCCTCTGCCTTTCACTGCTGTACCAGAGTGTACAACACACCCTCCCACAGCGTGGCCAGCCTGGGTTAATCTGAAGTCAGGAGAACCAACTCATGTTGTGTGTGACCCAAGGGCCCCCACCCAGACCCACGCACAGCTGTAAAGGCCAAACATACAATAAAAATAGACAGCAGAGCCATAAGGAAGCAACACCCTGCAACAGATCATGCTGCTAAGTCACAGCTTCACAGTCATCTACCCCGTATGCATGGATTAGTTCCTGCAAGAAAAGGTCCCATTACAAATTAAACAAGCAAGTCAAATCCCTCCATACAAGGAAACCAAACTTTTCTTTTCTCAAGCAAAAATAAGTTCAGGTTTACTATAGCTACCAACATCTGTGGTACTTGAACTGCAAACGCATGAACATACAATGGTCGATAAAACCTACGGTAAGTGATCATACACTTTTTATGTATTCAGTGGCCAGAGCAAGGGATTCCAGCAGACAGGAATTCAGAGCAGGAGCTAAACTCTCCTCTGGCAGAGCCTATCATTCTCTTAAATGTCTATCTGAGTAGACAGGTGAGACTAACCTTGGAATTTAACTGTAATACCAGGCTGTGGAAACATCACATCAAATTTATTTCACACACAGTCAGAAATTCCATCCCTATTTATAACCCTCAGTCAGTCCCCAAGTCCCCACCAACCTTTCACCAGCTCAGGTGAGTGTTTGCAACACTCACCAAAACTTACTTCTCATTCAAGAAACAGAGAAAATGTCTCCTACTGCAGTCAATGACAGCAGCTCCACTGAAACCAGAGTTAGTATGCACAATAAGAAATAGAATGGGGGAAAAAAATTCAAAACACAAAGGTTTCAAAGCATGGGTGACCTGATAAAATATTAATATCACTACAACATACAAAGCACAACAGGAAAAAAAAAATTAAAAAAAAACAACAAATATACCCCACACAGCTCYTCAAAGCAAAAACATTTTTAAACCAACCTTTTGGCACTCGTGATTTAGGCAATTTAGGATTGACAGTGCTGAGGTTTTGAGCCCCACAAGCAGCCCTACAGCCTACCTCATAAACGTTAGGTTATTTTCAGCAGTTCAAAATGAGGAGCCAACATGGAACACAAAGAAATGCCATGAACAAGCAGGAGGCAGAAGAAAAAGCTCTGACATTTTGTAGCCAGCACCTACAAGTATTTCCCTCAGTGATCTTATTAGGGCATCTAAGATGTCTCTGTGCAGACAACAACAGTGAGATGACTAAAAGAAGCCCAAGCCTGGGTGAACGCAGGCACATCTAGCTCAGACCTGCTTCCTTCAGCTTATTTGCATAGCTCTGTGCAGGCCTCCCTAAGGAAGCACATGGTGCTGGCATTCATTTTAATACACTAATGAAACCCTGCATGCCAAACCTCTGCAATGAAAACATTTCTCCAAGGTGCATTGCTCCCTTCCATCCATTTTGGCTTTGGTGATGGGTTGTGTTGGAACTCAACTCATGGAGGAGAGGTAAGGTACGTGCACTCTGCAGTCAGCAGGTGACTACAACAGCAGCAGCACTAAAAACCTTCCTGGCCTGCACTAAACACAAAAAACACTCCACGACAGGCATCTCCTCTCTTCCATTGCTAATTTTCCCCCTTTCATCTAGAAGGAAACTTGATGCTCCCATAAAATGGAAAACAGTCCATTTTTGTTAGAAAATTCCTTTTGTATATGGCAACTCAAGTCTTTCAAAAGGTCAATGCAAAATCTCCAGTGTTTGGACACTGTGTGATCTGAACAACACAACAAAGACAGAAACTGTTAAAACCAGATTTCAAAKCTGTTTAAAACAGATTTCCTACCCTTTGTAAATGCCCACTTCTTACCACACCAAAGACCTGGATCTAGAAAGAGTTCTCTAAAGTTTCTCCTCCAGAGAAACACATCTGCACCGAGCAGGAAATAGCCACAATTCTAGCAACTCTTTCACTCTATTCTAAACAGAAATGCTGGCAGGATTTTTAAAAAAGGGACCTTTTCATGAGCAATGCAATTTAAAATACACAGTAATGCCACGTGTGGGCCCATGGGGTTGTGTCAATATTCATATAAGTATAGCTAATCCTACATCTCTCCCTTGCCCGGGTCAATTTATCCCAGAATAAGAGTAGCTGCCTTTTTATTATTGTGAGGCTTAACTTACATCACTTCCAAAATAATATTAACCAAACTTGAAAAAGGTCCTTGTAATAGTTATGATCAACTCTGGCTTAGAGGAATTTGAGTGTTCTTCAAACATTTACAGTCCATCAGCAAGAAAATCAGCACTATGACATCCAAACCTCCCAACACTACACAGGGCAGTTAGAGAGAGGAAAAAAAAACCACTATTTTTCTTAATTTCTAAAGTGAGAATATTAAAATAAAGTATAAAAGTTGGACTCCATCTTCTCTATCTATTAGCAGCCTATTTTTGTGTCGCAAAGCTTAAGAACTCTCTTCACTATCTGATTTAGAARCACAAATCCGTAGCAGATGCAAACATTGAGTCTTCTGCCTTCTGTAAAGAGCAGTTGCCAAACTTGAGTTAAAATAGCACACACAGAACAGGAAACCATCTTAACTTTCCCACTCATCCTGAATATTAATTTTTTGGACTGAAGTACACACGAATAGCAACCATTAAGACCACACCATGAATATTTTTTTTTTACACAGCATAAGTGTATTAATATATTATAATACCTGAGATGATAATTCTCTGCCCCCGACCACAAGGAAAAAAAAAATCAAAAACCAAAAATGTGGGGTTTATTTCTCACCAAGTCAGCACAATCACCAGCACATATCTGGGGTCATTCATATTTACATCCACATTCAAGAGGCTACTCCATTCAATTACCAAATATGAAAGCTTCAAATCCATAATTTTTCCACTTTTCAAGCAAAAAGAAAGTCTGACTCTCAGGCAAAAGCAGCAACAGCAACATGTAAATAAATAAATAAATAAATAAATAAATAAAATATTTCCTTCCTCTTCAGCAAAAACCCTGTCAGCAAGTTAAAACGGCAGTGACTTTCATTTCCAGTAGACAGTTCCTGGATACAGTTCATGGTGAGTTGGAACAACTGTTCCTATCATATGCTGGAGCAATACATGCAAAATACAGCTTGTTTGGGCAGATTCATTGCTTTTTAAGACAATAAAACAATATTTTGCATATTTGTGCCTTACAGTATGACATATTTTCAGACCTAAGTGATGTGTATAACGAGGGAAACCTTAAGTGTTGCTCAATTACAAAACTGCTACAAGTACTACAATTTTCGGGAGAGAGGCAGATGGCTTTTGGGCAAGTCACAGGTCTGGAGCTATATTCCCTGTTCTAGCAAGTCTGAAAGCCAGCCATTGCCCTGCTGTATCATCCAGGTTTAAGAGTCAAATTACAATATTCAGCTTCTTTTAAAAGCATTAAAGTCCATGCATAGAGCAAACTACTTCATTTATTACCACAAACACACAGCACCCCCAGGAAGCTTTGATAAAAGAGGATTACAAGACAGGACTGAAAAAGCTGACCCCAAAATATGGAGTGCACAGTCTGTACAGCTATAAATTCATTCCCTCTCTGCAAATGGCTACAGCAAGTCTTCAACTATGAGGTCACATATAGGTTTGGCCAGAGGACTCTGAGGCCTCCTTTCCCCACTTAGTGGTCATTTTCTGCAAAAATCTGAGTTTTAATTTCACTGCTCTACGTGTAACCCCRGGCTTTATTTGCTACACAATATTCAAGCACTGCTCTCGTAACTGAATTGTGCATGTTTTCTCAGGACTTTTTTTTGGCACAGAACCAACAATGAACTTGTACTTGCATTCACACATACCATTATAGGAAAGGATAATTACCCTCATTTGTCACATAAGAAACTGGAACAATGAAAAATTATGATCCAGAGTGCCTGTCAATTCGGGTGTCCAGACCTGTTTGCATTTTCCCAGAACACTGAATATGACCATATTTTCACCACCAATGGTAAAACATGCTCCCAGACAAAGTCTTTATTTCCACTGTATTACATTTCCAGTTGCAGGTCCAGTCTCCACAAGGAACGAGACAGGAACCAATGGAAACAGTAGCAGAGACTTAATACTTTTAAGTAAAAAGCATGAAGAGAAACCRCACAGACAATCCAAAAATCATGGAAATTCTCAGTGCCTGACTTTGCAACCTCACAGATCAATGGGTTTTTAATCTACTGAGTATTTACAAAAAAACCCAAAACCTTCTAAAAATCCACACCTCAACAGACCAATAAATGATAATGGCATTTCAGATAAACTATTCAATTCCTTTATTGAAGAAAAGCACTATTTAACAGTTGTAGAGTAAAATGATGCTCACAATAATTAAAACAAGTTACCATACAGTCATATGCAAGCACTGCAATTACATTACACCACCAGGAGCTGTACAAATCACAGAAAGCCCAGGCTGAGCTTTCTTGACATCAGTTATGTTTATAGGAACTGAAGATTAGTCTCACTTTACTTCTCTACCACAGTTTTTGCAGCCCTATGTAGCTTTACACTCCCCTTCTACTTTCCTGCCTTGTTATAAATAGGAGGTTTGGTCAGTTCCAGTATCAACTAAAGAGAATACCAACTCAGGGCCTTGAAACTACCTCATATCTCACAGCTTCATAATCCTATGAGTACTTTCCCATAATGGTCCTAAATAATGATTTCTATCCTGAGACAGCAAATTGCCCAAGAAAACAGAAATGTGAATTCATTTTCCTTGGATTTGAAGGTGGTTTTTTTTTTTCTTTTTGGAGAGAACAATAGTAAAGAATAATTACTCACTTGAATTTATAAGACATAATGATGGAAAATAGTTGTAACTCAGTCTGTCAATTCAGAGAACACGAACACCATCATATTCAAAGATTAAAACTTTGAGAACAAGGCTAAGGATAAAAGTATGTTAATCATACTTAAGTAGTGTTAGATACCTAAATAATGAGCTGAAAAAGATTCTTCATCTACATTGCAGCAATTCAAAATACTCAGCAAATTACCAAACTCTTTCCAGCCAAAGGCTTCATAATGTTAACAAAGGCTTGTTAAATTAATACTTGACAAGTAGATCAATTTATTAGTAATTCCAAGTTCAGGTACACGTTGCAAATACTCACAGAAACCTTCAATCTTGTCAGCTGTCTTGCTCCATGCTACCTGCCTGGTTTCCATTATGACTTGAATAGTCCTCCTTTCTGGGATGCTCTTCTTAAGACTGAATATTGTCATAACAGTTCCCAGTTCCAAGGTCCTTTTGATCTGGCTTTTCTCATACTCAGGCAGGACCCCATAGTCTATATTCTTTCTGGGCATTTTTTCTTTTTAATCAAACTTTTATTGTCTTCAGTGTCTTGAAGAGAAAAAAAAAAAAAGGGAGAAAATTCAGTATTTAAAACAGCATTTTCATTTCTTTAAAGATCACATTTATGTAGTTAGATACCTAATAGAGASTCCCACCCATGCAAATGCAAGGCAGGTACATGGCCGACATTAGCAGCATCCTTGTTGTTTTATCCTGAAAGGAAGTACAAACAGCCTTCCCAGAGGGCAGTTCCAGTGACACTCTGGGAGATAGGCTGCTCCCAAATCCATGAAATCTAAGAGCTGGGTGGAGCAGCTACTGCACGCAATGGATTGGCCCCTACATTTCTCAAGTGAAGATCAAGGCCTCTCTTCTAGCAGCACTGTACCACCAACTGCTTCCTCAGTCTTCCCACGCAGGAGTACTCAGTGTTCCAGACCAAACTAAAGCAACCCAAGGGCTGCTTAGCCCAAATACATAAAAATCACACTAAGGGGCATAACTCCCCATGTACTTTTTATGACACACATCTTCAACTGCATGTAYCCTCACTACAAACACAGATTTACAACTCTAAAGTCTCCACTTTAGGACAGGAAAAAAAGCAGAAAAAGGAAGGAAAACCTGCAAGAAATACCAAGCATAAGTAGAGGCAAGTATTATGGATAAAAGAATGTAAACCACTGAAACACCAAATAAAACAGTACCTAGATTAGAACAAATAAAGGCTAAATTTAAGGCTAAAGAAAACTAAAGAACACAGCAGAAACATTAAGAAAAACCATGTTCAAACTAAAGCAGAAGTGTATTAAGAGCCTCTCCTAAAGGAGCTTGGTATCCCTGTAGCATTTTCTGCTACATTTTCTATATCCTCTCCTARCCAAAATATAGTGTAAATGCAATTCTACTGCACAAATTGCTATGGCAGTTTGTTTCACCTACCAAACCTCCAACTTTTTTGCCAGTAGAGCCAGTGGCCAAGGAAGGATTACTTCCTGCCATGGTTCCACAAGCAACTCCTGGTTAGACAGCCAAAACCGGTACCTGGTGCAATTATGAACAGAATCCTCTTCTGCAATACCCAGCAGGGTTTCTGCAGTAAGTGCATCACTTACAAATTATAATTGCACATCAAATATAAAATGTAAGCATAAGACACCACATATTCTGTGCAAATGCCCTTTTACCACCTCAAAGCTCTAAGTACGAATGCCCCTCTAAAGCCTTCAAGTAGCAATACTGGGCTTTCCCCAGAAAATGGCAAGTGTTATTGGAGGGTCCAAAGTAAGAGAGACTTCCTCAAAGAAAGTTCCAACCCTGACTATATTTATCTTGATTTGATGACTTCAAAAGTCTCTGAAGACATCAAAAAATGTGCACTTTGATCCTACCAAACTCCTTCCAAGCATCAGATCTGCTTCTATTTATTTGATACAGTGAGAGTCTCTGTGATCAAAGGTTTCTCTAATTGACAAAGAGACAAAAGCAGCTCTTATCAGAAATCACCATTCCTATAGGAATTTATTGATTGTTTTAGGCTATTTGTAGAATTATGTTCCACAGAAACCTCATGAGTTCTATGCACGGTGGAAGTTAAAACTTTTCATTCTTGAAAGTGAGACTACTGTAAGAAATATCTGGAAATCCATCTTGACCTAAGTATTGACAGTCTAGATACCAACACAAGAAAAGGAGATATATGCAACAGATTTGAAGCATACTCAAAATCTTTCTGCTTTCCCAGGATTACATTTTTTTATATTCCCAATGCTACCACCCAATTACCAAAATGCTGGCCCCATGGTCAACTGCAGCAGGTTTGCTCTTCTTGCATCAATTTTCTGCCTGAAGAGACCTCTAAAAGCCAAGAAGCCTCACAGGTTCTGCTCTCAGTGTCACTGTCTTCTTGGTATTACAGCAGGAGGAGCAAGGAAGTGCTGATGATTGATGACACCAATCAAATGACAAGATAACACAAGAAATAATTACATCAGCTTGCGTAAACTTTTGCACTGTATTAAAATTTAAACCCATATGAGACCTATATGAGAATGCAAACCAGGCAACTGTCCTTTTGAGAACTGTAACGAGGGGAAAACATGAGTAATACAAACACTGAAATGTGTTGAAACATCAAAAAGTCTGAGTTTATGCACTTTTAAAACTTCAAGGCTCTGTTTCTCCTACACAGTCTACTTTTTCTTAGCTACATGTTGGAAGGCAGACATTTGTGTGCATACACTTGGGACACATCTTGGCACAAAACAGCCAAAAGAGATGTGTAAACAGCAGCTCTCACAAATATTAGCAGTTTCTGTACTCTCTGGTCTCCCATGTCACTGAATCAAACAGCTAATTACAAGCCTGATTACTCCTCAGTGAGATTATTTACAAGCAGGATGCTCTGGAAGCTGCTCTTTCATCCATGAGTGAGCATCATTGTCACACAAGTCACAGGGGTTGCTGCCACACAGTTCCCAGCCATCCCCCTTAACATCATCGCTGAGCAGGACAGGTTTAGGGAATCTCTGAGCCCATGCAGCCTCCAGCCACAGCGTCTCCTCCGCTCCTCCTCCTCTCTCCTCAGACCACTACTCTCCCTCACAAGCAGTTTCAGTTTCCGTGTTCATGGCTAATTCGACCATGGCACTTCTCGCTTCCCTTTCGTGACTTCTTCCAGCCCTCCTCCCTCCCCCTCACCCCGTGTCACTGTCTCCTGACCACTCTGTTCTGTTCTCTCTCATTAATATCACTAAATTGTCTTTTAACATCTATCACCAGCTGCTTTAGGGACAATCTGTCTGACTTTGAAGCTGTCTGGTGCAATCCTTCCAATCCCTTTTTGAATTCTACCACTCCAATATACACTTTTTTTTCTGAAAGTTAACAGAGAAGCCACAACAGTCTCTTATTCCCTGCAGGGTGGCCTCATCTGCACTGCTCACCATGAACCTGAAGAGCTCTACAGTAGGAACCATCTCACTCCATGGTTTGCAAAACATTATACACATTATTTGGTGGTTTATATCAGCTTGTAATGGTAATAAGAAAAGGGAGTATTCTTTCCTCATACTACTGAAAAAATAGATGTACCCCAAACTGGGAGGGAGTGAACAACTTTTAAGTATCGTAAGCAATGGCAAAATTCTTTTTTTTTTTAGCCATAATGTAACTGATCCCTTTAGACTCCCTGGAATTCATCAAATAATCATTTAAATTATCACAGGTTTGCACCTAAAAAGACAGCCATGGTCATCTTCTCTTGCTACAATCATTTGTAATAACAAGAAATGAAAAGAGGGAAAAATAAAAAATTAAATTAAAATCTTTGTACAGTGTCTGTTTTCTGATCAAAAATAAAGAAAGCCTGTCTTCTCACTTCRTTCTTTTCATTAAGAATCGTAATAAAACAAATATGCCGTGATTTGGAACAAGGTTGAAGCATTTGAGTAACACCACACTGCAATAATAGAAAACTGAACTTTTACATGAGTATAGTTTTTCAGGAGGCTGTAACAAAATACACATCAGCTCTGCCTTTTACAGTACAAAGTGTTCCTGTTAAATGAAATATTATTTAGAACAAGAAGAAAAGGAATTTCTAAATACAGAGATTTAGTAAGAGACAATGCAGAAGGTTTTCTGAGAGATAAGTCCCTTAGTACAAAGGAACTGCCTCTCAGAGGTGGCTTATTAAACAGTTTCCGCTGAATATAAAATACTGGACTTCCCCTTTTAAACCAGCTCTTTCTCTCAAAAACAGAGAAAACAGTGAATTTAGTCTAACTGAAATCCTAAGTCATAAGCCAAATTTTTAACTTCAGGTGGAAAGAATATTGCAATATTTGATCAACCTAACTGGCCACTCCTAGACTGTTTTGGCGACCTGCTCCGGTTTAGGAATAACATCACAGAGAGCTGCCTAATAGTAAAAGAACAGAAGCCCTTGGCATTAGGCCTTTAAAACATTAGGGGCTGTCTTACACTCGCCMACAGGTGCCCCTCAGCCTTCCTGACACCCATCGCTGCACAACTATTTGAATTAACAGTCTTTCTACCCATTCATGCAGCAGAACTCTGTAATGACCCTCAACACCCCATTACCTGGATGCCTCTGACCCAGCAGAGTGTGAACTACAAGATGCTGAGTGTAATGGAAGCATAAGTGCTCTTCTACTGAAAGTTACTGAAGCCTAAGGTAGAAAGATCCAGCATCACTTACAGGATTCAACAACTGAGTTAATAACCACCATAACAAGCCACAAGCTCCAGTTTAGACACAGACACCAATACATGACTTTCCCTTTGACTGGAGGAACTATAGGAGCTAAATTTTGAAGGTATCCTGTACCATATGCAGAACTTGGACCACTTGTTACTGTTTGTGTAAGAGCTGCTCTGATACTGTTTTTAGTTGAAAACCGTGACTGATTTGGACGAAGACTTCTTAGTAATCAAGTGAACATGGACATTAAAAAAATCTCCTACTTAATCTATCCAAAACCCTTGTCTATTTAGTTTTACTTCATTTACTTCAGACTTACAGAAACAAACCCATTTTATTGGAAGATCAATGTACAGCTTCTAACTCTCTTGGTGATAACACAAAGAGAGGAAAAACTGTAGTAAAGGCAAGCTATGAAATGTACAAGATAGCAAAGAATATCTCAGATAAGCACTGGTGAATCGATAGTCTGTCATAATTTCACCCATATGACACAGCAGGTGCTTTCCAGACACAGAAAGTCAACCAAGAAGTGCAATCCAAAGTTTGACTCCAGTCAATTTCCACGTTTTCCCATGTGCTCTGGGCATTGCAAAAGGGTTGTTGCTGAGCTCTGCCTTTGCACGCATTTAGGACGTCACCTTGCTCCATGGATAGCCACCAGTGCRGTACCACAGCACCCATGATAATAACAACCGATGCACGGCCCTCGGATGCAGCTGCTGCCCGCGGAGTCCCGCGCTCTGGCGGGGTGAGCAGGGGAGCGGAACCGCAGCAAGACGGTGCCCACCTGCCCCGGCCAGGCCGGGCCCTCACGCCGGCAGGGCCGCGCACGGCTGGGCTGCTGTCAGGCACTCGCCACACTGCCGAGGTTTCCTTCCTTCTTCTCCGCCAGGCTGGGCTGCGGCGGGGCCCGGCCAGACACAAGGTGCGGGGTGGCAGGGTCCCTTCAGGCAGCCCCGAGCCTCCCCCGTCCCCTCCAGCCCAAGCGCCCGCCGCCCCCTGGCGCGGCTCTCCCTCAGCCCTCGCACCGAGCCCGCGCATCCCCCGCCTCCCCTGCCCAGACCCTCCCTCACGCCGGACCCGCCGCCCCGCCCCAGCCCCGCGGCACCTGCCGCTGCCGCGCCCGCCCCTCCCCGCCGCCGGCACCCCCGCGCCGCGGGCCGCCCTCACCTGCGCGGCGGCGGCGGGGGCTCCGTGCGGCGGCGGGGCCGTGCCGGCGGCTGCCGCTCCCGTCCCGCTGCCGCTCCCGTCCCGCTGCTCCCGCTGGTCCCGCGGCGCCTCTCGGGGCTCCACTTCTGCTTCTGCCGTCACCGGGAAGGGGCGGCGCCACGTGACCCCGCGGCCACCCACAGGCGCCGACGGCGCGGGCTCCCCTCAGCCCGCCGGGCACCGGCCTTGCGCTCCCGGGCTCCCCTCAGCCCGCCGGCCACCGGCCCTGCCCTCCCGCGCCTCCCGCAGCGGGGCCGGCACTCGTCGGGATCCCTCGCCCCGTCCCCCCACCTCCCCCGGGGCTGCTGTCGAGGCGAGCTCCCGGCTGCCGCTCTCCCCGCAGGGCCCCGTCCCCGCGGCCGCCCGCTGAAGCGCGGTGTCCGCTTCTGCCAGGGCGGGCTGTGCCGCCGCTCTAATTGATGTTCTGCTCGTCTGATTGAGCCTTAGGAGAAGGSTCTACAACTTCGCTGTCGCTGCAGTTACATTATCAAGTTAAAACGGACTCGAAGTGATCGGCTACAATTTTATCACACCTCAGTTTACGGGCCTCAATGCTGAAAGTATTTCCCGGTCTGGGCTTCAGAAGAGTAGTGGTAGGATAYGACACCCTGCTTGCAGGTCAAGCCCTGGTACATTCAACTTGAGGTATTGGTCCTGCCCCAAGCCAATTTGATAAAGGTGGGAAAAAATCCTACATCCATAGGCACAATAATAAGGTCATCACAGGGAACAAGTCATGCCAGTTCAGCAGACACCAAAACAAATGCCTGGAAAGCAAAGCTTGTGGCGCTACAGCATTCACAGGGAAGCGCTGGGCCATTTCTGCAAGGGCTGTGCCACGTTACAATGGCAGATCCCTTATTCCAAGTGCTGATTCCCAAACACTGACATTAAGTCGCATGGAGATAGTTCTTCATCTCCCCTCCTTCCAACACAGGTGGCTGGCACAAGGGAGTGAAAAGCACAGGTCTTAACAGACTCATCTACTCTGTTGAGAGGAAAAATAGTTTTCCATAATTTCAGTCAGCATTATAGACGGTTGAACAGTAGTCAAACATTAATTGATACTTTCACCCTGTATGTGCAGAAACTACTGAAACAAAATGATACCAGGAATGGGGTTCTGCRCCAAACACCACCAGCAATACTACCTAGCTACACAGAAGAAGAAAATGTCAGTTGTATCCAGCTCTATTGCAGAAGTAATTTGGGAACCTCTTCCCAAAAACAAAMAAGCCTTTATCATGCTCAAGAGCACCAAAGTGTTTCAAATCAGTATGACTTATCGGAACAGAACTCAAGAACACATTCAAAATATACCACCACAAAAGGAAAAAAGCCTGAAACCCAGTAGCCAGGAAAGGTGTGGATCATTTTAAATGCAAAACAAAAAGATGATCATTGCACTCTCATCATTGTTCGCTATTTTGTGAATCATCTTGCTAAAGACTCTTCACATTTTTCCAGATGTCTAACCTGGGAAAAGTTTCTCTCTTTATAACATGTGACTCCGTTACAAACTCACAGAACAACATCTTACAGGAGCTGTGATGGTAAAAGAACGAGAATACCAGAATGTGTATCAATCACTCCATGGTGTCTCTCCCATACTTTATTTTTAGCTCTTCATCTTTAAAGTCTTTAATGTTTCATGTTGAAGCTGCCTTTGAAATTAGGTGAACGATGGCAAAAAGCAAGAGCCAAGCAGCCAACTTCCCCAGCTGCAAAAGCCAATACCCAAACATCCATACACACCACGCACCACGGAGAGCTGAAGGGTGCAGGTGATCCTGGGCATTTCACAAGCAGGAGATAACAGCAATCACTTAATGCCAGCTGTCAGATCCTGAAGTCATCTGGGTCCGTAGACAGCGAATCCAAGTTCCAGCAAATACCAGCCTCAGCAGCCCCTCCTGGTTCTGCTTCGCTTGGCCAGGTACCAGCAGTCTCCTCAGCAGTCATTTGGCACAGCTTCAGCACAGGAACCACCCTTGAACAACCCAGAGGCCACACAGGCACAGAGCTGATCATCTTTGTGGTACTCGGAGCTGTGCTGCAGTAGTCAAACACTGCTGCAACGAAAACCTTTGGTCTGGACATACTTGTGGTTGTGCCTCAGCGGTGTTTTGGAAGGATGAATAAAACCTACCAACTCCCAACACTTCTTGCACGACCTTAGACTTACCTGATAAAACTTTCTTAAAGCTGAAGAGTCATTATATAGCCAGAGAAAATGTGTATGTTGGAGAAAATCATAGCTGCGGTGGGGATCATAACATTGAAACCTCCAAATGGTGGATGCAACAAAATCTCAGCCATAGAGATGGAGTAAGCAATCCTTCAAACCAAACCAATGAAAAAGTAACTCTTCGAAACACCAGCTGTTACTCAGCACATTCACTACACCAGAAATAAGAGTACTCAGACATCCTCACAATCACAGCAGAATATTTGAGTTATTATCAGAATCAGCAGCTCTGCCGTCCAAATTCCAAACCTCAAAAGTGAGAACTTCCAGGCAGACAACAGAATTTCCTGTAAGGAGTATGGATCTCATAGTCACAGACAATTACCAGGTGACATCTTCAGTCCTTTTTTGTAGCAGAACAGCCTGTACATGTATGCTGAGCAGAGGTGTGGGAAAATTAGTTCTCTGAGATGAAGAATCCGGCCCCAACAAAGCCTGTGTGTTTAAAAAGATGAAGGTTAACCACTAGAATAAAATCTTCCTTCCTTTACTCTTTTTTTTTTTTTTCAGTTTAACCTTCTTTTTATAATTTTAAAAGTCCCCTTGAACTGTTAAAAAAATATAATCACAATTCATACTATAAGATCTGAAAAGCGAGTTTTTCAGCTGGGAGTATATTTTTATGTTTTGGTCATAAATCCCTCAGAAAGGGAATTTATAGTGTTCACACTGACACTTTCTTAATTACAGCATTGAAAAGTTCAACACTGTCTTCTTGTATTTGGTAATGAAGTGTTGATTGCTTCCCCTGAAGAACAAAGCAAGGCACAAAAGAGAAGCACAGGACTGACTAGGCAGCCTCGTGGATATAATAAATAATGGTCAGAAAACTGGTGCCACTTCCTCGCAGGAGCTACAAAGAAAAGACAGCTTTTGTGTAGAAGATAGAAGTTGAAAAGCTTTATCCCATCAATTGTAAGAAATGTTAAAGAGTCATTTGGCAGGAGGAACAAATATTTTAGATTGTCACGGACATTTTTTAGCCTAAGGATTTACTCACCACCACAGTATCTGCACTCCTTAGCAGGATGCACGGTAGCTCAGCTAGATTTTCTGGGTAGAGCTGCAAAACCTGTAACCCGATGTTTCATAAAGAAAACTTAATTTTCAAGTTTTACCTTTCTGAACTTTTCATCTGCAGGACTCAAGCTGGTTTTAAACTTGTCAAGAGAACTCGCACACCATCTCAGAGCTGGGAAGGCAGCAAGTGCTGCAGTCTGGAGGGAAAAGGGGAAGGACGTCTCTCCCTTGAACTTGCTGTCACTGGCAGAGCAGTCCTGTGCCATGCCAACTCCTCATGGCACCAGCTTCAGCTACTCTGGGAAGCCTCGACTGGGTGTTAGTGATCATCTTTAGTGTCCCAAAGGGCCTTTGAGAACAATGTCCAGCTGTAGCAGCACAATTCAGGTGATGAATTTTACAGGGGACCCACCTTCAACACGATCATAGTGTGACAGGTCCAACGCTCCCAGCACACCTCAGCATAACACAGCTCAGGCTCCTTGAAGAGCATCTCTTGTGGAAAGTGTTCTWCTGCATACTTGGCTCCATTCTTATCAGAGCTGCATTTTAATCTTGATAAATTATTGTCACTTAATCATAATATTTAAAGTAAATATTGACTTAAAGTAAACTACTAAGGTCACTAGCGGAAAAGCTGACATGAAGGAAGGGAGGTTGTACTTGTAAGTGGCTGGCCTGTTGCCTGTTGAAATGTTTGTCTGAGTCCTCAAATGTTGAGCTACTCCTCAGTTCACTCACCCAGTCCCTTGTTATTTGCAAGATTTGCATTTAAAAAATCWCCTGAGGAATTACTGCCCGCTGGCCTCATACACAAAATACAGTGCTGTCCCTTACAATTTCTGTAACAATTTGCATTTGTAGATGTAATTAATATTTGTGATATTTAAAATAATTTTTAAAAAAAGAATGGCAGTCATTATATCACATTTTCAAAGGCATCAGGCCCAGAGAGTGAGGAGGTTTGCCAAAGATCTCACAGCAGTTACACGCCTAGGGCAGAACATGGCTTCCAGGTTTTATACTAATGTCCTGACTTTGGAATGGCATTTCCTCATAGCAAAGCTCGCTGTGCCAGAAGAAAACTTTTCATTTATCAGAATTATGTTTTCAAAAGTTTCAGTCGAGCGAAAAACTCTGCTGTGTGGTTTGGGATGCTCAATAAAAACCTTTTTAAAAATACTTGAAATAAGTGTCAAAGTGCATTTTTTTTTTATACACAGCTATTTACTCAGTGTCTTGAGCCAGTTTTGGCCACATAAAACACCAGTAGATTTRAAGGGCTTGCAATCACACCTTGAGATGAAGAGTTAAATGTTACAGTCACTACATCCACAGTGATAAAATGCCAGCAGCTCATTACCAGTACTATCAACAGTGAGTCGATACCAATGTTACAAGGCCTCGGCAGAAAAGGAAAGCTGCAGAAGGCTCTGCAAGAAACCAGGCAACATTTTCTCCTGTGATTTTTAAGCCGATTACATAAAAATGATGTGATTTTGAGTGGGCAGGACTGGAAAAAACCAGCATTCCACAATAGTTTCGAACGAAGTGAGTTGTAACTCAGCAAGAAACAGTCCAGCTCTCCCCCCTAGGTAACTTTCAGCCTTTCATTTCTTCCCCACCACAGAGTAGCACCAYGGGTGAGTTGAGAAGAGAAAAGGCTCTGTTACCATCTGCTTTGGCCTCCCGCTCTCACTCATTATCCCTGTGAGCTCGGAGAGGCTTAGGAAAGGTATCTTAAGGCAGGCTGGGCACAGTGATGAGCAGGGCTGAGCTCGAGCCTTCAGCCACTGCTCTGAGCTTGTCCCGGGCAGCCACGGGGGGGTCTCACAGTGTGAGAAGAACACACACCAAGGGTTCTCTCCACGCTTATTTTCCTTTTTCCTCCCATTCTGCTCAAGTCTTCTTAACACTGATTTTGCTGCTGCTGGTGGAAGCTGTTCTGGGACCATAAAACAGGGATAGCCCGGGTCTTTCTCTACTTTCTACATGGCTGACTGCAGGGATTTATTATTGTGCAAGGCCTTCCCTCAGGGCACACAGGAAGGGAGGAGAAGTTCCTTGCATCCGTGTTCACTCATGCATAGATCAGCTCTAAGCCGACACATGCTGCATCAGAAAAGTTTAGAAAAGCTCTATAATTCTCTGGGGGTGGAGAGAGCACGCTGGTCCTAATGCAGATAAGCATGTAATAATGTGAAAACACGTGTCAAAATCTCACTAAAATCAAAATATGACTGGAAAATTAATAATATACTTGAGTGATAATGTCTGGATAGGGATAGAATGAGAGATACTCTTCAGGGATACGCCTTGCAGACGCTATGCCTTGGAAAAGCATCCATCTGGTGTATCTCCAGGATCAGCATATTTGTATAGAATGCAAATCGTTATTACAACTGCTGTTATCTTTATGCACTGCAGTCATAACTGAGTGAGTCACATTAAAGGGTCAAAACCTTCTGTTCTAGTTTTTGTGATAAGCATCTTTTCAACACAGAGTGTTACAGGTCCTGTGTGCCAGCAGATCGAGGTAGGAGTTGGTATTGGGCGATCCACAACTGACCCTGGCATAGGAACCCAATCTTATTAACATATTTGTTAACRATTTAAACGGAGAATAAATGAAGGGGGAGAAAATCGAGATAATATATGTACTAATGACTAAAATCCTGACTAAATTAGATATTCAAGACAGGCTGTTTAAGTTTTCTAGTCTCTCAAACTGCCTTCCGGCTTGCAGAACAGATCAGAGTAGCTGTRTTAGAGTCTGGTGGGGACTGTGCTCGGGGGCAGGCAGCTTGAGGAGATGTGATGGTGCGACTTGTGCAAAGTCTCTGAGGCCCATGAGCTGTAATAACAGAGTTCTGAGTATCCTGGGGAGCAAATTTACCTTTGCAGCTTTAGAAGAGGCACATATGGTTGCTGATCTCAAATACATGTATGTGTATAAATATATRTATAGGTAGAATCCTATTATTTCACTTATCGTGTTAAAARACATCCTTTCACATCTCCAGACAGATTATGTTTGTGCAAAATTCAGAAACTTCACTACATGTTTGTAAATACCAGCTACCAACACCTCTCAATCACTAACATTTGACTGAAAATCTGAACTTAGACACTCTATGAAGTGTTTTAAAAATAAACACAAAAATTGAATTTTACCAACAGAGAAAAAAACAACAAAAACCAAGCAACCTTCTTTCAATGGAAAATTTCTAATATGTTCTTCATTTAACAGGAGACAATGCCTGGAATAAAGAACCTAGCAATGTGAATTTGCAAGTGMTTATTTGGCCTGATCTCCAATTAAAAAGAGTTTGGTTAGCTTCATCTGAGCATCCAGGACTTGTTTGTGTTTTTAATGACTTTTAAAATTTCACACGCACAAATTGTTTCCTCTTTTTTTCTTAAACTGGACTAGTAATTTTTAAATACCATCCCCTCTTTCAAAGAAAATGGTTTTTAAATGTCCTTTATGATTAAGAAGCTCTTTTTATCCTGGAGCTAAGGTACCAAATATTTTGCAGGAGAGGAGACAAAGGCTGGAACACAGAAGGCTCTGCCAGGTAATTTAAACCCAACTSTCTTCTCTCCAGAACCTTTCTGCCACACACGGGGAATTATTTAACCCCATTTTTTGCAAAGGATAACTGCCTTGCTGAGCCTCAAAGGCAGCACTACAGAGCTTACCTTTAATCCTGTGCAGAATAATGAGTGATTTACTGGTAAGATTACTGAGGCGGTGTCAAACGGAGGTTTCTTCCTCTTTGTACTCTGCTTCCACCTGGGTAAAAGCACACTGGTAAGACCACTTCAGCATACAAAACCTCTAATAAAGTTTTCAACAGCCTGAGCCTTTTAGCAAATTTAAAATTTAAAAGAAAAGAAGTTGTCACCTTCGATGACACTCACTTCTTCACAAGGATAGATTTTATGGCTGTTGCTACCATAGGGGGAAAAAAAAAAAAAAAAAAAAAGGAAGTACTAAGAAAGAAAGTAGAACACGAATTCTGAATTATTATGTCCTTTCCAGCCAGCAGGACTTTCTCCCCTTCTACCATCCACATGGGCTGAGCCCTTTTCACACTGTCTCACTTGCATCACACRTCAGTAACATGGTAATGTGCTAATAATGCCCCCACCTGAGACCAACCAACAAGTGGAACAGTTTCTGGTTGTCTTAGGCAAATTTTGAATTCTGTACTTTCTGGTTTCTACATCTTTGGGATGCCCTCTCTTCATGTTTTACATTTCTCTGTATCCAAGGCGTTGTTTTTTCAACAAACACTAAGAGTCTCAGGGAATCAGCTCACTGGGCTTTAAGGAAAACATTAAATATCTTTAATCCTTAGGAAGAAAAAGAAGTCAAAACCATGAGAACTGAAAAAAATCATATCTGTTTCAAGATATGCATTTATAATATATCTGCAAACATTSAGCTTGTGTTCAGCCATGTGCTGTMAGGACAAAARTGGCTTAAGCATGGAACCAASGATTTAAAAGTTAGACCAGACCAAACTCCAGGTTTGTTACCCTGGAGGGAAATAGATTAAAAGAAGATTTTCTTTGTCAACAACTGATAATTGGCACTCATTTTATTTTTTTGTTTTAAAAATAGTGAATACTTTGAAGCTGAATAATACCAGTTTTCAATTGATCTATGTGCAAATAAGAATCAGGATTTATAATTAGATCTGTAGATAAATCTACTTAGAAATAAATATAAGTTTAACAGATTAAAATGAAATCTGAATATTTATATCAAAACAGTGTTGGAATATGGCAAAACAGAGTTCATTTTTTGAGGTATTTTACGAAAACAAAACAAAATGTGACGCTATTTGACCAAAAAGAAAACATAAAAAAACTAAAAATAAAAAACCAGGCAGACATATAACTGGAGAAGTGGTTCCTTACAGGACCCCTAAGGAAAAGTAAGAAAATCCTGCTCCCGGTAAGTGCCGGCCACCAGCTTCCCCCTGGTCTGGCAGCACAGATGGAGGGAACACGCTGAGCTGCTGACGGTGACAGACGTCTTCAGCGGGCTCAGGAGACCTTGGCTACTGCTGTGGCAGGAAAGCCTCGGTCACACAGCAAAGGCCAGAGCTGAAGCTGCTTTTTGATGCTTTCTGCAGTCTGACAATGGCCAGACTTTAGCAGTCAGTGCAATTGCGGTAGTGTTGCAGCAAGGATATCTTCTGTTAAGAAAATCGCCAGACAAAAAAGGTGGCAAAAGAAAATCCTTGATAGTGCAGAAAGAATAAAACAAAATGTTTTCAGCCCCACACTGCAGTGGACACCAGCGAGGTGCTTTGATGTCAGGGAGAGATCAGTGAATAGAATCAGAAAAGACAGGGCTGGAGAAGGCGATGTCTCCAAGCCTGTGTCGTGCCTCAGCCCTGCTCTGCTTTGACCTCTCTTCTTGTGAAGAGCAGCTGGCTACCCCCAAAAGATGAGAGATAAGGTCGATGGAAAAGCGAGATATTGCCAGGCTGTGGCTAGTTTTTTTCATTTTTTTTTTTTCAAAGAGAGGAAATAATGTGTGCAGAGCAGCAGGGGTTCATACTGGGTCAGTCAGGAAGTGTGGGGCTGAGTATTTAAAAGACAGGTATTTTTGTTTCGTGGTTCTCTCAGAGAACAAAAGCATACAAGAAACCCTTTTTCTGGCTAAAAAATGCAAAGTTTGAGTTCACCTATAGTTAGCTGAGGAATCAATGTCATGTTCACTCTGAAGAATGTCACTTTAAGTGGAATACTTTGCGTCTGTGGCTGCAATTACAGAAATGCTAAATAGCTAAAACCAGTGCTCCTTTGGATTGCAGCACAGATAATAGCAGAAGGAGGACAGGAAGACAATGAGAGATGATTAACTCTGTTCTCACAGGTGAAGAGCTGAGGCATAATTGGTTTCAAACTGAAGTTTCACACACATCTTCATCCAGCACTTAACACCGAAAAAAGGCAGTCCCTGCTTCTTCTGTCCTCGTCTGCCTCTTGCCATCTCTGCCCCAGCTCGGCCCATGTAGATAAGAAAGAAATCTGAAGACATAAATCCAAAACTGACACCGTGAATATTGCAAGTAATGAAAAAGAGAGAGTCAGCTGGAGGTGTATCTCTGCAAGTTACAAAACATCTTTTAATTTGGCCTTTCATGGCCGGTACTTATTAGCAGTAAACAAGCTGATAATCTTTACTGCTGTAAATGGTCGTGAAAAATTAATGCAACAGAACCACTCAGAAGCTCACAAGAGTAGTCCTTGAACAGCATAGTTGGCTGAAATACCTGGAATTCGATCTGCATGTTACACAGTTACAACTATCTGCTGAGGAGGAAGCTGAAAATAGAGACTCTGTAATTAAGCAAAGCACTGTGTGTTTTGAAAGTCCTTAATGAAACATCCAACCAGCCAGAGAATAACTGTGAGGACAAAGAGAAAAGGAAAAATCTATTATGCCAAGACACCTATGAACATCTTAAAATACATTAAGATATATCCCAGTTTATGTGATTTTAAAAAGTTAAATAAAGAAGAAAATAGAGTGAGAAATTTGTCAGTGATTCACTAAAAAAAAAGCATTTTGCCGACAGGAAAAGAATCACTGAGTTTTTTGAAAATATCCATGATGATTAAAAAAAAAAATCCCCACTAATAATTTCTGTTGAAATATTCAGGCAGAAAAGCCGAGAGCAGAGCTACCTTGGAAATGCTATTTCTTGCTGACATATGTTTTACAGCTATTTTTTAGACCTTCAGACATCATGGCTTTATTTATGTGTGCGCAGAGAACAAATTTGCTGCCTTCCCAGGCTTATTCAAAAATGATTTTTAATCATTCTATCAAAAATGAGGCTCTGCAGAAAAATTTGGATCAGCTGAAGAGAAATAAAGCTGCAGTTGCCCCTTGGAGTGTGAGGAGTCCCTGCACCATGCAGATTCAACGCTACCTCCTTTTCATTCTTACTCCTAAAAGGAAAGATGAATGTTTGACGGATAGGCTGGTTCTACCAACGTAATAAAGAGGTTTTTAAATTAATCTTCCCTCAAAGTGGAGGAGACAAGCAGTCTTTCTGGATATGTTTTAGTTGAGGAAAAACAAGGGAAAAATGGCCACACTTCTTGTACCAAAGTGCTGAGTTACTGCAGAGGAGAAGAGAGCCCAGGCAGGGTGAAAATCCCAGCTGATTTTACAGGAAATGCCTTTTTCAAGAAATGACAGACACATTTTTAGCAGCTGATTTGCAACAATTTGTTCAAAAAAAATACCCTAAAATCCCAAACGCGGAAAACAGACTCTCTTTATTTCTGTAGGGCTCGTTACAGGCCCTTGAGAACAGAGCAGAACAACAAACCGAAGGACATCGCTGAGGCTGCGCTGTGGTTTTGCAGCACCAGGTCCCATCTCAAACCTCACCACCTGAGCTGCTGCTGTTCTGTGACCGCGGCCGGGCCACTCGCACTCACACGGGAGTGGCCGTGGCTCGTTTGCTTGTTCGTCTTGCTACGGGCAGAACCCCGAGCTGGGCTAAACAAAACTCGTGCAAAGTATCCTGGAGAAATCCGTGAACTCAATGGAAAGCAGCTGGCYGTTCGTTTTCCTTCCTTGTTTGTCCTCAAATTGTTTGGGCAGCAAATGTGATGGAGGTTGATGCGGTAAAGAGGACAGGGACAACTTTCTGCAGAGAGCACCGCACAGACATCCCCAGAGAGCAGCAGCACTCAACAGACTGAGCCTTTTTCAAGGGATCAGAACATCTCATTGCGGTGGGAGCTTCCCAGTCCCCTCACCAGAGCTCCTGCTTGGGAGCAGGTGGAGTGCACAGCGTGGGATTTGCATGTCAGGACACACTTCCCGCTGGGATCGCAGCCACAGCCGCACTCTGCCCTCCCCAGCCCTGCAACTGCTCCGTGGGGACTTCGGGCAAGTCGCTCTGTGCCTCAGTTTCCCAGCTGTAAAATGGAGAGGAGGATACTTCACTCTGCTGAGATCTTGGCTCAGGAGTACAGGAGGCAGTATTTGTGAGGCACTATTTGTGAGGCACTATTTGGCAACATGACTACAGTAAAACCATTGCTATTGTTTTACTACAGATGGAATCTGTGCTATCAAAAGTTATCTTGCTGTCCTTAGAAACTAAATCTGCATGAGTGTAGCACTCAAAAAAACATTTTGTAATTCTGGGGCCAATATGCCAACCATACTTATTTATACCTCTCTTTTTTCAGCTACCATGTGACACAATCATGTTGGCAAAAAAGAAATACGTTTTAAAGCATCAGTTGTTTATGGCAACTTTAACACTTTCTATACTCATTTCCCAAAGGCAAAGGATTAGGTAATAAAAAGAAAGTCAATATTACAGCACTGAGGTTTGGAATTAGCATTATAAATTGAATTTTAAAACAATACTGGMCCTATCCTCTACTTACAGATAACATAACAGAGCTGATGATTTATAGGTGCTGCCACTGAGGATATAACACAGAAGGAGACTGCCAAAGTAATATTCCTATTTATATATGTCACATTACATTTATATGTCCCTTCTGCAGCCTTTCCTCAAGCTGGAAGGCTGTGGTGTGTGGATTGTGAGCCTCAGGCAGCAAATTTGCTCCAGTTCCAGTTCCACTCCTTCTGCCTGAAGCCCTCAGCAAGGCTTCCAGAAGCTCCTGGCTGCTGTGGTTTCAAGCCAGTGACCCAGAAACGCCAGCGAGCATCTTTGCATGATTCAGATTCCTAAAATTCTTCTTTCCCAGGAGGTTAAAATATCATCCATGCTACTCTGACACTTGCTTTGTTACTCATACCAGGATATATGTGCTTTCTTCTAGTACCATCTATGCCATCCTCCCTTTTAATGATAAACTGGTGATGGTTCAGTGAGTCCAAACATACCAGGTGTTTCCTTCACCAAGATCTGTTACTTGTGCGGTGCATGTGCCATGAAGAAGGCACATCAGCCCACAGGGAGAGAGGAGAGATGCCTGCTTTCCTTATCCCTGGGGGCTGCAGGGCAGAGACAAAGGAGCAGCACAAGATTCACTGGCCMGTGGCACTTATTTCCATAAGCTGCAGTGTATAAAACTTATCATGTGTGGGCATACGAACAGAGCACTAAACACAGGTCCCCATCCTGAGAATTACCCTTCCTCAGCCTCTTATCTGTCCCTCTGCTGTGTCTAATCCTCTTGGTTTGTTGCTCTGCTGCTGCTTCTGTGATACCACGATGCCACTCACTGCCTACATCCAGTATTAGCAGATTTTCTGCTCAGGATTCATTTAAAAGAAATGTTGCTCAGCGGAATTGCACAAGTTTCTGGCTTGGCTCCTAAGTGCCTTTCTTCATGCTTCACCCACTGGATCTTTCTGGCTGGTGTCTTTCAAAGGGGACTCATAAGCGAGCAACTAAATCTAACTGCATCAGCAAAGTCACCTCCAGACACCCCAACAGCCATCTGCCTTGCACTGGATACAGTTATGCCATTCCAGTAGTTTTGATGTTTCAAAACTATGACTTTCCCAGTTTCCCAGTGGTTTTTCTCGGGTTTTATCACTTACCTCATCCACGCAGGCTACTTAGTGCCTAGTGATCTCTTTCGAGACAGTTTACAGCAAAGATGGATTAAAGATCAGTTTAGCTATTAGCTCAGCTGTTTTAGTCTGCCAGCTTGACTTTCTCCCAGAGATAGGCCAGTTTAGCAGCTTATCTTCTCAAATCTGCCCTTTTGCACGTGACCCATATTTGCATGTGGCACACATCCCGTGGGACAGCACGTTTAGTCCTTTGCGTGCTACACGTTACTGCCCATTGTACAAGGAGCTTCCTTTGGGTTTGGCAATTGCTACAGGAGCAGGCACACAGGCGTGCATCCTACTGCAGATATTACCATGGGAGTTAGCCACAGGGAGGTGGACCGTGAGAATGGTCTTGTAATAAAATTAAGCTTCAATAAAATGAAAGCAAAGGTCTACAAATTTATAACTAGGAATGGATGTGAGTACTGCACTGAACACACTCAGAGCAGCAGTTTCTCATAGCTGAGAGGCAGATGCTATTCGAGCTTTCTTGATAGTTCATCTACAATTTGATACTTTTATAAGATACGTTTACTAGTAACAGCAGCAAAACACCCTAATGCAAAAGACACTTTTATTATTACCATCAGGTTGGAACAGCCTTCTTTAATACCTATTCAAGGCAGGGCTTGAGGCTGTGTTTGGTCTTCAGGATGAGTAATATTTTCCTAGGTAATGATTTGCTCTTGGGAAGTCTAGCTGATTACCTTCCTGATAACCTTGGATGGAGAGCATTAGCGAAGAGCAAAATGACATTATAAAGAAAAGAAAAAACAACACTTACCAAAGAGCAGACAAGGACTCACACAGATGGATGGGGTGGCTTGTTAGGTCTGTATTTCAAGACCTTTCTTAGAGAAGCTCAGATTTGTTACTGAGCACGGCTTTGAATGGGACAAAGTCCAGCGACGATGAATTTTCAGCGTTATTACAGCGGGAAGGGCCATGGCCATCAGCACTTGCCAAACTGCCTGCGAGCCCGCAGTGGCGGCCACTGACGGCAGATGTCCTGTTCGAAGCCCGATTTGCCCAAAGCAGGCTCATTTCCTTCCCTAGCCGTGCCATGCGAGGGCAGCAGAGATTGCGGAACGGGAGCTGCGTGCGGGCTCTGCGGGGACTYCGCCGGAGCCGTCCCGGGCTGTCCCGGCCGCCCTGGGCTGTCGTGGCCTCGGCAGCCACAGGGACTCCTGCAAGAGGTGCTGCACATCCCACGGGATGCGRAGCCTGTGAGCAACCCGAGCCTGTGTCCGGAGATTCAGACAAGTAAGTCTCTATTGACGCCATAACACTTCTAAACTTTTGGGAAGCAAAAGTCCCTGGAGGGATTTACAAGACGTGTAGATGTGGCATTTGGGGACATGGTTTAGTGGTGGGCTTGATAGTGCTGAGCTAATGTTTAGACTCGATGATCTTAGAGGGATTTCCCAACCTAAATGATTCCGTGATACCCACCTATAATGCAGAGAGGGGAAAGGACACAGAGCAGCCAAAGCCAAAAGCTCCACGCGGAGATTTCAGCTGCACCTGACTCTGATTTCCAGAGTCTCGGCTGAGTTTGGTTTGGTGACAGCGAAGGAAACGCTGCCGTTCCTCACCCTCCGACGCCAAACCACAGCTCTGGCGCGCAGTTGCCATGAGGTGGAGCCGTGCACCAAATCCCAGCCGCGAATACACGGCGTCCAAGGGCTTTTAGCTCTTTTTTCTTTTTCCACTACAGCCAGGTTGATCCTAAGGCTCCATCCAAAGCTAGCTGATGTCTACAAGCACCGATAAATCAAGCAGAAAGCGCTGACGGGTAATGCTGCTCGTTATTGATCGGGTGCYGCAGGTGATGCCTAGGGGAGGGCTGGCCATTCCCACCATTCCCTGGGTGACAGGGTTGCTTCGGGATACAGTCGGAGCTGGGGAGATAACGCTTTGGGGTTCTGTCCCGTGTCTGCGTTGGGCTGTCCTGACTACCCTTGCACAGCCCACTTGATTCGGAGGCTTAGAGAGGGCCCAGCAGTTTGAGGGAGAGGCGGGGCATAGAGAGGCTGCTACAGGTGCTTTTCTCCAAGCTGCCTCTCGACCYTATAATCTTCTTTTCCCCTGAAATCTTCAGCTTTTCCTACAGGGGTACCTTCTGCTTCCTTGCACCTCTTKGGCCAGAGATGTGGTGTTTGCTGGCTCCCAGGGTGGGTGCAGTGCTTCACCCAGAAGATGAGCCAAGCCTGTTCACAGAAGCTGGAGGGACAAAGACTCTGAACATAGATCCCAAACTTCTGTCAGCAGCGCAGGCAAGGATGGGTGGTTGGTTGAAACTGCTCCAAGCCAAGCACTGTGATTTGGTTTCATCTGGACCGTTCCACCTTGAAATAGCTATTCTATTCCTGGTGTAATTTTCATGAAGGAAATATTTGAAAATCTGTGAGATTTTAATTTTGCAGGAACGCTGTTTCCCACTTAAAACCAAACCTCTTGGGGAAATTCCCAAGAAGATCTGAGTAATACATCTGTAATACTGACAGGCAACCCCTATGATCATGTGTCTTTCGTTGCCTGGGGTCTATTTAAGCTGTGAATCCCATCTGTGATTCACCAGGATGGTTACTGAACATCCCAATAAGAGAGTTGTGATTTGTCTGGAAATATATCCTACAATAATCTTTTGTGGTATTTGATGTAATAAAGGGAATATTGTCATTGATTACGTCACTGATATGTAACATTCTGTTGGCAAATCTTTCACAGTACAGTTACAATAACATCACTCTTCAGCATCTCTGCCAGATACTCAACTTTTTATTTTCTGTTCTGTCATATAAGCTGAGTAATTTATACTCCTGTTCAATACAAAAGGTGGTTATTATATGTTTCAAGAAAGAGATTTGACAATACCTGCCTTGTAGGAAATACTGAGTTGTAGAGAGGCAAGGCAAAGGGAAATGCTGTAAATCAAGAGGTGACAAGGCAGTTTTCAGATGGAAGATTARAACATTGTTCAGGGTTCCACAAACAAATATGTTGAATTATAGACAAAAACCCACTTTCTAGCATTTGTCCCCTGTTGCTGCAGTCCTTTTAGGGACATAAATCCCACGGAAGTCAAATCATGCCTATAAACTAAATTCCAAAATTAATCCATAAGCAGAGTCTGACATGGAAATGCTTATTATTAGTTTGATTTGTACAAGATGTATAGATATGATTTCAAATAAAAGCAACATTATGGAAAAAATTACGTCAATTGCAGTTTTGTCTGAATAAGGACTGCACAGTATGAATGTGTCCCAAAATAACACATCTGCAGTGATCTAAGTGAGGCTTAGCTAACATTCCCTGCACTGCATTTTTACACAGGTAATTCTATGTGACTGCTTAACCCCTAAATGACACTGATCCCCAAGCTGTGACAGTGGATGGGGGAGAGCCCCTTGCTCCACCCAGGGGGAAGGAGCAGTGGTGGCCTGAAGCCAGCCCTGTCCTCCAAACCATACAACRACACAAGTGGATGTGTTTATGCTGAGGGACTAAGAACCCTTTGCTGTTTGCAATAGCCCCAAAACATGCCATCATGAGTCTGTCTCCAGCCATCCAGGCCAGCAACYAGGCACAAAATTTGGAGACTTAAATACAGCAAGAGCAGTATTTAAGGTGAGAGAAACCCATTTGGGTGTGGGACTGTGTGGCAATGCAGCAAGGGAACTGCAGAAAACTCCTACCTGGGTCTGCTTTCTGCAGATGACCAGGGTAGGTAACCCCAGCTCAGCAGGCAGGACTCAGAACACAAAATATTAGGGGTTGGGTGCCAAGGACTGGTCATGCAAACAGCCTTAATCCCCCTGAGGAGAAGGCCTGAGCACCGTGGGAAAGTGCAGCTCGTCGTGGACAAACATCCAACGTTGTCAATCCAGTGCTGAACTCCTCTGCAGAGGCTCACACTAAAAGCCCACCCTGGGGCTGGTCTGTACTGTCCTGCTTTCCAGGGCAGTGCTGCTCCACCAGCAGCCAGCTCCTGGGCCACCTCCTTGGGGACTACCCTGCTGTCCCTGGACACCACCATGCAGCCCAGTGGCCCTCGGCAGCCACAGTGAGCAGGGTTTATCCTGCTCCTGGGCAGCACCTGGCTTTTGCAGCCTCACAGAAGAACATGAGACCAAGGCATGGGAAGAGAAATTCATCCTCCTTCCAGCTTCCCCTTGAGCAGAGACGTCATTTCCCAGTCTGAGACTGGAAATCCAGACCCTGATTCAGAGAGCAAGGTGAGACTATCATTAGCTCTCAATTAAAACAGGAAGATCATTACCACTGAAGATGGAAGGCGACATTCCCCATCTCAGAGCAGCCCACCTGAAAAAGGAAAAGCACCCTCAYATTACCCTGGGGAGAAGAATGAGCGTCACTGCTCTTTTGAAGCAGCAGCTCGGGTAGGAGCCTGGTGACAACAGATGTGATCTTTCCTCTAGAGGAGCTGCTGAACTGTGAACGTGCAGACGCGAATTTCCAAGCCGAGCAATACCTGCTGTCTTGAGTGACCTACTTTCTTTGCACGCTATGTGAACAGGGTTAGGCAACAGTTAATTTGGTGCTGAAACCTAAAACCGTTGGGCAGCCACAATTATCACACGTCTGGTGAACCCCATGGCAAACCTCACTGCCTCTGACAGGGGTTCCTGGGCAATACCCCATTTCAGTCCTAAGCTTTGGGTACATATCTAGCAGGAACGCAGCCCTTTGCTAAATTGAGCATAAACATTCAAATTCATTTATCAGATCCAACAGTTTTTCTTATTACCCGGAGTAGTAACTTACCAAATGCACTGTTTTTAATGTTATCTCTTCAATCACAAAAAAGTGAGAAGCATTTTCATGTTGAGCATCCAAGCAGTCCTGTGTGTCCGGATGAGCAAACTGAGCGAGGCTGTCAGCAGGATGAACACACCAGCAAATCCAGCTTTCCCTACGGCCTTGCCACATATCACAAATAACACTGGCCAKAAAATCCCACCCTATGTCACCATCACTCTTCACTCAGCTCTGTGCTAGCAAGTCTCCCACAACTCCTCCCTGCCATTATTTTGTCTCATCTGGGTCAAYGAATGCTCAGTTATATCTGTACTGATTTATACTCATCCCTAGTTCAGTTTTCACTGTGATTTTAAATATTTGTCACCTGTACAGGGAGGAGAAATAAGTTAACAAGTGAATCACTCATTTGGACTTCATATTGGTTTCCCATGCCTGTGCTAAATGACTAATAACTGTTTCCAAACCTGGGATTCAGTACGATATTTCAGTGTGATATGATACTTTGACTGCATACAAATTTTTATTTTTGAACAAAATCTGATTCCTTCATACATTGGCCAATTAAATTAAACAGCTCTCCTCAAAATGACCCCCGGTTACCAGCAAGAAACTTAACCCTGATGGTTGCAGCTCAAAAGCCTGGTGTGTTTTATCTCCCTTTTTATTCCCAGAATGAGATCCTGGCACCCTAATTCACAGGCACCGGAGCTGATCTCCACAGAGAGTCGCAATCAAGTCAACTCTTTCTTTGCAGCACAAAGGAAATCACATTTCTTTGAAATGCCGAGGAAATCTGAATGTGTGTTCCTGTTTAGCATGATTAAGGTGTCACATAGCACTCCCACGCAACCCGACACAGAGAACTTCTTGCCGGCTGCTGATGTCAAAGCAAATCAGCTGAAAACACGGAGGGGTTCTGAGAAACACAACTAGGACGCGCCAGGCAGGCTGGCAGCGAGCTCCCCTGTGTCATATGGACTGGGCAACCTCAAGGGCTACCCCTTGCACAGGATGGGGACAACACAGCAGTGTCTCCTGCCCCCCAGCACGTTTCTAAGACACGCGTGGGGCACAGATCTTTCCTCATGTAGAAATTTCTGCGTGTGAGCTGCTTGTTATAAAACCCTGATAGTAACAGTGCATGTATCCATAGCAATTGGGAACCTCTCCAAGGGGTGCACTGCTTTGCTTTTGGGTTTTCCCCAAAACCTTCTCTGTGTGTGCTCCATCTTGGTCCCAGTCACCCAGGACATCTCRCTCTCTGTCCCTGTTCTGGCTCTCATCACCCTGATGGTTCCGGCTGCCATCCTCTTGCTTTTCTTCAGCTCTTTGTTCTGTGTATTTTTGTGTCCTGTGGTTTGTCCACTATTAACATTAATAATTTAGGAAATTGTCTGCTTCTGCTGAAATCAATTCCTGTGCTACTGCTGCTAAGTGCTGGGCCTGGGCCCAAGAGCTGCTATGATGGGGACCAAACAAAGCAAACAAAATGAAATGAGAACAGAGGAAAACAGGCGCCTCATCCTTCAGCACCCTGTGAATTTAGGTGGGGATATTCAAAGCCTAAGAAACACAAGAACCAAATTCCAGTTGAAATCCCTTCTTTTGGAAAGGTCTCCCATGTATGTGTTACAGTCCTGGTGCTGGTAGAATTCAGCCTCAATGCAGGAGCCCCACAAGGTCTGTCCCCCAAGGCTGCTTGGACACAGGCAAAGGGGACTGACCTGGTGGAAAATAGATCACCCTGTGCCTGTGCAGGTGTTCACCTAATGAAAACTGTGAAGAACCAAACTGCTTGTGCAAAGTTACTGGTGCAAGTGACTCTTTCCAAGTGCCACCAACCCTCCATCACTCTGCCAGGGACCATTTCCCAGAGCAGCACCAACCTCACGCAGAAGATGCCRTCCTGATGGTGACTCATTTCCCTGCGAGTGGCAGAGGAAGAAAAGCACCATGTGTCTCAAGGCTTAAGCTGGGGGGACCAGGTTCTCCTTATTTCCTTCTCTGCCATACACAGCTGAGGGCCTCATGCAGGGAAACTGTCAACAGCAGAGGGCACGGACTYTGTCTTGGAGAGRTATTTTGTGTTCTTAATCCCAGGACTTCAATAGGTCTGTGAGGGAGAGAGAGAAATAACAAGACAATGAAAACAGTGATTTAGGGACCAGGTATGCAGACAGTTTGACTAAGGCTGAGAGGATAAATTCATCTGGTATAACATCACTGAGGCTCAACTCTCACCCGTGCTGTTGAGCCACACAGCTGGGCTCCTCCGTCCTTCCTTGAGCAGCATTTCAGCAGGAGGCCTTTTTTATTGTCTTTTTTTAAGTGGCTGGATTAAGACACCACCCGCAGACACACGCAGGCTGCAGCTGTCCCCTGAGGGCAGGCGAGGATGGCTGGACAGAGGAGGGCTCGTGCCAGGGCTGGAGCTCAGCTCCCACCGGGAGCTGCCAGCGCCCCGCGGCTGGAGCGAGCCCCAGGCAGGGATCCCGGGGGCACAGGGAGGACACCGCCGCACAAATCCCGGCTTGCACTCCAGAGGAGCATGGTGTGCTCGTGCGTGCCAGGGAGAGCGTGGACACCCGACGCCTGCACTTGCCTCCTCCTCAARGGCTTGGCTGGGGACCCACAGGCCGGGATGCTGCGGACCCAGCGCTGCGCTCACCGAGCCCTCGGCTGGATCCAAGCCATGTCCTCACCCCGGCGTTTGCCGACCAGACAGGCAGAGAATGTGAGGACACACTTCCCGTGCCCACCGGAGCTGGAGGGGCCTGGAGGCTGGGCAGGAATGCCGTGCCAGCCGGGATGGGTTACGGCCAGAAGCCAGCGCAGTCACGTAATTAAATAACGAGAGCAGATTAGGCAATCTCTGTGCTTCATGTTGACAAGGCTGGAGGAAAGAACAGAACATGTAATCAAATGAGGGGGGGATCTTTCTTCCTTTCTTTATTTTGAAAGAAAGACAATATTACTGCACTGTAAGAGGTGGCATAGCTTGCATTAATTATGCTGCTGGGGATATTTCTCTCTTGAAGGTTTGAGGATAAGACTGAGATTTTTATTAAAGCCTAAGGGAGAAAAGAACGGGAGGAGCTGGCATTCACTGGGAATTAAGCCCCCAATTCACTTAAAGCTTATTCAATACCTTCTGCCCCTCTGTTTGGCCAACTTGCCTAGGAACACATTCACCTCATCACATCAGCAACCTTCAATCAGAAAAATCACCTGTAAAACAGCTCCCTCCAGGCACARACCGATAGCTACATGGTCTTAATGACAGATCAGGCTAAATAAAAAGCACAAATCCACAATCTGCTATCAGGAGATATCTAAGGCTTCCTTCTTCTGACGACTTCTGCCAAGATATTCCTGCTGAGTCACTGGGTTTGCAGAGCCATGTGCTGGAGGGAGCTGCCAGAGCTGACCTAGGGCAGGGGCTGCTGCCTCCTGCAGAGGCTGAACTGGAGCTGTAAGGAGCACCTGGGCACTTCCCTTGGGCTCTCTTGGCAAAGCTGCAAGCCAGGATTGGAGTGAAATGGTACTGAAGAAATCATCTGACTGGTACACGAGATACTTAGCTGGATTGCTTCACTGGCTTAACAGGCAACTAGACATCTAGTTATTCAGGTCCCCCTTTCCCCAGCCCCAGGATGTAATTTGGTGACTCACCACCATTCAGGTACCAGTAATGACAGTTGGAATTTTTCCCCAAACAACTGATTTCAGATACATAAATCATTTAGATCGTGTTAAAAAAATATGCTCCTGATTTTTGTCTCTATGGCGCTAAACACATCACGTAACGCCTTCTGCAGCAGTGACCTGGCTTACCCTGCGCTTGGGAATCATCCAGACAAGAGAGGCTCTCTGCTTTTTTGAGTCACCCTTCTGAAGTGAYCTGCGGAAAAACGATCTGCCTGAAAAGTGACAACCCCAGATTGCCAATAAATGTCCCCAGGCTTTAGCAAACCTGCCAAAAATCTCGCTGGAATTAGCCCAGCATCTTTGGTTTGGTAAAGACCTCCTGCAACGTGCGAGAGGGCAGGTACCTGGGCTGCAACGGGACTCGTGGCGTAGGTGCAAAGAGACACTTTGCCCTATCGAGGAAATCGCTGGCTAAGTTATAGGTGACACCATTCCCTGGCAGTGTCATCTGCCTCGACACCTTTTCAGTGGGAAGGCAGCTCGTCACGGCCGAGATGTGTGTGGAGTTGCCTTATTTACTCTCCTGGGGTGGCATGAATCAGAGTTGAAAAGTGCAGTATGTTGAAGTCAACCCATATTCCCATGATGTGCGAGCGTGAGTCACTCGGCAGGGAGATTCTGCCAGGGTCCCTCCTGGACGACCCGGCTGTGTCAAACGCGCCGGAAAACCCGCGGATAAAAACATCCCCGGTGACGCACGGGAGCCGAGTAGGCTCCGTGCCTTTTTGGGGAAGCTACTGAAACGCCGACGTTTCCTCTTGATCAATAATCTGGTTGGCAGAGCAGGGCTTTGAAGCAATCCAGAAGGCTCAGCTCTCCGCTCACACGGCCGCTGCTGTTTCTCTCCGGGAAGATGACGCGCGGGGTAACCCCGGGCGCAGGCAGGGGAAGGATTTCTCTTCCACATCTATTTAAATCTCCTGGAAGAGCTGCTGCTTACAGAAAAGATAATGCAGGATGTGAAAGGGCTTTCTAGGGACGGGCAAAGAAAAATTTAAAAAAAAAAAAAGAACAAGTCCCATCCCAAGGTCTCACAGCTGATTTCTGGGTCTTCCCATCATCTCCTTTCTGCCTCCTGTCCTCAATGAATGCCACTTGTGGGGTTATCATGGGCTGCTTCCTGCAGCAAGTGAGCTGGAACATTCAGACAGGGGTTTCTTGGCCTSAAACCCCATCATTTCTCTGATCCTCCACTTACCAGAGCTGATCCTCCAGTCCCTGCAGTGAGGTCACCACTGTCTCGGCAATGATTTCCATGCTGTTGTCCTGACATGAAATACAAGGAAAAGCCACTGACAAGACTAMTTCCAGATAAATATCTCATTAATTTCAACCACAGGCAGCCATGAGTCATTTCCCTTTGACTACACTCCTCTCTTGTGACCAGAAATCGGGTAGTGGAGATCTGGTACTGTGTAAAATTAGTAATTATTTTGAAAAGATATCAATAAATCGATAATTATTCTCAAAAATTCAGGCCTAAAAAAATCCTTTGTTCTGTCAAGAGATTTGCTGTTAGTTAATCACTTTTGCTCCTACCACAGCTGTGGGATAAAACTAAGTCATTTTACTGTAAAACTGTTGGACTTCCTTCAAAGCCTCAAGCAGCAGGTTGGGCTTTCCTTGAACCATGGTTCGGCCTCCTGGTAAATTGTGTCTTTTTCCCTCAAAATAAAAGTGGCATGAGCTGACTGTCACCCCCGGTCACCTGCTCTACCACTGCAGCACCCTGGCAGGGAGCACCTCCCTCGTGCCATGTGGGACTTGGCAGCTCTGCCGTGCCGTGCCACTGCCGAGCTTTTCCTTCCCTTCGCAGCAACTGGCTCGGCTCAGCCGCGCTCTGGGCAGCRGCGGACTCGGAGCCTGATGGCTCGCAGACCCCGTGGCCCCAGCGCCAGCAGCGTCTCACATGCCAGATGTTTCTCCTTTAGGCAGATSGGTTCTTTTCCTTTTTCTTCTTTTTCTGAAATTACAACAGCTTGACCAAGACCCAACCCCCCAACCCCTAAAACCAAAGCTGGAGCTGTACGTCAGAGTGCAGACAGTCTGGGGTGGCACGGGGCTGGCCGTGGCCACACGTGAAGTGATGCGGTGGCATCGTTTGCCACAATCAGTCACCGGGGTCTTTAAGCCTGTACTCAATATCCACTTAAAAACACAAAACCAAACAAAGATCCCCAGACTGCTTATTAATCACTGGGGCCTGCCTTAGAATGAGCTGAAAAAGARCTTTTCATCAGCTCTCGTTGGATAGGGATTATACCTTTTTCGCTGGAGAAGAATTCATGGCAAGACAGATGCCTTGGCCAGCAGCCACCAACCAACCTGCCACTGTTCTGGAGAGGCCTGTGGGGCCCTTCTGGGCTGTCAAAGCTGCTGTGGGAGCACTGGTCAGGATGCTCACACTTGGCCAGCTATGGCATGGCTTCAGCTGAGCACAGCACTGAAATCAGGAGTTCATTCAGACCCAAACCTCTTGCCAAATATTTTCCCTCACTTCACTCACTGCTTGTTAGCCCTGGGTTCACCCTGGTGACTAATGACTGCTCTTGTCTGACTTCAGTGCATTTCAAGAAAATAACCAAACTSAGGAGAAGTTTCTCATTTGTACTAATGAAAAGAAGGGAAAACATGGTGGTGGGGGAGGATAAACACTGTTGTCATCTCATGAATTTCCCTACTTCTCCTTGGGGGGTGGTCTCTGACACTGTGGGTTGACCTGACTCACAGGTTTTTAACCTGAATCACAAGAAAAAAAATTACCCAGACCCGGCTCATGCCGTGCTGGTAAAACCTCCCAGCAAAGGAGTGGCCACAGATGGATTTGSTTCATGCTGCATTTCAAGCCATGGAGGAATGGGAAATGTCCCACCCACCTGCTCCTCCACAGGTCACCCCTCCAGCCACTTGGTGGCCTGGGGCCACACCACACCATGTCCCGAGCAAGGAAGGGTCCCCAAAACAGGCTGGGCTCTCTGTGGCCCCTGAGCACGGTGTCAGTCCAAACCAGGCCCCAAAACCCAAAGCAACTTCACCCATGAGCTGCAGGAAGCCACCAGCTTTGTTTGGCCACCACGAAGACGCTGGAGCCTRTCAATGGGCAGGAGGTGACTCGTGGTGTGGCAGTGGACGGTCACAGGGCCACCATGTCCCCACGTCTCTGCTGAGGGCAGTTCTCCCTCGTCACTCCCAGGACGTGCAGTGGGGACGAAAAACRGACAATTTCACCGACTAACTTCCACGTGGGACAGGGAGCAGGGTGCAGCTCGGAGCCTCTGAGCTGCAGGGAGAGGAGGCAGGGAGAGGAGGAAGAGGAGGAGGGGGAGGAAGGCCCAGGCCCGCAGTGGCTGGGTGCCGGAGCTCGGGCGGGTTTCCTTGGCAGCCGCAAGCTCAGGGCACTCACCATACCTAAGTGAAGATTTTGTCGCCATGGAAACATTGATGTCATCGGCTCTGCAGCAGCCTCAACCTCAACTGCAACTTTTTTTCTTTTTTTCCTCCCCCCCCACCCGGTTTGGGGTTTTGGTTTATTTATTTGAGAGTTTCTCACAGGAGGTGACCCCGGCGCCGGGTCTGCCGCAGCATCCAGGGATGTCCACAGGCCCAGACCCCTCCTCACATCGTTTGGGGGTATTGGGGAGCCCCTCACTGGTGGCAGTGGGTTGKGGCTGCATTTTGGAAACACCCATCAGGACCTGCACACACTGACCCATTTTCCCTGTCCTCATAAATGGACGGTATTTCCACGGAAGGCAGTTTGGAAGCTCCCAAAAAGTGAAGGAGGTGACCTGGGCAGAGGCTGGGCACCCAAGGAGAYGCCTCAGCCAGGGGACCTGCAGCTCTCACGGTGCAAGAACCAGGCTCAGTCACAGGCACGATGGCAGAGCCACCACCACTCGCTCTCCTGCCAGGAGGAGCCAGACAGACCCCACAAAGAGGAAATTCCATGTCTCCTTGAGGGACGTATTCCTGTGTGAGCATCCGATGGCCGTGCACGGCTCTGGCTGCGTGCTGGAGCTTTGCCCTTGGTGCTTGGGGGAGGCTCCCCCAGCTCTAAACGAAAAATCCCTCTGAAAATGACACCCAGCACGTTTTCTGAAGAAAAGAGCTGTGAAGGATTCGGACCTGGCATCTTCACCAGGCTCGAGCGAGGCGACTCGGAGCTCTGCYGGCCTCAGTTCCAGGGATGGATTTGATCCTGTTTAAGCCACATCTGCRATTCCCCCAGAGCCTCTTTTAACTTATCAGTTAATAGTGGACTGTTGCAAAAGTCTRGGTCAGACTGTTCCAGCCAAAAATACTCTACCGAGTTCACTGCAATGTTAACACAAGCATTTCACCTCCGTGAGGGCAGCAGGAGCAGTGGCTGAGCTCGGCTGTCCCGGCTGCCCCTCACAGCCCTTCCCCCAGGCAGATTTTTATAAAGGTTTGATTTATTTTTGTGTTGTTACACTGGACAAATCGTGCTTCTACACTAGGTCATTGTGCAGAGCAGGATCTGCTCTTTTCCTTACCAGGAAGGGGATCTTGATGGGTTTATCCAGCCGGCTCCAGGCACAGGGATGCTCCCCCAGCCCTGCCACTGCTCTTCCCATCCATCAGGCCTGGAGAGAGAACCACGTGGAAGGGAGACAGCTGGGAAAACAGAATCAGAGAAGGGCATAAAACCCTAGTCAACAGAGAGGTTAACAATCCTTTCTCTCTTTTATAAACAACAATCAACCACAACTTGTGTATTTCTAACATTATGGCCTAAACTGAAATTCAAAGCGTTCCTGACAAAAGTGTTTTTGCAACCTTCAGGGATCACACTCTGCCTCCCTGCAGCAGTAAATAACCAAACTTCACCCCAGGATCACAAAGGACCTGGCAAATGAGTCACTAACATTAGTTATCCTTAATGTCATCGTAACAGGTAAAATATAGAAAGAAAAGTATCCCTAAGCCAAGGTTTCAATATTTCAGTATAAGGTACACTGCATACCAAAGACAGCAGCAACACTTCTACTGAAGTGGGACAGTCAGTGGGTCTCTGACCTTATATTCAAAGGAARCTTCTCTTTTCAAAAGAACTTTACATAATTTAATACAAAGGCACAGATTTCATAGCAAAGGCTTATGTAAAACTGGGAGATTCTGGGTGGGAGAGACTGCTAAGATTTAAAAGTATCTCAGCTACTGTGAACAACTCAACTTCAAATGGTTGCTGCATTAGAATTAAAGGATTAATGTTTGATATCCTAACCCAGCTGGAAGAAAAATTAACAAGAAACTGGTTACTATATCAACTGCCAGATCTGTGAAGCAAACTGGTGAATTTAGGTGCTGAGACCAATTCAATGGTCTGAACATGAACTGGGAGCTCTATTCTACACAGAGCTCTGTTTGGGTCTGTGTAAAGACTGATAGGAAAGAGACATATTTGCACTAACAAGGTTCATCCTTAGCCAGCAGATCTCTGTGAGGTTTTGGGGGTGTATATACCTCAAATCTGATAGGGCCTATTTCAAAATTACAAATGTATTACAGTACTTGTTCTAGCTGGTTGGTGAAAAGCATGAAAGGGAGATTACCTGAAAAAAAATAAGCAGGCATCAGGCTAGCAGGAAAAATACCTGCATGTTACTGTCAAAAAGGACATTCCAAGATCTGTTATTAATAAAAATGGCTTATCTCAAATACTTAAGTGGTTCCCCCTCAATAGAAGAGAAAATGGAAAAAAAACCCGCATTGTAACATCYACTTAAAACAAGTATTTTGATACGYGTACTCTATTTAGTTGGAAAAAATCATTAAAAATTCAAGACACAGCAATATAACAGAGTGATGTGTTCTAATGGGCACAGCTGGTTGGTGTTACAGGGGCTGGGAGAGGTCAGCATTGCCTTTAGCAGCACTTACCACCCTACTGCTCAGAGATGTTTTGGAAGTTTCAAGGAGCTCTTTCTCCAGATTAAAAAATCTTTATACATATGAGAGGAGGATACTGCTGCTCCCAAAGAACTCCCAAAGAAGGGAACAGGCCCAGCTGCTGCTGTTTTCCAGAAGACAGCAAGTCCTGGGTGGATCTGGCATCCCTGGTTTGCTTTTAGCTCATTACTGTTTGATTCCTTTACAGCATTTAGGGACTGCTGGTCCAGAGCCCACTCTATTTCCAAGAGGAATTTACCTGAATAGAGGCTTGATGCTCTTTGGGAAGCATAAGGAATGAGGAATATCAGAGGCGCTTCTTGTGCTCCGTGCTGGGGCTCAGAGATGGAGCCTCTCCCTGCCATGGGGACCAGGCCAGGTCACAGCCCTGGGCCAAGGCCYGCCAGCTCCAGGGGCAGGAGATCAGGACACTGAGCAAGCTGCACATCTGCCCTGAGGACAGCCYAGATGCTCCACACCGCCCTGGTGCCACCATCCACCACATCTCCCCATGAGGTCCCTCAGTCACCATGAGGCAAGGAGCCTCAGGTCCCCATGGATGGGACTTGTGGATAGCCTGTTCTCCACCTCGATCACATGAACAAGACATACCAAGCTCTTACCTGGTAAAAATACCACTAGACAATGCTTCAGGCCAGCAGCTGTTTCAGTACTCCCCTACAAGCAAATCCATGCTGAAATCTCAGGATTTTAGGCACATATTTCACTCTCTGAGCAACAAACAAGCTGAACCCACACAGCTGGGGAACTGGAGGCAAAGGTAGTTTGTGAGACTCACCTCTGCATTTGGTCTTCTGAAACTCAAAAYGTAGCTGTGAGCAGTGCAAGCAGCAGTAGGAAGGCAGGACAACCACAGGGTTTTAATGAGGACACAAGAAAATTGCTCCTGAAACTCGTCAGTGCTGAGGCTTTGTGCTCTTTGGACTGGCATCAGAGCCACTGCACGAGCTCGGGTTGAAAGCCGAGAGCTGTAGGTGAGACAATCCCCTGGCATTCCCAGTCCCCGGGAAGATGGGCTGCAGCAACCTCCCAAATGGAACCAGGCAGCTTTTGATGGCTCCATTATCAGCGCGCAGCAGCTGGGCACAGGCAGAAAGGCATCATTATACAGGGGGAACCACCAGCCAGCTACGAGGCCCAGTGCTCCCATACAAAAGCTCAGGCAAACCTTCCTGAGCGCAGGCTGGGATACAGCATCCCTATTACAGCACAGCTGATCCCCACCTGTCATAACCGACAGGAGAATCCTCAGTCCAGCACGAYCCTGAGAGAGCCTCACACTGCTGCTGTGCAATTGCCACGGGCTGGAGACCAAAGGCACTGCCCTGGCRCGGTGGTGACTCCTGCCAGGTGAARCAGACCCTGAGCACCATTTTACTTAACAGCACATTGATCACCTTCAAGCTCACCCAGACTTTGTTCAGCCTGCTGCCCTCACAGGGGGGATTCTGCTGGTTCAGGAGTGGGAATGGAGCAYGAAAGTGGAATTTTTTGGAGGCTACTGCAGAAGGCAGGACCGGGGCAGGGGCTGAAGGGGAATCTCAGGCCATTCCCTGCTCACTCCAAGTCACCCATGTGGCGCCTCAGTGAAGCCAGAGCTCCGTGGATGTCCAGGCTTCTCCCACTGCTAAGGCTGCAGAGCCCAAACACTGTCGCTGGTTCCATCGAAGRCAGAGCCTAGGGAGCTCAGGGAGGGGTCACGCCCACAGCAACAAGAGAAGCTGTATCCAACACATGCCTTCATCTCACCAAGGGCTAAAGCTCTCCTTCCTTGGGTGATTTCTCAGTCTCTCATGCAACATCCCGGGAATACTCCAGCTCTTCTGGGTCCAGAAAGGCTTTGTGAAGGACTTGCTGTTGCCAGGGGAGGACAGCCCATAAGCAGCAGTGATGCTCAAGGGGAAAAGACCCAAGAAGCCCAACAGCCTCAGCTGCCTGGTTTCAGTGAAGGAAAAATTAAGGCAGTTTATTCTCTTTATCGAGGGCCATCCTGTGAGCACTTCTTAGCTTGGCTGGAAGCACAGTACAGACCCCTGTGTTTTTCCAAGTCCTGAAGTCTCTCTTGTGGAACAGAACAGAAATACAGATAAAAGTGACAGTACAGGAGCCAGGTAACACAGGTGATGAAGGCAGCTCACAGCACACCTGCAGGAATTGGCTTCAAGTGGGGCCCATTTGTTTGAAAGCTGAAGAAGTTCAGGAGCTGTGCAGATGATGGAGGCAGAGTTGTGAAGCTCCAGCTGGGTCTCCTGCTGGCACCCAGCCCACACCCCAGAGTGCTTCATCAAGGACAGCAGGAGACACAAATGCAGCACATTCCTCCACGTGGATGCTGCCCTGAAATGCACATTTAATGTCCAGAAACCCCTCTGAGCCTGGAGATGCCCCAGTGTTCCCAGCAGGCAAGAAACGCCCCCACCAATGCAACTCTTTTGGTGGCCACTGCAAGGACTCCTGCAGCTTTTGAAGGATCAGGGATGGTGCAGAGCACAACAGGCTTGGGGAGGTACCCAAGAACAGAACAGAGAGAAACTCAGCTGTCCTCCTTCTCCCCTTCCTCCTCCTCCTCCCTTCTAGGTGATGCTCCCTCAAGCCTGGGGAGTGGTGGCAAATGCCCTGGGCTGCCTGCTGGTCCCCCTGCTCTGGAGTCTGCACCTCCCACAGCGTCCCTGCATCGCCAGCCAGCCAAAGCCTCCTTCAAAGAAAACACAAAGCACGCAGCTAAAAGATATTCACTTACAGTTTATTTTTGCCTGAAATTATTTCACATCTCTTTGTACACAGCTACAGAACAGTAGTAGTAAACCATTGGTAAAAGCAACAGTGCTAAGGAAAATGTTGGCATATTTTTTCTTCTTTTTTTTTTTTTTTTCTTCTTTCTTCCCATACTGCATCTTCATACAGTTTGGGATTTGAAGGGGGGACAAAAACCTGACACACTACATGAGTTAAGACTCAATTTCTGTTTCATTATTTAAAAAAAAAAAAAGAGAAAAACAACATTATTTGGGATGGGGTTGTCTACATAGCAACAAACTTAAAAAAAAAAGAAAACAACAAAAAACCTGAACAAAAGCTTGGCTTCCATTGAATAAGATTAAATATATATATATTTATATATAAAAAATTACATTGGCTGTATGTGAAACCTTGAGGTGCTGAAGAATAAAATAAAAGTGTTAAACAGAGGAAAAAAATTCTTTTTGTTTTGTTTTTGTTTTTTTTAAATAAGCAGCTCTGTACAATGAAGGCTCATTATGAAAAAAAAAGTCAACAGCATAGTTATAAAAGAAACCACAATTTTTAAAAAATCATCTCCTAAGCAAGTGTGGAATTTGAAAAATGTAGCAGTCACATTTACAGACAGGTCAGAGCTATCGGATCAGCAACACTGCGATTTCCTCAGTCTCCCCAGAGGAACATGCAGAACAATGCGTGCACAGAACAGGGCAGGGAGGGAGGGCCACGGGACAGGGCACAGAAGGGAGGGCAGAGAGGAAGGGAAGGGGGGAAAGAAAACCAGAAAAAGCTGATGCACAAAGTGGAGGGAGAGCTTTTTTTTCTCTTTTTGAAATATCGGACGTAAACAGAAAACAACGGAGGCAACTTGTAAAATCTACAGTTTGAGAACACCCCATTGGCAGAACAAACGCCTTGTCCCCGTCTCCCGTGTTTAAACCTGACATGGCTTAAAAGACTAAAGAAAGTTTTCAGACTTTGGAAGGAATTGTGACTTTTATTAATCCCTGCACCCCCTCCCCCAACAACCACACCCCSCTTGATAGAGATTTTCCTTCCTATTTGATAACATCTGAGGCATTTTGAAATCAAAAAGACAACGCGATGAATGTTGACAGAGAGGGAGTATAATACAGTTTGCATTACTAAAAGGCAATTCTTCAAGGAGGACATTTCCTTAAAAAAAAATAATAATAACAACAAGACAGCAAACTAGTTTATACAGTACTATACGCAAAAAAGGGTAAAAGAATTAACAATTCATAAATAAAAGACAGGTCCCAGACCTGTTATTTGTGAACCATTTTCTTAAATAGGTGCATTATGTAAATCTTATGTACAACAAAATTACTTTGCATAACAACTGCAAGGACACGGGGGGAGGTGAAAATCATATTGGTTTTGGTTTTCTTCTCTTGAGATTTTTGTAAGTTTGATTTTCTGGAGCAAAACTGGTGAAAGAGAAGTTCTGGCTGGTTAGGTGCCAGCCAAGGAAACCCAGGTAAATAACGATAAAGGAATATATTTTTTTCTCCACACGGCATAAAACACAAAGGCAAATAAAATCCACAAAGGTGTTTTTTTCCTCTTTATAATCCTCTTGCTGCTACAAAGTCCTTTTTTAAATGTTTGTTTGTTTCCTTTTCAATTTAAATTATGTTGATTCTGAAATCACAAAGCTGAAAGAATCCAACGGGGTCCAGGCTTGCCCCGTCCCCCCGGCACACAACTCCACTCTGCTACCCCACAACCACAACTCCTGCCACCAAGTCCCCGGACTCACTGCTCTACAGGTATTAGCCAAAAGTTATTTTCTGGTTTGTTTTAATCTGTTTTGTTTTAAAAATCTTTTCCTTCTCATGAGAAGCAAAAGAGAAGAGTCGGAGGCAGRGCGAGTTCACCAGGCTTCGGTGTAGCGGACGTCCACCTCCTTCAGGTTGGGGAGCTTTGCCTGTGAGGGGAGGAAAAGTTCCGAATTAATGACACGTGCTAAGGGCTCAGGTAAAAAGCTCCTGTCAAATCTCTTGTGTGGCCTCATCCCCTGCATGTATCCAACTGAGCAGTGGTACCCAAATTTGGAGGAGGGATAGAAAAGGGGGGTGAACGAACCTTCCCGGGGAAGCAGAGCGCTTTGCCCCGCTGTTGTTGGTGTTGATGAGTGGCTGCCCACGGGAGCTAAAGGCCAACAAAACCTTTGTGTCGTGTGACAGCAGCCCTGGGACCTGCTCAGTTCAGGAGGTCGTACTTATATTTTGAATGTGGGCTCCTAKAAGAGGATGAAASTACCTTCCCTTGGCAAGGAAAGCAYGGAGCACCASTGGTGGTGGTGAGGATGACAGGCAGCCCAGGAGAGCTAAAGGACTCTCATGTGGAAACAATCCCTGGACTTATCCAATTCAGAGGTTATATTCAAATCTGGAGGAGGGCTACAGAAAGGGGATGAAGCACCTCCCAGAAAATCCCAGGACTGATCTGTCACCCACCAACTGCAGGAAGATGCRTGACACCCTCAGCCCAGTGCTGAGCTCAGCAGTGAGCTGAGTTTGGATGGGTGTGGCAAAGGAAGACAATGCTGAGCCCTTACAGACACACAGGACTAAGTCCCACCTGCTCTAAAACCCAAGCACCAGACACCAGGTCCAGATCAGACCCTGATCTTTGTTTTTTTATAGAAATACTTAACAAAATGTGTCTGTCAAACTCTCGCCATGGAGGCAGTGGACTCCAGSTGCAGCAGACAGACACACGTTCCTCCTTCAGCCTCCACATTTGGTTTTTCCTTCCACATACTAAAACAATTTGTAGAGCATTAGCAACTTTTGGTGTCTTTGTGGTCTCCCTTCCACAACTCCGTTGCTTTTGGCCATATCATTCCCCAATTACCCCACATGAGGCAGACGGGGATGGGCTGTGCTGTTCCTACTCGTCAATCCCGTTTCCACGCTCTCTGACCATAATTGCACAGCTAATTCTCTCAAAACAAATAAACACGTTTAATTAGGCTAGGGCATAATTGAGGACTTGGAAGTTTCTAGGAGTCATTATTACCTCACTCCTTGATTTATGTGCACGCATATTTTGATAAGAGCTATTCATAATCCTACAGACACTGCCAGCAAATAATTTTTCAGTTAGGCAATAATGACTTCAGTAGTGGGTGTTTATTTATTGTCTGGTTCAGCCTGCCTGGTACATATGTGGGTGTCTGTGTGTGTGCAAGCGTGTTTAGTGGGGTGGGGGATGGAGCAGAGAGGAAATGTCATCACTGGCTTGTGCCCCAAATGCTCTCACAGACTAAGGGGAGAAGAAGGAAAGATTTGTATCAAAAATACATTCTTTGAAGTCTGAGCTGTTCTTAACAAACCTACAAGCATGTGCCCGAGGGAGAGAAACTACTGCCCTGCCTTTGAACATACACAGAGCCCTAAAAAAAGGGCCAACAAGATAAATCTCAATGGAAGAGGTGGAAGTGGAAAAAGCGATGCCTGCCTGTTKTCTCAGAGTTTTGAATTCTCTGCAATCATCAGGACTTTGCTCACAGCCACTTTTACTGTTTGCCCTTGCAGGTCACTTTCTTGTGTTGCTGCTAAGGCCTATTAATGCAATACCAGAGCAGAGGGAACCAGTTAGGAAAATACAAGTTTCAGGAAGAAGTGAGTGGCAAAGGGGCTCAGAAGCAGGGCTGGGACTGGGGGAGCCTTTCARTAGATGTGATTTCAGAGCCCTGGGCCAAATACAGCACTGACCTTGATTGTCTGTAAATGCCTGGGGCCTGATACAAGCTCCATTGTGTGAACCCATCTGCAAGCCAGCTGTTAATTCCAAGGACGACTTCTTTGCACATACAATTGTGACACAAGTTTTGAAAACTTGATCTCGAAAACTCCATGCAAGCAGCATCGCAGCTGAGTCCCTGGGGGAGCCCTGGCTCCACAGCCAGGACCAAAGATAGATGTTTGCAGTGAATTTTGAAAGCAGAGCAGTTTCAGGACTTGCTTCAAGTTCCAAACTCAACCCAAGGTTGTGACCTTTTGAGTAAACCTGGCCCAATCTGTTTCAACATCCAAGACAAGCAAACGTMGAGTTTCATCTTGAGTGCTTGGGTTTCTAAGGTAAGATTTTGGGACATGAGACACACACACCACCAGAGCGAAGGCRAAGTCCACAATAAGTCACGAAAGCCAACACATTTCAGGCAAGCTTTGTCTGAAACCACCTGGGGCTATTCCTCTCCCACAGCTGTATTCTGGTTCTTTACACCATTTCRCCTAAGTGGTTGTAAACTCACAGTAAAAACAGACATTTACACGTCAAATTTCAGAACTGGGCATCTGTGCAGAAGTTTCTGCTGAAAGCCCAATTCCAGTCCTAGAGGTGTCAAGAYAAACTTGTACCTTCCTCGATGCTTTCAACTGTCCCTTTGCATTCCAAGTCAAARCTTCACAACACTGCTCACCCAAGTTACTTTTGGTCCTGTTAACAGTACAGGACATGGAGTGCACTAGATTGTACCTGTCTCTGTATCCTCATCAGAAACAATCAATATGCTTCTATTTATGAAACTTTCACTGATAAAGCCTTTACTGTTGATAGCACTGGCAAAAAGATTCAACTCCTGATTCTATCTCATACTTCTCCATTCAGTATATTAAATGTTTCCTGGGCCCATCAAAGCCAGCAACCTCACAATGCTGTTTTCAGTCATTATATCCCCAAAATAATCCACTTCAYCCTCTTCAGATAACCTTCATGCTACCCACTCCATGGGGCCAGTTCTCTCTGCTCCAGGCATCACCACCAYGCTCTTGCTAAAGCTACTTCTCATCTTTAGAGGATGCAATTCACAAATACCTTGAGATCTTCGTAGGTATCTGCTGAAAGTTTGGTGCTGTTCATATTTAAACTACACAGGCTCTTCATGGCTGAAAGAGAAAACACACAGATATTTATGATCATGCTGCATTTTCTTAAAATATCATGCTTACAGTAGGCCAAAGCATAAACAAGACATGACTATGTACAGCACTCTCAGGAAAAAGCTGAATAGTGTAAAATATAGAAATACAAATGGATAAACAGCTGTTTGGGCCCTCATCCAGGAAAAAGTCCCTATTTAGGAAGGGCCATTAAGCATATTCTTAAGTCTGCTGACTTCAAAGGAGTTCAGTCAACTTCTCATAATCGGTTTCCTGCACATTATTCTGAATAGTGCCCGTTTTCAGTGCTCTGCGTGGTGCTTGCAGGGGCCATGCTGATCTGGCAGTCCTCCCTCTCCTCCCCCCATTCCCATTTTAGGCTCCAGTACTTAGCAGAATAGTTTCCTAAGATGAGCCATAACTACTGGCCTGTCTGGCACGTCTGCGTAGGATCAAGCCCATTAAAGTGGCCCTTTAAACCCAACAGTGAGGTTTGTAATACACTGCTGCATGCAGGAGAGAGTTTCATTCTGGCACGTCAAGCAGCTCTCAGTGCTCAGGGAATCCCGAGTGCCTCGCTCTGCTTTGCCTTGTTTAAACTAAAACAGGGAGAGTTTCACCTCCCCAAAAGAGAAGGAACAAAAAACGCCAGGAAGAGTACAGAACTCGCTGCACACAGGTGCTAAACTGACTGATAAGCTGCCACATGGCTTTGCCATCTTCCCCTCCTGCACCACAAGGGCAGGTCCCACCCGGAGGGGATACCCATGGGAAGAAACCTGGGAAGTCCCTGGGCAGTGGGTCACCATGTGAGATGGAGACAGGTGCCATCAGTAAAGGCAGAGGCAAGATCTAGARTATGGCCCAGGAGGACAAAGCCCACAGGAGGCCACCCAGTGCCACCAGGCTCAGGTCACCATCTCACAGCGGGAGCGGGCAGGGAGGGGGGAAGATTAAACCCAAACACGGCCACGGCCCGTCCCAAATCCCCGCGGAACCCGCGCCGCGGCGCCGAGAGATCCACCTCCTGCCTGAACCCACGTGCAATCCTCCAAACCCACACCGCTGTCCCGCCCGGCCCACGYGCTCACTCACAGCTCAGCGCCAGCAGCCCGGCGTCCGTGACCGGGGTCTCGCACAGGTTGAGCACTTGCAGCATGGTGAGGTGCTCGGACAGGAGCCGCAGCCCCGCGTCGCCGAACTGCGGGGCRCAAGCAGAGCTGGGTCAGACCGGGCGCCGACCCCTCCCGCGGGAACCTCCGTGCCAGCGGGGCACGTGCCAGCGGGGCTCGCCCCGAGCCCCCAAAGCCGCGCGCGCGTCGCTCGCCGCGATCGCAAAGGACAGCGGCGAAAGCAAAGGCTTCATCCCCGTCTTGCAGGAACGGAGAAATTCAGTGACTTGTGTGCRCTTAACCACAGGCCATCACTTCATTAGAGTGGTGCCTTTGAAGCCTGGACTTTGTAGGAGCGGGCTCCCACCCAGGCTATACACGACGGTTATGGCAGCCTCAGCCAGTTCCCAACCACATCACACAAAAAAAGCACAACGCGAGTGGTATTAATTAGCTATTTTGGTCTCAAGAACAATGTACCATTGATTGGTAATTGTTCTATTGACCCACTTGGTTTCTGCTGTTTCTAAATTCTAGATTAATGRAAACCAGCGTATCGTAAAATAAAATGGAATCTAAACCCTTTTTCTCTTTTGTAATAAAAAAAAGAAAACACAAAAAGCAGGCTTTTTGTTCAGATAAATCAAACTCATTTTGAACAAGAAGCATCAAAGTTGTCAAATCCAAAGATTACATTGTTAAGACAAATCTGGAGGAGATATAAACAGTCTTAAAACAAGCAAGCAATCAGTTTCTACTTCATATTCCCCACACAACACAAAAAAAAAAAAGGACATTTCTGGGATACAAAGTAGTTAGGAAAACAAAACTAAATATTTACATGACGTTTGGGTGAAAAAATGCTGCTTGTCATGGTTGCACTGACAATAATCATATTTTCAGTGAGTACTACAAATAGGTGCTAACAGAAAATGGGGAAAACCTATTCAGTGGAGAACCTCAGAGACCAAAACCAGCAGGGAAACACAGAAGAAAAATTTAATTTTTGAAGTTTCTTCAATTAACAGCTGAATAATTTGTTCAGTTAACTTGGTCTCTTTTTGCTTACAAAATAACCACATTCTCATTATATTTTCCTTCTGCTTTTTCATTATCTGAGTTTCTTTTTGTTGCTGTCTGGTTGATCAGCTCTCAAGCAATTCACCGCCTAAACTGCACAGACTCTGTGCTTTGCTTGACCACATGAGCTGCACAGCATCATTTTTTCATTCTAAATGGGTGAAAGCAGAAGCACTTCTCAGATGAACAGCAGGACAGGTACGCAGTAGCAACAATGCCCAAGTGGAACATTCAACCCAAGACAGCAGCAACCCTTTTATAATTAAAAATTTGGAAAAAAAAAAAAGGAAGGAAGAGAAAAAAAATCAGCTGCTGAGATGAGCTAAACCACAGGCAGGCCCTGTAAAAATAGCATGAGGACAAAGTCATCTAAGCAAGCCTCTTCACACACTCTTCTTGTGCTGACGTAATGTGGAATTTCGGAATTAGTCAGCACTGGTTCCTGCTCCGAGTCTCAGGCTGCAGAGCACTTACCTGAGTCGACCACAGGTTCAGCTGCTTGAGGGAAGGCAGTTTGATGAGGTGCTCAGCACAAGCACTYGTCACATTGGTAAAGGCCAGGCTGAGGTTTTCCAGATTTCCAAAAGACCCCGAGCTTAGCAAGCGGGCCAGGTCTGCATCCTGCAGGCAGAGAGGAGATTGATGAGAGAGATTGTGGATCCCCAGCCCGGACCCGTCCGGTGTCACCGATACTGGTAACCAGAGGGAGTTGCACAACTGCTCCACTTGTTTACAGTAACAGAGAACCACACAGAGCAGTTTCTGTTTGTTTGGCAAGCAGCTGGGCTCTTGTGGCAGTGTTGCTTCACACACCCTGGGAAAAATTTATCCAAACACCAGGACAAAAATGTTCTTTGCGTGTGTATCCTTATGAGACACAAAGGCTTCGGTGTCAGAACAAATGCTGAAGGTGGGTCTTTAAACTTCACGAAGGTTTAACCACGAGGTCCAGGTCCCAGCTGTGCTCAGCACTGTTACCTGGCCCCASTGAAGTTAGTCTGGGTTTGCACCAGGCTTAAATGCGGCAGTGGTGGGTCTCTTTGAGACTTTCATGTCTAAAATCCAGAACTGGGCATTGTGAAGTTTGCCTTTTTAATGCAAAATTCTGTCCCCAGATCTGCCGTTCCAAATCTGCCCAGCACTATAAATGTGACAGGCTGGTGCTGGTGCTGGCAACTGCTGCACAGACCCAAGAGGAGAACTGTGCCCTTACTTGTGTAAACTCCAGTTGTGTTGACAGAGCAAGTGGAATTGCTCCCCACTCAACTGCCCAAAACCACTGTGCCACATGGCAAACATACATCAAGTGTTCAAATATGGAAAGACAAAGCTTGTTTTTCTATTGACATGATTAACTTACTGTGGACTTGGATGGCAGTGTTAACCTTGTGGGGCCACCTTTTCTTTGCTGTAAGAGAGAAGATATTTTGGTCAAACAAGTTGCCATTCCACATTTCAGACCCACTGAAGTACAGCAAGCTCTTTAGTAGAGCAAACCCTCCTCCAATTTCAAAGCTTCCTGCCAGCCCTTCCACCTCATCCCTGCTTTTCCTGCACTAAGAGTGCCTGTTGCTACCCAGGGGACACCCACTAACCACAGCTAAGTGGGCCTTCATGTCATTTGTCTGCTTCAGACTGCCAGTAGTTGGCTACTTTCACTTTAAAGGAAACAGCTTTAAAAGCTGGACAAAGTCAGCAAAGGGGTTAAGACCGCACAGCTGATAAAATCATCTGTTTGACCTCGAAAAAACCATCTACTTTTCAGGCTGGGAGCAGGGGTTAAAGACAAATATAAATGTGAAAGAGAGAAGAGGAAGATTGTGGGTACGTTTGCATAGGTGAAAACGCGCCAATGAGAGCAGATCCGTTTTCAATCTGTAGATCCTGTCTTTAAAATCAGGAAAAAAACCTTTTTCTGTAGGCTCTAGCTCTGAGAAYCATCTCAGTGAAATGTTTTGAATGTCAGAGCACTCAGAAATGCTGGCCAGCACTAGAACCATTTGCTACTCATATGTCAAAAGGTGGCAGAATTTGACAAGCTGACTTGTAAGATCTTGAGACAGCAGGGTTTCACCTTTAYTCCTTCACACAGATCCTAAGCAGGTTATTGAATATCATTCATAAACATAGTATGGGATTAGTCACATCAGTAAATGTCACACAGTATCTATATTCACAGTAAAATCCTCCGAGTACTGCTCCCATCCTGTTGTTAACTGGGAATTTCACACCCTGCTTGTCTTTCTTTTGTACCTCCATTTCTGGAGAGCACAGACCCCAGTGTGCTATGGCAATATGTGCAGGGTGACATACCAGCTCCTTTAACTCCCTCTGCCTCTCACACAGCTGTTCATACATTCTCTTTCCCACGTCTGTGCTTTCCAGGGTAGAGATGATCTGGAGCTGGGTGTCGTTATTATCAATGATGTTGTACTCCAGCATCAAACACAAAATCTAACAGCAGAACAAAAGGAGAGTGGTCAGTGCAGGGCTGACATTCCATTTCTTCCAAACATCATAATTACACTGGGCATGGGTAAGTTTTTAGAGCATGCATTAGATAGGCTAGATTAGAAGATCATAGCAATATTTATGGACCTTCCAACATAAGAAACYACTTCTTTTATTTGTAAAGAACGAAGTCTAGTCTCCAAAATCCAGCCTGTCTCTCCTGTCTCCCATTAGTGCTCATTCCCTCTGACTGAGAGGTGCAGTTATTTGCATCAGACCTGGAAGATGGCTCCATGCCACAGCCCTCTCCAGAACAGGTATAATCGATGCAGTATTTCCCAGGTTCACTGGCTGGGCTGGGGACTGGCAGAGCTGGGACACAGCAGCAGCAGCAGAGCCAAGTAGCTCCTTAAGAGCTGGATTTTCCATCCCTAACTGCTGGGATTTGTATGCAAGCAGAACATGTGTGAGGTGTATCCAGCCAATGAGGCAGGATGGGAAAAGGCCAGAGAGGCTCCGAGAGAGGATGATAGTGGGAGCTCACTGCTGCGACCAGGACAACCCCACCTCGTCGGGAACACACCCAACTCACCCTGGGAAAGGGACTGCCAGGAGCAAGTCRGACCCCAGGGGATGATTCCAGTGGGTACCATGGATTTAGGACACAAGCTGCCCCTCCATGCTGCCTTTCCTTTTCAGCTTTGCGTCGTGCCATTGCAATTMAAATGCAAAGCTTTTATTCCCTCCATAATTTCAATTATTTTTAATGAGAGAAAAAAAAATCCAGCAACATTATATTCAAATGCATGCAGCATGCTCCTTTATTTACTGGATTAAATTAGCATGCACACATCTAAGTCAATGAAAAATTTTAACTCCTTCCATCTATTTATTCACTCTCTTTCCACTGATACTACATTTATCAAGAAACTTCTCTTAAGAAACCCAGAAAAATACMTATCATCTATTACCACAACAAAAATAACCAATTATAAAAATAAGAAACTTGTATTAATGCAAGCAAACAAGGTTTTATAAATGCACTTCCTGTGCACTGCTCATTTTGCAGGTGGCAAGGCAGGCATCAGGCATTTCATCATGGAAAAGCCTTGTGGTTGTGAATTGTAATCTCTCACCACAGCCTGTACCATCATGGCCATTTATTTCCCATCTCAGCCTCTCCAACTGCATTACAGTAAACAACCTCTTTCTGTAAAAATTCTTGCACCCACTTTTCATTTAATTCACACTCATATCTGCAGAACAACAATAYTCCATTCCCCTTAATTGGGAGAAACACAGCTACCCACTGCTGACACAACACAAACCTGACCAGTTCTGGGAAAGGCAGTGTGAACCTGACTCTGAACACTGCTCATAAACCTCTTCGACCACGTGTGGTTGGGGCTTACCTCTACCATCGTCTGGTTACCCCTCAAAGCCAGCAGCATGCAAGGTCCTAATTTATTTTCAGCCAGTGAAAGCAGGAACTTCTTTGTTTTATAGCAGGATCCCATTAAAATATGAACCTATTTGAGAAACAGAGGTAAAATTAGGGGTGTAGGCCTAAGAAACATATACCTCTGGAAGGGATATTGTTATGCAGTCAAAAAGTGTTAAGTATTTGCAACAAACCCAAAGGAATGAAGGCCCTCTTCACAATTATGGTTGCAGTGTCTCAACAGCTTTACCGCTGAATGGAAGTGACTTTTTGAGGAAGGTGATGCCTAGTGAGATGTGAAGGAGTGGGAAGTTGTTCTCCAAAAGAGAGCTCAGCTGACAGCCCACAGGCCTGATCCAGACTGCCCAGGAAACATGAGAGCAGCTGTGCAATTGCCCCCATTCCCAGTAACCCGATGAACCCAGCCCCAGGGGAACCAYTGGGGATTTCGCTTTCGCATCTGTGTGCGCTTGGGTTTCTCTGGAAATGCCAGCTGGGGAGCAAGGGCTGTGTGGGCTGGGTGTCTAGGTAAAAGGCAGTGGTGCTGGCAATCTGCTGGCCTTGGTTAAGGGGTGGTGACAGACAAAATCACCTGTTCAGGATGAACTGACAGGAGGYGACTGGGAAAGGAAGGACTGCTTAAAGAAAATCTGAGCCCTTCGTCAGAGATGACTTCRTGTGCTTTCAGGCTCTCGAGCCAGTATCTTGCTTTCTCTTTTCCTCAGTTTCCCCTGAAACATCCCCCAAGYAAGACTCCTTTGAGTCCCAAAGTTGACAAAAATGTCCTGCAGACTCTCTGAGCTGCAGAAAGCAGCATGTGAGATCACATACTAACACCTACAGCAGAAATGCAAAGCTATTCGTCCAAATCAAATCTAAGTCTCTTCTCACAGAAGACCTTGGCCATATTATTTCCAATGTAAAAGCCTTAGAGATTAGATGCAGAGAAGTCTGGGTTCCTAGATGAAAGTCTTATTTCATAGTCCAGATGGCTGATTCACCATTTGCTGCAGAGCACTATGTGAGAATTTGTATTTTCCAAAGGCCTGGGCAGGAAGAGCTCCATTATGTAGACTCAACATCAGCACTACTCTACAACAATCTTGTAAATACGTTCTGTGGCCCCCCTGGCYCATGATACTGCCTGCACTATGTTCAATACTGCTGAAAATAACCCAACCATGCCATGATGAGGTCAATTCTATGTGAATCATGTGCTACCACACAATTTTCTTTCTCAGGTTTCAGTACCAGTAAGCTCTTTAGAGAAACAGAAAATCTTTTTTTCTTAAGCATCCATCAGCTCAGGTGGCCTTTAAAAACGTGAACCTTCAAGCCAAAAAGGATTTAATTTCATGCAGTTTTCGTTAAGCTTTTTTAGAGGTTTTTCTTGAGCAATGGAAAATACTGACGCTGACAGTAATGTAACATTAGGTGCATCTCAGAACAGGGTGTTTTTCAAACTTTATGGTTAGTCGTTAGCAGCTCTTTAAGTATTTATCAACATCCTTGCAAAGGGCACAGAGTACTGCATATTAATGTGTGTTAGCATTGTGCTTTCTCATGCACACCATCTCCTGATGCTCATAAATATCTTGAACCACAACAGCTCTCAGGAGAAAYGATACAGTTTTGAAGAAATTTTCCTTTCAAAGATAAAAGACAGATAACAGTGAAGAGGGATGAAACCTTTTGTAAACAGTCTTTGTTCGTTATCAGTTTCAGAGGTATCTGATTCATCTGAATTTAAGAGTATAGACAGACATCTATGTTCTTCATGTCCCAAAATGTTCAGCATGTGGGAGATGCACAAGATGCAGATCCCCCTGAAAGCCACTTCACTGTGTACCCAACAGCCAACTTCAACAAATGTTTTTCCCCTTACCAGGGAAAGGCAGTAACATCATTTCCATCTTACTTGGTATATGGAGAATTAATACAGTGAGAACTACGTGACTTGACCCAGGTTGCACAGGAAGACAGTGCTTAAATCACATCACTGATTRAAACCTGCTATTTTCTATCTAGCCCTTCTCAGAGTTACAAAAGAAAGAACTGCTGGAAATGGAATGCTGGTTYCTAATTACACCTCCTCACAACAATGTAATTGGGCAGAGACGCTGATAACATCTTTTTATATCTATCTATCMATCCATCCTTTGATTAAGTCAATGTTACAATGTTGCTTTTAAATTCCAGGGCAGCCTATAAATGAAAACTATAGGTGTAGATGTACAGAACAGTCCGTCATCCCTRTCTCCCAGTATTCCATGTTCCCTRAGAGAGTTTTTTATGCAAACAGACAAAGACACATATTTATAAATGCAAAAACACACACATGCCACAGGCATGGTTTGTGCATTACACCACCAGTGAGAAAACACACCAAAGTTCAAAAAGAGAACAGTAATGTGCTCACCAAACTGACTGCAAGGGAGGTCGAGGGATTTGGTGATAGAAAGRTCTGGATTTTCTGGCGAATGCTCATGGTTTACAGAATCATGATTTTGGTAATTTATTGTTTTTGACAAAAACAAGCAAAATCTTTTTACTGCAAATAAGGCGTTAGCTACGTACTGAAAAGAAGGTTCTAAACTCACATTATTGCAGACACGTACCATACTGGCAAAGAGCTCTCCATCGTCATCACAGGCCACTCCCCCAGGGCTGTAGAGCTGGAACCAGCCGTCTTTGCCAGCCCTCACACTCAGCAAACACGAGTGGACCTGCCAAGAAGTGAACACATAGGGAAGGTTACAGTTCCTGCCAATAGTCACCAGCATCTCCCACACCGGGCCAAAAGAAGTAACTGCAAAACCAGGACTGCTGGAAATTTCACAGTTAATATTCCAATCTACAGAGCTGCAGGCCAGTCTCCACTCGCASGATCCATTTTTTCAGTATGAGCAAGGAGGGAAGCTGCATCATCACCAACTGCATGGCCTTTTTCCTTCCCTTTACACAAATCAAACACGAAATGGCTCTAATCTAGAACAGCTCCTTTCACTTGGGAAAAAAAAAACAACCAACCACCGAAAAACCCCCACAAATTTCTGAGCTTCTGTCATTTTCCCCCTGTCCTCRCAGTGTGTGTCTATACATCTGATGTGATCTGCATACCAAATGCAGTGGCTCATGGCTTGCTCATTCCAATCATTAAAAATTCCTATTACTCCTGCTCTAATAACATTTGACCAGAATCAGGGTGAAGGAAATCCACAGGGAAAACTCAAGAAGGATACATAACACGGAAGCTGCRCTGGAGAACTGGCACCAGTGAGTARCCATTAGTCTAAATTTGGCCCACTGTAGAGATTACTATATTTAGTCCCACAATTTAATAGAGAAGTCATAATTAAGCTTTATTTTTTCCTTTCCTTTTTTCCCTTCACTTGAAGAAACAGATGTTCTGTTTCAGTGTTTGAGGTGTGTGTGTGTGTGGGAGGTAAACTCTTTCCTCTGGGCACAGAACACTCATGACAGATGAAATCCTGGTGCCATTCTAGGACAAGAAGGTCTCATGTGACAAGGGTAACTACTGCTCACAAGGGCTAAACCCATGAAAACCAGGAGTGCTGGGCAGTGACGATACAGCCTCCCCCACAGTCTGAGTTCTTCTCTTAATGCCAAAAGCAAGAATCACTGTGGATGAGAGGTTCCCTCTGACTCAGCCAAAGCTGCTGATGTTGAACAGGCTCCGAGTGCAGCTCYGAAGCAGCMGCCACCACGAGGCTGCAGCAACACRCCCACCCCAGTAACACACCTCCCACTCCCCTTCTCCTGCCAATTCAGGAGAATTATGGTCATTTGCACACAATGTAGCTGAAACACGGCTGCATAAAACCYGTCATTTTGGAAGCTGCATGGATCCACGGATTTTGCTTTCTTTTTTTTTGTATGGAAGATGACAAGCTCTGACTGATTCCAGAGTGGGAAAACCTTGCTAGCTGCAGTTTACTGCAGAACAAGGACATCAACTGATGCCAGACAAGGAGGTGACAACACATAAACCACCTTCAGTGGCCACTACTCCTTCAGAAACTTAAGCAGAGCAAAACCACACCGTGTTTTGAAACAAACTACTTAAGGAGAGATCTGAACAAGTGCACTTGCAATCCCTCCMATTAATACTCTGTGTAAACTGCCAACAAACTCACTTCTTGCCTCGGGTCTTCTGCGAATCTCTGAATCACATATTTCAGCTCCCTGAAAAAAACAAGAGTAAGGAGGACAAGAATAAGCAGGTGCTGGCTGCAGTGTTCGCACAAGTGTCACATTTCTCTTGAATAACAGTTAAAATTATATATATTCATGCGCTTCAGAGAGAAACAAGTTGAACTCCTTCCACAGGAAGGAAATACGATGCCTACAAGTGATTACCAAGGACAGTGTCTGCTCACAATAGCCTAGAAAATGYTTCAGAGATGTGCACTGACAAACTCATYTGTAAATTCTATCAGCACCCAGTGGCTTTAGTCCTTGGGCTCCTGCTAGCACAGTAAATTACACAGAAAACTTTTTATTGCTAACAGAACATGCTTACAGCCCTTCACAGATAAAAACCATTAGAGACACAATACTGAATAATGCAACATTGCTATTACTGACTAGTACAAGYATTTACTCAATAAAACAAAGGAGCCCCAGCAACTTACTTTGTGAATTTCTCATGTGCAAGAGCCCTGAAATTTAAAACAGAAAACAGAAGAGTATGAGGATTTGGGAGAAGGGAGAAAGGGGGAAAAAAAGCCCAAAAAACCAAACAAGCACTTTTCAGTTCTTTCCAGAAAATTAAAAAAAAAAAATCTTTCAGAAGTCAGATAAAGCCTCTTTCATTAACCTAGGGGGAAAAATTACTTGGAACACATCTTGTAGCTTTTCTAGAGTCTTAGACAAGGCTCTGACTAATGTCAATGGGAGCTTTGGGTCAGAAGAAAGTAAGTAGAAGACTTACAATACCATTATATAATTACAAACAGAGTTTTGGCTACCTCCAAGAGCCAGGCGAATTCTTTAATTGCAAKGCAATTAGGGTATGGTCACAGCTAATTAGCATTATACATCAGTAAAGCAATTAATGGCCATTTTGTGAAGTGCCTTGCATCATGGTATGGCTTACAACTCCCCCAGGACTCACGTTTGGYTCAGGTAATGATGTCTCTGTTACCTATCTCCAAGCTCTTGCTGTAGCCCAGGTAACCCAGCATGGAGGATTAGACCTCTCTGATTCAAGACATCAGGTCATTAGGGGATGTGATAAGCCAGCAAATTGTACAATTATAGGTTGTAATTTTTGTCCGTGGAGGTCTGCATTTTATAAACACCACTGTTCATTAATAGGTTTCCGAGGGAGCTTGGCTGATCCGTAGGGCAGCTCCTTCATTTAATGCAAAATACAAATGACAGGAGTCTCTGTGACGCCAGTAAAGCCTCCTCCTCCACCGAATCTCTCACTTTGCTCTCCTCCTCACCAGCTTTCCTTCCCTTCCTGTCTGCCTGTCTCTAGTTAACCATATTTCACTTCAGGATCATCTTAGACAAATGGGGAAGGAAGTTGAACATGAGGAGGTCTTCACATCCCTCTCCATCAGCCAAAATCAACTTCAGTTTCTAAGTCAATACTAGAGGCACAAAGCTCCTGTTACCATCAGTTTTTACTTGACTTATATTTCAATATAAAACAACAGTAGCAAGAACAAGCCAGTAAATACTAAGACAGTGCAAACTCACTCCTTGGGAAATGGGATGGGTTGAAGCAAGCTGGCCAGGGCTGGTCTCCAGTCATCATAGTCTGACCTGAAAAATGAACATTTTTTTAATAGGTCACCAGGTTTTAAATAKGGTTTGTCAACAGTTAGTTCAAGGAGTGAAAAGCTTTTTACTGCAGGCACCAACAACCTTTCTGGTTTACTGAAACACTCTGAAGATCTACAGTGACATTTCTCTTTCCATTTTCAGCACTTTCTCCATTGAGGCACAATAAATCTGGTATTTACACTGACCTCCAGAAAGGCCTTCTTTACGTCAACTTAAAGACATTTGCTGTTTATGAAACCTGTTGACAKTTAATCACTAAGTAATACTTTCGTCTAAGTTGGTACAGCAATTACCAGCCCATTGCTATTTACAGCTCTGCTCTGCATTTAATTGCAATTTTTCTTTGCTATAAGACATAAGCCCAGTTGTAAAAACAAAGATACCCCCCAATCCATTTCTAACCTTGGCAGAAAGAAATGGGTCAATTCAAACAGGAAGAGATCTTTGGCTGAGAGATGGTGAGAGACTAGAGAAGGATGTAAGGGGACAAATGAGGAAAACCACAGCAGAGAGTTCAGCTCASTGCACCCAGTAAGAAGCATCTCCTGTTGTGTCAGGACCACAGCTGCCAGCTGATGCAATTGGTTTTCATCTATGGTTTTCATCATTTATATCAACACACAGAACTGTCCTAGGAGGAACCATCATAAGGGGATGCTYATGTGAACCAGGATACAAAGAACATTTTGCTTTACAACATCCACTGTTCAGGGCATATAATCTGGCAGTGTAACATCCCAAYCCGGCTGCCACGTGCCAGCTGCCTGAGCACACTGGGAAAGGCTTCTCACGTAGGAAAGGCACTTGCACACTGCCACCCCTTTCTTCCCAGTGATCTCAAACATTTAGTGGCTACTCAGCACTGAGAAACTGCTGTACAAAGGCRCTGCACAAAGGGCACAACCATTGTATGATGGATGAAGTGAAGAACACAGAAGGCAAGAGAATTTGGCRTGTCAGCACCGAAACAGGGCACAGAACCCAGCAGTCAAAGCCCAGCCCCTGGCTCTCAGTCCCATCAGTAACAACGAGTACACACTGAAGTAAATCTCACATGGGGTGAAACACCTGGGATGTCTGTAGAAGCAATGTAGAAGATCCTGCCAGCTCCTCCTAGTGCTGCTACCCTTTGGATGTCAGTGTTAAAAATCAGATTATAGGCTGCAGCTTACCGGAAACTTGGCACAGAAGTATGGTGAGTCTTTGGGAAGGAACGAAGTGTAATGTTCTCAAATGGACAGTATCTACTGATAACACTCCAGACAGACAACACACGCACAGGAACTGTTCCAAAAGAATGCAGTTTTGCAAAGGGAAAGTTCTAGCCCARAGAAATTGAAGATGGATGCATTTCCAAAAGTCTCATCCATCTTTTGAACCACATAAAYCAGAGATTTCCATAAACTAGTAACACACACGATGCTGGACAGTCCACAAAGAGGTGTTCGCGGACAAAGGAAATTTAAACGCATGAGCAAGGTATTCTTAAGAAGCAACATGCAGAGAAATTTTACTTGAAGGGAGAATGGTGATGTACAAATCAACCAGGGAAGCAGTTATCCCCTGCCCAAGAGCAGTATGAGTTCAGGTTACAAAAATGTATCCTATCTCATGCAAGAAACCAACCCAAAAGGACCGCTGTGACCTGAAAGTGGTTTAGCGCATTAAAAACCAGAACAGCACATGTGAAGTTACAATAATCCAAAAAAGAAAGCTCATGCCCATGCCAGTTGCACTAGAAGCCAGTGAACCCAATCTTCTCCTCCATCAAAAATTCTGTTCTCAGGTCTGAATTAGGGGCAACTCGGAGACAAGGGGTGTCACACAAACCTACAGCGAGTCTGAGTCACTCACAGGGAGAGCACTTCGTGATCACCCATTCATAAGGTTCTTTCCAGAGACAAAAAGTCCCTTACCTGCTTAGCCACTGAGCAAATAAGGAAGATGATCGACTTTGTTTAGTGTCTCAGAACAGCAAGACATGAAGCAGGACTTCCTTAGAGGGGTTGTTTTTCCACGTAGTGTAAAGTGAATATTGTGAAACACCTGGGGATGGGGCTTGTCAWATAAACTGAAATAAGGCAAGGAAACCTCTGACACTGCATCTCTAAGGTGAGCTCTCCGGGTTCTTTCAACAAAGCTTTGATTAATTAAGGTTCTCTAGAAGACAGATGTTGTTTCTGACCTACAGACACATCGAATGGGTTGGTGACACAGAACTCTGACCTGTGTTCAGGTTCAGCTGAAAGTCTCTTGTTTACCTGCCAGGTCTCTGTAGGAGACAGTTGATGCAACATATCTGTAGCTGCAGCCCTGAGAAGTGCCAGAGGTCTCTCAYCACATAGCCTGGGTCTCATACATTTGTTAGGTGTGAGAACACAGTCCAGACTTACTTTTTTTTTTCATTTTATTTAAATATACATACCCTAYAGAAATTCCTAGCTGATTTTACTCTAAAAATGACACATTTTTATTGGTAGATACAAACAGCTTTAAAAGCAGATTTTTGAGCAGGGGAGACTCGGAAGTCAAAAGGCTGAGTTACAAAATTCAAAGGTGTTAAAAGTGCTTCATATCACATGAGATACAGCACCTACAAATCTTCTCTAGCAGAAGCTTAAAAGCTGAGACCTACTTGGAGGCTTAGCTCTGGTGACATCTCAGGTTAAGTGTTACACCATTGAAGTTCCTTCTTGAGCAATCTGGAGAGTTGTGATTAGTAACAATATGAACCAATCAATTTTTCATGGCTGATCTTCAAAGGAAATTACAAGAGTAAGAAAAAAGCTGTTTTGTAATAGAGTAAGACCAAGTGAAACTGCAGACAGAATTGGACAGTGTCACTCTGACTCTTCTTGAAGTTGGGGAGCCTCCATTTGCAGGGCAGGTCTGTGAGAGGGCAGTGAAAATAAACCATAGTCTGCCTTCCTGGGAGGAGAAAGAAAATGGTCTTCTATGAAATATGTAAAATTTGGTCACATGAGTGGGACCTGAACATACAGGCTGTGCAGATTTTAATCCCTTCAATCTGAGCTAGGGAACATGAAACAAACATAGCACGAGAATAAAACTAAACTACTTATTAAAAGCCTACGGTGTTTCTCCTCCTCCCACCTMTTCCCTTTTCAAAAACATTTTCCTTCTGTCTGTGTTCATCTCATCTGCACTCTTCTTTCATTTCAGACAGTTGCCTTTTTCTTTTTTTTTTTCCTCAGTCCATTCAAAGCTCCAACACAAGATAGAAGCATTTGAAGCAGGGAAAGAAAGGGAGATGGATTAGCTCTGGCTGCAGTTAACAACCACTGCAATGAGGCAGACAAAGAGGGAGCACAGAGCTACAGGGAGAGCTCGGGACAGCGCCTGTGACAAACTCCCTCCCCAGCTCTTCAAAGGGTGCTGGGCTCAACACTCATCACACAGCTCAAATCCCAGGACTGGCCTTATACAAGGGGGAGAATGACTGCCTGAAGTACTCCCTGGCTCTGATTTTTGCAGGATTTACAATTTTAGGTGAGCAGCACGGCAGCCAGGCTGCAGCCCGACCTGCRGGTTCCCGGGAGGCGCGTGGGGGTCACGGAGCCAGGCGGGGACGGCTGCCAGAGCCATCACCTGTCCCTGCACACAGCCTCACTCACCCTGAAACCTGTGCATGGGGATTGGCCAGAACACAGAACAACCCTATTAATTAAATAATCCCCGACTGCAGTGACTTTGCCTCTGGGCCATCGTCGCTCTGGGCCTGCCAACATAATACATTTTCCTTCCCCGGGATCACCTTTCACCAAAATGAAAACCTGCCCACATGTCATGTGCGGCACAAACAATCCAAAACATACGAGCAGCCCAGGGCAACCCCGATAAACACGACATAAGATAATCCACTTGGGATATTCAGAGCATGCCACTGACCTATTGGGGAATGCAGAGCAGGCAGGGGAAGCTCCAGTGGGTGCTTGTGTTTGGAAAGCCATCGCTCTCATCTCTGAGACACTGCAAGCCCCAAGTCCTCGGCTTTTGGAGRACAATGAAGAGACAAGAGCAACCACTTGGAAGTAGCTTGTTCTCCAGACTGAGCAGGTTGATGAGATAACCTCTGTTGTCAGATAATAATGACCAAGCCCCTCAGACACGTACCTGATCCCTTTGTATGACATAAGGTTTACCTCAGGGCTCCAGGGCAGGCTGAGAAAAAGCCTCTTCGGACCCCTTGTCAATATAAGGAACAAACCTGCTATCTGCAAAACAGTGAGGTGCCTTTTCATGCTCAGCCTTCTTTTGAGCTGGGCTTGCTTGGTTTTTTTTCAAAAGAAGAAAATTTAGCACCACTGAAAGACCCTAGAAGCGTTCTGCCCTGACTGCTGAGAACAGAAACGGGCTCCACTGCTCACAGTTGGCGTGGAAGCATCATGAAACAGCAACACAAGGTTGCCCAAAAAGAGGTTGTGACACTGCCCTGGTGACCCTGGCCCCAGAGAGGGGTACAAGTGTCTGGACATCTGGAAGGACCCTTGCCACTACAGGCAGCCATGGMAACAAAAAATAACACAAAGGGTAACAGCTTATGATACGTCACCATCACAGCTTCCCCAAGGGGGTCTGTTCTCAGAGCCAGTTGACTTTGCTRTTTGTTAACCCAGATTTCACTGCAGAGACACCTTAAGTGTCTCCCCACCCACTGGGTGCTGCCAGGGGAACCAGTGGAGTCCTTCAGGTGAAAGAAGACTTTGAAGTTCTCCAACCTAAGGAGAGGACACACGGCCCCTTGTACTGCAACGCTCTCTAACCATGGTTGTGCTGTTCAAGCACAAGTTTGGCTGTACAAGACATTCCCTAATGCATGGAAACATTAACATGGAAGKAGGAGCTGGGCAATGCTGAGCTCTTCTCAGAGCTTCTCATTTAATATAATGAACAGAAATTTTTCAATTAATTTAGTGCATTTTCTAGGCACCAGTTTAAGACTTGTAGCATTCAGGAGGCTTTGACAGAGTCCAGAATGAGTTACAGAATATTGACTCAGAAGTTTGATCCACTTTTGAGTGCAGGACCAAAAYACCATGTTCCCCTAGAGACTGCGTCTCCTTTAAGATCTGCCCAGACTTTGGGTCATCTGCCAACATCTTCAAAATAATGATTTTCTATTTTCCTTTARTATGCAATAGTTGTGTTTTGTTACCCAACTGTATTAGAAAAAGGGTCAAAGATGTTCTAGGTGCTGCAACAGCCCCACAGACAAACTTTCTAATCTGCCCTTTTAGCCTTCTGTGCAAAAAGTGAGGTATTACAGTGATTATTAAGTAACATCTTTATCAATATTAAAAGTKAGCTTTTTCCCCAGAAGTTAAGTATTGCGTAAGAGTTAGGTGAACAATAAAATGTCCTCTGCCGAAGCTACTGTTGAGAATTCTTATTTGCTAGACTTCCAATAATTAAAATCTGCCTAAATAAATTACTCCCTGCTGCCCTAAGTTAATTATGTAAAAAAGATATCATTGCTGGTGACTCTCTTGTTTTGATGATGATACTGAGTCAGACACCTAAAAGAACAATCAAACTCAATGCTAAGCAACTTATTTATGTTTGGCTTACCACTGTTATTAATAAGAACATTATTTTAGTGAATGCCTGCTGAGAGCTCAGCTCCTGGATAGCAGTTGTTTTATAATTAATGTTTTCTTCCTACTGGCATGTTCTTTAACTSTCTTTCTTCATATTCTCAGATTTTCAAAGTACAGTAATAGTATTTCATGCAACAGAAACCCTTTGTTCAAGAAGAGTTTGAGCATGAAAGTAATCAGCATCACAACAGCATTATCTTGTATTTTTGTTAATAGCTACAAGCCCTTCTAGAATGCTTTTCCATCACTGGTTTCAGCACTTAAAAAAAAACATTCAAAATCTTTACCTATCTCTTACAGATTAGGAAACTGAGGCACTTATAAGTGACTTATCTACAACCTCCCAGTAAGCCAGTGGCAGAATCYGGAGCAGAACTCAGTTCTGCATTAATGCTTTCAGGTCTGAAAAAAATCAAAAGATGAAGAAGGAATGGAAGGGAACTCAAATGAGTGGAGCTACAGTCATGGCTCTGCCTTAGAAGCTGCCCCATATTCTCCCAGGTTGTGATTTCTCAAGGAGGGTGTGGGCTCTGGCAAGGCACTCTGAGGAGAGCTGCACCAGTTTTGTGGTATCACTGGTCCCTCACTGTGCACATCCTGCGGGTTTCACCCTTCAGAACTCCCATCGTGCAAGCAGAGAATGGGCCCACAGCTGCCCCACACCTACAGCACCTGTAACAGTAACACATTCCCGTTTTCACTGGTGCTGCTGAACAGTTTGGTTTTTAACAAGACAGCAAACACTTCAAAAAAAAGCGATTATTTTAAGGTATGGAGTGAAATGAGTTCTTTGTGTAGCAAATTATATGGGAATTGAGACTTGGCATATCAAATGTTTAAAATGTGGCAAGACTGTGAGGAAGAACATGCCCATTTGTGAATTTGTTTATAAGTGTGTGTCAGCTGCATGATGAAACCAAAACCGTCAACGCTTAGTGAGTCAGCATCCAAACCAGCACCAGGACTGAGAGAGTCCACAGTGTTTATGGAAAACAGGGAGAGTCAAGGGGACAGGAATAAATACACGACGTGTTTAATGTAGCACCTGGGTGTGTGGAGACTGAGCAGCCCCCAGATGAAGCAAACTCAGATGCTGTGCTTTTTTAATGCAAACATTTTTAAAGGCAAAAGACCCTAGGCCACAGGGGAAAAAAAAWTATAAAATTAGCCTTCACAGCAAATTCCTGCTCAAGAATCTAATGGGAACAGTATCCTAGATCCACTTGTCCTGTCTCCAGTTTTGAATGAGTGCTTAAGTATTTGCAAGTCAGCTGTGCAGTGAGTGGAAGAGTCATGTTGCAAATTTGTACTATGCATTTCAAAAAAATGAAAATGTGGGACAAAACCTTCACAAAATCCTCCATCACAGCCATCTGAYTGCATTTAATTCCTTGAGAGTGCACCCCCAGGTGTGCATTTGTCTCCAATGTAGCCACATGCTCATGGTTTACAGCAGAGTCCAAATGTCAACCACCATGTCTTGGATTCTAAAAAACTCTGCTGTTACTTCATTAAGCCTTACATTGTTTAAAAATGTAGAAGTTTAACAGCTTGCCCAAAGACATACTACAACTCAGTACCAGAGCTGGATGTCAAAGTCAACAAAGTTGTTTTATTGCACTTCTATTAAAAGCTTCCATTCTGCAGTTCACCTTTTGTGTTATTCCTTTTCGTTTATTCATCCAGGAGAAAAAYAAGCTTTTCCTGGAGAACATTTTCCTTTATATTCCTGTCTAAGATATTCAGAGGACTTGCCTACCAGGAAACCACAGAGCCATCATTTTGTAAAGAGTATTTGAGCACCCATTCCCTAATACAGGTCCACTGTACCAAAGCAACTAGAAGACAAACAGAGACTCCACTCTAATACAAGCGAATCTGAATGAGTCATAAAACTTCTACAAACACGTGAAGGGAGAACATCTAAGTGAACAATAACCCCATTGCTGAAGTCAGGGGAGTGGTGTTGCCTATCACTGCACAGGCACTGAACCTAGCACAGACCTGCCTTTTCTAGCTCTGTCTCAGGCAATCCCAAGAGCCCTGGAGGAGACAAACTGATTTTTTTATTTATTTCTGGTGGGCAAGAGCAAAACCAGAAACCACTGGCACCAACATCCCGTCTTCTGTAAAATGCCTGAGGCTCATTGTACAAATAAGCTTTCCATTTTCATCTTCCCAATGCTATTTTTAGAACATATTGGCAGTGCCAGATGTCTCTTTCAAAGGCTGGACTCTCYAGAGCTGGAGTTAAGATTTATAACCATGTGCTTGCTAGCCACAGATGTTGAAGACAACAGGCCTGCGGGAAAAGCCCCCCCATTGTTAAGATGACATTGTTCAAGAGGCTGTTCGAAATAGTTACTCACAGCATCTTGAGTATTTCCACATAGCAGCCCAGGATCCTGTCTGCCTGGGCACTCAGCTCGATGCTCATGGTGCTGCAGGTGGGGCTGACCATCAGGCAGTCGATGAGGTTGGGCTCGCTGTCGTTGCCAACGCTGGCTGTCATCTTCTGATTAGCTGTGTTGTTGCGCTCCACTTCCACGTGGATCTCGTTGGAAGTGACAATAACCGGTTTGAGACGGGATTCAGTCAAGGTGGCCTCTTGAGAGACCAGGTCAGGACTCGTGTGAAGGAGGCGGAGGGGGAGATTGGGCTTTCGGTCACACTGCTGCTGGCAGCCGTTCCGAATTTCCTTCAGGCTTGGCGAATTGTCCCGACTGAATTTTAAAAATAAACAAATAATTTCAATAGACAGAAATACCAGCAGAGAGCAGGAGAGAGAGTGCAACACTGAGAAGCCAAGATTTTTTGCGATTTCCCACTGCATTTCACCCCAGCCCACTGGATGGCTTTCTTCTGTGTAATCGGATTACTGAAATCAATTAAAAACATTAAAAGGCTCCAATAGGACTGCTCTGYGGCCCCTATTTTATAAAGATTTGAGCTTTTCATTACACTAATTGACCTGCCAGTTTAGTCTAAAGGTGAACTTTCCCGTCCAAGTTGTGCAAAGCTGTAACAGAATCCATGCCCAAGTATGTATCTGGCTATAGTACATGCCCAGACATTTGTCTGCAGCCCTCGCGTCTGGAATTTGTGTCGGACACTGAGCAGCCCCTGTCCGTGCTCTACCATGAGGAAAGTCACATAGGCATAAACAAACAGGAAACACAGCAGAGGGGAACCCTCGGTGTCTACTGGGAACTGGCTCGYGTGTCAAGAACCGCGGCATCTATTTTGCGATAAGTCAGGAGTCAGATTTTCCACAATAACGGAGACAGCGTTGTGTAACCAGCTGGGGTTCAAAGCTGCAGATACACAGGGATTTACACACAACCCCTTCTTCAAGGTCTCACCTTTCCCTTTGCTCACTCCCCTGGTGAGTATCAGGGAGTGAAGGTTCAGCTTCTTTCAGGTTTTCTAGCACACCCACACCCACCTCACACTGATCTCGTTCACCGATGCYGTGGGATTGGAAGTGAGTAACACGTGGTCAGCTGGGAATTCATACTGACCTGTTGATAAATTCCTCGTAACAGGAATAAATGGCTGCTAAGCAGACAGCTACAAGATTTGGCAGGACCCTGGGATGTGGGCATTGTCCCGTTGGACCATGCATGCTGAAAAACAAAAACCAACATGACATCACTGCAAGGAAGATTTCTGCGGGCAAAACCAGTGGGACAGAACGAGGTGTCAGACCTGGACAGGCATCCTTGGGGGATCTTCAGAAGGGCCATAACAGAGAGTTATTTTAACCCTGTAAATCCAACGGCCCTATTTATAAACAAGGCTAAGCTGAATCACCAGTTTCATTGTTGTGGTATCCCCCAAAATCTCACACACAACTGAGCGTTATGAGGTCAAAAACTAATTTGAATCATTCTGCAGAGGYTTTGAGTCTAAATGTGTAAGTAGAATGTACACACAGCGAAGTCCATTTGCTTGCAGTGTGGAACTAGGCAGAAAACCCCAGCCTTATGTGAGAATTAGTTTTTTTAAGAAGAGACTTCAGCAACATTGTCTGATGGACTCAACTGATTTGCTGTTTGCCAGTACCAAAAAGCACCAGGTACTCTTAACACCCAGTAAAGAGATAAAGCAGGGCTGGGAAAAGCAACACACCAAAGCATGGACACGGGACTGGAAATATGCCRTAAGTTAAATGTAACCAACCTGTGAATAAACTTCTTCACCACCTCCATTCCAGCATTCAGCTCGTTCAAAGACAGAATATACTCCTGAGTAAAGAGCCGCAACCGAGGGCACTTCCCAAAATCCTGTCCAAAAAGGAGAGACTCAGTGAAGATGGTGAACGTACATCGAAACTGTGGGTTTTCAAAAGAAACCAGCTCAAACACAACCGAATTCACTTTGTTATTATGCTGACAGCTTCAAGAGAACAGCRTCTCTGCACACTGAAGTAATGTTCTCCCCACTAATGACGTGCTTTCCAATCTCTTCTTTCCCTTAYAGCCACTTTGAAAACAAAGATGTGTTTAATGAAACAAACAACTAAAAAAAAAATCCCACCTACACTCACATTTCTTTTGCACATTTCACTTTGTACTTTGGTTTTGAGATACATTTTTTGTTTTGCAGTTTTGCTTCCACTCCTAACTGCAGATTTTTAGAAATAAAACTCAAAAATAGTATTGTATTTCCACGTTTGGCATGATATCTATCCTGGTTTTAGAGAAAATCGTTTTGACATGCAATCAATAAGCAATTAAGTATAAAACTAGAGATCAGTTTTTTTTCCGGGGATTTTACTCCAGCTACAACGTGAATTTGACAGGTGAGCTCAACAGTGGCTTTCTTTAAATCCTGCAGTCAGAGAGGCACCTGCTAACTGAAATCCTGCATCTCCTCACATCACTTGCTATTTTTAGATGTGAAAGGAATAAATTCTGCTGTCTGGTGAGTGTTATTCCACTGCACATTTCCTCACATTTACACAGGTGTAACCTTATTACGCAGGTGCTGCAGAACTACAGAGCTGAATTCCCAAGTGGGGAACAAGGTCCACTGAGGACAAACAAGAACTCCAAGTTATCCCTCCAGCAGCTGCCTGTGGAAAAAGAGTTATCCCGAAAAAWATACCTGGCAACTGAAACTTTTAAAGAAATGCCACAAATAGCAATGAATTGGTGGTGGTCTGTAAAAGGGATGATATGCTMCTCCCAGAGCACTGAAACCTCCTRTTAACTCATTTTGGTTTCAGGCACTTCTMTAGCACAACCTGTATTAATGTCTGGTGAGTTTTACAGCCAGAGAAAATGACCAAAAACTTGAAAACAAGCTTAGGTTGAACAATGTCTCCTTCAAGCCCTAAGTGTCACTCTGCTGGTACTGAATGGCTACCTRGTAACTTCACCCAGCAAAGGGACTGTGAGCAATTCCACACTTGGTGTTACAATCAAAATCACTGAACTTTTAACAACTCCTTCTGGCAAGTGAAAATACACTTGATCCAAGGGCATGAGACTATGTGTGCTTCATAGAACATTTTATTGATTTCATGAACACGCCTTGCAAGGCAGCTCTTGCAATTGCAATTTGCTTACAAAAGTTTTCAACCTGTGTAGGTGCCTTAACTGAAGTTAGAATCAAAGCCCAAGAGGTCATGAAGAGGATGTCATTGCTGACCTCTGTAAAATTAAATATCTCTCTAAATACAATACAATGCCCTGTCACATACCAAGTACAGAACAATACACACTACCAATATTGTTTGCTCAAAAAAAAAAAGAATAGTGCTTTCTTGAAACATTTGGCCTGAGCCTACAAACAGCTGAAAGCCAAAGGTTTGAGAGGTTGCTCAGCACTCCCCAAACAACTCAGCACACAACAGCCTCCAGTCCTGCACGTAACCAGTAGTATCAGCAGGACGAAAACCTATCCTTGTTCTTCTGAGATTTCCAAATCACAGATAAATGAGACACCCTTTCACCATTTTATAGGTAGAAAACTGTGGGAAAAAAACTTGTCAGGAATTTTCAAAGGCCACAGAACAAATTGGAGGCAAAGTTGGGAAGAGCCAGCTCAGTCTCCTGCCCCAAGGACTGCACGGGGCCTCCTGAGGTGAAGAAGTTTAGTGTCCCCCTAAAGAGTCTTTATTTACATGCACACACACACACACATTCTCTAAAGGACTATTCAGTACAGAAGTCCCTGGAGAGTGGTAAAGTGCCCAAATCCACTCCAATTAATACCTGACACCATAAATTCTCTGACTACACACTGCGGTGCAGACATGTTGATTTTCAATCTGCAAATGTTAAGTATGGTAAATATACCCAATTCTCTGAAGCTAACCAAATACAAGCATTACACTATGCATTTAGATTTTATTTGAGACCCCTCAAGAGCTCTGGATGCTTTAAAAAAAGCAGTCTGGAATCCAAAAATAACATTTACAGAATATTTCACTGAACGCTACAGAATATTCAAAAATGTTTACATGTCTGCAGAGTGCTGGCACAGAGCCAGGAACATGACCTTTTTGCCATCTTGGGCTTTCTACCTAGTTCTGTAAACTCAGGGAGGTAAATTATAAGATTGGAAAAATAAGAAATATGAACTGTTTTCTACTGGGTTCATGCTAATCACAGCATGACAACGGATGGTCTCTAAAATTATATGTTAGTGAAAAGAAGTTGATTATGTAGTTACAGAGGTTCATCCTTGAGATCCCAGCCAAATCAACTGCCTTAAATATTTTATTTTATTTATTTGTTATTCTCTGCCACAGCATTGTGATGTAAGACTTCTTTATGCAACTTAAAAACCATGGCAGGAAATGTAATATGCCACAAAAGCTGGAGAGCTAGTAAATACCCCAGACCTCTCTTAGGAAAGGAATACAGATCATGTAAGAATATCTTCCGAGTTTGGGAGGGAGAAATCTGGTCCYCAGGGTGGAGAGAGCAAAGCAGGGCATTTATTTCAAACACCAAGATGGAATTGATCAGCAACGAGAAGACAGAAAGTCTGGGTAAGAACAGCCATAAAATAACAGAGTACGTGAATCCTGCAATGAAACAGAGTAGTAGAAAAGCATAAGGAAATTCAGGAAACCTAGGTAAGAACTCATTGGACATGAGCCTAAAGAAAAATGGAAATCCAGACAGCTGAGGGTGTCTCAAAGTAAAAATGTTGAGGATCCCAGCTCAAAATCAGCAGAGTCCCCATTCTGGTTTTGTTATTTGACTTCAAACTGTTCTAACTGCAAGGATGCCATGCAGGGAGTAAATAAGGAGCCAAGGGCCAGGTGGGAGAGAGCTGGAGCTGCATATGCTGGCACTGCTGCCAGAAGAAACATCCCTCAAAACATGGCTTTGCTTAGATGCTTTTGAGAATCCCCCTGAATGCTTATTAGTTCTGCATCTACAAAGTAACACACGATTACACGCAGYATTCACAGTTTGGGGGGAAAGATTTAGATACCACAGTGCATTACAGGCAACAGAGCAGCTGCTGATTACAAAAGGCACGGCAGCAACACTTCCCCAAACCGCTGGAGCTCCCGTGGCACGTGCACTCACCATGTTGTGTTTGAGAATCCTCTGTACCACCGGGGTGAACACCTCGATCACCACCATGGACCGCGGGCGCTCTCGGCAGTGCTGGAAGGAGCAACAGGTCAGTTTGTGAGCTGCARGAATTATGGAGACAGCTCTCCTCCGGCTTCACACCCCGTGCATGGATTACCCCAAGATTAATTAGCTCCGAGGGCGCAATTAATCTTTCCTGGGATGAGGGTGCTCGTAACACTGCTCGTTCTTATGGATTTGCTGGCATCTAACAGAAGATGACCACAGGAGCTCATGAACTGTACAAATTCCCTTCCCTCATACCTGTTCTTCCCAAAACTCACTGCAATGTAGCATTTTTGAGACTTATACCCCTTTTGTCAAATTCAGTTGAAGACTGCCAACAGTTTTAAAAGGAAAGGGGTCGGGGACAAGAAGATACACTCACACAGGCAGCATAATGGCACAAACCTCCCTTCTTTGGGATCCAGGCTAAAAACTTGTGGTGGTTCTTAGAGAGGACCAACCACCCACTCTCCCATCACAGGATAAAATACATAATCATAATGTATCAGTCGGAGTAATTTGGGTTGGGAAGGACCTTTGAAGATCATCTGGTCTAATCCCCTGCTCAAGGCAGGGTCAATTTCGAAGATAAATTCTCCTTCTCATTAGCCTTGTCCACTTCAGTTCTGGAAAGTCCACAACCTGTTTCCCTTCCTGCAACTAYACACAGCCCATTCCACACATTTACAGACAATTAGGTGCCCATCTCTGAGGGAGATCAAAGGCAAAAAGCCCCTCCAATCAGCAATAAAAATGTCTTGAGTCTGAGGCTCCAGATGACCTAAGAGTACTTATAAAAATGCAACAGTCAGAGGAGTTTCTGTAACTTGACTCAATTTCTGTAGGAAGAAGCAGCTGATGAATAACTCTGGATGGGAATTACAAGCAGCATCCAGAATATTTGACAAATTCATACTCAGTCATCAGTAAGCAAATTTAAGCAGACTTGAAACTGAAACACAAAGAGGCCTCGAGGAAAAGTATTACTGTCAAACCCACAAGGTCTGCAATCCAAAGTACTCAGAAGTTTGTGGAAAGAATGCAAAATGCAGCACAAGCATGGATTTACCAGAAAAGAGSATGGGTCCTTATGATCTTCTCATTACCCCATGACATAATACCACAAGGGCTGAGTTACACACCACACTCCCACCTCATCTAAACACAGTGGCTCCAATGATTTCTGCATTACCTAAACAAAACATGCAGTAGGACACCTCTTGCACCCAGACTGAGGTGTGGGAGTCTCAAGATCTCAACTCTCACACAGTGTGAGGACAAAACAGTCTGCTGTACTAAGCATATGGTTCCATTTATCATAATGGTGCAGTTAATTGCTCCAATATCACTGCTTGCTGACCAAAAACTGAAATCAATCTGGGCAGGAGGTAAGGAGTTAAAGAAAAAAYCAACCTCCCGCTCAAAGAACTTCATTCATATACAACTATGAGATTTCAGAAAGTAAAGCTGTTCTGATACCTTGCAGAAGAATTCACAGAGGTCAGGAGGAGGATGGTTGTTTTCCAGCAAAGGTGCAATTGCCTTTAAAAAGAAAGGGAGAAAAAAGAGAAAAATTCGGTTAGGAGACTGCAACTGGAATAAGCATATTGCAGGGAAGTATTTTTCTTGAGGGGAAAAAGGCTCACTTTTAGAAAAGGACAAAAGCATCAATAGAGAAATTAGAGGTGGGCTGTGTGTTTATTTTACAAGTAAGCTCAAGCACACCTCTGCCATGAATCCTCTGGAAAACTTTGCTTTTAACTACACCAGTGTAAATATGTAAAACGCTGCAATGGAGAGCAATGTTTATAATGGTTTAAATGGAAACAGGAGCAGATCCATTGCTTTAGGATGTAATAAAGCAAAGATGAATCTGGCTCRCTATTTCAGTTAGAACATCTCCCTAAAAGAAAAAACTGACCACCACCACACACACACACACATCCCTTACAGAGAAATTATTTTTTGTGAGAAACAGCTCGCTAAAAGTAACCCAGCACTGTTCTTACCTGAGAGGACCCTATTCATGAAAATCAAGCATCTGACTTGGTAAAAGTTGAGATCAACCATTCCTTTGTTGCCAGGCAAACCAATGTGCTTATGCTGGGTAAACACATTAGAGGTCATACCTGCCACTGAGGGTGCAATGAACTTAAGTTGTTGTTACTTCCTTTGTAAATTAGAAAATGGTACTAGAATAATATATTTCATGTGATGGTGCCTTCAGGCTTTTCCACTCTTCATTTAAAGGGATTCCCAGTACCCATTTAAAAGTAAGACACTAAACACAACAGCCAGGACATTTTGTATTAAGCAACTGAACACCAGACATTTTATCTGGAATGCACCTGGGGTTTTACTAAGGCAGCCTGCTTTGGTTTTTGCTCTCCATCTCATCTCTTTAGGGGTTTCAGCCATGTRAGTCTGCTTGCAATGGCTGTATTTCACAATAGCAACACACAAACAGGTCAAGGTGAGTGTGAATTTTAACAAAACCCAAGTACATCTGCAAAGCTCTGTCTTGGTTACACRTAAGAACTATGAAGTTTCTGCTCATTATCATGTGCTATCCTTCTGCAAACGTCCACTCCTCCTCTGGTGGTGGCCAGCAACAGGAGACTGATGGAGAACACAAGCCCACCAAGTGAGACCAGAACATCCTCACTCCCCACCCAACACCTGAGCTCAAGATGTTTCCTGAATCCATCTTTTGGAGTGTTTGCTATAGGAGCAGCCAAACAACAAGAGAAGATGGTCAAGCAGGTTGTGGTTCTGCCCCCACGGTCAGTGTGGAAGAGTGACAGCCTGAAAGGATCTTTTCCTRTGTTTTCCTCAGGAGCACCATGGTCAAAAGCAGACACGTGCTGTCCCACGTGGCCCAGCCACAGCAACACGTGCCTCCCCATCCTGAGCAGGAAGGGATTGGTTGGAATATTGATCTGTTCCAGCACCATCTAGAGAAGGAAAGCCGGTCCCATCTGCATGGCCAAGCACTGTGTACTTTTCACATGCTCCATAAATACACAGTATTAGCAATATTTTCCAGGAATAGCCCAGGTTATCTGTGTAATGGCAGTGAGCTCTGAATGCCCAGAAACTGCCAGCTCCTTAATGGCTTGGGTACAACCTACACGAGGGCAGGACTCGAACTGAAGGAACCATCACCCAGCAGAGAGGAATAAAAAGGCTGAAAGGACCTTTGGAGGTCACCTGGTCCAACTTCCCTGCTCACAGCAGGGCCATCTTACACCTTTTGTTATAAAATCCTTCCCCCCAAAACTGGGAGCCTCAATTACCCTTGGCACTAGAGTAAAATGAGAGCTATAGCAAAGAAAAGTTAATGCTACCTCAGAAACTTATCTCAGTGACTGATTCCAGCCGAAATGGTATCTTAAACAGCACTTAAACACAATTCACACCTACTGGCAGCTACCTGCCACCTTGTCATTTTGCAGAAAGAGTCACAGAGATGTGATACAATCAGGTGGTGGTGAGGCTGTAGATTAAATTACTGGGAAAAGCTCCCGGAAACCGCCCCAGAATGAAATTAAATCACAGTGATGGGGAACCAAGTTCCACCTCTGATAAATTGTTGAGATTTTATACTTTGTGTCGCAAGGAACAGAGCTGCCATTTGATTCACTTATTTCTATGTCTAAATAAACATGACCTAGAGAAAAGAAAAAAATCAAAGAGGATATTTTTACAAATAAGTTAGCGGCTAAACTGTAGTGACACATACACATATCCACGCTCACAACAGCAATCACTTGCTCACATACCCTCAGCAATGGAGACATTCTGCGTATGGTAGCATTAGTCCCTCAGGAAACTACTCAGCCTAAGGGTTTTATAGGGCCCATCTGGAAATGATGGGTTTTGACTATTTAAAGTACATATATAGATATGAATATTTGTGTAGCCTCGTAAGAAGGCCATTTAGGGAGACTATTAACACTCAGCATGCTGTGCTCCTTATATAGGCTGATGAGAAAGCTTTATTGTTATTCATCTATGAAACAAGGAAACAGAAATAACAAAGCCACACAAAAAATAGACAAACGATTTTGATTCCTGCCTAAGTTCAGCAGCATTGGTGGAAATGCTTCCACATTTGTCCTCTTTCACTGGGGCAGAGAAAAGCACTAACAGAAGTGTTATCAAACAATATAGATTTTTCCTCAGATTTTGAGAGAAAGATACTCACCACAATAATGCTCTCATGGTCTTGAGTGGTTAAGTTGTTGTTCTGAAAGAGTTGAATAGAAAAAAAATGAGTGAGCGAAGAGTACTCTTGAGTTGGCACATCAGGACACACAGTCCTCAGCTACCACCAGACACAAGCAGAAAGGCTCAAGACTGCAATTGCTTATTTTCTGAATAAAAATCATGGAATTAAAATCATTCTCTGAAGGAAGGTGGTACACTGCCTGCTATGAGGGGTGGTGCAAGCTTTCATTGCTTCCTCAGCTGAGCACACAAACACCAGGACGCCAGAGGAGGTCTCAACCAGTAGGAAAAGTAAAGATAGTGATCAATTTCTTTAAAATATTTTCTTAGGACAAGCTGTATGTTCCTACAAAAATTATTGAAAGGATTGTTGTGGTGTTGGATACCATTTGTAGGTTGTAAACTAACTGCCACAGTTTTTCTGAAATTCCTTCTTTAAACATGGTACCAGTAAAAGCCAATAAATTAACTGGAAGTCACCTATGCTACCACCTATGCAGAAGAGTTTGCTCTGGGCTTTTTCAGCAGCATGATCCATCCAAAGGTCACAAAGTTGTGAGTTGCTAAGGTTTTTGACTACTGCAAGAAAAACTGGTAAGTGACTTTTTTTGCTACTATCAAATCCTTGCACATCAGAACTAGGATATGAAAAGCCTGCTTGGCATTACATCTTCTGTCCATGAAAAGTTAAATACTTGAAACAGATATTATAGAAAGAGGATAGATAACTCTGAAGAAAAATATTTTCCCTTCACAGAACTAGTAAAAATAAAATAGCTGCACGATTAATTTAATGGTGTGTATATATGTTGATACAAGAATTATTGGTCATGGAAGCAATGCCAATGGAATAGGAGTCAAAGGGAGTTTTACCACGGACTTGAAGTAAGACTCGAGTTAGACCCATAATAAATTTACCATAGATAATTAAAAAACCCCAAAGAAACAAAAAACCAACCAACCAAACCAACAAACTCTAGTAGAAATCTACCTAACATGGGTCAAATTTTCCTTCTTCCCAGCAAGTACAAACTCCACTCAAGTCAGCAGAAGTCACGAGCAGGCTCAGAGGCAGAATTTTGACAGTCCAAGTTAAAATAAAACCCACCCACAAACTTTTAACTGTTTGTCTCTCATCCAAAAGCATCAGTGTCTTGCAGGAGCCCCTGCTGGGGTCGTACCTCTGAGAGCAGCTTGGAGACAATCTCCAGGGGTGCCTGGTGGATGGAGTCGTCCTGCAGCGGCGACGTCAGTGCCATGTCCACCAGCGTCCGGATCTCCTTCAGCACCACCTCCCAGCGGCTGGGGTTACTCAGCACCTTCTTGTACTTGTAAATCTTCTTCTGCAACACACAGAAGGGTCACACTGACACCGCCATAAACCCCTTGAACGGAGCTGTGCTTCCTACTACCCAAGTGGGCCCCTTTGTGTTTCGAGTTTTGCCTTTTCTGGTCGCTGAAAAGCTGTACTTAAAACATTTCAATGGACAGGAAAGCCTTTTATGTTCAAACCAATTTCTTCTGTGGAAGCAATAAGAAAAGAAACCATGATTCCTTTTATTTTAAAATGAGTTCTTTTAACTGCAGAGCATCTTTCTTTTCATCATCTCCTCTTGCAAACACCTTACTCCTCAGGCTAATAACAGATATTTGTTATTGCACTGCTTCTAAAGCTTAAGTTCTTTTAAAGAGACTCATTAAGGGGAAGAGAGAGGCCATCAAAACATCACTCTTACAGATCTCTTACTCTGAACGTGCATTCACATTCAGAATTCATTTAAATCAATTTCACCAAAGCAAAAAAATCCTGCAGACCCAGAGGCTTTTTTCTCTGTCTTGATGGACCCTGAAAAGCCGTGCTTTTTTTTTTTTTGTTAAAACTTGCCAGTTTTAACAGAAGCCAACTTGTGAAGTCTCCAAATCTTTCATACAACAGCATTTCCACTGTCAAGAACAGCATTCCTGACTGCCTAACCCCATCTGCTCCCATCTCTTGCATGCCTCTGACCATGTCCAACCTATTTCACCGACTGCCCCATCCACAGACCAGCTGAATAAGCAGAGGGCAACTCTTATTCCTCAGCAGCCAGGTGTCCACAAACGACTGTAACAGAGGCTGCTTTGTACCATAAATAGTATTTTTTAGAGAAAACCCACCCTCCCAAGTTCCCAGAGGTGGCTTGATGGCACTCCAGACAAGGAAATCATGATGATGAGTGTTCAAATGCCACTCCTGGAAACAACATGAAGGGCACACGAGAGCCAGGAGGGGCTGGCCAAGGTGGGCAGCATGGAGGCAGCACCGGAGGCAGGGAAGGAGCTCTTCACTGAGTGACAGCAACTGCCAGGACCCCACCTTGTGTTTAGTTCACATGCCCTTCCACTCTGTGTGAGCCTGGTCCTCTGGAAAAAGGGATGTCAAGAAGTCTGGACACATGCTCACGTTTATTTAACAGCATCATTAACTGGGCACTTCCCCGCTTACATGAAAACATCAGTGTTTTGCACTAAAAACGGACCTTACATTCCTTGGCAGCATTTCCAGGAAAATCAAATAAACTGCTCATTTTGTGCAGCTTGCAGATTCAGCTGCACATTTTGGGCTATACACCAGTGTAATAAAGGCAGAGGACTTTGCAAAGGGTCTGGTGCTTTGTTTGGTTTTGGAGCTTTGCGGCTCCCGGCATTTCCCCCTGCACTCGCCCGGGGCAGCCCCAGCAGGAACCATCCGACCAGGCTGGCTCTCTGCTTATCAGCCACTTCCTTCCCACCGTGGAGCAGATCTAATGCTCGACAGCCAACAGTCACCTCTGTACCCCATCCCAAACACGAGGGAAGAGAACAATGCATAAAAATACAGATTTCAGATGCACTGGGTTTGTCGGTATTGTTAGAGGGGGGAGGCACTGGGCTGACATGTAAAGGCTGATAAAGCAATCCAATTATCTTTTTAATTAAATTCATGCCAAGTACAAAAGCACACTGGCAGTGTAGTTCACACTTTCAGGGCATTTTAAGCCACTGAAAAGCTAAAGGAACATAAAAACATGCTGCAGACATTATCAAACGTGTCTGGGATTTCAGAACTGCACAAAAATCTTTGTACTTCTGAGCTCCTTGGGACAGAGAGAATCCAACAGTGATTTTAAGCTACCAGCACTACTTCTACCATCATCACACATTTCTTGGACTCTTTAGGAAACTTGAATCACAGAATTTAACTTCTCTTATTCATGTAGTGCCTCTATTTAGGATCTTTTTGTTAGACCGACTCCAGCACTAACTAAAATCTAAACTTCAAAGACAACCAGACAGTGTTTTAACTCGAAACAACTCCTTTCTGACTAATTGAGGACACTAAACCAAGCTGGCTCAACAGATACAATTTCCAATGCTGAAATTTATTCCTGGGCCCTGCCCTATGAAGAAATCAAATTCAAAGCAGAACTGGAAGCTGACAAACCGTGGGGAGAGGGATGAGAGTTAGACCACTGGGTTATTGCATCCCTGCGTGCTCCGGGCTGCCCCTTACTTGAGCCAGTTACAACTCATTTTTGGAGCAGCTCCTTCAGCCTAAGGGGCAGCTGCTGAAGGAAACTCTTGCCCAACAGGACGCTGCTCAGACAACTCCACCACAAATATCCTTCTTTCGCTGTCAAATCCACTCTTGCTTGGGGTGAGGGAGGAGCAAGAGAGTTTTTCTTTCCCTTTTAGAGATGTCCGTTAGAAGTCAGAATTCTGATGATGCTGACGTACATAAGAGGAAAGACAGCAGGAGCTGTACTCACTGCCATGCAGRGGAGACCTAGCAAAGCTGCTGCTCAGGGCAGGCAGGCAGTGACTCGAAGGGAGCATCAGGGGACAGCCACCTTTGCAGACACGCCGAGCCTGTGCAAGCACAAAATCCAAACTTCCGAGTCTCTCCTTCACGTTTCCAGCGCAAAGGATTGTRCCGCACTGACAGACTGAGCTGTGGTCTGCAAACGACATTACAGGAGTCTTGAATGATGGTGGGAAAGCAGCAGAAAATAAATAAATAAATGGAGGAGCCATCCCCAAGAGGGTTGAACTCTGCTATCCTGAACCTTTGGCCGTGGTTACGCTGCTGTTTTTCTCAGCAGAATGCTTTTCACTGTTGAGCGCCTCGCTGAAAGCCTCAATTAAAGCCTGAAACCTATCAGTGGGTTACAGAAGCAATTTGCTGTGTATCAGCAAGCACTTAGGCAACACCGAGCCATCTGCTCCTTTCTACCTGCGCTGACTCCGGAGCAGGGAGCAACAATCACTCACGAGCTCAAAAACAAAGCTGCCTGGTAAAGGCCCGCACGGAGAACGGGAATGACAACGCGTGCGAGGGGCTCGCTCCCCCTGGATGTGGGTGTAAAAAATGCCTTCAGTTGCTGAAAATATTCACACAACATTTATCATTAATAGCTTAACAGGAAAAATACCAGGGTGGGAATCCAGCTTCAGTGGGGTTTCACTAAAAGCAGCAGCTCCTGTGAAAATTTATGTGAGTGAAAATAACACATGCCAACCTGGAATTTGACCCTCCTAGTTACTGACTACCCAGAACCACATTCACTCCAAAATCCTGCCATGCTGACTTTAAATGCAAAACCACTGAATTTAATAAGTACCCAGAAGAAGCAGCAGGAGGAGAATAAGTGACACTGACAGGGCATCCTTCACTCTCAAATCACTCTAATTAATTAAGTCTTGCAGAAACTCAAAGACCTAAGTCTCAATCCTCTTTTAGAGGAGAAAGAATGGAAGTCCACATGTGAAAATTACTTTTCCAAAGTTATTAAGCTAGGAAATGTGACAAAAATCTATAAGCAGTGGGTTTTACCACCAGTGCTCAAAAGCCTCTGAACACTGCTAGCAACTGAAAGTTCAAGAGAACCTAGGAAACTTTCAGCTTTTTTTAAGTAACATCTTCATATGTTTTTCTATGCTATAATGGCTTCATCTTGTAGCTCTTGCTCATACACCACTTTCTTGGACAAGAATGATAATCCTGATGTAGTCAACAGCTAAGAAAAATGGACTMTAATGCACAAAATCAGCCAGCACGGAACATTTGCCTTGTTCAGCCCTAGCGAGACCTTTCATGTTAGGAACATCTTAAAGCAGCCAGCACACCTGATCCAAAAAGGGAAAAATGAAGTTAGCCTTTTTGATGACARAATTTCATCCCTCCTTTGCTACTGCCCGCCAGGGAACGTTCTGTACTCTCGGGAACCTGTCCTCCCATCAGCAAATACTATCTTCATTACATAAAGAAAATTAATGGCCATCCCTAATGCCGAGGAGCCTGCTAAATTCTAGCTCTCTTCCCCGTTTACCACACACCAGCCCGCAAATGATCGCTCCTTCAGCGGGGAGCTGGAGCTCCTGCAGGAACGGGAGAGGCCGGAGCTCCTGCAGGAACGGGAGAGGCCGGAGCTCCTGCAGGAACGGGCCCTGCCTCGGAGGGCTGTGGGTGCCAGCAATTGTTTATTTCTTGCCGAGCAACGAGGGCAGCTCCAGCAAGAGGGAAAAGGTCAGGCTCCCGCACGAAGGTCCCCCCCAGCTCATTGCGGGGACGGCTGACACGGGCTAGTGTTACACTTCCATGTTGACAGTGCTTATGTAAAATGGAGGTGCCTCTCGCTAGATGCAAATGTGCAGAGATAAAAACAATGCAGAGAGCAGACACTGGAATGGTTTTCTCCACCACAGCAGAACATTTTGTTCGAACGCTGCGAAACAAGGAACAGGAAGAGTTGCTGGCGATGTCCAACACACGTTGTTGGCCTGTCCTGCAAAGGCCAGGTGCACCATGTATTCTGGAGCATCACCTGCTGGCATTTAGTCCTGTAACTCGTTATCTTCATGAAAACAAAGCGGGCATGGCATCCCCAGAACTTGGCTACATCCATATTTTGCTTTTAATACTAGCAGGCAATCACTTACTTCATGGTATTCTGAAAAATACCTAAGGTTAACTTGTTGCTAACAGAATTTTCTCTGATAGCCAGAGATGGGCTTAAATAACCAGCTGAACCCACTGGAAGCCTTTGGAACTACGTTCCTACCTGCAACATTTACCAACAAGAAGAAAAAAAAGCAACTTACCTGAAAAGAATAAATCTATAAAAAGTCCCAATCCAGGCAAGGGCTGGGGCTGGGATAAGAGTATGGAAACTTTTCTAAATCAGGGACTTCAAACTGCTCATGCTGCAGTAATCAAACTCTTCATGACCTTCTGAAAGTTCTGTACAGAAAGACTAATGTGCTGCTCTCTAAAATAGATGCAAAACAGCAGCAGCAAACTTTTGCACTCTAGCGTGTTTTCAGGTCACGGCATTTTTTGCATATTTCACTCTACCCAGTGCAAAATGCTGAAGTGCATCAACTTCTCTGCTTCTGTTGCTTCTGTGAATGCAATCGCCTCGGTCGAGGCTCACTTTCCCACAAGTTCCTTGCCACAGGCCAGAGAACTGGAGGGAAATGTTATAAGATAAGCACTTCTGATTCTCACTCAGTTAAGGTCTAAATAACACTTCAGGTTTTGGCAATTCATATAAAAAAGGCCTGGTAAAATCACCATTACTTATACTGAGACTGGCACCCATGACTCTGTGTCCTGAATAAATACACTCAGTGACAGTCTCCACCCCAAGCAGCTCACAGTCTAGATGATTAAAAGCAAGAAGGAGAGAAAGAGCAAGAAAGCCAAGGTGATTTCCTTGAGGTCATATGGCAAGCCAGGACCAGAGCAGAACTGAGGTGTTTTGACTCTCAGGCTTCTGAGACAACTGCTAGATCCCGGCACCTCAAGGAGAAGCACCASTGGCAGGCACCGTGCCCGCAGCAAGTTAAATGTTGATATCCTGTTTCTGTGCTTCCCCATCGCAACATCTTCCACCAACCCCTCTTTCAGTCTGCAGTTATTCACCTGGCTTTTTCCACCAGTATCTGTCATCTTGCTCCAGATCTCACTAACCCAGGCAAGAACCCTCAAAGGCTGAGGTCAGCGCCGTTCCAAAGCTGACAGAGTTCAGTGGGTTCACCAAGCGGTGACGTGGGTTCAGCTGTTACTGATGCACRAGCTGGAACAACCACACAGATACTTCCCACAGGCACAGAGTTTGTCCTTTGCTCAGGTACCACTGGGACAGTACCACTGCAAAGTAAAAGAATGCTGAAATAAACACAATTTGGAAGGATGAAACAGAGACGAAATGTATTTCTGCTTGAACCAAGAGAAGTGCAAAGTGGAAATGGGATGAGGGGGTCACAGGGCAGGCTCCTCACTCACCTCCCAGCATGACACTGGGCAGCTGCAACAGTAATGCACTGAAGAACTTGCTCCCAAAGCATATTATATATCTTATCCATCTATCTATATATATATCTCCACCTTCTTTGCACACAGCTGTCACCTGACTGCCCATCCTTCTGGGCTTCTGCTCTCTGATGTGTTCAACACTACTGCAGAGATATCCTTCAGTAACAATGGGGGATGAGAGGATGGAAAGGGAAGGGTATTCTACCCGAGAGAAAGAAAAAAACCTAAAACCACAAATTCAAGAGCTCCACTGAAGACAAACCTGCACACAAATACAGTGTGTGTGTGTGCGTGCCTTCAAAAACTGAAAGCAACTCAAAAATTGTGGCTTCCTTCTAGTCCCCCTAAGAAGGAGGGAAGRGGTCACCTTTGGCAGACCTTCCCATTACCAAGCAGAGAAACTGGGCTTCGTTTCTGCTGGTGCCTTGTCTTTCTCTCCAATCCCTGCACAGCCCTTGGGTCTCTAAGATGCAGGAGCACAGCTGGTCGAGCCAAACCCAGCTCTACCTCATTCCTGCGTCTGAGATGCCGTAAACCCAGCTAGAAAACACGGAAGGCCGACTGTGGCTGCAGCTGCACTTTGCCTGGGCTAATGCGGTTACTCCTGTAATCAGACCTGTCCACAGGGGAGACGTTTTTTGGCATGGCCGACACTGATGCATTCCCCGAAACCCTCCATCCCTGCTTCCATTTCCTTTTGGCAAACGCTCCCATTCTTCAGGCCCCAGTTCCAGCACCAGCTTTACACTTCAGGTTGGCAAAACATCAGCTTTCATCCCGCACACAGCAACTGCTGTTCCGTATTTTTCGTACCGGAGCCAAGCTGGGGTTTGTTTTTAATGTTGCTTTGGCTATGCGGAATTTCACTATGACTGCAGATACGTCTCCAGCAGGAGCACAAGCCACTCCCTGCTTGCAAAAGGCATTGGTAGGGACAAAGCTGGTCTCTTGGGTTGAAAATTCCGTGCGACATCTCCCCAAATTAAGAAATATTTAAAAATATGCTGCCTGTGAGCATTTGGGTGTTTTGGGTTGGTTGTTTTTATTACGCAACAGTCACATGACAGTTTTTCCTCCCGATCTTGGGCAGGAGAAAAAACTTCAATACAGTTGATCAACACAGTTGCCCCAGGCACACAGGAAAGTCTGCCCTAACTGCAGGGGGGGAGGTTTACAAACCCTCCTGAGTTGCTCAAATCTCTTCAGCAGAACGAGTGAGAAAAACCTTCACACAGAGGTTGCTGGACTCACACACAGGGCAAGAGCCAGACACCCTGCTTCAGCTACAGCATTTGAAGAGCCTCTGACTCATTAGCAGAGGGAAGGTTTCAAACATGTTTAGACACAACTGCCTCCTCCTCTTGCAGGACCTCACTGCTTCCTGCTGCAGCATATTTGGCCCTTTTCTCCAGAGCAGCAAACGCTCCACACGGCCACTGTCTGTACATCAGGATCTCAGTGTTCTGGCAAAACCCACGGTTTCCAGAGGGGTGCAAGTCTGACCTGCTCCTGTATTTGCAGCATGACCCAGAGTCAGTAAAATCATGTTTAATTTAAAAAAAAAAAAAAAAGAAGAGCAGACTACTAGACAAAAAGCAGGAATATGTGCACCATACACACTCCACGCTTTCCACAGCCTTCAGTGGACTAACTGCATTGAGTGCACAGGCACAAAATAGTAGTATCAAATAACTAAAGCACAGCAGACACTGTGTGACTGTGGATTTTGACATGCAGCAAACAGAGAGCAGATGACACAAAGCACTGTGACATTAAGTGCCACCTAGGTGTGGCCCTTGCTGTGTGCTTCTCTGCCCAGAGACCTACCATTACTGACTGCATTACAGAATGCCTCCGACACCCAGCTGAACCTATCCAGGTTTGTAATTCCTTTACCTTCATGTCCTTTGTATTCCACACACAATGGCTGTGTCTGTGGAGCCTGGTCCTTGGCATGCACCAGCCCTCAGCCTGTGGTGGGAATAAATGACTTTGACTGCAGAGAAGAGATAGTGCGTAGGAAAAAAAAAGGAACATGCACAATCTTATCATCATTGCACTTTGACCAGGTCTRCCAAAGCAAAAGCTGTGCACAAGGCCACCATGGAGCACGGCCAGGCATACCTGCTGTGCAGAACCCCCCCTTGCTGGCACTACACCCTTCAGATCCCACTCAGGCACGAGAGAGCTGGTCATCGCCGGGAAAACAGGACGTTGCCTCATCTGCAMGGCTGCAGAACAGATGCCAGTAATTTCAGGCGTGTGAGAACTCTGATGGGAAGAACTCGCCACCTGAGAAATCACCTCGAACTRGGATTAAGCAGCTACTATCGCTACACAGTGTAGTAACTGCTAACAAGWGGTAACCTGAGGAAAATAATCTATCCCCCTTCTATTTTCTGGGAAATTCCAGTAAGMTGAGGTAGCACCAAGCAGCACACAAAACAATTATTTCTTCCCAGATATGCAAAATGGATTAAAAAGCCACGTCATCCCTTTTCCTTATTACTCTCTACTGCTGGCAATGGACACCCTCGGCTTTTCCTGCCCTCCTCCCCTCTCACCAGTCAGCAAAACCTTCCAAATGGACGTTTACCCACTTGTTTCACTTTCTCCTCCTTGGCAAATGTATTATTTTGCTGACTTTCTAGCTCTTCAACACCATAAATGGCTTTGAAATTGGCTTCTCTCTTGTGCACCTGCATCATCAATGTCGTCAGCAAGAGAGATGTGCACGGCTCGAGGAACATGTTTGTGTCAGAAAGCTGCTGCAGAGCCTTAGGGAGAGCAGGGACTGGATGCTGATGTGATGCTTGCAAGCATCTGAAAAGGGACTTCAGAAAAGCAGGGTATTTCTATCTTCAGATTGCTGGGCTTTGGAGCACTGAATTTTCCAGCTTCCCACAGGGAGATGCCCAATTTCAGAGAAGCATTTGCACCTGAAACATTCCCATCACTTTCTTCCATGTTTTTATATCACATCTTATTGTGCCACATCAGCACAAACCCCCAAGCCACCTGCARCTCTTCAGGCTATCAAAATGCCACTGAGTCTCTGCAATTTCCTTGTTTTCCTTCTCCTTTGTACAACTGCTGCATGACGTGCAAGACTGAATTAAGACTGATCCCAAGACTCACGTCCTTGCAGACGACCAGACATCACTGGGATGCTCCCAGAACCTCTGTCCACCCCATGTTCAGAGTCACTCACAACAACCCTGTTGTCCTTGATGSATCTTGCCTCTGGTCACACAGCCTAGTCTAGTATTCGCATCTCAAATACTACAGTGAAGAGCACCAGAGACCAGGTTATGGTAAATAGCTGCAGTGCACTGGCTTTTAAGTGAAGACTTTGCTTTCTGATACTAATCTTTCTCTAATTTTAAAACCATCAGTGTTCTGGGAAAAAAAGATAAGGCACTGTGACAGACAAGATGAACATGAGACTTACAGCAAGACCTGGGGCAGATGATAAAGGCTGCAACACTTGCAATATACTGTTTTATGGTTTTTTTGGATATTAGCAGCAGTTTTATAATCCTCTAATACATTATGTATACTACGATGCACTCCACATACCAATTGTATTGGAAGAAATAAATGTAAGGACAAAACTGTGCAAGAAATTAAACAGAAATTTAGAACAACACCTAGATCCCCTTTGCTCCTTCAGGCTTGTGTAGGTCTTCTGACACCAAGAGTTCTCATAACACCCAGAATGCAGAATTGGGCTCCATGGCAGCAACTTAACAAGGCACTTAGCATGTGTCAGCTCCCAGAGTTAGGTTTTCACACCCAATGCATCATGTGAGGAGGATGATTACACTCCTGGGAAAGACTACCAGTCTTGTCCTGTCCTTGTAAGAGATCTCCTAAAAACAGATTTTTTGGCAGCTAGGAACCTGAGCAAGAAAATAATTTTGGCGCAGATGAGGAGTTGTAATTTGGTGAAATTCTTGGTCACCGTGATCCCTGAATTGCGAAGAATTAGTCATAAGGTCAGCCCTGGAATAATGCAGAGGAGCAATTCACCAGCACAAAACCCGAGGATCCCTCTTGGCCAGCAGCTCAGCATTCCTGAGAAACAACATACTCCAGCAATTGTATCTGCTCCTCTTCAGAGCTGAGACCTAAGCACACAATAACAAGCTGACCTGTTTATTCAGCTGTTTTTGACACCCTTCTATCTTCAGACCTAATATTAGTTTGAATAGGATAGCATCCAAGTCTAGAGGGGAAAATTTAGAGCTGGTCCTGACTTAGCTAAAGCAAGACAGAAAATAACTATCTAGTTTCTACTCCAATTTCACCACTGGGCCGTTAATTGGCTTGAGTTCTGCCTCCTTAAAAAAGGCTGTTTTGGCAATGCAGGAGGCAGCTACAGGTGCACAAACCATATGTGCTTATGGCTGGATGAAGGCAGGGTAGCTCAGAGCAGCAGCTCAGATCCAGGCTGGCATCCCAGCGTGTCTCTGAGAGCCTCTTTGGGCTGGACAAAGTGCTGTGCTGACACGGATATGCAGCTCCCAGATTTGAAGTGATTCATGTGAAGCCAGCACAGAGCACAGAATGTGATCAGCTGCCACTGCAGATGTACCTTACGGGAGGAACCTGCTCCAACGTCCCCACAGAAAGAGTGAGGTATTTTCCCAATGCAAAGGCAGTGAAAGCTTAAAAAAACCTAACCACTCCACCTGTTCCAGTTCTTAAAACATCACCAGTGTTTCATGAAATGAATAGAAGGAAAAAAAACTTTCTATCAACATCTTGTCTGTTTTTCATCTCTTCACTTCCACTTCCCAAAGTGAGATCAGTGCCTTTCTGCCATGGCAGCACAGCTACCTCTAGCAAACTGAGATCCCAGAAACAGAAAACAAGGCCAAGAATTTTCAAGTGACTTCTGATAACAGATGGCCTGAGACTGTCAAACTCGTGCTGGAAAATGAGAGAGACAACAGACTCCATGTGCTCATGAAGATGTCTTAAGCCAAAGAGACCGTAAAGAAAAAAAGAGAAAAAAGACACCCCTCAACTTAACTACAAAAAATAAATGTTATKGAAATAATAGGCTGTAAGTATGACAAGATTTCCATGATGTTGGTCCTGAATTTGCATTGAAGTTGTTCAGACTACAGACAGGGTGGCGTTATCAATCACCAGATGAACAGCAGGCCCACAGAGCTGCATTTCACGTTAGCTTTCAAATACACAAGAAGAACAAATCATGCCAGCAAACATCAACTTCACCATGAGAGGAGTCACCAAGAACTGAAAAATGCTGTATGTTCACCTGAAAGCTCAAACTGGTACCAGTCTCTCTTCTTAGCAACACAGATCCATTAACACACCACTTGGACCCCACATCTGTTCCCTAGCGAGTACAGAGTACGAAGTCTGGCCTAGAACAGCATCACGATGCTCAAAGTCCCGCAGAGGAAAGGCAGGATATCTTAACAACCTGTTTATGGTCTCCCATAACTGGTGTCCAAGCATTTCATAGGAAGAGCATAACCACCAGGCAAAAATTTGTGGCTGCCTTTTATCTGTCAGAACAAAAAACCTGCTCCTCCAGAACTAGTGTGTCATCAGAGCCCACAATGATTCCAAAGCCCCGAGGTTTTGAAAGGCAAAACTTCATTCCACAGCTTTGGCTCCCATCAATATATTATTGACTTGTATACAGACACAAAAGGAAAAAGAAAATTTTAAAAAAGCCATTGTTGGCCTAATTGTGTAATTATTTTTTGTTTCACCTCAAAGTAACAGAAAACGAAAACTTCTGTGTTCTGTGAAAATACCTCAGTTTTTCAGCCAAAGAAAGCAAAGAAACAGCCAAGACAATTACAGTTTTGTGTGCTGTGTAACCACCAAAGAGAGATCTGAAGTCCAGGAACTACCACTCCAAAGAACTGCTGCGCTCTTCAAATAGTATTTTCACTATGCAGCAGAGCACAGGGCTATTGCATTGTCACAGGGTACCAAACCTTCCTCTCTCAGATCATAAATTGGGTGACTAAATACATGAGCCCTTTTAACTACAACCAGTGTGACTTTTTTCCTGATCTCACAGTTTTAAGGCATGATTTATTGAGATTTAAAACTGTAAATTTCGTTAAAGTTGTCTTTTAAATTCTATATAACCCCCACTCCTGTATCAGCATTATTTTTAATCATTACCATGGTGACAAAGCCGTAAAGGTGCTTTACACAGGGAAGGCTTTACCACACTTTCCAGAACAGTTGCTCTCAACTTAATATTTTGCAGTTTTAAATTTTAAAGAAGAGTAACTCACTCTGAACTTTCACAAAAATTGATACTCACCCATGGCTATTGCATAAAAACTATTCAATACTAATGAACAAGGAATTCATAACCTGGTCACAGTAAAGACCAGAGAGCATATCAGCATTCAGGTCAAGTATGASTTTATTTGACAGTCAATCCCTTTGCAATTAATAGGGCTGCTTGTGCATGGAAGTATCTGTTTCCTGAAGACACAGATAGAACAATCCCTATGAGAACCAGGGAAGTATTAATCCAAAATTAAAGTTTTTGAACGAAGGCCAACATCGCTTGTTTTAGTATTCAATGCAAAATGTTCGCAAATCCCAAATGACAACATTGTTCCAGTTTCCTAATTCATGGCATTCAAAACATGGAGTCTGGGCTGAAAATGAATTTTAAAACAAAAGGTAATGTGACTGTTGACTGCAAGTCGGGGTGCACACACATGCTGGGCTGCACGAGCACAGCAGGATGGGGAGAGGACTGTTCCCCTCAGCTCAGCACTTGTGAGTTCATGTGCCAGTTCTGTGCCTGGTTTGGGGCTTCACAGCTCGGCCCTACAGGCTCTCAGCAACCTCGTACCACCCCAAAGTAAACCCTGCACTGCGTGAGGGCAAGCGTGGCGTGGGTGGGGCGAGACCAGATGATGTTCAAAGGTCCCTTCCAACCTAAACAATCCTGCAATTAACACATTTGCACCGTCCCTGCTAAGAGATGTGTAAACTCCCTAACCAAGCAGCAGCGCTCATTAGGAGACACGGGCACTGGTTAAAAGCATCAGTGGGAAAGACAAGGTATAGGCAAGCCTTTCTAGAAGATCCAGGTCAGAGGCACACAAAGCTCAGTTTGAGTCACGCTTCATGCTTTCCTGCAGACCTGGGTCTGTTCTTTCTGTATTGTGTCAATTCAGGGCATTCCCCCAAAGGCTGTCAACTGACATGTTTCACTGCTGCATCACCCAGCTGACCAGAAAACACCAGCAACTCACCCCACAATGAGGGCAGTGTTCAGGGCTTCCTATCCAACACAATAAAAAATGCATCGTGCCCTGCGTGACCTTAGGTGTATTCCCACAAACTAATCTAAATCTATACCTGTGCTCTGCACCACAAAACAAGACGTAAAGAGCCCTGGGAAAAGATCTCACTGATGTCTTTCCAAGTCTAGTGCAACATGGTACTAAATTAGTCAAGTGTGTCTTTTAATGACTAATACTTTTAGCACGAGGTGTAGTGGGGCTACACGTTTTCTACCTCTCTGTGCTCAGCACTACAAATACACAGAAAGTCTTTAGCCCAAAGAGAGCAACATATAAACAAGCAACAAAGTAGATGGGTGCTGGCTGGGAAAATACCAAGGGTACATATTTGCTTATTTGTGTGTGTCCCAAAATTACTAGTCCCAGTATCCCTCAAAGCCAAGTTTAGCTGCATCCATCCTCTACAGAAGTGGTTGGTTACCACTGTATCTGCCCTGGATCCAGAAAGGGCAATGAAATGCATGTGCTACTCTCTTTGGTATATCCACAGCAAGTGTTGTTATCTTTATTGATACACTGTTATGACTTATCAGCTTCCAAATACCAAAGATTATGTATCATGGTTTCAATCCAACCTCCTTGGTTGAAAGGAACGTTCCTTACACAATGGATTAATGATTTATGTTTGAGGAACTGGAGAGCTGTTAACATGTTCTGTTTATTCTGTGGACAAAGATAGTTTGGCTTAGCTATAACCCAAAGGAAATCAAGATTTCTAAAAATAGGCTGAGGTGGCCAATAATCCTTTAGGAGTTGTGATACTCACTGATATCCAGATTAAATGAGGAATTATGAGTAACCCTTAGTGGGAGGGTTTGAAATGGAAATCCCAAAGAGAAAATGACTACATAAGGAACACTCACTCTGTCCCTACATCCCTGCTGACTTCAATGAGCAAGGTATTTAAGGAAAAAGACACATCTAAAGAGCTGTGTAAGCATCTTGACAGCTAGTTAGCTGGATGACACATGAAACCTCTTGGAGCCGGATCTAAAACATGGATAATTATGTGTTTGGTTTCCTTTTATTTCTGTTAATCTGCAGCATCTCTTTTATTATTCTTTGGGTCACAGAGAGAAATTTTTCTTGATTTTTATTTCAGTGTTTGTCTCTAGAACCAAAATGATTTCCAGGGTGCCAGTCGACAAACTGAATTCCCACAGTAACTTAAACCTTAAAACYGCCCCACATAAAAGCTCTCTCACAGACCATAGCACCGCAATACAAGACCAAAGGATAAGCAGTATGTGCCTGAAGCTAAAGAGCTTCCCCAAATATTTAAGACACAGTTATTCACTGTTCCTAGCTGTTTTTCAAGTAGCTCAGAGTATATGCAGCCTCTGCCTCCCAAAGCTTGAAGCACAGGAAAAGGAGCCAGAAGGACACTGACAGAATATGAATCTGCTCTCACAATTGTAATTTAAGAGGGGGAAATCCCCACTGCTGGAAATTCTCAGAATATCAGTTTGCCATCTGTACCATTGGTTCCTCCAGCCTTGTTTGGGCAGGGCAGGGGAAGTGAAGGTCTCCTGCTCCACCCACATCTAGTGCCAAGTGCAGTGGGGCTCTGGGTTCAGCTGGGCTCCCACCACACGAGTACAAACAATAGCAAGCTCATCTCTGTTGAATGTTTTCCCTGAACCACTGCTGCAGCTATCTGCACCGGTTTGCATCTGTGTTCTACATCCCACAGACATGTTTGGACCTATTATTTGTAAGACCACTGGACAAATATRTCATTCATCAGCACAACCACCCAATTACAATACAGCTGCGGCGATCTCTCTGCCAGCTGGTGCTTTGTGTAAATGCCCCATTCCAGAAGAATGGGTTTCCTGTTTTTTGTGGGTTCCCTCACTACCTGCTTAATCATCAAACCATACAAATTACGGAGTGAGATGAATCTTGGCACCTGGCTCTTAAAGTCATAGGTTACAGTGCCAATAAAGTGATAAACTTCACTAAGGTAACCCAACTGCACTCCTCCACTCTCCTTCTACACTGACAGCTTGTCCTGCCTCTCCATCCCACTGGAATCTCACTTAAACTTGGCAAAGAGCAGAAAGTTACCAGGTGCTCCTCCTCTGAACTATTAAGCAACAAAAAACACCTAAATCACCTCCATTTTAGCAAAGAGGAACTTCTTAGTGCCAAGTACCTGGGCAGTGCCTAAACCCTGTCACCGTTCTTATGGGAAAAATGCTATTTGCTATTCTTGGTAAACGGAAGGTCTTTCAAGATAATATTTCACTTGTTTTTCAGAAACAAACTTAATGGGGGTGGGGAGGGAAGCAGGGAAGCAAAAATAAATTCTACTTTGCACCAAGTTAAATTACTCAGAGTTTCCCAAAATGAGAGGCTTGGGTCAGAAGCACTGGAAAGTTTAAGAAATACTCCTTTAAAAACAACTCCCACAGAGCAAAGCTCCCTCTCCATGACCGAAAGGCATGTAAGCAAGCCAGGTCTTTCTGTCTAGCCTGGCTGGCTTGCCTTCTTTCTTTTTCTTTCTTTTTCTTTCTTTCTCTCCTTTTTTTTTTTAAGAATTTAATTCATGGGGTGAGTGGTAGGGGCATGTTGCACCTTTACCACGTCTTACTTGGGCTTTTTTCAGAGTTGCACCTCCAACCCAAATTGTCCCCTCCCTCCAGGAACAAAGTGGGCATGAGCCACCAGCACATTGGTACCACAAGAAACCTGGCTGCGGGTGAGGTAGRAAAAAAAAAATTCCATCATTATTTCTGTCCATGCTTTCTCTGATCATCCTTGTGTGCCAAAGCAGGAGGGAAAATAACAGCCACATGAAGATACCGTCTCTGCATGCTTTAAGTGCTTTGTTACCCTCAGGAGTTGCAAAGAAATCAAGGCTGGCTGGGCATTGTGTTAATGATACTGTCAAGAGGCCAAAATAAAGTGCTACACCACAGCCCAGCCTTTCTGCTATCAGCACTGCTGTCCCACACTCATTTGGGCAATCAGGGTAACAGGCTGGAGACTATGCCAGTGGTCTGGAAAAGGAGATCTCAACACTTGGCTTTTGCTGATAAGAACCTGGATCTGCTCAGAATATGATTCTGCCAGACGCTGACAGCTCCACAAAGCACACCAAGACTGTAGTTTTGCCACACAACTATTTTGTAACTATCGAATACACCTACAACTAAACCAGTTCRGTGGGAGGGACTTCCGTACATTTTCACATGTGGTTGCTGTCAGCAGGCTGAAATCTCGATAAGCTGCACAGCCAACTTGGCTGACTTCACTGAAACCCTGCTGAAGACAAGTCCTGAGCTGAAAAGCTACTGCTTGTGTTTCCCACTGCAAGACAAGGGAGGACAACCACATTCAGCATCTGGCCAAAACTTGTTTCCAACCGCATCAAAGATCCATACAGATTCCATCCAAAGGTCAGCAGCTACGGTTTTTGATGAGGAATGTGCTGCTTTTGAGAGACAATGTTGTCACTGTGATCCACTTTCCCTATTCAGGGCAATCAGTCCATTGTTCCCACTGAAAATGAGAAAGGGCTTGAGGTCTCTGAAATGGAAACTGCCTTTAATTCCAAATCATCCTAAAGCATAAACACAGACTGATGCATAACAGATTGATGCTACATACAGTAAACAACTCTAAAAGACACTCTTTCTTCCCTAGTTCCTCGGAAAAAGAAAAAACAAACAAACAAAAACCTCAAAATATCCCAAGAGTCCAGAGGATATGAAGAGGTGTCCCCACTGTAACATATTACACTTCATGGTACAACACTACAGCCATCCAATCTCTATTCTGTTTAAATGTGAATTTACTGGCTATCTACTTTTTGAAGCCAGTCACGTTGATAAAGCTCGGCTGTGTAACAAGTTAATTTGTCCACTTCATTCATGACATGGACAAGCTGAAACTGCACATATGTTCTGATTTAGGGTTTCTATAAGAAAAGGACTTTATCCATTCAGGGCTCTTACAGTGAACAAACAGGGAATTCTAAAAAGTACTCTGAGAGGCAGAGAAGGAAAATGAACTGCAGAACTTACCTTCCACTGCAAAGAATGGAACCACTGATCCCTCAGGTAACTGTTTGCAGCCTGCAATAAAGCAAAGTTACAGACAGAATCATTAGTTTCTACCAGTGTTTCAGGTCACTAAGGAACTTTATATTATAATCAGTTTATTTTCACAGAAAGCAGTGACATGAAGACCTTGCTGCATTATAAAATACCGAACCAAAAACTTACAAAATATTAACCTCCAATAAAATGGTGTCCACCCCAAAGACTGTGAAAAATCCTCCTCGATTTCGATCAGGTTTGGGTCAGATCTTTAATGTCTGTAGGGCATTTGCCTCTGCCATTCATCATCAGGAGCAGAGTAGGAAGATGGGCTGACATTTTCCTACGAGGGGTGGGTTTTTTCCATACTCCAGTTTCTTTTCTTGTCCTGCTCCTCAGCTGGCCCCAAAGCAATTCAAATAATGTCTAAGCTCTTTGAGCGATATTAAACCAGTGAAAAGCACAGCACACACAGACGTGCAGATACATGCACGGGCTGTTTGCAGCAACAGCATCAATGTTGCAAGAATCACTCCCAGCCATCACCCATTTTTGTCCGTATTAAAGCACAGCTGCCAGAAATTCCCAGTGTGAAACCAGGTTGTAGCCAATGAAGGAATAGTTGAACACTCCCAAAGGTCAAAAGGCTTGGTATCAAAAAATTTAAAAGCGTGTACGGTGACGTAAATATGCATGCCTTAACAAGGTGACATAAGCCTGAAATATTTGAGTGGGTAGAGATGCCCTTTGGCTTTTCCAGCTCCACCTCGGTGCTGCCAACGGGCAAATTTTACTCAYGATCCAAAATGTTTGACACAAACAGTGAAAATTGCAGGATAGCCTATAAATCTATGTTGAAAAAAAATAAAGGTGAGGTTCTTTAGCAGCTAAAAACCACTTACTTCTTGCAAATTAGAGCACCACTTAACAAGTTTCACTCCACAACACCCTTTCAGGTAAGTAAAAATCCACACCACAGAATGTATTTCATCTCCTGACACTGGTTCAGTTCACTGATAATGGCAGGAATATTAGAAGTAAAAATGCTGCATGGTTACCAAAAATGTGTTTTTTCTCAAGGTCAGATACTGATGGCTCAGTGACATAAATTTGGACTGATTATTCCAAATTAAAGCGAGTAATATCCTTCTATATATGTATTACATATTATTTATTTATATCTTAATGAGAATCAATTGCTCCTCCAGWAGATGTCCAGGCAATACAGCAGGAATAAATATATTATAAATACTCTTGGCTGACCACAGAGTTTATCAAAAACTTTCCATTTCAAGAAGAATGCTGACGTATCAGAACATGAAATTGCTACAAATGGAAACAAAAAACCATAACATTCTTTTCTTTTCTTTGCATGCAATGAAAAATTATAAAAACATTTGGAGTGCAGATCTTCAGGATATTTTGGTTGGCCAAAATTTAATGGTTTTCTGTTATTTACACAGTATTTTAGGTGTATGTGTGCATTATAACACGACAGACTTTTTACCTATATATGTTATAGAATTGAATTTCAATTCAATACACTGTATACCACATTTTAATGTAATGAAAAGGTCAAAAATTATCTGCCACCAAAAGATGGAAGAATATTTTTAACATTATTAAAAAGGGATGAAGTAAATATGCTTAGAAATTTCTTATTTTTGCCCAGACAGAATGCTTTAAAAACCCATCAGACTTCTTCGAAAAATTTAATTTCAAATTGAATCTTTTTTTCTTTTTTAAGGAGAAAACTGGTTCATGGAGGAGAACAAAAAAATCTTTTCAAATTCTAACATCAAAGCCCTTTAAAGAATAAGTAAAACTGAAAGTTTTTGTAGGCTTGATGTATACTAAGCAATAGCACCAATAATACTGCAATGTACACATCCATTATATCCTTAAAAAAATTAGGCAAACTGAGTTTATAGGAACAATGCAAAACTAAGATACTGTTAATTAAATTGATAAAATCCTAACTATTCTAGGGGGAGGAAGTATTTCACTTCAAGAGGCGAAACGTCAACCTGATTCAAACCCTGGTCTGACAATGAAGCTGAAAGTAAGAGCAAATGCTGAAGCCCTAAACTGAGAACTGTTAATTATTCTCCTACTTTAAAGATGTTAGTAGCTACAGATTGTAAGACCACTGCAAATAATTTGAAAACATGTGTAGATAGACTGTGCAAGTGACTGGAGCCTTAACTATGAGTGAGGACAACAGCATCATGCAGAGGAGGAGGCACAAGTGGACTACAAAAATGAGGGAGAAAAGAAATGAAGAATGCTGCAAGACACAAAGCCAAAACTGGCAAAGGAACAACTTGTATAACTCGATGGCAGCAATATACAAAAAGCATTTTAAAAGTAAAATTAGCAAAGTGACTGGGTTCCAAGTGTGGGACCAAGCACTGCCTACAGGTAGAGCCAGTTATTGTAGGGAAGCGATCAGGCAAACTGGCACCTGGGTCTAGGTTAGGAGTCTGAACCACTTGAAACACTCAGGGCTTGGGCTGACCTGAGGCCCAGGGCTTTCAAGACCACTTCCAAGGAAAATGAAGACAAGGAAGACAAAGTGAACAGAAAACAGAAGAACAAACCTTTAGGGAATCCCCACACTTCTGTTAATGATCAGGACTCAGTGGTAAGAGGAACTCGGAAAGTCAGTGGCCATTACAGCAGCGCTCTCTGCACCATGGTCAGCACAAACAGACTGAACACTTTACCCCAACCACCCTCATCCTGATGGAGCTGTCTGACACCAGCATTCCCCACTTCTCCCAGGCAGCAGGGACTATCCTCCCAGTGCACGCTTCCGCCTGCCCAACTCCAGCAAAACCACAGCAACGTGCAGGAAACGCCAGATCTTTTGCAAAGGGCAACAAAGAGCTCACTCTTGCACAACATCCCTTGGTCCTCCCTCCTCATTTTCAGGCATACACTTAGAAGGGGCTAGAGGGCATATTTCTCTCTATGAACGCTGAGTTCACAGCATGCCAAGATGACAGAAGAGCCACCAAGCTCGTGCGRGTGCTCAGCTCTCCAGCCAACTCTGCAGGCACTCACTCACTCAAGCTTTCGGGTTATTGTGCACAACGCTCCTGAAGTTCAGCAATGAGCACCAAAGTGTAAAGCAGTGGAGGGAACCACAATTCATTTATGGGGCTGCACAYAGACATTTGTAGCTTTATCTGATGTGCACTCATGGAGCCCAGCCTTTCTGCACTTAAGTCACCACTTTCTGGGAACTGACACCCACATTTTTTTAYTCCAGCTAAGGGCATAGCTTACTATATTTATGCAGCTCTAGGGTACAATAAAAAGGRGAAAATGAGACAGAAAAAACTCTAAACCAGGCTTTCCTTAGGCATTTTGACTGCATATGGAAAGTTTTTTAGTCTCAGTCTTGCCCTCACGGGGCTCCAGTTCTAGCCCACTCATCTGACAGCTCACCTTTCCAACTTAGAAACAAAATTCAACCTAGAGAAGTTTTGCCTGCTGTGGTCACRAAGAGTAAATGAGACAGGACTGAAGTACAATGGAGATTTTATGACCTATCTATGTAAAATAATAGTTCAGGCTCCTTGTGTGTTTAGTGCTATGTTTACACCCAAATTCTGCTAATAATTTCRTTTTCAAATTAAGTGACTTTAGCAGGGTAGTGGGTGACACACGGTCCAACAGAGCTTCTCACACAATCAAAGCCTCATGTTTTTGCACAACCACAAGAGAGTAGAAAAATACTTTAGAGAACAGGAAAATGTGGGAGTAAAACTCTTAAAAGACGCAAGAAGATTAAACTGCTTGTAGCTTATTTATTATCTCAATGAGGAAGAAGCGTATCTACTTTAAGAACATCTACTGTTTGCAGTACTTTTTTTAAGATTAACTGATCCTGGAACTGTGTTCTGAAGGCTTTTATATTCTCATTTTTGGGGTGTAAAGGTTCAGTCAGAGAGGAAAAGCCACCTGGGATCAGCCGTCGTGTAAACTTTACTCATAGGATTAATTTCATCAGCTTTAAAAAGATTGCTCACAGGACAAAAACTGTGCAAGAGATTAAATGACTGCACATGCAAAGCTTTGGTCAACACGAGTAAATTTAAACCTCTGCGCAAAAAGGGAAGTATTTTCTCTACACCCAAACTACTTAATGTCTCAGTCAGTGAGCAGGAATACACATTTATTATTAAAAAGCAGTGAACCTTTTTAAAAGCAGATTTTCTCTTTGCTCACAAAAATAGGAAACTGAACACTTGCTCCATGCCAGTGTTACAGCCCCTGCAATAACTTCCACCCAGGCAAGGAGGAGACAAAATAGGAACCTGCGTGTTACTGAGGAACAGAACACCTGAAACCCTGCAAGAAACTGAGCACTCCAGAAATCATGGTGAAGACCTTTGCCATTCTTTTAACAGCAAGTTATCACCACGGCATCCCTTGCTAGTGGCACGTGTGTTATTCAGAAGAATACAAGAACAGGCTTGCCCACGGAGMAAGATGTTCCCAGGTTTTTCTTTGCAACAGCATCCTTCACACATACTCTTCTAGGAGATTTTGCCATCTGAAAAGATGTGGCAATGAGTGGGATTTGGTGGCARTAAGTGGGATTTGGTGATCCAGCTTCTGGTTTTGATTCTTCATGGGTTTACTCTGTGATTCTCTCTCTCCCTCRCTTGCTTTCTGGTCAGCAGGATGGGGTTTTGCTGTGCTTTTTTTCCAGCTGATATTCATTATTGGGACTCATAAAATAGTGCAGGCTTCTCYGCACCCATTTATTATCAGCCACAGGAACAGTGGAGCAGAATGGCCCAGGGCTACAGGAAGCCAAGCCCCATGGCACGCACGCAGCTGTACAAAACCTTTACACCGCTGATGCAAACCCCAGCATTGCACCTCCAGGACTCGGGYAGACCTGCAAGGGAAACCTGCCACTCCCTCTGGCTTATTCCAAGGTACAGACAGAGTTGCTGGGAATTGCTAGAAATACTGTTTTCCTCCTTAARATACTCCCCCCGTCCCTGCTGTATTCTGGTCCTTGCATGACCTCTCCACACCGGCCGCATTGGCTGCACTCGCACTTAAAACAAAAGCCAGGTTCTCCAAGGAGACTAAAATAAAGTGTTACTAAAAACCCAGTGGAAACACTTACCGTGGGGACTCCCTGGCACAAACAGCGTGTTCAAGCACCGAGCTGAACGTGTGACTGTTGTGCTTGTCAAGGCTTCCCGTTCTGTTTGTTTTTCCTTCTGACTACACTCGATTGCCAAGAAATGAATAAAACAACACAAGCGATAGGGATGGAAGTGGTGGATTTGAGGCTGAAAGAAAGGACACCACAGGAAAGCAAGGCAGTACTGTCACGACTGAAATATCAAAGCCTTTTTCCTGGGACCCTTCCTACATTTGGTGCTAAGCAGACCATGAACTTACACTGTAAGGTTTTTGCAATCTCTTTCAAAAGGTTATTCCAGTTATTTCACTGTCAGTGGTAGCATCCTCCTCATAAGCATCCACACAATACCATAATCACACCTTGTGCTTTACAAAGGGAAAGCAGAAGAGCAGAAGTCCAACCCAGCTCAAGAAGGCCCAGCTATTTCTGATATTAAAGAGCTCACACTTCATCAGAAGCTAAATTTAGCTCCTATTTCCTGGCCTGAAGAGCTTGTGGCCTATGAGCCAGCTCCAGCAACACCTTCTTTAACACCTGCTATCCCAACTGCAGGGAAGAAAAAAAATCTGAGAGTTGACTGCTGCTCGTGGAAAGGACAAGGGATCACATCATTTGGCAGGGGGAAGGAAAACACAAGCCCCCAGCACGTCTAGAAAACTGACAGTCCGTGATCCCCATGATTCCCATTGTCCATGACTCCCACAAGGGACCATGGGAATCCCCACATGCCAGGCAGTGAAATGCCTGTGCTCAGACAGCTGTGCCTATTCAACACACACTGAGTGGGAAGCATTCCACACACGAAAATGACTTTTAAATGTGAACCCAGCCCGGATCAAGCTGTCTGCTGCCTGAGAAGCAGATCTTCCTCTGAAACCCAGGTAGACACGTCCTGTTATCATGATCCGATTTCCTAAGAGGAGCTGCATCACCTCCGGTGCTGCCTGTCAGATTCCATGTGTTAAAATAGGTTGGGATGGGTCAGTATTCCTAGGGGAGGGCTTCGGGATGATGTAAGGAAAGGTAATGGCACTCTTCCCTCTCTGACTCATTACTGTGCACTAATAAGCCAGAAATAGACCTTGGTGACAGCAGACAGAGGGGATGAAAACCTGAACATGGACTGGGGCTCTCCTGTGGCATTTCTCACAGAATTGTTTAGGTTAGAAAAGACCTCTAAGATCAAGTCCAACCTCTAACCCAGCACTGCCAAGCTCATCACTAAACCATGTCCCCAAGTGCCACATCTACGTCTTTTAAACACCTCCAGGGATGGTGACTCAACCACTTCCCTGGGCAGCCTGGGCCTTGAGAATACTTTTGGTGAAGATTTTTTTCCTAACAGCCAATCTAAACCTCCACAGCCTTTCCCTCACCCACTCAGCAGGTCAGCTTGTCACAGGAGGAGGTCAGGTTAGTCAAGCAGGACCAGCCTTTCACAAACCCATGCTTGCCTTCAGTGAAGCGGAAGTTGGAATCTTAGTTTTCCTCAAAAATTAAAACACAGGAAAGCCTGTGATTCAGAACTACTAAAATGCTTCATTTTATGTCAAATCATGCCAATAATATCCCATGGTATTAAAGAATTTACAGTGCAACATGTGCAAAAACAGAGATCAGAATATAAGATTTATAACAATCAGAAATATGAAATAAATTGGGGGTAGTCAAAACAGTTCATTTAAATATTTTTATACGCATAAACCTCATTTGCTTCAAGGCTTTGGAAAAAAAATAAAAATGCAGATTTCACARAAAGTGCACTTCAGAAGAAACAGTACTGGGAACATGTTTTGGGCTAGTTTGACTTGTTCCACTATCATACACTTCCTGATACTAGAGCTGGACACCACATCAGAGCATGCTGCTGCTCCGATCAGCAGGGCAGAATGATTTCATTAAAAACTGGAAGTCACAATTTCCCAGAGATGTATYGTAGGAAATCTGGACATAACTGAACCATGCAAGGGCTACTTTCTCAGCATCTCCCTTTCCCAGCTCCTCAGTGAAAGTGTCTTTTGGATACCTCTACTCTTTGTTACATATACTAGAGAATTTCTGCTGAACTCAACTACTTCACAAATCCAGTTTTTGCATCTTGATTTCTTCAGCAGACTAAACATAACTTTGAGAACTGTTTTGGATCGGTGAATACACATTACAACTGCGTAAGGGAAATCTAATTTTATACTCCCTCCAATCTGACCACATCTGATGAATAAAGATACTACCAAGGACCAAGTCATATTAAAAACATTTTTAAAGTTTGTATTTTGAATAATGTTGAAATTCCCATAGTTATAATGTAATCTGATCAGGAGTGCTCAGCCAGGCAGCAATAAACAGAAGTCCAGCTTCCTCCACTTCTTTATGAGTTCCTATGAGGTTACATAAAGACACCAATCCTTTTGAAGAAAATACCAAAGTATCCAAGCTAAGATGTCACTTTTTCACAAACGTAATTATTTGTGTGTTTGGTTTGTTGTTTTTTTCTTTCTTTTTTTTTTTGTTTTTTTTTTAAGGAACAAATGGCAGGCTGCTCCAGATTACAGCCTGCCTACCCTACCAATTTCCTTTCAACTCAGCAGGAAGCTGTGGGTTCAAGCTTTATCTTGTTTCCCATTAAGCAGGCCCATAAAGGCAACTGCCATAAACTACAGGATAAAGACTTGGAAACAGAATTTCAAAAGGCAGGTGTAACTATCCCATCTGTTGAAACAGATATAAACACAAATGCTGGCATCACTAGGGAAATTTATGGATGAACAGAATCAAAACTATCACAAGAAAAAAGGTCAAAATCATCCAACTTGACAAATTTAGACAACTTKCTGTCTAATTAATTCAATTAACACATTAGGCAGGAAAATGTCAACAATAACGAGGACCCTAATCTACCTGTTGGGAAACCATGGCTTGTCTTCCTGCCTTCCCCTTACAGTCCTACCTGGATGAAATAGTCATGGCTGTACAATCAGCTGAAAAAGTAAAATCCCAAAGGGTAACAGATAACAAACTATTTTTGAAACAATGCTGAGAACCCTGAGAGAGAACCATGCAAGAGTTAAGTTGAAGCCAATTCAGTATTTTTAAGTTATGACCTTTCAAAATTCTTTGGGGCTTTCAGTTGCTTTTCCTACTTATTCTAAAGCATTTCCAAAGCTCAGTGCTGTGGAGTGCTYTTCTGTCATTAAAACTTGCAATGACCTAAGGAAGCCTATAAAGCCTCACAAGTGGATGAAGAAATGTGGACTAATATAAACACAGTGTCTTCCGTTTGAAAATAACACTCAGAGAACTGGCATATATAGATATCCACACAAATATACTGAAATATTTCAGTGAAAATTGAGTATGTTTTAAAAATAGGTATCTATCAGTTCCAGTGCAAGTTCTGGGTTCCCTGTATGAATTGAAGGATTAAATTTTTAACTTTTTTCATGCAGGAATAGGACTGTATGTAAAAACACAGTCATTCTTAGGCCGTATCAATGTGCCTTTACACAGAGCACTACTTTGTTGCACAAAATCAGCAAGAAGATTAATCACTGTGGCCCAAAATTTCCATTCTGACTGTTAAACACCATGAAGAATTTCAGAGCTATCACCCTGACCAAATTTTCTGGTGGTTAGATAATTTGACAGCACCRAGTTCTCTGCCTTTTCTGAGTCCATCTAATGAAGATTTCATGCACAGGAAACAGAAGTTAAAGGAGATTCATGGTAAGAGAGAAAGAAAGTTGTACTTCTGTGTTTACTGTACCTGCAGTAGGACAGTACCCCCCGGGATTGTGAGCTGTAAACAGTACTTAGGGGCATTCTCCCAGGAGAGCAGTTGAACATCTTCAATAGCACTGTAGGAAATGGAGTTTTCCATGTACCCAGTTGGCTGTAAGAAAACAAAGGAGAAGGGAAAAAATGTTTACTTAGTCGTCAGAAATGTCACAATTTCAAAGYAAGAACAGCATTATCAAAATTACTCTTGGTGTTGAAAATATCTGCAAAATATTGGAAATACAGAATTCCTGTAGAGGTCATTTGACAGAGAGACCCATCCAGCCACCTTCATCCAACTCAGTCAAGTGTAAAGATCGCTCACATAAAAACAAAACCAGGCCAGACCAAGGTGCCTGAAATACAGAAATGTCAAAGTGTCCTGGACCCAAAAATCAATGGAACCTAATTTCAGATTGATTTGGGCTATGAAGGGCCATGCAYGTGCTCTCAGTGTATGAAGAGGTGTCAGTCACACAGACAGAACACCACTGGACTACAGCAGCAAGGTTGCTTTGTTCCACACATCCTTRTTCTTCTCCCCAGCTGCAAGGCTGACCAAGCACATCATCAAGATCCAGACCCCTTCATTTGACAGTGGTTCTTGGGACTCCAAAGATCCAGCCCTCAGGTTTTAGACTCAAGCAAAAGCAGAGCAACCAACATACACATCTCGGCCTATATGTACTGGTTTCCTACACAGAGTGCTGAYGCCCAGTTAAAAATAAAAGTCACAATTAAAACACAAACAAGTAACTGCATTTTGCAATTAAATGCACAACATAAACTGAGAGTTGCAAGAAAACAAACTTAAACATGAAACTCCTTATTAGCATCCCCATAATTCTTAGGCATTACAGAAGTATAATTATCTCTGAGATAAGCTGAAACATAAATGTATCTACGCAAGCATACATGAAATTATGTACTAAACTACGTAAATATACAGAGCTATAGCTGTGTATATTGAGTATACGTACATACACCATACTTCATGCAAGTAATTTTCAAAGTAATTGAATATTTAACAGAGATCCTCAAAGATATCATTTACTTTGCTGTGCTACAGCGTAAGCAAATTGATCAGTACTGATGGGGCAGAGAAACTATTTTCATACAAAAATAATTAATCCCACCTCATGGATAAACCATAGGCTTGACCGTGTCTTGCCAGAGAATAGAGCTCATTACATTTATGAATTATTTTCTCACTATTACTGATTTACATATAAACTTCAACTTCTCAAACTTACACCCACTGTGCCCAATACATAAGTTATTTTTAACTGCCAGTCTTGAAATAACGAAGGCAAGGGAGAAACCACATCTATTTCAGGGTCAAACAGGGCCAACTCCTAAAATCACAACACAGGATTCCCGGGGGCGAGTGCGAAATAAGCAAATTGCGTTTGGAACGTCTCTACTTCTAATTGGTACAGCTTTGTTCCATAAGTTAAGTAGGTGGTGCATCTGGGAACCGTACTTTGAAGTTATACACTTCATACATGTTTCCGGGCCCATAAACGTCGGAAACGCCGAAAACGCTGTCACAGCCCTGTCATCCACCTTTGCTGCTCCAAGAATTCAGCTGCCTTTTCACCAAGAAACACCCAGCGAGCCACGCAACTCAACCTCAATATCTTTTTCGGTAAYGGCTGTTGTGGCACAGCTCATTTTACATCAGCCCTCGGTGAAAACAATTTTCACTGTCTCTTTAACGAAAACCTTGTTATGCAGGAAGTATGATAAACTTCTGCTTATTCATTTACCCACAATATTGTTCTACACTGGTGACTGGAATCCCAGTGGCTTAACGCTGATACTGTACGTCATGCGTTGCCTACTGGAGAGTAATTATCTCATTCTCACAGGAAGCCAAAGGCCCAAGATCCTACGGTAATCAGCATTACAACACTCAGGGAAAAATATCAAAACAGCCAACATAAAATCTAGTAGGCTCAGGGGGCAAAGTTATCAAAAACATGCTCTGAAAGACTGGAGAAGGGAGAAATTCAGGACCAGTTAATGCAAATATAAAATGAAATTAATCAAAGCAATTTAAATTTCTCTTTTAAGAAGGTGCTGACTGCCCTTAATACCCTCCATTAACTTCAAAGAGGATTTGAGGAATTCTCACAGAATCTGTTCCCATAGAAGGTTTCTTCTATACCTTAAATCATTCATTTAAACAGCATTAAAGACAACCCATCCAGTTCAACCACAGCTCTGCAGCCATACACAAATGATTTCATTCCACTTCTTCTCACAGGACAGTCCTTTTCCTTAAGGAGAATGGAGGAAAAGAGTTCTGCAGTTTGTAGAGGATGGAAAGACTACCTAAACCATAATGTGGAATTACACAGATGGTTAATCACTCCAAATAAGAGCGTTATGCCAATGAGGTAGTTTATGCAGSATCCATATGATCCCATTTCCATACCTTCTACCTAGTCACACTACACACAAAGCTTCACTACAGCTGTTTGCTCTTACTCAAAAAATGAGTAGCCCAAATATACATTAATCCCTGTACGTAACATCACATGCATTGTTTCTGCTTTCATTAAAAACACCATGTTCTAAGAAGTGAAATATTTTCAGTTCTGTAAACACCAGTTACAGGCAGCTTCACCTCTGTTTCACAACCAAAAGAGTCTAAAGCAAAATGATTTATCACTGTATAGAGCTCTTGGAAATTGTGCTTCTAGATGCTGTCAGACACTGAAGACCATGCTCTCACAGCAGGGATGTGCAGAAATCCTCTGAAGCAGCACCAAAACAGAGCTGTCGTCAGACCTGAGGATTCCCGGAGCTCACAAAGCTGTGGTGCTCCTCACAGAGACCACGGCACTCATGAGGTGAAGGTCAGTCCCACACAAAGGTGTCCTTTCCCTAATCTCTCCACACACACAGATGCGAGGACAGAGCTGTGTTCCCCACTTGTGTTTTCTCAAGACCAAGCACAGTTCAGCCATTTATCAGGAAATGGCCTGAGGTAAAACCACAGCCTGAGTCACTGGTTCCTCTTAAAACACAGGTTATTTTGACATTCAGGTATGTGAACGTCAATCACAGTGAATCATTGTGGTTGATAAATAAGCAGTGCAAGTGTTGCACGTTCTCATGTTGCAGCTGGTCTTGCTTGCACCCACCCCCAGAAGCTGCATCCTCACCCCCAGGTCTCTCCATGGGAAATTCCAATTAGAACAACACGCAAGGCCAGAAATGTGGATTCAGAGATTTGAAAATACCTAAAATGAGACAGATCCTCTGTGGGTCACCATGAAGCATCTGGCATCAATGCTAGTCTTAAGCAGCATTCCCACCTCCATCCACCCACCCACTTTGTCTCTGCCTGTACAAATATTTGTCTGGCTGTGGCGTCAGGCAGATCAGGGAACCCATCCAGCTTTTGCCAGATTACTTTTGAGCTTCTTCAGCCCCATTTCTAACATGAAACAGAAAATAATATGTTAACATAACTTAAGGACGGCATATCCTGGGGAAGGAGAGCTGAGGACCCGAATACTTCCATCTAACTATTGGTATGAGGCAGTCTAAAGCCACAGCATCCTGAGCAGCAGTGCATCAAGTCCAGCTTAAAATGCCTTTATTTAAGAAAATAGTAACTCTTATTTTTATAGTTGTCATTTTTGAAAGGAGATTTGTATTTCCTGGCAAAGTCTGAAGTCTATCAAGCGAAGCAAGATAATGGACTGTTCTCCTTCACTCTACCAAATTAATCCTGACTTAGGAAACTTTGGCCAGAGAATCGACATATGCCAGCTTACAGATTTAGTTGCAGCTTGAACTTCTGGGTGTTTGCTGTTGAACATGTTCTGAAAAACTCTAAGAGACTCATAAACAAAAATGCAATTTATTAGAACAAACAAAAACCCCAAGTCAAGGAAACGTTTTTCTCTTCACATTAGCCTTTAGCCCCCTAACAAAACATGCAACTTCTCCGTTGGGAAATCAGGTATGTTTCAATCTCAGTGAGAACTTTGTCTTTTTTCAATTCCATCAAGATTTATTAATAATACAGCCTTGAAACTTTGCACCAGAATAGCCGCTCATCAAACCTACTACGAATCAAATCTTAGGGGAATCCAGTGCTCCCCAAACTGGAAGAACATGTAGGCTCCTCTATAAGGTTAGTTTCCTCTTTGTGTTTCTGGGAAAAGTCAGCAGCAGCAAACTACTCAATAATGCAAAAATCTGCCCGCTTGTTTCCATGGGAAATTCTAAACGGGAAAGAATAAACATGACGTCCATTGTTAATATGAGGCTTGCATGCACTTACTCATATAATAATGTACTAAATCTTCAGCTGCATATTTTCCAAAGAAAGCATCTAGAAAAGATGAATTCTACAAATAGAGATGGTTATTTGCATTAAAACATATTTAGACTGACAAGTCCCACCAACACAACAACAACAAAGAATGATTTTCCCAATTAAATACTCCAGATGGTGGGGGGAAACGGGGCTATTCCAGACCCTTTTTCTTCCATTGTCAGGTGCTTATTTCTCTCTTGGCTGCTCTTAAGAATGCTTAAGAATGAGCCATGCTTCTGCTGTAGCCCAGGATGCTGAGCATACTGTATTACATGTAAGTTTTCCATACCCAAGTAAGATTGAAACCTGCTGAATAACATGTAGGAAGAGCTGACTGCTCTCAAAACTTAGAAGGGGGTGGAGACTATTCAGTTGACATTGAAGGGTAATGGACTCTGAAACTGCTGAAAACAATGGCTGATTTGAAATAAATCTCTGTTAGAAGACATCCACGGCTCCATAGAACGTCCCTGCAAATATAGCTATTTCAGATAAGGGCAATTAACATCTTTGTTCATTAACTACAGAACCTATCAGAAGGCATTTATCAAGTTCAGCAATTAGTAGTACTACGCCACAATATGCAGTACAGTACAATTTGTCTTCTTCTTGACATGGAAGAATTTACTGCCATGCTCACTTGTCATAATGACTTGAAAGAGTCAATGTTAATCTCAGACATTAACCTGATAACAAAACAGACAAAAAGACTAACATCGCAGCAAGGAGACACCAAACTCTGCCCCAAAACCGCACAAAGGACTTTCTGAGCTTTCATGGAACATTTTCATCTAATTCATCACAATTCCCAGACCCCCAGCCTGCCCATCATCACCAATGCCCTCCCAACTCCTCCTTATAAATATGTGGTTTCATGTGTTGGGCCATAAGAATAAGCAAACCTGCTTAAGAGAAAAATAAGAGTCCTGCTCTCTGTAGGAGTAGGACTACATTGGGTGAAATGGATGCTCAATCCATTTGTGCTGTGGGGTCTCCCCATGTGGCAAATTAAATTATTTCTGCTTGGAGTTGCTTTGTTCCTATGTGTCTCCAAGGTGGGTATTGACACTTGGTGTGGTTTTAATTGGTTGAGTTTGACATTTTTTTGGTACTTGGAAACAAATTTGGACACTGTGACCCAAATTTCAGTGAGGCTCCATGTCAGTCAAAGTCCAGGGTGTTATTAGTTCAGTAGTGATGATAGGAAAAAGACGGAGGGGGCTTTCTACCACAATTCTTTGTGTGTGGGTGACYGTGTGTATAAACATCCATGCATGTGTATAAATGTACACACACATGTCTTTCTTTATAGGTACACAGAGATAAAAGATAGTAGAAGTATATCCCATATTCTCTACACAAAAATACAATGCTCACTGCACAGTAGCTCAGGTTCAGTAAGTGGCAAGATTTAACTGAGGAAGGCCAGATCCTCTGCAGAGCTGGTCACCCAAAATACATCAGTGGAACTTCACTGATTTATACCAGCTGGGATTCTTAACTCAGAAATTCAACAGAAGTTCAACCAAATCTAGCTCAGCAGCAAAAATGTGCATACATCCCCATCTTTCCTCTAAATATTTAAAACAACCAAGACTGGAGGCTGTTGCATTAATTAACCTTACAAAACCGATAAAAATGTAAGAGCTGCCAGTAAGAAACAGCTTACCCCACACTGTGCAGAAAAAAACCTTCCAATCTGCAGTGGGGCTGAAGTATCACTTCTGTGGAGCTGTAGCAAAGGGACAGGCCAAAACTGTCCATCAAAGAGCTGAGAAGAAAAAACTGGTCTCAACATTAAGACATATGAGCTTAAAATATGTAAAACCTGCACAGCAGACACCAGCAGAGGGAAGAACTTCAAATTAATTCGTATCTGAAGCAAGTTAAAAGCACAGGAAGTTCATCATTAAGAAAAAGGGAAAATAAGGTCGTATTACGGGATATGTACCATGACAGGAGAGCCAAATAAGCAGGAAAAATGTATTATTTAGCTGAAATTCATATCGATTTTTTTTTTTTAAAACAAGGACATTCTTCTCTTTTACTGTCAAGTGCAGGTGAAGGAGCACTTCTGAAGGTTYGCTTATTTGAATTTCTGGGAGTAAAATAAGACACATATCTTGAAGACTTTCTGAAGACGCCCATTATCAAGATGACCCTGTCTAAGCAGCCTGTAAGAAATCAACCCCTTCTCTCCGGCCAGTTTATCATGACAAAGGGAAATCCACTGAGAYTTCCAGTAGCACTGAATGTTACATTGGTTGCAGAGCAATGTGTCCAAAAAGCTCTCTCTGCGGTCAAGCCTACCTAAACCTTGTCTCCTGCTTTCAGACCTCTGCTAACAGGGGTGAGGACATGCTGCCACGTGCACCTGCCTCACTGCAGAGCTGGAGGCTGACCACAGCTTGCCACTGAGATGGTGGCCAAATCTGCCAGATCATTGCCCACGGGCAGGAATTTGGTCCCAGGCCAGAGATCAGGAGCGGGAAGGGGAGGGAGCTGTGTTTGACACAACGTGCCAGACACAGTGAGACTTTCAGACTCTGGCCTGACTTCCCTGCCAGGTGAAACATCTCTGCTTGGAGCAGCAACTCTCCAAGAGTCCACTGCAGACTTCAACACCTCCCAGCGAATGTAGGGAACTCAAAGAGCAGAATTACTTCCCCCACTTACCAACTGAGAAGAAGAAAATCTCAGTTAAGGCTGCATAGCTGCACCATGCTCTTGATCATGACTTAGGGGACACGAGAAGCCCGAGAAACGTGGGAAAAGAGCTCAGACTTCCTGACTCCAACCATGTGAATCAGTTTCAAAAGCATCCTCCTCCTCCAAAACTGCGTGACCGATTCATAAGAACGACCACTCCTTAGCAGGGTTCATGTTCTCCATACTTTTGCCTTTATCACTGCACTCCATGAAACTCTCCTTTGGGAAGAAATACTCCACAACCTTGACAAGACAGGCATGTTATTTATCCAACTTGCTTGAAACTACTTCAGCAAGGAAGGGACACCCCCAGCCAAAATTCAGCAGGTACATGCAGGAGCAGCAATAAGAGAACCAGGGACTTACTGCAGAAGACTGTACACACACCTACTTCTGTAAAACAGTTATTAGAGGAATACTGAAAAATCCCCTAAGTTTTGCCCAGAACATGATATACCTACTGAGTGCTAAACAGATCTTAGGTCACTATAGCAACRACGATTTAACAGAAAACAAAACTGCATCCTTGCTCAAGGCTGCTCTYTATTATCAATTCTCTTTGAACAAATCAGCTGTGTCACACTCCATGAAATGCATCAACTGCAGCTAAATCAGGGAGAGGAGAGAGGGTTGTGTGTAAGGATTTCAGACCAAGCAGACACAATGTATGCTAGACTAAAATGTCACCCTTTAATGACTACTTTAACCAGGGGCAGCCCTGAGAGCCCRGAATGAAAGATCACCACCTGGTTTCAAATACAAAGGTGGCACCTGGATAATGAGCCTGCTGAATAACTGGAAACTGTGAACAGGGGACCTCTGTGCAGTTGGGTTTTTCAGAACTGTTGGGTTTAGGTACTGGCAAGAGCATGTTCCTATTACACACCATCCTTGCGCTTGCAGTGGTTTTTACTTCTGGTTTCCAGATCCCCAAAGGTCTGCTGTTCACTATCTCTATTAGGYCAACAAAAGGTGAAGAAGGAAACCACATTTGTTATCAGTAGGACCGTATCTGCTGTGCAAGGATCTGCTCCTCCCATGGAAAATTTCAGGGTTTTACAGACCAAGAAGGCTGAGGGCAGCTGTCAGGCAAGCAACACATTCACCTCTGTTATCTGTGAATATAAAGCCAAACCTGAAAGGCCACCCAAGTATAAATTACTGAATTAGTAAGAAGCTGAGCTATCCAGGATCTCACGTCCCATTAGAAATACAGAATCTGAATCTTGGGCTCTGCAATACTGACCGTTCTCACCACCTCCTCAATGCTCATAACTCACTACAATTTATTTACAAGAAATTAAATTGTTGCAAAACTAAACATAGCATAAATATGATATAGTTTAAGTTCTKCTTTTCATTTAAAGAAGCATTCTCCAACACTACTTATCATGTCCATGTCTTTTACCTGTAGAGCCGTGAATCCCTTAGACACTGTAACAGTCAAACAACTTCCATTAACAAATTTTTCCTTTTCTTTTTAATGCACCTTTAACCCCGCAGTTCCCAGGACACCACATCCAATCTCAATCTGATGAACAAGTACAGAACAGGGAGTACAGTAACCCAACTAAGCTTCTGAAATCCCAATAGGAAAGGCTCTAATCTCATTGGTTTTGGAGAAAATATGAGCAGGTCTTGAGTTCTCAGGAAAAATACTAACACAGCTCTGTGCTGTACATAGAGAAGAGAAAGGACACGTAGCAGAGCCTTCAAAAAAGCTATAGATATCCTGTTAATGACAGTCTCACTAAACTCACACTGTTATTAGGAAAAAAACAACAGGCACCTCCTGGGGATGAGTCAGAGCCACTCGGAATCACCTTCTGCTACAGGGGGAGGTGGGAAAACGTGCTTAAAGTGACAGTGCTTTATTTGACCTCTTACCTTCTACAATAATTTGGACAGGTCTACTTAATTGTGAGATCCAGCTCTCACGTCTGCAGCAGTGATTTCCTCTCGATTCTGCGTCTCTCAGCACTACAGAAAGACAGGAACGGAAAGTGTCCTTCCCTTCCCTCCAGCAGGAACTCTCCTGCAGGGCCTGGAACCACCCGGCACCTCCTCCACTGTTGGTCTTCCCCATTGTTTAACATCTGACTGACTGTTTGTACTGGGAGGGAGTGCTGCTATTTAAACAGAGCTGGCTGAAACATGTGCCATACCTCCGTGGAAAGGAGGAAAGTGAGGGAATGGAGAAGGAGAGGGCAACTGCAGTGAAATATCAGAGTCAATATTTGAGGAAAGTGTCAGTTGGCTGGGAAATGCATAATGGAAAGGACACAGAACACCAGTTAGAACCTAAATTACCTTTGTAAGTTCTCTTACTATGCAAAAGGATACAATGCAAAGGATATTATGCAATGGAAAGTGACACCGTCTCTTTGGTTTAAGAAAAAAAAAATATTTAGCTAAAATCTCAAAGGCATTGTGCTCATGGAGAATGAAGTGGTACAAAACTGGCATACCCAACCAGCAAATTTTTGGTTTTAATACAACATTTATTAGCCCAGCAAGTTATTTTTTCAGGAAAGGTGTCCTTATCATCATCTCCACCGAGACACTTTGAAAAGCAGAACAGAGAACAGCCCTACAATTAGGCACTGTGAAACTGGCAAACCCTTTCATCTGGGTGGCTCCCGAAAGGCTGGAGAAGAATTCCAAGGAATTGCAATAGCTCCCCCAGGGATCCCGGTGCACACGSCTCTGAAGAGGTGCTTTCCAGAGAAGCCTTGTTTATCAGAAGCTAATGCATCATGCACTGCTCTTCTGTCTCAGAGTGTGTTTTGGAAAACCAAGCCACCTTCAGTCCTCCAACAGCATTTTCTGTTCCAACAGGATGATTCAGCCCTCAACAAGACACAATCACTTGTTTGCTCTGCATGCTCTGATACAGGGCTCACGTGTGGGCAAAGGAACAGATGTACTGCCCTCCCTGCTACTGCTTCAGAGACAAGAAAGGGGCTCACACAACACACCAGACTGTCCAGATGTGTCTCTAGGTGATGCAACTTTGGAAAAACCCAGTTACTTACACAGTCAGCAGCTAGTGATGCACATCTGAATGTGAAAAGYAATACAAGTGCTTCCCAGGCTGCAGGAAAAATCAGCTTTCTGGATTTCCTCTGCCTGTCTACTTGGCCTTACTTTTATTCCCAGACCATAAAGAAGGCCACAATGCTACTGGGGAGAATTATGTAGCACACAATCTATCGCCACAGAGATGTCTTATACACTTGAATTACACATTTAGTGAAAAAACACCCTCCCAAAAAAGCAGCTTTGCATACTAGACTGACTTCCCCCCACCCCTCTTCCAGTTTCATATCAAAARTCTGTTTTAAAAGAATTCCAGCCTTTTAGACAAGCTGAACCTTCAGGTTGTGTCAGCACAATGGCTGCAAGTTTCACTCCCACCCTTGGCAATTATGTTTTGGTTTTCAAGCTCAATTACACTGTCAAGTCTGCTTTCCTGTGCATAATTCTGCAGCAACATCCTTGTCCTCTGTCGAGATTATTGTATTAATTTATTTACTATCTCTAAAGGAAATACCTCATTTCTATAAAACCTTAAATATTGCAAACACAACTTTGTAGACTGAGTTTTCCGTTCAGGGAGGAAAGGGTGGGAAAGTGCACCCATTCATAGCTTTGACCTCAACAGTTACTACTATGAGCCAAAGAAATTTCCACCAAGGAAATCTGAATGGTGTCCAGTGAACTGCTCGTCCAAAGTTAAGCTTGCCACAGATTTCCCAACAGAAAGCCAATACTACTGAAGCACATTAGCATTTAATGGCAAACTTGAATTCAAACCATCAGGGACTCACAACCACCACCGAGCGTTATGATGTGGACTCTAAACATTGATGAAAACATGAGTTGCTTCCCCTCAGAGGCATTTTGGTTTCAGCAGAATACAAAAGCTTCCAAATTAGGTGTATGTTTGAACTCTACACCTGAACACACATCCTGAGTTTTGCCACTACTGCTTGCATCAGCTTTACCCAAAGCAGCAATGGAAAAAAGGGATAAGCGTTCCTGCCCTCCGCTATGTAATTAAAATCCACAAATGTCACCACGTCACCGTGTGACACCACTGCTGCACAGCTCACAATCTTAACAGTGACCAAGGAATTGCCTTGGCTACACATTTCTACAGCACTGACAGAATCTCATGGCACTGTTACGTTGAAAAATCCAGCCTACCGGCAAAACAGCCAGAGCAGAGTTAGTTTGAAGGGCTGAGCACCAAGAATAATTAGTGTCCTTTTCCTACTTACATCTCGCCAGATACCTTTTACAGAAGAATGCTTTATATAGAGACTGTTCATCAATCATTTCCCCAGAGACAAAGAAACTGGTTAAAGAAATATGAAGCATCTTAAAATAAGGCACGGCACCCATGTTAACCTCTGAAAAAGGCCCAAGCACTCAGCAAGCTTGAACTAGATGTTATCATTTTAGGGAAGTATTATTATTGGAAAGGAAATACAAAGCTTGCAAAATAAAGTAATCTCTGTCTTTTTCTCTATCCTGCATCCTGCTGAAAAAGACCTTTTTGCTTCCTGTTTCTGAAAAATATATAAATTTAAAATATAGATCTTTGACTATCAAATCAGATTCTGATCTTGTTTTCCTGCAATTAATTACCAGATCTTACTGGAAATTAACAAAACAGAAACCAAAACCAATTCAACACTGTAAACAGCTTAGCAGATGATTTCGAAATACTCCAACATTTTCAAGACTTTGGATCACTAAATCCAACTGAAAAGTTCAGAGAACAACTGAGGGAAATGCTTCTCTACTTCAGATTTAAGTTCAGAACCTTAACCTCAAATCTAGCTCTTTGGAAAGCAAAAAAAAAAAAAAAATAAATCAGACTCAGATCCAAAGCACTGATAGAAGTTTCAGTTTGACCCACATCCTAACACCTCCGCAGCCAATCCTAACAATTTTGTGCCAGTACCACTCTCGAAGCACAGATCAAAGGCTCTACTGTACATTTGTGATGCAAGGATTAGGCACGAAGAAGGAGCGTCTTATTTTCAAAGGTGCAACTGCCTGTGAGCGTATCCAGCGCGTATCAGAGCAATACGAGCTCAGCCACAAACGCCAGTGCCAGACAAACCACACCTCTGAAATTCTTGCCTTGTCTCCCATTTTCTTTTTATCTCATCTAAGCTGTCTCTACACGCCCGCTTACAAGGAAGATTTTACCAAGTCATCAGCCCCTCTATTCTTTCATTTTTATTAATATTTTTATGGTTTTTTTTTTTTCAGTTTCTGTCCAGTATGTCGTTCATTTGGGAGGTTATGACATTGGGCTGGAAACGCAACGTTCCAGCCTGATGCTGTGAGCCCTGCAAGAGGCAGCGATTCAGCAGTAATGCCTTGGTGGCAGCAGATGCACTGTAGATGTCACTGAATTCTAACAGCACTTCTTAAAACGTGGCCCTCGCATCTAATCCTGGCAGTAATCTAGCACTAGATTGAATATATTGTTGCCTCTAGAAGTATTACATCTGGCTCTAAATATACAGCTGCAGATGCACACGAGTCACCAACATTGCAGAGAGAGTACTGACTTCAGGATGAACACAAGTCCTGGGACTTTCAAGAACAAAGGCTGCCTCATGAAGAATCAAATCAGTTATCTAGGTTTTACTCATGTGAAGAAAGGGAAACATGTCCTTCGGTAACTAAGAGCACCTCAAGCAAGTCATTAAGAAGACTGTTGGTACACTTAATTTAGAAGCCCGGCTACGGCAGACACATTTTGAAACCAGCAACCAGTGGCTGCAAAAACCTTCATCACGCAAGTAAAGAACTGAGATTCAACCCCTAAACTCGCCATTTCTTCCCTCACACGAACAGAATGAAAAGCTTGTGAGCTACAAATTATAAGTCAATGCCAAACTTGCTGGATGAGGTTTTGAAGACGTCAGAGTAGACAATCACAATGTTTCTTCTCAGGCGTTAAAAACTACGGTCCCTGACTAATGCTGCACCCATTCAGTTTTCCTACCACGAAAAAATCATCGTAGGACAAAGAAGAATGGCAGCTGTATTGTCCTTGCTAAGAACTAAGTAGCACAGGCTTGCAACACACAACGACAAATAAACGGAGCTATTGACAAGGCACGTTATGAGAACTGTCCATCAGCCTTACAAAAGCATAAATAGCTGTGGCAGACCATTAAAATGTTGGATGAGAAGAGCTCAAGATGCCACTTTTACTGCCAAAAAATGGAGTTTAAGGCATACACACACACACAAAAATCATCCATTTCACTACTTGTTGCAGGGTGAATGCAACCCTTAACAGCATTCAAACCTGCTCTGAGCATCCGCGGTTCACAGGTGCTGAAGGTCTACGGGAAAAAAGAAAACCCACAGTGACCTAAGCTTCATGGAATTTACTTTTCCCCCTAATAATCCACATCACACGATTGGTCTCCACAGCATCTAATTAAAATGCCTTCAAAATGACAGTTCTACAGGAATCTTGGATGCAAGTTATCAGACCATTCCCAGAAATTACTCCAGCCACTACCCCCGTCCYGGACTCCTTGAAATCTCAGTCATCTCATGAACCGTTTTAATCACTTAATGACATTCACTAACACGGACTGACATTATCAGGAGACAGAAATCAGCAGCTGAACCATCAGCACAGCTTTAAGAAGGCTGAGACCGAACCAGGCTGAGGATGGAGATGATTCTGGTGGTGCTCTATGTGACTAATCAGAGGGTGACACTTTTGTCATGACCTATAACCAAGTCTAATGCATTCCACAAAGGAAAGCACCAAAGGTGTGAATTCACACTACAGACAGAATTCAAGAGGCTAAAAGATGTCCCTGTGAGTTATGTAAATACTAAGGTAAATCTAGTATGGCCATATGCAACTGCATTATGGAAAATAAGAAGTATGCACTCCTGCCTCTCTTCCTTTTTCTCCTGAAAAGCCCCAAAATGCTCCAGGGATATCATTAAAAATATACGTGAAACCTGAGAATTTTTTCAATCTGTGTCTTCGCTTCCCCAATTCCCATGAGCAATCAAATCAAGTCCAGGAAAATCCAGCTCCAAGTGAATCAAACACTAAGACTCAAATCAGGTGTCCTGGTTTCTGTACTGTATTCCAGTCCTGGCAATTCAGCATGACACCAGAGCCAAACCCAGACAGTTCACTGCCCAGAAAACAGACATTCATGTGGCAAAAGCTGCACTTCTGATCTAACTTGCTCATCTGGCCAGGCTTGTGCACATTGTGCTAACAATCCAGTGTCACTCAGGCACAGATTCCTCTGTGCTCATGTTTTGATCCAAACAGAAAAAGCTTTGAGAATGCAGGATCTCAAAGTTTTGAGATCAATTGGGTTTTAGCAGAATTTAAAATGGGGCTGACAGGATTGGCAAACAGCAGCAGCAGAAGTCATCTCTCCCAGTGCTAACAGGAGCCCTGCCCTCTCCCTTGAACCCAGATTCACTGGAGTGCCTGAGACAAAACTAACTCCATGCTAGTCTATACTCTAATAAAACTCTTAAAAATACAATGGAAATATTACAGATTTTTATTAGCAAGAGTTTTGCGTGGTTTGTTTTGTTTTGCTTTCTTTGATTTTTAGTATTAATTAGTGCTATATAATGCACCAGGGACCCAAAGCTAATGGCAACCACAGCTGAGGGGACACAGTCACTCTGCTGCTCTCACCAAAGTTCTGCAGTTCACAAAATATGAAACCTTACGAAGTGAACCTGTCAGTTTTTACAAGTCTCTTCTTTCACTACTGCTAATCTGAAACAATACTTGAGAGATGAGTTTACCACCACCCATCAGAAATGGTAAAAGCAAAGGCTGAAAAAAGCACAAAACCCCCAATCAAATAAAAAAATTGCCATGCTGTTCATTTTTTTCCTAGCAAAATACATCTCCAGCAAACAGAACAGTAAATTTGCAAACCCAGTGAGACTGATCAGAAATTACATCTTCTCAGCTGTTGGCAAGAGTTCATCAAAAACATGCAATATCTCTACTATAGGAAGAAGAAAATCTAGGACAACTTTCTACAGCCACTCTTCAAATACAAGCCTCAAATTTCTGAATAGGGCAAGAACACTGAAAAACTGAAAGAACTGATCTGGCAAACATAATGGCAGGTCTTTTGTGCTTTCATTCTACAACGCTGCACTTCATAAKTTGTGCATAACTCATATTCACAGAAACCTGAAGAGTAAAACCACCATATGGTGAGAAGGAGCAGAATTGAAAATGGGTCCTTTCTCGATGTTTTAATCCCCTTCTGTGAAAACAATGTGTTTCTATAATGCTAAATAACAAATTATGTGTCTGCAGAGTCAGGCTCCTGTTTCCATCATAAGCTAATTATTTCAATACTGAAAACAGAAAACCAGAGTCATCTTTCCTGCTCCACTCAAATTCTTTGTAAATTATTCTCAAAGAGCAAACGAGATTTCTCATTCCAACTGAATTCCAACATGATCAAGACTTACTCCTTCCAGCTCAGAATCTGTAACACTCTTGTTTTAGGGACTATTAGAAATTAGGGGAGGCCAATATTTTATCTGGCAGTCAAGAAAGCCTTTGAAGTTTGACGTCTACAATGTCAAAAGACAAGTAACGACAGAACTTAATTTGTGCAGATGAGCAACTATTTAAAAATCAGCAAGCAAATTTCAGCAACACCCAGTCAGGATCTGGGCTCTCTGAACGTGTTCCAGCAAATGCTTCCGCTTCTAAGCAGAATGTGCCCGTACACAAGGGTGTGAGTTCGAGATAGTGACCTTAAATACACACAAGGGGAGCTTAACATCCACTCTCCGCACGCTTAAAAAGAACAGGGAGAAAAGCACAGCATTCTCTTCGGATTTTGCTGTACATTTCTGGACACTCTTTCTGAACACCCTCCTCTCAAGCTCGGGTTTGCTGTGCTTGGCAGTGTCTTTTGTGTCTTTTGCAACACTGCGCACACACAAATTGCCTGTGGTTTCATGCTTTGCTTCCCATTTAAAACTAACACTTAAACAGTAGCTTTATTTTTGTTAAATAAAAGCGCTTTTTTTCTGAATTCTGACATCTATTTCTCTTTTCCAGCCTGGGGGAAAAATTATTTTTTACAAGTGACACAAATCATTCTTAGGAGTAGTATTTTGTCTTTACTACTTCAATTCACTAGCTTTCATTCATGTTCCTCAGCTTTTTGTGCTGTCACAAAAGCAATGACAGCAGGCAGCATAATGTTAATTTTTGGACTGTAAGCTCTGATGACACATGTATGTTGGAGACTCCAAACTACAAAGAAAAAAGCTTAGATAAAGAACATATAACCAAAAAAAGACCACATAACATAACCAAATACGTAACAATACATAATCAAAAAGAACCACTTTCTCCCAATTCTTATTGAGGAGATAACACAAAGAAATCAGATTCTTTCTATATATGGCTGCAATACATCTCCTCCTGCAGGCAAGATGCATTTTTTCTTTATGCACTGAATATCAGAGAAAGCCTGGACAATAGATGAAGCCTATGTGGTTGACACTCCGGCTGGGGACAAGAGACCCTCTGTGTTTTCTCTAGGGTGTTAACAGCAGCTGGCTCTGTTCATTCAGGTTTTGACTTCCTCAGCAAGCTCGGGTGCCAGGGAACACCACTTCCAGAGAGGAGAGAGGTACCACTGCGCAGAGAGAGCCTTCCAGAGAGGAGAGAGGTACCACTGCGCAGAGAGAGCCTTCCAGAGAGGAGAGAGCTGCCACAGCACAGCCCCAGCAACAGCCAGGGACTCCAGCCACCACTCAGCTCCAGAGGCAAGTCCCAGTCTGGGGAGAAATCCCATTTCACACACCCACCAGGTCTCCACATTCCAGCAATATCAGCTTCTTGGCCAACAAAGCAGCCAAGAGTGGAGGGAGACTTGTATTTACTACTCGGTATCAGCACCGTGATGCGCGACTTTTGAAGCTGTTTCTCCGCAGTGACGTGCTCTGCCTTCCCACCGAAGATTATGAAACCACTTTCAACCCCAGAGCTTCCTCCCTCACACGGCCTTCCAGGCCCGGCGAGGGGAGAGCTGAACCCTGCCGCGAGCACTCCCTAATTGCTCCAGCAGAAGCCGTAAGACGTCAGCAACTGGACTTTCTGCTCCTTATTCCCTGAGAAAGCAGAGGAAAGTCTGCAGAGAGCAAGGCTCGGACTGCAGGTTTGGTGTTAAAAGCCTGGTCTTTGGCCAGCCGTGCCGGGAAGATAAAGGCTGACCCTGCGTGCTCTGAGCTGTGCTCCCCGACCGGGGCTCAGCAAGGCTGACCCCAGCGAGCGCCACGGCAGAGAACGCACTGAGAGTGCTACTGTGATCTCACCAACATCTGCAGCTGAACTCGGCCCAGGGAGGGAAGCAGACCTTCCAAACAATCAAAACGGAGAAATCAGGACTGTTTTAATTGCACAACAAGGGAGAAGAGCCCATCAGCTGCTAAGCTGACCAGCATGTTGCTGGATTTCTGGCAGCTTTGCTCCAGCTTCCCGGAATCTATTCTGCTGATTTTAACAGGCTGCTTTGACCTTTAAGGCTCTTGAGGGTTTCTAGGTTTCACACACCTTCCTTAGGCGACGCCTTAAGCCTGTTATTGTATCTCTGTCTACCTGCAGAATTTCTTGCTTAGCTCATTKTGAAATATCTCAGATTCAGAATCTGCCTTCTGTCTCCAGAGAGTTACTTTTATTCTCGGCCAAAGGAAACCAAGCATGTCAAACACAAAAAAAATAAACGACCCAAACCCATTTGCCCCCACAGAGAGTTAGCTGCTTCACTTCATTTTGTATAAAGTAGCGAAAAAGGCACAGCCTCAAACTTGAAGAATCTGTCAAAATAAAATCCTCTCACAYATAAGAAGCCTTATCGCAAAGTAGCACGCAACAGCTGAGCTTAGTTTGTTTTCTTGAACTGCAGAAATTAACTTGGCAAAAGCAAGGACAGCACCACTCAACGTGGTATGATACAAGCTTACACCATGTGCCAGTTTTACAAAGTGACCATCCAGCCTGCAACTTCCACATCCTTCCAGGCACAGCCAACCCGAAGTTTCACTAACATTGTCTCCTTCCCAGCGAAGAGAACATTTCCTAATAAATCACAAGGGCTGCTGGGATCGGCTCTCTCCATGACCGTGGGATGCTGTCACAGCACAGCTGGGGTAGCAAAGCGCAGATATCAGCACTATCCTGAACGTGGAGCACCCAGCTCTCACACACACCCTGCACAACACTACTGCCAATATTCCTGTATGCCACTTACTACCTTATGCCAGCAAACAGAACCCGTTGTTTTGACCAGTTTTAAATGCAAGTTAGCTGAAACAATGCCAATRGTTCATTTAATTCAACAGCCACCAGTCCATAAATTGTACTGGTGTCAGCTTTTGAGGGAGCACAGGCAACACCTTGGGACACAGGAGATGCACATCCCAAGCACCAACACGCCCAGCAATACTGACTGTGGGTGCTTCCCACAGCAAGAGCATGAAGGATGTACCACTGTGAATTACATGAAGTGGTGGATGAATACAGGAGGAACGTGTCCCCTATGCCAGGGAACAGCATTCACACTCCTGCTCTTCATCTGAAAGCTCTTGTTATGAACGCAGCACTGGGGCTTTGCAAAGTGACAGCTGGTTATCAATGAACAGAAGGAAAGCAACGTCATTCAGCCTCAGAATCTCTTTGTCTATCCCACTTAATTTCTTTATGCTAAAATCTTGGAATACAGCAAATAGAAAGCCCCCACATATTTGCTTCTGTAGGAAAGAGCCTGGTAAAAACCACTGTCTAGCACAACCACACTCGGCGTGGACTGACACGAGCAAAGTCAGAATGAAGGTCAAAGGAAAAATGGGGTCAGGAGTGCTGAAGCACCTCTGGCCTCACACGCTGTCGCCAGTGAGGAAGGGATGGGATGTGTAGTAGTGGGAGTCTGTATTGTTGATACTCCAGCTCTGAAGATAAACAGAAACATCTGATYCTGGAAGCAGATAAGTCAACATCTTTCATCAGGGCTAAAACAGATACATTTCAGAGCAACGTGCAACTGCCACTGATCCCTATCAGAAAGTTACCTTTTGATTTCAATTTCAGAAAAAAATATCAGCTTACACATTGCAAAATAGTTACAGCTAAAAACCACTCGCAACTTAGACAAGCAAAGCCTTGGGTGACCATACGTGGGATCATTTACCCACGTCACGTATCTGTATGTCAGCAAAACCACTATTTCACCAATCAATTTTGGAAAAAAGGAGGCCAAAAATGAAATGCAACATGACTCTCTCTGTTCCCACTACTATGATACTGCCAACCCTAGAGAAAATGGGAGGTGTCACAGGCATCAAAGGAAATACAAAACCCACAGGAAAACACAAACCTAACTTACATGCAACAGCAATCTCCAGAACTGCAAATTATAACAAAATCTGAAAGGCTTAGAAGGAAATTACATACAACATCCATTCAGTTAGGAGAAGAACTGCAAGACAAATCTAGAAAAAGATGGGCATGCAGTTACACAGTGTGTAGAGCAAGGGTATGCAAGTAGTCAGTAAGGGTGGACACTTGTACTAAGGGTAAGGGCTACTTAGCCCACGGTGACTCCGAAACCCTTGCTTCCCCTTGGGGTTCAGTCGCTGTCAGGCTGGATATGTGCCTTGTACTCTGTGTGCCAGGTTCCCCATCTTCTAATATGAAGGAATTTTCTTTGCAAGGCACTTGGAGATCCACAGATGAAAGGCACGGTAGCAGAACTAGGTCAGACAATGCTGATGTATACAATTAACTCTGCAATTTACATGGCTGGAAACTGTAATTAAAACTCCAGATCACTTTTCTCAAAGGTTCAAAATAAGACAGGGTGGGTTTGATTCCAAAATACGAGACATACGTTTGCACTTCGGTTTATATAGCTGCGTAACAGCTTTTTAAAGTAAATGCTGCAGTTAAGAAGAAAGCAGAGGACAAATCCAGGGATTAGCCAGAAGCCACGTCATTTCCTATGACCTATCTATTACTTTACCAAAACCTTTAAAAAAAGACCACCACACACACCGACACAAACTTCCTGTACTCTAACCACTGAATGAGCAAGCAGAGTTACACTTCAAGAGATCCTCTGAGTAGCTGTAATATTGCAACACCCAAAACCTAAATCCCAAGCTGTCGGTTTCTTCCAGTGCTACTTCACTGTAAATCTAAAAATATGGTTGCACGTACCAGTTAGACCGGGCCAAATGCTTTCTCTTGGAAGATATACACAAACTGTTGGCCTTACAGCGGTGTGTAGTGTAATGCAACATACACATTTCTTCTTTTCTCCTGTTATAGGACCAAATCCCACAGGTTTCCCTGATTTCAATTACTAGTAGACACAGCAGCAGACACAGCACGAAAACCACCATCACAGTTGGCAGCAGCCGGCACCTTTTCAAAGAGCATCTGTGGAGAAACCCAGAAACGACTGGCACGGGATCTCTTAGAGGTGGTCTCACCACAAGGGCAGAGCACTGCAAGGAAACCTTTTTTTCCAGCCCTGTGCCCTCGCTGCACGCCGATGACCTCACCCGGCAAGGCTGCCTGCGGAGCGCCTCCACCAGCGGGAATTCCAGCCGGAGGAACATACCAGCCACTCATAACCAAAATTATCAGGCTCCATCTCCAACACAGCAGCCAACACCGCCTTTGAAGTGGAAACCGAAGCCCAGGGCTTTTTGACTGTGTGATGAGGGTGCGGATAAACAGAGGCAGCCTTGGTTTCCTGGAAGAGGGGACAGGAATGAGGGAAGCAATGCACGGCCGGGAGGTCTGACGTTTCATTCAGCTCAGCTCCTGGTCTCCCCTCCTCGCATACCTTTGCACACAGGGAGCTGGTGTGTTTACTAAGGGCTCTGGTTCCTCGCTGGAGGTATGACAGGGACTGGCAGCTCCTGCTCAGGAAGTGGCCAAGAAATGTGGCCACTCACAGAGGCAAGTGTTCCTTCACCCACGCTTCTGCAGAAGAGATGGTCTCCCCATCTGTTCCTCCCCCCCAGCTCCCCAGATTCCAGAAGGAYAGGACACAACAAATGGAGCAGAAACTGATGCTGCTATCTTTCTTTTTTTAAGGCTGGTCTTAGTACTTGAGGCATAGTACAAACTATGTTTCTAGACAACAATTTAAAACACAAAGAAAGTAAGTAAATCTCAGTGAATCCTCCCAGAAGTTATTAATTCCAGTAGGTTGAATTTACTTGGTAAAACACACACACCAAACTGTGAAGCAACACAAAACTGGAGCTCTTTTATCATGTCTGTTACACAGACCAAACATTTTAAGGGACATTTTACAGACTGACAATATGGTGAAAACACAGGAAAAGCACACAGGTAATTGCATCACCTTTCCTTCTACCAAAAGGGTTAATGCTAGTCTGGATGATCTCCAATTGCATCAAGATGATATATTCAAAATGAAGAGCCTGTAGAAAAGTCCTGTTGGAGCCCTAAACATTAAGGGTTTTTTTTCTCCTCTACCTCAAATATGTCAGCTGTTACTGGAATTTATTGGTTAAATGGCAGCAGAGATCATTTAAGTGAAAAGAAGCAACATAACCACAAGGGAATTTATTTTATGATTTGCAACGAGGTGCAAATCCTGCCAACCACTTTAAACAATCAAATCAAACCTAATTTCCTCTCACTGGAAGGACAAAGAGTATATAAATCTAGAAGAAACTAAAGAGGCCTGTTTCACTTCTGATCTACATAAACTTTCCTGGTAGCAAGCCTTAATGGATTTTGGTGTCATTCCTATTTCTTTTTTCAGGAAAACTAAAGCACAAAACAGTCATCTCTTCTTACACAGCAAATCAACAAGAAGGTTAAAACAATGCATTGCCCACAGGTCCCCAAGATGCCCCAAGAGCTTTTTCCAAAACACTTTTTCCCCAACAGCCCAGATGTCCAGTTCCATTTGGAACACGACACGATCCAGTGGCCTTTGCAGAAGGGCTCAGGTCTGCTAGAGGTTGCTTCATCTGTCAGCCTGTGAATGCCCTAGATATCTTTAAGTATATAAACGGCCCCTCATTCCTACCTACAGGTAAATAAATCACATCCTTTTTAACAACTGTTCCACGAAGTTCAGCAACCGAGTAAGACTGCACTCCCCTCTTTTCCCCTCCCTATTTCAACACCATTAAATTCTAAAGAACATTAAACTAAAATAAAAGTGACAGAACAAGGCTTTCCCCAAAGGGCTGGCACTGGGAAAATGGAAAACCACCTGTTTGAGATGCAGTCATATACACCATCTGCACAAGCCACCATTGAAATTCTCCTTTTGTGTATTTGGCATCTGTCATAGAACAAAACAGGGAAAATAAGAAAGCAGGGTCTTCAAAGGACAGAGCACTCTCTCAAGGCTGTTTATGACCTGCCTCTTGTTAAAATGTTTATTTGTATTGATATATTTAGATGGGTTTTAAATGCAAAGGCTCCCTTCCTCATGCCAATCTTTCATGGAGACCGCTGGTTACATCTGCTAGTATTTATACGAGAAAGAACAACAAAAAATTTGCAGCTCTTGCAAACAAGGGTAACCCACACATTATCATGTGTGTGACTGTGGTGCACTTCCACATTCCTTGTGGAGGAGATGAAAGAGCACCAGGCTGCTGGAAGCACCACGCAAGACCAGCTACTCTGAAGAGCTCCAACGTCAGGAAGTCTCTGCTGTCCCAGCAGCTTCCCTGAGTGCTGGAGCCTGCGGTGCAGCCCCTGCGGCTTGGTCCCAGGAGCCAGCAGGCAATAAAGGTGGTACTCTGCTTCACACACAACCAAAACAGGGCTCTCTCTTAATGCCTCCCTCTGGCTCAGGGCAGGGCAAGGCAAGGGACACACTGATCTGCTGCCATTTATGCCAGTGAATGGCTCACCTGGAAAGCGGCACAGCATCAGGAGGGTATCAGGGAAGGCTGCAGGAACCCTGTGGTCACACCCTGATTAATTCCTTAAGAAAGCTACCTGATGTCATAAACGCTGATTTTAACTCAAGGAAAAGGACGTATCAGTAAAAGGCTTCTTGCATTCATGCAAATCCTCACAGCAGAGCCTACACCCAAGTACTCCTGTCTCTGCCAGACCTTTACTGCTGTACCAAAAGGACAAGTCTGGAAGGCAAAACTACAAAACTGTAAAGCACCAGCATGTGAGCCTACAGCTGCAGTGAGGAACCAGCTGACCATCCCCATGCACATCTGAACTARCAGGTTCAATGGTGAACACCACAAGGATGGGCATTTCCCTGCTGTCCAATTCTGACCTACAAATATCAGTCACCAGTAAGGTTATCCCAAAAAAATCTTTCTATCTGAGAAAGGAGAGGAATAAAAAAATCAGAGGGCAGAGACCTTATCTCCTCCAACTGAGCCAGAAAGAAAAAGGTGGGCCCATATGCACAACTGAAAAGCAGAACTCCTGTACCAAGGTTGGTTGCTGAGGAACACTGGAATCATTCATAAAGTGGCTGTTCCAACAAAGGGGCTCCAAAGTGTGGTCACAGRGTATTTACTCAGTTGCTTTATCTGCTGTAGCTAACACAGTGTGTTTGCTTCTGTTTTTAAAGGTACGAAGTACCCACAGAGAGGAGCACCAGAGCGAAGATAAATTAAATAAATAAATAGAAACCTAAAGAAAAGACTCACCAAGAAAGAGTGGTGAGTCACTCCTCATCTATGAAAACAGGTCCCAGAGTGTGCATGGAGCAGAGAGATGGGCAAGTGAACCGTCAAATCCCACTGATCCCCTAAGAAATGACCAGTTCTCCCAGCAAAGACTCAGGCCTGAGACACGGGCAATACACTTTTACACCTAGCTCTACATTTTTGGGATGCTTGTATCACGAATTGCTGCTGTCTCAAGAGGTCAGCGCCAAGACGAGAGGGATGATCTGAAGGTCAGCACTGCTGGTGAGCAAACAAAGGCACAGAGACCCAGAGCAGGAGGCAGAAACACATCTCAGGGCTCCCACTCAGGCATAGCTGCTGTCTCCAACAAAAATCGATTGCTACGTGATTGGAAACGGCCACGTGCCTGCTCTGAGGGCCAGGCAGTAAATGCACAGCATGGGTGTTGCTTCCTGTCCAACTTGTGGTAAAAGTTGTTGATTGAAGATGATTTGTGGTGTTGTCCTTGCTGTCAGCCTCTAGCAAAATGTTTACCAAGTTTTCTGCACAAAAGATAAACGAGTTCAAATTCTATGTGTCAAAAATCCCAGTAGAAACCGCGAGGCGTTGACAAAGAACAATCAAATGAGCAACAAGTGTGACAGATTAGACGTTTCAGGACATCAGATTTCTAAGGCCTGCAATTAACCAAAACCTCATCACAACTCCTAAGTTAACTTCAGTCAGAAAAACTACCTTTAGCCCATAAAGGAAGAAAAGGGGGATAAAAGAGAAGTAGAGAATAATAAAGAAACTACCTCAGGGTAAACAGCCAGTTAAATTCAGTAACTTGTTCATTCAATCTTGTAAAACAAAGACTAAGGAGTCAAAAAGAAAAAGACTCATTTGCACAAAGCCATGTTCCACTCTCTGATCTATTAAAACCTTGAGATATGACCAAATTTCTTGCAGTCAAGTATTTCTGGAATTTCCCACTACTTGGTAACTAGACATCCATGCTCCTTTCAGCCAACAGGACCCAGCCACCTAGCATACAGACTCCTGAAATCCCTGCCACGGTAGCTCCTCTGAAAACAACTCACAAGTATCTTAACCCAGTCATCCAACACTGGAGTCACCCAACCAGCCTGTGGCTTTCAGTGCTTATCTTCCAGAGTATCAGTTTCCCCTCAATTAAACCAGGCTATTAAAACTTAACTGTAAAAGGAGCTATTCATTAAAGTTTTGTCACATCCTTGGATGAAAATGCCCAAAACAGATGTGAAGAGTTACAAGATTTGTGTTCACAACTGCACCAAAAATGAACATAAACAATTATGGTACATTTGCACACAGCATGGGAGATCCCCCGTCCTCCCATCTCCCTTCATGCTCCAGTGCTCTCTTTTCAGAGGATGGCAGCTGTTAGCAAAACAATGAAGGAACAGAGCATACAAGAATATTTACACCAAGAACATAAGATTAGACCTCAGCAAGCAATCTTCTCTCCTACTTACCCAGGTCAAGTATTCATGCATATATATATATATATACACACGTAYATATATGCACAAATATATGTACACAAAGGATTCTGAAATAAGAGAGGATCTTCAGCACAATTTGCATCCTTGCAATCATAAAAGCACAGATTACTCTTAGTCAAATATTGTTAGAAATTACTAGATGTTCAAGTTCCACACCAAACAGTAAAATGATTATAGCCTCCACCCAACTCCTGTACTGGTAAAGCATGTCATAATAAAGGCCACACACCCCAGGTGTGTGGGAAACAGTGGATAATTCTTCCCAATTGTACTTCTACTGCACAACTGGATAGAAGTTAGAGGAAATGGTATAAATACGGACATGCTTTTGAAACAGAAGTGTACAAAGTATAATTTACAAAAATCATTCACTGGAGAGTTATGTGAAAATAAACTATTAAATAAATCTAATTTTGTAGTGACACATCATTACAATTTGTTGTACTTCAAAGGACTCAATTCAGTATGTTCCCAACTATCATAAAGTATTTTTTTCTCCCACAGCAAATGTACTTTACCATTGCATTTGCTGGAAAACACGCCTACTTCTAAAACGCTAACACTTTCTTTGAATGACCAACAAAAGTTACAATTCCCAAATTTCCTGATAAACTTGAGCAAATTACGTCTTTGGCAACTGTAGAGAACACCGTGCATTTCTGTTCATGCCCTTCAATCTTCCCCACTCTTTGCTTGGTGCTTTGCAGATTATTCACATCAGCATTCGCTGGAGTCAAACATAATCCACACACTAGAACAGATTGTTTATGTGCAATCTTTGTACCAACCCAAGAACCTTCTCTAGATATGGGCAGACCCACAGTGCAATGGCCAAATTCATCTCCATCTGCCCTGAATTGGTTAATGGTGTGTGACACAGTAGAGCAGAGCAGGAGGGGGGGACTGGACTGGGAGAGATGCAGTATTTTGAATGTGGCTGATTGAGGAGTTTAGCAGTCCCAGAACACGAGTTTGCTGGGAGATCTATTACGCAGGTTGTGACCTTCATCAGCCTGGACTTTTATCAAAAACCATTTTAAGAGAATGTCAGAATGCCACACCACATTGCAGCATTCACATCAAGTCCGTTCTCTTTACCTCTCTCACCCTCTCAAAAACTGAAACTTCAGACAGTGCTGAGAAGACTGTGAATACATCTATATTCCAGCACACACTGGAATACAGAAAAGAAATTTTTTGCTCATATTTCTACGGAAAGGTTCCCCAGAGTTCCCAGAAGATAGAATCATAGAATCAACTAGGTTGGAAAAGACCTCTAAGATCATTGAGTAACCCATTTACCCAACACTGCCAAAGCCACCACCGCGCCATGTTCTCAACTGCCACATCTACCYATCTTTTAAATCCCTCCAGGAATGATGGCTCCCCCACTTTCCCTAGGCAATCTGTTCCAGTGCTTGACAACCCTTTTGGTCAAGAATTTTTTCCTACTTTCCAACCTAAACCTTCCCTGGCACATCTTGAGGCCATCTCCTCCTGTCCTATAGCTTGTTAATTGGGAGAYTGAGCACCACCTGTCCAACTTASTGAGGGTGTACTTGATCCCCTCAGCCAGATGATGGATAAAWATATTAAAGAGAACAAGCCCCAGTACTGAGCCYTGMGGAACACCACTAGTGACCAGCCCCAACCAGATTTAGCTTCATTCCCCTGTTGTCCTGTACGTGTTGTGTGACGGCACTCGGGATGAGCTRCTCCATGAGCTTCCCTGGCACTGAGGTCAGGCTGACAGGCCTGTAGTTTCCTGAATCCTCCTTCTGGCCATTCTTGTAGATGGGTGGTACAATCAGACATGTGCTACCGTGTCAAAAAAGCCCAAAATTTTGTTCATGTACCTAAATCACGTCAAAGACGCAGTAAAATAAATACTCCCTGCCCAAGCACATTTTAGTGGTGTGCTTAGGCCATGGGTGGCCCTTCGGAAGGCCATTTGTCTATCTGCAGTAATTAACAACTCTTCTGTGCTCCTTTGGTTTTCCACTCATCAGAGAGCCCTACCCAGCGAGGCAGCAGTTCCTGGCAGCCAGTGCTGGCACTGAACGCAAATAATACAGATGCCAATTTCTCAGCTCAGTGAAAGACGGTGAGAGAGCCAGATAAATTGAGCTGTCTTTCTCTGGATGCTCCCCTGCAAGGTCTCTCACCACCACAGGTCTGCTGCCACCAGGCAAACCATTTCACCTCAGAAGTGCATTTTCAGAAAATAAATAAAAGCACTTCTCTGTGGAATAAACTTTATAATACTGCCTCATCACAGACCATGACTGCAGATATTTATACTGGCTCATGAAGAATCTTCGGGGCTCAAACTCCACAAATATTTGCAGACTCTTCCCAACTGGCTCCAAACAGCCATTTGGGGAAGAGCAACAAAAAGAATCTCCCTTCTCAACATGCTTTTATTGGTCAATCATCTACCTCTTTATGTTAAAAACCCTTCTGTGGTACATGGCACCGGGCTTGAAAAGGCAACGCAGCATCCCTGTTAGCAAGTCAGTGAGCTCATATATGGTACTATTTGTGTCAGACTTGCATATTAATGAAATTTTGCTGATCTCAGGGTAGGTASTCTCACTGGAGTTTGCAACAACGAGCAATTAGTTTCCAATGAACGGTGGGAAGCAACTCCCCCAGATGAAGTTAGCTCTGTAACCGTTATCACCACTCCAGAAAATGCAAGTACATTTCTCGTTTGAAAAGAAGTAGAGCTGGTTAGCAGTGTCTGGCAATAACCTTGTCAAGAGAAGTTCAGATTTAAAAACCAGAATTTTAGCTTTTTATCCAAAAGGCTAATACAATGTGCCAGGTGGTCCTGGGCATTGTGTAGGGTATTTTAGGGTGAGTCTGCAACTGTCACAATGCCTTGTAGTTAAAGAGGCTGCCAGAGTCTGCTTTTCTCTTCTCCAGCCCAGAGAGAAATCCTTCACCTGACATGAGCTCAGGGAGATGTTCCCTGGGATACAAGGTCACCGACCCACCTTTACATTTTACTTTCATAACTCAAGGCTTGACAGAACAGCAACCCTGAAAGCAGATCTGACATCAACAAGTTAATCTTCTCTAATTGTAGTGTTGCCTTCAAAATTTAATATATTACCTGATGAAGGGGAAAAAAAAAAAACAAAACCCAAACCTTCTCACACGCACACAGAYTGCACCACACCTTTCCCAGTAGCTGGGAGGAGACATGCATTTTAATGTACCTGGTGTTTCAGCATGCAATTGAAGAGTCCTGCCTTACTGGAGCAGGCTGGTAGGTGGTTTGGCAGTTCCACATCTTTCAGTGCTATTTGGGTCCCAAAGGAGAAGTGACAAAGCAAGGAGCAGAAAGCCCCTGTTTCAGTTTCCAGTCATCCCTGGTTAAACTTCCCCCCCCCCCCTTTTTTTTTTAAGGGGAGAATTCAAGCAAAGCTTTAGTTCTAAAAATTCCCAATAATAAACTGTAGTTATCAAAGAACTCTAGTTAATCTATAATCTTTACAGGAACAGCGTGGCAAGAACATACACCTATAATGAAGTTCATACGGCTGAATTTGTCCTAACGCAGCCAGAACTGGATGAACAYGAGGTAACCAAAGCCCCTACCCCTGCTAAAAAGCTTAGTACTGAGATTCGCTGGGCTATCAAATCAGGTTTATTTTTAAAGAGAATTTGGTGCTTGGAAAATGAATGTGGTAAGGTCCCTTTCTATAGCTTATGTGAGCCAGCACAACACAAAATAAACCTCTGGCCGAGAAGCCAACTTTGAAATTCTTTATTTAACCTACAGTCAGTGAAAATGGACTGCTTCTCTTGGGCAGAGTTGTGATCTAACCCATTTCTGCTTTACCACTGCCCTCTCAGCTGGGCTACTTCAACCATTTGCAGGCCTGGAAGGTAAAGGGGATCAGGGAACTGATCCAAGGCAAAAATAATCCCCCTTCCTTTATTCCAGCACTGATGAATTTCTTGACCTCTCTCACCAGGCTGCCTGTAAACAGCTGGACCACCCAAGCAAAGGATGGTGTGGGGGTGGGAATGACAGGACAGGAGGTCTCAGGAGCTCCAGCCAACTCTTACACAGAGACAACTTTTCAGCTGACAGCTTTTGTCAGTGCAACAGTGACCTTTTCCATCASCTCAGAAATACCTCGAAACACATATTTGCTTTCCTAAAACTTGGTCCAGCACTGACAGCCTGCTCCTTTTCACAGCTGTGAAGAGCTTTGCTTAGGTAGATGATGAAAAGCAAGTTAAAGCTGAAACCAGAGTACAAAATCATAGAATCATTTAGGTTGGAAAAAACCTCTAAGATCATAGAGTCCAACCATAAACCTCCATTCAAAAYGTGGAAAAGCAGTTGTTTTCCTCTATGATCAGCCCTGACTGGGAAAGAACTTCAAGCAGCAATGACCAGTTTCAGTGTTTTGTCCTTTCCAAACTGAACAACAGCTGAGAACACAGGACCTGTGCTACTCAAGTGATAAAGATGAGTAAACTCTATAGAAGTATTGCTGTGTTAGTCAACACAGTCCAAATCTGGAACAGCGTGGTGAGATGTAAGAGCCTGCTTTAAACTGCTGTTGGAGCAGCTTCTTGCAAAACTAAAAATTCCAGAGGAATCTAAGCCCACATCTGCCCACTTTTTAGAGACAGCACTGCTCTGGCTCACTCTAGTCAGGTACCTGTGTACAAAACAGACACATTATCTGGAATTTCATAAAGGCCATTTAGACACTGTTTCAAGTGTAGCCAAGGGAGCTGCTCTCCTTATGCTGCCGATGCTTATCTCTGTCCAAACCAAAAACACAGTGTTAAATTTAACTGTTGCTCAAAAGCATGTTTTAGCATCCAAACAGAAAACTGGAGTAGTTTTGAAACACTTGTCTTACTTGTCTCTTTTAACAGAGAGCAGTTCTCAGCCTCTAGCAGCACAAGTAACATTTCCATGAGCTGCTCAGTGTCCCCGCAGACACACATACATGCTGCTCTGTTCACAACCACCCAGCCAAATTTGACGAGTGCAAAAGCAAAGCACATCCAGCAATTGTTTCCATTCAAAATGCCTTTTGTGATCCAAACTTGGGGGTGGTGCACATGGAGGAGATGAAGTTTCCAAATAAGGATGTCAAAATAGAGGCCAAATTTGAGAAACATGGAGCATTCTGTAGCATTCTTCACCAGCATCTCCCAAGGGCTCCACTCCTCCAAAAAACTGGGTATTTGTGTAGGAGACTAACTTCAGATTTTGGCCAAGAAGATCATCAGCTTTAGCACACTAGAACCACAAGCTAGGACACTTTATCAGTTGTTCTGTATCAGCACATTTGGTTTCAAAAGTCTCTGCACTTGTGTATTTGTATAAAGTCTCTGCATTATTTAGTAGAGAACCCTGAACTCATACACGCAACTGTTGCCTGCCAACCTACAATGAACTTGTAGACATGTTGATTTTATCTGTTTAACAGATTAGGTTTGCACTGACAGATGGACAATCCTACTGTTAGATTAATTAAAAATTAATACCATTAATGTTGGATGARCACAAAACAAATTACCTTTGAGGTAAGATACTTCTAAATAGGAGGAAAAGGAAAGCAGGTAATGAAGTTTGAAGATAATAGTTCCTAGTGCCTTTAAATATATTTACTTCCAATTTTTCCTTTTTCTTCTGTTTTTCCTCTGGCAACGCTTTTACTAGGCCATACTCTTGTATTGCCTATTTTATTTGTGTTAACTAACTGCTAGTGTACTTACTCAAATGTATAGAACATAATGGCAAGCCAAATCATTTCAAATGTCCCTTTCATGGAATATAACGTACTGGTCAAGATTGAGAGAACTGTTAAAAATACATCAAATCAGCCCATTTTCTACCATTAGCTTTTTGTTAGCAAAAAGTCAAATTAGTATTTCCCTCAGTTTCTCCTAACTGGCATTCTTACAAAGCCCATAGATCACTTCAGTTCTCATTCTCATTCTCCTTACATTTCTGAGGAAGARGATTTAGGCTTTTGGGTAACATGCAGCTGGTAAATTTTTCTGACATCACTACCCACACAATTTTGTGAGGGCGCCCATTGAACCATTGTTTGCAAGCAAGTCTTCAAAATTACTAACCAGGGTAAAAATTCTGCAGTGCCAAGAAGTCAAGCTGAGCTACTCATTTCTTAGCATCCACAATTCCATTAGCTGCAAATACCACAGCAGCAGCAAACCAGAGTTTCAATTTCTGCTGGCACATAACTCTATAAACTCAGTTCAGTGAAGAGATTTAAAACAAGTAACCTCTCCATGGCRTAAATCAGATACTGATACTTAGAAATATCTTCCCAAAAGAAAGATAAACAGGATGAGGGAGAGATTAGGAGTATTTTAAGATCTGTTGATTTAAATCTGAACTATAAGATCAATTGCTACTACAATTATCAGTTTCACATTTTCATATCCAACAATGAAAGACTAAACATGTGGTAACAGGAAAAAATTCTGTCTGCACAATGATACCCAAATATCAGAAATCTGATATCCACTGCAAGCCTACAATGTAAAGAAACTAAAGAAYAAAACATTCCAGTGGTCATGCTCAGCAAATGAACCCAAAGCACTGAGGACCCAAGTTACTAAAAGGGATGTTCTTGACTTCAGTGGCAGCACTTACAGGCATAAACCTCAGCCATACACGGAAAGGGCTGTCAGAGGGCACACATTTGCACRCATTTTACTGTTTATGATGATCAAGATAAACTGGCAATGGATGCAGAGTTCTGTGTATTTTGGCCCCAGCTGTAAAATTAGCTCAAATATAATGTTTTGAGTTCAAGATGGTAAAAGACCTTGTGGCCCAGAAGCTGAAGGGTAGGTTACTGGAAGGCAGAGAACGAGCAGAATATGAGTAACTGCATGGAGTGTAGCAGTTTTGATAGSTCAATCTTCATAAAAATTTTACGTTTCAGGATGTTCAATGAAATTTAAAAGAACTTTTGTAACCAATTTCAATGGCAAGCACAAGTGACAGGCTGACACCGTTTGGCATCACCTGAATATCTACAATRCAACCAGATTTTTATAGGTCCATGTATAATTCTGGTATTTTTTGTTTCTGATCAAAATGGCTCAATTTCAGCACATTACTCAGCTCAGCATTAAATTACATACATTTAGTATTAATGAGAAGTTTTTTAAATTGTCTTTTCAGRTAACTGTTTCGCCCTATGGTTGTATCAACCCCTTCTTTTACATTTCTTCTAGGAGGGCGAGGAAGGGGAAGGAAAGGGGAGAGCTCTCAACACTGTTTCKGGAATATTTCTTTTCCTAATTACTGCTTTTCATTAATTTTCTCTGGCTTGCACTGCTCTATCTCCCCCTCTGAGACAGAGTCCCACAGCTTTAGCACTCCTGGCCCAACTGTTCAACCACGCAGTCCAAGGCAAGATGTTGGTACTCCCTCCATGGGACAAGCTCTGCAGGTAACACTGGACATGGAGGGCATCTAAAACACTYGTCACACTTGTCACGTAGGTACTTCCTTCCTCTGGTCTCCTCAGCTGCTGAACTACTTATTAACTTTGCTGTGTTCGACCTGTGCCACACTTCGACAAAGTAAGAGAGAAGCTGTTAAACAATCACTTTTGACATGAAAGAGCCRCCCGGCATCCCTCTGGAACACAGATTAAGAAAGGCTGTTTGCACTCTGGTTGTCACAACAGAATTTAGACTGGTGACTTGTTTCAAAGGTGAACTTGAACAACAGATACGAGCAGGCGAAAGGCGTCACGATGAGGTCACCACCCTGGTTCACCACAGGGCAGCCCCTGCCTACGGAGCAATCCAGCTGATGTCCTCAGCCCTGTCCTCACCCGTCTGGACTCAGTCTTGCATCCCAGAAGTGATATTTGAACCTCCATCTCCAGAATGTTCTTTGGCCTATGATCTAAGTCCTCCAAGAATATTGATAAATGCTGCGGACCCACGGTTATCTGATGTTTTACTTGAATTTTTAGACGGCACAAATACTTGGGGACAGAGGTGATACAGCTCTGCAGGATTTAACTTCCAGGCACACAGCTCCCCAAAAAATACATCCAGCACCAGGCCAGGACTTTGCTACCTGGTCATAGCACAGTCATCTCCCACCAAAAGGCGCTTGTGAGAAGAAGATGCATTTCCAGAGAGAAGAACCTGCATCATATCCGACCTGAGGTGCACAGATGTGAGAACACACTGGTATTTTTTCTGTGAAATCAGTTAATTCACTTGATGCTTTAACATCTCCTGGGTAGTTACAGGGGAGACTATAAATAAAAATAATAAAAAGAAAAAAAATTCCAAAAGGAGTTACAAAAATAAACTCCAACTTTACTGGGTTCTGAGATGCACCAGACACCAGACAGGCAGTATCAATGCCAGCAGAGATCAATACTCCCACAAAACAGTGCTATGCTATGCCTAGAAAGCAGAGGGAGCAGGAAGGGATATCTAACACAAAACCACCCAACTCTCTTCAAGAATAGCTGTGAGAGCAGCAGTGATGACTGTACCATCCGTACAAGTAATTACTGTCAGGACTCCATCTGGATCAAAAGTTTGGCGACTGTTTTACCAGCAGAAGAATCTCCAAGTTAAAACTGAATTTTGAGTTATGAGCCAGTACCTCCCTCTAATTCTCCTTTCTGTACAACCACAGCACTTAACTACGGATTTTTTGTTTGTTTGTTTTTTGTTCTTATCCTGCAGGAGAATTTTGATTCAACCAAGAAATTTAACTCAGAGGCACAAGTAATATTATTTTCACCGCAAACCATCCCACTTTTCATTTTTGAACTACTCTGTGGCAACCTTTTAGTGCTCCAAATAAATACAAATAAGATAAAAAGAAAGGCAAACACACAATCGAGGTTTCCCTCTCTCAGACAAGTAAGAAAAGAACAGAAGCAAACCCTGCACAGCTGTAAAGACAGGTTTTTTAAGTAAAAACATGGAGAATCAGGTTCAAGCTTTGCTCTGTTCCATTTCCTACTTTTTATAAAGTTCTTTACAGTGTACAAAACAGATCATACAGGAGGAGCTGATTAACTGTACTTTCTCACTGCTGCTTACCTTGCAATAACTCAGCTATGCAGAAATGTCCTCATRCACAGACTCGAAACTCAGCCTCCCTCAGTCCACAAGAATACCCGGAACAAACTAAATACTTTTTTTTTAGATGACATTTTCCCCAGCATCCACTGCTAGAATTGCCCTCTGGCAGAGAGGGAATATAAGAACCTCCTACTGATGAGCTCAAATGTCCAGCACTGTCCATCAGTGTACCTCCAGCAAAGCATCTAAGAACAGAGAAACAAGTGATTTCCCCTGTAATAATTTTCCAGCCTCCAGCAATTCATGGCTCCTCTGGGGAGAAAGAAATACCATGCAGGTCAGTTCCACCACAAGATCCCATTGAACTACATTCAAAAATTAAAATAAAATTCAAACAAGAAGTAGGCAGTACAAACCAAGGTCCAGAAAGTTTTCAGCTTTGAAGGGACTTTTATCACATTCGAAGTGTAAGGTCCTTATTCCTCCTTCTGCTCTAAAACYATTTTCAAGGCCAGAACTGCAGTAACCCTGTCCAGGAACAACCTGGAAACCRTGCACCATGGAGCCAAAGGAACAGGCTGCAGCTATTGAAGGAGTTTAGACAGCACATGGAAAGGGACCATTTTGCTTTTATATTTCCACTCCCCACACGGGGCTTGGTGTTTGGAGCGGCAGGTTTCAAACGAATATGTCAATACTGACCAAGAGAAGCTGGTTTTAATACAAAGCATTATTAATTGTTGCCTCTTTTTTTTTTTTTAATTAGCTCTTCCTCCTTGAAATTACAGCTGACTGCATTATTACATTTTAGGCAAAGTCTCTTTTTGGACACTGGGACAAGCCAAGTTCCGTGGAGTAAAAGTAAGTACTGCTACAGTTGCACCCGTAAAGGCTCTTCCTTATCATATTSGCGAGCTCAAACTGTAACTCAGGTTTCATCTTCACCCTGTAACACCAGTAACTCATCAACCACTTCCTGCTGAACCAGCCTCTGCCCGGCCAGTTCCGTCACACAGCTCCTGATGTCTCACACCCCAGTCACTCCCCTCTCCATCCCAGTTCCACGACATCAGTGTGCTCATTTTAGTGACTATTGCACTGAAGGCAAGCCCAGTGCAASAACATTGGATGATTAATACTTCCATAATATATTATGCAAAGAGTTAAAGATTAATACTGTTTTACAGGAGATGAAATTAAGGTGGAAAGACAAAATAAACACCATTCTGACAACGAGGTACAGGGTCAGCTGCAATTAAAAATTCCTGGCCTATCACTCAGCTACACACAGTTATTGCCATAAGACATGCAAACATGACTTAGGTCCTAAGAGATCAACTGCAAGGGACRAAAAGTAAACACCCACTCAAAGGTTTCATGATCAAGAAGAAGTAATAACTGATTAACCTAATACTAATTAGAAAGGTGAACAGAACCACTGCCTATTTCTGAGGAACCATGAGTAATTCTTCTTACGTACTGAGGACTTGATATTTCCTCATGCATCTCAACAACTCCTTCTTCACCCCTCTGGCATCRTTTTTTATTGAAATCATACCCCATCTCTGGTTCATCTAAAATTAAATCAAACAGGAAATAATGAACATGTGTGTCTGTAACAGACCCTTCAGTGCCTGAGGAGCACCAGCTGGAGTTAAAAGCAAGGTTGGAGCTTTTTGGGACCCAATTCCACCCTGTGTGAGCATCACTTGTACGAAAGGCTAATTTAAGAGGAAATTACATTGCTCACTGGCCAGCCCTGTGAAGAAGTCAGAATTTGGGTGACAGAGAGACAAATCTGAGACAGTACATAAGGGTGGGGGCCCATGCAACGTTGCTCATTTGTTTTTCAACCTCCTGCCAAGTTTCYGTGCAGATCGATAGCAATGAATCATATTCTGAGATGTCAGGTAAAACCTGGTCAGTGATCAATACAATACAGGAATACAGCATTCCTGAAAAGGATTTAGCAGGTTTGTGTTCAATTCTCATACAAAAAAAACCCCACCAACCTACTCTGTTTTCGTTTCACAGGCTGGTTTACTAACTATAACGGTATCCTACAGAGATGCTAAGATGGTGTGGCTTTTCCAGTAAAATAGGAATAATCTGGACTATCTTCTATTCTGATCAGAGAACTACCCAAGAAGTTGAAACACAGTCATTTATGTGGCACAAACAACCTTATCCGAGGACACGTATTCTCCTAGAAGGAAACAGCCAACGTCATAACACAAGCGGAAAAAATGCAGTGTCAGCATCATATTGTTTCCTGACCTGTTCTATATTAGGTAATGCGATATTTTCATCTGGGATACACCTAAACTGTGTCATTACCACAACACCTCACCTAAATATGGGAAGACGCCCACCCATGGTCTATTGCTGTTCCAAGGCRAAGGGAAGAGAAGGGCAGGATATTCTCCCAACAGCACTACCATCCTTYGTGGTTTTCTCGTGTCTTACCACAAACACAACACCTGAAACAAAGGATGTGCATTCAGACTAGGCCTGGAACAGAGTGTGAGCAGCTGAAGAAAAGCTGGGCTCAGTGGTGCCAAAATATGTAGTGAGAAGAAGCAGCAGGATTCAAATAGTAGTGGAAATACTACAAGGCCATTGTATCGGAGTGATCCATTACAAAGGATTAAGGAAGAAACCTCCCTGCGACCCTTGGCCTGAACTGACCATGGTATCACTTATCCCATTGACTGCAAAAATCCTGGCAGAGGGTCCCTTGGTGCTCTGCACTTGCAGTCAGCAGCCCCAGGACTGGGGAAATAGGGAATACAAAAAGAAACTGTTGAAACATTCTCGTTTACAGTACTGCACTGAAGACAAGTGACCCTATCTCAGAAGTGCATGAAAATCTCAAAAGAAAACTAAATTAGTTATTTCTAGCATGCAGGTCTGCCTCACTTTAATCTACTGTTGTATGACCTGGACAACAAAAGCACTACTGTGCTGCCAAACCTGAACACCACACATTAGGGAAAGCCAAAGTTTTAGCGAAATAATTTTGTGGGAGGCTGAGGGATTATGAAACCACTCCARTTTTGAGATCTTCCCAACAGTCCAAAAAAAACATGTAATGAATGTTAACTTTTCAATTGTCTGTAAAATAGATTTCTCAATGTACAGAACATACAAAAATGGATTATTTATGGAGACCATTTATGTAAACAATAACATGTGTTGTCTATAAACAAATAACAGCAGCTAAAAAGAGGAGTTTATTTTTAAAAAGTCCTGTCTCCTTGTCATTTTGACTTGTGCTCCAGAAATCCCATTTGCATGGCTTCCATGGTAACTCTGCAGTTCTGCTCATTTTTACAAAGAATGATCCAAAAGCCACAAAAAGAGCAGCCACTCGAGGCTTATGCTAAGGCCAGTCTCAAAAGCCATGAAGGAAAACAAAGGAAAAAAAGAGCAAAAGAAAACCAGCTAAGTCCAGGACCAGACAACTTTATATTGTTCGGCATCACCAGTGAAAACTCGAAGAACAAACAAGCTTTTAGAGTTATCTTAACAGAACAACAAACAAGCTTTTAGAGTCAATAATCTCTTCTCATGGTCAGTACACACAAATAGAGCCTCCTGCTAAGGTCCTGGTCATCTGTCACACATCTGAGAACACCAGCAGCAGGACAGTCTTATCACATAAGCAGAAGGACCATATCCTTCTGCTGGTCAGATTCAAACCCTACTTAAATGAAGGATATAAGATGGCTGATAAAACTCTGGGGCTTTGGAATGGGCTTTCAAAGATTAGTAGTGCCTGGGAGAAGCCCGTGGGAGATCCCTCATTTATGGCACACAGGAAGGTGAAAATGTCCTTGGCCACAGGTAAACTACAAGGAAGGTTACACTTCTGTGGCCTTTTATGTCTCTCCATTTAAACTASATAATTGTTTTAAATGGCCTCTCAGTTGCATGTTGGGTTCAAACCTTGGTCACTATGCTCAGATAGTAAATCAAATTCCTCAACCATGTTATTCTTAGCATGTGTTTTCGCATAATTATTTCTTTGGTAAAGACAACACTACCACAGACAGCCCTTCTGGCCAGAACACAAACACCACTTGCTTCTTTTTTCCAAAGAGGTGGTTCCTCCTTGACAGTTTTCCATGCAGGAATCACCTCAAAGGAGAGGAAAGCTTTAAAGGCAAGGTCACTGGAATTTACTGAAGGCACCCCAAGTTTAACGGCCCTATGTAATGGGAGCAGCACTAAATCACTTCCCAGCATTTTGACAAAGTTTAGTATAGAACTGTATTTATAATTCTTCTGTTAACAAAAACATAGCCAAGACTCCCAGGACACTGCTCCAAAACATACCATGTAGTAATTTATGCTCCCCCAGTCAGCCTTCCAGTGTTTGCTTATGAGAAATTCTATAGGAGGTTTTAGACATTACTAATTTGAACTTACAAAAACAACACTCAAAAAGGAGCCCAACCAGGAGCTATAGGGAGAAACACCTGCCAAAGGACTGTCATCATCTCACGGTGCCCCTATCAACATTTCTCCGGTGTGCCCAGGAGACAATTCATCAGACAAGTTATCAGCCTGCTGAGGAGTTCAGTGAAAGGCAATACTTTGGGGGCATCTCTATAACCAAGATATCAAAAACGGGAAAATCACTTCCAAACAACCATGTTGGTTAACAGCTGAAAAGTTTTTACATAACAAAAGCTTCTGGTCACAGTCAAAGTAGGCCAGACTCGAAATGAGATAGCTTTTAAAAGCTTTGGTAATTAGGCATTTCCTCCTCTCTGGAGGTTTTCATACAGTTGCAAACTGCCTCTTTAAATACTTTTAAAGCATTCTTGCCTTACAAAAAATAGTCCTGGATATTTTAGAAACCTCTGCTCTTTCAGTTGGTCTCCCTAGGATGCCTGGAGTTCAGCACGACATACAAGCAACTTCTGAGCAAACCAGCGCAGGAGCTGCCTCCTATCCACAAGCATTTACAGACAGCCRAGTGATTCCAAACCCCCAACCCCGTGGGATCTGCACACACTGGGGACAAAGGGAGCTCAACATACAGATCCAAGTAAAGAAGCCCTGGAGCACCTAMATGTACAGGTTACACACACTCACTATCACCAAGTCCCCACAAAATGGTTACAGAAATGGGGCTGAGAGTGTCCGTGCTCCATAAACRCCTGACGTGATCCTGACTACAGGACTGCCCTTTGGACACTGCACAACCAAACCTGAGGAGTTCGAGTTATTCTCAGCAGCCACCAAATTCAGCTGACAACAAAAGGATTTTAGCAAACTGATTTAACCAAATGCATTTACAAGGTTTCTTCCRTTGAATTTGAGTAGGCTGAATTCCATCCCAAGTCTTTCATCTTGGGTCAGCAGTCTGGCTAAAGTAAACCTGTCCGCAGCACAAGGAAAGAGTGAAGGGAAGGAGAAGAGACCAAATATTCTTCTAGTGGAGGTATCAAGAAAGCACACAGGAAATTTTTATTTTTAAGCTAATTTTACGTATAATCTAGGCTATTTCCTTGCATTTCTTCACAGCATCCACTAACAAGGCACTGGAGATAGTAAATCTTGAGTTTCATAGACTTTCCTTTGTTGTCTTTTTAATATCTGCACTTGTTAAAAAAAAAAAACCAACAAAACCCCACAAGTAGAAGAGCTACTATCAGAGAAGATAAAGAAAAGTGATTAACCACTCAAAAAACACTGTACTTCTTGAGAAACATGCTTGGGGCAAAATAAGCAAATCTTCAAAGGCTAGTTGGGCAATGGGTGGAAGTTTCCAAGGCCTGAACAAAGGGGGCTGTAACGTTATTAAAAAGTTTAATTTTGAGGGTGGCAACGCTAGAGAGCATGGGGCAGTGCAGAAGAAGCACCAATTCTGTTGCAAGTTTCTGAACTCCTGGTTAGCAGAGCTACTGCTGAACGTAAAACGAAGCAGGACCTGCAGATCTGTACCACAGCCTGAAAGGGGAGAAAGGAGGGAGGGAAGCAGCGGGGATCACATTTCAGCCCTTAAGCATCTCATCTCTTTGACCCTCTGCGTCTGATTCCAAGCTCAAATACAGTTCTGACGTCCAAGGTGTCACCCTATCTCCAATTAATCAAAGGAGAGTCCTGTTTAAGTAGCCCCTTCTCAGGAATCCCATGGCCTGGCTTGGAATTTGATCTCTGTCATAGCTGTCAACAGATCCACTTCTTGCTTCTCCCTTGCTTTTGTTTTTATCTGAGGCAGCTCAGTAAGCCTGAAAGGAAACATGCACGAACTAAGCAAGAGGATACTGGGGCTTTTTAACAGGAATGAWGCATTGCTTTGCCTACAGTGAGTAGGGACTGGCTCAGCAGTGCTGAGGACAGAACTGCTAAAAGCATGCTAAATGCTCTGAAGYTACCACTTAAAACCATGCATTATTCTTAAAAATTGAGGGAACACGAAGCTTAATTAAACCTGACATCAAAKAGCTACCAGGATCCATTTCATGAAGCCTAGTGTTTTCTGATTCGGGATGTTTTAATTGTTTACCAATCCATCAACAAACCTTSCCGCAGTGCCCCCACGAGCATAAAGAATCTGATCTTTAAACAAACTGCCTGGAGAGACCAGTTTGATAAGCAGTGAAGAAATAATTATGCCATTCAGAAATCAATTTATTCTCAGGCAGAAATGTATTGCAGCAATTATCTTAAATATGGGGTGAAGTCCATGCAAAATCACTGAGCCAGACTCTAACATAACCTTTTTTCAGTGGAGTATGAGAGAGCTGACAGTATTATCATCCCTGCATAAGGGATTAAGAGTGAGACTGACATATCTTTTTCAGTGACTTTTGATCAAAACATGTCTAACTGTGTTGAGGAAGGTCTCTCCTCCCCGATAGCTACAGCTTGGAAAAAACATCTTTAGGAAATCAATGCCCAGCCTTCTCAACACACACCTAACCTTTGTCCTGTCATTCACTGCCTCGCATCTTAGATAAACACCATTTCTTTCCTCGCAGGATACGCCCATCACAGGCCAACTGCTAAAACAAAACCTTCACAGCCTGAACTTAGGAGGATTATTTGAATTTTTTTTTCTGTACCAGAAAAGCAGGAACTCCCCCAGTTTTCCCCAAATAATCTTCCACCCAAAATATCTCAGGGTGATTCTAAATATGTACACTGTGCAAAGCACCACAGCACGTTGTGGTCTAATCYTGCAAAATGCCAAGGGCTTCCCGTAAGGGCTGAGTACCCTCAGCTCCCACCCATTCACAAGGGAACATGAGAAGAATAAATTYTACAGTTTAAACTGAGGGCTAAAAATCCACCCTACAGTAAATAAAATTATTAAAAAAAAAATCTGCAGGTTGATCACATCCTTAATCCGAATACGCAGCTGCACAAGTCAAGCAGGTGTACAAGAGGGGTGGGACTGGGTGGCAGTTGTGGGGGATATAACCCTGTTGTTTACAGTATGGAGTAAGTCAGGCTTAAAACAAACCARGAAATCCTCAGGTTCTCAGTCCTTGACAACATGGGAGAGAAACCCAGCTTTAGCTGTAAATGTTCAGCTCTGTACCTGCAACTCCCCTTTTGATGTTTCTGGTTATTTTAATTTGACTATTGAGTCAGAATCATCACAACAAAACAAAATAAGATTGAAAAAGGATAAAAAAGAAGGCGGCATTGATCCTAGAAATAATGTATTCAGGCCTGGCTATGGTCAACTACCGAAATTAATAAATTAGAAAAGRTTCACCCCCGCCTATCCCAAGTTCATCATAGTCCCAGTGTGAATCTGGGAGAGGAGCCCTCCTAATTAAAGGCCTGAGCAACATCAGAGGTCCAGTTGAGAGAAAAAGCAAAATAAAATGGAGCTGCCTACTGCAGTGAATTCTAACTAAGACTAAGTAGGAGGTTTGGTTGATGGCGTTTTTTTTTCTTTCTTTTTTTTGTTTTTAAACCAGTGAAGAAGGAGATGGCTGTGAATAAGGTTAGTGGTAGTCTTTCAGTTTGAATCTTTTGACTAATAATTCACTTCCTGAATCTTTTGACTAATAAACCTTTCACCTTGCACATCTCTCACAACAGCTCACAAAGCAGAAAGCCAAGACCTACAAAATGAGAACTATATGAAAGCACTAACCCACTTCCCCTCTCCTGACATCTGTCACTTGCAAGCACACACTTATCCAAACATACATTCAGCTGGCAACCAGTCTCCTTTTCTTAGCTGTCCACAGAGGAGAACATAATCCCACACTTTCACACACATTTTAACTATATTAGAATATTTCTTAACCATATTAGAATATTTCAGTTCTCTCTCCTAGTCCTCTATTTTTATTTGCAGTATTTTCATTCCCCTATTTCATTTCCCCAATGTAAACACACTCTGTTTTGTAAAAAAAACAAAGGAAAGGATTGACAGAAGACTATCTCATCAGCTCATATCTGAGAAAAAGCTTAGTAGCTTCTCCAACTTTACTTTGCTCTACTGTTTCTTTTGGGTGATGATTTTGCTTTTGTTTTTCTCTTACTTGATCATTATTTATTAGGTGATTAAGCGTGGAGAAATTGCTTTCATTTTACAGACGGCAAATTCAAGATATTAAAAATTTATGGGGTTTTTATAGCCAAGAACTCTTTGGATCTTGTGGATGCTTCACCTCTCATTTTTTTCATTCACCTTGCAGAATGTTAATGCACATGTAGTCTCTTTTCATCTCAAGGAGGCACAATGCATTTTGCACAGGGAAGTCTGGAAGCCAAAAAAACCCCCACTTCTTCTACAGTGATTGACATGGTGAAACTGTGAGCCCCTAACACAGCTACCTGAATGTACCCAGAAAGCAGCCTCTCCCCACTCCTGATCTCTCAAAGGATATCTGGTACAGTAGCACCAACCCACTGGGAAATAGAGAGTTAAATTTTTGTTAAAACAAGGCATTCCCCTCCACAAAGCTGATTCATGTGCTGAAAACCCAAAGCCAAGACACTGAGAGTGGGAAGCGGAATTACAGAACGTGCGTCAATGATTCTGGGTTCCCCTTTTCTCCTCTTGCTGAGTTACCGTAGCTTGCACGTTCTCAGGACACAAACTTGAATAACAGCAAGAAAGCCATTCTCTAAATCCACTGAGCTGAAGAACTGCCATCATTTTTGGTGGAATTTCCCTAATCAGCTGGTTCAGTGAGAAGAAAAAGGGCTACTGTGGCCTGTGAGGAACAAGACACTCTGCAGCATTTTAATAAGTTAAGCCATTAGAACTTGCTCAGCAGAAACGTCAAGAGGTTTTGTTTGCTTAAAAGGAAACAGTTAAAGTAGCTGTTACAGTATTTGCAGTGACTCTTTCCCCAGACTCAGAGCTATTAATGACTGTAATTCTGACTAGAGTGTGATTTAGCAATAGTCACGTTGACCCCGTACAGCGTATCATGGGACCATGCAGCTCCAACACACTCAGCAAATATTAACCTGGTTATTCCCGAGGACACAGAATTTTTATTTCTGTTTTTCAGGTGAGGAAACCAAGACTGGAAGAGCAGCAGAAGACAGAAAGAGAGAACTAGCTCTGGGAAACAGTGGTGTTCTCGCTGACGAAGCATCTGTTCATTAATAGAAATGTCATATTTTGATTGCAGGACAGCAATTTGCTTAAATCAGCCATGGTATTTCAGTGGGACTCTCATCGTGCATGGCTTGTGCAAACCAATACTAAAGGTCAGTGTACTTAACAGCTACATAAAGTTAACATTGTTTATTGAATGCTACTGGCCTGATGCGGTAAAAAAACCCACACAAATAAAGACACAAGGATTTGCTCAGGATGACCAGAAGTACAGCAAAAGCCTGTTTAGGGTGAAAGAGAATGAATGCCCTCAATTCTTTAAACAATACAGCACCAATGAATGTCTGCAATTCTGGTCAGAGCCAGTTCCTCATGTGCAGTAAAACTCTTCTTGAGGAAAAAATGGCTTCGTTTTCAGAAGGTTCCAGACCSAGAGTTTATATTCCTCTGCTGCTGTTTGAAAAACCCAGAGAAACAGAACAAAAATCTGACTCAGTGAAATGGAGAAAACAACACACCTGACATCACGCTCATCCTGTGAGTTTAAGGACCTTTGCCAAGCAGAATTAGTCTCTTTGCTTTCATTCTTTGCAGAGGTCCCTCCTAATTAGGTGATTTCAGGTAAATCTGCAACATTTGCTTTCTTATTCTCCCTGCACATTGGGAAGATGCACTATTAATTTCCCCACAGCTGTTACTGGGGGGTTTCCAAGTCATTCCCCTGCAGAAATGGAGACCTACCAATACAACTCTCCAGGAAACCTCCGACAACAATGCTAACGAAATGGAAGAAACACTCGTCTGGTACCCTACAGAAATTAACAAAAACATATTCATCAGACAAGATGAAAAGCTGCTTTCTAAAATTCTCTGACCTCCAAAGATAAAGAAACTATGAACAGGCAGCCACAAGAAAATTATAAMACATAGGCTCTGACAAGTGAGGTGGTTTAGCACCATTGGAGATAGAGATACTGACTGATGCTGACCTATTTTCCAGGCCTTTATTATCCATTCATACATGTGACTGGGAAAACAGATTAATAATGACACATAAGACAGAGGATCAGAAAACACCTTCGCCCATGACTAAGAAATGTCCTTTTATTAGAAATTTCTTGGTGAATGAAACTGAAAAAAGGCTGAATGAGGCACTACAGTTGAACATTAAACCTTATTTTCCAGTAGCACTTAGTTAAATGCTTTATTCCATGTTTGTACAAGGATCTGAAGATATAAACCTGTCACCAAGTATTAGAAACATTATTTCTCAAAAAATCTTAATGATGCAGGGGATGTAGAATGAGCACTTCCAGGAGGGAATATGCCTTTAAGGACAGCTCCTCAGTTACTTTTTTTTTTTCAATCTTTGTATGACTTCAACACAATTTGACTTGAAAAACCTTAATCACCAAAAGTGTCTGTAATAACAACTGGCTTGCTATTTTAAGAGAAGGTTATATCAGGGTTAGAAATGCCTGTATTCAAAACAATCTCTTTTTTTTTCCAATATCCATTCAGTTCCTTTGTTTAACTTGAACTTCTGAAGTTGTTCTTCCTCTGACACAGACTTTGGATTTGGTTTTCGATGACAGTACATGGCTCCACTTCCCCACCAAAGATACACAGATAATACTGACCAATGATAAAGTGTATCACAAGAAACCACGTCATGATTTATCAGATTCACTGGGATAACAGTCCACAATAGGTAACGTAAGAAGGCAGAACTACACCAGACAGTCTTAATGAGTGCTAGTAAACGCTCCTTTGTGTGACCCCACACCAATAAACAATTTGCCATTTGACATGTAATATATACAAAACTTCTAAAATACTTTAGAAATATTCTTTCTTGCAAATTACACTTCCCAGCAGAAAAACAAAGCACTCTCCAATAATAACAACTGTTAGAAATTATGCTCCTCAGTGTATACATTACTTACACACGAAGTACAAGTCTTCTTCTGAACTAAAGTCTTAAGATTTAATCCAAAGGCCACTGTAGCCAATCCAAACATCCCCCAATTTAATTGGGCTTTGCATCAAGCTGCTACACTGCAGTTGTGCGTGGCTGTAGCTCAGCACCAAGTCCTAAGGATCCTGTAAGCATTTACCATCACAAACAGCTCTGTCATGATGAAATGAGCGTTTGCCAAATCACTTCCCAGTGCCTGTCTAACTGCCCTGATTGCTTCTTGGCTCCCACCCTGCCCACTGCAGAGCACTCTGTTCCCAGCTGGATTTCAGGGTATGCAGTATTTTGCAGTATCAAGATCTACAAGTCCTAGCTGTTGATTCCCCATGATCTTAAATTCATTTTTCATGTGCTTGACACCTACAGTTTCATTTCCAATTGGGACTGCCAGAAAGCAAAGTCTGAAACGAGGAACATCCCCAGCAAGCTGATTTTCTAAACACATACCCCAAATAAAAACAAACAAAATGCAAACATTAAAATTCAAATAAAGTAAAACTATTTTCTCACAATTTTAAGAGTCTTTTGTCTCCAGGATGAATTAATAACCTTAATGTTTTCAGTTTACATTTTTATAATTCAAAACATTTTGCTTTTGTTTGGCAAGCTTTACACATCCAATTCAGTAAGCCATCAGTCACATCCAGGCTGGGGCTTCCTAGCAGGTGGCTGTCCTTACTTGCATTACTTAAATTCTCCTCCATTGACCTGAACATCACATGAAATGATACTAAAGCAATTTTACAAACGGAAAATTGTAAGGAGAACAATCCAAAATTCACGGGGTTCTTTTTGTGTCTACTCCAAGACATTCAAATGGTTGTAGCAGAGCTTTTTAAACAGCCAAGCAAATATTCTGCAGGCAAACTGGCCGTATTAAGTACGGCTAAAATGGACTGATTCAAGAAAACTGCTGCTAGCACAGAGTGGAGGCTCTCTTTGCACATTAGCAAAAGTCTCAACAGAGCAAACTACATTAATGTGCATTAGTTTGAGAGTTTAGAACAAACATCTACAGTTCCTCAAAAAACAAACCAGACCAAAAAAAAACCTAATTTCACTTCTATTTTCTCTCTTGCACTCAAAACCTAAAGCAGAGCTCTTGCTATGCTGTTGGTGACCCCACACCCGTGGCCGTGGCTCTGCAGGCAGGGCAGGCTAACAGGGTATCGGTGTCACAGTTTACTATCACCGAGATGACTACATGTGTAAGAAGCACATTCTTCCCATCCCTGCACTTACTCCATAAGGAAACCAGAAAGGGCACCAGGCCAAAGTCTGGTAGTTAAGCAGACACACTATCGGGTTTCCCACATTCAAAAATCTTGCTGCCAGGGAAGCATGAAAACTGCTTCCTCCAGGCTGGGTGGCAGACAGAAAATTAAGCAAAACCTAGGCAAGACCAACACTCCGCTGAGCTGCACCGGGCTTTTAAGATTTTTATCTAGCTGGAGTCCAGCTCTCAAAACACAGGAGTTTCCTCTTATCACCCAACAGCTCTTTCATTTTCAGCTTCAGCTCTTTTATCGCTGTTCCCTGACAGAGCTTTATCTCAAATCATCCCTTTGTGAAAGCCATAAGATCTCCTGCGCAGTTTTTATCTATCTGCAAGCACACATATGAAGGTTGTGCCCACTGCAGCCTTTCTCCCAGCATCTCAGCTAAACTGTTTCCAGTGACAAGCTCGGAGTAGCACTGATAGAAAGAAAACCTCCCACACTCTAACACATACCTCCTGCTCTGGCAGGTTCACTCCCAGTTCCTCCAGGGCACAGAACAACTTTAGGTACTTCCTGATATGACAAAGGAGGGAACCTAGTTTGACATATCCAGGTGATTTCTGATGTGGGGTGTATTGTGCAGATTTCAGTGTTTAGGGTGAAGGTGTTACAACGATTTAGCAGCAGCAGCAAACCAGACTGAGTCAAAAATTGGTTTCCTGATCCCACACCAGCGAGCTCAGCAGGTCAGCCCTGATGGAAAGGTCACTTTTCAAAACAACCAGGTCTGGCCCTTGTGCAAGAAGCCAAGAGACAGAGCAGGGAGACTGTGACACCGAGTTCAGACAAGGTCCACACTTGGGGGAAACATCCCTGCCCAGTGCACAAGCAAGGCAAGTTGAGGGTGGCTGCTCAGTCCATGCCTGATGTTCCACACAGAAAGCAAAACAATCCTGAACGTCCAACACACATCTCACAGGAAACATCAGCTGTGTGTATACCAAAGCTCTGTAAAGTAATGAAAGAATTACAAGACAAGGGCTGAAATCTTTATTTAATGACATTTCTCTGCAAAAGAGCTCATTTACTTGATGTCCCTGGTATTCATTGCTGCATAACAACTTGGTAATGGCATGTCCCGCTGCTACCATACATAGCACATGAATGTGCTGGTAAACAACTAGCTCAAGTTGGAGAATTCAATATGAAAATTGTGAGTTATTTTTATGCACATGGCTGTTTTGGCTACTTCTGAAAGTAGCACAAATTTTGTGCTCTCTGGCCCCTAAGGCAGGATCCATTAGTTACCCATTTCATGTTTATAYAGAATCCAGACAGAAGGACACACACTGGCTATAAGACCAGAGGGAACAAAACTGATTAATAATGTAATCCTACCAGCCCTGATAACATGCAATATGCTACTCCCTTGTTTAAAAAGGACCTTTCTTTCACTCTACAGAAAAATATTCCCTGAGCAGCCAAATATGTGGATGTATATACAATTGCAGTGGCGATCCCAAAAACCTGAACTGAAGCCAACACAGAGCATGCTGGCAACTCTCATTCCCCACTGTAAGACAGTCCTGTCTGAAATGCCTCCAGAYTCCTGCCTCCTACCTGCTTAGGTCACTGTCTGTACCATGGATGAGCAGCTACACCAAAACACCCAGCTCACACACATTTGAGGACCCAGTGCAAAGTCTGACAAGCCAAAGGAAAGCTTCATATCAATTTCAGTGGAAGCTGGGTCTAAAAAAGGATTCAACAACAGGTTTAGTTTAAACTTATCTGAACTTGGCCAGTAAGAATTCAACCAGCAGGCCTCAAACCCACTGATGTTCTGCAAAGAACTTTTGTCACGTACTGTTGAGTCTCCTCTGGTCCAGCAAATAAGCTGTTGTTAAAAATAACACCTCCTTGCAAATACCTTTTTCCCCACATAAGCTGTTGTGCCACCACCAGAACGTGAAATGACAATAGGTGGCCCATTCAGTCACAGTCTGTTTGCACGAGGCCAACTTCAATGGACTGCTTCAATACAAAGGAGACCAGTGCTTGTATAAGGAAAGATAAGAGATTATTTATCCCAAAACTTAGTCCTGATGCTGTTCTGTAGGCTACCAGGTTTGTCCTATTAATAATTTCYATACAACATCTAGGCAGAAATACTTGCAAAAGAGCACTACAGAATATTTCCCTTCGGTTGCTATCGAATTGTGGACACATCCTATGCCTCCAAACAAATCTTGCTCCAGTGTGGTCATAACGTACATCCTGACCCAACAAAAGGAATCCCAGTGAAGAATCCAGTGCTGGAGAACATCACTGGTGTTTTAACAGGCACTGGGTCCCAAGGAATGCAGTTGCTTCAGCTGCACGGATGTCACACAAGCCTCTGTTTAAATACTGCAAAGTGGTAATCTCCTGCTTTTGCTACTTTGAAACTGAGGAGGCAAAGGAAAATATTTGAATGTGCAGTCCTGAGGTCAGAGCTGAAGTTTGATTTGGGTTGGTTTGGATTAAGGAGAAACGTCCAAGAACAACTCACTGATTTACTTTATTTCAGGACTTGGCACACAGCTTGGACCAAGTTCAAAATCCAATGACACCGTGCCAGAAAATGCTACGGAAAGAGCAGAGATAGGAGACATCTGGACTGTGTTAGAAACTTAGAGCCATAAAGTCCTTTAAAAATATTCACTGCTCATGTTGGGACTTCTCTTGTTTTTGTTTCAAACAATCAAAATGTTAAAACTGTGTTTCAAATTAAAAGCGAAAAAAAAAAACAACCCAAAGCCTCCCCTCCCCCAAGAAGGGCAGCCTAAGCCAATTACAAAAGTAAAAACAAGATTATTTTAATGATCTCAGAAGAAAAATGAACGCTCCTACAGTGAAAGCAGTAATTCCCAACAGCAGTGCATCATTGCTCCCACAGTGAAAGTGATAATTTTTAATATTAGGGCATCACTGCAAACTTCTCACGCAAGTAGGATGGCAAATAGTGTCCTATAAAAACATTGCCTCTGATCATTTAGTATTTCTGCTTTGACACATTGTTTTAGCCTACCCAAGGCACACTGAAAACAGTGGCATTACCCAAAAAACTTCTTGTGGTCTGGGTTCTAGGATGTAACTGGAAAAAATATTTTTAAATGGTCATTTAATTGTTTCCATCTTAATTCCATGCATTTGGMAGCAGTCATCACTTTACAGTTCCTTAAATGCAATGTAATCAGTTGTGTACTCCATTTCCAGAAAGGCCCTTACAAAAATGAATGGAGATGGATTTGGGAAAAGCATCCACTATTGTGGGTCTTTGTCATTTATTACAAAAGTAGGAGAAATACAGGAAAAATTATGCACACAGCTCTATCAGAAAATCGAGCAGTTTTATAAATGAATTTGTCTCAAAAATTCCAGTTGATGCTGCCTAATTGATTAACCCTTGAAATAAATMATCTCTGAACGGGGAGCAGGCAGGGCTCCCAAGCCCTTTGCCCGGAGGGCTGAGTCTGTGGCAGAGCTGGAGGAACACAGGAACTCCCAGCCCCACTGTCCCTGCCGAGCTGCCCATCCCCACGGGGAAGGACACTCTAACTGTGGCATTTTACCTRCCTGAAGTAAATCAACCATTTTGCTTTTATTCAACACTTTCCTCACCTGCAGCTTTCCCAAGTGGAGTTGCCTGACAGCAGACGCCAGTGAAGTGCTGGGATCCACAGCACACAACACAAGACTGCACCTCCGCTGACTGCAGAGAGCTCCTCTTTTCCCTCTTCCCTSTCTGAGGATGAGGTGACTCGGCAGACCAAGGTCTGTAACAGTGCTRAGACCTTTTAAGATCCCACAAAACATGGTTCAGGCTAGCAGAAAAGGAATTCCTCTGCACAAAAACTGCATTTCCCAAAGCCTGCAGCATGTGAAGAATCCATTTTAGCTTAAAAAATATTTTTCATTAAAAGGCAAGGCAATTCTAGCCAAACCTGTCTTCCAATACAAGTTCAAGCAGGACACTTAAGAGCAAATAACAAGCAAAAGCAGAGTACCAAGAGAAGAGTGTGCACAGCTGAATTCAAGACTATGACCAAAGYTGAGGCTCAAATATAATTCAAACAGGTTTGAGTGGCAAGTCCTTAAACTATTCTCCAACAGTGAAAAGATGGATTTCATCTAAAAACACGCCACCTKTAACTTGTCGGGAATACATTAAAAAAAAAAAAAAGCCAGCCAGTACTTCATTTATTCCATAGTCTTGATTATTTATACCAATTAATAGGACATAGTATCCCATTCTTCCAAGTACATGCCTTGGCACAGCAAGGACTATTCTGCATTCAGCAACATGCATCATTTCCGGCAGCCCAGCTCCAGGAATAGAAAACCAAGGCAAGCAAGACAGGCAGATAAACAAATCATTCGGATACCTGAAAACCCTGGAGATACTGTAGCTATTGTCATTTTACACCTAAGCTCCTCTGAGGCATTCTGACAGTGCCAAACATAGATGAAAATAAAAAATTAATGGGCTTCTTGGAAGTGAAAAGAATTCACAGAATTATGCTCATAAGCAAAGCAAACAATCCAGAGACTAAATCCCGCAAAGGACATTTTTGCCTGCACTGAACACTGCCCCATTCAACACAGCACACTGTGTTGACTGCAGTACATTTGTTCAGTGCTCAATGACACACCTCATTGAAGATTATCAGTTGTGTCATCTGCAAATTCTTTGGTGTTTCAAGGGTCTGATGCTGCTTCYACCGTTTGTAGTCATTTGCACCGACTTCTAAACTTCTACCAAACCTGTACCACAGCATTTCACTTGCAGTGCAGGAGACAAAATTGTTAGCTCTCATTCAAAATATTTTATTTCAAAAGACAAAGAGTAACAGGAGTACAGAAATGACAGAAAAAATACCTGCTAAAGACTGCACTTTAGAGTGACATCTCTGCTACCAATTAACCTCAGCACTGATGGTCCTGCAAAGACATTGAGGCAGGAAAGTCCTCCCAACCCAATGGAGCTGGGCCAAATACAAAATCGTCTTCCCCAACATCCAACAACAAACAAACCCCTTCTACTGCAGATAATATTCCCCTCCTACTTCCCCATAACAACTCATAAAGCCAAATAAAGCCAAATCAAGGAGGACAGACGCAGGCCTGAGCCATAAAATCCAGATTTCATTTCCTATCACTCCCCTCCCCCAGGAGCTCAGGGGTGTTTAGATTCTGGGCTGTGGTTTAAGTCCATCTGTGTTCTTCAAGTATAAACATCTTCATTGAAACCAGACTCATCCTGCACAGCCATTCATTTAGTGAGCTCATCTGTGAGAGACATGGGCTGGCACATTTCTATGACAACCAAAAAAAAAAAAAAACCAGCTTGGCACAAATTAAACAGCTTTTTAAATCCTTCCTATTGTTCCTGAGGCTGCTTTCTTTCCTCTAGCATCTATAGTTATCTTGGGTATATTGCCCAGAACATCAACTCTCCCTAAAATGGTTCTCTTTCCATAGGGAAACAGAAGCATTTTGTAAGATTTCCATGTGAGGAGGAATGCTCAAAGAATAAAAGAATCAGAGAGAATACTGTCCTACCAGTTCTCGACTGAACTAGACATACATATACACCCTAAACACACAGTTCAAAGAGGGACCTAAAAGCCTGAAGAAGTGTTCCCCCCMAAAAAAATCCTCTCTTTAAAAATTAGTCCAAGTAGCTTGTTTTCTTTAAATATCTTGCTGTGGGTTAACTCTTGAGAACAAGTTTCTTTCCCTTGCTGGATCTCAAGATGGCTTTCTGCTTTTACATTAAGCCATCCTAGACATAGGCTTCAGCTCAAGCAACTCATACACTTTCTTAAATCACTACTTATTTAAAATAAGTCCACACACTAAACCAATTCAGTGTCAGAAAAATAAAGCAGCACTTTCTCTGATACACACTGCCAGTCAATGCACAATTCACATTGTCCTTATGTTTGTTACTCCATCCCCTCAAATCACTCACTGGCAGCTTACACAATTCATTAATTATAAGTAGTTAGGATTGTTTTTACTAGTATGGCAGAGATGCCAAATCACTCTTAGTGATTCCCAACAAGAGAGAAAGACGCTATGAGTAAAAACAATGGAATGGACTCCCAGGATCYAGACATGCCAAGCCACAAATACAATGCCAGAAGAATAATTGCATTTGTTCTCCTCTCATATTCTCCACCTTAGTTTTTTGAGATTCACTCTCAAGCCAGACTTTGCTGAAAGAGGCAACCTGCTGTGGCTTCCACAAGAGATGTGTTCACAACCCCTCAAGTCATGTGATCAAAGAAATAATAAATCACAGGAATAAAGAGACCGATTTTTTTTCAGTCACAGAAACCTCAAGTGCAACTTTGTCTACTATGGTCAATCCTTTCTCCTGGCATTATCAGAGGTTTCCCAGTCACAGATAGACTGCACCCATCACCTCAATGATTTTCATCGCAACAGTGTTTTGACTTGATCTTTTACTCACAAGTCATCTTCTTTAATTTGCTTCAGACATTTTTCCACATACGATTCAGAGTAGTGATACACTGCCAGGCAAAGTACTGAAATGTTCCCAAAGGCATAGATGAAGGAAAACTCAGTTATTAGTGGATATAAAAGGTACTACTTATTTCTTAACCAGCCTGCCACAGATGAAGAGCACAGCTATCACACTATGGCTGTTCATGGCAGGTGTGAGCTTGAGTCATGCTACTGAAACCACTGTGACCTGCTGGGGGAACTGGATGCTAGAAAGACAGGAAGTGCCCAAGTCCAGCCCTAAGGTCTCACCAATACTACCAAACCTCTAGATACCACTAGCACATAAAGCCACCGGAAAGGACATTTCCTCTCACTGACCAGCTCTGCTTGGCCAACAATCAAAAGATCTAAGATACAACCTTTACACTCAGAACTTCAATCCATATGCATGACTCTCTATTTTGACTAATTTCTGGTCCAAAAAGTRAGAAAAGTGTATCTTTTTCTTTTTCACAAGTAGCTATGTAAGTGTTAAACTGTATTTTTCTGTGCAATATTTGCCATGCCATAAAACTAATAAAAATTCAGGCTGAAGCATTGCCTAAGAGGCCATGTGATAAACTAYGGCAAATGCCACATTCTGTACTAGCTCTCACCTGAGCCTGGAATGGGCAAGACAGTGAGAAATAGTGGCACTTGGGGAAAACCAGAACTAGGGTACATCTGATTCTGAAAACTGTGATATCACACACAGCAAGGCTGATTTCCATAARTGCAGCACATTCTCTTCTCCAGTTTAAATCTGCAAACGGTGGGCTGCACTGTTTATTTTCTGCTGCCTACACATGGCATCAGATCCACCCACCAGGAACACATTACTGTCTGCAGGAGACAAGCACCCATCCATTCCAGAACGTGCCACACAGTATTGTTGCATTCCCAGCTCTCTGCAGGGGTATCCTATGCCACATCCTCTCTCTCGAATATAAAGAAATGCCTCTACTCCTGACCGGTGCAGTGGTTGCAGATGGTGATCAGCTACAAACAGGAACCATCCACCCTTCTGCAGCACTGCACTGAAGAATCCAGCAGCAAACAGTTCCCTTCTCATCTCCACTACTCACTTCAGGGCACTCAAAAATCCACATCTTTATACAGCTGTCTGTCCCCACAGCTGATAATATGGAAAATGAAAATTCAAGCTGCGTGGCAACAGGTTTAATACAGGGCAATATCATGGACAACACACACAATCTCTTTTTACAACGGTCAAGATTTACTTGCAACCAAAGAGATCCTGTTTTTTCCTACACAGATGAGACTTTCAGTTCCCTGATGAGGAAATGAAGTGATGTGACATTAAGCAGCTCATGAATCTCTTCAATTAATGCATTCTGCACAAGGGAGACTTCCAGGGAATTATCTGCAACCACAGCAGTGCCTCATTCCCATCGCCGCGTCCCTGAGAATGAGTCACTCCAATTCCCATATTCTTGCCGCAGGCAGAGAGCTAAGGACTATTCCCTGTCTTCGTCAGGCAAATGGCTGGAATCAAACACTGAAACTACTTGCACAAAACTTTAATTAAGGTTACCTTATTTTCTGCAACTATGTGASTATATTTACCATCAGCTCCCCACTCCTTACATTGATTATGGTTTATGATAGAGGAGTTAACACTTCTATCCCACCACGTTCAGGGAACAGCTGAATAATGTGCCACACAACTATGCAGAGGATGGCAAAGAGAAAAAGGACAGCTCTAAGATAGGTGGAAAGCCTTACCGCTCTCTGTCATATGAAGGGTCAGGAAGGTCAGCTTTGCCTGCAACAGGGCACTCSCAAGCCACCAAACTCTTTATTGCAAAGCCATGCCAATTTACAAGAGGTTTTATCAATATTAAACTGGTTTGGAGAATATAGGGATGTGACTGTGGCTGGTTTTACACATTTAGGAATACTGCAATTTTAATTTAAAAAAAAAAAAAAAATCCCCAGAAGAGGCACAAAATCTGTGTTACAAGCATTTACAAAATTGAGAAAGCTTTTGCTGAATACAGCTAGTAGTCTGTGTTTCATGTGATTTGCAAACTAGAAACACTGGAATTTTAGGCCAGGAGGGTGTCATTGACTAATGGGGGTTCTCCCTTCCCTCTGGAGTGCAGGTTTATAGAAGAGTAAGATCATGTTCTCCAGGCAAGTTTATATGAAATGATTTATCTCTAGCCAGCTGCAGTCAGACATCTGCTTGTTTTTATTTCACTAYAGAGAGATTCACGCCCCCCCTCTTATCTCCAAAGGCAGCCAAGATTATATCCAATCGTAAAGACAAACCTCCAGCAATTATCGAAACTAAAACTTAAGAAGTCAAATAAATTACACAGAGGCCACAGATGCACCTAAGCCCCACCTAAGGCACTCCTAGGCTGAAGAAGTYCTGTTTCATGAACAGCCTCTTGACTTTAAGGCAGAGACATCACCTCTGTATCCCATGGTTTACACAGTGATCTGCCCAAATACATGAAGGTATTTCTTTGTTTTGAGAATCCCTCACACATTCCACATGGGATCATACAGACAGTCCTCATGTGGTCAAATGAAGTTTGTGAACCCATGCCTTTATGGCTTTTCCATATTAATCTGCACTCTGGGCACATATCCAATTAAAGCCTCACGTATAGATCACTAGGTTACTAACTGGCTTGCATACTGGGGGGAAGGGAAATAACAAGCTCATGACTGCACAATTTAACACTGCCTCTGCTTTCACTTTTACATGCACAAGCCTTTTTTAATCTAGTCTTACCATAAATAAAGAGTAATGACGCTCGCTGAAGAGCAGCTCGGGTCCCTGCATGCTGGAACACACAGTAGCTAATGCAGAATGCATTTACAGTAAGCCTAACTCCAGTGCAAAGCAGACAAGGTCTTTTCACAAACACACCACAAAAACAGGAAGCAAAGGGGGAAACTTCACAGTGTTTGGAAACAGCAGAGCATTGTTTGTACACRTTTTTCATACAATTCCAAAATAAAAAAATGGGTAACATGAAATCTGAGCACAGCGAGAGCCTTAGATCAGACACAAAGGTCTCAAGACAGCAGCGCTCAGAAGATCTCCAGGTACAGACTGTACAGGCAGGAAGATGCACAGGGTAAGTTTGTTCTCTTATTTCTGCTAAGAAAATCTGACAAGTAGAGACACAACCTCCTGAACCCCTGACGTTAAACCTAGATAACATTACACAGCACTACATCCTTATCTCAATTAAAGCGGGTATGATAAAGGAAGAGGCATTAGGAAACACATAACCCACCAAACATAAACATTTCCTTTATTTTTTAACTGTGTTCAAAAGGGAAGATACAACGGCATAGGCCTCACACACTGTGGGCCATCGCTACCCCATGTGAAGAAGCTGCACTATGGACAACATCCCTTCCAGATGAGTCAAAATGTTCCAGTCACAAGCACACTGCAGTCACCAATTGAGAGACTTCCCTTTTCAGCTGGAGCACACAGATCCATTCAACCTCTAGCTTGAAGCTGTTTTGTTTAATTTTTTCCTCTCATCACCTCCCTTCATTCCTTTCTCCCTTCAAGCCCACTGAGTCTTCGCTGTAGTACGACATACACACAACATATATATAATGCAGGTAGTTAGTGCTGCCTTGATCCCRACTCCTCCCAGGTTTAAAACTGACCAACCTACACTCCAGTCCAGGCATAAAGCAGCAGAGGACTGGTCCTGTATTTGGGTAAGCACCAGAGGGCTCAGTACTTTCCCATGTTGTCTATCTCCACAAGGGAGCAGCTTGATACACGGTCAACTCCCACGACACATTATTTGATTTCACCATATTTAAAGTACATTAGCCAACCCAAGTCACCAGGGATGTCTGAAATAACTTACGATAAATCAGGAGATTAATTTCAAGGAAGGCAGTGACATAGCACCAAAAGAAGTGCACCCTAGTCTTAGGAAAGAAGCCACTAGCAATATTTCTCAATGTCAACAAATTTTTCAGCATTAACACAAGAGCAAGAAGACACTGCAGTCTTCAGGCAAATGCTGGGCTCCAAAGGCTAAGTGGTTACCTAGAAGGGGTATGTCAATATTTAATACCAAAGTGCATGTCCGGTCCTGCATATTTCATTTAATTTCAAGCTATTCCAGCTTTATTTCCTGTTTCATTCACAGCAATCACAAAAGATGAATTATCCAACCTTAGAAAATGTGTTTTCAGTCAGATGAGACATGTTGACCATGCGCCTACTTTCACCTTCAGTAACAAAGTTCTGTGCCAACACAAGTTTCATGCTTGCTTCAATGTCCACATTATTTGATTGCAAAGTAGATGGGATTTTCAGTGCCAAGACTCCACTCAARCCATTTGCTCCTCTGGGAGAGGAAGGGCCTGTCCTGTGGCTCTGGATGTCAGGCTACTTTTTAGTTACAAATTAAAAAACTTTCCTCAAAAGTAACCCTAACAGCAGCGACAAAAAAAAAAAAAATAAAAAAAAAGAAGAAAAAACCTGGAGAATCTGAAAGAACCATGAAGAGTTGAAAGAAAAACTAAAGTAATGACTAATAATTTGCACTTGCATAATATCTTTCATCAGCGCTCTTCACTTCCATATAGGGGCTGCATTTCATAACAAACATGATTGGGAATACTACTTCGAGCCCTTGCTACACAGCTGGAGTGGCTATTCCTTTAGTAAGGAATAGCTGAAGAATTACCAGTGTTCCTGCACTGAAAGAATAAGCTGAAGCTCCTTTTCCGATTCAATAATTGTGCTACTATAACCTATTTACTAAAGGCAGAAGTTTACAGCAATTGCATAGATTTTCTCCTGGTTTAAACAATGACTGAATGACATCTGTAACATGACGCTGTTTTCTCTTCCTCCAGACACCCAAATAAACCTCTCTGTTCTACGTTACTGTTGGATAAGGAACACAACTGCTTCATTGAACACGATTAATCTTCCCCAAGGAATCAACAGGTACTCAAACCACGGGCATTGCACTACTGAGCAGTAAGACAAGGACACAGACGGATCTCATTCAACGCAGTCCATCGAAGGAGATGGAAATCTCTGCTGYGAAAGTAAATGCTGTTCTTCAAGAATCACTGGGTCCTTCACAGTTTCGTTCCCCTCCTCCCACCCTCTTTCTCAGAGCCAAGACACTGAGCAAACTGTTCAGATGACAGAACACACCACAGCAATCGTCAGAGCACCGCGGAGCCAGCGCGTTCAAGGCGGGCACACGCGACTCTCCAGCACCGACATCCAGTGCCCTGCCTGGCACYGTGACAGCCAGGGCAAAGAAACCTCCCCTTGTGCAACCACCCCTTCAAGCTGCCAGGAACAACTCAACACTCAGATGCCCAACTACAATAACTGCATAGCCACCAGGAAAAAAAATCTGCAGGACTGCATTATCTTACACCAATGGCTCACAGATCCACTACTGAAGAGTCCACATAACGTTCTACTTTCAGTTTTCTTACAGCTTACATTGTACCAGAGAGAAACGTGGCGTTTTGAGATGCCTCTGCAATCGTATTCTTCTCAAGGGATTCCTAAATTTAAAAGCTCAGCATCAAAAAGTTTGTATAGTAAATCCAGGGTTTGAGAAGGGAGAGAGAACTGCCAATCTTTTCACAAAAAAGGATCGCAACACCCTGCTTCCTTAACAATTTTGCAAGCTCATTCTCATCCTGAAAATTTCAGTGCAGTCAAGGCTTCCCTGACTTACTCTTTATTTCTGAATTCAATCTTAACAGCCTCTAAAGCGAAAGCAAAGTGGTAGGTTGTCAGAAGTGACTATTAGGAGAATACACAAAGCACACACGCTGCAGAAAGCAAGAGACTTGAACTGATTGGCACCTGGCTCCCCGGCAGATATTTTCTTTGCAGCAAGATTGAAGGGTAGTAAGAAGAGCACGACACTCTGGGCCACGTTCTGCTGTCAGTCACTCTCCCACGCTTCCCCTCATTTTTAATGACATTTACAACCATTAAGAAAATGAATAGCCATCAAAATCGGGAGGGAAGATGCAGCACAGCAGACAAAGGAAAGGAACATCATCTCTGCTCCAGCTCCCACCAGTGATTTATCAGGAGCATTAGGGCAAGGCACAACTGATCCTTGGGGTCCAACCACCTTAGACCCTCCAGAGTGAACCACAGATTCACACACCAACTGAGAAAGAACTGCAAACTAAGCATGAACAGTGGCAGACATGTCTGATTTACATTTGTCTCTTTGTTTTCACCACATATAAAAATACTGACTATGAAGCACTTTGACACAGTTGAAGCACAGTGAAGTTGAAACCCAACGACTAGGAGAATGAAGACATTATACTGTCATCCAAAAATAATTTTTTTCTGACTGTTTTAATGGTGAAAAATAATCCCTCTTCTTTTTTGTTCACAGGTCAAACAGACATTCATATTTGTGGAAAAAACCTACACACCCTTAGTATTTTGATTAAAAAGTTGGAGTCCACTTGGCAAGTTTCAAAAGCATTTTTTTTAAAAGCAGTTTCTACTTTACTATTCATAGTGCCCATCCCTGAAAATGGGTAACAAACTCACTCAGGTTTATTCTAGACAGCAAAAACACAGCCTGCTCACAATATGCACTAATTGTATTACAGTAGCAATAAAAAAAACTCTGTGGTACAACAGAACCCCATTACAACAGGAACCAGCCATGGTAAGAGACACTTGCCAATCCCAAAAGCTGATATTCAAATAGCCAAAACAGACAAAGACTGGGAAGAAAAAAAACATAGCAATATCACAGCTTCACCATTGAGAAGTATCTGCTCTGTTCAAAACATACCGTGAGAACGCACCACAGGGTACCTTTAGGAGATTTAGGGGAATAAAAAGGTTTTCTTTTAAAAATTTTCCAAACTGTCTACCTCAAATGCAGTTACCTAATGTTGCATAGTTAATGTTAATTGTCCATACATAAATAAAGAATGAGGCCACTTTTTTGTTCACACAATTCTTGCCTTACCTTTGGGTCAACATCATCAGAAATCTCATCCATAAAATTATGCACAGACATGCGTACACCTCAAAATATGTACAACTTATTTCTAAGAAAAAAATATTTCTGATTCTCATTTGCTAATACAGTTTCTCTTTAGGCCTAAGAAAAATATTATGCAAAATATAAATATAAAATAATTATATATGGGAGTACAATTATCTATTCTCAACAAAACCCTCTGATTTAGCTTAATCTCAGCTTTCTTAAGGCAACACATTGTACCACATGTGGCATCTTTGAAAACAAAATCTTACAAAACCTAAATCCACTTCTGTGTGCTTGTAAGGCTTGAGTTTTAAATTTTTCAAAAGGAGAAAAAGATTTAATTTTATTCAGCCTTTCTTTAAGCACTGGAAATCCAAGAAAGGTTCTTTAGTGACAGTGCCAAGCATTTGACATTCCCATTCTTAATTATCAAGAAATTAGCAAACTGCAGTTTAAGAAGCATTGGATATTCATTTTTCAGTCTTTTTTTTTTTTGAAGTCCTGGTTATTACCCTTTTAATCAACGAAAGCAATTATTCCTTTTAAATTTTTCATCCAATGAGAAAATCACACAATCCCTCACTTGCAGGAACAAGAACTTTAGGGAAACTGCAGCATACTTTGAAAAGTGCAAAAGCTCTCATCCCTGAAACAAGTCGTAATTCTGAACAGACAAGGGACAGAGGTGCTCTAAGGGCCCTGAAAGGCCTTACCCCATTTTAAGCCTCACACTTTGCAGCTGCCTCCAAAGTGAAAATGGCCTCAGGTGCAAAGATCAAGCAAGTCAACAGCAGAAGCAGCAGCACCTTCTTCCTGCACCTTCAAGGAACTGGGGGCAGCTGCCCCTGTAGAGGATCCACCCTCATGCAAACTTCAGCCAGGACCACATACCACAGCAGCATTTCAGCACATTTCAAGACCAAATGGGGGAAAAAAAAGAGATCAACTTCCAGCAAGCAGCATTTTTTTATTAATAAAACTCTATTGTCTGAGGAAGGGAGACAGGAGGGAGCTGGCACATGCCCCATGGAGCAGTGGTGTTGGCTGGCAGGAGCTTTCTGAGAATTCTGAATGAGGAGGTTTTCCCCACAGATGAAAGTCATGTCCCAAACTCACTTTCCACCAGGACGGTGTTCTATAAATGTCGGCATAAAATGGGTGAAACAGCAGCAGCTTCTACACCAGTTCTACCTAACAGGGAAATTTCCGGCAGTCCTCTCGCTCATGGAAGAGCCKCTCCTGCCCCTGCAGGTCTCTCAGCACCTCGAGATCTGCCAAGCAGAGGGAGAAAGCGGGGCTCTGTTTCGTAGAGAGCTGCAGAAGGCTCAGAGGAGAGTCAGCCATGTCCCCCGGGCAGCAGCCAAGCGCGAGCTGCACGGTGATCTCTCGCTGAACCTTCCCGGCCCTCCGAGCAGCACATCCTGCCATTCACGGCACAGGCAACGAGTGGTAATCCCTCTCCTCAAATTACCCTCCTGATTTCAACAGAGCGAGACCAAGAATGTACGTGACTGAGCGTGCTTCCAGTTCGGGTTTAAGTAACTGCAACTTGACGAGTTTCTTGAGCTCGGTTAGTAATGGCACACATCTAGCAGAAACACTCAAATCCAGAAAAAAACGTACGACCTTCGGTTCAGTTTCTCAAAAAAGGAAAAATACTTAAAATTATTTTAAAATCTACTAAAARCCCAGATTAAAGTAGAAGAAAATAGCCTTCACCACACACTCGTGTCCTGGACACCACTGTCTGTGACCTGGCAGGTTCCCTGCTTTTGCATTTCCCACTCTACTGGCCCTGTCCCATCAGTCATGGGACAGCCCAAGGGGCAAAGTCAACAAATGACTTTAAGTACTGGAAATGCCAGTACTGGTAACAACAAACGTCCACATATCCTGGAACAAGAGCCCCTTCTTCCAAAACCTAGAGAGTATTCTTAAATTCTCCTAATTTTTAAGCCTGTGAAGTAAAGGCCTTTTAACTTAGCATCTGGTTCTGAGTTCTTCGTGTTTTCCTCCACAACCACAAGAGCTAAAACTTCACTCACCACTGACGTGATCAGTTATAATGTATGCTTTTCAATTGTCTTTTYCCTTTCCTGGTGTTGTCCCTACATTCTTAAATATTGTGCAAAACAGGAAAATTTTACGCAATGATTTAATAATACATTTTTTTTGGCACCAATTCCAGCCTACCATGTTTCCCGCTCTCTTCTTCCTCAACAGTCTGGYGGACTACACACTGAAACACATCAGCTCCCTGATCCAGTTAAAAGACAGCAAACCTGCAAAAGGTTCACAGACAGTGTTCCCCAGGCAGCTCACAGAGACCTTCTCAACCTGACCCTGCAAACTGTTCAGCGCTTACAAAAGGTGGATGGACAGGGTATGGCACCGATGCACAAAGGAAAGGCACAGGCCAGGGCTGACTCAGCCAGCACTGCTGCCAATGACACTGCATCGTAAGACTCTGCAAAAAAAGTTATTTTATTGAGTGCACATACATGCAYAAGCTCTCTAAATGGATTATACATGCTGAAGTATATCAATCATCTTCAAACACATGACTTTGTGGAATTAAGCTCTCCGTTATCTATGAACACACAGACAGAAAAAATCTGATGTAACTAGCACCGCTCAGAACACTAATAAACAAGCCACAATCTACCCATRCAACCCACAATCTAATTACTTCTAAAGACTCCAAGAGGCTTGAACTATTTGAGGTAGGTCTCTTCTCTCATAAATCCTATATGGGGAGATGAGTAAAACCCTATTAGGTCAGCCATGCTCATTAACATAGAAGGAAATTGTATCRTGTTAAACTCACCTGTTACCTAGGAACTTCAAAAGTACCAACAAATTATACGCAATAAACTAAACAATTCCAAAAAAATCATTCTTTTCTATGTACCAAACCTACAACCTTTTTCCTCCAAAAAGGTCCCTCAGTGTACACAGTTCAGTGAATGATTTTGGTGGGCCCAAGGCTTCAGCCTCTGTTCTCCCACTCCTGCTAACAAAGCAAACCTAACCTTGTACACTGGAACATCAATGCAGGTGGGACTGAAAAAACCAAACACCCTTTCTGAGTTTCACAGAATAATAAAATGGTTTGGGTTGCAAGGGATCTTTAAGTATCATCTTGTTCCAACCCCTGCCACAGGCAGGGGCACCTTCCACTATCCCAGGTTGCTCCAAGCCCCATCCAGCCTAGCCCTTGGACACTTCCAGGGACGGGWCACCCACATCCTTTCCTAAAAGGACRACACCCACCCTGGATGATCTATTAGACTCTTCCCATCACTAGTTATAATGTTCCACTACAAAAAAAAAATAAATTATTTCAGAGCTCCACAAAGGCCCAGCCCTGTGAGGGATGCTGAGCTCCTGCAGGCCCTGCTCTGATGTAGGATCAGGTCCCACTGAGGACCAGAGGCAATTTACAGTCTCTCCCAGGGGGACTATTACCACCACGTAGTGACTAGCACCACAACTTCACTCCCCAGCCAAAACGAAAAATGAGGCTCAAGTATTTCTGAGTATCCTTTTTATTTATGTTCCTGAACATGTAAAATTTACTGGCTGGGTGTTAACACTAATAGCCTTGAGAGCTCTCACTCTGTCAATGAATATAGCTTCTGTTTTCATATTTTATATAAGCTCTGTGACATATAAACACATACCTTAACACTACTGACTTATAAATATGCTTTTTAACCACTGCAGGAACTATATATGCAAAGGTATGTTTGATAGGCATTAAACAACTTTAAAGAAATATCATTTTAGGTTTTCTTATGTCAAACTACTAACTATTACAGCAATAAAATAAGTTTGTCACAGCAGAGCAATACTCCATTAAATCAACAAGTCTTCAGAAAAATTGGGGTTTTGTTAATGCAGGCGCATGCCTGCCTTCACTTGTGAAACAGAATCTCAATTTCAACAGTACAGATAACATGAAGCAATTAGTTCTCAAATCGCAGAGAATTCTAAATTGCCATGGCTTTTATGCAAGTTATGAAATTCAGTGCCCTTTCTGATGCACCTGAACCAAATACCTGGAAGACGGCAACAACCCAGAACAGGCAAATACATGTACACCCAAAACCTATATGTACCACTTCTTATCCAAAGAAAGAAATCATCTGCAACAGTAAACAATGAGAAATATTAAATATAAATAGTAATTTATTATTCCATTATTATAACAGATTGAAAATTATCTTAAATTGCTTTGTTATTTATTTGTACTTGCTTATTCATACATGTAATGATGGCAGGCACATCAATCTAGTTTTAAGTCGCATTCATAGAGCAGGACTTAAAGACAGAACTTGGTTTACTGAACAAACTGTTCATTATTATTATTATTATTATTATTGCAAATACACATTAATTCTATTTGCAACCTGGATAATGCTACAATATTCCATTTTCAGGAAAGCTTTAAAAAAATTCTTCTTATAAGGTTGTTTTGAAACTTCTGAGCTCTGCATAATACTTCCCACTTGAGCTAATTGTTTTTAAAGGGAAATTTAATTTTAAAAAGTGGGTTTTTCTAAGTAATGGGAATCTGTGCTAAAGTAAACAATGAGTCCATCTTGATAGGAATTTTTGCTCTATCTTTACCAAAATAAAGAAGGAAAGACATGTAATAGCATGCTGAAACACATGCAGTAGCAGAATTGTTGGATTCTAAAAAACAATTAGAAGACAATTTTCTACTCCACTTCTCCTATTTGAAACAGATCATCCTGCCCTGCCTCATTTAATATTAATTGGGTATGTTCTTGTCTCTAGAAGAAAACACAAATGCAGTTCCCTAATCCACTTATATTCTTGTTTCAAATGCATTTACAATTAGCCAGCCTGTCAATAAACTATTGTCCTCACACATCACATCTGTACAGAAAAATGTTTAAAAGAAACTCAAGTCTTTTCAGGATTGTCACCAGCTTTAAACAAAACATTTACATTACACTCAACCTATCTGCCAAGGCAAAACCAAGAAATGTGAAACGGGTACAAAAAGCCAAAGCTTCCACCTCCTTGAGGGATATTAATGAATAACTTCATGGTTTCAATAATGCCTTATCTTCCCAGATGGGAATTAGAGAGGTCATCCCTAGCCAGAGAAAATGAATCACTTATTTATTCCTTCCTTGTCTGCTGCACATACATATGTATCGCAAGTCTTCCTTGTAACCCAGGACTTTAAAACTCATTGTCCTCAACATCTACTCCCAACTGGTGCAAGGGAAAGAATGAAAGCGCAAAGCAGGGCAGAGACATGAAAGGGACAATGCAGAAGGATATTAAAGATCCAGAAGCTCAGTCATGACACCTACTTTTAAACAACTGAAAATTACATTTTAACATTTCTGCTGAAGACAGGGTTATTCCTCACCCCTCCACACCCCCCAAAAAAACCAAACCACACAGAAATATTAAATTGGACTTTATTTCTGGCTTTGTTATTATTATCACTGCCCCTCAAGCTGTGTAAGGACAATCTCACTGGTGAAAAAAAATTAGTAAGGGTGCTACATTTGAGTTTGGTAGGTGTTTATAAAATAAACATTATTCCTCCCATGGGGGAGAAAGTCAAATTCATCCCCAGGCAAGCTGCTGTCTGACAAACAAAGTTTTTTAAGTGTCAAAATTTCCTACTGGGACTTCAGCACTTACAAAACAAAACAGAAAAAAGGCACTACAGATTTGTATTCACTTTCTCCAAAAAACTCTTAACCAGAATGAAACCCTGGACATGATGGGAATGAAACTGTAATGGCGACACTGTGCTATATTTAAGCAACTCTTTGAGAAATAAGAGCATGAAGCAAACAATGGAAACAAAACATAAATCAGATGAAGTCCCAACACCTACAGTTACGGGACTCTCCACAAGTTAATACCTTTCCACATTTGTTAACTGAGTGCATCTACCAATTCAGAATACGAAGTTTTATTATTATTATTGTAGATTAACGTGGACTTATTTTAATTGTAACAGTCACTTGTCATAATGTCAGAAAAAGCACTTTGTAGAGAACACTATTTTTTTCCTCCATAAATTTTACTAAAATAAGATGGCCCAACAGTTGTTCCATTGCATTCTTGCATAGCAGTTCTGCTACTGAAAACTCTCCTGTCAGCAGAAAACATGCAGCTGCCCAAATAAACAATAAAACTAGTTATCTCTCACAAAAAAATGTAGGTAGGGTCTCATTATTCAGACTTAYATATGTGGGCACATACCATGTCTATTCATGGAAAAAACTACAGATGAATAATCCATACACAAACGAATGCTAACTTCTATATTGCAGCCCAGGGACTGACAAGTAAGAGCTTGTGGGGAGAAGATTTTAATTCAAATACATGTCTCAAGTGACAATAAAAAGGATATAAAGTGCTTAGAATCAACAAATAACTTATCCACTGTACTCAGGGACATAATTTGCCAGATCTGGATTTAGCTGTCATTACAACTTTTGCTTTCAAATGCAAAACAAAGTGATGTTATTTTCCTGTTCAATTTTATTCATGTTATACAGAATGCAGTAAAACTCGTCATGCCAGAGGATTTGCAAAGGGATGATGTGAAGATTAATTACTAGCTGCTCATAAACCATCCCGCCTGTGGAAAGCCCCATGTGTAAAAATGACCTTGTTATCAAAGCTGTTGAGTGCTCCAAACACTCACTTTCAATGGACAGAATGGATATTTTTCCACAGCTCTTGAAAATCAAATTAGTTGCATTCGAATATCTACCTCCAGTTTGAGGAGGTTGTGGCATTGAGCCTGTACCCATTTCTGTAGGGAGGGGAGGGTTAAACCACCACGAATTTTGCTTAAATCACATCTTTCAAGCTCAAAAATAAAAAGATATAGAGATATATCGCAGAACCAGTGTCYGAAAGATACCTGCCAAAGCTACCCATACAGTCAGGCAACAAGTGAATGCAGATCTTATCCCTGTGCCCTAATTACTCCCTGGAAACCAAAGACACTACTTGAAACAATAAAGCACAGATATTTCTGTGAACAACGGTATTTGTACGGTGAGTTAGCACTGGTTAAAAATGATAAGGCGCAAGACCAAGCACGAAGAGCACTGCTCAACAAAATGGAGCCTGCAATGCTACGCACCATGTTTTAGTATCTTCTTGCTATTTATATACACAAAATAATTAGGAATAAGAACACCTCAACATTAATTACAGCACAACCCCATAGGACTTGAGAAATCTTTTCAGAGATGGTTTCTTCGGTGACAGCTTTGCCAGCGAGCAGAGTTTGACGTGTCCTGTACAAATACAACTTCATGCCTGGTATTGCCACATTGCAGAGAGCAACATCTGAAGCATGATCATGCCTCTCTCTGCCGGTATCCTCCTCCTCGTCTTAGAAATAACCAGCTATGGATACTGCCAGGAAAATGCCTCATCTCCACTAATACTCAACTCCCCCTCTACAATGATGGCATCTTAACAAAATGAAGAACTGCAAAAACTCCTTGTGCTCGTGTCTTTCAGGGGTTTTCTCCAGCAATGCTCAGCCAAATCCTCCTTCTCCCTTTAGACAGTCATTCTATCAAAGAAAGAAAATATTCCCTCAGAAACATCCTCGAGAGCCGGGTGGAAACGGCAAGCAGAGATGTCATTGTGGCACAGAAAAGAGCTCTGTGAGAACAGGCAGCTGGCCTACCTGAAGGTTAAAGTAGCTCCCACAGAAAACCTGCTCTGAATACTTCACAGCAGAGCATGATGCAGGAGAGACATTTACACACACTGTGTCTGTGTACCAAAGCGTGAAAAAATCCGACCTCAGAGCACAGCACAGGCGGGATGAAACCCATTGAAATACACCATTAACAGAAATCTACACAAAAGCCAATCCACTCTCTCGTATCAGTGTCCTATAGGAAGGCCAGAATGAAGCCATTGAGAAAAATGAGGCATTTACATATAAATCAAAAAAAGACACGATTCAAGTGCTGAATGATTACAGTGTAAAACATGTTTTGTTAATCGCTTATTAGATAAAAGCCGGGTGCAATCACATCACATACTATACAAATGTCCAAGTAATATTGACCATGAAATTTTAACTTGTCCGTGAAAATATAAATCATATTTTTCAAGAGTGTATCCATCTATTGTACATCTTCTGTAACGCTGATATCACGACCTCGCATTTTTCTCTTGCATCATTTTCCAGCAGGAAGAAAACCCTGAAGGAATCTCCATATTTTCCAATCACATCGCCTGTATCTGGGCAGGTTATGTGACCGCCAAACCAGAGCCCCCAGAGCAGGCCTGAACCACAGCGAAGTCCGCGCGCAGCCCGAGCCTTCGCTCTCGAATTAAAAGCATCCTCCACCTCCCTCACCTCCAACTTGGCCAAGGTGCCAGCAGGTATCTGCCGACTTTGGTTTCGGATAGAAAGGGCTCAGTGTGGCGATTGTATGCCGGGGTCATGTTGGGAAGGAAGGAATTTTTTTTTTTCTTGTAAGGGCAAAAAAAAAAAAAAATGAACCACAATAATAATGATAACAATAATAATAGTCGCCTTGCTCGGAAAATAAAAAAAAAAAACAACACCGAAACTGCAAAAATAAACACCCACAGGATTACAAAGAAGGGGAAAAAAATCCTTTGAGGATTTTCGCCGGCATTCCGGGACCCAGCCGAGCCGATCCCCSGCTCGGGGGGCCCCGCCAGGTCCGGCGCTCGGGGTCAGGGAGGCGCGGGCATCCCCCGGCCCCCGCGCACCGCGGATGCCCCGCGGCCGCTCCGTGTCCGCCCCCCGCGCCGGGGCCGGGGCCGGTGGACCCGGGCGGGCTCTTACCGTGGCCGAGGCGACGCTGTTGTCCGCCAGGGTCAAGTGGTGCGGCTCCCACCGCCGCAGGAACTTGGAGGTGAGGATCTTGCTGAGAAACGTCCGGGGGTGCCGGATGACACACACCTGGATGTCCCCCTCCTGCAGCAGCTTGTACCTCATGCCGTTGCAGTGGAGCAGGGCTCTCCGGCACGGCGCGGCACCCATTTTATTCCCCTCGGGAGCGGACATCTCGCCCAGCAGCGGCTTGCTCTCCTCGGGCTGCCTGCGGTCGCTGCCCCCGCCGGAGCCGCCGGTGCGATCCATGGCAGCCCCGCGGGCCGGGTCGGGGGTGGCGCTCGGCCGCCCGCGGGGACCGGTCTCTACGGCCGGTAGAGACGGGCACAACCAAAGAAAATAAAATTAAAAATGATAACAACAACAACAACAAAAAAAATCCAACCCCACGCGGCAGGTTAAAAACAAAAAAACACGATGAAGAGGAAAAATAAAAAAAAAAAAAAACCTGTCGGGGAAGATGGGGGTAGGGACTGAGCCGAACCGAGGGGAGAAGGGGGAAAGGGAAGCGATAAAATCCTTATTCAAACTTCCCAATCCGCCCCCGGCGGGTTACAGCGCCGCGTCCATGCTGCCGGGCGGGCGCCGGCCGAGCGGAGGGTCGGCTCCCGCGGGGGCGGCGGACAAAAGCCGGCGGTAGTGGMGGCGGTGGCGGCGCGGGGGGCTCCTGACGGCGGCGGCGGCGGGGGCTGCGGGGCGTCCGGCCGCGGCTCCTTCCTTCCCCCCGGGGCGTGTGCGCGGAAGCGTGCGGCGGCGCGCGTGCATGTATGTGGGTGCGGGTGCGCGCCCGTGGGTGCGGGAGCGGGTGCGTGTATGTGTGTGTGTGTGCGCGCGTGTGTGTGTGTGTGTGTGTATGTGTGTGTGTGTATGCGTGTGTCTGCCTCTGTGTGTGCGTGTCTGTGTGTGCGGGTCCCCACGCGCGCCGCCGCCGCCGCGGGAGGAGGAGGCGGCGAGAGCGGCGGGCGCTGCCGACACAGCCCCTCTCGCCGGAGCGGCTCCGGGCGCCGCCGATTGGCCCCGCCGCCGTCACGTGCCGCGCTGCCTGACGTCAATGGCCGCGGAGCCGCTCCGGGCAGCGGCAGCCGCGGGAGGTGCGCGGGAAGCGCCGCGCCCCTCTCCCCTCTCCCCTCGCCCCTCGCAGAATCCCAGAATCCCAGAATCGGTAAGGTTGGAAAAGACCTCTGAGATCATCGCGTCCAACCTGTGACCGAACACCACCGTGTCAACCAGACCGTGGCACCGAGTGCCRCGTCCGGACGTCCCTTAAACGCCTCCAGGGATGGTGATTCCACCACCTCCGTGGGCAGCCCGTTCCAATGTCTTCTTTCTGTGAAGAAATTCCTCCTAAAATGTCCAACCTAAACCTGCCCTCTCGCAGTTTGAGACGGTGTCTTCTTGTCCTGTCACTCGTTGCCTGGAGAAGAGCCTGACCCCCACCTGGCTGCACCCTCCTGTCAGGGAGTTGTGGAGAGCGACAAGGTCCCCCCTGAGCCTCCTTTTCTCCAGGCAGAGCCCCCCCAGCTCCCTCGGCCACTCCGAATTTGACTTGTGCTCCACACCCTTCCCCGGCTCCGTTGCCTTTCTCTGCACCCAGTCCAGAACCTCAATGTCTTTCCTGAACTGAGRGGCCCAGAACTGGACAAGGTGTGGCCTCACCAGTGCCCCGCACAGAGGGACAATCGCTGCCCTGGTCCGGCTGGCCACACTATTGCTGATACYGGCTAGGATGCCATTGGCCTCCCTCCACACACACTCCCTGTTCACTTCTCCACAGGGGACTCATATCCCCCCATTTCCCCTTGGGACAGGCTGGGCAGGKCTGGAGGTGTGTGGGCACTGCCAGGCCGCTCTGCCATGAAGGGAATGCCCGGGTAGAACCTGAGGGAAGGGGCAAATTCAGTGTGGTCAATCTCCCCTTCTTGAAGCCCCTGCAGGAGCCTGRACAGGGCACAGGGTGTGTGACCACCTCTATTGTAGGTGACAAATCATCACAGGTTGAGTTTTGAGCATCCTCACTCCAGCATTAAGCTCTTGGACAACCTCTGCAGAGAATGGCTAGGGAAGCCCGTGCGAGGCTGCTGGCACATCACCAGTGATATTCTCTTTCCTCTGGCTTTTTGGGGAGACTGGGTACAGCTGCACTTCCCAATGCACCAGTCCTTGGAAGCCCAGGAAGGGCAACACCTCCTCACACTGTGCTGAGCAGGGTGTGGAGTGTCCTCTGATTGTCCACGAAGCAGAAAAATCGTTTATGAAAAAAAAGAAAGCAACGAAAAAACTTARCTCCCTTCTAAGCCCTCTAAACCGCTTAACAGCTCAGGGATGCTGTGGGCAGTATGGATGCCATGCCCAGAGAAATGGTACCATCGATACTTGCTTTTTTCTCAGTGATAGAACTCGGATCTTGTTTCAAATTTCCTCATTTGCACAACCAGGTTAGGACCAATAAAAAAAATACATTTTATATCATACAGGACATGCCATTAAASAGTGGGATGAGTATTACTGAGGTCCAGAATTTAGATGGAGTTTTTGATGCTTGCAAAATATTCAGAGAAAGTATAAACCTTGAYACTTAATACACTTAAAAGTTTAAGCTCACCTCTGATTGAGGGAGGTTGGGAAAGGCATGACCTGCTTTGTGACGAGCTGATTATTCCAGTGTGTGCCCGTGAGTGGGTTTCTGGTGGCATCTCCCGGTGCAATAGTTCTCAGATAGGTCACCATGCCAAGAGAGGTGCCTGCAGTCGCGAGCAGCGTCGCCAGCCTGCCCAAGAGAAAGCTCTTTCATCTGATCTGTTCGCATCACGAGTCACACACAGATTATCTGTTGAAGAGGCAAGCTGCTACTGGAAGGGCTTGGGAGCCTTTGCCATAAAGCCTTTTGTAGTGGCTGCTGTCAAAGACAATACATGACCGGCTGGACCACAATTACAGCGAGCATGTCCATCACGTGTGTTGTTACAGAGCTGTTGTGTGGAAATAGGCTTGCATTTGACAGGAGAATAGCTGTCTAAACACTTTCAGAACGGAAGGCTTTTTAACCTATCAATTACTAGCAAATTTGRGGGATACTTTTGTTGCACGTCAGCATCAAAATTATTTATAAAAAGCACGGAAGTCTCCAACTACCAGCTGATAAAATGATGAAGAATTACACAACTTGGCAAAGGTTAGAAGAAAGCCACTCATTTAATGACATGAATAATACAACCAACAGGAAGGCAAAAATCTCTTTTATAGAGGTTCAAATTGTCAGTATCTCGTAGCCCTGGTAATCACTTACCTCCTAAACTTTAAACAAAGTGACTGGTCATTGTGCACTAAACATTACAGGGTTCCCACAGAGCTTTGTACACCATATACAGCAAGGGGTGATGACGCAGGCATTTACCCTGAAATAAAGCCAGATCTACTCATACCTGTAAATATGTGTGGAACTGCAATAAAAATAATAGCAAAAAATACTTGCAAACCACAGTAGAAAAGGACAACTTTGTTTAGATGCAAATTTTTTGCTGCAGGAACTGTCTGTTTCCAGGAGTTCACAGGGTGCCTGGTACAAGGGACACCTGTTCTTGTTTGACCCGAGGCACTGTTCTGGTACAAATGATAATCGTGGCGATAGCAGGACAGTCTCATACACTCACCTGCACCAACACTTCACTCAGAAATACAATCAGCAGGACTATTCCAGTGAAAGTTTGGGCAAACTGGCCACTTGCTCAAACCACTGCTTTAAATCTACCATAGTTGTCCTCTCTGAGAGCTGCTCAGCAACAGGAGGACGTTATGTAAGAGTCTGGTATCCTTAAGTGAATTTCCTGGCAAATTGGAGCAGATGTTTTCCACTTGTGTTCCACGGAAGGCAGCAAAAAATCAAGGCTGGTCTATAGCGGTCGACCCACGAGTTACCTGAAAGGATCCGAGCCTGGAAATCCACCATTCCAAAGTGTTGAAATCCACTGAGATATTGCAGAAGCCACTCCTGGCAACGCCTGTCCGGGACACAGGTCCAAATCCTCAGAGGTGCTGTGCATTTGCAGCTCCCCCTGAATCCCCACTCTCAGGCTGCAGGTGTTCTCTCTGAAGTAAACTCAGCACGGCACGATAAGATCAAGGTATGAAATCTCAYGTTGCCTGCCAGAACGGGGCAACCCAAAACCCTGTCTAGACAAGTGAAATTGAAACACGCTGCTGGCTGCACAGCTCTCTGAAACTCACATTAGCCATCCCACCTAATAAATGGCCGGTATTTGACCCAGGGCTGAACACGTTCAAATTAACACCCTTCCTCATATCTCCTATCAATTATAGCAAACACAAGTTGGATTGGTTGCAATCCTGGCTTTTTTGTTCTTCCAGACTTCCTCTTCTGGCTCCATGCAGCACAACAGACATCTCAGGTATACATGCTTGGCAGTATTTCAAGGTGGCATTTGGGGAATTGCTGCATGTTTTCTTTTTCTCCCCTGAATGAACAAATCCAACCTGAAAATTATCGTGAATGTGGGACATAACCATTCATTCATATACTAAACGCTGAGCAAATAATTCATAATAGAAAGCACATCAGTGAAAATGTACCTCTAGCTACTCGCAAGGTGCTTCTGGGCATGATATCAGTTTTGAATAATTCAAGAATTTGTGAGGTTTTCTATGAGATACTTCATTTCTGTGCTAGAAGAGAAACACAACCTTTGGAAATGGAAATTGAGTGGTTTATTTATTACTGTTGATACTACTACCAAGTAGAAGCTCCTTTAAGTCAGGGCCTCTAGGTACAGGTCAAATTTGAAGAGGGAAGGAGAYAGAGAGAGATTTGTTCTATTCTGCAGAAATATCAGTGCAATTGGACCAAAACAAGAGGGGGGCTGGCAGGGAAGTGGGCAGAGGTAAAGATGTTTTCTCCAGAAGAGAAGTCATTGGCAGAAGGGCAAGTCAGACTCAGCTGCCAGTTCTGTACCCTACTCCTGGACTATGCCCACTCCTGAACTCTGCCCTTTCATTTGCACATCTTTGTATCTTGCCCTCTTTTTATTATCCACTACCATTTCATAATAGGCTTTGTAAACAGAAGCATCACTTCCTGAAAGTCACTGTAGCCTGGAAACCTGGGATATACCCACCATAGATACACCCACTGTAGATAAACCTACCAGTTCAAAGCAGAAAGACTTCTGGGTCAGCAACAGACTTTTTGTCCCCCTTTTTCAAAACCAATTCAGTTGTGACATGTATTATTCAGAATATTCATCAGCTCAGTTGTGTGTCTGTAAAACCAGGAAAGYTCATTAACACAATCACTTGCAAATACCTGGGATTCCAGTGTTAAGAAAAAAACCCTTTTTATGCATTTCCAGCGCTTGGTGTCTTGTAGATCTACACTCAGTTCCATCAGGTGCTCTGCAGAGGTCATTTCTRGGTGCCAAAACAGAAGTAGTGTCCTGACACACCATCGTAAGCTTAGTAACATCCACCTATAACCGTGTGTTAAAACAAAACAAATGTGCTAGTCTGAAGGAAAAGAAAGCACCAATTTGTGTCAAGTGCTCAGTGCCACTAACACAGGGTCCATAGCAGTGGGGGGCTTGGAAGACCCATGAGAAAACACTTGAGATGCCAAAACCTATGCAGGAAAAAAATATTGACTGAAGTCACCTTGCCTGAGAGCAAACCCAGGCAGTGGATACCTGACAAGCTATGAGAGAACTAACAGTAGCTGTGACAAGGGCCAGATACAGACAATTAGATGCCTCAGCAGAGGATGTGCTGATCACTGTCCCCAAAGGGGCTTTGCAGGATTTGTAGGATATCTTAAAAGAGGAACCAAGAAAAAGGAATAATAACCGCTCACTACGCCTGGTAATTACCCTGATTTGTTTTACAGTGTTACGACATTMACCCGACTTGGCAAACTCTTTCCCCAGTCAGTCAAGGAGGGAAGAAAAGAGAAATCTCCTTTTACTGTCTCTCACTGAAATTTTCTGTGAGATRCTGTAAGGGCCTACCACAGTCATGCTTTCTGTAACAACAAAGCCCCACTTCTCTTGTGTGCTTAACACAGCCCTGGGAGTTGTCTGTTCAGAGATGTGAGATGGAGTTTTTCCAAGTGTTATGGGTTTCAAACCAAGGACACCAAGGAGAGTAGCAAGGACCAGGAATTCCCAAATTGTATTTAATATCCGTTTAGACTCTTACACAGCAGCTGTTCCTCTCGTGTTTGAATCCTCGATGCATATCAGAGATAATGGAGCTTTCTTCCCTTATTCACTGAGGTGCTGCCTAGATTATGGAATTCATTAGTCAATGCTTGCAAATTACCACTGTTGACTCAGAGCAAATTCCTGCTATCAGACTCACTAGTCAGCTCATTTTCATAACAATGCTGTATTGTTAAAAAATACTTTTAAACCACTCTTTAGTGAAACTGGGGAATACAACACATTCAAGCAAACACCTAAAACATAAAAGAGATGCTGTATCAGTAATGCTAAAAGTCCTGCATTTGAAGTGTGTTTAAATTAATCAGCATGCTGGTGTGAAGAGGATTCGGTAAGTCATAAAACTTCGGGCAACTGAATTGTTTCCCAAAAGGGGTGACGGACATTGAAACCTAAATAGATAAAGATTAAAGAAACCCACGCTGCAAGAAGCAGCTGCCCCTAAGGAAAAAGGGCTTGATCAGGGCACCATTGATCACAGGCGCATAAAATAAAGATTGGATTTGCGAGCAGCTCTTTCTTTTCCCCAAGTTTCTCATCACCCACTCCTGAGACTAACAGTCATCTTGGAAGACACCTCACAGGTGGAGTAGTAACTGGGAAATCACACTCTGATGTGAACTTGCGATTCTCTGACATCTCTGGCATTCAGATTTCTACTCTTCTCCAGATTACTCAGTCGCTGGGTTCTTGCTTTCCCAGCTGATGCACGTAACAGCACAGGGCTGGCTGCGAGCTCTGCAGACCCTGGGGACAAATATATCTTTGATTCCTCACTGACATAATGCACACTCTTGAGTGCACGATGCAGAAATACTTTTTTTTCTGCCTGTCATCATCAGATGCTCTGATGTAGGGGGATGTAGGATGAAGCTGGTGGTACCAATTGCTAGAAGGAGCCTGCCATCTGCTGATCTGAGCAGCACTCCAGTTCTGACTTTTCCCAGATCTGATTTGGTAGGATGAAGCACTATACAAAGTAGGTTAAATGTATATGAACAGAAGCAGCATTAACAGAGTTTCTGTTGTGAAGGGATTTGTTTAAGTGGAAAGAGGAAGTCTCAACTGTTATAATCTCGGGTCTAAATCTGACTTGGACAAATAGAAAAAAAGGGGAAACTAAAATAAACCAATTAGTCAGTAGGAAAGAAATAAGCAGAAGATACAGAGAGAAAGAGCCTGAAATTTCATTTTTGCTTTGCTGCTCCCAACCAGATAGAGCAGCTAAGGTATCCCCCACCTTCACTCTTCTAAGTTACAGCAGTCCTGAACTTCTTCCCTGTGGCCTTCTTCCAGGGCCACCCACATGCCCAGGCATGGAAAAAGCCCTGGGAAAAGGTATGCTCTCATCAGGCTGCTGTCTCCATTTCCTTTTGTGCTTACTGCCATCAAGATGTATGTAAAAAAATATCATTTGATAGGACACGGTGAAAAGTCACTATTTCCATTACACTGTCTGCATTATTGTTCCCACCTCCAGCAATATTTCCTATTTCATCAATAGGTCACATCCTACCAGTCATTCCAAGTTGAGAGTGCTCATCAGTTTGAAATGCTCTGTTAGCTCTTAACATAGATAAAACATCACTGTAACACAACCAAGCATAAAATGTCAAGGGTAAATGGGGTGTGATGCAGAGCTCTGAGCTTGTCACAATATGGTGAAGTTTCCCCAAAACAGAGGAAGAACAACTAAGAAAGAAAAAAGTAGTCCCCAGATTAGGGAACTATATCTTCGCTCACTGAACCAACACAATGGGGAAGTGAAATTAGAAGAGAAAATGCTGAAAGACTTGGATTATTTTTTTAAAGACCAGGGGGAGAAAAAAAAAGCAGAATAGGTAAAAAGCATCAAAAATTAGCAGGAATAATATCACAGGTTCTCTGGTGAAGAGGCGTCATAAAAAGACAACATAAACCAACATCCTTAATTACTGTGTTTATTGTGAAATTCCTGTGTTAAAATTGCTTCAAAACAATGTTACACAAAAGGCAGCTGAAACTCTCCCACTCGTCCACAGTCCTTCCTTACCTTAATATGAGCTGGGTCATAAAGTGAAGTATATAAATCGCATTTGATGATAATGCACATCGTCCAGTGCTGGAGGCTTTGTTGTGCTAAGAACCTTGTAAATACATCTAACACAGCCTAAGAAGCCTAAGAAAAGAAATACAGAGGACAGAGAGGTGCATCAATTTAATGTGGTTATCTTTCATGGTTATAGATTCACAGATACAACTAAAGGAACACTTCAGTAATTATATACCTTGTAATTTTTACCAGTCCACCAGCTGAGCATAGATTATTTCTTTTAAGTATAATATCCTTGAAGGCCTTACAATCCAAATGGAAACAGAAAATAGCGAAATGGCAGTCATTTGCTTAGGACAGTCCCCAGTTGACACGCCACAGAGCAAGAAGATGACAAATCCAGAGAATTCTCTGAAGAAAACAGATGGTCAGTAATGGACAGACTGTACCATATACCTAGAAGTAATGCATCACACATCATAACTGAAAAAAAAGGCATTAAAAAAAAGAAAAAAAAAATCATGCCTGTAACTTTGGTAGTGCCCAAGGCTGCAGCTGACCATCAAAATCAGAGTTTCTGAGTTTAGCATTGCTAAGTGGAAGGGTTTTCTATGATATATAAATTTCTTCCACTATATAAGGCTATTTTTTCAGAACATGAAAAAGATAAGCTGAAAAGAGTACATTTGGATTAAGCTCTTCACTAACGCTATAGAAAGCTTTAAGATACAAACACAGAATGGGACATTGTAGGCAAACACCAGCTACCCAGCACCAGCTCTTGAGCCTCCAGTAAGACCTTGAGAGCATTAGTGATGCAGCTGTTCCTGCAAAGCATCCTGTGGATTGGTTAACTCCAGCAGCAAATTGCACCGAGGCAGAGATCAGTTTACATCTGTTTACCACAGCCACACAGGTGATGGGAGGGAAGGGAGTGGATGCAGCGTGGGCAGCGTGCACTGGGGCTGGGTTATCATTATCAACAGCAGGAGAATAAAGGCATTCTCTGTGTTCCACATCTTGTTTGTGAGTGCAGGCAGCCAAGGTTTGGCCTCGTGTTTGTCCTGCCGTCAAGAGCAAAGAAGATCATAACAGTCCTAAACACTGTCCAAATTTAAACAGTGAAACAAGAACTAAAGAAAATGTTGGGTGGAGTTAGGAGGAGTGGGGCACTGGGTAGGAAGGTGGAAGTAGGGATGATGAGGCTGCGTATCGTGTTTAGAGGCCTCATGCTATGTAACTTACATCTCACTATAGCCATATTGAAGATACAGGTGAGTCCAGCGGTTCAAGGTCATCTAAGGAGATTACAGTTAGCTTAGCAGTAGTGTTTAATGAGAAAACCTGCATGTGGGCCAGAAAAGACAGACATTTGGCCACTTTAATTCACGCAGTTGTTTCAGTTAATGTATATCTATGGCTAAAATGTCTCCTTAATTGTGGGGGGTGGTAACCAAGCACCAGGTTTTAATGAACTACAGTATTTCCTAATGCTCCATACTCTGAGGATGATGGGCATTTGAGAAAAAGGTCTATTTAATACATTAAGAGCTGTGTAGCTGGGTTCTAGGAATAATTCTTCCCATGATGTACACAGGGAATTCAGGTTGCTCTCATATCTTTGAGCAAGAGAAAAGGAAGACAGGGCTGTCCAGAGCAATCAAAAGTGGGAGTTTAGGGATGCGAGTTCCAGGAACCATTCCTTGCCTGGGAACAGGGGATGATTTTGGGAATGACTGCTCTGCTGCTTTCACACTGATTTTTGATTATGAATGTGTATGGGTTTGCACTTGCTATGCAGCAGCAGTTGACCTTTCCTAGGACAAGCCAATTAGTCTGCAAGAGTGAATAAAGAGATATTATCACCTTTAATATCTGGTGCTGCTGCTGCTGCCACTGCTTTTTCAAAATACTCTCCTGTGGGCATTAAAGTGATGTTTTCATTTATCCACCAATAAAAAAGCAGCCTTAACCCATCTGCCTGTCCCTCTGTGTATATATCTGTGTAATTTAATAAATGCTTCTGGGTGTTGATTTACGTCATTGTATCTGTATATAAGCCTGCCTCTGTGAGCATGCTGCTGGTTGTCTGTGAGCATTCATTGTCTGCCTTGTGTGTGTGTGTATGTCTGTGTGTCTGAATGTGGTTTTGTTTAAAATTTTTCCCTAGAAAAAAACAAGAAGTCAGATGTTTCGTGAGGTTGTTAGTTAAAACCAAGGGAAGGAAGGAGGAGACAGTAAGGGATAATTTAGAGAGAAAAAGGGGTAGATTTGGCTACAGTTAATCATCTGCCTCAGTCTTCTCTGGAGGAGATGGGGGAGTTCACTCCAGACATTAAAATGTCTCAGGGGAGGATTGTATAGATCACGCTGGAAGAGAAATGGAAGCAGTAAATTATCCCAAGGCTCAGAAAGCGATGGAGCCAGATGTCATCTGATCCCAAAGCAAGGATAAAAACAGGGAGAGAGAACCTTCACAAGGTATGCCCAGGATTCCCTGAGAAACTGTGGGTAGAGATAGGGAAAATGATTTCTAGCTGCTATCAGTGAGGTGGATCTGTAGGATACCAGATTAACTTGGAACTTGTACCCTGGTTCCAGCTGTAATTCCGGCTCACAGGGAAAGGTGTTATTCTGAGTCGGAATGCAGAACAAAAGAACATTAAAATGGAAGTAAATGCGAAGTTTCCCAACATGCCAGCATCCCCTGAAAAATAAGTCTGAATAATGGCCCAGGAACACTTTCATAACACGAGTCCCCTCCAACCAACAGCACGAGGGGTCGGACAGATTTTCCAGCTCTGGTGCCCAGATCGCTTGGCACACACAGCCTGTTTTCCTGCCCTTAATCGTGGGCCTGACTCCCCACCCCTTCTCTGCACTATTCGCTATTCCAGCATAAACAACTGAACCAGCAGCACCTCACCAGGCTAAACACGGGCAAGCAGCAGTGGCCCCATCCACACACTGACATTCTCTGTTTCAGACAACAGGAAGGCAAYTCCTATTTCAGAAGCTGTTACACATCCCAAGACCACAGACACCATCACTACACGTGTCATGATTTACCAGAATCCGAAGTTTTCAGCATTGCTAGCCAGGTATTCCCAGGACAGCAATGTGCCCACAGCAGCTTGTCCTGCCCTTTGTCAGGCAGACACTGTGAACACAACAGTGTTTGCTCATRGAAGTGCTGGGTTTGTTACCTGTGTCCTCCATGGCATTTTGGCTGCCATCCAGCATAGTTCCCGAGGACTACCTGGGACGTTTTCCATATATCCTCTGTTTGCAGAGGGACTCCTACACAGCACAACTCTTCCCAATAGTGCTATTAAAYACGAGTCACATCAGCTCTGATTGTTGCATACGTTTCCTAGAAGAGGTAAAAAAACCTCAGGAAATTAGAATTTATATTCCCACGTATGATCCTTCAAATGAAAACCACCTAATGAAAATATTTTCTGCAACAAAATAATATCATCTTTCTTACAGAGAAAAGCATGACTCAGACCTTGAGACACTTGGACACTTACAATCTAGCTTCCCTATAGGAATTCCTACTAAATTCMTAAGCCTTTGATGATCTTGTTCACACTTGTTCTTTCCAGGAAGTTTTCCCCATATTTCCAGACATGTTTCCCCTAATGAACRTCCTGCAAAAATTAATTTCCTTTGACACCACACTACCAGCAGCCCCTACACCTTTCCCCAGCCCCCTACGTTTTTCTCCAGCCTGTGTGGGGTGCAGGTGGTGACCCTTCTGCGGGGACCAGCAGTGCCCGCAGCCCCAGCCATGGGGCCCATCAAACCTTTCCAGGCACTTTGCTCCGTGCATTACGAGGGGATGTGTCAGCCAGGGCTATTGTTTGGAACAGGAAGCAAGTTTGGCCGCCTCTGTAATTTAGATTGCAGGCAATAAGCAGGGGTGTGGTGTGCAAAGCAAACAAGGCAGGATTAACAGCTCTTTTCACTTCTGAACAAGGAATTGGTGTGGCGGTGGCCCACAGGATCCTGGCCCCTATTGGCTATGGCTTCTCCTCGTGACCACAGCCAGGAGTGAAAAACCAGAGTGTCCTCCAGGTTTTCAACTGGAGACCGAAGATAAAAGTCCAGGCCCCGTGTTCTGACAGAACTTTACGAGCTAAACATCTTGAAATGAGATTATGAGAGAAAATTAAGAACAGCCTTCTCCTTTCAATAGGTCTTTAAAAACAATAACCAGGCTTTACTGTAAATTCATTTATTTACCCTCACTGTGCCAATTCCCAAGCTGATATCTCCTCTGTGTATCAGGGATATATATAGATCTAAATGTGGTAAGACAGAAAGATTTTATTTATTTTGCGTAAGGACAGCAATGTGGAGAGTTCTTTTTTTTCCAGGAAAAACATCAGAGAGCAAGTTACACATCTTGTTAAAGAAATGCTATGAGGTAAATAAAATCCAAATTATATTTAGCTCATAGGAGGTGACAAATACTAGTCAGGTTGACTGTTGCCTTGCTGGAAGTCAGTCAGAAACCACTGTCAAACAGAGCACAAAAATAGAGAAAATAGAAGAGTCTGTATTCTTGCATTTGCTAGAGTGAGCAACATTTTGCTGTTCATTGCATTTTTTAAAAACGGTTGTGATTACAAGAAAAGGTACCTAAAGTCAAATCCTGGTCTGCATTTTTCTGGAATAACCTAAACTGCCTGGTTTGGGTCTCTAGAACAGTCTGAAACCCCTCACTCTGCGCGTGGGATCATCAGTGGCAAACACAAGGCCCTGTGTCCATTGTCCTGCCAGGTCACGGCTGCTGTGGCACCACACGYGTCCTGTGCCTCACCAGGGACCAGTGTCCACATCATTCCCCACTGCAGCACGTTGGATGAAGCATGGACAAACAGAGAAAACTTGGAAGTTTCCTTGCAAAGACCCAAGCCTGYGACAAAATAGGCCTAGGCATCACTGTGGCAGGGTGTATTAGCTCAGGAGTAACCTCAAAGCAAGCATGAGGCAGCCATAAGCATTCAGATCCCTGGATCCAGACGTTCATTTAATCCACAAGACTTCTCATGCAAGGCTGAGCTCTGTGGGGATGCCCTAGATCCATCCAGTGATCAAACATGCTCTAATCTGCTCCGAAGGCAGAAGTGCCTCCTCTCACCCAGCACTCCCTACCCTCTCACAGCTCCCTTCTGGGTCAGCCCTCCCTACGGGCGAGTGGGTGCAGGAGGATCATCATTCTTTCCTGGCACAGCAGCTAATCCACCCAGCCTGCCTGCAGAGAGATAGCTGGCTGTTTGGGAAGCAGTACCGTGTGGGGGAAGGTTTTTTTTAACCTGTTCTTGCCTTGTTCTGTGTAAGGAAGCCACGAAATCTCTCTCACTGAGGCAGCTGATGAAGTTGTCTGCTTTGTTCAGCAAAGAGCAGAAAGGACACCTAATCAGAGCAACTGGAATGTAACTGCAAGAGTTAATAAAATTTTCAAGCATTTGCGGTCATTTATGTGCACTCTATCAAATGAACATATAATTAACAAATGATTCCCCACTTCTTCTTGGTTGTTGGGATTATTAAGTGAAAGCAAAGGCTTATACTGCTCACCTGAGACAAATGGGCCTGCAGAAAGCTGCCTGCCTTCCCTTAGACTTTGCTATTCTGAGAGTCACTGTCTGCAGTCAGAGTTCCTTCCTTCAGCACTTGAGCACTTCAAAGCCTTGAGGGGACACCACCTTTGCCTAGAGACAGATTTTGGGTGAGATTTTGGAAGAAAGGTTTGCATGCAAGTAGCAATGTGATCACCACTGGAATGCTGGTTTCCTGCTAGACACACACAGAGATTTTGTGACCCTGTGTTCTTTTACAAAAGACAAGTGAAACCTCAGCGTTTCATATCTCAAGTGGTGGGGCAATACAACCTACATAACAATAATGACTCACTGGGAAACAGAACGATCAAGCTCCAGGGATCTCCTCCTCAGCACAGACCTGCAAATACACTGGAATAATTTGCATTCCACAGCTTGCCTTGCAGAATCCACAGATAAAAATCAGGCTTGGCATGGCTAGGATATCTGAGCAATATTTAGCAGCAGAACAATGAGCCAGCTGGGAAAGCATRTACTTATCCAAATTCAAGTGGGCAAGTAATTTTGGGCAACATGGTTACTTAGGGATTGCCTGCACAGGGAAGTTGGGACAAAGCAAACTAAGGTTTGAATGCACGGCATGTAAACCCCTTCCAGACAAAGGTGGTGCAAACAGTCCAGTTGTTCTCAGGGTAGTGCATGAGAAATACTTGTGGCTTTTCTGGTGGTACCAGAGCGGAGGTCCCCGAATACTTGGGGAGCTGACACAGCTGCTTCCTTTTTCTTCTGTKGCCTGACACCCTGGCTTTGAGCAGTGACTGGAGATGTTGCCTGTTCCCTCACCCTTGCAGAAGTTACTGCCTCTGTTACAGGAACTGGAGAAGCCAACCTTCCTCTTCAAGCCCTCCAGCCTCTCTTTGCTGTTGTGATTTCATGGAGAGATGTGAAAGCTGCACCAAAGCTGGGATGAAAAAGCAAAACAAAAGTGGCCTGCGCAGATGTAAGCCAGTGTAAGCCACCAGGCACAAATGAAGCATGGATTCAGGTCCTCTTACTTAGGGTTCAGGCTATAAATCACAACCAACCACTCTTCATTCCCAAAAGTCTGGGTGACAMCTCAGTCTCCTCCTCCAGCATGGCAACACAACCATGGCAGTCCCAGGTGGTGCTTACTGAKGGTGGTTTGTAGGTACAACTCCCTTTTAAGGGAGAAGAAAAATGAAAGAAAGGAAGAAAAGACTAGAATAGGGCCCAGGAGGAGCCACAGAAAGGGAGCAGACCCCACCAGATGTACACAGAGCTCAAGGCTCTGATCAGACTTCCCTGTCCCTGCACCCATCAGACATATGACCTGACTTGCTAATACTAAAAGAGCATCAGAGGAAGCGGCATTTGGCACCGTRTGCTCTCAGAGGGGAGCAGGATGTGCTCGGCCCACAGTACATGGCCAAGTCCCTGTGTGTTTTCAGCAGCATGGCACCCCCAGGAAGCTGTGGCCCTGGCTGTGTTAGCTCTGGGGTGCAGGCAGGTGTGGGACTCTCCTGCACTGCCCGCCCAGGCTGACCATCCTCTTCAGGGAGCAAGGCTGTCTCTGCCTGCAACAGCAGCCACACACAGAGTTTCTCCCACTGAGTGGCTCCTGTGGGTTTGTTTCCCTGTGCCCTGGGTGAGGGCAGCTCCTTTCTGGACAGAGTCGTGATGATGCTGATGTGGCAGAACAACTCCATTGCCACATGGCAGGGCTGGATGCTGCAGCAGGAGGACTTTGAGAGTGTAAGCTGGAGCCCAGCGAGTTTCATGAGTCACCACTGCTCCTAAATTCTCTTCCCCTTGAGGATGCTCCAGATTTGGTGTGTGCCTGTGGGGACCCCTGCTAGGACAAGGCACTGTGAGGCCCAGGACATCCATCAAGAAAATGGCATTCAAGCACGACTTATCCCATGGTTCTCACTCATGGTGAGAGTAAGTTTACATACAATTTGCATAAAGCTTTGGGTGGGAAGTCTCAGAGAAGGTTATGGTGCCACTTGTCATCAAGTAGCCTCATGAAGGCAAATTGAAACATGTGAATCTCCTGAAGAGGCTTGTTTAGAGAGGCAAGGGACTCAGCATTCCTCTTGCCATCAGAAGCTCAGGGGCATTCCCATGAGGTTCATTTCCCTGAAGAATAGAGTTTCTGCTGAGCAGGAGAGGACTAAGATGACCGGAAAAGCAAAGAGTGAGCAGGGAGGCCTAAAGGTGCTGCAGCAGTTTCATCTTGCTCATATTTCCTCCTTCCAGCAGCATTGCTGTGCACTGAAGCATTGAAGGTGAGATTTCTTTGCATCACACTGGGCCCTATGGCAAAGGAGATATCGTCTCTGCAGCCACGGGGGAGTTTCAGGAGTGGTGCAAAAAATTACACTTGTCTCACAGTCAGCTGACAGGAGAAGCTCTAAGCAAAGCCCTTCCAACCATGCTGGTATCAGCCACCTCCACGGGCAGCCTCTTCTCCCTTCCCCATGCCTGCACACCGCTGAGGTGGCTCTGCTCCCCAGGTAACCTCTGGAGCTACTGCAGGCACTCGAACAGCCCCTGCTCAGCAGGGGTGAGAGCCTCTTGGTCATCAAGGACCAGCACTGAGGGCCAGTCACTTCTGTTCTCCCCTGGCAGGAGCAGCTCCTCCAAGGTGTGACCTGACTTCGAAGCCAAGAGCTCAGAGGATCATCTCGAACAACTTTCTGGCATATTCAGAGCTCTGCCTCTCTCACCTGTCAGTCACAGGGATGGTGCAAAGGGCAAGGACCAGAACTGAGGCCACCAGGGACCAATTCTCCATCCTTTTGCTGGACCATTCGTCTTCACCTCTGCTAAGTTTGCCAYGATAGTTCTCCAGCATTCTCAGCTGCAGCTCACTCCCTGACACACAGCAGGTATGTTACCCCAGTTGGCCAGAGCAARGACAATTAACAGAGGGAAAGAGACAAAATGTTAGATGCTTTTCTGATGCCAAACAACATTTTTTTGGCATGAAGCAAATTTAATTTACGATAATTTCAAGTTTCTAGAAGCTCTTTTTTTAATAGGAAGAAATAAATGGTTAAGGTTTGAGGCCTTCAGTATAMAGAGAAACAGATCACATCTACGAGATTAGGATTTAGTATTTTTAGGTAATATTTGTGAATTTGGTAACATTCATGATTTAGTAGGACTGCAGTGCAGAAACCCTAAATCTGCTTTGTGCTTTGGACAAATCACTTAATCATCCTGATTCATGGCATCCAGCACTAATGAGAAGAGTCTCTTACACTAAACTTATCACACATGCAAGCTTTGTTTTGCCAATCAGGACTGCCAGGAAAGTGCAAATACCCAAAGATTACAGGCAATGGTAACGGGTGTAGCAATAAGGATGATCTTGATAATTATGTACCTTCAAGAGAGAGGAGAAACTTGTTCTGACTTGCAAATGGAATAAACCTGTCATAGCTCTGATAGGAGTCACCCAGGCTGGCAAGAACCAGGGATTTTTTTCAGGTCTCTTTAATAAACTGGTACCGTGGGGGAGTGGTGGAAGATTCTGTGAGAAGCTCTGCTGAGAACAGGCTCCCTTGGTCCTCTGAATTCTCAGATTTCCCAATCTGTTCTGCTTTCAACCACACACCATTCTAGGTCCAAGCAACACTTCTCTGTCTAGCAGTCTGCTACATTCACAGGTGCCTTGCAGTGTCAGAGCAAAGACTTTGCAAATAAAAGCCTAAGGAGAGCTCTAAATATTTGGATGGGGGCCTTACTTTGAGATCTTAATGCTGCTCATAACCCAAGGTGAGCCCCAAGAGCAACGCTGACACTGCATGTTGGAAGCAGGGTGTTGATTCAGCCCAAGAAATTCTGTGGAACATCCCTTCCTGCCTTCCAGATTTCCCTGAAACCAGCACAGGGATAGACGTGCCTGTGGCTGTGATGATGGCTGTTTTCTCTAGTAAACAACATCTTTCTCATGTTCTCCAACTCAGTAACTGTCTTTTCCCAATGGTTAAATGCAATCATGAAGAAAGAGAGGAATTTCTCCATTTAACCACAAATCCAAAGTACAGCCACGGAACTGAATGTACCAGGGAAATCCTGTAGGAAGATGTTCTCTCACCACACCACCAATGAGACTCAAAAAGTGGAAACAGAGAAGACTTTTWGTTCAAATTCACTTCTAAAGACATGAAAAATTTGGAATAATATTATACCTTGCTTTTCAAACTCAAGGATAAAGTAAACAACAGCTATGCTACCCCTAAATTATTCCCAGCATCTATTTAGACAAGAAAAAGTTAAGCTTTAGGACTTTTATAACAGTTTGTTTGTACAAAGAAAAGCAAATCCAAGGAGCATCTGTCATCTCAGGGCAGAGTCTGAGGGTGGTGCCATTTTAATTACATCAGCTCCAGGGAATAGGTTAGGTTAAGGAAAAAAAGGAGCCCAGAAAGCTGGAGCAGTTGATAGCAGATAAATTATTAGCTTTTGGGTTATGTCAACCACCAGACTAATATCTCAAGGATACAAAATGCCATTCATTATGAAGAAAAAATTTGGGAAAAGATGTAAACATTGAACAGAGTATTGATGCACCTGGTTCTGGTGCTGTTGTTACATCTCCAAGTGGAGACAAATGGAACATGCCTGTGTTTAAAGCCACTTTTCCAACACAGGAAAATGCTGCAATGGCATAATGTCACTTCTGCACCAAGTAGCAAGTCCAGCACATCTCCCTGAGCAGAGACTGCTTAACCTTGGCCACTGCCCCACACCTGAAAGGTTTGTCTCTCAATGTTCTTCCTCAGCCCTTTCCTCTCTCATTTCTTAACATGTGGGTTACACAACCATTCAGCTGCAAGCCAGTTTTGTTTTCATTTTAGCTTTCACAACCTTCCTGTTCTCTTTAAACAAGTACAAGGTAGTGAGGGGGTTTCTTTGCTACCTTTCATTGAAATATTCATACTAAAATGGAAAATTCCAGGGAGCAGTTAAAAATGAGGCAGCCAGATTACCATACATCAAAGGGAAGCAGCATTTGCTAACTCCTTCGTTCTACACGTATGTGATTCACAAACTGCTTTATGGAAATGGAAAAGTGACTGAGGAATCGCTCAGGTCCTGACAAAAAAAATAAACTAATAGCAACAACCTAATTTCCATGAAAATGGGCTGGTCTCCAAAGCATCTGCCAAGACCAGACACTGTGGTGCTTGCAGCTTTCCTTTGTTTGCTCTTCAAAGCAGGTAGAGCCAGGAACATTCCCGTGCCTCATGGCAAACTGTAAGATGTGGTACATGACTTTCAGATGAGGGAATTTCACATTTCTCCCTGAATATTTCACACTACAACAGCAAGGAGAAAAGCACAGACGCAGCTGAAATGAGGAGGAGATGAATTGAAAGGCTAAAAATGGATTCTTCAGCATTACTCTGTAGTATGGGGAACCGAAAAGGCAATTAAAACCAACATGAAAGAAAATTTAATTGCAAATCAGCGAAACCTGCTGAAGCGCAGATAGCAGGAAGCAAAGAATCATCGCCCCACCTGATGTCCAAGCCCTTCGCAGAGGAGAGCGTTGCCCTCAGCTCCACGGGCAGCTGATGGGAAAAGATAAGCCCTTCCCGAGGGAGCAGAGGCTGCAGTCCCCGGGGGAGCGTCTCCCTCTGCCCGGGCTCGCCGTGACTCACCCTGGGACTCGGGCATATCAGGGAGAAGGAATCTGGGACAAACCCACGGAGCAGCACGGCACAGCCCTCCCCATCCCCGCCAGGTCACTGCTGAACACCAACGCGAAGGAGGCAGCGATGGCAGCCCCGGGGGCCGTGCCGAGCCCCTGCCCGGCTGCCTCATCGCGCCGAGACTCCAGCACCGGGCGATTATTTCAGTGCGTGGGCTACAGCTTTTAAATCTGAGCTCTAAGCGCTCAGCCGCATTCCCCGAGGAAGGGCAGGAAGAGCCTGGAGGGGGGGGGAGAGGGAGGCCTCGCCGCTGATGAGGACACAGCGGGAGGACAGGCGCGACTGGTTTGGAGGAGGTGGGCAGCGCACGTGGGAATGGAACGAGGCAGGGTGGGGACACCCTCGGCCCGTCTCTTTGGTCAGGCAGCTTTTAGCATTTCAAAGCGTTTCTTTTCTTTGTGACTCCAACCGCTGACTAAAACAGGCAAGCAGGTATTTATGGGATCRGCCAAACCCCTCCTGCCCAGGTGGCCTGAAAGGCATCCTTACTGTGTCCTGCAAGCGAATCCCAGCGGCTGATCAAAGGCTTTTCCAGTCCCGGGGCAGGATTATGGAAAGGGAGAGCAGTGCAGGCTGTGGAAAATGGAAAATGTTAGGGTCCTGGGCTGCTGGCAGGGTGAACCCTGGACTCACTTCGGGAGCTGAGGGCAGGTGTCCCTGGGTGCTCCCCTGGGTGGCAGAGTCCAAACAGGCACGGTGACAAACAAGGGGACGTGTCCGGCCCCATTCTCAGCAAAGCACCCCAAGCCAAAAAGCAGCCCACGATCGCAGGCACCTGATGTCCTGCTTGTTCCAGAGGCAGCAGGGTGGGGTACAAGGAGGGGAATCTGCTTTCCTCTTCAACACAGAAAACATCTAAGTTGTCCTGAAAAATTAAAAGCTTCTGGACAGGCTCTTGGTGTATTTTAAAAAGCAAAACAGGCTCGTTTCAAAGCACTCTTTCCAAAGGTCTTTCCTGAACGTACATCGCATGCAATGGAAAAACACTGCATGCCTGGCATTTAATATTTTTCACCTGTGACCCAGGATTGATGTCTGTGTAACTCCCTGATTTAATCCAATGACATGTCTCAGCAAGAAAAAAACCCCTTCAGAGTTTGAAAAGGAGTTGTTAAAAAATAAAGTCACGCTCAACACTTCCCCTTCCCTGGAGAGATAGGAGTGCTGCTTGCCCTTTCCTGACGATAAGCATATCCTGGTGGTTAAAAATACATTTTGCTCTTACCGTAAATTCTCCATCAGCCAACTCCTTCAGCCCAGCCCACAGAGTTGGGGTTCGTGATTCCTTAGAGGCCACACGTGACAGAGCTTGGCCTGTGCGCGCCCAAATGCACTGGAGAAAAAGCAAAAGTAACAGCTCTGAGCCTGCTGCCTTTGGCTTCACCTGGAGCAGAGAAATCTGGTGAATGGCAACAATATTCAGCTCAAATGACTTGCACCAAGACCCCATGGACTCCACATGAATTTTCTGACTTTACAGCTGCTTCCGTACAAAAAGTAACAGGTTGTATTGAATTCTGAGCTGCAATTAATTCTTCTGTTAATTTTACTGTTTCCAGTGATCATTGTGCAAAGGGCTGACTTAGTAACACGGAGGTTATTGAACAGCAGGGCTCACTGCTTGATTTGAGATTCTGGAGGCCAGGAGCCTGTCCTTCACCTGGAAAACTCAGCCTGTTCAAAGATGGCTCCTAGATTTGGGCTGTGCAAAGGACACAGATGCCACCTCTTCCCAAGGAGGCACCAGCCCTGGGAAGAGCCTGGCTCAGCAAAGCTGGGGCTGCTCACACACCCAGATGCCTTCACAGCAGCTCCAACCTGCAGGAAGGCTTTGCCAACTGCATGCCTCTCCCAACACATTCCTGCCAGGAGAAAGCTGGTGGGACACTCCTCTCTCAGGCTGGGGTAGAAGCCAGTGAACAGCTGAGACTCCCTGTGGCACAGAAATCACCAGAGCCACAAGTTAGTTGCGTAAACTCAAGGCTTTGCCTTCTTGGCAAGTACCTTGCAGCTAAGGAGGCCCAGGGAGGCCTTGCTCCCAGGCATCAAGAGCTTCAGCTGAAAATCCTGTTTAGGAAACCAGTTCTGGATTTCTCTTGGGATACTTAAAAAAAAAAAAAGAGAGGTTAAAAAGAGGAAGAAATGGAAACTTCGAAAGTTGTATCTCCTCTGTGCATAAAAGGTAAAGGAAACCAGGCAGCAGCCCTCTTCCCTTTCTGTTAGGATTCCAGGCTGTGGAATAAAGATAAATCCAAGTTCGCCCTCCTGTCTTTGTTTCCAAGACTCAGTAAGACAGGGGAGATACGGCAGAGCCCATCTACGCAGCCATAACCATGGGAACACCAGCAACAAGGGTAAATCAACACGAGATTCCCTATCATCAGTCTGTGTTTACACTGGACGCCTCAGGCCTCCTGCACCAACCTGGCTGGCGGTTCAGGACCTTGGTATGGCTGTGGAACTAAGCAAGAAAAGGGATTTATGGAACAAATGTGCATTTTTCTGTCCTAGTACTCACCATCTCTTTTAGGACCCATGTTTACTGCACTCTGAAGCCGTGCTGCTGCCTTCCCCCTTCAATCCCCTTGCCCAAGCTACCCCAAACCTCAGCTTTTCCTTGACTCCTACCTCGCCTTTGGCCTTGCCTCAATGTCCTTTTGTTTAAGAAGAGGTAGACAGAGCTCTGGGTATTTTCCTGAAGATCAAACCCGGCAGAGGCAAGGGCCGGTGTGCCAGTGGAGGGAGCAGAACAGCACGGAGGTAGAATATTGCTCAACTGGAGTTGCAGCTGCTTGGCATCTTAAAAATGTCCAGGTCTCTGAACTTGCAGAGGTGACGTCTGCACGCCGTGACACAGCCAAGAGTCGGAATATCAGGCAGCCCTGGAAGGAGCTGTTTGTACCTGCCCTTGGGAGCAGTTATGCTTCACATATTTTTCCCCTCCGCTTTGAAAGGTCACAGGGAAGAGCAGTATTTGTGAAGGGGACGAGTGAAGGTGACTGCTGGGGAGAACGGAGACCTTGCAACAACTGTGAGAGCTTCTCCAGGTGAGCAGAAGCTCCTTCCCACTCCCATTTCTCCTGGAGTGGCCACTGACAACATCCACGACCCAGCAGCAGCAGCCACAAGCATTTACTGCCTGCCTGGGCAGGGCCAGAGAAGGACTGATCCCGCCTCCCCTCATTTCCTCATTGCCTTTCCTCCTCCGTGTATTTCCTTTGGGTTTTCCCCTTTGATTAAACTTCTGGCATGTTGGAATGTTTAATAATAAAACAGATAACTCATGGGAGATGATATTTATAAAATCTACTGCTCTTTTTTTTTTCACTTTTCATAAGACCTTGAGAGAAAAATCTTAAACTACGTTCTTCCTTTTAAAAATAAAAAAAGCAGAAGGAGCAGTTAACAAGTTTTCAAACAACCAATGTTTTATTTGGTTAAGTTATTAAACACCTTTAAGACAATTAATTTTGGTCTGTACCCTTCTATAAAATGATTCAAGTTCTGAACAAACCTCCAATACATAAAGCAAAGTTACTTTTACCATACGCAAATTTCAGATCAAAATACAACACTCTGTTTTCTTACATTTATAAAACCCAGTCAAGTACAAACGACATAAAAAAGATAAAACACTTTCACTGATCCTTGGTACAATATTACAGCACAATTTGCACAGTGGCAACTAAGTCCTCAAAGCACATGTCAAATACTTTAAAAAGGGAACCTCCCTTTAGTCACCCAACGTTCCACTGAACACGTAAACAAAGCCAGTGCTACTGAATCCAGGAAAATTCCTGTGTCCCTTTTCGTACCATGTGTGAGCCACAAAGCAATTCTGCAAGGGAAGCTACTGGTGAGTAACCAAAGAGCTTTCCTACTTTGCTGTTACCAGTTTTTGTGCAAGTACTCCATGAAAATAAACGGATGGAGGTGGACCAGGACTCTGCACTGGGCAATTTATGGCAACTAAAGTAAACGAAGAAATGAGTGTTTTTCTAAAAACAGATCATAAAACTATGAAAAAAAAAATTGATACCAAATTATCCATGGGTACAACTGGAGTAACTGCCTTTTGCTTCACCTTCAAGACATGTAATGTAGACACAAAGCGTTTTATATTGTGGAGTTTGTTCAATTGCAAAACCCAGTGTTTCAGCAATGGGTCAAAGTGCCATCAGAATTGCATATTTTTCTTCAGTTATAGAATGCACAGTAACATGCAATGCTCGTCTGGTGCTACACCTGAAAGCCTGCACCTACACTAACCTATGAACATGGGGGATCTCCTATGAAACAGAAACAAGAACGAAAATTAAAACTAAACCATAACATGATAAAACTCAAGTGTCAGTTGGCAGACATTCCTGGGAAGGTCCTACTTAGCAAACCTTGCAGTAACACCTCGAGAAGAGAAAGTAAAACCAGAGCAATGGCAGCAGGGTCTGATGTATCCCCTCGGGCTGTGCTTCGCACAGGCAGTCAGGGCAGTTGTACCACAGTGCAACTGAAGGGTATTTTTGCCTGCAGTTCTGCAACCCCTTCACTTCCTCCACCCCCAAGCCACTCATTTTACTTACAATTCAATTGTAAGTTCGGTTATTTACTCTCAGCTAATGTGAAAACATGTACATAATTAAATGGAAAAATACATTAACGGATCTAACTTTCCTCTCCTCCCTCCCCAAACTCCTGTCAAACCCACGAGGGTACCACACACTCCAAAACATTTCGTATCTGTTAATGTTCACATAATCCTGACAGAATGAAGGAGAACTGCAAACTGCACAAATAATACAGAGTTAAATAATGCTCAAGCGTAAACAATACACGATGGAAACAGTTTAATAAAACTCTAGTGAGGTACAGCAAAAAACTTAATTTCCTAATTTAGTGTTTTAAGTGCAATTGAAATGGTGCTGTACCGCCCTTCTCCAAAAACATCTCTCCAGAATTAAGCTGCACCTACTGGCTTATTCCCTTAAAGCTACATACCCATGCTATAACTCATTATATTGACTTAATGCAAATATTTGTGGGGGAAAATTAATTTACAGGGTTAATTAAAATCTTTTTAGTATTCAAAAGGAATGGTAGTAAAGGGATCAACCATGGAAAATGTGGTAATACATGTTTTTAAAAAGATTTCCAATAATTCTAACACAAAACAGCAAGTATATTTTGAAAAATGCATAGAAACCCTGTCAATACAAAAATCCCCACTAAAATTACACAACTAAGCAATTTTAATCTAAATATTTTATGTGCTTTTCCTATAAAGGCCACTTTGACATACAAATACAAAAGAATTTACATTTTTCCCCAAAATAAATTATTTGTTCCTCAATTAAAAATACTGAATATGGAAGCATAGCAACCCTCTCTCATGCCAGCTGCTCATCTGCAGTGGCTGTTTCCGAAGAAGAAAATCTCCTAATATATTCAATTACCAAAAGAAATAAGAAATGGCTTCARCCTGTGGTCTGCTTAGCACTAGGAAAAACCTGGGGATAGGAATGGACCAGGCTGAGCCCCTTACACTGCGTGTGCTGGGGAGGGAATGGACACACACAGACATCTGCAGAGAGAGCTTTGCTGTTCGTCTCCCAGGTTATGCACCAAAATCCTTTTTTGGAATCAGAGAAAGAAACCAAGGTCAATCTGAATTAAAGAAAGACAAGAGACTAAAGGGAGTTAGGAGGGACAAAGTGTACGAGGTCCAGGGTGGGTTAAGTAAATGAAGAACGGTGAGAATTCATGACCACCTGGGGAGGAGAGCTCCTCACAGGAGGCAGAACCAGGGAAAACTGTACCCGTTTTTTAACAGGGGGAAGAAGAGGAACACAAGGAACAAATTTCACTGGAAAAATGAAGCAATGGGAGAACAAAGAACCTTTACCAGCAGTCCTGACCACGTGGGCATTTATCCCTGAATTGCCACGGAAGCAGAAAAATCAAACTCGCACAACACAGAAGCGGCGGAAATGAAAACGTACTTGGACTGGATTTGAGACATCACAGGGATCCTGTACTGAAAGCACCAGAGCCACAACTGACTGGCACAGGGAAAGCAAGACAACATCAACCCCCCGGGCACAGCAAACCCCAAACACCCGACATGCTCCGGAGCAGGGAGATGCGAACGTGGTGAAGCGGCCCCAGCGGGTGAAGCCGCACTGGTGGGGTGACGGACGAGTTCCAACTGACGACAGCACGGGATGACAGGAGGGACACGCTCGGAGAACACGTCATTCCAAGCCAAACACCCAACAAACTGACCTGGATAAAGAGCCAGGCCAGGCAAGGGGGCAGGAGGAAAAGCAGTGAACTAGAGTTGATCTGGATACAAGATTCTTGGGCAGCCATGGAGTACAAGTTCTCCTAACCTTGGACCAAGGACTGGGTTTGGAAGGACGCAGGAGCAGTGTGTCTTCTGTATCACAAGGAATTCAGCTCTCTGGTGTGCTGTATTGCATAGTTTGATTGAGGCCAAAGAGCATTTGTGTCTTATTTTTCCCTGTTTTTAACAGAAGTAACTCAACATACTCCAGTCAGAGCATTCCAAACCCTGGCCCCAAGTGATTCATCAATTCACTTCTAAAGCAACACAGGAAGATTTAGGGGTGGACACGTAAATAAAAGCTAAAACTTCATTCCGACACAAAGCACAGGAAGACCCACAGAACACATACACATATAAAAAGCCTGTAACAGTAACCACATCTGTAATACAGGAGTCAAAGCACGACAGCTGGATGGTGGGAATAACCCTTGCTGTCGAGCTGCATGCCAGAGATGGTAAACAAGACCAAGTGAGTGCTTTCACCACACCACACCAACACACTTTTTGTAGAAAATGTGGCAATATATTCCAACAATATCCTGGTAATTATCAAGATCTTAGATTTGACAGAACACTGAACCTTTAGGAGAGTGGCAGCAATGTGGCATCACATTCCAACACCCTCCTACTACTTGGTTCATGAAATACAGATATCATAACTGGATTATTCAATGTAGTTATTTCATTCTCTTACACTAAAATAGAGTATTTGTACCATACAAAGTCAGACTAAGTACACTACTCATCATTCATATAATATGTATTTATATGCTTTAGCTCAATCCTACAAGATTCATGGTACTCAATAAACACAGCTTACAGAGGGAAAACTGAAGATAGAGCACCTAACACAAAGAAATTTTGCTTTTTCCTTCTGAAGGCAAAACTAAAACAATCTCAGCTTGTCAGGCTCCCACTTCAGATTTTGAAGCAGTGGGCAGACAAACTGGGACTCAGTTCTACATCTCTGGTTTCTCAAAAGAAAAACTGCAGTGGAAAACCAGGTGGCTGGGAGCTCCCCAGTTAGTTAGGCCAATACCTGTGGCTCCACACTGCAGACATAGTTCCAGAACCCCCAGTATTTTTAGATTTAAATACAACAAATGAAAAATATTGCATCTGCTATAACACTCAGCCTTTAAGTAATCTTTGTATCTTACCCTCATGTAGGGACGGTGCAGACTCGTCCTTACCCCTGCAGCCAGGGAGCAGCTGCAAGGCAATGGATGCTGCTGCTCTTCAGCCTTCCCTAAAACAAGAGGATCAAGGATTTGCAAGCTCAGTAGGGTTTCTCCATGGCTCCTCATTGATGAGCTGTTTTTCAGAAGCAGTGCAGGTAGCACAGACCCTCCTGTTAGGCCACCAACTGGTGCCTCCTCTACAGTGACAGCCTGGATGAGTTTCAGAGGGTCCAGAGGGCAGCACCCAAAGTGTGGAGCAGAAGGACAAGGCAGTCTATGGACTCTTTTCAAAAACCTAAAGGGCTCTTAGATCAACAAGACTGAGAAATGCTACAGCACTGGGACTGTGAAGCCTATGAGAAGGAAATAAATAACCTGTCTGGAGATGGGACAAGTTCAAACATCAACCTTTGATCCTTCCTGCTGCCTCAGACAGGGCAGGAGTAGGACTTCATGTGCTCCACAGAAGGAAAAACTTGCAGCAGCGTTACCAAATCCCTAAACCAAACTGATGATACGGATTAAACAAAAATAAAGACAGCACAAAAAGGATGACAACAAAGTTCCTATGCAAGATTAAAATTCAGCTCTCTCCTCCATGGCTCGCGTCTCCAAGGGCCTCTCCTTGGAGTGACCAAGCTGATGTTACTGCAATGGCAGCACTTGGGAGCTTCCCTCCTTCTTCCTGCTGAGCACCTGTGGCACCCAAACCCTGGGGGGCTGAGAAGGAGGGACTGAGGCAAACCCCACACACTGGGCCCAACATCCCAATGCTCTGCCAGCCACACCGGTCAGCCTGTCCCAGACACAGCCAGGTCCTGGGACAGAGCCCAGGAAGATTAATATTTATGGAACAGCCACCATGATGCTAATGGAAGGTTCTGGAATTAGCAGCTAATTGGTACAGTCAGCAGAGGCATGAATAGCTCCTTGGTTTATCCCTACTATTTGTGCATGGCCGCTAAAATGTTTGCTACATTGAATTCCAAGTTAGTAGGAGCTCCTCCTCAAAATTCTAAAGGAAAATGTTCTCTGTGAAGCATTTCTTGGTTTTGCCTTTACAAAGAAAGCAAAAAGGTAGCATTTTCCCATTACATTTTGTATTATTTAAGGCCTTTGACAGTTTGAAAGCAGTCTTTATGAAAAGGGATGTTTTTTAAAAAACAGATTGAATACTCAAAGAAAAACTCCACAGAACAAACAAGAGCTGATTATCAGCCTATATTGGTACTTTAAGAAGTCAAGCACAGTGTAAGGAATTCAAAACTATGTCAAAATAGCACCTTTAGAAGCAGAAGAAAACATACTTTTTAAAAAATTTGTTCAAGCTAAGCAAAACCCCACCTACCTGAAGATCACAAAGAAATGGGCAATTTCGTAAGTTCAGGTATGGAAGGTGGGTATTGATTTGAACAGTTTTTCCTCTGTAGGTGATTAAATGGGGAACTCCACAGAAAAATATCCAATTAGACATTACAGAAAAATCAGTGAATCTCTCTGTTGAGATAATGGATCAAGTTTACAGGCAAAACAGTGACAGCAGAGTAGAGGCAGAGAGAAAACTATCTGATCTGTTCTTAAAAGAGCAGAGACTTTATTTTTCAAACAGATTTTTTCCTATTTAAAAATCATCAGGACAGCCTTTCAATTGCTACTCTCATTTCCAAGTATAATAGTTACTTTTAAGTAATAGAAATTTTTATTTACTTTTTACAGCAGCTGCAGGTCAACCTTGGTCTTTTTGTACAGAAACATTAATTTAAAATGAAATTAAAGTAAACTGTCCTTGGGCAATGGCATCATTCTGTCCTGCTTCTTGTCTGCTTTTAGGGTTTTTTTAATTGAAGGACAAAATGCGATTTAAAACAAAACAAAACAAAAGATTTGACAAAGTGCAAAGAAAAAAAAAAAAATGAGGTAGCTGGGAATAGGGGCTCTTCCCCCTGGACAAGGCTCCAGAATTCCAGCCACAGTGAGACACATGAGGGGCTGGGCTACTCCTGCTCTACAGGCAGGTTTGCTTACAGGTGCTCAGGTGATCTCTGACCTGCTGGCACTAGTTTTACAAGCACAATGAAAAGTCATTTCATCGTGTACTGAGCACTGTCCCCACACACACCGAGTTAAGGGATGCAGAGACGTGCAAAAAGCCACAGGGAGCAAGTTTGTGTGGCCACCCTGTGACCCACAGGAGCTGTGCTCCCAGTGGCCACGGGCACAGGCCGTGCCTTCAGAGGGACATTTGGGGTGACACTGAAAGCAAAATCCTGTCAGCAAGAGCAAAAGACAAAACACCTGAGGCCAGAAGCAGCACCGTGCATGGAATGCCCAGGACCTGGCCCTGATGGACTTTGGGGGTCCAGACACTGAGGGCACCCAGCGGTGGCAATTCCATGAGTTCTGTGCCAAAACCAGCCCCACCTGACACTCACAGCAAGGCTTGTGCAGTATAAGGAGAATCTTGTTGTACTGACACTTCTCCTCCTCTCTCAGCTCTGTAAAGGACCTTCCAGGAGTCCCCCAGAACACGGCTTGCTGTTTACATCCTATAACAAGATACAACAGAACACTCACCACACATTGTAAAATGCAGTCTCAGACCCTTAAATACAAAAACGTTTCAATTACAAGAAGTGAATCACTTAGGTTTTGGAAGTTAAGGATTTTAAAAAAAAAAAAAAAGCTTAAAACTGACTTAGCAGCTGTTTCCCAAAGCAAACAAAAGCTAGAACAGACCCCGTGTTCTCTAAGCAATCCAGAGGAGTCCTTTGGACTAGTTTAAGACCAGTTCTGAAAGAGTTTGAAAGTATTTCTTAACAGGGCACTCCCCAGCTTCCCTTCAGAAGCAAACTTTAACAGAGCTTTACAGAATGTCAGCTTGTTTAACTTGACCACCTTGGCAGATACGCCTGTGTACTGGTCTACTCACTTCAATAAATAAGCAGACTTTGCTTTTTAAGACTTAAAAACAGTGAAACAAGTGACAGCGATGATACTGCTTTCCTTCTATCATGTGTAAATTAATAAAGCAGATTAATAAACCCCGAAGCTTTTGCACTTGAGACCATTCAGCAGAGAACCTCAAACCCAGCCAGGGATCAGGTTTTTGTAGCACACTGCCCATTGCAGACTGAAATTTAGACTTTCCAAAATGGCTCTTGCTTTCAACAGGTGCAAAATCGTTCTACAGAGGTTTTTTTTCTGAAATTCTGAAATTGGCAGAGGTGGCAGAACAATAACAGAATGCACAGAAATGACACTTGTGAAACAAGTGCATAGCCTGTGGCAGGGGGTCTGTCAGGCTCCAACAGGCTTTAGAATTGCAGATGAAAGAAACTTGCCCTTGACAAAAACTGAGACTGTCTTAGCATTAACTGTAAAGAAATGGAGGAAAGGCAAAGAAATTAAAATAAATAAATCAATCAAGAGACTAAGACGGTGATTCAAAATCCCCCAGTMCTAAAAAAATTTTAAAATTAATGTTGTATCAATAAAATAACATTAATTACACGAGGGATGCTTCTTTCTGTCCTATTATTGTAATCGGATCCATCAGCTTTTACCAGGGCTCAGAACAGCCTCATTTCATTATGCAAGTTGAGGGCACAGGTAGGCAGTGGCATTGAGCAGCTTCATGCACTGAAGTGCTCTGGCAGGTGTTCTCTGTTCACAGAAACCCTGCAGAACTACTGGGCAACAAGATGTAGCCTTTTCCAYTGAAAAGCTCCAATCTTCCAGCTCACTTTTCAAGATATTTCAAAAGATTATTTCAAATAACCTTCAAATATTATTCTAAAYAAATCCTTTATGTATTGCAAATATTTTTATAGCTACGAAGCAGCTACCTAGAATAAGTAATTTTAAAAAATATTATTCAGGTTTTGTATCACCAAGAAATTTACAAAATAATCACCTGTTGGTAGCAGCTCATAGTTTAATTCTCCAGTTACCCTTAAACCTTTTTAGCTGGGGTTTATCTATTTGAGCACTTTGCATGGCTTCAGTCTATGTTTTTAAGTAACCTGTTAATCACAATTTTGAGAGAATGGATTACTGGAGCACAGGAGCAGTCACACTGCAGACTCACACTGGGCATGGCTGCTCAGAGGTGTCACCTCAAACCCTGGCTGCAATCCTTCCTCCAGCAAGGAATTTCCCAGGAAAAAAAAAAAAACACACCCAAACCCAGAGGGATGATGGAGAGCAGGTGCCCAACTTATCAATAAACTACAGAGCACAYGATGTGACCTGTACAGAAAACGAGCAGAGCCTCCCCCAAATCCCATTGCCTTCAGCTTTTACTGGCTCACCTTCCCAGTCTCCAGGGATCAGACTGATCTCTGTACTTTTCTTTCACAGGCTGTGTGCCCTGGAAACACAGACCCTACAGACGCAGCTCCCAGCTCCAAGAGAAAACAAGGAAGAGCAACAGAAAATGGCAAATGTCAAAAGGCTGCAGCAGTGACGACCGAAACACAGGTCTGCGCTCAGTCCTGAACGGGAAAAGGAAATTCCCATCCCAGGGAAGATGGAAATAGCAGCCTCTACAAACACGGATGCAATTAACAGCCTGCCCACCCACCTGAAGTAGCTCTTTAAGTACTCCAAAGAGCTAAAGAGAACACAAACCCCAAATCCTCAACGCTAAATTAGAGGCAGAAAGGATTCATACCCTAAATTATATATAACTCCTTGGAAAGCATTGCTGTGAGTGGCACCAAACCAGACCTTAGTTACAATCCTCAGTCTGCCTGTGTCCCTGGGAACAGCCACGCTTCCCAAGACACAACTTCCTTTCTGCAGATCGATTAATGCAAACAAATTGCACTTAATCTAAAGAGTTATAATTTTAAATACTAAAGCCTGTTGTCAGCTGCCATTTATTATATACTTGCATGGCACCAGTGCTCTAATAAAGAGCAAAGTGTCCATATGCATCACTTGGAGTGATATTCAAGGCAGCTGTGAAGAGTAACACAAATCTGCAGAACAGTGTTAAAAAAAAAAGTAGATTTACAGTGCTTTCAATAGCATTCATTTTAAAAAAAAGAACCACTGCTCTTTTTTGGAACACAGTGAATTTTAAGCATCTCTGTATCTTAGTAGAACAGTTGAATTATTGTTGTACACAGAAGAAACCAAAAGTTTGGCACTTGTACCAACTTGCATTTGTTATTGCATCCTCTGCTTCGCATGGCACATGCACGTTAGCAGAGCCCATGCAGGCTGTATGGCCACGGTATTTATGGAACAACCAGAGAAACTGCAGTGAAAACTGGGAAAAACCTCCCTAAGCCCCTCACTCCTGTACTTGAGCATTTACTGAGTCATGCAGGCACAAGAAATATTGCAAAGCAACTAAGCTGCCTGGTGTGTTCTGGAAGGGGAGTTCATAAGCCAGGCGGTTCAGTAGCTTTGATAAAAAAACTCTTTATTTTCATCAAGATCTCTGCTTCTGAAGGYAGGCTGTGTGCCAGGCACGTGCTGTGCAGTCAAACACCAGGGACACAGCCTGCCCACAGCTATCAGGGAGCTGATTTTGTGGATTTCTTTTGCTTTCAGATTCCCTACCCTCCTTTTGTGCCATTTCATATTAATTTGCCTTCAATTTAAAGATGAGGTACCCTCAAAGCTACAGAAAGTCTCTTGACCAGGAGCAGCTAGGTCGATACAGCATTTTCACAATAACAAACTTAAGGACTAGCTGACAAAATATTTAAGGACAACCAGACCTTGCTGTGGTACAGCAAAACATAAGACTCTTCAGGATGCCTCTTCTTCAGGTTATAAAACCAGAAAGGGTGAGGACTTGAAATCCAACCCTGACTCTTTAGGAATACGAACATCTGACAAGGCCAGGTAAGGAACAGAGCCAGGCCAGGCATGTGCCTCCCTCAGAAACCCAAGGGATTTATTTTATGAGCAACAGCATTTTACACTTTCGCTTCTGTAATCCCTCTCTGCTGTGCAGAGCAGCCACAAGACTACACGTGTAAAACAAGCACAGAGGACACTGCTGTGTGCTTACAGTAGTAGATTTTTTTTTTTCCTTCCACTTGTACACCCCAAACTTTTGACTTTACCCTAAAATTAGCATTTCTAAAGTTTTTCCAAAAATTACCTGTGGCACATGAAAAAAAAAAGGAAACTTTTTTTTGGGGGGAATTGTGGTATGAGATGGAGCGAGGGAAGAAAAAAGCCACCACTCTTCCCATCTTCCACAACTCCTACTTTGTTATTTGGTGATTTTCTGATTACAGTGGCTGAGGTTTGTCCAATTCCTCAGCAGGGCAAGCAAAAAGGATACAGAGGCCCAGCCCAAGTCCCTCAAGCTCACGGTGGCCCAGCCAGTCCTCGTTTGGGATTGTGCTGGGCTTGACTGAAGATGCAACACCCGAGACCTGCACCCCAGGAGCAGCCCTGGTCCGAGGAGTGCTGGGCACTGAAAACATCAGCATTTCAATCCCGTGACAAACTCCCAGCCTCAGCCAGGCACCTGGTTTGGTGAATCAGGAGGGAAGGTGCCTGAAAGCCTGGTGGTGGAAGCCAGCAGACTGCACGGACAGCTGGCCAGGAAAAACATTCAAACAGTCACCTGTGAGGACCTGGCTGAATGTCAGTGCCAATTCATGAGCTGGGAGGAATTAAGGCCACTGTGCCAAGCAAGGACAACTTTTTAACAAGTTTCTAAAATGCCAAACCGCCTAAAACTCCGGGACTGCAACTCAGAAAATTCCTGAGTTGTTTCCCGTGTGGTTCAGCCATCACGTGCAGGGGCACACAGCGCCAGGAGAGCAGGGACAGCTGAGGTGGTGGCATTTACCACTGAACCCAGTTCAAACTATAGCTGTTTGCACGTTCAACACACTCAGGAAACTGGTGATCTCCCTCCTCTCAGCACCTCTGGTATCACAGTCTCCCTCCACTACTGAAGTCAACCATCCCTTCAGAAATGAGAAGGAAAAGTCAGAGGTCAGCTCTGCCTCTTCACTCCTACACCATCACTGGTACAATTCCTGGAGAAAGGTGAGCCTTGGCTTCAAAGCCTTGCTCCAAATTCAGAGGGAAATCGAACCTGGTTATTGCACAATCCAAGAGATGCACTTGCAGATCAGAGCAGGACAGACAGACAGGCACCGGTCAGACCCCGGCAGACACATCCCTTCCCTCCTACACACACCGGGCCTAGAACAGCTCCTGGATCAGCCCCACAGACAATGCAGATGGGGAGTGATCCCCATCCCCTTAGGCAAGGCCAAGGAAGCCGGTTCTGAGATCTCAGGAGTGCCTAAATCCTGAGCATGCACCCAAAACTCCGGGAGAGTGTCCCTGGAGACTTGTCCCCGGCCACAAAGAACATGACACGAATACAATGTGCTCAGAAATTCAGTTTGTGACTGGTTCAGGTGAAGAGGCTTAAACTTCTGGATCAAATCTCACCGAGTGCATTTGCAACATGCTCCACTCACCAGCAGATTTCTTTATTTATGTTTTTCTTTTTTAAAAAAAATAAGAATACCTAGTGTTAATCCTACATTAAGTGTAAACATTCGGTTCAMTAACAATTCGGTTTAATTGTAAAACACTGCTAGAGTATACACGACTTAGATTTATTATGTGCATTTATCACTTACGTTTTCTGGATGCTGAATGCCCTCAAGTGTACTGGGAAGCTACAGGGACCTGGGAGATAGCAGCTGGCAATATTCAGAATAACATTTTCGGAAGTTTTCCAAGCGACTTAGAAAACTGAGCTCAAAAGTGAAATAGATACTTAGGAACATTCATCACTTTTGAATATGGGATCTTGGCACTTTGTCTGAGGAAAAAAATTGATCCATGTAAGATTTCTCAAAAAAGGGAAGTTTTACAGATAAACTAACAGCACTTGATTTATTTCACAAGTCAGCCAAGGATGGAAATAGAGGTTCACATTTCTGTAGTAAAGCATTATATATAAATTTAAAATCTAAAGACATATATATACACACACCAAGTTTACTGCAATGCATAAATATATAAACCTTTTAATATGCCAACTAATATAGGTCAGAAAACTGATGTATATAGTTCAAGTTTTGCAGCACTTCAGCATTGTAAAAAATAAAAAAAAAATAAATAATGGTCAATGGATTGGCTGCTGCCCTTTTTTTTTCCCCCATCCCTTTGCTCAGAAATCAGAGTAATTCCAATCACACATCAGCGCTATGGAAGGACTGAGCAGAAATAAGTTTCAGAATGGCTCTTCAAGGACTGTTTAGTGAAACACCAATATTTAGAACTAGTTTGGGATCATATTTCAACATATGTAAGATGATTCAATAAAGATGATGAAGGTTTACACTAACACAACTGAGGGCAGAGTTGGGCTTGTCTGAGGTCCACAGCGTTGCAGAGTGGAAAGTCTTGTATGTAGTTATAATACTGGTTGTACAAAGTCTCTTTTTCTGAAGGGCAGGAGGTCTTATTTCTATTTTCCATCTCTCCCATTTTATTCCTTTTAAATAAATACAGGTTATGTCCCACCCATCACAACAACAATGAAATCAAAAATTGAGGTAAAAGTGTTCTACCAGCTGATCTTTACTACGAACAAAAGTCAATTAAATATCACTACTGATGTGAACAAGGTTTAGTAAGAAATAAAATGCAAGACACTAAGTTCTTCACTATAACCACACCATAAAACCCACCTTTCAAAGTCAGACAGCAGTAAACAAGACTGCACCGTAGCACAGAAATCATTAGTAAACCAAATTTTGATCCCAATTTAAAGTCACTGTACAAATTTTCGTTAACTCTTAGTCCAAACCTCATGTTTTCTGCAAAATAAATATATCCTTGTCATATTTCACCTTTGCTCTAATAGAGATAAAATACACCTTTCTACGATCCTCAGTTTTAAAAACCATTCTTAGCTTGCAAGCAATCTGAAGTAAAAAGGAACACAATCTATTTAATTTGTCTTTTCACTCTTACTAAAAGCAGCAATCATCACTAACTGTTCTTAACACCTCTTCCCTTTTCACTTCAAGGAAAACAGCCACCAAAGCCCACCCAGAAGTGCACGCCACCCACCTGCAGACCAGTTCATCAGGCTACTCGAATGACAGTGTAGAAAAACCAGTTTACTTCTCTGGGGTGTATCATATCCATTTCAGATTAGTCCATTTTATATATATTAAAAATATTTGTAGGAATGAAACCATTGCAAATGAATGAAAAACCGTATGTACACACCTCCACCATTTTTAGGCACAGACCTTTTCTTTTGAGAAAGGATTAGAAATAAAAGGTGCAATGACCAACACCTCCTATGGCACCACGCTCCAACAGCAGCACACCAGGGAGGTTGGTTATCGTGGAGCTTCTGTGTATTACAGCTATCCAGTCCCAGATAGCACATTGATTCAGTTCCCCTCAGGGGAAATGCACCTGAAATCTTGTTTGCTTTTCAGTAAGCTTCGCCAAAGGAAACCAATTCCCACCGGTTTCAGACACAAAAATCCTCCTTCTAGAACACGGTTTAAACTCCAAATGGTTACGACTGAAGGTGTTTCCTTGATCTCCCCTTTTATTTTCCCCCTTCTCTTCTTTTTAATGTGTACTTAAGTTATTTGTTCCCAAAACAACAACTGAGACTCAAGCTTTGTAAGCATTTAAAACAAAAACAGTTACCATACCAAAGCACAGCATACAGTGTAAGTTTCAGCTGTAATTTCTCAGCTTTTCCTTTAAATAGAGCTAGATGACGGTGGACTGCGCAGAACTCTTCCAGTCTCCTCCCCTGCCAGCACACGGATCACGGAGAAGGTACTCGGATGCGGAACAATCCCTGCTGGAGCTGCAGCCGGAAGAGTTTGCAGTTGGCGATCCGCAGGGCCGCGCAGCCGGTGCGCCGCAGGTCCGACGGGAACAGGGGCTTCGTGCGCTGCCAGGTGCCCGTGCTTCGCTTGAATTCCCTAACGTAGTCATAGTTTGTACCTAAATTCACAAAAAGAGAGAGGAAATGCTCAAAACACGCTGCAGCTACCACCACGTTTAACTTCTAGTGAGGCAAATACTGGAGAGCATGCATGGGAACACAAATCGGTTTCTGGATGGGTGGTGGAAATTAGTGTCCAAAGGGAACTGCTGTCACATTTCTGATCTACTTAAACCCACCACATTTGGAATTTTGCTTGTTTATATTTTGTAGGAAGCCCTGCTACACACTCATACACGTACACATGGCCACAAAAGTAGTCTTCCAAATCTCTTTTACAGTACGTGGCCAGACGCTGGAAGCTGAGTACTGACTACATTTGTTAGTACACGTTCATTCAGTTGGGACTGACAGCCAAGAGTCACATCCATATGAAACACTGGATGATGCCCCTAGAATGCAGAACTGCCTGTTTAACACTGCAAAGACAGGAGCTACAACCTGAGGCACTAACAGTTTTTCTTACATTTAGGTAAAAGCAGTAACACACTTTTAGTCTTGACCTCTTGTGGTCTTCAAACTAATCAACCAAATCAACCCAATGTTCACAGCACCGAACTTGTTACTGAAGAGCTCCACAACTAACCTGTGTTCTTCTGTAGGTCCAGCATAATTCCCCTGAACCACAGTAAGTTAGAACAGAGTCCCAGCCTCTTATTCTTAAAATGTTCAGTCTCATTAGTGCCAAGTATTTAAGAGATTAGAAGAAAATAAGCAAGAAGAGGTTATTCTGACCTGTATCAAGATCTCCAATCACGTATATGCTGGCTCCAATGGGCACAGCTCCATACACAAAAGAAGAACTAGTTGGGATACAGAGGTTCTGGTCATTTAGATAAATCCACCTGTAAAAATAATAATTAAAAAAAAAAGGATTTTATTTTTATTGAGCATATTAAAAAAATAATCCACATTCTTTTTGCAACTGTAATCTTTGACTCAAAAGCAAAGTGTACATGTTAATTTGTAAAGAGAAAACTGTCTAGTTTGGGACAGTCCTGGCTTCTCCCAGCTAGGAAAAGCAACTGGTACTGCTGTATCCTGAAGTTGCTTTATTTCAGAATTGCTCCACTCATCTGTATAATCTACCCCGGATAAATTCTTCTTGCAGCCACCCAGTGTGTGCTTCTGGAAGAGAGCAGGCATGTTAGACAGCCAACAACAGCTATGCCAGTCAATTTTCCCTACAGAGAAAATTTTAGGCGGTTTTGTCATAAAATTAGTAGAGTCATAAACACATATAAGTCTTAATGATCCATAGTAGGGGAAATAACAAATTGCTATAGCAGAACCTTGTTATTAAGCAGTGTCTCCCCCATATAATTCTTTAACTTCTTTAATTGTGCTTTATCAGGACAAGAAATCCCTGCCTGCTAAGAAGAATGCAGCACTTGGCAATGCTTAACTTCAAACAAGGGATAGAAGACCGGAAATAAAAATGGTAATGGAATTTGGAAAAGAAATGTCCTTTATCTGGAATTGCCACAGACCTCCCCAATCACATATCAGGCTGTTTTCAATCCCTTTCCAGCTCCTAGTGGAATCTTACAATTCCCCTGTGTTCACTGTAAGCAGTCTCATTTCAACACATCAGCCTGATCTTTCCACCAAGTGAAAAGCAGTTTTCAGTGTTGAAGCCTTTGGAAAGCAGGTAAGTATGTACTCATCATCCATGATGATGGGATGCTGGTTTATAAAAAGGTCCCATTTGCTGAGTGTTGTCAGCATCCTCTCTGTGGTTCTGAAAAAAATCCTATAAAATGCTGCTACACTTTCGCAGATGCCGTCACAGTTACTATGTATAGACCCTGAGTCCTCAGAAACCTTTGCAAATCACCCCATATACTTTCATGGCCATCCCAGGTTAATTTGAGGGAAGAAGTCAGAAAATGCCCTCCCAGATACTGCTGATCTTTGAAAATTCTGCATCATCTGAACTCCTGATTTAGAAGTAAACCTCTCTTCTGGCACTGAAGGAGATGCTGCTCCATATCAATTATCTTGGAGACAGAAATCAATTTTTAAAGGGCAAATGAAAGGATTAGCTGTCCATTATTTTGTCTGTGCTGCACACTGAAGGATTAACGTTCTGCAGATAGCAAGGAAATGGTTTGTAGCTGTCACAGAGGAGGACAGATGAACTAAGAGCAGAGAAAAGGAGAAGTTCTCTACACTGACTCAGACTCTCACAGATCAAAACATCTTGCACCATATTTCATTAACTTTCTTTCCTTACTGTAGAAAGAGGCCACAGTATTTTTACTGCTTTTTAGCAGCAAGTGACCTAGAATTCTGAAAACCGAGTAAGTGGCAGAGAAATGCAGAAGGAAGACTGGAATTTTTTTTTTTCATACTAAATAAAGGACCAGGTTAAGGAAGGGAAAAAAACAATTCAGGGGTTTATCTGCACTAGATATTCAAGGGTTTGGAGTTTAAATAAAAATAGCTAAACCCACAGAGTGAGATCCAAGTATTTTCCACCTGCACATCACCAAAAGACAATATTAAAGCATCTGGAGTTGCTTGTGAAAATTCATCCTCAAGCTTTCTCAACACGTATACTTTAAAAAACAGGCACCACTTTTCAGGAACGCTCACAGCAGCTTTAGCAGTTAAAACTAGGAAGGAACAAAGACAGGAAGGGCAAGGGGTCACGTTTCATCAGAATTTGACTAAGCTCCAGCTTAATGTGGGTTGTGCCTGCTGTTTGAACAGTATGGAAAAAACACCATGACCAAAAATTCACAATCTTCAGGAATCTGAAAACAGTCCTTGGAACATAACTCTTGCGTACTTCCCCGGGATGGCTCCGCTCAAAACGAGTCCAAGAGGAGCAGGGGGAAGGCAAGTCCTGCTGCAACCATGGGCAGAAGTGATCGCTCTGAAACTGGAATAGGCTTCCACTCAAATTAAAGAAGAGGGGAAGGAATCCTGATTTTTTTCGGTCTTGGAGTGAGATAAACAAAATAAAYCATCCACGCTGCTGTAATTAACAAGTAGGATGGTAACTGCTTTATTTCCAAGTGGGAAGTAAATAAAGATGTGATACAGAACCAACATATTCCAGACGTCACCTCAAGCTCACCCCAGCTGGGAACAGAACTCTGGAAATGAATGAAAATCCATGTTCCTCTGATCTGACAGTGCTGTCAGTCAGTGTTCTCATTACATTTGCATAAGCACTTGCTTTTAATGAAATTCCTGCACACTGAATGGAAGAATCTTGCTAATTACACATACTATGTTACAAGATCATTTAGTTCACTCCTTATATACTGCTGAAAGCTTTTACTTATTTTTATGATGTTCCAGTAGCAAAGAGAACATTTTAAAGGAGTTTTTACCAAAGTACTGCTTCTGAACAAGTATCTCTCACTTTTATCACCCTTAATACCTGCAGATTTTCATAATTATTTTTCAAGTCATGAAAAGAAGAAAGAAATCCTACCCCACTTAGAGACCACCAGTGAAAGGCAGCAGTGGCCATACTCAAGGACAGAGCTCAACCAGCAGCTCTTGCAAAGAATCCTAAAGTCAATCTGGGCTCTGTTAAACATTTCCAACTATGCACATTGAAAAGAAAAAACCCGAGTGTGTACAGACATCATCCACTTCTCCTCACACCTATGTGATGCAAAAAAGGTGTGTTATGAATTATGAACTCTGGTRGAAGGAATGTCTGACCCACCAAGGTCTTGAGCGTGTATTTAAGATTTCCTGTTTTTTATGGAGCAGACCAACACTGGATCACTGAGTGAAGGATACCTTCACATCTCCATCTTCCACTTTCACATTTATTAAATCTGTTTTTAGCTTGATCGATATTTAAAAAAACAGGATACAATGCACACAAAGTTCAATCTGCAGCCTTTGAAAAAAATCTACATCCTGCAAAACCCTGCAGTCTGACGTACAGCATTTTCTATCTTTGGTTCACTTAAATTCACTCATGCACGTGACTCTAAACAGGCTGACAAAACATTTATTAATTGAAAAATCTCAGTTACAGCAGCACTTCAAAGATGAGAATTATTTTCTACATTATCCTGTTCACATTTCATGTAGATGCTACTATTCTGTCTCACTTCATTTATTTTATTAGTTGTTTATACAGCACAGTTTAACAGGAGTCTCAATGTTTATATTTTTTTGCTAGCGTGAAGATCTCAGCATATCCCGTCTTTAGAAAAGTCTATGTCATGGTTAAGAATAACAGTTTTGAAAGACTCTGCACTGTGAGTTATTCTGGAGTTAGTTACTGTCAAGGTAAACAACATTAAACAAGTCCAGTCCTTTAATCCAATTCAAGCCAGAATTATGGCAGCTTACATGAATTAATATGTTTATATACTGATGTAAGTACATCCTTAGACATACACACTGGAGTCAAACCTGTAACTCAGACACTGAGTCTCTGGGTGCCTGGGATGATGCTCGAGCCTGAGCTCTGGCAATGAGGCCTGAGGCACACATGGAAATTTGTGCACGACACAGGTGTGCACTGCTGCACGTACCCCTAAACCATAACCACCCCATGGCTGAACTTACAATACAAAGAGTTCTCTCCATTCAGAGAGAAATGAACATGATGGAGCTCTGCACGCACTTAAAAACAGATGGAGAAGKCCACAAAGTACACAATAGTGGTATGTAATGATTATAAAAAAAAATCACTGTGAATTTTGGTTTGGCACTGCTAGAATTGATGCACTGTGTTTCTGACCCACTGCTGCTAAACCAGCTTGCAAACATATTCCTCCTTCCCACAAATCTCTTAACCAAACGCTTTTAGACTTCTGCCAATAATATACATATACATTGTCCATGTGATGTTTCAGCTTTGACAGTTCCAGTATTGTCCCTTCATAAAAAAGTGTGTGAGCAGTGGCATCTGAGGGTGCATATATCCTTCACAATGACTTTTTGAAGATGCTGGTTTGAAGGGGACTAATCATCTTTCATTTGTTTCAGAAACTTGCTGAGGATATAAATGCACTTTTCAATTGTAAATTGATCACCTTGTAGCAACTGCACAATGTTTAAGACGAAGGATCTGTCCTTGTATATCCATCACAGTAACTGTGCACTAAGGAACTGAGAGAGAGTGTCTACCTGTGGTAACATCTATGGCATCACTAGTGCTTTATTCCTGAGTAATGATGCACAGCTGAGCAAGTGGAATTGCTAAACTACTCAAACACACATCAGTACTTAGCACGAGGTTTTCAGACTTAAGAAAAGCATATTATTTATTTTGAGTGAACTATGAAAGCTTAAAGCGATTTCATTTTTTTCTATTTCTCAATCAGCCCAGGAAATAATACCCTCACATTTTCCAGAGAGTCAATCTGCTTTCATTTGGTATTCATTTGGTATTTGTGAAACACTATTATAATGAAATGATTATAATTTCCCAGATTCAATCTTACTTCAAAGAAGAACACTGGACAATGAAGTGCTTTGTCTCAGTATTGGGCAGGCAGAAATATTTGCTAACTGCATTTGGAAGGGAAAAAAGGCTATTTTCTCTTTTCCACATAGGTACGACCGCTCAGGTGTCACAATCACTGCCACAGACCCTCCAAAATGGAGCCACCGCACGCAGCTCTGCAAGGGTACCAAACCCTGGGATAACTGACAGACCCTGGAGCTGAGTGCTGGAACATAGCACAGGGACACTGCACCCTCTTCTGGCTACAGCACCCCCTGGGCTGAGCTGGGGCCTTCCAAACCCCGGGAGCACCATCCCCAGCCAGCAGTTGCCACCATCCCAGCCCGCCCCGGTCCCCGGTCTCCAAAGGAACACCCACAACCCGTGTCCTGCCTGAGGCGCGAGCACAGATTTATGCCGAGTTAAATTTCTAAGCTCAGACTGTGCAGTGGCAGAGCAGAAAGGCAAAGTCTGGTATCTCAGCTGCCCTCCCCTTGTGCCCCTCCAGCAGCTCCAGACGAGGTTACCTCTGCTGCTTCTCCTGCCCTGTGCCAGCACAGCCCTCACACCAGACCCCCAGAGCAACACCTGGGGCAACTGGACTTTTACCACTGTTTCACCTGAATCCTGTAACACCTCGGGGATGCCACCAAGCCAAGACACAAATCCATCGGACACACCGTGCAGGCGTGGGTGCAGTCAGCAGGTGGCACCACGGACTCACCTGCAGCACCCACGCTGGCCCCCCCCCCAGCTTTCCGAACTCCACTTTATGACAGCTCGACCTGTATCAACCAGCGAAACAGGTTTGTGGTCACTGYTGAGGAATCACAAGCTATAAACTTCTGAAGAACAGAATCGGCCTGGAAATATTTCGAGTAAATCAGGTAAAAATAGCAAGTAGGAGAGACAGGAGCACTTCTTTTCACAATTCTTTCCCTTTCATAGACCTCTTCCAAAAACATTAATAAAGTTTTAGCCTTTCCTCAGCCTCCAGAGGGCTAGAAAGTACTAGAGAGCATCAGCAGCAACAGCCTCTCTTATCTGTCTGCTTCCTGTAACCCTTTTAAAGGATGTTTTTCTTCAGCTTCATTTGATTATAGCTAGTTTAGACATCACTTTGAACAACACAGAAGACCTCTTCATACAGAAATTAAAGCCTCTTTACAACCACATCTTGCAAGAAAATTATATAATGAATTTACATCTACTGTTCTATTTTTGTGTCCTTTTATACAGGTCACTGTCATAAATCAGTCTTGATCTTCTAATAAAGACACGCTAATCTCTTTCACTGTCAAAAAGCCTCGAAACATCTGACCACAAAGTCTTTTTTCAATTTAATTTATGCAAAAGAGAACCATCCAATTTACAGTTACATGCAAGAAAGAAGTCACTGGAGGAACCAAAGCTTGTCAGTTATGACTGGAGAATAAGGTGACTATACGAAAAATTCAGTGCAAGGTAACATTTTGAATGGTTACCACATGTAGTAAGGTGGATCCCACTACCAGTGCCAAGAGATAACAAATGAAGTAATAGGAAGCAAATTCAAAACAAACAGAAGGAGATTAGCCATGCAGTGTGGTGAGGTGGCTGTGGAATGTATAGCATCCATAGTGTCTTTCCTATGGCAAAAGCCTACATGAGTGCCACCAGCTATAAATGGTTGGAACAACGATGCATGAAATTTCTTATCTCTAGTTTAAAAATTCCCTAAGCTCCAAATCTCCGGAGACAGGACTGGATCATGAAGAAATATCTCTGTACATACAAACACTCCTTCACAGAATCATGGAATCATTTASGCTGGAAAAGACCTGTAATGAGTACTCAACAAGGATCCCTGGGCATGAGCAGGGGTGGGGGCAGCAGTACCCTGCACTTGGGGAAATTGCAGAGTGCAGGTGAAGAACTACAAAACCCCTGTGTGACCAAGGTGCTTCTCCTGCCCAGGGGCACTCAAGACTCACACAGTGGCCCAGGGCTTTAGGTTTGGCAAGTTGGAAGGAAAAGCCACTGAAGTGGATGGGCCTTCAGTAACAGCCATACTGGGTCACAAAAAGCAAAATGAGCAACAGATACATGGCACAGACCCAAGATGCTCTGGAGTGCAGGAACAAGGGGTGAGAGAAGAGGTAAATGAATGTAAGGCACATATTTTCTATGTTTAGAGCTGCTGCCAGTTACCTTTTAAACTCATCATGATAAAATTCAGATTTGCACGTCACCATCTCACTGGCTTGGCTGTCGTCACGACTCCTGACCCCACCAAACACATAAAGCTCAGAGGCAACTCCACAGGCCACTGCCCCAAATCTGAAAATCCAAATGAGGAAAAAATATTAATGTAATATATCAAAACCATTTTACATATCCTTCTGAACTTTCTCAATTTTTCACTGTTTTATTTATACACACACAAAAATCCCTTATATATGCAACAAGATGAGTCATGGATATGAATTGCAAGCACCTAATTCAGATCACAAAAGAAAAAAGAGCAAAAGAATTGATATCTAAAAAATATTCTGAAGTTCCAATTGAACTACAATTTCTAGTTTTCATTTTGTTTGTAACTATTTGCTTGCAGGGAACTATTGCTTGTAACATCAGGACTGTATTTCCACAAAATTTGTATTTATTGCTTGGATGCTTATCTTTACTCAGCCACATGTTAACCACAGGCCACCATGATTCAGAAAAACCTGGTGAAATTCATAGGCCATCTTCACGGATTCATCAGAAAAAGGACACTTCCCCCTCATCAGAGTGTTACAAAAGGTTGTGCACAGCAATCTAGTTCCCCCCTTCCATTTTCCCTCACCTCCTCTCTTTGAGAGGACAGATTGCTGTCCACTGCTGAGTCCTGGGGTCGTAACACTCCACAGATTCAAAGAGTTTTCCGTAGGAGCCTCCACCCATTGCATAGATTTTCTTCTTCATAGCTGCATAGCAGCCAATCTTATGGAAAAAAAGAAAAAGTATATCTAAAAATGACACACAAATGCACAGTATTGAGAGCTCAAAGCTATCTATACACACACACAAAGAGGCATTCGGGTTGCCTGTACCACGTGTCAAACAACGCCGGGCATAAAAACGCTCAGCCACGGTTTTGTTTTGGTGTAGAAATAAAGAAGCTGCTCACTCTTACTTCATTTTGAGAATATTAGCTGCAGCTTCTACTTGAAGCAAAAGGTTAAAATATATATTTATATAGATATACATACAGGTATCTGCATTGACTGTTTAACAATAAGTAACATGATAATATAGGATGTATTTTTACCTTTCTAACCATGGTCAAGTCTGGCTGCTTGGTCCAGGTCCGGCTATAAATATCATAGCTCTCCATAGAGATCAGCTCCCTTTCACCATCCTCACCTCCCAGAATATACAGAATCCCATCAATCTCTACCACACCAAAATTATGTCGTGCCTAAGGAATATCAATAAAGTCAACATTGTAAAACGTAACTGCCATTGTGAATAAATGAATACAATCTTATTTTTCAGCACATCTGTCCTGCAAAGTGCTATTGGTATTATGTCTGGGTTTTGCTTTAGTTTGGTTTTTTTAATGGTGAAGTACTAAACACCAGCATAAGATTATTAATGTAATTAACTAAACAAAATAAGGGGTATTAAAAGAGGAAAAAAAAAAGTAGAGCAGCAGAAGCCAAAGAGACCACACAGAAATCTTTGAACAGAGCTTGGCCATATTTCAGTTCCCATAGTGGTGGTCTCCACTGTTGCTTTCAGGTCTCTATAGCAGCAAAGCCTGGACCCATTCTCTGTGCAAAGGCAGCTCTTCTGTTTTGTATAGATGAGCCCAGCTACCTTCAGTCTCACAGCAAACATTTCACAAGCAGGAGACTTAATGCATTATAACTACAAATATAGCCAAAGCTACATGCCTTTGTCAACCAGAGATTGCAAAGAGGAACATCCTGTGGCAAACACCTTCTTAATAAACACCCTGCACTGATTTACAAAGATAAAAACASAGGTGTAATAAGGATATATGTTTAAAAATAACAAACTGTTACTTTTTGATGGAATRTAATTATGAAGAAGGAAGCATTAACTCAAACCAAACCTAAATATGTCTGTGCAAGCCAAGTTCTGTATGTTGGCCAGTCCTCTGTCCATCTTTTCTGCACAGTCCGATCCCTTTGTCCATCTCAGGGTTCTCTTGTTTTAGAAGGCCAGCAGAACATTAAGTATACTATAGGACTGATTCATTAKGAAATTCCTGAAATTTTGTAGTTCATCTTACAGTTAGCTCTTCACCAATTGTTTAGTTTTTCCAGATCCAGCAGTCAGCATCAGACCACAAGAACAACAGGATATAAACAGAAGTCAGTCTGTAGCATGATTTTGAATGTGTAAGATGCAAGCGACTGGAGATTCAGAATAAAATTTTGCAGAAGAGAAGGAACATTTTGCCAAAGTAAAAACTTAAATCCCAACAGTTAGATAGAGATCTTGCCTCATGCATTGGTGGTAAGGAACTCCATGAATTGGTGTCTGGATCATATTTCTCTCCAGAGCTTAGCGTTCCCTTGTTTTCATCCTGACCACCAAGCACAAATAAAAATCCTTCTGTAAAACAAAATGTAACATGATCTTAAGAACAGGACTCTCAAGCAGAGGACTCACATCTGCACACTAAGCAAAACAACGTGACTAGTGAGCTGTATTCTGGAATTCACTACGAGATTCAGATCAGTCACAGGTCAGACTCTGGACTGGAGAAGGTAAAGCACATACTTTTATCTGACTCAAGTCTACCCCTGCAAATACTCTTCAACATATTCAGTGATGCAGCAACTAGAATTTACTTAAAACACGAAATACTCCTGGAGAGACAAATGCAGCAGATTCCCACAAAACATTGCAGGAATAGTGATTTTAAGACACTCAAATGACAGGGATTTTCACAGAATCAAGTACAGTTTTGGGCAGACAAAGGGGAAGCATGAAATAACCCCAGTGCAGTCATTCTTAAAGAAAATCTAGTATTATAAGCTGTATCTCGGATTTTGAGGCACTGGTAAGTTTTCATAACATTGACTTTACACAGACAAAGTTCCCCTTTACCTGCTGACAATACTCCATGATTGATCCTTGGAATACTCATAGGAGCAAGTTCAATCCAGAGCTGTCTATTGGGATCATAAAGAGGACACATACACCGCATCACTGAGGTTGGTTTCCGTGATCTGAACACAGGGTGGGGAGGGAACAAACAGAAACAGAAAGACAAGACAGAGTTTTACGACTTCACTGTTAACACCTTGTGTCCAAAGCTTGCTCGTTCATGTTTTCATGTATATTCCTCACGTGTGGCATTTCCCTGGTAGGGAGAAGACCCCCAAACCAAACATGTAAATTGAATTTGTACAGACTCAGAGACATAAAAAGCTAATTCATTTTATTCCTACTGTATCTGCCTGTAACCTTTTTGATGAACTTTGAACAAGCTAAGAAAAACTGTTAAGAGAGTATTAGTAATGTCTGAGTAAAGTGATTCACAAACTGACATGTAAATGTTATCTGAGTGGTTTATTACACTTCTATAAAAAGCTAACATGTAAATGCTAAATTTCTTTAAACAGGACAGAACCCTCCCTTCTGCTGCAGGGGGTACTCAAGAAAAGAAAGGAATTATTGTGTGGAACAGGAATTTTCACCTTATCTCACATGCACCAATAATGACTTTTTTTTTGGAACCACATCTATTATAAACAAAACAGTTTAAAGCACGTTCATTACTTTTAAGTTTTGTCATAGATGCTTTTCACATCATCAGAAAGGGGTTCTTCCAATGTTCTGTGCTTAAGTCTATTCAGTTTAAAAAAAACCAGTTCCTGAACAAACAACCCTACTCTAAGTTTACTACAAGATGAACGTCAGAAACAAARTAACTATTTATTGCTGAATCATTCCCAAAGGTATTTTAGGTGTGTCTGACCAACCTAAAACAAACTCAAATGACAGAGTAATAAGTAATAGGTGCACACGTTCTGTCCACACTGTGTTTTCAGACCGCCACGAGTGAGCCGTGACACCGCCGCACACTTACACTCGCTCCTCCCCCCCAACAGTCACGATGCACTCGGAGTAGCCCCGGGGCTTGAAGGAGGCCAGCATGGCCTCTCCCTGCTGCGGAGGGGTCAGGGGGATGTTGTTGCACTCCTTGACGATCTCGCGCACCAGCGGCTCGCTCATCATCTGCTCGCGCAGATACGCCGCGTCCAAGCCCGACACCCACACYGCCGACATGACGTCCTTCATGTGGACCTGAGCCAAGGGAGCAGTGACACAAAGTCACCCACGGCACCGCGGCACACGTACATACAGATGCTTCTGTGGTTAGCAAATACTTGGGAGTTTTTGGTATTRGGAAGTAATAAACTATACAACACGATGTTAGTAAGAAAATGCATCAAGTCCCCAAAGTTTCTCTGTAAATGTGCTATTTGCTGTCTCACCACATGAACAAGATTATATCATTAAATGCCAAAATGGTACTTTTCTTCTTAAYGTCTATTAAATAATAAAGGCAGCAGTTGGTATATCATTAACACAGCTTCCACCCTTTTACTGCAATCCCATGGTCTGCATTTCAGGCAAAATTCAATTAATTCTGTAAGTGCAAGATTAGCCCCGAAAGAAACAGATCTATTTCAAGTTCCCACTGATTAGAATAAACACTCCAATTTGCGCCACATTCAAAACACAAACATTTGGATGTCCTGACCTTTCTGGATTCTGAATCATGAGAAATCCACCTAATCACCGCTTCAAAGACGTATCTTTCGTTTCCAACATTGAGCTTTTCCATCGACAGCACTTCTTTCAGTTTTTGAGGAGTCAGTTCCAAGAATTCCTCTGTGCTGCTGACATCTCGAAAGTGAGTTTCCAGATACTCTGAGGCAAGGTAGTGAACATGATGCAAACAATAGTGCAGTGCAAAGTCCCGAATACCAATACAGTTCTCAGCAGCTATGCAACCTTCTAAAAACTCACAGCAGAGAGTTTTTAAGTCTGTAAGCAGCAGGAGATCAGCTGCCTGTACCACATCTTGGATAGTTTCTTCATTTAGCCTGATCTGCAAGAATTAATTTAGAAGTTATAGCTACTATCACTCATTTGTTCCATGACATGCCCACATTCATTACACTTATTCTCAGTGGCTGAAAAATGGAGTATTAAGGCCAGTGTAAAAATTAGGAGAAACTGATATGACTGCTAACCATGTATTAATTAACACAGGGATGGAAAGGCATTTACTTGACAGAAGGTGTGGAGCAGAAATTTTGCACCTGAAGTAACCAACCATAAAATTGCTCATCTCATCTGGGAACCTAAAGTGAGTTTTGCTGCAATAAATAAATAATTTTTTTGAACACATACTCAGCAATGTATTACAAGCCACATCTGCCTTTTCTTTTTCTTATGAAAGTTAAACTTGTTCAGCAGTTTCAATCTGGTTCTGAATAAACCAGACACACCAACTTCAATTCCTGCTAAGGCTCCTGGCARGCAGATCTGACAAGAGGCCAGAGAGGTGGGCACAAGGGGCAGGAGGGAGGATGCCTGATGTACTGTAATGCTCAGTGATGGGGTCTCCATCTCTATGGCTACCAAACCAGTYCTCTGTCACAGCTGACAAACACTGCATGTTTGAAAGCAGGTTACTGAAGGCAGCCACCAATTTTAATACAAGCATTTGACATTGACTTTAAAATTTAAAGTCTTCCCCTGCTGTATGCAAAGAGCAGAGGCAACTCCTGCAGAGCCTACTGACTCTACTTCACATGCACAGCCCTGATTTGCAGAAGTTTTATCACAAAGCTTTAAACATCTTTCAGGGTAGCAATGTTAAAACCCCAGTTATTTTGTCAAATAGTCCAATAGAGGTTTAGKTTTTTTTAATACCATACCTGCCCACTGAAGATGTAATCTAGTATCTCTTTCATGATATCAACAGATATCCCTTCGAGTTCAATCTTGTATGTTGAGCCATCATCCTTCGGAGGATTGTAGTTCAATTTTGTTCTGAGAAGAGAAAAGAAAAAGAGAAAAGTTCAAAATCTGGGAATTGCTTGCTCTCAGTTTCTGAAGAAACAAACACTAGCTATGGATCACTTGAGCTACAACAGAGGTGTTAAAACCTTCCAAAGTGATGGGAAAACTGTTCCTTGAATTAGCACACCTGTATGGTCTCTGATACTGCTCATCACATCTCCAAACTGAACAAATACGTTAGCCTTGCAAACTAAGAGACAAAGCATTTTTTATCCGAGCTCATTCATCACAAGCATTCAAAAACTTCACTCAGACGTTCCAACAGAACAGCAGCTCCGCYGACAGATGAAACACAAGAATTTGCTTTGATAAAGGTGGAAAAAAACCCCAAAGCAAAACAAAACCAGTTTTTTACCAAGAAAGAAATAATTAGAGTTAGCAGATGTGATCAGAATATTCACTGGCAGCACAAACATTTGGATTGCATTATCATTTTGTGTAGTTTATGATGTTATCAGCCTAATGCTATGCCTGGCTGTAACCAAGCCATGCACTCACAGTTGCAGGAAACAGCCCATGTGCTGCTCAGCAGAGCTTTAAATATTCATCTACATCAGTGGACRCTTCACTCACAAGCAATTTCTTTAAACATACCAGGAGCCCTGTGATGTGCCTGTGAAGGGAATGATGTGGGCTAGGAAAAAAGGTGAGGAAATAATAATAGCACAGCAGACACTGCTTTCCACCAGCTGTCAGTGCAAACACTTTTTCCAGGAGAGACAACTTTCAGTGTTCAAAAGGGAGCAGTGTCCACCAGTCTGGTGCAAATAGCCATGAAAGCTGATAAAAGATCATTTTGGACATCTTTTTCCACACTTTGGGCAATGAAGAATACATTATATAAAGACCAAAAAGCTAGTTTCACTACCTGTGTGTATATGTAGTGACCTACATCTATACCACAGCACATTAAAATAAAAGCCTTTAAAACTTTTTAACSTTCATTAGAATATATACTTAGATAGAATTAGTTTCTGAATGTGAAAAGCTGTGGCCTTGCTAAGCTGAAAGTGTCCAGTTTGTAACAGCCTCCTGCTATCCACAGTCATACCAAGCAAATACATAAACAGGACTTAGCTAAGGGCAGATTCTGCCTCACTTATTCATATCGGAACAAATTAGTTTCTCACAAAATAAGATGTAACTCACATCAAATAAAACTTTAGTCTGTAAGGAGCTATTTTTAAGTGTGAATAAGGACAGTAAAATTTTAGCCCTTTAGTTAATCATGCTTGTGGTCCTGTCTTCACATCCCTTTTCTACGCCGCAGGACACCCGGAGACAGCGGTGCTCGGGTGCCCATGTACGACTGCACCAGGGCTGAAGCTGCTGTACAAACAGTGGTTTGTACAGCACCTAGCACAAGTTACCATACAAATAACAACAACAACAACACGGCATGGATTAGGAAATTGTTTATTTCCTAACACTTGGAAGAGGATTAGGAAAATTATGTGACTCCCATTAAAGTGCATGCTGCAATAGCAGGCACTGATTTACAGCTTGTCGGTTGAACACTTGTAACCCAGTTGTACATCTCCAGCAGAACGTACAACATGTACCCCAACTCCAGCCATCCTTGCCCATCTGGAATGTGCATTTTTCATGTCTGCAAGCTCCAAACGAGCCACAGAGCAAATACACACAGGGTAACATGCTTTTCCCACTCCAGCACAGAGCAAAGGCTTCTCTAACACATTTTCAAATCTATGCAAACTACCTCCACTACTGCTACCTCCATTTACACTTGAGTTCTGGGTTTCTTGGTTTGTAATGAAGGGTACTTCTTGTTTCCTGAGATGAAACTGTGTTTTCTTTTAATTTAATATAAAATGTATCAAGGTTTGCAGTGTCTGGCTTCCCTCAGCAGAAAAGACAGTCGGGTGATACCTGGATCTCACACATGTCAGGGGCCTGTGAGTAGCTGCTATGATCAAATACACAGCAGTATCTATACAGAACCTGGGTAGTCCAACACATTGTGGGGCTTAAAACAGGTCCAAGGCATATATAATGAGCATGTTGATGYGAGCACTAATGGGGAGATTAGGGAAAGGCCTAGTGCTATTTATCAGTAACTTTCATCTTAGCATCACCTGTACACACCCAAGCTAAATCACCTTATTGCGTGGACTTTACACTGACGCTTCCTGGTAACAAGAGAGTGTTGTTCAGAGTTTTTGGGTCTTATCAGGCTAGATGTTCTAATTACTGCATACTTTTTCAGGCACCAACGGTTGGTAAGCTGAAAAGAGACAACCTAGCCCCTGATGCAAGGCCAAAACACAAAGTCAAAGCAGAAAAATAACCTTAAGAACAAATTGAATGATTTCAAAGTTACAGACACTCGCACGTAGGCAAACATTCACCTTATGCAAATGCATCCCAGTTCAGATTAAGTTTTGTTTCTATCATCTGTCATGGGAAGCAATAGTTATCCATCTGTCACACAATTTTAATTTGTTGGTAAATAAGATACAAGGTTATTTATTTCAGTACAAGTATTTCTGAGCTATGCCAAGAGAGCCATTCCCAAAGGCAGCTGGAGRTACTCCTCGTCACGCATGTCAAAACTGCAGGACAGCTACTGGCTCTTGGGAAGAGGGGAGGAAAAATACGATGCAAGGACATATTATAACCAAGTCTGGGGCTGGAAAAGTTTGAGAAAGAAAATCGTGAGTCCAAATGGAAAGAAAGTTGAAGGAGGAGAGAAAAGTAGGAGGTATGGAAGCGGAGGGCAAGGAGCCACATCTCCTCTTGCATCACCCAGCACCAGCTGTGACCTGCACCCACAGCTCGCCAGCAAACTGAGGCCTGGGCATCCCTGTCATAACACACAGAGACAGAACGAGAAAGTTTCCAAACACGTTTGTTCCCAGTTCAGAAAGAGAGTGGGCAGCACATAGAGGAACACTTAACCCTTGTCCTGTATCAAATTTCACGTTAGAAAAGAAGTTACTAGCTATGCTTAAGCAGAGGCTTTCCAATCTGTCAGCATACCAGAAGGAGGACGCTTTCTTTCCACCACACTCTTCCTCAGTGTGATTTATTCAGCCTGTGATTTGTGTGGCTGAGAGCTGGAAGTGGCAACCAGCAATCCAAGGTGCAGAGATGCGCCAGCTGCAGCACAGCTGCTTCTAACACATGCATGTGACAGCTTCCTACTGCGGACAACATTTCTAATTACTTTAAAAGCACTCCAAGCTGCCAAACCACAGCAGAAAAGGCTGCCTCAGTCTTCCTTAATTCAGATGGAAGACCAGAACATCAAGATTGAGAAGGAAATAACCCTCCCAGCCAACCAGAAAACCCACTAAGCACAGCCGAGACGGAGCTGGAGGAAACGAAATGAGGCAACTTCTTCGTCCTCTTATCTCAAGTAATTCAATTTTGAGCAGCTTGACTCCATACACGTTTTACAACAATATTTTCCATTTTTTAATTAAGATCATCCTTGTAAGCTGAAATTCCTTCCAGTAATATAAACAGCGTTCTATAAATGCTCAACATCCACCCCAACATCTTGTGCCTCATCAAGAAACTGCTGGCATACACAACACCTTGAGCCAGTGGCATAAGAACAAATGGGTTGATGTTGTGTTTTGATGTTGTCTGTGTGACAAATTTAGAATCTGCTGTTCCACATCACTTAAGGAATACAATCCTAATGAGTCATCCCAAATGCTCTACATAAGGCAGAATGAGGGAAAAAATTCTAGTACCTCTTCTGTATATGTAAGCAAAATAAGCAAGGTGAATCCTCCAAATGAAAACAGGGGCTTAAGAACTGATGGTGATATTGCTAGGAGTGACAATTCACATCTAATGACATAAAACAGGTTCAAATAATTAAAAAAGCCCCCCACAAACCAAAATCAAACCAACAGGTTAATTAAGACTGTCCACAATTCTTGTTAAAATTAAGATGGATCTTCCAATTTACTGTTATTTTAAAAGAGCAAAACAAATCAAAACACAACCATACTTCCAATTTTACAGTGAACCCCTGTTTGAGCACTGTTGTGGGACAGTTAAGATGTACAAGAAGCAGATGGAAAAGGAGTCCATGTGTCTGAAAACTTGGTTTTCTTACATTTTACAGTTGAAAGCTTATCGGAGGGGAATAATAGTTTTTAAAAACCCAACCAGACAAAACAACAACCAAAATGAAAATTCAAACTAAGAACTCAGCCATCACCAGTAACACCTGCTTTCCTGAGTCAGACATAATTCTGTAAGAATATTTTCATCTTGGAAATCTCTGCCTCATCTGTAAACTGTCAAGAAAAGATAACTCGTGTTTTTACAGTGGTGACATAAGTTATAAACAGAACAACAGCACAACTCTTGAAAAGCTTTACTCCTCAGAGTGCTGGTATATTGGTACCTAAACAAGCAAAGAAAACACCTGTCTGCAAAGACTGTGCCTACAAGAATGCTCTAAACCACATTCACCTCAAGTAGGTTTATGATATTTACAGCCATCGAAAAACCTGGGCAACAAGAGACAGATGCTTTGGGTTTGATGCTTTGCAACACAAAACTTTTACCTGCTCCCACGTCATCACGCTGCAAACGCAGTTCGCTGACCTACTTACACTGCAGGGTGTCACGAACCAGACTGCAGGAGACAAGAGGGAGACACTTGTCTTTTGGAAAGGAGCTGTCTTCCCAAATTAATGATTTTGCTCCACATTACCCATAAGGGCCAGTCTACACACGCTTTGCCAGTATTGCCACGCTAGCAAACTTTAATACTGAAGTAGCAAAGCCACCCCTCCAAACCAAAGAGTAATAAAATCAGGGTTTGATGATTTATCCTTTTTCTGCACCAGTGTTTTGGCCTTCTCCAGAGAGCATCAGCATTTTAAAATGAAGTTGTACCTCCAACAAATGTTTCCAGCAAAGACATGCACCAAACCTAAAACATGCTCACAAGGATGACTCAGTCCCAAAAATGGCAAGTGAATACTTGGGAGATTTTGCACTAAGGAGAAAACTTTAAAAATCTGCTTTTGATGCAAACATAAGGTCAATTTAGTCTCCTSTGGGTCTGAGCTCCCTTACACAGGTTTGAGTCTTTCAAGTACAAGCTTTCCATGGTCAACCCAATTAAGTCCTACTTAGGACTGACCATTTTAATGGTGAAGATTTTCATTTGTCTTGCCTTTATCCCTGCAACATTTTCACCCATAAAGGCTGGTCTTTCTACGTGCAAAAAACCACCCTTAATAATCAAATTATTAAACAGGTCAGACATAAAAACATGATGCAGCAGTTCACTCCACCCACCGCCATCCTCCAAAAAGATATTTTACAACCAAATCAGAAGGTTTCCTTTGAGGTCGCACCCTGGCCTTTAGCACCACACATAAAAGCCAGTCTTCACCACACCCTGCAAAGGGTGCCAGCTCTCAGAGGATTTTGGCTATGCCTCTCCTATGCCCTTCTCCTTAAGATTAGCCGTAACTCCAACTGCAGATCTCAAGGCAAAACAGACCATCTAACAGCACAAAAACTCGCAGAAGTTGCTTCGTTTGCTTTAAAAGAAACAAAAACTATGACATATAACTTAATTTTTTCAACTATTGAAAAGTTTAAGTCAGGCAAAAATGTGCCTTCCTCCTCCTCCATAAGAAACGGAACAAGGCAATTCCTTCAGCAGCAGCACAGGGGACGTGTACAGGGCTCTTGGGCTTTGCTCAATGAAGAGCTTGTTTACCATGAAAATCTGAAATTACTCTGATTACAGTGAGCTCATCCAGAGCTAGATTGTAATCTAAATTGGAAATCTACCCTCAATCAGCATGTCTTGCCTAAACATGTGAGTTAGCCCTAAGTAGACAGAACACACACTCAACACACAGTGCCCAAGAACGGACCTGGGAGTTCTCAGCAGCACCAAGGACCTGCAGTTTCATTTACTTCGGCTTTCTTTGGCCAACATGGAAAACAACCAAGCAACTGCACCAGCTGAGCTTGCCAACAAGTCAAGCACAAGCACTGCAGATGAGCTGCTGGGCACCTCGTGCACCCAGGCACGAAGCACAGCTCAGGCTCATCTGTGATGTGGTTGAGTAGATCTGGTTCAGCAGTCAGCTGCTCATCTGTGATGGACCTTCCTGTGATAGAAAYAGGTTAGAAACCTGCCATCAGACTTAGAAAGGTGGTTTGGGTTTCTTATCCCTTTGTTTTCAAAAGGTGGGAAAAAAATACCTAATCCCTGTTCCTCTATGGGCAGCAGGCTAGTTTGCATGGATCACTCATCAGAGCACCTTCTTAAGTAACTAAATCTGTACCATGTTGATGACATTTTTCTGCTCCACGTGACACTCGAGTCCACTCACAAAACTGACGGTTTTCAGCAGTTTGGAACTAGGACTTCCTCAGAAAAAGAAAGGAAGACATTTTTGAAACAGAATTTTAAACCAAGAAATGCACAGTGTCTTACTTGCAAATATGTCTTCTTTCAAATTAACTCTGCATTTAAACTTGTTAAAAACACGTTTTAGAAGAAATGAGTACAGTGCCACACCCATGCTGCTACATTTAACATTAAATATATTTAAGAAACACAATGTTGTGTAGCATGTGTCTAATAACCCAAATATTCCTGTAGCTTACTAATAACATTATTTGAAATACACCAGTGGATCTGCTGGGAAAACTTGGATTAACCAGGTTTTTATACCTCACTTATCCTCACTTATCCATGGGAGGAATAAGCAACAGAGTCAAAGAACGATTTTCATAATTGCTGGTATGTATGAAGTCAAATGGACAAAATTACAAATGCATGAGTAGTATTGTGGAACAGCTGGAAGACGTTTGGAACYCAGCTGAGCGAAGCACTGGAATTCTGGATACGCCGAGAGCTGGAAAACAGAGATCTGCAAGACTTTCACAGAAAGCAATGACACAGCCAAGAGGAAAAAGGAACCAGGAACAYGGATTTCATCAGCACTGGAGTCTTCAATGCAGAGCACTAACCATGTCCATCAACAAGAGCTACACCAGGCAGCCCATGTCGTCCAGAGGATGTAAACCAACGAGCCTGAGGACATAAACCAGCCACTAACCACACGGTATTAAGAACATATTTCCTACACAGGCAAGAAGGAATTTCAGAGCTGTGCATAAGCGGTGATTTATTTTGGTTTTTTAAAAATATTAAGCAGTGGCAAAGATAAAATACGAGAGACAGGACTGGACGTTCCCTTGTGTATAGGCAGCACTACACTGGTACTTGGAGAGAAACCTCTGTCCAATATACAAAATAAGAGTCTGAACAGAGACTCTGTTTGAAGAAACAAATCCTTTCAAACCATTAGTTACTTTTCGTATTTGTCAGTCTACACCAGGAAGAAGTTCCTTTTGTAACTGCAGCTGAGAACAACATATACAAAACAGGTTCAAAGAAAAAAACAAAACAAAACAAACCCCAAAAACCAAAACACGAATCGAGCATTTCAGACTCATCAGACCCAGACACATCAGCAACTTCAGAGCAGCCCAGTTCCAGCCACAAAATACATTCTAAATCGGGCAAGAAAAAATATTAATAAAAATGGTTCTTTTAATAATAGAAGTTTTGCCAAACAAGGCAATTACTGCAAGTGTAAGGGCAACCTACAGAGTATAAATTACCCAGACATCCCAAGCAGCTCCATCCTGCCACACCTTCTATCCCAACTCGCCTCTTACATCAGGCACGCAGATGAGCTGCGCGTCTGCAGATACAAAGAAAGGACAAGAAATTTCATCCCTAGTTCTCCTGGGTAAACAAGATGCTCTGATTCCCAGTTCTCCCTCTGCCTGACGTGTAGCAGCAGCCCAACTGTATTTTTTTTACTATTTTGGGCTGGGTAAGAGCCTTATGGCTTCTTCCCTTCAGGCCATCTCTAGGGGCTTGTTGGAGCACGAATATAATTAACAACTCCCCATTCAAGCCTGGTATAGTGACTTCTAAATCCCTTTTTAAACCATAAACTTTTAACATACCTTTATCACTGTTGCCCCTCAACTGCTTATCCAAACATAACATGCATGTAGGCACTTCTGAGTTGTGCCAAGCAGAGACTTTCTGGCCAAGGCAACTATTTTGATTTATTGCCTCTCAAAGTTACAGGGACTTTACAACTCAGCTACCACTAAAACATAATAGGTAGCATTTCAGTTTAATTTTTTTACAAATCAAAACCAAAACAAAACTATGCCTAATTTAAAAAAGAGCTTATAAAGTCTGGAAGCAAATTCTGGCCTGATCTGTTCCCGACTTCCTACTGCCAGGGCAGCCTCTAAAGCTCCCAGGAGACTGTCAGAAACAAACTTCTCAAAAGAAACCTTCAAGAAACACGGCTTCAGAGCCCTCCTTGACAGTGCAGTTACCACAACACCGCCCTGCACACCCAGTGAAGAGGCAACAAGCCCTGGCATAAGCACAGTGTGATTTGGCTAAAGCAGAACTTGGGAGCACAGGGTCCTGACAACCAAACACCTCCCAGCTCCAGCTGCTATTTCCGTTCCTAACTTCAACACTTGTCCCAAATCGAAAAAACCGTTTTAAAACACTACAAAATGTGTAATAAATGTCAGTAAAAAACAAACAAGTACTAGTAAATAAGCAGCGGAAGCTACTGGCATGTGCTGGCTTCCACTTGACCTTGCTCTACAATATTTATTGTCCAACAGGTGTAACAAGAAATGCTCAGTTGCACCTTTGGGGTGGAGGAGGGACATCCTGTCCCACCTCCCACACCAGCACTCAGAGATGCTCCCAGACACACTCACACAGGGACGGTGTCTCAGCAGGCTTCCTTTGTGGCAGCTGCACATGCTCCAAGTGCCAGCACACAGAGAAAAGGGCAGGAGTTCAGTGATGGGGGACACGTCCCGCCATATCTCCATGGAAATCTATTTTGGCATTGACTGTGGCTGTGCAGGGTCTTACAGGCTCTGCAGTGTTTTAGGGATGTCAGAAGGTTGAATAGGACAAGCGAGAAGATGCAAATGCTGTCAGGTTATTTCTGACCAAAATCCATTTACAAGCAGTACAGCTATTTATAAGTACACAAAAATAATGTGAACTTAACCTTACATTTACATTCTTGTTTAGTTATATTATGCTCATCTGAAAAAAGATGAAAATGTGATTACTGGTCCATTACTGAGTTTGAAAAGCCTTTGGGAACAGTATAGAACACATACAGCCATCTGTAATCTGCTCACGCAGATGCGCGAAAATCAAAGACAAAACTTGCTGAGGTAACAAAAATGTCTTAATTTAATTTGTAATAGAGCAGCACGATCCCTGCATAGCAACATTAAGTTTGTCTAAGAATATGAGCTTAAATACCCTCTTTGTTCAGGTAGTTCCCACATGCTCCCTGTGATCCAGGCAAGCAGACAGTAAGCGAGCAAAATATTAAGAGTTGCAAGTTTGAGCTGGCCAGGAACGACTCATGCCAGACAGTGACAGATCTGTTCAGATGGGAACATCTGCTGCTACTGCTGAGGATACCAGCAATACTTGGACCAAATAAATCCTATAAAAGGTTGGCGGATATATGCTAATATAGGCCAAACTTACTAGTGCAAGCATGGTTTGTTCTGGTAAAAGCCCTCTTACGCCACCGTAATTTACACCAGGCTCTCAAACTAAATAAAACAAACCAGGGCGATGGACCTACATTGAGGCAATTGCCAGGACAAAGAGTGCTACAAAAAAAGTGCAGGTTACTGGCTAATTGGTTACAGAAGAAAAAGCCAAGAGCTAACCTGGCTCGAATGTAACTCCTCTGGGATGCACAGCAACATCACCTTGAGCCAAACCACGCTTTGTCCTATRGCAGTTTCTTCCCGAGGAACCTTCCTTTTCTCAGGCTCAGGAACATACCACAAGATGTTGGAGATACGCAGGGAGACTTCTGTGTTTTGTAAAYGACAGAATTTGCTCCGGGGGCACAYASAGAGATTAGATAAACCTCTACRTATAAGGCARTTCTKTAGGAAGTCACACAACCACCCCAGACCTCATTGCCCTGAGCAAGCTACAAGCCACTTGGCATTAAGCAGCTGARGCAAGACCTCAAGACTCAAACTACCACAAAAATTAAGTCTTACTGGTCCCACAGACTAAAAATTTCAAAACGAAACAGGCATTTATTATTTTTCAGTACTTGCAGAAGCCACCCTACGGACCAGACAGGCAGGTGGGACCCCTGACACCAGTAACACTTCCATGTGTTTCTGTGGCTCCTTCATGTCTTTTGTCCTCTTCCCACCGAAGCTGCTATCTTTGAGCTGCATGGATAATCCAGTTGCCAAATAACTAGAGGGAAAACACATCACTATAATTTACAAGTGTCCTACTCATAACCAGTCAGCCAAACAGCTTCCATGCAAAACTAAAAAACAGGTAACGCTCCTCTCTCTGCGGCTGCACAAATCCTTCAGCACACACAAACTCTGCTCACACCCAACCACCCCCTCACAAAGTCCATGCCTACTTATTTTCCTACTCACACCCTAAACTAAGCATTCATGCAAACCCTACAGTTTCTGAACTTGCCCACCAACTTGCCCACAGCCACAGCACATAATGACACAGCCAGACACTGAAAACACCACATCAACTCATACTTCCACTGCTTCACTTAAAAGTTTCACATAAACRCTTATTTTCATTCCAAGTTTTACTTCTGAAATTAGTTAATGGATTTTTCTGAGCTTTATGTTGGAATTTTTCAAATGAGAGCAACCTGAATCAATTGGCATTTGGAGACTGTAACAGCCTGTGGTACCAGAGCGCACTTTGGAATCAGCTACCCTTAAAATACAAGGACAGGAAATTCTTGAGTCTGCTGCAATAACTGTTTATATAGAAACCTAAACTGATTTTCTTTGAAAAACCAACACCAGAATAAATGGGACTTGCATAGACTAGATACAAGGTGGAGATTAATTTCATCTCCAAAAAGAGCCGCTGAAACACTATCCTTGGCTGGAAACATAATGCTCCAACACTGGCAACCTACCTGACCAATTCTACCCAATGTGAAGACCCGCTGGACTAAGAGAGAGATCCTGGAGTGATAAAAAGAGAGACAGGAAGCAAGTAAAAATTAGGCTCTGCAAAGGTAGGTAATACAAATGTGTTTCTTAATGTGCCATACAAGAACTAGGTACGTGTATTTTTGGTTCTTTACATCTTGAAAGCCCGAGGAGAAGACATGAGTAAGCTTTAAAAAACAACAAAAACCCACATTTAATCATATTTATATATTAATGCATGTAACCTACTTTCACACATAGTTAATGAGTTCCTTCATGAGATTTGAACCTGAACAATTCTGAGTTTAAAAAAACCACAACTCTAATGACTACAAGTTTTGTTGCTAATGTAGTTGTGTCTGGTGCTCTTATTCCTCACACACACTTAACCCATGTTTCCCCAGTACATTTTCCAGAGAATAACAAACTGCAATACTTCAAGATGGAATTCTGTGAAAAGGTATTTCTTCATAGGATAATTTACAGTATCTCTTAATTAAGCATCTTTTTTCACAGTAAAAAAATTGACATTTCCTGTAAACTCATCGTGCTGTAATAGTAGAACAGCAGTTTTTCCAAGGACATGACCTCTTACCACCTACAGCAACTCTTCTGAAACTTAATGTCAGGCATATGGTCATCCAAAACATGATGGCAAATGATCTAAAAAGCATTCAGGCATTTTGAAGAGTATGAATCAATGGCTCATTTTAATTTCACATCTTTGATTTTTCTTTCACCACAGTCTTCCAAACCTGCTTCTCAAGACAAGCAGTGACAAATAATTATTATTAGTACACAGGCTTCATCATGCCTTTTTTGCAAATTTTGGCTGATCTTCCTTCTTTGTGTATTTTATTTCATTTTATATCTCAGCTCTGCTAGCCTCATTGGTGCAGAGAACTGTTTCTTTAAGTCTGTCCCTGATCAGTGCCATTTAAAAGTTATTCACCAGCCTCATATTCTATTTATTTTTAGTTTATTTTTGTACTTGAGAATGTTGAAGTTGTACTACAATGGTCACCCAAAATACATATTGCCTAAAAGCAGATGGTAATATGACACTGCAGAAGGTTGCATTTTTTTGGACTGTAGCATAAAGAATCCTCATCCTCACCTAGTCCAAAAATGCAAATTTTATGACAACTTCACAGGAAGCAGCAGCTGGAAGAAATGTCCAACCAGTACAAAAAGTCTGCTGTAGATTTATGATAATCCTGTGTTTAAGTGGTACTGAAGGTGTGCTTCTACTTTACACATGAAGACAAAACAAATGTGTTTATTACCTACAAATGAGTGGACTTAAAACCCCTTTGAAATTAACCACTTGTATGTTTTGTTTACCCTCTCTGACATGCAGATATGTACCATAACATCTCATGGAGGGTATATCCCTTTTACCTGATTACCTGATGTCACCGGACTTGTCAGYTCTGAGTGTGAGGCGGTTCAAAGTGGTGTCAGCAGGACTTTCCATGCCCTGGGTTTCCCTGCACACACAGCCCAGGAGCAGCTGTTTGCCAGCACCTCAGAAACCATGACTGTGCTAATGCAGCTCGTCCTCCCCAGCACTCACAGTCAAGTGGCACAGTTCTGACTGCACATGCTGGTGACACCCCTGCCAAGAGCTGCCAGCGATCCTGGCACGGCAGGGCTTTGTCCCTCTGGCAATTTCCGAGTGATGTTCTTAGATCTTGTGGGGCACAAGCGATGGGGAGACAAACCTGTATTTTTACTTTTTAATTTAGAAGCCGATGTACTTCAGAACCCATGACCACCACCTGGAGCCCTGTCTTGCTAAAAGACATTAAGGAGGAAAAAAATGATGCTGAAGTGCTGACTCGGTGCGGCCGAGGGACAAACACAGCCCAGCACCTCATGATGCCCCTGGGATGCTGTCCCTCGGCCAGACACCTCCCTGACCATCCTCACAGTCCATTCTTTACGGGTCGCTTGCTCACACCAGGCACTTGGCAGCAGTTAAGTTGCTGAGGGGATTTGTTCCCTGGTGGGTCACAGAGCCCCTCAGGGCTGGAAGAAGCAGCGGTGTAATGCCGAGAACACGGCGGGGCACGGCGGCACCGCCGGAGGCAGGGAAAGAGGGAAGGAGGCGCCCAGCCCCTACCCTCACGGAATCACAGAATAGCTGCGGTTGGAAGGGACCTCTGGAGATCACCCAGTCCGGCCCCTCTGCCAAGGCAGGGTCACCGGGAGCGGGTGACACAGGAACGCTTTGTCCAGCCGGGGTTTGAATGCCTTCAGAGAGGGAGACTCCGCACCCTTGCTGGGCGCTGGGGCCAACTCCGGGCCGAGGCGCACCCGGGGTCCGCAGAGCTCCCCGCCGGCCTTCCCTGACTCCTTCGTCCTCACAAGCCGCGGATCCCGCTCCTTACATAACCCCGGCCGCCCCTCCCCGGAGCGCGGCCCCTCCGAGCGGCCGCCGGGGGGCTGCGGGCCCGGCCGTACCTGATGTAGGGGCTGGCGGCCGCCAGGATGTTCTTCTGCACCGGGATCTCCTCGCCCTCCAGCACCAGGTGCGCGTCGCAGAACCGCGTCTCCTCCCGGAACGAGCTGAGCGCCCGCAGCAGCCGCGCCGGGTGCTGCGGGTCCGACACGGCGCTCGGCCCCGACATGGTGCTGCTGCCGCCGCCGAGCCGGGCCGGGCCGGGCCGGCTCAGTCCCTGCCCTCACACCATGGCTGAGCGCCCGCCCGCCGCTGACATCATCCGCCGGCATCATCTCCCCGCGCCGCCCCGCGGGGGCGGCCCGGCCCCGCCGGCCCTCGGGCACCGCGGCCCCTCCGCGGGGCGGGGCGGGAACGCCGRGCTSCGCACGGACCCCGGAAASCTCTGTCTTATCCCCYCACGGCTTTGGAATGGGACTAWAGAAGGTCCAGAGAAGGGAACRGAGCTGGGGAAGGGGCTGGAGCACCAGGAGCGGCTGAGGGAGCTGGSGGGGCTCAGCCTGCAGGAAAGGAGGCTCAGGGGGCACTTCTCACTCTGTACAACCCCTGACAGGAGGGTGCAGCCAGGTGCGGGTCGGGCTCTTCTCCAGGCAGCGAACGACGAGAGGAAATAGCCCTAAGCTGCATCAGGGGAGGTTTAGGTTGGACATCAGGAGGAATTTCTTCGCAGAAAGGGTGATCAGACATTGGAAGGGGCTGCCCAGGGAGGTGGAATCACGGTCCCTGGAGGTGTTTAAGGAAAGACTGGACGTGGCACTCGGTGCCATGGTCTGGGTGACACGGTGGTGTTCGGTCATAGGTTGGACTCAATAATTTCAGGGGTCTTTTCCAATCTAATTGATTCTGTGATTCTCTACAACTGGCCTTTTATTTATTTATTTGTTCCTTTACACGAGCTGGAGGCGAATGTGACCAGTGTTAGCACAAGGAAAAACAAGAGAATGAGAATTAAATACAGCAAGACTCATTGTGATAGTGCCACTTTCCCCAGCTGCCCGTTGGAAATACCTTTTCTGGCCAAAAAGATATTCTTTAGAATTACTCACATGGTAAATTTTAGGTGGCTCATTATCATGCTTAATTGTAYATTAAGAGATTACTTGATTCCATCTGCTTTCTTAACAGCATCCAATATTTCAGCAGAGAAACAATTTGCACTGAGTGAAAGTGTTTCACAAACTGTGATCTGCTCTAAAACAGAGACTCAGCCGGCGCTGCCAGGAGGGACCAGCACAGCAGCTCACAGCGCGTGTTCCCTGCGCTCACAGGCACAGCTGGGCTGGGGTTTCTCAGCCTGTGGAACACCCAGATGGATGTCACACTGTCCCATCCCTTCACTGGGACAGTAACGTTTTCAGAGGGCCTGATCTAGTAAAGCTGTGATGGGTCACGTGCTTTTATTACTTGCGTTTCAGTGAAATGTGACAAAATTTTATCGTTCATTCAGTTTGATGGTTTCTCCAAATCATTTTACCGCTTGGAAAATGAATTAGGGTATCTGGAAGTGACCGTGTAGGAAACAGAMATTAATGCCTTCACAAAGGCAGCCTTGTTGTTTCTAAGCTAGACACAATGCTGGTTTGTTCTCCAGATGGAGATTGCAGCTGGGACATCCTCACACGGAGAGTGCAGTCCAAACCCTGCACCCAGGGCCTGTGTGAAGAGTGTGCTCAGCCCTGCTGGAGCCAGGGTTTACAGCTCAGCCCTTCCCGAAGTGCTCCCTGACTGCAGAGGGGTCACAGGGAGGAGCATCGTGCTCGAGGTTTGTTGTGCCGCTCTGAACAAGAGTTTTAGAAGCTGAGGATGTAGGACAGAAGGCCTAAAACTATATTAATGTGCATGAAACACCAGCAGCTTTGCAACACTTGTTGTCATATATAGCCATTTACAAATATTAAAAGGCCACTTTTTCTGGCTTGGGTATAATTATCCAGGATGTCAAGTGTAGGTTGAGGAGGAGCACAACAGATCCAGAGGACACATTCCTGGTTCTCTTTGAGGGTAATGAAGGCAGAGAGGACACTGCTCCTTGGCTGCAGGTGAAAGATGTATTTTGCTTGTCATTAATACTCAGGTAATTGCATACCCAAAGGAGCAGCAGTTTAAAGTATTGCGAAAGCTGTCATTGAGTGGCCTGGTTATTTGAACAGAAAGACACTGGTGTGTTTCTGTGCCTCCTGCACACGTTGTTACATAGGAAAACATTGCTGTATTTCTGGTTTTTAACTCGGCCTAGTAAACAGTGTTTCTGCTTCCTCCTGCTGCCTATGTGGGGCAATGGGACAAGGTGTAACAGGTAATATCCACTTCCAGAGAAAAAATTAATTGTTATACCTTGTTATTTGTTCCATTTAATGAAAGTATTAATAAAAAAAAAACCCAAACCAAAACAACGCAAAACAACAACAAACCCAACCACTCTATCAAGGTCCATTTCTAACATCTCTGAGGTAATTAATTATATGTATGCATACCCGTGGCCTGATTCTCTCACTCAACTATATATTTTTCTTTTAATGGAGATACCTATCTTTACTATTTTTTATTTGCAGTCACTCAATCTAGATTTGTTTTAAGCCATTATAATAACTTTGTGAATTTTGCTGGGCTAATTTATGAGTTAAATTGATGCAAAAGAAGAATCAAACCTTTCTGGCCCTTGAGATTTCATTCATAGCAAGGGTGTCAGAAGCAAACCAAATGGCACTCATTACCACGTGCCATGTTACCACATCAAAAAAACCTTACAAGCCTTGCAGCCACTTGGCAAAGTGTATCTGCATTTCCCCTTGCTTCTGTCAGCCTGGAAATGATAGAGTGTGTTACCATATCCAGGGTAAATGTTTCATCAGATTGGTATTGCAACCACTAAAAACATTCTTGAACAAATGTGTGATTAGCTGTATGGTTTTATTCCTATTGTCTCTGCTGCAGGAGGATACTGGGATTGGCAAATCCAGATTTACATCACTGTTTTTCTCCTCAGGTTGACCACAAACTTAATGCTAATCAAATCCTGTGTAGTACTGATCAAGGGAATATGGCACATTTCGTTTAAAAAAATCATACCCAAGACAAGTTCTTATAATTTATTTTCTGCATTATTTCTACATGAATGTAAATAACACATTTGCTTTCTTAGACTACAGGTTCTTTTTATGATGAGTGTTCCCCTATAGTATCATCTCTACCAGTAAGAATTAGCTCCTTCTGTATCCAAACCCATGATCATCCACAAATATTACCCTATGAGTTCTATAGAAGAAATTCTGGGGACAAGCTCTGAAAAGGAAATCTATAATAATGGTTAGACTTTTGATTCATTGCCACCTTATAACTCTAGAAATATTTGTGGGCATTTGTTAAATCCAAACTTTTTCAGATTAAAAGAAACAACCCCACAGCTGGTGTCTTTTGCCAATACCACAAGTCAGTCTTCCCTTCCAGTCCTGGTTCCATATTATTTACAAAAATGGAATTCAATTTCTTCTTCAGAAGATGAAGTTTTATTAAACACTAATGGTAATAAGCCTTGAAAACACTAAAGGTGACTATTTCTGCAGACACACCTTTTTGAAGTGTTTTATTTCCATTTCATGGAACATGTAAACCTTTGAATGCCCAAAACTGCATATTTTAACTAGATCTGATCACAGTGATTTTTTTTTTTTAAACATTAAAAATAGCCTGTATATTCTTTGTCCTAAGAAAGTGCAAAGACTTAGGCAGAGAAGCAGAGGTCTGGTTGTTACAGAGCAAACAGGAACCATGGATGATTGTGGTTCTCTGCCATAAACACCTCAGGTAATCACAAACAGGTCACCAAGGAGCAGATTCTCATGTGATGGGGAGGTAGTAAATGACAACAATTTCCTTCTGTTTCCTAGTTGTAAAACACTGTCAGCAGCACAGACACTGAGGAATGTGCGTATAGAAGTGAGAGGTACCTGAGTTGTGTGGTGATATGGACAGACCAGATGAAACACCCAAAACTGATGGATGTGCACCTGTTTTTCTCCATCAGTAAAGATGCCTCCAACAGCAGATATCYACAGTGGGAAATACAATTCAAAGCAAAAAAGCTCTCATTTGAAGAAAAATCAATGCTTCAAATCAGGAAACAGAAATACATTCAGGAGATTACTGTAACACAAACCAGTCATGCTGTACTTGCCACTTGAACTTTATGTTGAAATGTGCTTTTTAATTGTGACTGTGAGTGAGAGTTGTGCACTTTTATTAGGAAGCATCTGGTACAGGCAATGATAAACCCATGTGAGAACAGGGATGCTCCTAAGCAGACATAAAGCAAATGCTTAGTAATGGCAATAACAGCTTGTAGTTTCAGCTACTGTGTGGTTCAGATGAGGCCTAAATTAGATCTTTCACTCTTTCCCTAAACTATTTGTTGCACATGCATCTCAGTTCTGCTAGAAATACACTGCCCTCATTCACATACATACTGCTATTAACACAGACTAGTAGCAATATTAATAGATACTACAATTCTTCTCATCTTTTACACAATATAATCATCTAATTACATGAAATGCCATGTCAGATATTCTACCCAAGGAAAACTGATTTAAATACAAAGTGCTCAAGATTGAATGTCAATAAAGTATAATCGAATGCTACATATAGCCATGTACTCTATTTCAATAAAGTTACTTGGTTTTGTCAACATAAAAGCGAAAAATACACCATGAAATTATTAGAAAAGCTGGGGGGTTTGAGGTTCTGGATAAGAAAAATGTAGCACCTCAATGTAATACTTTGGTTATGGCAGAGTTTAAGAAATCAAGCACCAAGAGAATATATTGCCATGAATTATTGGTATCATAGTAGATAGTTTAACRTGAGGTTTTCTGGCAGGAGACAATCACTGTCAGCTGCAGTCTTGCAACAGCCCATGGAAGTTACATGACCTGCAGACATTAGTGACTCATGCCATGTGTCACCCTATAAATACAGTACTTCATTTGCTCAGAAAGCTTATTCTACTCAAAGAAACATTTCTTTTTACCTTTTTCTCCTATTCCCTGCCCCACAAGCTGTATCCAACATTAGCACATACTGAAAATTCTTTTGGAATAATGATATACCAGTTGTGCACATAATAATTTCTAATAGAAGCCATTGCTATCTCTTATAAGAGATTATATATAGATATTAAAGAGGTCATAGTTAGTAATTTCTTATCATAAGAGAAGGCTGTTCTTAAAGGATGTTATCCCACGTTCAGTAGAAGGTTCTCTCAGTCTCTGCAATACAACAAATCAATTTTACTCAGTCTCAGTTTTCATATCTTGCTCTGGTATAAACATTCCGTGCAGGTCCAGATGCATTTCTACATCCACTGTGGCTCGTCCCAACTCTGTGAATGTTTTAGCATCCAAGACAAGTAGGAAAGGCCCTTCCTTTGGATCAGTCTTCACAACACAGGTCAGAACAACACCTGTGACACACAGAAGAATTAGAAGCACATAATAGTTATACCAAGCAGAAAAGATAACCCCATCTCACAGTGGAAGCATCAACCCAGCTTTCTTGAGTAAGAACACTGAAACTTTTAAGATTTAATACAAAACTCATGTAACCTCATCTTTCAGAATGTTGTAATTATTTTACCATCATCCTCTTCTTTTGCATCAGGGCTGGGAACAAAAACAGGCTCGGATGGCCAGCAGTGGTCCTGTCCCCATTGGAGCATTTCCTTTGTCTGGATATTCAATTTTGCAATCTAAATAGTTGTGACAAGAAAAGAAAAATGTCAGTGACCCTGACAGTGGCTTTTTCCAAAGGTACAACATGAACAGACTGCTGGCAAGGGGGAACAAGGCTAAGAGTTAAGGCAGGTGTCATCACAAGAAAGAAACACCTGGAAAATCTTGAATTTTGGAGTTATATTTCATGGCTGCATAATCACACAATGTTCTTTTCATTTCATTTCATTAGATTACAGTTGCRCCTTTCATTTGTGGGCTTTTAGTATTTCACAAATACTAACAGATCACCAGAGACCCTTCACTGTAAATAATTCCCTCACTATAGAGAGTCCAAGGCCCAGAACATTTGCGTGACTTGTGCCAGTTCACTGAGATTCTGTAGTAAAGCAGGAAACAGGATTTAAATTTGCCATTTTCTAATCCTGTGAATTATTTTCCTTTTATTGTGACTTCCATATTTCTGAAGGCCTTCTCTTGTGCAGCAGGGTACATGTGCCAGAACAAAGGCTGTTCCTAGTGAGGTGTAAAGATTAAACCAGTGGGGCAGACACTGGTATTTACTGAAGGAACAGAGTGTGGATCTTCATCCCATTGAGTGGCCAAACCAATCTCCAGAGGGGATGCYTGGCATTTTCAGTTCAATTCCATTAAAGCCTTTTCTCCACCCATATAGATGCAGTTCTATTCTTTTCCCTTTTGATCTTTAGCCAAAAAATACGTTTACACAAAAGCGAAAGTATTCAAATTACTGGAGGAAGAATTTGGAAGAATTCTCTCTTCTAACCCAGGTGACAGCACTTTCACTGGCAGACTTTACCTAAGGATTACGTTGTTGTGCTTGCATTCATTAAACACAACTGAAGGGAAAAAAACCCCTCCTAACAGCAGTTTTTATTACATTTTAGTCAGGCAGAGATTATCTACACTGKAAATCACAAACTTGCAGATTTGTTTTATTGTCAGATGTGCTGCAATACATTTTCTTGCATCATGAAGAAATACAGCTTTATTTTGCAATCAGCTGTGGTAATTATATACAAGAACCAAGAGTGACCTCAATTTGTGCTGCCTTGTAGTCACAGAACAAGAATTGTAAAGAGTGAGTTTGTCTGTACAATACTCGTACCTTCAAATATTAATACTTTTCTTCTTAATCTATTTGCACTCTAGGCTGTCTCCTGGAAAGTTTGTATCATGCACATGTAAACAAAGCATTTGYTATCCTCCAATACAGAACTAACCAGCAAAATATAAGCCTTTCCCAAAAACTATATATTGTTTTGACATTTAAAATTTATTAGGTAGTGTTGCAATATCTTATTTTTTTGTTAGGCTTCCTAAAGGAAAAAAAATATTAAATATATACATGTCTAGTACTTCTTTTTTCTACCCTCTCCTTTGTAGTTCTGGGCACACCACAGAAGGTTCAGCCCAATCCAGCAGAAAAGTGAGGGTCTCAGTAACTATTCAAGAGACTTTATGAGAATATAAAGCTGGAGAAAGAAGCCTGGGTTTATGAATACTTCAAGAGGGAAATGGTACAACATGAACTTATCCTTATGAAAATTCAAGCATTACATATTTCTTTGCATGTGAATGACCCACCACTGGGAAAACACTGACTTTTAAMTGTTAATTATACCTTTGTAGGAATTGGACTCCACTCGACTTTTGTCGCAAAGACATACTTGTATTTTTTGCCATTATAGTTATAGTTGATGCGAGGCAGTTCTATCCCTGGGTAAAATAAAGGTCAAGACTTAGGAACAAGAGGAGAAAAATAATTSAAATGTACATCTGTATATACCAACCTTCAGGAAGTTTTGCCCTGTGAAARACCTTGACACTATTTAATAAAGATGTTGCAAAGATTTTGTATGTCTGAATTTCTAAGAAGCTTGAAGATGGGTATTAATATAAGTAAGCCAGGGTTGTTAGTTCAAAAAGCAACAGTTCTTAATTCTTAGGGATTCATTATGAGGGACTAATGAGGGTTATTTTGGTTTGGGTTTTTTTCTTTCTTTATAGATACATGACGTGGACAACTGGGGTGGAATTGAAGGCTACCATTCTAAGAAATTACTTGCACTTTAGCTAAGTACATATTTCCATATTCCCATTATTTTCCCCTCAAAAAGAGCTAAAAATCCACTTTCAAAGCAATCTTTATAAAATACAGCAAAACCTGAAGGTACTATTTATAACAGACCTATTTAACTACAATTACTCTTGTAACAGGTAGATATGCAAGCCATATTAATAGCTGTGAGATCAGACTTGCAATCCTGTACTAATACAAAACTGATGTAACATCAGATATTTTGAGGATGTGTCTCACCTTCACATAGTATTTCAGGTTGGCAATAGATGGTCCCATCTTTCTCCTTTACAGCAGATGCAGTACAGGGAAGTGTGACTAAATTAGAACCCACTTCAGCATCCTGAAAGAGACATTTGCTGAAGAAGTCATGGRTCTCTAAGAATATACTTCTAATTTAGATTTTTCCTCAGGTTTGATGTTAATATAAACAATTTGAGGATTAAACAAATAATCAAGCTTCAAGAAGATCCTTCTTATGGCATTTTAGATTCTGAGATTTTCAWTAGAAATCTTGTTACACTCAAGAGTATTTTAATATAACATAGAATAACTATCTTGAATCACACTGAGTCSTTAGAAAGGTTTAGATACACATGGCTATGGTCCAGAAGTACAATAAACTTGTGCATATAACAAATGAAGATAGATTTCAAGGAATTAGGTATCAAATTTCCACTAAAAGTCACCAAAGGTAGGTTTTTGCACCTRCTAAAAATTAAGTGCAAAAATAGGTGTAATACATATATGCTACTCTGAATTCTGAAGATTGCAGAACAGCTGGTGTGATCCAACACATCCTTTGTCATTGCTGCAGAGCTGTTTCTGAGGCAAGAACAGAGCAGCAAGATTCCAGGATGTAGAAAGAAAAAGTGATATCCATTCCAAATGTATCAAGTAGAAACCTGCCCAAGTTGCTGGGCAGTACAAAATCTTCCCTGCAAACAATGATGTAAAATCATGGTTTAAATTAAACTGAAAGATAAAATCTTTTCTCTTCCTGGTATTTATCACACTTAAATGAAATCTTCTAATTTTAATATGACCATTGCAACAGTTGGGAGTGTGCGTGCATTGTATGTAGGCTTTCAGTAAAGTGCAAGAAACAGATTGTGCACAWCCTCATGCACGCCCTTGCAGTTAACAGCCAAGTTGATATATCTGCTTGTATTTGATGGCATTTAACAAATAATCTCATTGGTAAGAAAATTATATGTTCTCCATAGCCCTGTTGTCCATAGTGAGTGGTGTCAGAACCTGGATCCAYGTAACCACGTCCAGCTGCCCATTGCCACGTCTCACAGCACATACACAAAACAAACCTCCTGCACACTTTATGTATCACAGAGTCAGAAATTTGCACATAAGGRCTGGCAATTAATAATTCACCCCTTATTCACACTGATGTGTTTTAAATTAGTGATCGAACAACAGATTTAAAAGCCATTTTCTTTGTACCTTGTCATATTGCAGAGGCACAACAAATCGCTTGCAGGTTGGTATGGAGGTAAGCTTGGTGCTGTCTTCAAAGTCTTTACCCAGGTTTTTTAAGTAAAACATATCATAYAAGCTATTGTCTGTATAGGCAATAATATCAAAAATAATGTGGCCATCCTCTTCATAAGCATTTGTATGGTGAAAAAACACCATAGCATCAGTATAAAACTTGGTGGACACTTCTTTTTTAGTCTTCCTGTCTATAAAGTGAAACCAAGTCTGAAAGAGAGAGAACATTATTTAAAACCATTCATAATCAGCAAATAGTTATTTAGAAAACTGTTTTCTAATGGTAACCATCAGCATTCTAATCATTGTGTGTTTCTGCTGAAGCATATTAAGAACTCAGGGTTTGCTGCTAGGAGACAAGAGGTTCCAACCTGAASATCAAAAGACACAAGAATAAAATGAGTGTGGAAGAGCTTTAAGTTCATTTTACTGTTGCAAATTACTATTTGGGCTGAGCTGAAGATTGAAGCTTTCCAGAAAAACCTGGAAAATCCCCTGCTCTCTTTTTAAGTTAAATAAATCTGCCTTGGTTGAGAGTCTCTGTGGTGCTGGTGCCCTGTACCTCAGCAAGTCCCACATATTGATGTCCAGAACATGCAGAAAAAAGGTCCTCAGAAAACAGTTTTTTCCCTCAGTTGCCACAGTGAAAGACTCTCCTTTTGTTCAGTGCAGGCTTTTCCAGCAGTCTGGCTCTCTATCACATGCCATGCACCTGGAGTAGATCTCACCCACAACAGACAACATTTTGTTTGGACCAGGAGGAACTGGATGTGTCTCAGATGCTAATGCAGGTTGGAATTTCTCTGCTAGCATAGTGTGTTTTCAACAATGCCAAACTATCCTCTTTCTCAAGAGCTTCAGCATCGGATATTTATTTGTGAAATTTCTTGACGGGAGATAGTATTTAAAAAAAAATACAACTTCTAAAAAAACTGTACAACTTGAAAGTCAAGGTTTGAAAAAAATGAGGGACTACTGAAATTAATGAACCAGATGAAAAACAGAACAGTGTGGAAGAGGTCATTGGCCTGCCTGACTCCACTGCTCAGCAGAAGGAAAAATACCTTATCATCCTTATTATAGGCAAGGCAGGAAGCCCAGCTCACACCTCGGATGTAAGCAGTTGCCATCTTGACAATATCCAGTCTGAAGGGCTGCTCTACAAAGATAATGTAATTCTCTGTGATTCCAAAGCTGTGGTAGTAGCTGGGGTGGAGCAGAGAGCGAGAAGGGATGGAGCAAACCACTTCCAGGTGCTTGAAACAAGATTTCTTCTTTTCTTGTTCTGAATATGAATGATAAAAATTAAAATTATATTTCTAATAAATTCCATTCCAAACTTGTGCTTGGATTTCTCCCAYGTAGGGAAGAACAGGTTCCTCTCAGTTTTATTTGCATTTTCCTGCTAAGAAAGTGGTATGTTTACTTCTGTATAATTAACACAGACGTTTGCATCTGAGTGAAGCAACACAGTGAATCACAATGCCAGATCCATCCAGGCAGAGCCCCCTCGTCTTGGGATTTGATTCCAMTGGTTACTGTTTTCAGGAGTCCCAGCATGGAGGAGAAGGGTGTTCAATTAAATCAGGAGCTTTAAAGCATTTTTTTTTTTGACTTCTAAGAAGATGTTCCTGACTTTGAGCCCCAGCTAGAAATCGCAAACCGATCCTTCAGCTGTGGAAGTCCTCTTGGTTCTTCAACAAGGGACAGGCAACATATTAGCAGCTGATTTTAAACAACACAAACCAAAATCAGATTACCTTGAAGGAAAAAGAGCATGATTTGCTCTGTGAACAGTGGACAGCATTTCAGCAAGGCCCAGCGTAGGCCAGGTTAGAGAGGAATTACCTCTGTATTAGGTTTTATTTAGTATCATGCTTCCCTATAATCATAGTATCAGCATTTTAAGAGAATATTCATTTACAAAGAAATTAAAACTTACAACTTCAAATTATATGTACTGCTCTATAGAGAAAATTGGTTTTAGAACCTTCATCTAAAAGTAAAGTTCTGAAATACCCTAGKTACACAGTATTTAAGATGAGCCTTTAAACAGCACATGCCCAGACAGGCTTAGCAGTTAACATGAAGTTCACAATAAGCTGAAATTATGAAAATGAACACCACTGGTTGCTAGAAGAGCTCTATCACTACCCTTGCCCTCAGAAGAAAAGAAATTGCTAACAAGTTTCTAGAAAATACCAATACGAGACATACGTTACCTGGCACAGAGGAAGGAATCTTAAATAGAATGTATTTTGTTTTCCCTTTATCAGCTATTGAAGTGCCKATGTTGAGAACATTTCCAGCACTGTCATAGTGTGGGTGAGAAGTTGCCACATTTATAGCTATATATTTGTTGTAGTCAACCTGGAAAATGATACAGTAAGAGATTTGAGGGATGTGTGTGAGAATTAAAATTGATCTCAGCTAACACCACAAATCCACCAGCTTTTTAGCACTGGCAGCCTTATATTGGTACCCCACCTACAAATGGCTTTGAAATTTAAATAATTAAGTCAAATTACTTATGTARGTACTCAAATGATTTCCTAATTCAAGGCTGAAACAAGTTACAGAATCTGAATTGCAGTTACCTCTCCTTTGCAGCCACGTAACATCAGGGGAGGATTGGCTAAAGGAGTTGCTCTGCAAATGCCCCTTTCACCCTGGAAGCAGTTTATTTAACAGGGCTGAGTCTGGCACTATGCTGCAGCAAAAAGATTTCTATTTGATTTAAAGTTTGGAAGTTGTACTCACACTGTAGTGCAGGCTAGAAAAAAATCATTGTATATATTTCAATATATCAAGTTGTCATTTTAATAATTAAGTAATATCTTGCATAAGGTCCTTGAAAAGTAGTCATATAACTGACCTACTAAATTTTTAATTATGTAAATAATTTTATAACTACAGATACATAATAATGGCAATCATCCAAAATAATCATGTAACTGTGGTATTATTCCTGCAATCTTGCTAGATTATGTACAAGTGAAATTGGTCAAAGCACAGCTTTTCCCAAACTAAACAGGATTTAAATTTGAACTCGGGAGTTCTTGAAAGATCCGGTATCTTCACTATTTTACTTTACCATAATTTCAAAAGGAAGGCAACAGTAGAAGAAAAGTATTTTGTGTCCTGAACATGTTAAAGGACCCTTATGAGTCAGCCTGAAACTTTATTCATTAGCAGACAAGGAACCAGAATGACAGATGGTGGTTTGTACCTTCTCCAACGTCTCCAGAGTCTGTGGATTAATTTTCCTGATGAAGTTAGTCTCGCTGGTAGCATAAAAATCATCCCCAGCTTTCATAAGGTTGATCAGGCAGTTGTCTGTGAACTCAGGAATGGTATGAGACAAATAGGAGAATGCCCTGTACAGAGGGAAATTTCCAGTGGGTTTGTTAGAGACACGGAAGCTGGAGCTGCCTTTCCCCCACATGGAGCACCAGTGACCCAGCAGTGCCACAGACCTGGGGCTGCCTCTCCCCGCTGTGCCYACTCCTGGCAGCTCCCTGGAAAGTGTGGAAAAGCAAAGGAGATGGACTTCTCCAATGCCCTTGGCCTGGGTGAGGATTAAGAACATGCAAGCTGCTGTTTTTCCATGCAGAAATGGGCATCCAGGCCCATTCCTGCTGTCAGCTCCAGGACATGCACTGGTTTATCAGGATGGGCTAATTACACACTCTCCTCTCCCTGTCTTGGGAAAACTTGGCCTAACAGTTCCTACCTAAAAGCTGATAGGTTTTTCAGTGTATGCATTCATAAAATAGATGGATTCATTTACTCCCTGATGGAATATTTTCAGTCCCAGAGTTATCCTGTATCTCAATTATGATTTCAAAGAAGATTGAACTTCACATATGGGCTTGACAGTTTTCCTTATTAGTGTAGGATATTATCATAGTCACTGGAAGCCAAGGTAATTGAACTTAAAATGCCAGAGTCATTCTATTGCTGCTGGAAGAGGTAAGAAAATATCTCAGGGGAACAACTTACAACATATCAGCTCTTTTGCAATAACTGTCTGTGGATGTGTCCTTACCAAACATGAAGTTTGAGGTCACTAGAGGTAGTTCAGCCAGGAAGTAGAGAAGGGTGACCTATTTGCATTTGTTAGGGAATCCCTACAGCCAGTTTTACAAGACCAAGGATAACATGATGGCTTACACCTCACCTCTCTATAAAATCATCTTTAATCAAAAAGTTTTTCTGATATTTTCAGTTATTAATGATTCTCTGTTGAATAGACTTTGCATTAATTCCTTCCCCATCTCTTAGTCTTTTTGTTTCTTGCTGCTTCTCCCCTTACAGAGTATCATAAAGTTTTGCGAAACACTTGAGAAAGAAAATGTTTTTTACAAAATCTACTTGTGTTAATGAATAAAACAGCCAATATTGGTGATAAAATGGATTTAAAATACTTGCCTTAGACTAGCCCAGAGGCACTACATATCTCTGGGCCTTTTCAATATTTAGCAATTGTAAATTTACAAATCAAATGTCGTATTYGTACATAAGTGTCAAGAGTAAACAGAAAGACATCTGTGCTGCAGAGAGAAGTAGATAGAAGAATCCTGTTGGGAAAAGCATTGCTTACTTGGCAAATATGTTTTTGCATGGATCTGGATAAGCCATAGTCCCAAACTCAGACACCACGATTCTGTTTGCTTCTATGTTGCAGTTGTATGTGTCACTTCGGAGATACTTACTTCTGTAGTAAACTTCACCTAAGGAAGATTAAACAGGTTTCAATCACATTTTATACTTAGTTCTTCAGAAAATTASCACAGGAAGAGCCAGAGTTTCTCAAGCACGTGTCCTTTAGCCAACAACAGTTTGGAGTGAAACCAACAATGTCCCTAACTCCCTGAATGGAAAGGCTTTGTGGCTGCTGAGATTGGTAACAATTTGTCACGATTCCCTGACTACTAATACTGGGAAACTTCTGAGGGGAAAGGAGGGATTTGGATAGACTGTTCCAGTAAAATAAAACAATGTGTGCAAAAATGATTAATTATACAATCCATTTATGGGTAGTGATAAATCTCCTGTATTGCCAAAATTCAGTTATGAGAAAGTAACAGATTGCTTGAAGCAATCAATGTCTGTCCTAAACAATTTAATGCTATACTTAAACTTACCGAGCTCTGTTTACTTTAGGTAAGTAAAATATACTGGCAATTTTAAAATCACTGATCATTTCTTTATAGGTTATTTTGTTAAGGATGTAGAGCTGGACAGGCGAGRAGATCCTTCAGTTGCATTAAATGCCTCCAGAAATGGAAACTAAAAAGTAAACACTARGATTGGAGGATGACAGGAGTAAATCCCATTTTTTTATAGATACATACTTTTTTGCCACTAGAATCCAGGTGTAAACCATCCTGCCTCACACTGTACAACAGTTGAATGGATGAAAAATGCTTTAACTGAAAACAAAAWATGAAATTGTTTAGGATAGAGGAGCTGCCTGCTTTCCCTCCATAAGGATGACAAGCAGGAGGATGGACTGTAGGGGTGTCAAATATACCGAAGTGAGGTTTGACATGTGAAGTGACACAGTGGCYCAGTTTCTCTCCTGGCAGCTGTTATAGCTGCAACCAAATCCCAAAAGGGGAATGCTAGTCTTCCCTGAAACTAGGCTGTTCATCCACAGGAGAAAAACATCTGGATATCACAGTACTTGTGGCTGATCCATTTGAAACAAGAGAGGCTCTTTTGCTCCGGGTGGAAGGTGAAGGCTGCCCTGCAGTGACCTGCCCAGAGCTGGGTTTGTGCCGTCCTGGGCTGACAACAMCACTGAACTTTGGCACTCCAGAAGAAAGGACAATGTAACATCTCCTGAAAACAGCCCTGCAGAGATGCTGCAGCTGCTGCTGTGAAGGGTGAGGTATGCAGGGGTGTGGAGAGACTTTCCCCACAGCAGTTCCTCCCTCACACACRCGCTGCAGACAAAGCCTGAAAAACCCTAATCCAACTCAAAACTGAATTAGCAACATAAGGCACCAAAATGTGGGTTGTTGAGCTCTTTTTAATCCAAAGTGCAAGAACTTACCATTTTTAAATGTAAAGCTATGCAGCAGAGCCAGGCCGTCAAACCAGTGGTTGTACCTGGTGTCCCCTACGGTGTGCATCCCCGGGCCATTTCGGAGGAGTATCCCTTGCAACCAAGTGGGCAACTGACCTATAAACACAAAGGAGTTACCAATATCCATTCATTTAGGTGAGGGGCCTGTTCCAGGACCGTTTTCCTGAAGGCACAGGCTTCATGTAGTCAGACTATTGGTGTGTCAAGATTTGAAGTACCATATAATTATGTTGGAGTTTGGGTTAACTAAAATTTCCCCCACTCAAAAATGCGGCACTGGTAACATTCTGCATGACTATTGCTATATACRATTACTATAAGAAAATGAGATCGCTGGAATGTAATGTATTAATTATCAGAAAGTAAATAAAGTTGGACCTTTTTTTCCTGCACTCAATTTTACAGTGATATACTTAAACCCTTTCACTCATGCCAGAGAAACCTAGAGCTTATCAGAAATATATATATTTCATAGGTTATATGACTTGCACTGGCTTTGAGCACATCAATTTAAACTTCAGGCTAAATTAATTCCACTAAAAATTTCATTAATTAGATTACACAGCATAATGTAGTGTCATTTTGGGAGTGCTTTTGTGACACTAGTCATAATGTAGTGTTTTGTACACGAATAAAGTATAAGAATATTGTACTGAAAATATATAAGTGCTGTTGAGTTTTGAATCATAAACATTCCTCATCAAATCCCTGGAAGAAATACATTACCTACCACTTGACTCACAGAATAATAACAATTAAAGAACATCATCAGGGTTAAAGAGATGAACAAAAGCATAACAGATATTAAATAAAAACTTGCCTCTTTGTGCATATGACTCCTGAGGGAACATTTAAGATCACATACTGCTTCTCCACACAATTCCTGCATTGGATACTGCCTCTGCACAAAAAGCTCTTCAGAACTTATATTTCTCCTTATCATTTAGCTTGTGACCCCATGTTGATTATGTTGACACACTTTCTTGTTAAAACCCCTTTACAACAGCCAGAAATGTCCTCCTATGGACCTCAAATATTAACTCATTCCAACCCCCTGCCATGAGCAGGGACAGCATCCACTAGACCAGGTTGCTCAGAATCCCATCCAACCCGGCCTTGAACACTTCCAGGGATGGGGCACCCATCATTAGGGCGTAACTCCATTAGGGTTACAGTTCTGGAACACATGAGGAACATAAAAAATTGTTGACACAGTGGATGAACTTTCATCATCATCATCATCATCATCATCATCATTATCATCATCATCATCGTTATCATTACTATTGTTGTTGCTTTTATTTTCTAGGAGAGCCTGGAAAACCAAACCTTACTGCCTTTTCCAATACAGAATTTCCAAAGCAATAACTATAGTGCTTTTTTTGTATATGATAATTTTGCTGGAAAAGATGAAATAGGGAAAAATATCTTCTTTTTAAAGCACTGTGGACTTAATGCAGCTTCTGAAATTTCTGATGCAATCCTGTGTAATTTCTGGCATAATTTCAGTATGAAAAACAAGGAGCAAAAGGTCATCTAGTGAGGTTTTCAGATAATTCATTCTAGTGGGAATTAAGCATTTCTGTAAATCACACTGGGTACCAAATCAGCATCTGAAAGTGCTTCCATAGCTTTMAAAATGTGGACATTATTCTTTTCTGTAATGTGTGAAGACACACTAGTGACACAGTGAAATCCCCAAGTATTTGGAAATTCATTAGCTATTGTAACAACAGAGTCTCAGAAAATCACATGGCTGTATGAGAGCATGGGTTAAACTGCAGCTGATGTTAGAAGTATGACAGATAATTACAGTGTACATATTGAGTAACAAGGACCCAAAATACTGTCAGAGCTCAGGGCTACCAAAATATTCAAAGGGGTCATGGTTCTCTTTTGTTTCTTTAGCAATGACGGAATATTCTGTATGTATAACTTTATTCTCTGAAATATGCAATCTTTGTTCAAATAATACAGATCAGGCCTGATAAATTGTTTGCAAACAACTCCAAATGTTTCTATAATAAATTGTTATCTTGATAAAAAAATGATTGAAAGACATAAACTCATAAAGGCATAAAATAATTCAAAGGCATTATAACAAAGCACTTTGTCTGACTTGACACAAAATCTTTCCCAATTCAGCCACCAAACTGAACAGCAACAAAGTCCTGCCAAGTTTTAATTGTGGTCTCTTTATGTTTTGTACTTGGGAAGTGTCATTAGATTCCTACCATTTCTTGGACTACATATCGCAGACAATACAGCTGAGATTTACTAAATAGGGGCTCCCAGCAACAAATGTCTGCTGTAGCTCTAGCAAAAAACTCTTCTATAAAGTAAAAGAAGTCGGGAAAAACAACAGGTTGGTGGAGTGTTCATACCTAGAGAGTCACTTTAAACTGTCTCGCTGAAGGATACTCCTCAGTTTCTCCTGGATTAACTTTTAAACCCTCTTTTTAGCACTACCCAGTGGCATCCAGTACTGCTGCTTTGCTACTTTGGAGTGCTACTGGTGAAGAGTCCCGATGTTAGTGACCCTCCCCTGGAGCCCGGAGGAGTGGAGGGTACAGAAGGGTTACAGACAGGAGAAACCGAAAGTCTGACCAGAGCCATGGGGGAGGGGGTGTCCGAGATTAAATCCTGGGCTCTTCCCTCACCACCAACTTCARTGAGTCCTGTTCAAACAGACTTGTGAAAAGTACACAGACATGCTCGTGGAGTGAGAGCAATCCCCCAATAGGGTCACAAATATTATCTGAGATCAGTCCTTTAAACAAAATCCCCTCGCGTATCTCGCCCAGTTTCCCTTTCCGGCGCTGCCTCGGGTGAACAAGTGTCGCAGTTTTTACAGACTGGAAAACACCGAAACAGCGGCACGTTTCACAGCAGATTTCCYTTCACTTACCCTGCACCTCAGCTTTTATGGGCTCTGGGTGTTCTTTCTTGTTCCCGCCATACAGCTGATCCATCTCTGATGACATTCCCGGTCCCTGCTCTGTGCCCAGCCGCTCCTGCAGGCGCGGTGGTCCTCCCCGTCTGGGCTAAGATCGGCTCTTTCCTGTTACATATAAAGATAAGGTCAAAGTGCAGCGCGAGCTGGTGGCCGGTGGCTTATAGGTTGACAATTTATAATAGTTGATCTTTAATCCCTAGCACATACACTCTAATTCGTGCACATTCGTATTAAAGTTAACTCTTTCACGCAAAGGGGAAGTAAGAAAAAGGCGACTCAGCTGTTAGCAGAGGCAGCCAGGCACACCCAGGATTGGTGGAATGGCTCAAGCATCACCTGCAGCTTTCCAGGTAAATGTTAGACACTGCCAGGGATGCTTGTCCCATTTGGCTGGTAGGGAGAGGAAAAGAAAAGAAATCTCTACTCACTGTGCTGGATTTGGTTCTTTGGGAGTGACAAACACTTCAGAGCAGGGGATCATCCTTTTCTTTCCATTCTGTGGTTTTAAACTAGGCTGTTCCATGAATTAGCAAGTTATCATCACTGGACAGTCATGTGCTGTATTTCTTTCTATACAAGCTGTTCCAGAGTGAACTGAGTGGCAATCCTTGAATTAAACATCTTGTCACTCTAACATATTCTCCCATATGTGACCTGAATCCACCTGTGAAAGTATGGCAGGATTCATTAAAATTAAGGCAGATTTTTAACTTCATGCTTTTGTTTCTAAATAAGGTACTTAACTGAGTTCAATGTTGTTAATTTTAAAATCCTCTGGAAAGAGAATTATTTCAATATAAAGCATGTGATTGCAGAGCAAATCATAGGCTCCATTGACCATGAAGGATAAAGAAATTCTTTGCACAATTATATATTATGCAATTTTATACGAGGTTACCCTAAAATCCGATTTTTTCAGCTGAATCACCATTGTTGCCAAAATGTTTAACATCACTTCTTAAGGCTGACTGATCTCTTAGAACTATACAGAGTTATTTTATTCAAAACACAATTTGTGCTACAGACTGTTCTGACACATTTGTTATACATTGCTGCTCTCCTCCAAACCTACTGTCCGTTTGATGGCTGATCTTCACTCCAGGACATCATCAGGACAGTGTGCCTTGATCTCCTTTTGGAAAGCACTGACAGAAGGAAGGTGATAACAAAATTAAAAGCCAGATTTGTTTGARTTAGTAATACTGATAAACAGCAGGATTGAACCGGAAGGCTGTAGGAGATGAAGGGGATAAAAATCCACATATATATATATATACACAAACACACATGTATATATATGCAGATATATATGCATAAACATACATATACACTATATATATGCATGTGTGTATTTGCATATATGTGAGAGTGTGTGTGTGTGTACATTGAGATGTAGATTTACTTTATACACAAAGCCAAGAAAGGGATTTTTCAGCAATGTTAGGGAMTGAAAAGGATCTGGCAAAAACCCAAAGCTGCCCAACTCTACTTTCACTAAGCCTTGGAGACTTTTTCTCTGTCCACAAYGTTCTGTTTTGCTTTAATATGTTCATTTCAGGGTATCCTTATCCATTTATGTGTGCAGCTCTTAATGCTGCAGTTTTAATTATCTGACCTGTGAGTTGTCTAATCTGTAGTGGTATTAAGATTTCCATAGAGCAAGCAAGAAATAAAAAGATTAATTCAAATCTTCCTCATCACAACTGTTCGTGTAGTTCAAGGTTCAAACAAGATGAGATAATTGGAAACCTTCTTAAATGTTGTCTGAATGGAAGAAAAAGGAGCTGCAAATATCCAACACCACCTGAAATCAGCCTCAATGTGTTTGGTAGCTAATTTCAGGTGTCTGTGTCGGAAAGTTTTGTCTCACATGTTGTACAACTTAAAGAAGCTTTGCGAAGTTAATTTTTCCTGCTTGTCAGTAAAAAATACTTCATTTACCAGCAAATGATTTTTTTGTTGTTTTCATCACACTAATGACAAATAAGCGGGTTAGTAAAGTATGTGGAGATTAATTTTCTTGCCAACTGTGTMATTTCCCCCTTTGTTTACATTGAAATGGCAAAATACCAAAGCATTGATTTTCAATTATAACGTGTAATTATCAGCAGTAGAGGATGTAGATTAGGTGACTTTTCTAGTTATATTATTTCACAATATTTCTTCTTGTTGCAAAACCCTTTAAATAGAAATCTTCCCCCACCCAAATCTCCCATTTCTCTCCACAGTTTCCTCTCRTTATTTGCCTCTCATGACAACATTTTCGAAGTCACCAGCTCCCCACCATGTGCAGATTTGCTTCACTGTATTTCTTTTCGCTCTAAACAACTGTGATGAAGGCCACAAGCTGTTGCCTCCTGGGCTTTTTCTCACTTTCACTTCCCTCCAGTCTCCGTGTGCCTTGAGCTTCTCTCCCAGACTTTAAAAGGGCCTTGAAGACATTTTTGGAGTCTGGGGGTTACATTTGGGTGTGATCTCTGTGGTCAATCAAAAGAAAACCTTCTAAGGCAGCAGAGCTGGTTAACTGCATTTCTGGCAGTAATGTCAGTGCTGCATGCCTACCTTTGTACTCCTGGTTCACTTAAGAAGAAGCAAATTATTGCCTTATAAATCAGAGAGAGACCAATATAATTCCTTATCTTTATAGTACTTAATTTATTTTAATCTCAATCTTTTGCTCTTAGAATTTGAGTTCTAATTAAAGCCCATTAACAAAGGTCAAATTGACTTGATATACACAACTTTAAGCTGTGCTAAGAACTTTCAGCTATCAASAGTTATCTATTACTACCAAAGACAACTCCAATAGCAAAACTGATATGAACTTAGGAGTTGTTCTTGCTGAAATCACAGTGATTGCTATCTCACTTGCTAGAAACACAAGCTCTTATCTTTGTTAAATACTATTTTATTGGCATGATGTCATTTCACAAAACTGCCACTAGGCTATTTAGGAACATGTCTCTTGCACTGTCCAAATAYAGTTGCAAACACAAATTACTAATTTAGTTGGTTCAAATTTAAATAAAAATAATTACCATATATTTTTCTGACCCAGTTTTATTTAGATTAAAACAGTTTTGATCATATACTGTTTTGATCATTATTATTTGGACAAAAATAACTRTTTTTGTGAGATTTCAATTTCCGTGGTAAGATTTTAATTTGGGGGAGAGGGAGATTTCTGTAAGATTTCACAATTTCTTTGATAACAAAAATATTATTTTCTTTTTTACAGTCATAGTTTCAATACATATCATCATAAGAAATACTTCTTTGTTCAATAAAATTAAAATAAAATGTTATTTGCTATTAAAATTCTTCAAGTGCTGAGGCATGGAACTGCTGACCTACTCGTACTGGTATCCAGGTGATCATAATGCACAAATACTTAAACACTAGACATTGAAACAAATAAACAGCCACAGTAACCACATAAACTTCCTCACTGTAAGACTTCTATAACCTTATCTGCACCTTTCAACATCCCTATTTACATGTTTTAATATGTAAAGTTATACAGTTCAGTCATGTGTTTTCAAGCGGGCAGAATGACACCGTGAAGGTTGGCATTCACTTCCGTGACTGAAGGTGTAGAAGTGGGGTCACAGATGTGTACAGTGACAGAAATGTTGCTGTAGTCTGTCCTACCTTGTAGCCTACTGTACATCTTTGRGGGAACATAACAAAAACTCAAAAGAGCTGCTTTCAGGTTTTAGTAAGTGGCAGCTGAGTGTAGAGGGCTTAACAYGAAAACAGTCTTCCTGAACAGAGAGGCTCCAGTCTTCTCATTGTGGGGATTGTGAAGCTGCTCTCTTTTGTAAGATATTGGATATCTACTGATAAGAGACATTATTAATGAAAAAAACTTTTAATAGATCTTTTTTCTTTCTATTTTCATGTCCTGTAAGCTCAGAAATAGCTCATAACAAGCAGAAGAAAAATGTGTAACCAAATTAAATAAAAAAAACAAGAAGTGGAGGCTGAACCACCTCAGAAATCTGGCCAGTTTTACAGTTATGGAAATCTTGAGAGACTGCAGAGACATCAGAGGARTTGTGATGGCTGTAGATTCAGATCCAAGCAAGTTTTTTTTGCCTCTCTGTATGCTGGGCGAAGTTCAGTCCATTCATATCTACCAGTTAATATTTTACTCAAAGAGGGCAYCTTTAATGCTTCAAACAGTTCTCTAATTAAGATATTAAGGCAATGGCAGACCTAAGTTGTGCCACTTAGTCAAACATCCATCAATCACAAGGACACATGAGGTGTCATCAGGTTCTTGASATAGTTCTGCTCCTTTCTGTGTGAACTCAGGGCTGAGTGTAGCCGTAAATAACTCCAGCTCAACCAATGTTCTTACGGGACACGCTTATCCCCTTCTCCCTAACAGTCAAAGTTCTGCTCCAAAAGGCAGTGCCACATGGGAAATGGCTGGGGAACAGGCAGGGATTGAGGCATCAACTGTATGGCAGTGAGGAAAGTCCAGCTACAAGCCTAAAGGCAACACCAGACACTTCCAAAGGGACAGCTCCTAGAAGAAGATCCCCAGGGACTTATCCAGGTGACATTTGTGCCAGAAGGCAACCATACACATCCTATAAACAGAAATTATGTTCAACCCAAMAGCTCCTGAACGTAATCCTACTTATCTTTATTCTGACCCCATCGTGCCAGGCATGAACGTCTAATTTAATTATTGCACCCTGAACAGATAAGAATTGTTTTCCCTGTTTTTATAAACAAGATAACATCAAAATTGCAACTTGGCAGGCATCACTGGYAAGTTCAGTGTGTTGCCTCATGGAAAATTAGACAGTAGAAGCAATAACAGGACCAAACCCTTTTCAGTCAGCAATAACCAGGTCTCACCATCAGGACAAGCAGCACAGGAGGGCAGCAAGGAAGGAAGTGTGATTGTGACCCACCTTCTTAAGCAAATGGGCATTTTTAAAGCCAGCTGAAGAGATGGAAGGTGTAGGTGTAGGTGTAGGTGTAGGTGTAGGTGTAGGTGTAGGTGTAGGTGTAGGTGTAGGTGTAGGTGTAGGTGTAGGTGTAGGTGTAGGTGTGGAGTCTGCTCAGGACTCAGTACTTCCTGCCTATTAGGGTAATAATGTTCTTCAAACTGCAAAAGTTTACATGTCAGTAAAATGGACTACTCAATTACCTTGTCTCAATTTAATGATACCTGAGAAAAATCTTTTTTCTACCTCAAAGTAATAGAAATCAGTTTCCATTTTTATGTTTATCCAATTAATAGAACACAGAGATGTTTATATTCCTGATAAAATCTATATATTACATTCAGTAATATTCAGGAATGTAAAGATGGTAATATCCTCCTATAGAGAGTAAATTTACTTGCTCTTCCTCAGGGCAAATGAACAACAGCCAAAATGAACAGGGGTGTGATTTACTCCTTCTCTTTGGCAGCTCTTCACTTCCTTAATTCTTCAAATCTAGCACTTTCTGGTCTCTATTATGGATTGTGAAGTTATTCTGCAGTGCTGCAGTTTGAATCACAGGACGTTCTCAGGCTGTCATGATGCAGCTGTGATCTGCACTGGGGTACAGATCAGTACCACTCCAAGGTCAATAACTTCTGGCATAAGAAAACTATCTTAAAAAAATGTCTTTCTGTTGAGGAAGAGTGCAAAAAATATGTTTCCCACAAGAAGGTAAGTTCAAGAGCACTGTTTAGTTGACATCAAGGCAGTTCTCACTTATCAGTGAAAAGGGCTTTCAGAATTCTCTCTCTTCCTGAAGACYCTAGTTGCTAATTTTGATGCTTTAAAAGCAGTATTTTCTTTTCATGTAAATGCTTTTCTCTTTCAAGTGGTAAACAGAATAAACTGACAGACTGCTTTACTGGCACTAAAGTATACGAAGTCAACAAACTGCAAAAGAGGGAAATTGTCTTTCTTCCACTCCCCATCTGCTGCAGGCAGCTGAAGAGTTACTTATAGCAACCGTAGATTAGGAAAAAAATGCACATTGCTATAGAAATTGCCAACAGTAGACTCACTTGGAGAGCTTGGCTTTATTTGTAGACATTTCCAAACATTATTTGTTCTTTTTCAGGGSCTGTTTCAAAATCCGTCAAAGCCAGAGACAAGACTTCCATTAATTTCAATGGCTTTGGAGCAGATTCAGAGGGGACAGCCTGTGGCACCCCCAGCCCTGGCATTTTTAGCAGTGTGTTCATGTAGTCAAATTTCCAGTAGCAGAGAAAGAACTGGATGATGCTACAGAACACATTCATCACGAAAGTGAGTCAAAGGCTCCTACTGGAAATGCACATTCTGCATCACCAAGCCAGTACATTTAAGTACAGTCTCCTTCCTCACACCTGTGCTTTCAGAAACAGGCCGTGTTTCTCGTATCTAGAAGGACAAAGAGGRAGGGCTGGCTGCCAGCTGCTACCAAGCCTGGCGAGTCAGCAGGACCCAAGAAGAAGCAGGGACTCTGGGGAGAATCATGCAAATATACAGTGGCCAGCTAACTGAAGAGCAGCTGCCCTCAGCTCTGACTGCAGCAACAGCCTGAATATAAAACAGTTGGGTTGGGGATTCCCAAGCTGAAGCCTGTGAAGGTTTGTATGTGGCCTGAAAGGGACTCCCAATTTGCAGACATCCCCAACAGAAACAGCTGATAATCAGAGTTACACGGTCTCTTCCAGGAAGAGCTGTCTGGGCCAGTCAGCTAATGAGAATACAGACTGGCCTTCTCCAAAGCTGGGAAATCCAGTCTGAATATTCACATCTCAGCTGCCTCCCTATTACTCAGTCAGAAATCCATGTGGGATCTGCTCCAAGGGTTCCATAGCTGAAGCCTTGATTTGCAGGTGTGGTGAGAAGGAAGACATCCAGCATAGTGTATCCGCTTCTCCTTTCCTCTCATCCCCCACAATTTTCCTGCCCATTAAACAYTTTCCTTTCATCTTGCAAGCCCTGATCACAGTCCTGCTTTTTGCAGCTGATGGGCATTGCCTTCAGCCCAACAGTGCAAGGCAGGAGGCATTTCTGCAATGCAGGAATCCATCAAACGTCGCCGATTGCTGCACCTCTGTGATGCGGTTACTGGCTCACTGATCCACGGCTAAATATAAGTGCATGTTCTTTCAGTTTCAGGTTATGGTGGCATAAATTAATAATAATGGCATTAAACTCAATGGAGTTAATGCCAAGGACAGAAGGATCACAACAGCTAAAGATCCTTATTTGTACTGTGCTTCTACTAAGCTGGTGGCTTTGTAAACCTGATRGATATCTTTCATAAGGAAGTTGAGCTGCATTTAGAGATTTCAGCTCCTAAATGTTGCTGGGCTTGCTTCCCAAAGTCCATCAGCAGCCTTTGGAATGTGCACATAGGGCTTCCAAGCAGTTCTGATGATTAAGGCAATATTTTCATCTTTTCTAAATCATTGTTTTAACTTATGGCCTTCTCTTCTGCCTCCCAGCAGGTATAAATACTGTAGCTCTAAATAGCTGAGCCATTTAACTTTTAAGGGATCATGGGAGCATTTCACCCGGGGTGTGGAATTCTGAGCAGGCACAACAGTTCAAACTGGAGCTTACTTGGAACAGCTGAGATGAATCTGCACATGCGTAAACAGGTGGGCAGGATGAATATGATACAACAATTAAAGACATTGCATTAGCATCCAAAAGAAGCATCTCAAACAATAATTATTAAAAATAAAACGATCCAGACCAATTAAATGTATCTAAAGAAACACTCTGTGTTTTCCCATCTCATAACTCCTTGTGTTTCTCGTTTTTCTCATTCTCCTCTCATTCTCACTATTGTATCTCTTTGCTGTTGTAAAGACCTCCAACTTTAATGTTCACACAATGATGCCTTTGATGTAGGAGCTTTATCTTGCTTTCCCATGTGTCCAACAGCAGCATATATCAACTTTATCTTCTCTGCTCGTGAGGAAAGTAATAATTTAATGTCTTCTCTTCAAAATGGTCTCACATGGGGTGTGACATTTATACAATAGAGCTCACAAGGGCCATTGCAATGGCWTAGCATCAGCACAACACTCCTCAGACGCACTCACAATTATATATTAGAAGTTCTGTTCTGTTCCATGCCCTATTGCTGCTGTTGTGGCAAGCAGCAAAGAGGAAGGAGAAATGCTGATGACGTGACAAGGATGACATCTCAAGCTTTGGAAGAAGGCAGCAAAAAGAGTGTTGCCCTGGTAAGCAAGATGAGTGCCACACAGGACACTGAGCCGAGAATGTGGCTGGGGCTCGCAGTTCTGATTTCTCTTGCTGTGTGCTTGGCTGTGGAGGAAGCCACTGATGAAGGAATCCCTTGCTCAAAGTACCAGCAAGCTTTCAACCATTCGTGCTATGAGTTTGTTAGACTCCAGCGAACCTTCACAAGTGCCCAGAGCTGGTGTGAGAGAGGAGGAGGGCACCTTGTCTTTATTCACAATGAGGAAACTCAAGAGTTCTTGCAGAAGCACATTGCCGAGGATCAGGAATGGTGGATAGGACTCATCTCAGACTCCTTGCTCAATGAAACTACTGATGGTAGGTGGTTTTAAAATCATGTCTTTAAAATTGTATCAGCTTATGATGCTTTCTTAACATGCTGGAAAATGCAATACGTCCCTTTGTAGATACTTGCTGAAAAGGTAACTTCTTTTCTTGCTGTAACTTCAGATTTATATTAAGGTGTGTTAATTGCCTGCTTCACTTCCTAGTTGGATGTTATCACCCTTTCCATTGGATCTTGTGGTTGTGTGAACACATGGCGAATTAGACCAGCTTGCTGACCCAGTGAAACAAATATGCTGGGTTAGGTCTGCAGTGGAAGCCAATTCATCCCACTAGAAAGTGCTGCAAGGTCTGATGCAAGGAAAATGGTGAAATCTTGAGGCTGGGAGCGCAGGTGGAAGTGGCAGTGTCTCTTTTCATGATTGTATCAGGTTCAATATAAAATGTAATTGAAGATCCTTACCCAGACTAAACCACCTCTGCTTCGGTAGGAGCAGGGCTACAGTCCTGCTCTGCAGGCTCTGGCTCTAATTGTGTTACTGTGGAAAATAAACATTCAGGACACAATTTCTTTGTTCACAGGGTCAATGATTTGGCTGGACACTTCAAATATAAGCTACAGTAACTGGTACAAGGATCAGCCATCTCCCTTCCCATCCACATGTGGGTACATCCTGAAGAATGCCAAGTATCGGTGGGGTGTGACTGAAAATTGCAGCCAGGAATTTGACTTCATTTGTGAGTTTGGTAAGATACACAACAGCTGGAACAGTGAAGTGAATGTGCCATGATCACAACGGGGCATAAATTGCCTTGTTGCTTTCAAAGTAGCTGGGCAATAACTTAATCAATCTTACTAAATGTGAACAAGCAAAAAACCATATAACCCTAGCAGGTGCTCTTTATCCAGTGTACTGATGTAAGACCTGATCCAAAGAAGGAAGAACCCAGAAATCATGGGGAGATGTAGGTGCTCAGCAACCATCCCTTAGTGTCCAGGGTTCCAGCAGAGGGCTGACAAAATAGAAATGGATCTGGGTGTGAATCTAATGTGTAGTTGTCCATGTTTACAGTGGACATAAACTGGCTACATTAAAGCCTGGTTGCAAGAATAAACTCCCACAACACCAAGCACCTGGGCTAGGTGGGACCTGTATGGCTGCCCTGTAAAAACACTCTCGGTCTGAAATATATGCCAGAATAATTTTCATTTGTAACTGAAGCAAAAATACAGCCAGGCTTCCTGAGGCACCACTCCTAGCAGCCTGGAGAGAGCAGAAGTGAGAGCAAGTTTTTCTTGTTTCTTCTCAGACCCCTCCATCAGGTGAAGTTCAAGGGTTTCCCCAGGTTAAGGAAGCAGACAGGAACCTGTAGTTCCAGTGCTCAGACAGAAAATCTACAGACACTGTGTCCCTTAAATTGTGACTTGGAACAAACAGCCCTGGAAAGGAATGCTGGCAATACCATCCCTTTCAACACATAGATATGAGGTATATAGACATAGATATGCTCCTCGCACTTTGCACATAAGTACTTTAAACTGTAACTAGAACTGGGGTCACAAGCACTGGAAGGACAGTCTGGCTGTGGGATAACTAATATAAAAAGGTTTGGAATCAAGTATGCAGGTACAGGTTTCCACAAGGCCTGGAACTGCCACTGCCCTGGTCCAGCACTCCACTACTTCTGACATAAATAACAAGTTGTTTTGCAATAAGCAAAGCTAGTAAAGTTTTGTTTCCTATCCTGATTTTCTGTTCCGCATCCCCTCCCTATCTTCCTCTTTAACACTCCCGGTTCACTCCCATATGCCCAGCACATCCCTCTTCTGCAAATACTTTTCACTCCCTCAGCTCCCTCCCCTGCAGCTGCTGCAGAKCTCCAGCTGTATGTGCTGGCCAGTTGAATCCCATATCACAGAACAAGTAAACATTAGGGTTGTAATCTCTAATCCTAGTAGAGGCACTGTTGCAGTTCTTTCTCTTCTCCCTAGCTATTGCATTTCTTGAAATTTTAGGGTGTTTGGAGGTTTATATCTATACATCAAATTTGGCTGAAGATGACTAACATTTAAAATGACTGGGGGAGAGGAAATTGGCAGACAGCACAATCCCTTAAGCTTATTTTCCTTGCAAAAGCAGACTAAAATTATTTTTCCATTACAGCCATGGTAGACAACTGTCTGTTTGTAAGGAAATGATCATCTGTTACCATAGGATCTGACTGGGAGCCCATTAAATTCAAAGAGCGTTTACATTATTGAGCAACAATATCCTACACTACATTCATCATTCCACTACCCAGGAAACCGAGACCAGATTGAGGCATTTCTACCATTTGGTGCTCTGTAGGTAGCAATTTCTTCTAGTAAATGCATATATGTATCAAACCAGGGCTTGTACATAGGAACACAGACCAGGTTTTGTACATCTTTCCATGTCAAAGTTGCTGGGACAGCAAATGCTGAGAGAAATCTTCATATAAAGTAGAGAACAAGAAAAATGCACAAGATAATAGTCCATACTAGAATTTAACAGCAAGTTATTTTTCAAGCTCATTTAGAGAGCTCTAATCTGTAAACTGATCATGTTGCTATAGTTACAGCCAGGCTTAGCTTTAGCCTTTAAATAACAATAGCACACAATTATTGCAGTGTGCACACATTGGCACTGTTAATCAAGGGACTTGAGGGGAATGATCCAAACAGAAACTGGAGGACAATGTATTTAAACCTGGGACAGCTGAAGCAAAAACATTCTTTTGCAACAGTCCCATGTGAGAGCAGTTATTCGCATCCTCCTCTTCAGGGTATTAAGTATCCTATTACTACACAAAACTCAGAATTCTGAAAGATAATTAACTGTCCCAGATTAATCAAAGAATGAGGTGTATGCATTTAGAGCTATGACCTTACTCATCTGAGCAGTCTTGCTGAATGAAGTCAGTCAAATATCACACAAGAACAAAGGAGTCTCTGTAGCAGAAATGGGATCAGCTCCCATACTTAATATGCAAACTATTCTCCAAGGCAATTACCTGAATATTATGCAATCCATACATCTCTTTCGGAAGTAAGGAGTAACTTTAAACCTCTAAGTATTTCAGGTCAAACAAATGCTAGGAGTTTTCCACAAAAAACCTATTTACTTCTCTAATTAAAATATTTTTTTAATTGAAAATGTCCTCAATGTTTCAAGGCAGTAAAAGCATAAATCCATTAATTTTGATGCTTAAAAAATAAAAAAGTTATTATTTTGTATTTTTAAAATAATTTTTTAATAGTTTAGCTTAAAAGGGAGAAAAAGGAAGAAAGAGAAACCAAAAAAAAGGGACATGCAGTAGAATTGTAGCAGAATTTTTCTGAAATTCAAAAGGGTAATACATGGGATTTTTTTCTTCTCCTAGAATCTGGCCAGAGCATTGCTTGTGGTAATTACAATGCCACTGTACAGTGTGGATCGGGAGAAGTTATCCAGATTGGAGAGAGCTTCTATGGACGGAAGAGCCCTCACTACTGTGTGTCAGAGACTCCTCTCCAGTACGACACAGATGAGGGCTGCAGCTGGATCAGTGTCAAGGGTGAAGTAGCAGGTAGTATCTGACAGCACTGCTTGTCAGAAACACAGAGTATGTACCAAAGTTCCTCAAATACTTCACCTTGTATTCCAGTAGAGTTAGTGAATGGGAAAGTGGATTATTCCTGAAATGAAGGGAATCACAGAGAACTTCTGACAGGGAAGAGGTTGCTACAGGAGGCTGGATGGAAAGGAGGGGGGTTTTGTGAGGAGCAAAGGTTCAGGGAAGGAGAGGAGGAGCAAATGGAGAACAAGGGTGTGCCTGGCTTCTCTCTCTCTGTGAGAAGAAAATATGTGGGCACACTGATTCCTTGACAAACTCAATGGGATACTCTAGAAATCAGTGACATGGTACTGCTCCTCCTCCCCGTTTTGTTTCTCAATCGTCTTTCATCTGAGTTTCATCTGAGTTGTTGTCACAGTCAAAAGCAAAACCCAAATCTGAAGCACTCCTTCTTTCCAGGCCAGTGTCATGGTCTCCAGGCCTGCCAGGTGGCAGCAGATGGCACTTTCTTTGGAGATCCTTGTCCAGCTTCGGGAAGCTATTTGTCTATTCAATACCACTGCAAGGAAGGTAAGAGGGAGGGAGCTGTCAACACCGAAACCCTGTCATGTTCTTTGCTGTAACACTGGGATCATTGATATTTATCTTCAAAATCACTGCTTCATCCTCAGGGAAGAAACTGGGATAGTGGTGACCACTAAAAATAGGCACAAAAATGTAGATTCTCTGTCCTAACTGAGGSGTTCGGGTAGAATACAAAGTCTGGAAATTCAGACCCATAAAACACCCTTAGATGAAATTATGTTCTAACAAGAATCTTGACCAGTAGGTGTGGAAAAGAATCAGCTCCCTGTCACACCACTAATGCACACAAATCAGCAGCAGTACCAACTCTGGTTTGGAGCAGGCTGGCTCTCAATGCCTGAAAATTAATTGAATTATGTAAGAAATGTAGAACAACATCGGCATTGAATTCTGCCATTCTGTTTTGCAGGTCTGCAGCTGGTTATGACAGATACATGTTTTGTCTTTGAAAATATCACAGTCAGTTTGAACTGGCTGCTGTCACCGTACTCTGGGAACCTTTCCTGTACCATTAGCACTGGAGATGGTCACACTATTGATCCTTATTACCCTCTAACGTAAGACGTCCTTCATGTATCTTCAGACAGTCAGTAAAGGTCATTGCTTGCACTTTATTGAATGTTCTAAGTCTCATAAATGAGATGTTAAAAATTAGATAGCKTAATAACAGACCATCCATACAAGAGACTTGGATGCTGCAAAAAACCTGTTTTGAAATACAAAATTTTTTGTTAAGCTGCCAACCACAATCTTTCTTCTGTTTATTATAACAAGTGTTTCCTATTTCTAAGAGAATTTATTCCAGATCCTAAGACTAAAAATTACTGAAAACATGTCAGTAATTGCCAAGGAACAGGCAAACATTACTTACTTMAGTTTAAAGAGTGGTTTTTGATAACATTTAAAATAGAACAAGGTCTCTCTGTAGTTTTTATTTTGCTTTAATTGCCTAAAAGTTCTGTCTTGAGAAGACCAAACATTTTTCTGTTGGATTAAAAGATCAGATTTTGTCTTAGTGCTAGGAATGACGTTTGAATGAATGAAATTGGGGAACGTGACCAGTGCTATCACGTAAGGTGAAGGACTTCCCAGGACAAGTCTTCCACAACAAGCAGCTGTTCTCTTTCTTTTCTAGACTGCTCAGCAACATCACATACAGGTATTCCTCTCCTGGAGAGTTTACCGTTTTTGTGGAGTGCACCACCAGYGAATGGCATGTGATGGCACAGAGGCAGGTGACTGTTCAAGATAGGATGGATGAGCTCAGCATTACTGGGTGCTACAGCCAGTACGAAAGTGGGAACAGCTCCCAGTGCCGCACGCTCTATGGGGAGGTGTTGTGGATTGAAGTCCAACTCAGTGGAGGTGAGAATAATTTCCCTGCATGATTTAAAGGGAAGGATAAATATTATGCCACCCATGGGATAGAAGCAACGATTTTCATTATGCAAAACAATCCTTTGTTTTAGCGAATGCCTTCCCTCTAATTGTTGTATTCCTTCAGCTGAATACTCTCAGCTCCATTGGAAGGGTTCTTTCTCAGAGATATTTCRTCACCTAAAACATGAGTATAAACCCTTTTTTCCTATTCACAAAGCTCACAGAGCATGAGCATATAGTCACACAAATCCACGTGATGCCAGTCAGAATACTTCTGTATTTGAAGTTAGAAATTCATGGAAATGCTCCTCTGATTGGGGGTAAGAGGATTCCACTCTGACCTGGGCACATTTGCTGGTGTGCATTTCTTTCTCACTTTCCTGGATGCCATATATATGCTGAAAAAATACAATGTTTGAATTCTCTTCCCAAGACATTCCCAGCAGAAAAGACACGATAGACTTCTAGTAAGTCACGTTAAGTGACTTTATTAAAAATGATTGCATTGCTGCAGTGTTCTTGTGACTCCTGTATAAACACTGGAATGCTGCACARAACAGCTGGGAATGGTTGGCCTGTTGCACAAGATACGAGAAATTTTCGTCTGTGTTTTTGCAGGCAGTGAGGTGACCTACGCTATGTTAGCAGATAACATGACACTGACTGAATCCAGTGCAAAGGAAGGTGTCCCTCACAACCTGACCCTCAACAGTGCCTCTCAAGAGCTGATAGGCCCAGGGATACATCAGCTGGAAATCCGAGTGTCCAGGAATGMGACAGCATTGGAGATCTCTGCGAGTATTGCTGTCCACTTACTTGAGCCAGTCTCCGGAATTCAGGCTGCACTAGCTTCCCACACTCTGCTGCTGGGGGAGRATTTGGAGGTCAATGTCTCTGTGTCTCGTGGTGCCCCAGAGAAGCTGATGTTTGAGGTGATTGGATCCAATGGAACTCACTCTCACAAAGAAGATGGCCCTCGTGGGGAGCCGCGGACGTATGGCATTCCCATGCTCTTGGAAGGTACAGAACACCGACATTCCCGTGCTTCCAGGGCACTCACAGCTGAGTGGCGATCACATAAAGAGTCACAGCATCCTGGGCTAGGGGACARTAATGTACAGCTGGATTTGGTAGCTTTTCTGACTGCTCAAACTTAGTCTGCAGAACAGGATGAACAGCACAGTCATATTGACTTGTAAGGCTTCACCTGATTCTTGCAATGGAAAAGACATAGTGAAAAGAAACAAGATTTTTTTTTAATGACATCRTCTGATTCAAGTACAAATGAGGACATTTGCTTGAATCACAAAGTGTTTTCCTCCTGTTTGTTCATAACATTTCAAGTTTAGACTGCTCTGCATTTTACACTGAAGTAATTAATAATCTGAGGAATTCTCAGAAGAGATGACAAAGAAAAGTTTTTCTGTGTGTCTGTTTCCAACACATAATTTTTGTTAATTATGAATAAGCTTTTTAGTAATATTATCTTTCCATTATTACATAATCAAAGCTTTTAAAATGTGGAATTAGGGAGATTGTGTTTAGGAGTTAATTAAAAGTGGCAGAAAATAAAAAAGTTTCCACCTCTAATGAACTATTCCAATCCCATGCCAAAGTCGGAATAGTAGAAGGTACTTATGATTTCATTTTATGTTTTAAAATTATTCAATATTAAAGTTTTATTTGTTCTCCCTCTACCCATTTGAACATCTCTTCCCTACAGGCAGACATTTTGAAACAAGATAGCTGCTCTCTCAAGATGCCTAAACTCATTTGGACTCCAGTGTTCATACACCTCAATCCTGTGTGATAATATCATAGTCAGCTGAACAAGAATAGCCTGGCAAGGGCTAGGAAAAGGGCAGCTGAGTTACTAAGAAGTTGAGATAAAGGGGAAAAACAATCCTTGAAAAGCCTTTCAGCAGTAGACACCCATCAGAAACCCCCCACTGAAATCTCTTAACAGAAAAGAATGGGGTTTTCTTTACAAATTGGATATTGTACCTCAAACCTGTTGGAYTGGTCCCACTGCTACTCGTAACTGGCCCTTTGCCTTCTCTAGGTACTTTCCTGGTGAAAGTGGTGGCCATGAATGCCTTCTCAAACATGAGTCTGGATCTTGGATTCATCACTGTGTTGGCAAACAGTTCCCATAAAAAAGGTAATTGCATTAATCTGACAGTGCTGGTTTTGACCACATAAGTGTCTTTTTGCAATCAGAGCACTTCATGGAGTGTTTATGGTTTGCATCTAGTAATTGCTTTCCTTCCAGCAACAGTGCTGAAAACTTCGTGGAGGCTTCTTCCTGATGAAGGCAAATTCCATGACTTTGAAGTAGTCATAAATTAGCATCACTCTGTATGTGCTACGCGTTGCACATTTGCTATTTGTCCTAGAAATAATTAGCAAAGTTTATGGCTCAGGACATAGCTGTGGAACCAGAAAATATTTGCATCACAGCAGTCTCATAAATTGCTGTCAGTAATGGCTTCTAGATGGCTCATCCTTGCATTTACAAAAGCAGATTACACCAGAAATAAAGTAACCTTGGTACTAATTGCATTGAAACTTTTCCAGTGCTTTCTCTCAACTTTCCTTTGTACATCAGTGAAACTCCACCACCTTCTGCGAMTAGATTTTGATTTACACCATTATGTTTGAAGAATCAGGATCATCTCCTTTATAGTCTGTGATGAGCTTGTTGTTACAATTTTATCTATTTAACTGGGCTGTTTATCACAGCTCTAGAGTCTGATTCTTGCAGCCCCGTCTTTCACATTGTCAGTAGTCAAATCCTGTGGATTTAAGTCATATTCACTGGGGATGTTTGAAAGCTGTACAAGTAGCACTAAAATATTCTGCTCTTTTTTTTTRCACTAAACAGATTCTGCTAAGGAAGAAGGCAGCTACAAAACAAATACCCAAGAGAAAAATGTAAGTATTATTTAAGGATCTTTCTTTGAAATTGCTTAGAAATTTTTCTTACCAGTGAAAGTGCTGCATAAGACATTGAAAAGAAGTATTTGTAGTGTAGTAAATTATGGACTAGATGTTCTGTTCCCCWTATGGTTTAACACAAAATCTACACCAAAGTCTTGGAGACAAATGTGTTTACAGGCATTCCATTTACAATTCATAAAATGATTAAAGAAAATGAACTTTTCACAACCATTTGTTTTGGAAGTTGAAATGTGTTTAGATGAATTTTTAATTCATCAACTTGACTAATGCAAACCTCTCGCTGAAGGGTGATCCTTCAAGCAGAGTTTAATATATTTATGTCATTCCCAAATGTTTTCTRCTTCTGTACTACAGTGCTTAAATTACTTTGCAATGAAAAATTTTCCAGTTTATGGCAAACTAAGAAGTTAATGATACACCAATTGCTAGCGGCTGTCCAAATTTAAATAATAAAAATACCAGATAGAATATTTTATCATCTTAAAGGTCTAGTTTTTAACTGTAACACTAGCAGACAGACATCTGCTGTAGGAGATATATTGCTTCACAAGAAGGCATCATGCTTTACAGATTGTCTATAAGAATATATTGCATCAGAGGGATATAAATCTAATCCAAAACCAGGTTTATCATAGTTTGTTGCACAGAAAGACAAACTCGGCTACCCCTTCTTCTCTTTACTTATAGCTGTAGTGTATCCAATTCAGATAAAGAAGGGATGTAATAGAAGATGGACTAGAAGAAAAATGGTTGTTCAAGGTTTAGAAATCTTCGTCCAGATGTGAAGAATTAATAGGAACTAGTTTTCTAAGTACCTGCACTAGTTTTGAAAATGGGAGTTGCATTCTTAAGCCAATTCTGCCACAAATTTTGAGAATTTTGCCACAAATTTTTCTGTGCCATCTGTTTCTATACCCACAGCTTCTATTTCCATACTACCTCTGATAAGGGAAAGATCATTTAAACTACAGATCTGCGTCCAGTGATTCAGGGTCTAAACTTTCAGACCTTTTTCATTATGAAGAAGCAAGATATGTGTGTGTTTATACACCCTCCTGTTCTAATTGATACATTTACTTCTTCTTTAGAACCACAGAAGAGAAACCAAAATATATATTAAACCGAGTCGCCACGTGGATCCTTTCACAACTGTTACACTTGGCTGGCCAGACAGCAACAATAATTCCAGTTTTCTCTGGACCTGTGGTATGTGTGTTGCCTGAACTTTTTTCACCAACTGGTATTTGATGAATAACAAATTCACTGTTGTGTCAGATCAACTGTTGAATACCTGACTAAAGGATGCTTTATTTTCTGGCTTAAAAATTTGCCACTCACTGTACATGAAGAATATCCTTCTACTTTACCCTGGCTTTAACACCAAACACATTATGGTATAAAATATGGCATAGGACTCTGTTTTGTCTTCTCCCAAGGGTTTCAAGATCTACCTGTCCTAAGCTTCAGCCTCATAGCCAAGGACTAGTGCCAAGTGACTTACAGAGTTAGGCATTTGCAAGGTACATGAGTCTCAATAAAACAGCAATAATTAGCATTAAACATGATGCAAAAACATTTCTGGCTGAAAACTGGATTGAGATTCAGGTCATCTGTGTTCTGTCCCCATAATTATCCCTGACCTCATATAGGGGTTGAAAAAGCCTGTACTCTGAATCCAGATTACCAACTCTGTGTTCAGGAAACTTGTCTATAAAGCTCTTTGAAACTTATGGCAGAATTGTTCTTTATAAGATGCTATTCTAATTATAAAGGAAATGTTTGTGCAGGAGCCTGCTGGCCTGCCTGGAATGAATGTGTGAAGCAACAGATAATCGTAACCAACCAAAGTGAGGTGCAAATCCCACCTTCCTGCCTTCCTCCTCCGAAATCGGCAGTGACTGTCAGGATTACAGTCGGAAACCATGGCAGTGAAGAGAGGCAGGATGAGCAATGTCTCTATGTGACTGCAAAACAAGAGCTGCAACTGCAAATCAGGTCTAGTATTCACTCGTGAATATTATTAGTGCACAAGCATAGTGCAAGGTCACAGTTACCAATAATGATAGTAAAGTGATATGGTACTTTAAGAATCATAGAATCACAGAATGGTTTGGGTTGGAGGGGACCTTAAAGATCATCTTGTTCTGCCCCTCAGTCATGGGCAGGGACATCTTCCACTAGACCAAGTTACTCAGAGCTCCATGTAACCTGCCCTTGAACACTTCCAGGGATGGGGCATTCACAGCTTCTCTGGGCAACCTGTGCCAGGGCCTCACCACCCTCACAGTAAAGAAAACTTATTGTTGTAAATCCATTTACACCTTACTATTATAAAAATTACTGACCAAATGGGTCTTGCTGCATTTTTCACCCCATGTTTCTGAACATAATCTGTTTATAAACTGAATAATGTTCTTCTGAAAACCATTTAGGGTTTTTGACCCCACTACATCCTTCCAGTGCTGGAGATTTCAATATGCCAGCCTCATTGAAACAATGGGAATAAATGCCATAAGAGATGTCTGACATTTCTACTAGACACCTCATACTACATGTAACTCCCATCTCATTTCCTTACAGGTGTGAGGCAAACTGCAACCCAGTGAATGTTAGCAATGACGTTGTTTTGAGTGTCTCTGGACAGGAGGACTCCCAGGCCATATATTATAACTGGTATTTAGATAACACGTTCCAAACCAAGGTGAGAGTACCAGATCTGTCAGAAGTACTGCACACACAAAAATAATCATCCACCCTAAGGGAAAGCCATATGGCCTCAGAGGGATACTTTGTCAAGTGGATGATTTGAAAATACTAGTGAAGACCTGGACAAGGGGGTGCCTGGTTTGGGAGGGGTTATAATGAAGGGCACCAAACTGCCACCTTGCTCCTGATAAATCACAACAGAAAGCACAGCAAAGAGCCTTCACTACCATGTTTTCTTTTCTGTCTGATTTTCCAGCCTACAACCCTTCCTCTAGCCTGTGGTCTGACTGGTTTTCAGCAGAACTCTTTGAATTTGCTTCAAAGTAACACATCTGTGTTGAGAATGACCAGCTCCTTCTTACAGACACAGGGAGCAGCTTTTCACATTAAAGTAACAGGTAGGGGCAAACAGGGTTTTAGGGTTTTTCAGACTCCTTTGAGATAGCCTCTGCCAACATGACATCACACTGGTGTCACACATGCATAGCCTTGCTGACAAACATGAAGGTAAATTAGTCCACAAGTTGAAAGTTGTTACTTTATATGTGGGTTCTTTAAAGTGATGAAGAGATGAGTGTGTTCTGGGCTGTTGCACAGCAGGAGAAGTTCAGTTATCTTACTCCAAGCTGTTAATAACTTTGTTAAGGCTCATCTGAAATGAAGTCATGCTAAATGCTTGATCATATAATAATAAAGCTTTGCTTTATAATGCAAATATGACAATATTTTTAATAGTTCTCTTCCTCTAATGGTTTATTCAGTAGCAGGATTCATTCCCCATTAGGCCCAGCCTGCTGTTTGAGGCGGCTGAGCACACGGCCCCGTTGCTAACAGGCGAGATGAACGCCTGCAGCTCGGTGCTGCCGGGGCACGACTCCCGCTGACGCTCCGCTCCCTCCGCTCCCAGCAATGACTCAGCGAGGCTACGGGGAGCGATCGTTCCTTGTGAGCACCGAGCCTCCGCCCGACCCCCCCGGCTGTGCCGTGACTCCCGAGCAGGGCTCGGTGCTCACCGCCTTCAGAGTCTCCTGCAGCGCTCCAGGCGTGGCGGATTCGAGCCCGGCCGGCCCCAGCAGGCGGCTCACGTATTGCTTCTATGTGACACCAAGTAAGTCCCCGSGTGAACTGGTTGGCTTCTCTTACCAAGAGCAAAGGCACAACCTGCTCTGCTCTGATCGTGGGTCAACCAGGCCCGCACAGAGCAAGCCCTGAGTCCTCTGTTCTCAGGGACTGAGATGTCTCTGTGGTGTCTGCTGGGTGACCCCTTCTTTCCTGTTTCAGATTCTCTCCTGGACTGTGGCCCAGATCCTGAACTCTTCCCAGTTTATCTTCCACTTGGAGAAGAAGAAAATAATTTTATTCTACACGTGACAATTATTGTTAGCAACAACTTTGGTGAAACAGTTCAAACAAATGCTTCAGTGAAGGTACATGATAGAATTAATCTTTTTCRAGAACTCTCAAGTTGATAACTAACCCACATTTGACTTGTGGAGCTTCTTCCTCTTTTAGACATGTGACTTCCTTCTGAATGTGCCATAATCACCATTTTCCTGTCTAACAGAGACTCTGTGTGCTCAAGGTAGTCAAAAGAATCTTCCATGTCCTTTTTCTAGGACAGAAGTTTAAAGRATGAGCTGTTTGGACATTGATTAGGCAAATTTAGTGAGTCAAGTTACTCTGTGTAGGTCCCCAAGCCCTCCTGCATCTTCACCAGTGCCCCAGTAAGAAGATCTTTATCAGGCCATTAAAAATAAAACATTTAAAATAGGAAACACGAAGTGTTATGTCCCACTGTAGGTTGTCATTTAGATGATCATGGAAGCCGTTCAAAGATAATTGTAACAACCTTGGCAATGTTGAGAGTGGATCTGATTTCTTCATCAGGTTGGACCTGAAGATGTGGTGGATGGGAACCTGGCCCTGCAGGCAGTGATATCTGAGAAGACAAACACCATCCTAAAAGAYGGGAACAACAGCATGAGTCTTTTCCAGCTGTACAAGTCAGTGACATCTGTCCTTAATCAGCAGATCCAAGAGGAAAGTTTTAACAAATCTTTACAGACAAATACGCGGAAAGAGGTCAGCCAGACACTTGTTTATTTGCAGTACAATGTCATATAATGGACTCTTCATATTCTTTGACAGCTCTTAAGTAATAAAAAGCTCACATATCACCACTTGAAATCAATGAARGTTTCAAGTTTCTAGCATGTGTCAGTGTCTGGCACAGGTTTCAGCTAGTTTTCACTATTTGCCTACATAAATTMTTTGTTTCATCACTCATCAGTTAAACGGTTAATTCTCAATTGTTATTGCATTAATTTAGTTAATCTAAACCTGATTTTCCAAAGCAACTTAAATATCAATAAAATGGCCTCTCCTGTGGGGTAAATATCCTATCTAATTGTCCCCAGAAGCACTAGATGGCGAGTAATTTTCTTTAGTCCATTTCAGCCACCAGTTGATATTTTAGTCATAAGTTGATATTTGTACAGTGCTTTGAGTGCCTCAGATGAAGAGATCTAGAGAAACGCAATGTATCCTTCAATTAAGATTCATTATTTGAATTACATCAATCACACAAGGCCCTGTTTTCTCTGGAAGCGGCATTTACACAGTAATTCACATACATTAGTACAAATTCTCACAAGTAACTCTCCTTGCTCTTAATGGCTGTTAAGTGTATAAATTCTCTGTGCTGGGAGGTAACATAAAAGTCGTGATTATATAATTACTAGGGCAAGTGGCATCTTGTCAGTAGAGCTAATATCAGTTCAAATGATTCTTGTTTTGGAGTCTCACTCTACTGCATAACTTACAGCAAGCCTGGCTGTCAATATACAGTACTACTTGCACAGTCCTAATTAGCATCTTGTTCCTTTGCCTAATTATCCCTTTTCATCCCAAGCTCCGAGGGCAGATGCTGTCAACTCTCTCTGTTGTTAACATAACATCAATGCAGACTGCTCATAAGATGTCAGAGGTATTGAAAGAAATCACTTGCAGGAGTGAAGAGCTGTCTGTCTCAGCACAGGTAAGAAGCAATTCATCTTGTTTCTCCTCACACTAATAGTAGAGACTCTATCCCACTGACCTTGGAAGAGTTTCAGTGCCTTACAATTCTCAGTTCTTACCCATTTTTCCAACTGTACCAGCATGTGTATTTTGACCAGCAGGGAAAACATTTTTCTATTTAGAGTAAATAAATTCAAGTCTCAGATATTGTCTCAGCAACCTCTACAATCCAGGCTATGACTATTACATTTATCATACATTTGTGAGACAGAAACCTTAACTTTTAGTCAGAAACATGTCAGGATGCATGTTTTATCTTGTAAAGCACTTTAGAATCCTCAAGAAAAAGTGCACAGGAGGTCTTTTCTAGAATTGCCCACATTCGTTCATCCCTGATCCAGACACTGCACAAAATGCATGTAGGCAAGCTGTCAAGGAACATAGCACCCAGGGGAACTGGGCACAAATGTGCAGGTTGGTCTCACAAAAGTATCTCTTGAATCTTATCTGGCAACATTACATTATTAGTAGATGATGCTATTTATGGGGTGAGCATATGGCAGGGCAGAACAAACTGTTACTGGGGAAGTTTCCCAAATATGCAGGCAATAAAAACACCTGCCCGGATTTCTGATGTATTATGGAGTTGGAGCCAGACAATGGCTTGGGAGCATTTCAGCAGGATGTGGTTAACTCTGGCAAGACAAGAACATAGCTCGGGTCCAGCCCTCACCCTCCAGAAAGACTGCTCAGGGTTTGYAGGCTGTGGGAATGGATGTGTTCAAGCTTGCAATGAATTTGCTTGGCTCTTTCACCATCCTGGGCTAAAATCTGGCCAGTGCTTTCACAGTAACAAAGCTGCATCCAGGCACAAAATAAAAGTAAYAAAATTCATTCTCCTTTGGCACTTAGCACTTTAGCACTAAGATTGAAGCGTACATGTGCTTAACAATATGGTGGTAAAACCTAATTTACTACATTACTATACATCTAAAAGCCATCCTTGCCCACTGTTTGACAGACAAGCTACCTTCAGAAGTTATTCATCTTTTTATGGATTAAGTCTGTAGAAGCAGGCTGCATTTTTCATGTCTGTATTCCAGTTTGGTATAACATCTAATATATMATCTTTATTAGCATTTGAAGTATTACCCCAGCACAAATAATTATAGTAAAAACAGCCTTAGCCACTAATAGTCCCAAGAGATTACTGATGTTGCAATATTCACTAAATGACACAAGTGTCACTCCTGTCATTTGTAGTACCAGCACACAGAAACTGTTCCCCGTGTCTCTCATGCAGGTGGAAGCCAGCAACACTCTGAAACATGTCAGTGCTTCCTTGCTCACTGTAAGCACAGAGGACAGCAGAGATGGTCAGGAGTTAAAGGAAGCAGCCAACTATCTATTTAATGCAGTGAGCAATGTTCTTAAAGCTTCTGTAGAAATCAGAGCTGGGAACACTTCAGTGCCRGAGGCAGAACAGGTAATTTAGGTTTGGTCCAGTTTGCACTGTACTGTGTGTGAGCATTTCTTTGCTTCGGGAGGTTTTTAAGAGCTCTGCTGGCTCTCATATTTTTAAATTGGCACTGGGAAGGGTTCATTGTAACACCATGATGGACTTGAATATCAGAGGAAACTTCTCCCCAGTTAGACATGTTAGACTGAACATCTGTTAATGAAGATGTTAGAAGCCTTTTATGATTTGTTACATTTAAAGCTGAACAGGACAGGRCACACAGCATCAGCTCTGACCTCTAATTGATGACAAGCATGTTGAGATTTTTTTTGGATTTGCTTCTATCTCCTCCTTTTGCCCCTTAATTCAAGGAAGCCACAGGTATTCAATATTCCTGATTGCCACCACTCCTTCACAGCTCTGGTTGCTGCTTAACACTTTTTCTGAAAGTCCACTCTGATTATTTGTTCAGAAAGATGCAATGTTTTTGTTTGTCCTACCCTTTCCTATCTGTATGTGAATTGTCACAGCTGACTGTGTGTGATTCCTGGGCTGAACATACTTTAATTTCATTTCTGCCAGGGAGCAGGGATGAAATAAATTTAACCTGAGAGAAAAGATTATAAACTGGTCAAGCTCCCCAACAATAACACTCCAATAAGWCACAATTGATATATCATTAGGTCTTGCTTTTCCAAGTAACTAACACCAAAGTGTGCAGCTAAAGGGCATTAATACGCATAAGTGCATGAATATATTGATTGATGTAATGTTTGTAATTTCAGTGTGTAGAAGTTATAAACAGTATGATATAAAAGTAACATCTGTAAGACATTTATTTGCTGTCTGCTATGTTTCAATGAGAATTACAAAAATTGAATTGCAATAGAATTACTTCCTCTGAGACTAAGAAGCAAAGTTTGTCAGCTTTGTAAGACACGGAAATTAAAAGGAAGCAAAGACAAATAAYGTGCAGCTTGATGATTTTGAATATCTTTGTAGTAAGTTTCCTCCTCTAATCCTTTGGCAGAGCTCAGTGTCACACCAGCTCCTGAGTACAGTCGAAAATCTACAGAGTGCCCTACTGTTTGGGAAGGCACCTGGTGATGAACCAACAGTCCTCACCACTCCCTCTGCCACAATGTATATGCACAGGTAACAGCTGCAGCATCTCCCACCCAGSCTCCTGAGAGCTACAAATATCAGTYCCATTGTGCTTAAACAGAACGTTTGGAACCATCTAAATATTGTAGCATAAAGGCAATTTCAATAATGCGATGAGTCTGTCGTTAGTAGCAGATAGTAAGAACAGCTTGGACTCCAGTAACATCACCTTAGAAATTCCCATGCTTGGTCTTCTTTAACCAGCAGAGAATTTACTGTGATTTCCTGGATGAGGCAGCAGTCACCTTTGGAATTATGTAGAAAACTCATGTCATGTCAATTAAGGGKTTTTTTTCTTTTCCACGTTGCCAATAATGACATGTTATATAGAACTGTAACCAGCTTGGCAGAAGCAAATATAATCCTGAGGATCCTGACGAGCATTCTCCATTCCCTATAATCCTCCCTCAGTTGTTCCCCAAGAGCCTGGTTTTCATCCACATCAAACTGTGCATGTTCACACAGAAACCACGTCTTTCACATAAGTACACCTTGGGTATAACTTTCTCTCCAGATATGCCAATTCCACTCCTTTTTTGATGATTCCATGGTAGTGTTATGTGGAGTACTACGTCAGGGACAGATTCATGTACAAAGTATTTACTGGCAGAGTTAGAAATAGTTTTGCAACTAAGTTAAACTCATGAGTGAGAAAGCTTTCTCTCTAGATATGAAGTCCAAGCTATTGATGTTGGGTTGTTTCTGGTTTGTTTCTTTTTCCCTTTTATTGTCTTTTTTCTTTTTTTTTTTTCTTCTATATCTCTTTTATTCTGCTGTGCTTATGTCCAACCCTAACTGGACAGATTACAAACAGAAAACATGGCRAGCACATCCATTAACATCTCCAATTCCAGCTCTGCCAGCTTTACTCTCCCACCTGCTTCCTCTCTCGGTGTTTCAGGAGTTGATGATGAAACAGTGGATATAAGGGCAAGTAAACAGCTTTTATCTGATTCTATCTGATATCCAACTTACATTCTTGATCTAATGGTTTTAGAATCTTTTCTCCTTTTACAATGAACACGAGCACACAAGTCATGCCAAGAAAATAATTTAAAATATTTTTGGTCAAAGAAGCCTTCATTTATCTTAATTGCATGAGATTGGTTCARCAAGCTGAGGACTGAAAGCTTAAATTCCCCATCCCATCAGGCCCTTACATACACTGCAATTCACACTTACATGGCAGGAAAAAGCAATGAATTGAATCAATACCTATAAATCTCTTTGCTGTTTGTTTACATCTTATGCTCTGAGGAGGATGCAACAGCTCAGAGTCCATATCACATTCCAACAACCTGCAGCAGCCTTCTCTCATCACAGCTAGAAATACATGACTGTGGGGCACTCACATCCTGAGGAGACAAACATGTTGATGGTAGCACATCCCTCATCTAAATTCGGACATGGTGGCTTTTCCCTCAGAAAAATAGATTGRATATTATGGTCATATGTTTATAATAAAGTTTCTAAAGACCTCTCTGGTTAATTTGACCCTCTCAGGAGMCCATTACAATACTTGCAAACATTTTTTTTTCATTGCATCTTTTTAAACTCTGCTAAAAAAGGGTTACAATGTATGGATCGATTAAAGGTTGTTGTACACATTTCAGAATGAAAATCACTTTCAAGGTTTGTATTGACCTACCTTAGAGATAAGGTAGATTCTTACTAAATCTGGATGCAGACTTCTWGGAAGTCGACTCCTGTTTGGTTCTGAGCTCAAGCTTTCACTATTCAGCAACTTAGAGCGTGAATATAATGAAATATTGACAATAACTCAGTTGTCTTATTGTTAATGTCTTCTAACAGATGGTGAGCTTTGCCATGAATCCCTTTTTCTCCAGTGACACCAGTTTTGACGTCAGTGGAACAGTGGGAGGTCTAAGTCTAACTGGTCTGGATGGCTTGATCATACCAGTTAGCAACCTCAAAGAGAACATTGAGGTAAATCCACTATTTCCTATCCCTCACCCTCTTTTCCCATTTTTTTCCTTTCTCCATTAATGAACTGTCATTTGTGTTATCATCTGTGAGGTGAACACAAATTCGGGTAGTGTTCATTACATTAAATAATGAGATGAGGGTGGCTGCCTTTGTAACGGGGGGATTTGTGTGATGAACGAAATAACAAATATTTCTGTCTTTTCTTAAAAAGGATGTAATAGTGCTAATGGTTGTGGAAATAGACTTCAGATTACAGTCATCCCAAAACACAATGTAAAGTCTGATTTCATCATCCAACAACTGTATGTTCATTGTACTACAGTTTGGCTTCCTAGCCCGTGTATAAACTGACATTAAATCGTTCATACATGCACTTCATGTAGCCAATGTCTCAGTCATAATCACAGTTCTTAGTGYAGAAATTCACCAAGGGTCATAGACTCTGTGATGGGTCTACATAGGTTTCAAATTAACTTTTCAGAGGTTAGTTGACATTATCAAGAAAATTACTTTGATATTTTTGCTAGCCATGCTTTCCTGATGTTGTGAAAAGAGATAATCTAGCATGTGTCTGCATACCAAGAAGCAAAATGCTTTTCTGTATTTAAACCTATGTCTTTCTGTTTAAAAACAGATCAYGTTACCAAGGCCTTCAGCAACTCAGGAAGATAAGATTCTGTTGAATCTGGGCAATTACAGCACTTTCCAAGTCAATGTTACCTCAGAAAACACATCTATAGTGATCCACCTGGAATCTGAACACGACATTCCACTAATACTSTACTTGGGATATGGTTATCACCCAAATGAAACTAACTATGATATGAAAAATCATCTGTTCCATAAGAAAACTTCTGGAGGTAAGAAAAGTGGTTAATGAACCATGAATTTGCAGAATGAGCCTTGACCATGAGTTCAGATGTCTAGCTGAAAGAAACCTTTCAAAAGAGTTTCAGTCTGTCATGCTTCAGAGTTCCAATCTCTAGCATACAATGTTCACTGACAGGAGCAAAGACTGGGATGCTATGAACAATGAGCTGCCAAGAATGATGTCATACCTGTTTCTTCGGATTGTTTATTTATTACATGCAGTACAGATGCATATTTCTGAATTAGCTTTTCTATATGCACATTGAAACTAAGATATTTATGTTCAAGGTGGAACAAACAGCTGGGTTCTTAGCCCAGAAGAACTCATTTTTGGAGAGGGAACCTACTACTTCATGGTTTTACAAGATATGGGAATGGATTCCACAGTCTATGACAGGCTAACCATAGGTGTCACTTGCTTTGCATCCCGCTGTGTATTTTGGGATGAGCACCAGGGGAGCTGGAACAGCTATGGATGTCATGTAAGTAGAGCAAAACAAAACAATGTTTCTATTACACACTTCAAAGCCAGCCCTTATAACCACCATCTTGTAGTAAAATCATAGCACTGAACTGACACCATAAAACAAGATCATTCTGAGATGTTTTAATAAACTGAAGAGCTTTAGTCTTATTGAACTAAGCTTCAAACAACATTTCCATTTCTATTTGTCGGGATTAACTTCTATATAAGAAGATACGGAACCATTTTGACAAGGCCATAATATATTATAATGCCTATTACTGGTTAGGTGTTAGAATTAACATTTCTTATTGGAATTTGAACAATTATTTCGTGTGCAGCAGGTCTCTGCACTAACTTAYCAATCTCAGCACTGTCTTTTCATTTGCTTTGTAAGTCATCTAATACTTTGAAGCCAAATGTTTTATCAGGAATTTTTTCTGGGTTTCAGGTAGGACCAAAAACAAATCCTAGCAGCACACAGTGCCTCTGCAACCATCTGACCTTCTTTGGGAACTCCTTCATTGTCATACCCAATGCCATAGATGTCAGCAAAACTGCACAGCTGTTTGGTACATTTGTGGACAATCCTGTGGTGGTGACAACTGTAGGATGCATCTTTCTGATATATGTGCTTGTAGTTATTTGGGCTCGAAGGAAAGACATCCAGGATGACGCCAAAGTAAGTCTTCAGCTAATAAAGTCAATGTATTTAGGCCAATTCCCACCATGCCTAGACCATTTTAATAGGAAATTTTTAACCARTCCTACACCTTTCCCTGTAACTCTGTTTACTGGTAAGTAAACACTGTTCTCAAGATGACAMATTCCTACCTACAGCATTCAGGAATCCATACTCACAGGACAGCTAACACATTGCTTGTGCTGTGTTGATCTGCAGGTGAAAATCACAGTCCTGGAAGACAATGACCCCTTTGCTCAGTATCGTTACCTTGTGACAGTTTTTACAGGACACCGCCGTGGCGCAGCCACAACCTCCAAGGTATCAGTGGCACTGGGTGGGAGGAGAGTTTATTTGTTTAGGGAACTGGATGAATAATGGAGCACCTGAGGCTATTAGACAGCTCAAATGCACTGTCTAAGCCAGAAAGTCCTTAGATTTGATGAAAGCTGGGAGGGTATGCTGGAAAAATAATCATACATAGGATTGAGATGTGCAAATCATTTTGCCATCTTATTTTCCAGGTGACTCTCACCCTCTATGGACTGGGAGGAGAGAGTGAGCCCCACCATCTAACTGATCCTGATACACCAGTCTTTGAACGTGGAGGAGTGGATGTTTTCCTCCTCTGTACTTTCTTCCCTCTTGGGGAACTGCAGAGTATTAGATTGTGGCATGATAATTCAGGGGACAGTCCGTCCTGGTAAGTGGAGGTCTGGWGATCCTGGGAACTAAAGATCCACAAAGATTTTTTTATCATGATAACAGTTTTCCTTTTCTAGCACTTGAAAATTATCCTTTCTGCAGTTCTAGAAAGAAGTGTTAGATTTGTATTTTTGCAGATGAATAGATCAAATCATAATCTAAACTGCAGGACCAGGAGTGTTTCCCATATCCCATGTCCAGTACAGGATGGGATATGTTCTGTGCCTCACAATTTAGACACCCTAAGAAACCGCAGGTCAGAGTCCTCCAGTCTTGTTGAGTTCTGGATTTCACAGCACTCCACAGCACACCATGTGACTGTTCCCTGTGTGTTTTTCCAACAGGTATGTGAATCGAGTATTAGTCCATGACCTGGCATGGGATCAGAAATGGTACTTCCTCTGTAACTCTTGGCTAGCCATTGATATTGGAGAATGTGTCCTAGATAAAATGTTCCCAGTAGCAACAGAACAGGACATGAAGCAGTTCAGGTACCTCCTATTTCATGGATTTTTTTACTCTTGATAGCACTCAGTCTAGAAAAGCAAGCATAAGAAAAAGACCAAGCCCCTAGACAAGAATGAAAACAAGGAGAGTCTTTCCACTGCTCTTAAAGGACTCTGAACAAGGGAAAGAGGAAGGGTGGTTAAGTAAATCTAATTGTTACCCTAACAGTAGTACCATACTGAAAATATTGGTGCTAAAGGATAGCCTGACAAGACCTACAGARACCCAGACATCTTCTCTTATGTATAATTTCCTTAATAATTTAAATAGAAACTGCTTATGAGTCACTTTTCATCCATGCTGTGGCCAAAAGGAAAGGACATAAGTAGCTATGACCATTCCATGCAAATCAAGCCATGATATTTGGTAATTCCTCATAGTTGTTATTTCTTCTGATAYTGCCTAGAAGCACGAGCAGGTCAGGACCCTGAACTACAGCTTTGTTCTTTCCTCTCCTTTCTAAGTATCCATTTGACTTCCCTCTCCTCCTTCCCAGCAATCTGTTTTTCATGAAGACCTCCAAGGGTTTCCAGGACGGGCACATCTGGTACTCGGTGTTCAGCCGCTCCCCACGAAGCTCCTTCACGCGAGCCCAGCGYGTGTCCTGTTGCTTCTCGCTGCTTCTCTGCACCATGCTGACCAGCATCATGTTCTGGGGCGTGCCAAAGGATCCTGCTGAGCAGAAAATGGATTTGGGTAACAACCCTCACCATTGCTTGGGCAGGCAAATAGACAGACAGCAGAATCTAGAAGCAAGAGTGTTGAATAAATGGGCTTTTTCACAAGAGACAGCTGATGGTTTATTTTTCCTGARGTTATTTTTCCTTCTCCGCTCTGTTTGACCTTGACAGGTAAGATCGAGATCACATGGCAGGAGGTGATGATTGGCTTTGAGAGCTCCCTCCTCATGTTCCCCATCAACCTGCTCATTGTGCAGATCTTCAGGAACGTACGACCCCGGCCAGCCCAGCAGGGGAGAGAGAGGAAGCCGGGAAAGAATGGTCGAGTGTCCCCAAGCCTACCTCCCAGCCCACGGGCCAGCCAGGCTGCCTCTCTCACTCCAGAGGCTGTGACAAAGGCAAGTCCCAGTGAGTCCTGCACTGCCCTCTGCTGCCACGCACCACCGGCTTCCCCAGCTCCACAAATGTTCCCTGTCTGATGCCCTTCAGCCTGTCTGAGGAGAAAAGCCAATTACCACTGGTGCAAAGCACTCATTTGCCCACCTAACTGCAATCCTTCATTAAGATCTGCCTTTGTACATCCCAGCCCTTGCACAGTTATTGTGTGCGACCAAATCACTGTGTTCAGGGTTAAAGCAAACACTAAGCAAGGCAGTGAAGATAAAAGGTATCATGGACCACATCTTTCTCAGCTTAGGCCCTCAGGCAGTTATGCTGTCCTTTTGAACCCTGAAAGCTGCCTTGCTGAACTCACTGAAATCTGCCTGTCACATCCAGCACTGTAGGATGTGCTATTCTTATCCATTCTGGAGATTTTAGCAGTTGGTGCAGCTCCCAGCCAGTGGTGCTGTCAGATCACATCAGCTTAAGCCACTGCAGCCAGAGTCACTGCTGTGTTGCTGCTGTTTTTCCTAGGACATAAGGAGAATTGCTAACTCACTCTTTAAAGCCTTGAAGACTCCATCTCTCACCTCAGCACCAGACCTTGAAAAATCAACTAACATCAACACACTTCTGTCATTGGTTGAGGACATCATCTGCCAGCAGAACAGAGCTGGGCAAGGGCTTTATGATGAGAGCAAGAAGGATTGTCACAGTATAATTGTCACAGTAGGTGCTGTGGATATACAAGGTAAATAACACACTGTGAAATGCCCGCTGAAACCTTTGCAGTGAAAATKATGATAGCACTGGATGTGATGACCCAAGCTCTTCTTACATTCTGACTCAAAGGCAACTACAGAATCTAATCCCTCTAACCTACAGGATAGCTGAGGTTAGAGRGGATCTCTGGATCTCACCACTCTGCTCAGAGCAGGATTGCCCAAGATCATATCCAGTCAGATGTTGAATGTCTCCAAGGATGGAGACTCCACAAAATCTCTGAGCAACCTACTCCAGTAGGTTCTTTCTTACACTCAGAAAGAATTTCCCATGATTTAAGTTGTGCCCCYTGCCTCTTGTCCTCTCACTGCACCACTGAGCACTCAACTGAGTAAAGACAACTGTGAAATCTCTATTTCTTATGCTGTAGCATTAAATGTTTGCTACCAGTCTGGCTTGGGAGCAGGATCAGTATCTACCAGCATAAACACATATCTGTTGTTTCACAGACTTTTTGACCTGTCCATTTTTTTCTTCTTGGCCTTGTGATTTTGTTCCTTTCAGTCTGACTCRCAACTCAGGCATTCATTTATCTTCAGCTAAACAAGAATATACGAGTAAACAATCTCACAGGTTTCATTAAGACTCACATTTGGCTTTTCTAGTGAGTCTACCAAGCTACTAATTGCACAGGTAAACTATGAACGAATTAACAGCTGATCTGATTTGACTTGTCTATTAAGATTTTAGGACTGCTCTCTAACTAAGTTGCCTTCTGGAAACAGTTCCAGGCCATCCAGCAGAAGAGCATTAAGCTCTAGTACCAAAGCTGCTTTTACATATCCCTGTAAATGTTGCTCTTCACTGTGTCACATTCACAATCTTTAGCTCCAGTTCTACCACCCTTTGTGCTGAAGAGTATTTTAATCTAGCAATACGTATTTTCCCAATAAATAAATAAATAATTCTTTGCCTGCAGAAAAAAMAAGAAGCCCAACTGGAGAGAAGAGAATTTGTGAGCGACTGAAGTACAGTGATTACCATCGCTGCTTGTACACACAACTCCAGCATGTGGAGATGGAGCTGGAATTACTGGGGCCCCATAAATTTCAGATGCCTCAGAGTTACACACAAGCTGTTTGTCAGGTTCAGCACATGAAGAAGCTCCTGGAGAAGCGAGTCTGCTCATCAGCATCCATCAGAGAGGGGTAACCCCGCTTTCATCTCATTCTCTGTATAAGTAAATTCGGGTCATGAATTCAAAATTGGACAGGATGACAGAGCCCAAATAATTACTGCTTAATATGTGCTAGATAACTATGATTACATCTGTAAAAATAAGTCTTACTATTATACCACTGTAGGAGCAACAAAGAAATTTCCATGCACTGTGAACTGCACACAAAGGCAATAATGACAGAGCATTGCTGTTTGTCATTTTTGACTCCGAAATGGAAAGTTACAGTACAATGCCACATGATACTAAAGGGCTGGGATAATCAYCCAGCTCCAAAGTCACAGAAGTCTCTTCAAATGTATAGATAAAGAAAAATTAATAAGCAGACAAAAATAGCTCAGTGAAATATGATAATTAAGTTGGAAGTATTGAAAACAATTGCACTAATTATGTCTCTGGCCTTTATGGTGATCACAAGAGATGCATTCAGCAGCTTAAATGCACTCATGGTTTTCTTTGTCAATAATTCTGTTGGAGGCTCAATTATGCATGAACTGAGGAGTAAATAAGCCCATCATATTTATTTTGATTTTAGCTGATCTCTGCACACTTGCTCATATTTTTGCTCACTGTACTTTTTGCTATCCATATATCCTATATAACTGCATTAATTAAAAGAATTTAGAGTATTTTGATTGAGATTTTAAATCATAGGATGTTGCCTATTCCCTGTGAACCTGATGGCTGTGATTTTGGTTCCTGTTCCACTGCAGACTGATTTTTTCTCTTCTGGTTGACTCTCAAGGTGGTCCCTTGCTTCAAATTCCTCCGATGATGACAAGAAAAGTTTTTCTCCCAGAGGGCTGCCCTGGTGGTTTGTGTTCATTGCTTGGTTCCTTGTGGCAGCCACCAGTGGTGTGTCTGGGTTCTTTACCATGCTTTATGGACTACATTATGGCAAGGAGAACTCCATCAAGTGGCTGATCTCCATGGTCATCTCCTTCTTGGAAAGTCTTTTCATCACACAGCCCTTAAAGGTGAGAGCCTCAGAAATAYAACCACTGGCCAAGATGAACTCATCCTCTACCATTGCAGGAAGACAATGTAATGTCTTCTAAAGAACCATAGGACTTAAGATATAAAATGAGAAGTCTTTGCCCTTAAAACAAGAGCTAGCAGGTGGTTTACAGAGTTCTGTTGTTTTTTGCTGACATAATAGACTAACTCCATTAGTTTCATCTCCCTTGCTATGTCAGGGTTTAGTAGGTGATGAGGTTTCTGACCAGGGAGGATGTGTAACAAAATCAGTTTAGCTGGATGGACCCCAGCACTGTGCACTGTTCTCTTGTTTATGGGCTTCAGCTGCATGGGTTCAACAAACCCAAAGCACAGTCATTCTCCTGCAATGCCTGGATCCAAAGGGATCCAGGTCAAAGCCTGAGCATGTGGTAAGTCCATAGCTGATTCTTTCCAGGTGCTGGGATTTGCTGCTTTTTTTGCTCTGGTTCTGAAGAAAGTGGAACATGAGGATGAAGAAAACACAGCTATTGATGGGCCTTTATCTGCACCAGGTAACTGCCTGTAAAGTGAGAAATTATTAAAGAAAGTGCAGGATTCTCCAAGCTTTTGGAGTGTGTTATGCATGAATATGTGACTCAGCTCAACTGGCTTGCAACAAAACCTGTAACTCTTCCACAACTTAGTGAAAATAAATAAGAGACCCAGTGCAAAACACACCCTTCATGTAGACTGGTAGCTCTTTATCTGACAAGCATAGCTAAAACCTCTCACAAAGAAATTTCCCACATCCTTTAAGTCCTATATGAAGGTTCTCAGGTTGCATACTTTTCCACAACCACAATTATCTGTATTATTCCCATAAACTGAACAGTGGCTTCTGCAGTCATAATCATAACTAAAAAAAGCCTTCACTAGCAGACAGGAATCCTAGGGCACAGCAAAGTTATCTGATCTACAGATCTGCTCAGCCTCAGGCTCTGAATGCATCACCTACTCAAATGCTCAGCCTAGAGAGAGACACCTGGACTACACCTGGTCCTTAACCCAACTCACTGTTTGTGAGCTCCTTCCCTCCCCACTGTTTGCCTTGCTACAGTAATTGTTTAAATCATATCCTCTGTCTTACTAAGGGAAAGCACTAAATARAAATGTTTCCTTAGAATGTCCAGAGAAACAAAAAGCAGGACATGGATAATCTGTTGACTAATTCCAGGGTTTACTGCTCTTACTSACAGGTGATTCACACCCTCTCTTTGGAGCCCGAAGGGACAGCAGAAGCAATATTTACCGGCCACCTCCTGCAGCTGATGTGGAGAAAATGAAAATCAGCTGCATGAAGGAGCAGAAAGCATTTGCCCTCATCAGAGAAATCCTGGGTATCATCCATATGTAGATTATCTTGTTTTATTCAGTAATACTCATCAGTAATTTTACATAAGTGAAAATATTGTTCTCTTGGGTGACAAAGTTTTGGCATATCTTCAGCTTTCTGCCAGCCRTTATGATGTAGAGACAGGCTGTTCCATGGCAGCTGGAGCTGCAAGGAGGTGGGAATGTAAGCTGGAGATAAAAGTGTGTGGCTAAGATTCGATTTTATGGTAAAGAAACACATCACAGACACATRAGAGGTTAAAGCAAAAATAGAAAGGATAAAAGGAGCAGGTCAGCAGTTAAATGAARCTGAAATCAAGGAGCAGATAGAGGTCATCTTTCTAAAAGCAGATATTATCTGTAGGTAATGATTTATACTCCTGTTTTAATTCCTCTAAAATCAATGGCAAAAATTACCTCAGCTTCACTTGGAACAAAGTTAGACTACTCATTTTATCTAGAGCTGCCATGACTACTGTAATTCAGCCTTCCTACTTATTTTCTTGGCTGCTACTCATATTCCAAATGTGAAACACATAAACTGCAGCACGTTGAAGCAGCTTGGGCACATTGGGCACTGGTCACTCAGAGTCTACCAAGCACCTCCTTGGCCTAATAGGTGCTGACAGCAGTAACCATTCATGCAATCTATTTTGAACAGCATTGTTAACTCAGAGCTCACATGCACTGTCTCTTCCTATTTTTTCCAGCCTATCTGGGGTTTTTATGGATGCTGTTACTGGTTGCCTATGGGCAGAGAGATCCCAATTCCTACTATTTAAACAAACACATCGAGGACAGCTTTACAGATGGATTCCACGATGTCTACAGTTACCAGGATTTTTTCACATGGGCAAACACTACCTTACTCAAAAATCTTTATGGATCATATAAAGGTGCAGAGTCATGTTGTTTTCCTTCAGCTTGCCACGTTCTGAAACATTATTTTTAATAGTTATCTCTAACTTGCACATGCATATTTGAGTGGAGAAAGAGACTGTCAGTGTATGAGGCTAGCAAGGAATCTTATAATATGAATACTAGTGGATAACAACACCCCCACAGCTTAACCCCAAGTGAAATGTGCCCTGATATTTTTCTTATATTTAATAAACCCCCAAAAGTTCTTCACTGTAATGCTGCATTTTCTACATTTCACATTACTTACTCCAGATATTCAGATATATGCCTCAATTTTGCACAAGTTTCTTTCCATAATCCACACACAAAAAAAGGAGTGGCAGACAGGTGGCACCATAAAGCTATTCCTCAGGAGAGTTTGCATTAGGACTTGGGTCAATGTGAAGGCAACTTATGCAATATCACCATGTTTCTATGTAGCCATATCCAGTAAAATATGACTCATTTTCCAGTTCACTTTTAAGGGTAAATATTGAAATATATTAGCAGAGTTGTTCTTTGGAYATGACAGGCCACATGAACACTGTATAAAGCTACTGGGCTGTGGGACTCGAGGTGAGCCACTTTTCTCCCCCAGGCTTCACTTTCCTTCTGAATAAAATACAGATGGGGAGTGACACAGAACTCTGTTGTTATGAATGTTATTTAAGGACTGTTCAAATCCACATGAGGGTTTCATTTTCGTGACTATTTTGCTTATAGTGTTTCAGAGAAAAGAATATAYGGGAAAATATTAGTGAATCATAAATGAAATGAAGAAATAATATTAGTTTTGTCATATTGCCAGTGCTGCTCTTTTCCATCTCCTGTTTAGGATTCGTTACAGATGGCAATTCCAAGCTGGTKGGTAGTGCTCGAATTCGCCAAGTAAGAGTGAAAGGAGACACCTGCCCTATTTCTCCCAGCCTCCAGCATGTAGCTGAGGAATGCCACGCTCCATACTCCCTGCAAAYAGAAGATACATCAGTTTACGGGGAACACTGGAATACTTCAGTCTCTGATAACTCCTCTGACTTGAGCTCGGCATGGCAGTATCAGAGTCAGTCCAAACTGAGAGGACACCCCAGCTGGGGCAAACTGGCCATCTACAGTGGAGGGGGATACGTGATTCACCTRGGAACCGATCCCAAGAATGCCTCCAGGTAGCACTTGGATTCTTGTAAATTATCAGGTATCATCCATTTGATACTGTCTCTTTCCTGCATGAGTTTGATCACTGGCTACACATTTTTTTGCAGAATTCTCCAGTACCTTTTCAACAATGTCTGGCTAGACACCTTCACAAGAGCAGTGTTTGTTGAATTTACAGTCTACAATGCCAACGTGAACCTGTTCTGTATTGTAAGCCTGATGTTTGAAAGCAATGCTTTAGGTGAGAACCTTTCCTAAATCACACATTTCTGAAGACAGCAAACAATGCACCTACAGAAGGTAGATTTCCATGCTATCACTGTTTTCCTAGTTCTTTATTCAGTAAATCATGAGAGAATCAATGCAAGTTTTATAAACCATTTAAACACAGGGCTACTCACATAATCATGTCTAAATCTTAGTTTGAYAGCTGGTTTCAACCTCACATTGATGTGAAAGCAAGTACAGAAGTCTTATTGGTGAACAGAGTTGTGTSAATGAAAGCAGGAAGGTGTCATTATCAGAGCCCTGAGGTGACCCCTCTTTGTTTTTCAGGGGCCTTCTTCACAAGCGCGGAGCTGCAAAGTGTCCGCCTCTACCCCTACACCAACAGCCTCCACATCTTTGTGGTTGCAGCAGAAGTCATTTATTTCCTCTTTATTGTTTACTACATGATAGTTCAGGTGAGGCCCAATGGGAAGTTTGGCTGACAGCATTACCTTGTGCCTGGTGCTGATTTCATTTACAAAAACTTTAGGAATGTACTTGATTTCAGTAGTGCTGATGCTGCTACACCAATGGAAGATTGAATCAGGTACAGTATCAATATTAAATAATAGGAAGGCAACACTTTATTTGGCTGGCATCCTCCTTTTGAGAAATATAATGAGAAGTTAGTGCAAGATGTAGTTTTATTGATGCAGAGTAGTCTGCTCTATTGTGGAGGGGATTGCCCTGATCTTTAGAGGTGCATTGTATGAGATGGAGTCATGAGACTAAAACAGTAAAACTCCTCTCTTCACAGGGAAAGCTGATGAAGAGTCTGAGATGGAGATACTTCCACAGCAAGTGGAATCTCCTGGAGATGGCCATTATACTGATTAGCTGGAGTGCTCTGTCTGTGTTTGTGAAGCGAACAGTCCTTGGGACCCGAGAYATCAGCTACTACCAGGAGCACAAAGAGGAGTAAGTACTAATGCTATTTAGTGCATCCTTTGTTGTTGCTACTTATGCAGAAATAAATCTATTTTTCCTCTTCCCAGACAGCAGCTTCTCTGTGCTAGATATTGCTATCCTAGATGGCTATATTCATGAAGTCTGTAAGTGTGTCAGGGCTTAGATTTGTATAAGCAATAGGATTTCYTTCTTCTCTAATAAAATCCAGCAGATTTGAGCACCAAGTTCCTTTTTTAGCTCCTACTTTCCTGTCTGCATCACCCTTTTGTGAACCAACAAGCCTTTCTGCTACAGGACATCCACATGATCTGGAAAGAACATAATCTGCCTTGTTCTTTCTTGTAAAAAGTCATTGGTTAGAAGGCAATAATGGGTTATTTAGTAGAGAATGGAAAATTATAACATCTTTTGTAAAACAGTCACAYGGGAAAGAGGTGATAGAATCACACAATACTGAGCAGAATTTGGGCTACAGCCTAGACCTCCTCTCCTTAAAAAAAACTTAGCCATGCACAACTGAGCTTTTTGTGTGCACACAGTAGGAAGTGCAGGTGGGAATTCAAGCAGGAACTCATTAGGTCTCCACTGAAACCAAGGACAGAGTGACTGGCTTTTCCAGCATACCCATTAATGCACTTCAAAGGATTCCATGTGCATGGTCTATTACATATTTTCCTGTTTTGTTAACAGCTCTGTGAGCTTCAGTGAAACAGCAAGAGCTGATGCAGTTCTTGGCTACCTGATTGCATTCCTGGTGCTTCTCTCCACAGTGAAACTGTGGCATCTCCTGAGGCTCAACCCTAAACTGAACATGATCACTTCAACACTAAGGAGGGCATGGGGTGATATCTCTGGATTCATCACTGTTATTGCAATCATGTTCCTCGCCTATTCCGTTGCTGTGAGTACCACGGTGCTTTCTGTTGCCTGCAGTTTGCTCCAGGTACTGTCAGGTTAAATCAATTATTTCTGAATGCTAAAAGCAACACAGCTTTGCCATGGAAAACAGAATAAAGCTGCCTGTCTAAATCTTAGGTTAGCAGCTTGGAGCCCAAGTCTTCCAGCTGAGTGAAAGAGAAGTTAAAATAGCCAYTTGTCTATTCTTTGCAAATTGAAAATTAGTGAAAAATCAAACACTGGRATGTAAATAAGGATTGTCTATGTGTAATGGATATGACAAAGAACAAAGTACAGGAAAAATAATTTTCTGGATAAAGCTTGAATTGTGGAGAGTGAAGCATCATTTTCTGTTTGGCTAGTTTATAAGTGGGAAATAATTATCTTTTTTACATATCTAGTGGCAAACTGAGCAGATATAAGGCATTTTCATATCCACAATAAAAGGTCTTAGAGCTAAACACATTGTGCAGCAAGGACTCTGATCATGACCCAAGATATGACTTCTGTCCTCTGCAGGCAAACCTGATATTTGGCTGGAAGCTCTACTCTTACAAAACTCTCTTTGAYTCAGCAGAGACCATGGTCAGTCTTCAGCTGGGAATCTTCAACTATGAGGAGGTACCACATCTAATTTTGAGAAGTTTACTACTATACAATTGGCATCTCAGCTACCAAATATGCTTTGACCTAGAAAATAGACAGACTTTCAATTAGTGTTAAATATTAATCTAATTTTGCAAGCTCCACAGCTTCCTGAAGCAGCTACCTTTTCTCATCAAGAAAAAGACACTAAATGAAATTTCTCTCATGTCCCATTTTGGCTATGAGGAGGCTCATAATGAACATTTAATTGAGAAACCTGCTCACACTTCAACTAGAGATGTTACTACAAAATGTTTTGAGCAATTTCCTTAAAAAGCTACAGAAAGAAATGTGAGCAATGCCTTGTGTTTGTTCTGAACATCCCCCCTATCTTCCCAAGAAAGGCAAGGCCTTCCACAAGGGAAACTTATGTTAATTTTTTTTATTATTCTTAACTTTTTCACTTAATTCTTTCAAATATTTCAATATCCTTTGAACAGTTCTTTGCGGATTAAGCTAATTCTWGGACATGTCTAACTGTGAAGTTCTCCTCGGTGGAGGTTTTTAGACCATGGATMCAAGGGGATGTGGGTGGCTTTGAAGCTTGTATGTATGTATGTATATATGCATGCTTTTTGTTTGTTTGTTGTTACAATCACAATATGATGTCTTACCTTATGAATTATACAGGTCTTGGACTACAATCCAATTTTAGGCTCCTTCTTAATTGGATCCTGCATCATTTTTATGACATTTGTGGTACTAAATCTGTTCATTTCGGTGATTCTGGTTGCTTTTAGTGAGGAGCAGAAGCATTACCAGGTGTGTTCATCTAAGCTCTCCTGTCTTTAACATTTATTGTTCAGTGCTTATGCAGGTATTCCACCATCGATGAAAATATAAAATCAGTCCAACTCTTCAGAAGTCRACATTTGCTCAGAAAGCACATTTCGGATTTTCCAGAGTTACATTGTCCATTCCTGTTCAGATCTGATTTTTAGCCTTCTGTTCRTGTTCTAAATCCAGCAAAAAAGTCTTAGGCTTGTGCTGGGCTATATTGAAATCAGTGCCAAAACTGCTACTGAAGTGCATGAGGACTTTACAGCTCCTTTAAAAACTCTCACTGTGAGTGCCTGACCCACTCAAGATATTGATAGTGTGGTGTGAAATACAGCTTAGCACTCCAGTACTGCCCAGAATTCCTCTATGTTTTAAATAAAGTCAAGGGAGATGAAAACAAAGGATATGGTCGATAGAAAACTAGATATATTTAGTTTTTCTCATTTACTTCATCGAGGAATGGTGGGTGTCTCATTGTATATACCCCTGGCTGTATGGGAGCTGGCAAGTGAACTCCAGGTTCCTGTAGAAAGATTTCCATGGGCTTTGACAGAGCCAAAAATTCTGTAGTGCCCATGCTCATCTGGGGCTTCTGTCTGGATAAAAATATTGGCACAATGCTCTGCTGAAACTTGGCTTATTTCACCTCAAGTGGAGATTTTGTCTTGCAATTTGCTCTGGCTTCAGCAGAGACTGAATCCACTTCTGCACGTCTGAGTAACTTACTCGTTGTTATTTCAGGCTTCAGAAGAAGAGGAGATTGTTGATCTAATGCTAATGAAACTCTTCAGCTTCTTTGGGATTAAATGCAAGAAGGAAGAGAAGCCAGATACTGACAAACAACTGGAACAACCTGTCAGCGAGTGAATGAAGACGACATTGAAAAGTCACTTTGCTTCTTGGCAAAATATTTACTTGTTTGCTGTCAGCTGCAGTGGTTAGAGTTAGATTAGATTATAGGCTTAGGTTATTACAGCTTCTGACTAAATTTGGCTTACTGGAGGGAATGGCTGGAGCTGTGTCAGGGCACGTTTATGTTGGATATCAGGAAAAGGTTCTTCCCCAAGAGGGTGGTCGGGCACTGAACAGGCTCCCCAAGCTCACCACCCCAAACCTGCCAGAGCTCAGGAAGCGTTTGGACAACGCTCTTAGGCACAGGGTGGGATTTTTGGGGCTGTCCTGCGCAGGGCCAGGAGATGGACTTGGATCCTTCTGGGTCCCTTCCGACTCAGAACATTCCGTGATTCTGGGAAAACGATGCGGTGTTCACCCACAGACTGCTGCYGGCGTGTTATTTTGGAGTAATGGCTAAGAAATAACGGTAACCCTAAGGCGAAACGCCCCACGTGCACTTGCTGTAGACTCGGCACCTGTATTTATTTAATAAACACTGAGCGGCTGTTGCAGTGTTCGGCTAAATCTTCTCTCTCCGCCGCGCCGGCGCACGGAACATGGCGTCTCCCTCAGGCCGCCCCCGTGCCCGCTGCCGGCGGGGCTCGGAGCCCCGTCCGCGCGGCTCCTCACAGCCCTCGGCCACCGCCCCCGGCTCCGGGACCCGCTGAGGGCCGCGCCGGGCCCGCCCCGCCGCCATCGCCGCCTCCCGCCGGCGCCGCCCCCGCCCGCCCCCGGCAAAGATGGCGTGGCGAGCGCTGCGGCGGGTCGGGCCGGTGCTGGCGCCGCGCTGCCCGCGCCTCCCGCTGCCGCCGCGGGGGCCCGCGGCCCGCAGGCTGGGCACCAGCTCGCTGCTGCTGTCCGGTGAGTGGCGGCCCGGGGGATGGAGGTGCGCGGCGGGCGGGCGGCACAGCGGGCCCGCTGCTGCGGGCAGCCGGCGGCGCCTCTGCCCGGGAGGGTGGGCAGGGTGGGCTGCGGGAGCTCGCCCCGGCCCAGCCCGCGGGGGAGCCCCCGTCAGCCGGGGCTGTGTGCGCGGAGCAGCCGGAGCGCGGGCCCCGCGCGGCAGCCGCCCTCTGTCCTTCTATSCCTCCCGTCTTCCCTCCCTCCCTGTGCCGGGTCGTGGCGGCCCCTCGGAGCGCGATGCTGCAGCCGCCCGGAGCCCCCCGGTGTCGGCGGGGGCCGGGACAGCCTCGCAAGATGGCTGAAGGCTTGGAGGGCCCCTCACCTGCCCCTGGTCCCGCTGCTGGCACTCCCCATCCCGCTCCCGCCAGGAGCTGGTTCACCTCCGTTAGCTGGCAAGAAACTTTTAACCTTATCTCCCTACTGCAGTTTTTGTCAAAGTGGCTCAGWGCCCCTCTGGTCCCGGGCAGAGGCTTTGCAGAGTGGGCCGAGCGCGGAGAACACCGACTTGCCCCAAAAAGCGGATAGCTTCTCCCGGGATTGCCGCTCCCAAACAGCTTGTTGTTGGCTCCAGGGAGCATCAGCAGCACGAGAAGGGGGCAGGAGTGGGTGTCTGGCGCAGGCAGAGCCGCAKCACGGACTGGCGTGGGCAGCCAGGGAGCCCCAGCCAGGCTGGCAGGGCCCTGAGCCGCCCTGGGCTGCAGGAGTTTGGCTCTGGCCCCTGTGCGGCCACAGCTGCCCGAGCGGCACGGCGCGGGATGGACTCGAGCATCAGTGCTTGGGGTCATTGCGCGCTTGGTGGAGCTGATTCTGAGCGCTGTCAAAGCTCTCCTGGAATGGAAGTTACACACAAAAGTCTGAAAAACAGAATCTGTGGTACTCTAGCAAATTGAAATGTTTAAAACGTAGGTGAGAAGAGGGGGAGAATATGCTGTGAAAGTAATGACTGGCACTAAGAAGAGGTCATCCGTTTCTGTCCAGATAATCTTAAACCTACCAGTTTAACTGCCTTCTGCTGCAAGTGGAAGAAATAACATTTATTATCCATCACTTGCAAATTAAGCTTTTTTTACTATTCTAATTAATGTACCCATTGTTTTTCTACACACATCACTTGAAGGAATTACAAATTGTGCTTTTGTTTTAGGCAGAGCGGGAAAGTTTTGTATGCCTCTTTGTGGAGGTGTGAGTCCACTCTTCAGGTATATAYGAAATATTTAATAGAGGCAGRTTAYGCTAAATGAAGGGCTGAGTTCAGARTGCTCTAGTTAAGCTGACATCAAAGTCCTGTTGAAATGAATGAAGCCAGARTAAATTCAGCTGCTCTTCTGAAAAAGAATGCAGAGAGAGCTGTGGTATGCTTTTACATTTCATATTCCTTTAARTTGATTTATTTAATGGGCTAATCAYGTGAGCTTAAAGTTCAAATTTTGAGATTACTTATTAACTGTTTTTAATTTGACCTTTACTTTATTTGCAGTGGTTTTTGTTGCATTCTTGGAATTTTTAGTTTTTCACTTTTTTTTTCTGTCCTATGGGAAAGTTATGTGCTCTCCTAACTGTTCAGAACGTTTTAGTGTTGTATTCCAAACTGATGTGAAAATCTTCTGGTTTTTCATTAGCCTTGCTTTATAAACAGACTCTGTATGATATTATTGTCCTAAATAAAAATGTATTGGTTGGCTTGTGACATGTGTAACATCACAAATGTTCAGCTTGGGTTTGAGATTTGTCAGTTGTCATTCTCCATTCTTAGGGTTCATTACTCATTTCCGATAGAATTCCTATGGGGTTAGCGTCTGGACCTAAAATGATTTAAGACGTTTAAGACTCTGTTCATTACACTGTGTCACGAGAGACTTTTTTGTAGGTATAAATAATGCTAGCTGAAATTCTCTGTGGTTTTTTGAGTGATAATTCGTGGGAAAATACTTCATATTTACAGTTTACTTATTTTTGTTTGTGTACTGTACTTGCAAACCCACATGTTGCTCTGCTGAGGCCTATAAAACTTAGGCCCTATTCTAAGACAAACCATTTTATCTGAGACTTGCTACTCTTGAACATTTCAGACACAAGAGGATCACTGCAATTGAAGCAGCTTAAAATATGAATATCTGGAAAGATTTTAGCGGGTCTACAGTGAGAGCTTCTGTTTTCCTTAATGTACAGTTTTAGAAAATACACAAGGATTTGCAGAAGTGTAATATCTCTGGTGGTTGCTATAAAGAGTCCAGCCCTCAGGAAGAGCTTGAGAGGAGAGTTTTGAACTCAAAAGTAAAGTGCAGCTGTACTACTCTGGCACTAATCACTCAGGGAGCTCTGTTTCAGAAGTTATCTTCTCCAGCTTCTGCAACATCCCTTTTCTGATTGGATGGGTGCTACCAAGTGAAAATTAAAARTAAAATAATTAAAATGAAAAAAAAAGTAGGAAGGTATCTTCAGGAAAATTATATGCAAGTGAGAAAACAGACAAGGCAGGCTGAAAATACTCAGAGTAAGAAAAGTTCCAGGTAAAATGTTAGCAAGAAAAATGTTGCCTGTTTCAGGTACTTCTTTTGAAGTTTCTCCATATGACTTTATAAAAACAATTACCTCTTGTAAAGACGTCKTGAATCTTACAGATCTAAACTGTAAGGAAGGTTGTAACCTCGCTGTGAGAAGACTTCAGAAGTTCTTAAGTAGCCTTATTTTAAAATGATACAGAATAACTACTGTATTCTTCTCACAGTAACAGTATTAACAGAGAGCAAATTATCTTGGGTGACAGTTGTCTGTATGAGTTGCCTTAWTAATTTGTCCTGTATTAATTTTACATAGATCTGTGACAACTTTGCACTTTGAATGAGATGCTGTAATGCTGACAGTGTTTCTAAAGTCATTAACACTGGCCTTCCTAGGCATAATAAAGTAATCAGAAATAAACACTAAATATGTTTGAAAAGTCACTATGCTATTGTAGAAATGTATAACTATGAGTCAAATACACATATAAGCTTTAGATTTACACTTCTGTTTGATGTAGAGCTGCTGCTTTTGGTCCTGTACTGTATCAGTCTCCAGATGATAGCACAGGAACTGATGACACTCTGAGYAGGATACCCAGTGAGCTTCTGCTGGGTCACTGAGCATGTCCTGAGCAGAACAAGATGCTTCTTTGCATTGTATGGACTGTTKAAAATGTTTTCCAAGAAAAATGAACAAACTCAGTAAAAAGCCCAACAGCTTAAGCCTGCAAATGTGTCATGGTATTTAAGCGAGTGATGTGTCGCTTCTTTCTGAAATCTGTTTCCCTTTAGCCCGCAAATTCACAGACAAGCACGAGTGGATATCTGTGGAAAATGGCATTGGAACAGTAGGAATCAGCGATTTTGCGCAGGTATTGATCCTCGCCCCCTTACCCAATCTGCAGTATTTATTTATGCCTATTTGCTCCTGTCCTTGCTCTTTGGTCACCTATGGGGGTTTTATTGCTTTGATTGCATCTGCTACACACCGAGCATGATTTTTTGGGGACCTGTCACATTATTTGTGATATTTGTGCTACTCCATTATTCTGATAACTTCTTACTGGCTTCAGATTGAGCCTGTGGAGAGCTGAAGTTGATGAGAAACTTACTGTTCAATTCTAAGCCTGAGCAGTTCATGGCTGTGTGAAGAGGACATCATGTACTTTCTTGGGTCAAATTTCCTTTGAACACAAGTATGGTGAAATCCCTCTGGCTAAAGAACAGTTGTGAACAGATGTACAGCATGACATATATTTCTTACTCTAGGATAGGAATTCCTTTGGATTTTTTTGTTTTATTCTCATGCAGGTACTTGCTTTGGAATAGTCACAGGCACATTCAGGGTAGATTCACTATATGTGAAACGTAAGGAAAATGAATGGGACAAGAAATCAATAAATGGAATTAATGTTTCTTCGGACAAGCAGCATTTCCTTTAATCTCAGTTTTCTGTCAGTGATACCCTGTGAGATCCCTGGTCTTCAATGAGATAGGATATATGTGTCAGGGAAGAGTTGAGCCAATTCTTAGGGTGATAAGGGTCCCAATTAAGTCAGTAAGGACAAACTGTGTGCTAACAGCTCTCTGTAGCTGGTGCTAAGATCAGCAGATATTATTCCTCATTCTGCCAGAAGAAATCTGCACATAAATTGAGCCTGAAGGTTATTAGCACTGTAATAGAGAAACAATAATTTGGTATTTGGGGCATGATAACAAAATGTTTTTTTCATACTGAGTCTTTGCTAAGGAAAAGTGAAAAATATGTAATCCTTAGAGAATGAGAACAAAATTTAGAGACAGAGAATACTTATACGCAGATTCTAGAGTTGCTGTGTCAGTTCTCTACTATGTATAATTTTGTTAATGTATGCTCTGATGCTTTTGTTTTTCTTTTAAGGAAGCATTAGGAGATGTTGTTTACTGTAGTCTACCAGAAGTTGGGACAAAGTTGAGTAAACACGGTGAGTTTCAGTTCTAGTTGCTATTGAAGTAATTATTCTACTCATCCCACTTTTCCTTTGCAAGGATGAATTTTCTGAAGTAATATTTATGGCCATTAATACCATTATAAAGCTTCTAGATGCAGAATTAATTCAGGTGTTTCTACAAGAGAGAGCTTGAATTTCAAATTCTCACTGTCAGACCATGCTCAGCAGGAGAAAATACCTGCTTGTTAAACTGTGAAGAAATTTATTAAAAAATAAAGTATTTTAAATATTTTTGTAATAATTTTATCTGTATTCTCTTTTAAAAATATTTATGCTTTGTTCTGGWCTTGCAGGTGTTTATTTATAATTCTCCAGTTAGGCACTTAGTGAGTTGCATGATGTGAAACTTCTAATTGATATCAAGCTCTAATTTTTCCACACATACAGAGATTCAGTAATTTTGGAGTATTAAATGTAATCCCTGGGGTTTGCTCATTAGTRATGTACAAATTGATACATTCTAAATCATTCAGTTATGGAACTTTCTCTGTTAAAGAGCAAACATTAACAGGTAAAAATGAAAAGCCTTTTCCTGTATTATCATGGAGAGCTGTCTCAGTATATGAAGAAAAGATTGTCATTAGGTTCAGACATTTTAAAAAAGAGGAATGTAGATTTATGAGGTAAAGTAGAAGGCCTTTCTTCTGCTATCCTTTCTGTGGAATAGATCCCTATCAAACTGTTTTGGCCAAATCTATTACATTGAATGGTGACTGTTAGACAAAAGGTCTTTCTGTGTAGGATTTTAATTAACCAACTTGTAGTTTGCTTTATCTGAAGGAATTTCATTTCCATTTAAGTTCTTCTCTTTTCTACCCCTTCTGGCCTCAGTCTGATTCCAAGTTTTCCCAGAACAAGTTGTTCTCAGATCCCTTGTGCTGATGCCTATCTACTCTTGTGACAGCTCCCTGTTCCTTCAGCCTCTGTTTGTGGCTTAAAGCTGCTCTGGACTAACGTTGCTCCAGGCACCATTTCCATAACTCCCTACAAAACAGGAGAAAGGGAAGAGCCGCTGGGTGCTTCCAGTGTGGTGCTCCTGAATACTAATGTGTGTTTTCCATTGAGTTCAAATATAACACTTGATAGCRTTTCTGAAGGAAAAATGGGATTGCTGAAATTGTGGCTGCGTTGATTTTGTAACCAAATTACAAATAAAAATGTTTAAATTGTAGATAAAAGGCATATAGGCAAGGTCCCCAGAATAATTCAGGAGCATAAACATCAAATTTAATACTGCTGATCCTTGTCATAAAGTGGGTGACTTCAATCTGTTTGACAGTTTTCTTGCACAAAGTCAAGACATTGCTTCACTGGTTGGGTCATCACCAGAATGTTTGACTAAAAGAACTGAAGTGCTTTGTGTGTTCCCGTTTGAAACATTCAATCATATTCTCTGTTTCAGATGAGTTTGGGGCTTTGGAAAGTGTGAAAGCTGCTAGTGAACTCTACTCCCCTCTCTCAGGAGAAGTGACTGAGATTAACGCTGCCCTTGCAGATAATCCAGGGCTTGTCAATAAATCTTGTTATCAAGATGGTAAGATGTCATTTTTATCTTTCAATTATGAATACTGCCTGGATCCTTGCTACCACAAATGGCTCTGCAATTCCTGTTCTTCCAGTTTAATGGTGTGGAGACTTAAACGGAATATGTTGAATATAGTTCAAGCCCAGTAAAATTTAACATGAAAGCATTATCACAGTCTTATCTTCGAACAGCTGTTTTACAACATATTATTTTCAGACATACACTGTGGCTGAATTTAAATCTATTTCCCTTGACTGCATTTCTGTTTTTTATATCTTGTAAGAGTTCATGATACTGAGAGGTCAGGCTCCTTTATTCTTTCCAGACAGCATCTCCTTAATGCCCCTGTCAGAGMCAGCACTAAATTACACAACTGCTCTGACTCAAAAGGCCATTTGTTATGGTGGGTTGGTTGGTTGTTCATTTTTTTTAAACACTGAAATGTTGGTTTGCCTACACAAAAATCCAGCAGATTCTCCAGTGATCCAGGGCTGGTTGTTCCTGCTGGGAGTGCTTTCCTAAGGCAGCAACATGAATAAATCTTTCTCGTAGGGTATTAGCAACCCTCTTTCTTTCTAATTTCCTAACTACAGGTTGGCTTATCAAGATGACTGTGGAAAACCCTGCTGAACTTGATGAACTGATGACCGAAGATGCCTATGAGAAATACATAAAATCCATTGAGGACTGAGCTGGAATAACGAAATAAATTCATATAAAATATTTCAGTGTAGTTTGTCATCAATCAAGGAAATACTGACTATCCAGTCTTGGCAACCTGAAAAATACCACTTATGATCCCATACACAAGACTACAAATAATTACAGTGATAAAAGTGTTCCACATCTGTACCTGCGGGAGTTTTTTACTCTGTTGTGTATCCATGTAACTGCAGATGTTATCTGTAATATTTTGGGAAACAAAATTTACTTGCTAAAATATATGGTTCCCAAGATTCATTTGACATCAGATTTAGTAAAAACAGCCTTAATATGGCAATTTTGTTGTAGGCAGATGACTGCTCTCTCCCTGACTACAGTTTTCCCTGGCATAATCTTCTGTAGCTCCCAAGGCATTGAAAAGCAGCGTCTTCCTAACCTACTCATATTCTTCTTTCTTAGAGTTGCGAAGATGATACCAAAAAGGGAGAAGCCATATCAACTACCTCTCTGTGTGATTTTTATTCCTTTACAGAATTTATTAATCCTTTGTTTTCCTTCTTTGTTTTACTGTGTAATCAAATAGTCCTGCCTGTGAGGCAGGAGGGATGGGGCCTTGCCTTCCCCTTTCTGTGCTTGCTTAGTGTGCAAAGCTCCTGCAGTGATAGTTTATCAAGGTTCTACAGTGGATTATTTAGGCTGTATTTTTGTCTACTAAACACTAGCTAAGTCACAAGTAATTAAGGAATGAATTTTGTATCTTGTGCCTGGCAATTGTGGTGATTTCAGAAGGGCAGATACTTGTGAAAATTATGTGATCAATAGTCTGACATATCCTGGATCTGTCTTTAAGATCAAGTAGGCAACTGCACTAACCCAAAACTTTCCCTTAGTAAACCAGTAAACTAAAGCAGCTGGTTCCATTAGACTTAATATTTAACGAATCCACAAATGTGCACTCAAMGTTGATGTGACATCTAATGGTGAGATTGAGTTGTACACACTTGCACTTTAGGAAAACACAGTAGTGCAGCACAGTTTTGGTCTAAAATTTTTTTCTACAATTTTAAAATGGTTATTAGCAGCTAARCACAAAATGGGAACAAACCCCAACGATTTCAGTTGATCTAAGAGGAAGCAGGGGAATGCTTAATTCCTGTAAGATGACTAAAGCAAAATTCATATTCCTTTGAAAGTTCCTGCTTTCTAAAGGGATATGAATCACAGCCCTTCTAACGGGCAGAAATACAGTGCTGCACATAGAGAAAATGTATAAGAAGAGGGTTTCTTTTATGATCTGAAGGCATATAAAAGTAATTGGTTTGGTGGGTTTTGGGTTTAAACCCTAGGAGCAAATTTTTCCTAGACAAGTCACAGATAAAAGCCTTCCCAAGAGAGACTCCACTGTGTATTTAAGATGGTTTCATCTCCACGGGAGTTAAACTGCAAAATGAGTAAAAGGAGGGAGTTTGACTGTTCCACAGGAGTTCTAACTTTGCAGTGGTTGRTAAAAAAAAGGCTCGTGTAAACCCAGTGTAAATGTTTTAACAACTCTCAGTATTATCCATTATTCACAGTACCATGCAGTATTTATTGTTACAACATTCAGGGCCTGGAGAGCTGGGAGCTTGATCTGGTCTCTCACAGACTCTCGGCCTCAGTTTGGGTCTTCCACCCCCTGTGCACTTTGGAAGGGAAAGAGAAAGTTTGTTTCGAGTTCAGTAAGTGCAGGCACATGGAGGTAGGAATGCAGGAAAATGTTTCTGTTTGATACTGTTTCTTTCACAGTGTTATTTCCAACTTCACTACAGAGTAACAGGCCCTTCATTCATTGCCAGGTAATGTGTGACCCTTGTGGATCTCCCTTTAAAACTTAGTTCAGAGCATTGTAATGCATTTTTATACCATTTTCCCCTTAAAATGTTTGTATTCTTTAATTTTGATCAATAAAATAGTAATTTCTGTAATTCTCTCAGGAACCTGGGGAACAATAAAATCTGGGAAGTCTGGTCTCTTCCTCAGACTTTGCCCATTTAAACTGTATTAGCAGGTTAAGTACGKGAGTGTGGATAAATGATAAGTGTCTGGAAAAAGCATCTGAAACAGAATTCAACCTCTCTTGGTGTTGAGTTGGAGAATGGATGTTATTTTCCTTAAAGAGGAGGACCAAGAACATCTCTATCCCTAGTTCTTTTGAAATTTTATACAACTTTAAAGTGACTTATTCCTCTTTAAATGGGAACAATAATACTTAGGTGCTTTGTTTTTAATGTGATTTATGCCAAGAGCTGTGGTGTTCTGCAGTTTAGGACAAATTATGTCTATTGGACCAATTGTTTTCATACCTTTCTAATAAAAAGATGGAGTGAATGTGCATTAGCTTTGGTCTATGACACAATTTTAAATGCTTTTGTATAAATTKTTGGGAAAAACATTGAACTTCTTCACCAATGTGTGCTCCTACAGAAAATGAATAAAGGAGGTGATTTCTTACAACAATAACCACTTTATCTGTGACCTCTTAAGTCTTGATCCTGAGCTTAAGAACTTAACAATTATGATTACTGGATAATTTATATASAGTATAGAGTCAATAGAGAGATTTGGTTTATGGCAAGTTACAATCCCACAACCAGTAATTACATCTTTGTATCTCCTGGSGGTTAATTATATCATCACCTTTCTTTGTGCCAACACTTCCTCTCTGTTCCACAAGTACCAACCCCTTTATCTCTCCAATTATCTGACTCACTAATAGGAGCTAAACTTGGAACTAAGTTTTTTAATCCACTTTTTATTTTCTAAGATTTTTATCAACATCAGTCCCTAAAAGCTTGCATACCTTAATATTTGTTTGTTTTTCAACCACTGGGGTGCTGCCTCTCTGTGAATCTTGGCTTCTCATGTATATAAATACACATCATGTAATTGTTACTTCTCGTTAGAGAGAAAAAAAATACGTTTAAAACTAAAATAACAAAAATAAATAATAACACTTGGCAGTGTTTTGATGAGCATAAAAGAGGGGCAATGTCAACTTCACTCTCATTAAATTAGCACTAAGACAATTAGCAAAGCAGCTCTGACGATCAGGTTAGAAGTGCAGTAGATCTCATTATTGAATGCTTGCCTGAACTGCTGTTTCCAGACAGGTGATGTCCCGTGGCTAAGGATCCTCTTTCCTTTGCCTTCAGACTGATAGATGGGGAATCTAAAATGTCCCTGGAGTAATGTTTCCCATCACAGCGTTTTAATCTGCCAAACTGACACAAAAAGGACACAACATCCATCTTCAGCCCAGCCATGTGAACAAACTGAGCTGCAGCACTCAATCAACCTCTGAGCACACGAGCTCTTCTGCCGTGCTGGGGGCAGATCACACAGCAAGAGGCAAAGGGGGAGCCGCACCAGCTGCACTGGATACGCCGGAGAAGAGAAAGAAACCCTAAGATTATCGCATGATTATTTAATAAACAGATATCACCGGTGGACGGAGTGCTTCAGGTCGCAAACGGTGGCTTGCGCTGACTTCAACGAGTGCCATTAAAACAGGAATTAGCGCAGGAATTCACCGCGCGGTGGCACTCGGAGCGCCGCAGCCGGGGCGGGAGAGCGGCCGGGCCGAGATCACCGCGCAGCTCCGGGGCCGCGCACTCGCCCGCGGCAACTGCAAGAGCGGCAAAAAAAAAAAATATTAAGACATCTTTCTTCATCGAAAATGTTTAAAACAGACTTCTCACAGCGCTGGGTGTAACAAAGGAATTAACTCAAACCTCGTTTCGTTGTACCCATCGTCACGTGACTGAACTGATGGAAAACAGCGTCCTTTGGGAAGCTATTTCCAGGGAACAGGACCTCTTGGCTGTAAGGCGATATTAAAAGACTCTCGAGCAACGTCCATCAGCGTAAATCACCACCAAGATATGCTGCAGATGGCACAGACAAATATTGAGAGCAGCTTAGGAGTGTCCTTAATGTAATTTTCTCCACTTTCCCTACAGTGCCTGAGACAGTCTAAGAACAGTCCTTGGCCTGAGAATCGACTTCGTGGTATCTGGAGTGCTTCGAGTTTGCCCCACGATATTGATGTCTCTCTCTTCCTGACAAAGCATAATCCAATCACTTCAGACCTGGTCTATTTTAATGCAGTACAAGTACCCTACATCCTTTGCTATTAGGCTGTTTTATTTGTCATTTGTTTATAGTGTTTAATTATTTATGCTGTTGAATGTATTTTGCTTAGAGAAGCAGTTTAATGGAGGTACAGCACTTGTACCTTTCTCTGACTATGAAAGTCAATCAACAAGACAGGGGGATGAGTCTGCACTTCTCAGGACACAAGAGAACTGCTTTCTGCCATCACTTGCGTCCCTTCTTCACTGCATGGGTCTGGATGGAGAGAAAATGACAGAATTAAGTGTTCTTGGCAACTCCTGACTGTTCTGAGAAGCCCTCACTTGTGCCACAACGGGTAAGGCAAAGCAAGTGATAAAAGTGGTGTAATATCACCATTGCACATCTCTTTTTTCCTGCAGTGCATCACTCTCATCTACAACTGAAACATATTGGCAACTTTCTATCAGGCTGTGGGGCCTGGGCCTGGTAAACGTGTTAAACGTTAAATAAAATTCAGCTGTTCAAAGCCTCGACTGGAATTTTTTTGCCTACTTCTCTCATCTTCAATATGCTTAAAGGCCCCTTAGGTCCCTGCCTCTGTGTGAGCTGAAGAAGGATTTCTACCAAGGAATCAGAGTCTTTCGAAGTCTTTCCTTAGAGGCAGCACAGCCAACTCCTGTTTCTCCTTCCTCCCTGCCCCTGTGTACATGGAGTGTTGCAAGGAAGAGGCAGTCCAGGAGAGGTCAAGGAGAGGTTGGGACCAGGCTCTAGGCCATGGCAACATCACRAGGGATGGGGATGATGCTGCAGGAGAACCTGAGCTGATCCTGCAGCTCCCTGTGCTGAAAGCCCAGGCTCTTGCTCCCTGGTCCTCCTCTTTGGCCTCTGCCTTCCCTCTGCACCTGAGCCTTCTCATTCCTGCCAGCTCTGGTGGGGACAAGTCCCCCATTTGAGGGAGCCCTGGCATTCCATACATTCCCTGAACCAATTCAACTCATTGGTCAGACCAAAAATTGTTGATAGGCTCCAAGAAGCATCCAGACAGGGACCTTTAGAAATAGGGATTGTTACTTTCATTATTAGCAGTACTATTAGTCTGAATACTTCACATATTTTAACTCCTCTTACTAATAAGACCCTTTCTATCTCCAGTATGTAATTCTGATTAATCATCAGATGAATTACCATAGTCATACAGTGTCCCATGTAAGAGTGAAAAAAATTAACAACTAATCCAAGACTAAAGAACAATGTAAAACTAACTTTTTTAGAGCACAATGTTTTCATTATAATCTTCACTCAAAACTACAATCTCACTACTTCAGGACCACTCCAGTGTAACAGCAGTTTTAAATTCAAAGCATATGCCTTACCAAAGCAAAAGGGAAATAATAATCTTTGATTCTAACTATTAAAGTCTAATATTTATATAATGGCAGCTTAAGAAAACAGTTCTAGATTCTGTAATGTATGTGGGCTAAGAGTTCATTTTTACTTGAACAGAAAGATTAGATGGATGTTAAATCATGAAACATTCCCTCTGGAAAAAAAAATTAATTACTTTGCCCTTCCAAAGAAACACATGCAAAAAAAATATTATTTTTAATAATAATGAGACAGCTAAGCAGATTTTTCTGAAAGAGGGTAGAAAAATAAGTTGCAATAATTACATAAGAACAAACACAGAACATTTTTTCTCCTTGTGGCTATGTGGCTTTCATCTGTATTATAAAAAAGGCTTAAAAAGTGTTGGTTAAAGAAAAGCTGAAAACTGTTCCTGGCACTGCAAGAGGAGATGCTGAGTACACTACAGGATTGAAAAGCAACAGATTGTAACAATTCAAGAAACAAATATTTTGAAGTCAGCAATTAACAGAGAAAGAACATTTGGAAGAGTCCTTGGGATCCTTTAGCTGATCCTGGGACAGCCTCAGCTCTGCAGGTCAGGCAGCCCTTCCTCAACCACAGACTGCTGAAATAGGGCTGAAACAGTGCTATCAAAACAAGGTGATAAAAACAGCCACGTACATTTACATCCACTGATCATCCCATCCCATCCCATCCCATCCCATCCCATCCCATCCCATCCCATCCCATCCCATCCCATCCCCCCGACAGAACCCCTCCCGCAGTTTCCACAGGGAACACTCAGCGGAAACACCCTCAGGACAGGCTGGCTGGGAAATCTGCCCCAAACAGCAGATATTGGCCTCAGATGTGCAGGTACATCACAATTGGTCATCATACGTGCACAGTGGAGWCTTTGGAACATAAATGTTTCAGACTCTCAACAAAAAAGGCATCATGGTTTGTCAGTTTAAGAAAAAAAGGTTTATAGTCACCACGTGCTCATGATTTGTATMATTAATCTTTAATAGCAGCTAGAAGCTACAGGTTTATAAATATATGTTTTTCATAACCGTGAGAACCAGTGACTAGATACAGTTTTGGTGGAAAATTTTCTGAAATACTGTAAGGCTAGGTAAATTACAAGGCATTATTAGAAAATGTTGATTTTGACTTTTGGTGATATCAGGTTAACTTTTACAAACATTAGAAACAAACATTATTTGGTGAAATAGAAACATYGCAGAAGACACTACAACCAAAAGTAATTTACAAGTCAAGTACATAGCTAAGTAACAGTTTCTTCTTTAAAACAAAGTCTTSGTAAATCAAAGAAACAGTAATAAAAACTTGAATGTTGAAGAACACTCTTCAACAGACAGAACCTCAATTTGTGTAACACTACAAGGGAGGAGATGGGTTTATTCACACCACTCCAAGAACAGCAATTCTCTGTCACAGCAGTCAATTTTCCTGCAGTGCAACATGGATTTGTGTCCAGATGTTGGCAGGTTTTGCACCGAGGGTGCACGTCCGTGAAGGAGGTACACAAACATTTGTTATAACAGTTTATGAACTCGACATGCAAGTAATCCCAACCAATTTCAGTTTTACTACTTTTGATCAGCTTTAAAAACATACATATCAGCTCTTTGAGTTTAAAAGTATAATGCAATTTGGCTTCTTTTTTTTTTAAGATACAGMAATACAAAAATCTTAAAACTCACACCAGTAACACAACTTCTGTCCTAGAAGGTGATAAGTGTAACATGTGAGACTTGATTATGCAATTTTATGAAATATTGTCTTGTTACTGTTGTTTAGAGGAGTTTGTTATGATTTAGTGAAGTCAGGTTGGACAAWAAAGAGCCTAAAGTTATAACACCATTTAAGACACACAGTTTCCTTAATGACACTTTCAACAGAATATCCTATGCACAACACACTGATACATGAACTACACGAATCAAGTTAATCCCTATAAAAACAGGTGCACCATAGAATTGCATAGAAAGAAATCCCTGGCATTAATAACTTGCACTGGAGACTAGGATGTTCTCCCTGCCTGCCTAGATCAAAGCACATATGTTTTTTAAAAAGCACATCTCACACTTGACATTTTTCACAGCTATATTCTTTGGAATCACTAGTGCATATGTTATTTCAAGCAATTTTTATACTYCATGCTATTGTTTAATATTAAAAAATAAAAGAAAATAGTGAGGAAAACAGTTTTTCTGTCTTTCCCTCCAAAAATAACCTTCCTATGTAGCATAAAAATAAAATCAGACCTTTCCTCAACAACAGAGACCTCAAGTAAAAGCCAGGGTGGCTGAATGAAGAGGATTATTCACATGAGATGAGGAAACCCAAGGTCAAAAATCCTCTCTGAGRAGTAATTTAAAAATAGTATTTATAAGTTGGATAAAGAAAAAAGTCCAAGCAACAGCCATYGCTTTTATAGCTCAGCATCCACTTAGACCATGGAAGACCTACATTCAAGTTCATACACAGATGGAAGGAAATACTCTCACCACTTCTTTATTTTGGGGCAAATCTCTCCTATCAGCTGAACCTGAGAAAACCTTCACCGAAACTGATGTGTTTCCCTGAACATGTTTAATTTTGAAATATGCCACCATCTTCCATTTTAAACAAAATACTGATCAGCTCTATGTAAGGCCAGGGGGCTTTATTTTACAGCAATCTTAACTATATTTAGAGCTTGCCTTAAACTATTTACGTTGAAAAATACTTAATTTCAGTGCTCAAAAATATTTTCATTTCATTAAGTAATCCTTCCATTTACTCCAAACGTGCACACAGAGTGCACACAGGAATCAGAATTACTGAGGATTTGCCAAAAAGCCATGCAGTATAGCTGGAAGGTAAAAGTAATTTACTTCAGATATTCCTTGCAGTGAGCACTTTTATTTCATGGCATAAACTCTGCAGGCAGATTAAATCCATCCAAAAGTTTTAATGATATGCATTATGCAGCATCAGATAAATAACAGTAAAAGCTGAAAAGGCCAGGTCTCCACAAACACATTCCATAGAAAACTAGAACTTCTGGTTTCGGATAGAATATACATTTAGAATATTTGTGCAAGAGGTCAATATATACAATAAACATGTAAAGTTATATTAATTATAGTCACAATTGGGTTATTTTTTACTTAACTACATAAGTGTAGAGGTGTAGCAGGAAGACACATTTCTGACACTTCTTTCACTGTAATATGGGAAAATATTCTCCAATTCTTCTGGCTGCTATAGATACAGGACTTCTGGCACAGCTAAAAATGTGTCAGGATTTAGGATTATTATATTTTAGCATAAATTTCATTTTAATGACAAATTCATTGTTGGACTTCTGGTGGGAGAGCTAATGAACTCATGAGCTTTTTTCCTAGGAAATGCTGAAAGGCACATAAAAATTTTAATATATAATATGTTGAAAAAATCAGATTCTGAGTATTTCTGTAGGTTACTTTACATTAAAATTAGCAGCTGCTTGCCTGTTGGCATTATGGAAAAACATTTCATGTATCTGTAAAGGGATGATGCTTATGCATGAACAAACATTTGTTCATTCAAGTGATACATTTTCCCCTCACATCTGCTGAAACAAAGAGTGTGCACTTATTCTGTTGTTTACTGAGATACTGAGGCACACACATTCACAACAAAAAGTTACTTGCAAATGATAAAAGGTGAAAAAAATTAATTTACCTGAAATTATGTACATTTATTGAAAATAAGTATGATAGCTTCAATTGCTGATTTTATGCTAATAAATAATACGTTTAGCTAGCTGAAATTCCATTTACAGTCGCTTAATAGTTCTGATTCTTTTTAGGATTTCTAATAATTAGGGTAAATTTCCAAAATATTGCCATGGAAGGCATAGGATCACACGCAAAAACTCTACCAGTTCAAGTGTGAAGCAGCAAACATCCATGTCTATCAGACATACAGTACAATTGGACTCGCTGTACAAATTATCATTACAGTGCACAGAAAATAACATGGCACATTTCATAAAGCTACGACTTTGCACCATAAATGACAGACACRTTTTTACATCTGCAGAGACATAAGCAATGAATAATTCACTCATAAGTGAAGTACACGACCTATGGATTATTGCCTTGCCTAAACCATTCTGGCATCRCTTGGAAAGGGAGGTGGCATGGACTCCATTCACGYGAATAAAATTTTTTTTSCAGAAACAGATTGGCTTGAAAATTTTCAAATATTTTACTTTGCTTGTGAAAGTTCTTTTTCTTGAACAACATTCTTTAGAAATACAGTTTTAAAAAGTTTTGTTCATGCTCCCAACAAAATGATTGGAGTCCTGCCAACTTGAAAATGACCCCCTTCAACACAGGTTTTTCTCCTCAAAGTCATTGTTTATGTATTATATAAATATCACTTGACATTTTTATTTCATCTCCACTTATCACAATGCTTCTAGCAAGCATTAGATGGAATCAGATTGAAATCTAATGGATTGAAGACTACATGAATGCTGCCAGTGGAAAAATACTCACAGCCATTGCAACTGAACACGTGTTTGGAAATATGAATAAACCTTGCTTGGAAATAAATCCATGTGATAGAAGTGCAAATGTGTAATCGTAGTGCAGCTCTGGCATATGCCACTAGAATTTCTATGAAAACACCTCAATCTCCTTCCACAGACTTCATCAATAGCATTTTGCAGTCAGAGCTGGCTGGGTGCAGCCTTCCTTTTCCAGGCATTACAACGGAGATGTCTCTAAATGCTCCTGCAAGACCATGTCTTTTACTGGACTTGCATGTGTATCATCAATAATCTCTGATCAAGCTCAAGCCCATAAAGTTACTGACAAAATTTAGGTTGAGGTCAAGATTAACTGCTTGAAAGCTCAGGAGACTTGTTTAGCAAAACATTTTTCTGGAACGCTACAAGTTCAAAAGGTTTAATATTCAAGTCTGTGTTTGGCAAAGGTGGCCATAAATAAAAGAACAATAATATCTGAACAGTATTATAAAGCCAAAGTCCAATTCTGCCTGCAAATTCCCAACCAAGGGCAACAGTAACTTCACCTAAACTATGATAAAAAATAAAGTGTGATACAACCACCTCCTAGTGCAGTTGATGCATGATTACATTTAGGTAATCCATATTGAAAGTGTTCAAGCCCCAGGTGTTAGAAGGAGATTTTAAAACAGTTTTAGAGACCTTTAGAGAATTTTTAGAGACCTGCAGATGCTGCATAAATCAAATGACAATGAAAACTGCCAATCACTGGAAAATAATTTTGTAGTTCTAGAATTGTTCACTGTTAAAAATSGTTTTAGCACTGTTCATGTTTCTAAAGCCATTGAAACAGTAAATAGGAAATCTTGTTAAGAGTTCATAAGCCAAGTTGCAGTATCAGTTGATCTAAAATGCATAGAAACCACTTTTTTCTCCAAGCATTTTCATCAGTCCACACAACAGCTGTTGGTTCACTCTGTCAGTTAAAAAGGCCAAGCAAAAAGTGTTTTGCAAAGCTATAACACAYAAATAAAAGATGGTTTGCTATATTTCTACCAGATTTCAAAGTGCTTTCAAATGGAGACAAGTCCTTTTCCTTCTCTCCAGTATTAAGGCTCTTATAAAAAATATAAGTTCAACTAAAAGACACTTGGGCTTTCTTTATCAAATACACCACTTAATATGTTTTAATMATGAACATTTTAAGACCCTAGTTGTGCAATTCTAGCTTTATAAATGTGTTCTAGCAATTTACAGGATTACTGTATTACCAGATGGGGACCTTAATATTCTAAAATGTGAAATACTCAACAGATGCTGACAGTATATTTTTCTTGTGTTTCATTAAAAGCACAGGGATTAGAAAACTGACTGGGAAATTAAAACCAAGATACCAATACTACAAAAAGTAGTCTTGCTATTACTTTCATTAAATCAGAACCAGTAGAGAACCAATCTAGAGAAATTAAATTCTCTTTTTCCATCAAGTTTCCACACYGCTTTTCTCCCAGAATTTATAAGTTTAATTATTCTGACTAAATCACACCCTCAGGAGACAAGAGTGCTCTCAATTCCCATCGAAGTCAAAAGGTTCTGTGAGAASTCATTACTCAAGACATTACTCAAGCTGCTTGGGACACTTAACCCTTTCAAGAAACATAAAAATGCAGTTAAAAAATCTCACTTCATTCCTAAACAACCTACAGCTGATCCAGAACCTTAAAGGCCCGATGTTACATCCCTTCATAACCAGAAAAATCACACTGACATGGTTTTACCCCTCTCAGAAATCATATTTGCAGAGGCCCTTCTCCAGCAAACATGTTCACGCCTCAGTCCTGGAAAATTAGCACCCAGATTTGGCACCAGCACAACCTGTATTCAGCTGAACTCCTGAAAAAGCAAGTTTAAAAAGAAAAATGCTACATTTAGTGCTAATATAATTTAAAACATACCTTTGAAGGCAGAAGTCAGCATGCTTTGTAATTKTTATCAATATACTTTTATATGGCAAGGTACAATTTTCTTTGATTTGTCTGATTAAACCTCACCAGTTTTGTGAAATCCACCACTTACTTAAATTATTATGAAGATTTGGAGCACTTCGTTTTTCAGAAAGCAGGCTCCTGCACTGATACCTTAAGAAATTAAACTGTTAACAGGAATAAGAATGGAAGTGTTGCTTGTGAGCCAGACTAGAATTATGGATTCAACTCTTGCCGTCTCTCGTTCCTTTGGTGCAATTCCACGACTTCCTGCTGACCTGAACACAAGCAGCTTTGTGGGACCAATCCTACCAAAACAAATACCAGATCCTGACAAACTTTTCCATCAATGTACCACAAGAATTCGAAAACAAAACACTTTATTTTCCAAATCTCTCAGTGAGTTGCGTTTCAACTAGGATGTGATGCTGTTCTTTTTTCTTTCTAACTATGTTTAAATACCTGAAACAGGGTTCAAAATTTAAAAAAAAAAAAAAAATCTTTGATTTAAAACGAACGTTTTCACTGCATGATGAAACACAGCTACACTTTGGGGCATCCATCCTCTCGTCTTTTTGGGTTCAAAACCGTAATCTGTCCCTCAACCCTGCGCTGTCAGGCCCTTAACCCCGCGGCGCCATTAACACGAGTGGGTCAGCGGGGCTCTGAACGCGGATCCAACCCCTCGCCGGAGCCCGGCTTTGCTTGAGCAGGATTAGGCAAATAGGACGGAGGGATGCCCTATGACAGTGCCCTCCGCGTTACCTGTGAGGTGACAGCAGCCCATGCTGACCTCCGGCGGCCGGGAGCATCTGCACCCGCCTGCGGATCCCGGCCCTGACCGCCAAACCCCGCACACTCCCGGCCCCTCTGGCCGGGGCCCGGCCGGCAGCCGCCGCTTTGGTGGAAGCCACAGTGCTGGGGACGCTGAGGGGGAACCCGCGCCCGGCCTCCCCGCCCACACCCCGTGAGCGCCCGGGAGGCGAGCGAGGGTTCCCCCCGGCAGCGCTAGTGACACAGAAAACACGAATTACCCATCTGTAAACAGGATCCGGGAGAACGGCTCCCGGCGGCTTGCGGGGAGGCGGCCGGGCCGGCGCCGGGCGGAGGGCGCCGAGACCCCCCGGCCCTCCGCGGGCTCCGCGCTGCCCCCGCCTCAGATGAAGTGGATCCAGGCGGAGCTGTCGGGGTCCTGCGGGGGTCCGGCGGCGGGCGGGACGCGCTGCCGGCCCCGCAGCCGGTAGTTCTTGCCCTCGTTGTTGTCCCAGTACTCGCTGCCGGCGACGCGGTAGCGGACGGCGAACTCCAGCGCGGTCTCGGCGGCGGCGGCGCCCAGGGGCAGCAGGAAGGCGAAGCGGTCGGTGATGCCGTCGGCCGGCCCGGGCGGCTGGTACGTGGCGGCAGCCTCGGCGCAGCTGGCCCAGCCGTTGAGCGTGTAGCGCACCGACACGACCTTCTCGTAGGCGAGGTTGAGGACGCGCACGGCCCCGCGCAGCCCCGCCGGCTCTGCYCGCACCCACTCCAGCCTCACCTTGTGCTGCCGCACCCGCTCCGCGAAGCCGGGGCAGGCGCCGGGCTGCGGCGGGAAGAGCGGCTCCAGCAGCGGCGGCGGCGGCCCGAACAGCACCGGCTCCAGCTCGCCCAGCGCCGGCGGCTTCCTGGTCTTGAGCAGGTCGGCRGGGCGCGGCGTCGGCGGGGCGGGCAGCGGCACCCGCGGCAGGTCGGCCTCGCAGAAGAGGTGCACGGAGGTGAGCTCCAGCCCCAGCGAGTCGGCGAAGCGCACGGTCTTGCGGCGCGACGGGCTCTGCTGCAGMGCGGGGCGCAGGCTGCGGTCGCCGGGCGTGGGCAGCGACTTGGCGCGGCGGCGCTGCGTGGGGCTGGGGGGCACGGCGGGCAGCGTGGGCTCCCGGCCCCGCGGCGGCGGCGGCGGCGGCTTCTCGCCCGCCGCTTCCCGCACCACGGGCGTGGGCGCGGCGTCGCCGTCGGGGCTGCAGCCCGCCCGGCACTGCTCGGCCAGGCTGCCATAGAGGCAGGCGCTGCAGCTGAAGTTGCGCGGCAGGTAGAGCCGGGGCGGCGGCGCGGGCACCGAGCTGTGCAGCGAGCCCGCCTTATCCATGGGGTGCCGGCGGGAGCGGCGGCTGTGCCGGCGGCTGGCGCGGCACTCGGGGCCCGCCCGGGGCTCCTCCTCTCGGGCCGCGGCGTGCGGACGGCGAGGCGGTTTCAGCGCCCGGTCCGCGGGCTCTGCCTCTCGCCCGGACCCAGCGGGATGCCCTCGGCGCCGTCCACGTCGCGGCCGGCCCCGGGGGATGCCGGCGGGTGCATGTGTGCGGGGGCGGCSGCCGGACCGCGGCGCTCCGGCCGCTGCCGCTGGTGACGTGCCGCGGTCAGGCAGTGACACACGCCCCGAGCCATCCTTCCTTGCCCATGGCTCCCACCCGCCTCGGTGTCGGCCTCGCCACGGTCCCTAATTACACCCCGCGGCTCCCCCTTCCCGCTTTCCCCAGTACCGCGACTACGCCGTCCCTCTCTTCCTCCTCCTCCSCCTCCTCCTCCTCGCTGTGTTCTGGGTCTTTCCTCGAGGATCTCATCCAAAAAGAGGAGGCGGCAGGGATTCCCCAGTGGAAGCATTAAAATTCATAGCGGCGCTCTCGCTCGTCCGATCCCGTTACAGAAATAGCTGGGAGAGGAAGAGGCAAAGCCGGGCTAGGGAAGATTACAGGGGCCGATAAGAAACAGCTGGCTTGCAAGTTGGATCTCGCAGTGTACATTTAAAGGAAGAAATCCAGCTAATCTGCTGTAATGCGTTTACAGTGCATCTGCCGAATAAAATACACCTGAGGCAGTCCTGCCACGCATCTCCGTCGGGGGTGAGAGCAGCTCCGGCCGAAACACGGGGCGATGATTGAAACATAAACCACAGTGGCTCTTGTCACAAGAGCATTTGGTAATTGCTGAGAAATATTCAAATAAATTACAGTTTAATGACTAGCAGACTCCGGTGTGGCCAGTTCAAGGAGCTAAACCACCATTTTAGTAAGCCGCTTCATTCCAGACTTTCCGTAATCTGGGACTCGTTTTTAATTAGTAAATGGCATTAAAAACAATGATCCTACCATCCTGCCAGAGCCTGAGCCTGAACTGTGTTGACATGTGATTCTGATTTAGCTTCTGAGCAGGAGCTTTTTACACCTCCAGCATTTTATCTGCAGCACTTCGTGTTCCTTTGACAGTCTAGGCAGTGGAAATGCGGTTGATGAGATTAAGAATGGGACAAGTAAACCAGATAAGGACCAAGAGCTAAAAAAAAAAAGCCACCAGAACACAGGAAAAAGTTACCCGCTGTGTCATATTAGAACAACCAGCCTTAGTTCCTTTACTAATAAGTATGAAAATAATTCCTAGATTATTGCTGCTGGCTTCCACATCATTTTAATGACAGAGGATTCATAAGTAGGGAATGAAAAATTATGCCCATTAAAATTCAAACCATTATGCTTCATTGTGCCACTGTCTTACATTCACAGCCTGATTATAGGTTTTGAAAAATCAAATAGTAATAATATTAATAAGTACATCTGAATTCATTAGCCCAGGATCTTAAAATTGTCTCACTTGTCCTTTAATGCACACTATGGGAAAGATTTTTTTTAGGTCTCTTTCCTGTGTCTCACTCACAGAAACGAGTATTTCAGTAAAACAACGTGAACTCATGTTTGGTTTTCGTTCACTCATGCTAATTTGGGGGAGAAAAAGAACAGACCCAAATAATTGTTCAAACAGGTTTTCAGGCTATATCAGACAAACCTTTTGAGTGTTTTTAAAATAATTTTTCTCTGTCATAATGAACATTTTCTAAGGAATTAACACTTGYTTTTGCTGATGTTAATTTCACTTTAAAACAAGTAAAGAGTAAGAACTTTACTTTTTACATTAATATGCAAAGTCTTCGCAGTTTTAAACCACTGTGAAACTATCAGAACTACTAACCTAAATTGGTTTAAACCCAATTACACATTCAGTCAGGTTTGGATGCTTTTGTGGTATGCCTAGGAAGATGACTTCGGAGTAATTTAGTTTCTGCTGTACTTTACACAATTGGGGTGCCTTTGTAAAGTTTCACTTCCCCTCTTCTGGTAATGTTAGTTGCTTAACTTCTTCTTATCATAAACTTGTGTAATACTCCTGCTTTTTGGCTTTCTCAGGCCTCCTCTTTCCTTCCACAACCATGGTATTTCATGGAACAAAAAACCCCAACTTCTTTCTTCTCTGGTGATTGCAGGTGATGTAGTTCACGTAACTGAGACGAAAATACAGATTTCTCAAAGGTAGTAAACCAAAGAGTAGCATAAAAAATGAGAAAATACAGTGAAAAGAAAGAAAAAAACCCCCCCAAACCAACAGAATAAGCTTTGGACTAGCCAGGTCAAGGCAACATGAGATGTAGGGGCACCACTGTCGCTGTGTAAACGCCACCAGAATCCTCACAAAGGTGTTTCTCACTTTCTTCTCTCAAGCCAAACATTCCCAACGTGTCTCACTGAATCTGCTTGGGGCTGGCTGAGGATGCTGCTGCTTTATTTTTACACTTGCTCACTGGTCAAGGGCGAAGCTGTGGGAACTCTTTCCCACACCTTTCACTTCTGAGGGTGTCCTGACTACTAGGCTGTTCTTTCCCCTCGATTAATTTTAAGACAGACACAGTAAATGAAAGTTTTGAGCACTAAAATTTAACAAATATACACACAGACATTCCCTCAAATAGCCTGCAGCCTTGTGCATCCTTCTGTGATGTGGAAACTGTGGTTCGAGTTAAAAACGGGAAGCATCAGACACCATTTGCAAAGGGAAATTTAAAAAGAAAACTTGGGTTTGCCTACTGTAAATATTTGTACACAGCAAATGCTGAAATCCTTAGAAGCAAGTAAGCACTACCACACAGAAACTATGGTTTAATGTATGCAGTGGTAGGCAGCCATCCACCACCCCCTCTCGATCTTAATTTAGTTCATAAAATTTTGAACACTTAAGTTTCAAAGTCTAATCTGTCTCTGCATTTATAGTGCTATGGTAAAGACATCATCCAAGGCTCCTTTCTAAATAATACTGTCAATAACAAGCTGATACAGAAATCATTAGTACCGATCTAGCCACCCCCTTTAAAGAAATACCTATTTTATTTTTGCTGGAAAATAGTATTTTTATGACAAGATAATTTTGAAGGTGCCAGCAGTAACAGAGGCATCATGCTGTAAATTCTCAAGCTATAGAGCATTGCTCTGTTCTAGGGTAAGAAGAGCAGAAGGTCTTACATTGCAATTAAGTGTCGACAGACTTAGGAAATGGCGCTCAGGCATTGTTTGCATTCCTCCAGATTCCTCTCCCTTGGCAGATTTAAATAGCACGGTCACAGGATAAAGGTTTGTCCTAATTAACATTGTCCTAATAACACTTTGTTGACCTGTCTCTGCATCTTCCAGCTGACGTCAAAAATTTTAAAGACAGCCTCTTGTTTGCTTACRTGAACTGAGTGCCCCTGACATTTCTGCCATGCCAAAGCGCATTTCAAATCTGTCTGATGCTTGAGAATTTCCAGCTAAATGAACGGAGAGGTTTGGTCCCGTCTTGTTAAAAGATTTGCAAAGAAAAAGGCAGAACTGTAGCAGAGAATGAACTGGGAGCTTTCTTCTGCTGCATTTATTGATTGCCTCGAGTCCAGGTGATCTAGCAGAAAGCAAACACCGGCGCTGGGGAGCATTAGGCAGAACCACGACGGAACCATTAATAGGGCAGAGCGTCTGAGTGCTGGGGCTTATCCAAAGTGGCCACTGTCACATGGCCACTTTAACTTTCCAGAACAGGTTTATATTTAGTAATGAGAACTGCAGGCAGATAAAATGGATGTAAAGGCGAAGTGCGTTACGGTTACAGCAGCTTTGGAGACGAAGTTGTGACTCAGTACCTGAATTGYAAAGGTCAGCTTCTACTCTCATTTGTATCTGTGCAGCTCCTCTGAAGCTGATGAACTATGTAGGTGTTACGTGAGARTATCACCCCCGAGTTTAATAATCTTATGTGACTACATGAATGTGACAATGGTATTTACACTGACAGTCTGTAAGCCTGGCGTGATACAGTTGATCTGCATGCTTTTACTTTAAAAATACCTTCCCACACTGATGATTAACTCAGACTTTATTTATTTCCCCAAAAAAAGATCTTAGTCACATCTCAAGAAGTGTCAGAGGTATAAATATGTAAAAAATTAAATATTCTGTTGAAGAACAATGGTATTGATTTCTGTATCAAATATTATCTTCACCTAACCAGGTTATAGTCTTTATCTATTAAGATGAAAGTTGTATGATTCATTGAGTTGTATCAAGGATATTTGGTGTCAAACAAAGATCAGTGAATAATTTCCAATAGGCTGAAAGTTTTGCTAAACAGAGATGTGAAACTTGGAAAGAGTGTGTTGTGGTTGGATTTTGGTTTCTGGGGTTTTGGTTTTGTTTTCTTATTGTTTGTTTTTCTTTTTAAATATTGGGTTCCAAATGAAGATATAGCCTTAACAAGAAATAGAATTGTAAGAGTTTACCTCCATTCATGACCTGGTGAATCTGCCTTACAGTGTGATGAAGCTCACACACAATTTTATTAGTTAAGCATTAACTGTCTGTTGACTCTTAAGCCAATCACTTAAGACTTTTGGAGAGAGTGTAAGCAAAAAAAAAAAAAAGCCCAGTTAAGACAGTGAAAAAGAAAGAATACCCAGAGACACCTAATTTATGGAGAAAACGACAAAGAACATTAGAACATTTAAAGTCTTTTTCTTATATAAATAGTTCAGCACTTTTTAGAAGGATTGAATTTTTTTAACAAGGATTAAGTAACAGCCAGCAGGACAGGGACTCTTTCAGTCCTAGAACTTTTAACAGCTCTTCATGCAAATATTTGTATAAATTTACTTTAGGATGCTCCCAAATCTTATCCTCTGGTAAGAGTCCTTGTGACTCAGTCTTCATGCCATGTTATAAACAACCACAGGGCTTCTATCCACTGCAAATGGTCTCAGTAGCACTAGTTCATGATTTTAGACCCAAAAATATGCTTGTTGCATATTTGGTTTTAATGTTCTTCTCACAGTTAAAGTTCTATTGGTCAGGCACTGTGATTATTTAGATTCCTTATAAGAGCAATCTGTCTTCTCACTTTTTAAAATTTGTCCTTCACCCTCCTCATGTTTTTCCTTTCCTTTTCCTCCTACTTGCTCCTACTTCACATCCATTTTTCTCAAATGCACTACTCTCTTCCTGTTCATCTTTTTACACCTCTGCACAGGCTCCTTCCTTCCTTTGGCCCCTTTTCAGCTCTCTCACGTTTTTGCCTCCCAGCTGCCCAGTTTTGTCATTTCCCCCATTTCCCGTTCTCGGGGAAGCTCCCTCACAGCCCTTCCTTCCCACCCCTCTCACCACCTCATCCCAGGGGCTGCTCCTGGATACAAGGCTCTCCCGTATCCATGCAAATTGGATATGGGCAATCTGAGGTGGGCTGGTTTGCAGTCAGTGAATGTCAAACCTCACGTTTGACCACTCTGAAATCCTCGTACAGAGATTTGGGGATGTCTTTCACAATTGCAGTTTTGCACTCAGGGWGAAGAAGAGCAGTGACCACACCGGAGGTCAGATTAACCTGATCATCTCAGGCTAAAACTGATCCATCTGCCAGCATCCAGCTGCAAAAACAAGCCAAGCAATGGCAGGCAAATGAAACTCCCCACAATGGCCAATTTTGCTTAGATGTGTTGCAATCTCCYGACAACCACACAGGTCAAGAAGCCAAGACCACAAGAAATCAATCAAAATCAGAGGGCAAGTCAAGTGTAGATGCCACAGCTGATACAGCTCCAGAGAAGGAAGAGGATCTCTATGCAGATTCCACATACAAACCAAAACCAATGTACAAAATATTATGACATCCAGGGATCTCTAACCAATAATGTCAGAAATAAGAAAAAATACAGGAGGTTCCACCACTTTCTGGACTTCCTTACCAGTCAGCCACGCTGGGGAGCTGCAGTGCACTGACATAACATTTCTGTGTTGTAATTTCATGCTGTTTTAAAGCTTGTTAGACTGAGGAAAACAATTAAATTTCCTTGTGGGCACTGTGGATATTTGTAGTTTTGAAGATGCTATTAATAGAATTATAAGCTGATGAATGCCAGCTACTTACATGTAGGTTTAGTTTCTTCCTGGCCATAAAATAGATTCATTAGAGCTTTAAATAGCTTGTTCTGGGGATGAAGTGTAACCTCTTCCTTTAGATTCACTCTGAATGACTGTGGCTGGCCTAGCATRCTAACTGAGCACTGAAGCAATGCCTAGCTTTAGGAATATTCTTAAATCCATGCCTACTCCATGTGATGACCCACCCTTAAGGAGAAGGCATTTAATAATATTCTTATCTTAAACACTGCTAAATCCCCTTGAGCTTCAGGTAAACATTTGCATGTGTTCCTTGCTAATATGGCAAACCAAAGAAACGAATGGAGGAATTCAATGTCTTTTAAAATTTATTTCTTTACTAATAAAAACGTGCATAAATGTAATTTTTAGTAGTTTTCTGGCACCAATTTGTTAATTGTGTTCATCTTCAGGTATCTCAACATCAGAGCTAAAGAGCCACCATTTTTCTGGCAGCAAATTTGTGTTGGAGAGAGGAGTGTCACCTACTGAATTGTGAACAAATAAGCACCTACATCAGAAAGGCCCCAAGCTACATATTTCCATCTGAAATGSCAGTAATTTTTCACCTGGTTGGTATTTTGGTGCAAGTCAAAAGGGAAAGTTATAAAGAAACTATTAAAACCTTACAAATATCTACAAAATAGGTCCTTATTTGTTGATACTTCAAATTTTATGCAGCTTTTATGTCTTTCAATACTCAGGCTATCTGAAAATCTCACCCAATGACTATCTGGAGTCAAGCTCTAYATCTTGATTGTTAATTTGCAGGAAATGGGTTGGTTTTTGTTGTAGTAACTTCTCCTAACTACTATCTGATTATGGTGCTGCAGTTACTCAAGTGCGCTRTCAGTCCCTCAGGACAGAAATCCCTCTAACAGACCATTTTCTTCCTTTCTTTGTACCTTTCCCTCTATGGTGAAATATTTTCTAATCCTGTTTTCCATATTTAGATATAAAATGCAAGCTCWACAAAACAGGCATCCTTCACAAATAGCCCCAAGATAAAGAAATTCATATATACTTGTTTCAGTCCCATTTGCCACTAAATAGCAAATGCAAACATATATCTGTGAAACTAGAAACATTTTCCATAGTCCAGGAGATAATTTCTTCCATTGAGAGAACTGAAAATAATGCTTCTGCAGTGAGAAAGCTGAAAGATGAATGCATTACCAATTAACAGTAAGTAAAGCCAAACTTGTTTGCTATRTTAAGTTGCAGCCATAGTCAATTTTTTAGGACTGCATAAAAAGTTCCAGGGAAAACTACGAACGTTATTTCCACGTTTTCCAGTGTTTCATGCCAGATAAGAGTTTTGCTGTGTTTTTAGAAACTGTTGAATCAGACAGATTAGACAGAGGTTTTACTACAAGGTAATATACAAGATAATATTCCTATGAACCACACTCACGGATTATTCTACAAGACCTGCAGCAGAAGGCCAGAGAAGCTGCTGACTAAAGACCTAGAACATAAAGAAAAAAATACACAAAACAAAAAGAAACAAATACACATATGACAGCTTCAGCCATCATAAGCTTAATCAAGTTATGTGCCCTTGAATACAGTGGGTTCTTCTAGCAGAGGAAACAACAACTTCTTGTTTTTGTGTAAGTTCTCTCAAGAATAACACCATTCCTGTTCAAGGAAAGGAAATTAAGTTATGGGCTGGATYAGCCAGAAGTGCTTTCTGCATTTAAGGTGCCAAAACAAAACAAGTAAATTGTTGAAATGATGTAAAAATACAATGATGGAACACCTGAAAGTTAAATCAACATTTTTCTCCTATTGTTTTAGGTCCAAACTTCCAAAGGACTGATTCACTGTCAAATCCTGAAGCCAGAAAGAAGATCAGCCTCTAACTCTATTGTTCTGATGGAAAACAATCAAGCTTGCCAGCATACAATTTCTTGAAGTGAAGGAAATTCAGGAACTAAGACCAAACCAGTCAGGAACACTTTCACTGCCAGCAATTTCTCAGCAACAGMAGGCAAGAAAGTAGTTACAAAATACATGGGGCTTCCCTGATTAAACAGACACTTTCTTCTCAGTCTTTCCTCAATCAAGARTTAGTTTGTCCTGTCTTTTGGACTGTCTACTACTTGTGAAAGTTTCCAAGGTGCAGTTTGTCAAAATATCTGACTTTTGCCCATGAGTCCAATATTCTGAATGATGAAAAGCCTCAAATAACAGCCTGATCTAAAGCAGAACCATCCCTACGATGGGCATAGGGCTATTACTCCTAGAAGGATCTTACACATCTGACTGTTCCATGATTTTAGATGCTCTGAACAGAAATTTAGTTTCTAGATATTTATGACATACTCTCCTCTGGAAATACCTCCCTTTCCCCTCCGGAAATACCTGAATGCTGCTGTTTGCAAATGCTTACCTTGGACTATGACAGGGCTGAACACAGCAGCCTCCTGCTGCCCATCAGGGAATGCTTCACTCAGGACTACAGCTGAGAACAGTGCAGATCAACTTTCAGTCACGGAGCTTCTGCTCATTCACCTCCTCTGAATCACACATGCAAGATTTACAGGTAACAACAGAAATCAGCATTTTATATCCTCCAACTAACAGAAAATGGTGGGATCATTATTAAGCATAGGAACTGTACAGGAAGAAAAACGATGTAGTATGGCCCATATTTGAGCTACTCTAAGGTTTGGGTTTTTAAAAAATATTTACAGTAGCAAAAAATATTTTGTCAGTTATATAAAATATATTGCAAAATAATACAAGCTGCTAAAACTGTAATTTTATAGGATACTTTGAAAATCAATCATCATAATGCAGCTGAATTTCTACTTTATGTTATGACACTAGAGTTCTTACAAGCTACAGGAGGGGTGGATGGTAAGGTTCAGGAAGAAAGCAAAAGAATCCTGTCCTGAGAATCTGTTGTAGAGGTGAGGCATCTGTCAAACAGCTGAAACTGCAGAGGTTTTCATTCCACTGCACATACAAGGTAATTAAAGATTACATTTTACACACACTTAAAGAGGTCTGAGATGGAGAACCTTTTTGCCACCTCCAGAGATCAAGAACTGACATTGTAAGGTAGTTTTAATTTACACAACTCAAAAGCTTTCAAAAGGTAAGATGTTAAGGAGCAATGCATGGTACTTGCCAATAGGCACTGAATCCCCCACCCAGGCCTCTGCAAGCAGGAGATCATGGCCATTAAAACAGAAGGCAAAAATTGATTGAAGTTAACTTTATTCCAAAATATGTATAATTTACAGGACTAAATAAGTGCTTCATTTGTGAACAAAACATTTCAATACTTGTGAATAACTTACTAGTAGCTTTGTGTAACACTTCAGTTTCCAACAGAGGGAAATATGAAACAGTATTTTGGCACAAGGTTTTCTCTGCATGCAATAATATAATTAAAAGTTTCACAGTTACTAGGACAACATTCCTTCTTTGGGATTGTCACTTGTAAAACAGGTCTAAGAAATGAATGCTGGATTTTGTCTGCTCATTGCAAGTTTACTGGCTTAAATGGCAAGAATTAAACATGAACATCCTTTGAAAACTAAATTTGTCCACTAAATAAAAAAAATCCCACCAGTAATGAAAAGAAAAATATTTTAAGGACATTACTCAGCCTTGCTGAGATTAACTCACACATGCTTTGGGAAAGACTCACCCATAAGATTTATTACTCATCCATTCCAAATAATTACAAATTTAAATGAGATCGTAATCAGGTGTTGAATTCTTTAAGCTGTAAAAACATGGCCATCTTTCATACCTAGCTTTATCATAGATGCACTTGCAAATGTCTGTAGATAGAAGTGCTGTCACTCTAGCTCTGCATGCAGGTGCTTGAAGCATGTAAAGCACTGGATGTTGTGAAATGTACAGCTGACATCACCACAAGCCATCTATTATATTCCACTGCTAGTTGTTGAAGGTACTGTAAAGCCAGCATATGTAAAAGGATCACAAGTAAAGGGACTTGTGTTATTTAACTCGGCAGTTCCTTGGGGAGTTTCCACTGTTTCGGGCTGTCCGGTTACATTTTCGGAGCAGCGGAAGAGTCACACACACAAATTCAGACATTCCCTCACGCTGACTGCGAGGCAACGCAGAGCTGAGCGCTGAGTTCTGTTCATTGCATAGCAATGGCACTTGGAACGAGAGATTTCAGTCACGTTCTAAGCAGCAAGTCCTTCTTGCACACATTTAAATTCACATCAACTCTTAAAAAACAACGCAAGAACCAGGAGATGCATGTTTGCACCATGCACTGAAGTTTGCTACCATTAAACAACCGTATCCTCACAGTGTTCCTGTTATTAACGGCAGCCTGTTCAGGCCCATCCTACCAGGACACAAGCATAGCAGCACCTTAAACCAAACAGGAATGAAAAAGCTTGCAAGGCCCAGGATGTTACCAACATTTTGGTGTGAATGTATTTGGAACAGTAAATAGTACATTAAGATCATGTTTAAAAAATCAGCATGTCAGAAATACATTAAAGCAAAGGAAGCTGTACAACCTTAACGATGAAGGCAAGTACATTTGGTTCACCTCCGAGCTGTCATTTCAGGAACATGTTCTTTTGCAAGTTGAGCACCCTACGGTGATTCAGTATCAGTTCTATTGACTTCCCCTACATTTGAAAGGCTATTAAACCCCCCTAATACCCTAATCCTGCCAACACTTATGTTTCTACCCAGCCTCACAAAAAAATCAATTCACATGTCAGCAGCATAAGGATTTAAAACAGCGGAAGGCAGCCACCGTTCTTTGTTCTGTTGCCCCTACACAACTGAGGTCCATATGACTAACAGGGAAATTCAGCCTCTTGTTTTCAACAGAAAAAAAATGACTGTGTATGAGCCTTGGAATAACAATTTGTAAGGAGTTAGTTACATACATTAAGTTACAGACACTGATGGAATTGTTCAAAACTAGACGAGGTCTCACAAGGTTTGTTTTACAGCTGCTTAATTTACAGCTGCAAGTATACATATACACACTTTTATGCTTTCATATCCTTTGGAAAATTTTCTAGACACGAGCAGCTTTGCATAACTAAGAATATATGTAGTGTTAGCAAACTCTGGCTTAAAAGTACTCTAGGCTGACACAATGAGTTGGGGGAGGACTCCCTCCCTACCCACAGCAGGAAGTATTTACAGGGCTATTAGCAGAAATAGATGCAAATGAAGCTGTAAGTAGAAGAAACATCTACTGTCATACAAACGTTTAGCATTTTGACAAACAAATATGGAAGGCAACAAGACAAACCTTCCATTTTTCAGCTTATTTGTCCTTATGTTCTCATGGAATTCAAGTCCCAAATTCGCCATTTCCTTTGTTGGAATCTTTATCTACTGAAGAAAAGCACAAATGAAACTACAAAAGTACTAATTCAATTTTATAATAGCATTACACAGGCAGCCAGATCAAGATCCAACAATCACAGCTTAACAGAGAATTAAGCAGGAAACACAAAGAGTTCAGTACAAGTAACATTAGTATCACTTCCAGATAACAAATTCTGCTAAGAGGCTACGGAGAATCTGATGTTACTTTCTGCACTAATGGCAATAGAGGACACAAAATAGAGTAAGACAGTAAGTCACTGCTGACCAATACTTACAACACAGTGCCTTGAAAAATCAAATCAGAGACAAACTGCAGAAAAAGGGAGATAAGTATCATTTTAGTTCTACCCAGAAATAGTTCTGTCTGAAGTCTATTTTTATAACAATGGCAAAAACAGAAAATTAGCCTTTTTCATGACTTGTTCAAATGTGAAGAATTTGTAATATTCAGGTACAGTATTTCAGATCAGGTTTCATGAAGTTTAGTGTGGGCTTCACCAAACTATGAAGTCTGGCTGCAGTCTCCAGATTCTCACAAAAATACCTAATAAATCCAAACTGAGTGACATATGCCAGCAACATAGGATCCAGACCTGTTTCTGACTTTTATGAATAACTTGTGGAGAAACAAATTTGGGAAGAAAGAAGTTAATTTTGGTCAGAATGAGCCACTTCCCTAAGACAGTGCAGACATATTTAATTATTTTTTAATACTGCACTTTCAAGAAATGATTTCATGTTGTAATACTATGTTCACCTAATTAGAGTTCAAACTATTTTAAACCAATAGGATGAGTGAAAGGATTGTGACTTGCATGTTCTAATAAACCACACAGAACTCATAAATACTTTTAATTACAAAGTACAGTAACTTATATTGCAAGACTGAGCCCACACAAACCTTTGGGTCTTTTTCTGACAGTCTCTCATGTAAGAGCTTTGGCTTACACCATAACATGGCAATTATCACTCTAATTTATAAATTAGTTTCAAAGTACTTTAAACCTAGCTGGTTTCTCAGATGGCTACAGCTCAAACTCTTCTGTAATTCTGCTCCTCAGAACACAAGATTCCTTCTCTTGCAGACTAAAGACTGAGTTTCTAAATTCAGAGGTAATGAGCAGCTTCTACAGCTGTGGAAAACACCCCTTTTCCAAACCAGGTTTATAGCAACTGCTTCTCTTTCATGTGTCAGTACAGACATTTGGCACAGGGAAACACAGAAACCAGTGTATGAAGAAGAGTTCTCTGGTATTCCAGCCAGGGGAAGAAAGGAGAAGGAAAAACACTTCAAAATATTAAGTTGCAACATTACTAGAAAGATATCGCAATAGAATAAATTAACCTAATTTTGTTCTTATCTCCCAATTTCAAAGTAGACAGGTAAATACGAGTCAGTCATATCTTCAGAAGAAACAAAATTAAAAGTGAGGCCTTCCTTTTTTAAATATATCCCATCTTTCAGATCAGAACTCTAGAAACATTGTGAAACCTGGGGGGGCTTTGCCCACAGCAGAATTACTGTTCTCCTGGGGAACTGCAAGATTCTGTTCTGCAGTTTCTTCAACCAGACTGGAAGGATCTGAACTCATATGTAGAAACGTTGAAAAACTGAACAGGCAACACAGCTTGGGTTTCAGAAGGAAAATGTGAGTTTCAGGGTTAATCTAAAGAGATTATTTCCAGCAGAGACACTCGTCAGATTAGCATGTTAACTATGGCAATTGAAAGAGTGTTAGGAAAAGACAAAAAAAAAAAAAAAGGAAAAAAAGAAAGGTATTGCTCATCTTCAACAAAAACAAGCTGGCTGCAATGGATGAGTAACTGAACTCCCACATCCTTGAGCTGAGAATATGCAGCACAAAGCATAGTGAGTCCTCAAAACCTAAGGCTTGAACATACATTTGCTGCTGGGCTGCACAGTAAATATGCAGCCAACACCTCTCCTCCAACAATGGAGGAGTAAAGTCTGTTACAGGCTCAGGAATTTGACACAAAGAGGTTTCTCCTTTCCTTTAAGGTTACAGAAACTAAAACCTGTCCAGGACAAAACCAGAGGCTTACATTTCACAAGTATTATAGTAAGAGATAAAAATTACTTAAGGCCAAATTCCAACATACATTCACAACTGGCTTAATGTATTTTCATGCAAATGAAAAATACTGCAAAAAGTGGCATGAGGGGCAACATAAACATTAAAAAAAAAGATTCTAAGAGGTCATATGTTTCTTCTCTGAAAAATCAGTTTGTGTGAATTTGACGACTCAGGGAAACTCTAAAAGCTGCAGGAACTGAGGGCTGCAGATCAATGTGCAAAAGCAAGATAGAGCTGTTCTGAAAGGGCTTGTGCGAGCTGACCTCGCAGCTCTGTTGCATGGATTCCAAATGTTTTTGGAAGCAGGAAGTCCAAAAACAGGAGTCAAGGTGAGTGTTTTAAGGAATTTAATTGCCCATTTTTAAAGATTTCTGTTAAGGTAATAGAGGTATAAACCACTGTAACATTTCTCAACTTGTATCTCAATAAAGCTAGGAAAACTTCAGCAAAACCAAATTATTCCAGTCTCTGAGGCACACACATTGTAATATTTGCATCTTACAGACAGAAATAATTTAAGCAAATCCCTTCTGAAAATTCTAAAAAACTGTTAGTCCCATTTATTACACTAGCTAAAAGGACAACATACTAATTTTCTCTATAATTATTAATTCCAAGTTCTTTTCCTACCCTTCAAAGAGCATTAGTGCCACTCAGGAAAAAAAAAGGTACTGCTTTCTACACGCATTTTTAATAATAAGTATGTTCAACAATTCAGGAATCTCTATGTGTCTAGTGTGTTGGACAGGTATTTGGAAAATGTCAGCTTATGCAGGAGAAAGAGCTGTGAAGGCATAAAGTAAAAGAAGACAATACGGCTGATTACGTTCATGCCGGATTTAAAATACGAGCTACTAAAAAAAGTAAACAGAAGTAGCTTACACTAATAGAATCCTCCCCCGTAAGTTCAGGGAAGCATCTCAATTGAACAGGTCAGGGTTTTGGTCCAGCACATTGGAACCCTGTATGTAAGCCAGGAATAGAGAGAGAGATATAGAGAACAACTTTAAAAGTTCTTCCATTTAAATGAAAGCAGTAACAGCTTTGTAAAGAAGTCTGAGGAAAAAACATAGGCACCACATAATTTTTTAAGGTTCAAATGTACATTAACATGTTACAGCCCCCATTTCCCCTCTATCTATACACACATAGTTTATGCAAAGTTACATATTCAATAGAGTAAGTACCTTCAGCACGAAAAGTCTCTTAGGTCAACTGCTCATGACAAGTACATTCAATAATGCAAAGTGGATCCCTTGGTAAAGCCATCTCTCCCACCCCAATAACTTAAATTCAAACCACAGGAAACAGTTATATTACATAGCACTCAGTGGCTGGGCTTGTCAGAGCTCTGGAACAATGAGCACAGCTCTTCACAGGTCTGTGTTTCTACTGAACTGAACTGGGACTCCATTGTATTCCAGGCTAAGTCAGCCAGAAGGAAGTCATCCATTGCTGTCTGTGTTTCATTGCTGGTAAGGAATAAACTCCCCAGATTCTCAAAGCAGCTATCCATAGTCTGTGTCTCAGCACTACTGAGCTGGACTTTGCCTTCAATATTGTGAGTAGGTGTATTTTTAGTAGCCATATATACTTCTGTCTGGGTTTCTGTATCAGATGAGTCAGTACTCATAGAGAAACTGGACTGTTTCAGAATACTTCCTAAAGGCAGATGGGTAGTACTGTCCAAAAAGAAATTCAAGTCTGTCTGTGTCTGTGTATCAAACATCTCCAGACCTAAGAAGTTAGAATTGCCTCGGCAGTTATATGATTGAGTGGCACTATCTGAAAATAAGAAATCAGTCTGAGTTTCAATGTCCAGTGACTCCAAAACTGGCTCAGAGTTTAGGGTACCAAGCTCACTCTCTTCAGTCTGAGTTTGGATATTGGATGCTGAAAAGAACTCTTCAATGTCAAAGTCTATCCCTGTGCTCTGTGAGGGACCAGATGGCAGATGTGTGTCAGCATTAGAACTTGTCTCAGACAAAAGGCCACGATTATCCAGTGTCTGGCCAGACATGTTTCCTGAAAAGATGTTTTCCAGATCACTTAGCAGGTCCATTGTCTGGGTTTGATTATCAGTTGTATTTTGAGGTGGAAGTATATTAGTCTGTGTATTGAAGCCGATAAGGGATTCAGACTTTACCGTATCCTGATTCAGGCTCTTGCAACTACTCCTCTGCAGCAAGGTTTGATCTATATTTGCAGGCATTAAATTGTTTTCTGGAAGTTCAATGTGAGTAGAAACATTATATGATGAAGGAACATTGTCAAAGATGTCACTGCACATTACAGCCTGGTCCATCTGTACTCTTCCATCAATACAGTCCTGTGTCCTGCTGGTTTGAGTCTCTCTAGAAATACCACATGTTGCAAAACAGCCCTGACTGAAAGCATCAGTCTGAGCAGCTATGGATGAAGTCAGTTTGGAAGCAGGCAGCAGTGTCTGTGTCTGTACACTGATGGGTAACGAGACCTGTGAGCTGAATGACAGATCCGTCTGAGAGCAAGAGGACACGGAAGAGTTGGGAGTCCAGGCTGCAGCTGGCACAAAGTTCTGTGAAATGTAAGATAAGTCAGTCTGTATATTTATTGAAGAAATTTTGTTCTTGTGACAAACATTTCCCAGCTCTTGCCCTGTGTTATTTGATGTAGCCTTGTCCAACTCAACCTGTACACCAGTGCTTACTGGTTCACGATCACCAGAACTCGTCACTTTTGAAACAGGCATACTATCTTTAAATACAAGTGTTTCTGCCTCCAGGGCTGGAATCAGGATTCCTATAGACTGAGGCAATAAATGAACAGTACTTACAACTGAACCTTGATTATCAACAGCCACTACAGCAGGTTTGACAGAAGAGTCTGTTGCAGATACATACACAGGCAAGTGAGCAACCTGCATCACTGGAAGTTTAACCAAAGCCACCTTGGGTTTGGGTAAAAGCATCTTCGGTGCACATTTTGGCTGCATTTGGTTTGTGAAGTTAGAACTGCAGGAGCCTTCGAGAGAGGCCACTACTTTCACTTCAGAGGACTCCAATTCCTGGGTGCCAGGAGCAGTATTGTGTGTGTTGATGAACGCTTCGTTTGCTTTCTCTGCCAACTGCTGATTATGTAGGGAGGTTTCCATTTTCCTTTTCTTACTAGGAGGATCCCTGTGAACATGAGATCAATAATTTATACTTCTTTCAAACAAAGAACATCTGCCTTCCATTCTTTTGAGTCATTGCATTGAAAATACAAACTGAAGTCACAGATGAGGTTGGATATGAGAAGACAATTAATCCAGATTAAAACATAAAGACTCCATCAACTTTAGCTCTGTTAAATGTCATTCCTCACTCTCTCATTTTAAAAAATAATAAAGGTTACCTCTTTTATGGAAGTTACCTATTTCCAAATGGAGGCGCAAGTTTAGATGGTTTCTTCCCCTTTGTACATTAAGCACTCTGATTTGAAGACTTTTAATGTGTTACTTTGATGCTAACTCAGACTGAGCATTGAAGGGACAGAGCTCTTAGTGTACAGGTAAAGGTCTCTCATGGAAATGGAAGATACAATTAGCAATACTTCACACAAAACTTAAATTTTGCAGCAGCTAAACCTCCAAGACAGACAGGCTAGGCCTCAGAAAGTAGATTGCCCTTTATGAAATATATGTACATGTTAAAACTATAAATCYAGACATGCAGAGATAGATGGTAAAAAAATTGCACCAACGATTGCAATGACAACTAGACTGTACAAGAAAATAACCTGAACTGCATTCCACACCTCAGTTACCAGCTATAAACATTTCCAAATAATTTCTACTCTCACAGAACTGTAAAAGCACATGCAACAACAACCAACAACATTTATGCCAGGCAGTGCAGCGTCATCAGTACTTTTTGTTTTATGCGTAGGAAAACCAGATCTTACTGATTAGATGATCATCACCGCCTTCAACAAAACAGAAACTCCTAAAAGCAACAAAGAAACTGCAAACTGCTTTACAGCTAAAACAACATGATCCTAGTTCCTATTTAATCAACAGAAAGGAGACAAAAAGGCAGCACATGAGAGACACAGGACTTGGTGACGAATGTATCATCTGCTTCACTTTTACCTGTGTTCTGCAGGGATTTCATGGCCAGTTCTGTAAATATGGGACAGTAAAGCTGTTCTGCTGGCATAAGGGCACCCACAAGTACACTGGAAAGTCTTGCCACAGACCTCTATATGCCGTTTCAAATACCATTCTGTGCCATAGGAGTTACTACATTTATCACATTTGTGCTTCTTTTCAGCATGCATTTTCATAAAGTGCTAGAACACACAAGGGAAAGGAAACATTAGCTTTCAGTGAAGATTAAAAAAAGAAAATCATGTTTAGGGGAGAAAATATTTGCCATTTTTTAGTTGCTAAGTAGCACTGAAGTGTAGCATTAATCATTTTTTTAAAGTCTTACTACAAATAAGTTTAAAGAAATCAATAGAAAGAATCTGAAGTTTGCAAATCTGCTGATGCTATGTGCATCTTAAAATGGAGATAAATATTTATCTATCCTAATGCCATTGAAGGTTTCCTGTGGACATCAATAAATCTATAGATCAATCTTACCAAAGAGCATAGTAAGTCTGTGTTGCAACATGTGCACACTCCTGAAGATTACAACTGAGCAAATAATCTCAAGTTATACAGGTCAACACCAGAGCAAACACCAGAATTTTTCCTTTTCATTTATGGCACCAAGTGGCAGCCACTCAGCTYCGCGTTGTCCCCAGCTCAGCACAGGTAACCAACAGCAGCACAGTGCTTTTTTTGCTCACTAATGCAGCAACAAGTCTCGCATGTTTTCTTAAACAGGTTAACTAGTAAACAAATGCATTTTGATCTTAAAGCAGAGAAAAAACTCTTAATTCTTGATCACTTGAAAAAGCAGTTAAAAACATCAGCCACAGTTTAAACCTTTATCAGTTACTACTGTGATTTTTTTCCCCCCTTCTCTTTGATCTTTCTCCATCTATTTAATTTGTGGACAGGGGCTCTGTTCTAGTTTAGAACATACTGGCATCTGCCTGATCAAAAGGTTCAAGCCCTCTAATATCAACATGCAAACATGCAAATTCATGAACCATATGTGCACTTGGAGTTTCTGCATACAGTTCTCTAACTTCCAGATATGTGCCGGGAGGCTTTGCTGATATCTGAATGCAAAAGTGCACACTCTCTAGAGTAGAGACAGGACTAAATCAGGGTGAAAATACTTCAGGAAACAGGAATACCTGTTTTACAAGAGAAAATTGGGAAAATGGTCTGTTTGGTCCTCTAGGGCAGCCTTCAATAGGACAGCAGTAGAATTTCTGTGAAGTTTTCAAACCCTTCCTTACTGGTGCATTAAGTTTTCCATCCTGAAAAAGAACCAGTTGAGAATTTGACAATTCTACAGGTTTGCATATTCAAGACAATATTCAGAATATATGTCAACTATGGCTCACTGAGTTTACACATCTCAATGAGTTGAAGGCACTTTCCTAAGTGATTGGAAAGTTCAAATGGAGTTTTTCCCCATGTGGATGCCACTTTGCAAATATCCCATCAAAACTACTAAGTGCAATTACAACAAGCTCTATGGAGTAGTGGTACTGTAGTATTTACTTTTATCAAGATATTCCCTGCTCCAAGTCARTTCTAACCGTGTTTTGTGTTATTTGAGCCAAAAAAGTTTTCCATACAGATACTACATTAGACTGCTGATTCAATGTGGTTTTACTTGTTAGTAGTAGGAACTTGAATCTCCATTAAGATTAGTCACTGTGAAACACAACACTTCCATGATGCTTGAATTCTGTTAGCACTATTTAGAGTTTACTTGTAATAAAATGAAAAATTCCAAGTATGCCCCATCACTTAATTTAGATTGTAAACCAAATCTCACTTAAGTCTATGAAACAACTGGTATGCTAATTCTGAACCTCCAAACACTAAGTGACCAATCTATCCAGGCTTTCCATGTGAGCTGTCTCACTGACCCTCATATGTACACAAAAGAAAGCAACGCAACTTGCTCAAAGAGGACCTCAAAAATACATATAAAAAGGACATTCTAGTGAGATTGTCCAGATTGTTCAACCACAGAGAACTCACTCCTGCTGAGGACACAGGCATGGAAACCAGACAAGACATATACTTCAAGACACACCCTATTTGAAAAGCTCTCAGTGGAAGCATCTGTGTCTAAGCAAAAAATTTAAAATGAACTATTAAAAATCTGATGCTCAGAGTAGCTGTGAGTTTCGTTACATCCTGAGACTGAATAGGAGGCCAACCAAGTCCCCACAGCCAGTTACTGTAGTCCATGATGGCATTCCCAAGATTATTCAGGGAAGAATTTACTGGACCATACCCTGTTTGAACTCTGCACCTCATTTTCCTTAGCATGAGGACAGTGAGCAGTCAGTAGTGGAAGGTTGATTTCACACCAGTCACTCCCTAACTACCTCTTTGGGCAGATCTCCAGCTGGTCTTGTTTACACAGGTTACACCAAACACAAAGAATCCACAAAGCACAACAGTGCTGCCATGTGAAGCAAGCAAAGGATGTACCTCAGCTGCCAGGACCCAGAGGGGTTCACTGCTCACACCCCCACTTCTTACCTACCTGCAGTTACTCACAACTCAACTATGCTGTCCTGAGCCACTCATGCCTTGCTTTTGAAATCCTCTCATTTACACTTCAAGAAGCTGAGGAGAGGGATATTTTATTTTGTTTTCCCTCGAATCACCTCTCAAGCTAAAATACTCTGTGTAAAATGTAATCCCATCAAGCAATATTTCAGCTATATTTCCACACACTTAACACTGCTATTTACTGACACTGCCACAAGCCTGTTTTTGTTAATGACATACCAGACTCAAACAAGCAACATTTAAAGCCTCTCGACCAAAACGATCAGCTGCCATTTCATCAAGAAAACCTGGAATAATCCTGAAAAAGGGAATTTTCACRTAACATTTTAACTTTCTAAGCACCTTTATGTTCAGCAGTTTTCCCCGTGGACAGCCCATTCATAAACAGGCCTGTTCTATCTCTGCTGAATCACCACTGTGACTATTGTTGTACCTCCTAGAGCCACTGCCCCAAACAGGAACATGACACAAAGAAATCCAGTTGTTCCAGCCCCAATTACACTTTTTAACCCTGAGTTTACCCAGAACAYTTCGATCAGAAGTCTTCAGGAGAAAAAAAAAGATCTCTAAGTCAAAGCTATGTTTGGCCTCTCCCACTGCAGATGAAATCAATATGCTGAGTAAGTGGCAATTGGAGTTACTTACTCCTAAATAAAAAGTTATTAAGCCTGTTATATTTAATGTCACAATCCAACAAATGACAGGGCAACATGGGAAACATGTTCAGGCATTTAACAGGTAAACCACAGTCAGGTTATTTAAAACTGCTGAAATACTAAAGTATAGAATAAAACCAAGTGTTTAAAAGCTTTATAAACACCAGTAGGATGTTTTTTTTAACAGCTGAAATATAGACTTTGGTGGCACAGACGACAACAAATGTGTTGTGACAAGTTGAGAGATATTCTACATATAAAAGAAACCCTATATGGGGTAGCAGGGTACCTGTCCTGGCTCTAAATAGGTAATCTTGCATCTTCTCAAAGCCCACCTGGCCAGTCATATTTCAGACATTCTCACAGCTCCCTTCCTTCCATATCTGATTTTAAGTCCCATGTTTCTACAACATCCACCCACCACAATTATTGGTAGATACCAGTCCAATTAACTTCTCTCAATGCAGACACTTGTAAGGAATACTGGCATGGCTTGTGGCAACACCATGGAAAATGGGAAGTAACAGTCCTTGCTACCGACTTAGTCAAGGTGAACTTAGTGACGTCTTGCTTTCCGGCCACAGAAAGGCTTACTCCAAAGGATTAATTTAAAATGATGTTGCAGTAGACTGTAGCCAACTATTTAAACACGTTTTATTTTTCAGGAGCAGCTCATGCATTTCTTCACTGAATAGGACCCGGAGAGAAGTGCRTTTATTCTTATTATAACGACTATTGTGGTAGTGCAGTATTTGAGTAACCTACCCCAAGGGTAAGTTACCCTTTCCAGTTCACACTGACTACAGCCTCCTTGTTATCACAGGAATCCACAAAATCCTCTCCTTTATTTGAACTCTTCTAGCTTCATTTTAAACTACATAGAAGGAGTTTCTCTTCTCTCCATAAAATAATACAGACAAAAGACCAAAGAATTAAAAAGAAAAATTTAAGTCTACTATATTAAGGGTCAATTTATACCCACTGCTCTCATTTTTTACTGGCTTAATTAAGTCAAGAAGCAAAAAAAAAAATAAAATTATACATCAACATTTCACCCTATCTTCTTTTGCTAGGCCCAACAAGCCAAATTCTTCTAATTTCCCTTTGTCAGAAACACTTGCCATTCATCACCCTTAGTAGTTCTTTTCTACACCTCTTCTGGGTTCATTTTAACTTATTTGAATCAGATTCCTATCCTATAGTACTGACAGATAATCTCTCTCTGCCATATTTCAGGATCGCCCTTCTCACAGCCACATTACCCTAAATGCTCCTTCRTGTATGACCAAACTGTTTCACAAGTGTTTCCCACCTCATCTTATTTCTGTTACAAACCACAGCTGATCAAATTGGTTTTTATCACTTCACAAGACTAAAACCTCCTACTGCTGCACTTGACTCTGTTTTTACAGGGTAATCTTGCTTTTCTATGTAAATGTCCTTTCCCTGCCACAGCAACCCCTCATGGATTTTGGTATCAAAACATCCTACTGGTGCTACTTTTATTAATGAAAATTAACCAAGTCACCCTCCCTTCTCTTCAGCACTACTGTGTTCTCTCCTTCCCCAATAGCTTCTTACCATCTCATTTGCCAAGTTGCCTCTTCACTAATTTCGTATTTCATTAATAAATGGAATCTACTAAATTCTTTTTATCTGGGCAATCAACTATCTCTTAAAAGGAAATACCAATACTAAAATATTTAGCCTCCCTTAAGCCTCAATGACATTTTACTCTCAATTACAATGCCCTTGGAATAAGTAAAGAAGTTTCTGAAAATCTGCATCCATTCAAGTTTCAGTATTTATTCCAAGCTATMACAGGATTCAGTAATTAGGTGTATGGAGTATGCTCTAATTCTACAAAGCACTGACAGTTAACAGCAGGCTGGGTGAGAAAGCAGCATTTCCTCACCCATCATATCCTGAGTTATGTAACCCACCAGCTGCAGTGCACGCTCAGAGCATCAGCTCACAACCAAAATGACTCTGCTGACCTGAAAGAACACTTTGAACTTCTGCTGTACCTCCCCCCACACGAACACATGAGATCTAACACATAACCCACAGTAAAGYTGTAAGTGCATATAGGAAATTAAATTAAAACATCCCAGAGATAGGAGACAGCATGTCCACTTGACACTATTTCCTTTTGTTCCTCACCAACGAGCACACTTGACTCTGTAGCCATTTCACAAAACAGGGATGTTTATTGTTTTCTCACTGAGGCTGCAATTTCAGCATGCAGCTATGAATGCTGCACTTGAAGTTTTCCAAGAATACAATTTGTCCTTGCACGSTTGGCATTATGATTTTGGGAAAAGCATGGCTATCTTTCCGAAAGGCCCACACTCAATRTGTGTCTGCTGAACTGTGGCTCTCCTCCCCCCCAGCACATGCTTTGCTCAGGAGTATTATGGAAATGAGGGCTTGTTTCCAAAATGGCATCCATCTGTTTTTGTTTTTTGTTTTTTTTTTTTTAGCTCAGACATTTAAAAAAAAAAAACCAAACAAAACCCCAGCATAACAGCGCTCRGCGCTGGGATGAAGATGGTTTGCCAGCTGATAAGGTTAGGAAATGCTGCATGTTTGCACAGCACCTCACAAGTGGGGCTTTAGTCTTACTGCAGAAAGATAGGTGATAAGTAAGTAAAACAAGWGAAGATGAGTCCCAAAGAACTCTTAACTGCCTGAGGTATGTTTACAAAAATGTACAAAATTGGTTATTTCTGTAAGTAATTTTAGAGGAAACCTCAACACAACCAGTCAGCCTGYGCACACACATACTCGTGTATTGACACACGGACCTGGGGGGCCTTTCACACGGGGAGATTTAAACAAGAGACAACGAGAAACACTTCATTATTCCCATTCGGAATTACAGAAGGGTTTGGAGCAGAAGGGGACCTTGAGGACCTCSTTCCACCCCCTGCTATGGGCAGGGACACKTTCCACTATCCCAGGTTGCTCCAGGCCCTGTCCAACCTGGCCTTGGACACTTCCAGGGATGGGGCAGCCACAGCTTCTCTGGGCAGCCTGTGCCAGGCTCTCATCACCCTCACAGGCAAGAATTTCTTCTTATATCTAACCTGCATCTATTCTCTTTCAATTTGAACCCATTCCCCCTTGTCCTGCCACTATAYGCTGTTGTAAATAGTCTTCCCCCGTCCTTTCTTTAAGTTCCCTTCAGGTACTGGAAGGCCGCAATTAGGTCACCCCGAAACCTTCTCTTTTCCAGGCTGAACAATTCCAATTCTCTCAGAATCTCTCGGAAGAATCCCATTTCCTCTCAGTGCGRGGAGTCACGCTCCCCCCTCAATCTCACTACGAACCAAACCCCAGCACAGCCAACGCCGCAGCCGCCCCCCGGACCCGGACCCGAGCCGGCCGCAGGCCCCGGGGCGGAACACGGCGCTGCGCCACGACAGAGCCCCGCAGCCACGGTGAGGGGCCGAGCGGGAGCGGGCGGCGGGGCCGGCCCGGCCTCACGGCGGTACCTGGAGCGGGTGCGCCTTGCTGAGGTGCATGTTGAGGGCCGGGCTGTTGGGCAGCACCTTCCCGCAGCCGGGCACGGTGCACAGGATGTTGGTCCGCACTTGGGACAGCTCTGTCACCGAGGGCCGCACCAGCTCCCCGGCGGGCGGCACGTCCCTCACGGGCGCGGGGGGCCGCCCCAAGCCCCCGCCACGCCGCCCGGCCGCCGCCGCCATGTTGCTGTCAGCTGCTCGGCCCCCGCTCCGCTTCCGGGGACGGCGGCCAATCGGCGGCGCCGTCGCTGAATATTCATGAGGCACGTGGCGCGGCCCCGCCCCCGCCCGCCGGCGCCCCGCCGCGGCGGCGGCGAGCGGTGCGGCCGAGCGCGGGCCCGTGCGCGCTCCCGCGGCACAAACCGCGCACGCTGCGCCCAAGGAGCACAGGCACACGCGTGGGAATGCGCGCGTGCCAGCCCCGCGCACGGGACGCGCCCCGGGGCACACCGTGCTCAGCCGCCTCCGCCGCACGGCGCGTGCGCTGCGCTCAGCGGGTTACACCGGGAGGCGGAGGGGCAGGCACTGATCTCCGCTCCGCTGCCCAGTGACAGGACACGAGGGAACGGCTGGAGCTCGGTCACGGGAGGGTTAGGGTGGATATCAGGAACAYGTCCTTCACYCAGAGGATGGTGAGGCACTGGAACGGGCTCCCCTGGGAAGTGGTCACWGCACCAACMCTGACAGAGSTCAAGGAGCATTTGGACAATGCTCTTAGGCACAGGGCGGGATTGTTGGGGTGTCCTGTGCAGGGCSAGGAGTTGGACTTGACAATGGTTGTGKGTCCCTTCCGGATCAGCATACTCCATGATTTACTGATGTTGGAACCATCAACACAACACACAGCGGTTTTCCCCCTGTGGTTTCCTAAGTTAAAGATGTACACCACCATTTACTGGGGCAAAGTTATACCATATGCATAGTTCCCAGGATGTATTCCTCCTGCACCCCCTGTAGCCTCAGCTGCATGAGGTTATCACAGAATAGTCTGGGTTTGAAGGGACCTTTAAAGCTCATCTAGTCCAACACCAGACTTCCARWTTACTGGAAGACACCAACAGGAGTGGGCAAGACAAGTTTGGTCTCCACATTCCCCCTTTGCCTTACCCTCTCCTCACCTCCACCATGGGGACACCTGCTCAGCAAGAAGGAACCCAAGAGTTGCAGATGTGCAACATCTGACATTAATAAATACACGCCTGCTTGCCTGGAAGTGCTGCGTGGTTCCTGGAATATCCCTGCTTACAGGAAGTTAGAGATGAAATGTATCTCTGAAAATCAGAGATACCAAAAAGGGGATGGAGACTGCCTTTTCCAGGCAAGCACAGGCAGTAGGCCAGGTAGTCACAGTGTTCTAGAGCATTTGGGAACTTTACCTTTATGGTAAGTCGTTGCCATCTCAGGCATTTAGGTTATTTAGGAGAGAGCATTATGATGAACAATTTGCACAGAGTGAAATGCACACTGGAATCTTAATGGATCTGAATCCTGGAAATACAACAAGTGAGACATGTTAAGAGCCAGTTCTAAATGTCTACCACACCAAACCTGGAATTCTTCCAGAATCCTAACATTATGTTAAGTATTTTGTCAAATCAACATTTAAATCATACAGGTGGAATTCCTAAAAACCATACTGCTACCAGATAGTCCTAAGCTAACTTCTTTTCGTGTGTGTTACAGAGATGCTGAAAAACAAACCAAACCAAACACCCATATAAGTAATGTTTCTAAGTGAGGCCAAACAACCCTTTATGAGAAGACTTAATTTACACATTTATTTACAGTTTGAAGACAAAAACATGCCCACACAACCTCTCAAAATAAGGCTGCTTCTGCACAGTGAGATATTGAAGGAGAATTGGAAATTCCACATACACCAAGTACACAAAAAACTGTCCAGATAACAGAATTCAAAACAAACACTTGTACATTTTAACCAAATCTTTGGATCAAATCCATCTCAAGAAACAATGCAGCAAGTATCTATACAATTACCAAAGTCTAAAGAACTCCAATGCAAAGCTATCTGCATTGGTGACTGTTGCCATCTTCATTCTGTAATCTTTGTCCCTAAACAAAAAACAGTRGCAACGTGCAAGGACTTCAGAAGGTTCAATATTAATTAAAATATTCTAAAACATGGGCCTTCCTCAAAAGAAAATATTGCCTCTTTCATTGTATTCTTCCAAGATAAAAGTTTCATAAGACATTAATAGCAATAGACAGATTTTGAAGTATTTGTTACTGGCTGTTGCCCTTGSTGAGAAGAACTTTGAAACTGAATTGGTATCTCCTAAAACTGGATGGAGGCTTCTCACTAACATTTATATTCCAAGAGCCCATTCTCCCCCATGCCCTGTAACAGTTTTTGAATAAAATCTTCATCTACTTGGATAAAAACATGCCTGACCTGCAGCCAGGCAGCCCCACCCATTTGAACAGGACTGTTCAGCTATTCCAAACAGGGCAGGTGTTCTCTCCAAAATATGAAAGGCCACCTAGAATATTGTAGCCATCTACAGCTACGATAGCAAACTGAATAGCTACTGCTATTACTGTGTCTTTATTAAGCTTTAGCGTCAGAAATACTACTAAAAATACAGTTAAGAGCAGTCATCACATTCAAATTTAAAATAACCACCATCTCTGTTTAAAMTTTGCAGTTAACTTTTTTTATTAGTTAAGGAAAGGGCTAACTTSTGTTAAAGGCAACTGTGGAAAAATAACTCAAAGGAGAACCATAATTTGGAAAAAACTTTAAGGTATTAACAAAGAATAAGTTATTTTCTTAAAATCTGTTTTAAAGTTCATGATGAGTTAGATTAATAGCAGTAATAAATGAGTTGCATATTTCTCTATAAATCAGTTTTAAATTAAGGGCTTACAAAACTTTCTGGATTGAAACCTTTTTTCTCTCTAATTTTAAAGTAATTCCTAGCTTTTTGTGGTATGCATGTAAGGAGTGGTGAAAGTGGTGCATCAGCCATACCTGGAGAGAGACAGACAAAGATAATTACAGCTGTACTCAACCATTATTAACGTTTCATAACTGTTATAAAACTGAAATACAAAACCAAAAAACTRAAACTAAAACCACAGCTTGAGTATCCATGTACAAACTAGTAAATGTAAGAACTGTTATATATATTTAGACATAAGTTTTTAAAGTGGTAACGATTTTATTCTATTGCATTTCTATCTTTTTCTAAACAAACTCTGAAGTTTCTCTGTTATGCAAGATACAAGCAGAATGTAAGATGGCAAAAACATTCAAAACTCTGGATTTTGCCTCCATTTTATAGAGTTGGAACACTTACCCGCTGGTGCCAAGGATTTCAGTGATTCTAAAAGATGTGGACTAGAAAACTTGACCAAACATCTGAATGGTTCTTTTTTATCCAAAACATCCATTTTAGGATCACTTTTAAACATCGTTTCAAGCTGTTAACACAAAATTTAACCAGTGAGAATAAGCAGTGAATATATTTTATTTATATGTTATTACACGTTACATTTAAACGTTTAAATGAGACTGTTTCCAATTTGTAATGTTAACATGATTCCAGCTGGAGGAATGTTGTAATAAAATCAGAGGGTGCCACCATGTGGTAAATAGTTTTTGGCTGTAAGAAGCAGGCAGCTTGTCCATATTATAAAACATTAAGTATCTCTTAAAATTTTCAATAGATCTGTTCATGCAATAAAACCTGTGTATCATCAAGAAGTCAATTATGGTGTTACACATAGCATGAGCTTCCACGTACTTCGAATAACCTTAATTTCTCATGCTCCAACACACTGCTSGTCTAAGTCTACCTTTATTGCAAAAACAATCAAAATCCTGAGTTCACAAGGGTGAAAGACTAAAACATGATCTAAAACTCTGACCAAATCTCAATGCAAATCTGTTTCTTAGAGAGACTTTTAACTCTCTTTTAACTCTAATTTAAAATGTCCTCCTTAGAGTTTAAAAACCCCCATAGTATTTCTTAAATTTGAAATTTAATGTAACTATCGCTACATGAAAATTATAAAAGCCCAAATCAAATTGGCTTTTCCTACCCTATACTGTGCAAATTCCAGTTTTGGTTGGGGACCATCACCAAACACTTCCCGGTTCAGTCTGTGGATTCTGTCTTTCTCACTTCTGTTTTCTTGAACTATCCTTAAATCTGCTGCAGGGGAAAAGAGTAGGGAAAGAAGAGAAAACAGAAAAACAACGTTGTCAGTTGCTGCAACACTGTTTTTCTGATCAATTATTCCAATGAAATTTGAAAATAATAATTGTAATGAATTCATCACATTCATTTTTTGATAAGGCAGTTGTCTCTACCATTAATATTTTCAGTTCTTACCAAGAGAAAAACACAAATTAATGTGAAATACTGGGCATTGAGTGGTTTTGGTTTCCATGTTGGTTCCATGTTTTGGTTCCCCATGCCACTCATGGGGAAMTACTGACCTCTCCCAGTGCCAGCCAGTGTTATGGCACCAGGGAACGGAGCATATGTACATTTCCTATTATGAATGTCATTYCACAAGCCAGCAGTAACGACATTTAAACTGCCACTACATTTCAAATATACATACCATTTTCTGGTTCTACATTCCCTCCTTGCAGAGGTTTTGAATAGTCAGTTTCGAAGTTCTAAATGGAGAGAGAAAGAGGAAAAAAAGGATTTTARTTCACTTCCACTTTTAGAACCTCTAGCTGAAAAGAACTTTAATAGATTTGTTTTTATTTCTCATTCTGAAAGAATGATCTTCCAAATTTTGACCATTACTGGAAGTCTGAAAGCCAATCTAACTTTGAGAAAAAAATGCCTGTTCTAGGATATTTGTGAACATTTCCCTATTTACAAGTTTTACATGGATGAGCAGACTARGTACCCATTCCAACAGCCTTCAACTCATGGCTCTAGGAAGCCTAATGAAAGGAGGCTAAAAAAGCTTAGGACTGAATTGTTCATATAATTTTTAGTCTGAGTTTAGCCATCAGGAATAACAATAATAAAGAGTAGGTGGGATACCAAATAATTACATCCCCATTGTGATGTTACCTTCACGAAAGGCTGTCGACCTCAGAAGTTCAATATTATTTTAACTTGATGGTCTCTTGGAAAAGGTGTATTTTTTCCCCTGCTAGGGGGTGAGAACTAGGCCTGAAACAAAAAGCAAGACTTATCTTAGGATTTACTTGTGAAGTGGCTCACCTGGCTATATCTCTTAAACACAATATCTTTAAGGGAGTTTAAAGAATGACTTCGAAGCTCCATTTCACGGATGTCATGGTAATTGGAAGCAACGATCAGGGCCTTTAAATAAAAATTGAAATTGTTTTAATATCAGTCTTAATCATCACTGTGTTTGTAATATGTCAAAAATATAGTATTTCTAGACATTGTGATGTTTTTGTTAAGCAACTGCCCTTTAACTAGCGGGATTCTCAGATCTGAAAAAATGTTGCAGAGACTGTTATTAAGCTCAGGTTAATATTTAAAAGCATTCACAGTATTTACAAGCTAAGTCCCACAGTCTTATCAGCTGAAAAATAAACAAACAGAATAATAAAATATTTAAATTACTACTACAGAAGTTTGCTTAATAGAGAAAAAGACTACCCAAGCTGGCCACAAGTTAACAGAAAATGCCTTTTACAACTAATGAATGGCACTCCCTGATGAGCTCATATGCTTAGTTCTTGAAGGCAACAGCGTTGATCTAACATTCTTCAACTTCCATAAGACAATATAATTGAATACTGCTTAACACTTGGTTAAGAAATTATCAAATTCAGGAGCTGTAAAATTCCCAATAAACGGAATTTATTCACAATGCATCAATCCAAAGATTTGGGGTTTGCCCCATTTTTATCATGAGCTAAGGAGAAAAAAATAAATATGTAGTTTAGCAAATTATGTTAAGTGAGGAATCTTTACCTATCCTCTTAAGAGCTAACACAACTATAGCTCTACGTGACTGTGGTGAAGGCAGGCTCTAAGCAGTTGTATTCTGTACCTGACACAGCAGAGGCAAGTTGCTCTTCAGCATCGAGGCAGAAATGAAGACATAGGGAGTCTGTGAATGGTACACAACATAGCTGGGTTTGTACTGGTTTGGTTTTTTATATGGTGTTCCCCAGGCAACTCTAATCCAGATTGCATTATCCTCATATTCCCTAAAGGTGATGGTGACCTGACAGAAAAAGAAAAGCTTTGATTTACCAACACGTTTAGRTGTCCATGAAGATTTTGTTCTCTCTTAACCCTGTGTTCTCAAGACCCAAACATAATTTAGTACACCACTGCTTAAATGAGAAAAAAAAACTAGTGTGGAAAGGATTTTATTTGAATAAAATTTCCACAGAAAAACAATAACCTCACAAACTGGGATAAAAAAAAAAATTACCTTTCAAATTCTAATATTACTTTTCTTCCTGTCAATATACATTTTCTTCTGAAGGATGAAAATAAAAAATAACTTATTACAAAAACAGTGATTTCTCTTTTGGGAAAACAACAACACACGAAGATGTTGGTTTAGAAGGAGAGCTAGTGACATTAATTCCAGTATGTCCATTTTTTGAGACACTAAACTTTTGATCAACTTGTGATTTTAGACCTGAATATAATATTTATCACTGCCCAAGAATACACAATCAGAAGTCTCAAGACTTCCTTTCCTATTCTTGTTGATTTCTTGTTTACTTCATTTTACCTTGAGTAGGGTGACTTAAAAAAAAATACAACCCAAAAATGTTGCAGAACTTTATTATACAAGAGTGATGTGAACTGCAGCTGATTGGCTGGGAGTCTGATTCGTATTTGTTGTCAGTGGGAATCCACTGGGTGTCAAGGAGTGACACAAATAATTAGCCAGAGGCATTTTCTATTACCTTGCCCAAATGAAGCTGGCGAGCCAAAGCAAGAAMAGGCTCCTGCAAATTGGGAAAGATTTGATAAAAAAACTGAAGATGCTCCCTTTCTTGAAGCCAGTCACATTTTAAGAGAAATTTACATTTTACTTCCCTCTAGCATAATTGTGAAGTTGCTAAAACAGATATGCAATACATTTTTCCTATTTCACATGCAGTTCCTATCATTCCCAAATGAATAATTCCATTTAATTTTTGACACAAACTGTAAGGAAAAGTTATGAAAACAACATATTGACACCAGAGGTGTGAAACAATTTTAGAATGGATTTATTCTTACATTTTTCAAGGCTGACCGAAGTYTTCTTTTGAATTTTTTTTTGAAATCCGTTATGTCAAAATATTCCAATTCTTCTCCTGTTACGTGAGAAAAAAAAAAACCAAACCAGAAATAAGATTTGTGTGTACAAGAAGTAGTTCAGAGATGTTTTTAGTTTTGCTGAAACAAAATTAAGCAGAAAAAGCTGAAGTTGCACAAACTTATAGAAAAAGCTGTATTTTAATTCTGACCCTTGTTATTGCTATACAGAGAAAAGAGTAATATTTTATAATTAATAGTTACTAATTTGTAATAATTGCTTGAGAAATTAATGGAAAGTATTTTAAAAACATTAAAGAAAATCTCCATTTAAAAATCCATACTCGGCTGCAGTAAAATGTTAAAAATATCTCTACAGAAAAAATCCAGATGAGACTACATTTGTGTTTAAAATGTAGGCTATGAAGCAGYACAGCACTAAATTGCTGAGAACTGTAGGATTACAGCAAGAAAAGACATTTTACCTGATTTTTTCATCTGGTAAACACTCCACATTCTTTTGTTTTGGTAGATGTAGTTGTCTAAGAAAAACAGGAATTGGTCAAAACACAGTGGGTTATCAAACAGTAGTAAAAGGAACAAAGAATTTTACAATACTTTTATGGACTAGTTACTTCTGATAATGCAATATAATTTATTCAGCATTCTTAAACTACTACTCATAGCAAACATAAAAGCAAAATAGTTCTTTTATTAAAAGAGATGTAAAGTTCTTTTGTAATTTAGTGAGCATCTAATAAAGGGCATCCCTGGGGTTCAGTGTTTAAGGAAAACTTTTACCTGAAGTGACCAAAACTCAAACAYAAGATGTGTAGACTGTTCGAAGGAACTTTGAGATTTAAACTATTATACAATCAAGTTGTGAATTAATATTGGAGTTAAGTTATACGCTTTTGTTGATTTTGACATTTTTGTAAAAAAGGACACATCCAGTAAGATTCATCTAAAATGTGATGTGCTTACCCCAAGTGCATCTGCACTGCACTAAGGTCATCACCATGTAACTCAGGGCATTATCAACTTACTCAGAAAAAATAAATATAGTTTTAATTCACTTTTTACTTACAAATTACGTCCAGAACAGCTGCTTGCTTTATGTCTGCAGAATTTTCCTAGAAAGAACAACAGTGCATGGTGAACTACAGGTCCAGAATGCTCGATCACACTGTTTAGCAAGTGACAAATCTCAGTGCTGGTAGTTTAAAGGAYATTGCATTGAAGCCCACAGCACAAACACTCTCCTCAAAGGCATCACACCTGATCCCAGGTTCTGAGAAATCAATAATGAAAACTATTTCAGCAAGGCTTAAGTGTTCCTCTGCAGAGGCAGAAGGAAGAACATTGTCTTTATAGTATAACGTACAAGCCATTAGAAGGAAAATTAATGGGTATTCGTGACATAATGCAACACTGATTAGTATTTCATAGACTGTCAGGAGTCTTAACATAGTTGCTTACTCCTTATTTAACCTTTACAGCAAGAAAACATTTTTAAGAAACTGCATGACACAACTTGTCACAGATTCAAGAAAAAAAAGCTATTTTAAAATATGACATTTTCTATCTTATGAGAGTAACTTAATAGCTTTTTTGCTGTTGTTTCATCTATGCTCCAGGCGATTAATCTTTGAGTATGACGTTTAAAGGGAATGACACAAAAACCTATAGAATTCAAGATCTATCAGTACTAACAGTATCTGGGCTATGATATTGTACATAAAAACTCCTAGTACATATAAAGATTCYTGGTACATGAAAATCAGAGTTAGATCAGGTAATATTTTTGCTTACATTGTGCTGAATGGAAGTAATTCTGGYCAAGGAAATTTWAAAAAAAAAAATCTTAGAAGTCTAAAAGATACAAACTAGTGCTATCATTACCCATTCTAAATAGCTTTAAATCAGGACCATGTAATGAGCAGACATCTCAATCAATACCTTTATTTAACAATTTAGAAATGTACCCATTTTTTAAACGTTTAACATACCGAGCTTTCATTTACCTTATATAACTTAGAGGTCAAAACATGTATTTGCATACTTAGTATGGGTCCATTCTACACTCCTATAGAGCAGATAAAATTGATGGTGTTACCAGCTCAGCTTTACATTTTCCAGCCTACAAATTGCCATTTGAGGCTGAGTTGTGGCCAAAGATTAATCTTTTTTTTGACAATGCTTCTACATGCATCCTTTATGTCACCGACAGTTCCCGAAGGAGAGGATTTACCTCACAGAGTTGAACAACTTCTTGAGAAATGTTGTCCTTTATCTGATGGAAGTTTAGAGTCTGCAGCTGTGCCTCAGAGAGAAAGCCCCATTTCTGCAGCATCGTCTTGATTTCATCCCTTGGCATTTTCAGCACAGTTCTTCGGATATACTCAGCCACAGTTTCATCCATGATGGAACCACCTGGAAAGCTGAAAGGTTAAAGAAGACAAGACCAAGTCACAGGCAGGTTCACAGGACTCGCTCCCTTCGAAGGCGTGCAAAGCTGCACCTYGGCACAACTGGCAACACATTGATATCAGTCCTAGTGCGGCACTACCACAGATTTAGACAGACACCAAGGGCAAGTTAAAACACTTGTGCAATAACTTACATAGAATCACTCAATCACACAATCCTGAGTTGGAAGGGATCCACGAGAATCATTGGGTCCAACTCCCAGCCCTGTGCAGGACACCCCAAGAATTCCACCAGGTGTCGAGAGTGTTGTCCAAACACTTCTTGAGCTCTGTCAGGCGTGGTGCTGTGACCACTGCCCTGGGGAGCCTGTTCCTGTGCCCAGCCCCCCTCTGGATGGAAAACCTTTTCCTGATATCCAGCCTAAACCTTCTCTGATACAGCTTCATGCCATTCCCTTGTGTCCTGTCACTTGCCACCAAAGAGATCAGTGCCTGCCYCTCTACTTCCCCTCACGAGAAAGTCGTACACTGCGATGAGTTCCCCCCTCAGCCTCCTCCAAGCTCAACAGACCAGTGACTTCACGCTCTCAGAAGCTTCCGTTACTGACCCAGGCCTGATGCGAGCAGAGGGATGGAGCGCTGGGTCCCACCCAGGGTTGTTATTCTCTGTCCGGTCCGGTGACAGCAGGGGCCCTCCGACAGCAAGCACCGGTGCGCAGAAACCCCCCAGAGCCCTGCGACCGCCCCCGCCCGCCCCGGCCACCTCAGAGCGCTCCCGCCGCCCGCCTTTCGAACCGACCAATCAGACCCCGCGCCGCGCCGCGTCCGCCCAATCACAGAGCTCCTCGCCTGCCGCCCTGCCCTGCCCCGGCGCCGGCGCCGTGCGCGCTCTTAGCGCTGAGGCGGCTTCCGGCCGGGGCCGCCCGAGTCCCGRGGCTGCGCGAGTCACTGCGCCCGCCCCGCACCGGGGTGAGTGGAGGGGCGGCCTCAGGCAGAGCCAGGGGGAAAGGGAAACCCTYGGGGAAAAGAGGGTGTGTAGGGAAAAGCTCCCCTGGTCCTCTTGCCGCCGCCTGTCCCTCTCCACCGCCTGGCTTTGGAGGGGGCCGTGCCGAGCCGAGCTCGGGTCCGGATTTTGGGACCCTTCGCTCACCGCGCATCGTCCTCCTGGGCGCCCGGAGGGCTTTGGAAGGGCAGCTCTGAGTGGAATCACGGGTGTCTCCTTTGTGGCTGCCGTAAGATGCTTTTCCTGTGTCTGTGTGTGTCCCGTCGCTTTTTTAAGGCCTCCCAGGAGCAGTGAGAAGCTGCGGCCAGCGCGGGCTGGTTCACTGGGACCCCCCCGCCCTAACCTGGTAACAGAGCAGCTGCCCCAGCCGCTCGCACCCCACGGCAGAAMCGTGTTACTAAATAATGTTTACTTCCTGCCGAGTGCCACCTGCCTTTCGTCACGGGATCTGGCTGCTCGAGCGGTCAGCGCTTGTCTTTTCCAACATGGAACTGTGATCCTCTTGCTCCCTTTCTCTCTGAAGGGGAAAAGCTGTTTTACAGTAAGCAAGAAGATTTCTGCCGGGTTTATAGTGTTTTTCTTCGGGAAATGAATGAAATAGAGATGAGATGGAATGAAGCCTGGTCTGGTGGATGCAGCTGAAGTACAAGAGCAGCTGGCAAAACAGGAATTTGGTGACAGCACCTTGTCTTTATAGAATCATAGACGGGGCTGGGTTGGAAGGGACCTTAAAGATCATCTTGTTCTAAGCCCCTGGATCTTGCCATTCTTCACTGTACATCCTTATCTTCATAGGCATAGCAGGGATAGGAAGAAACAGCTTCAGTAATCTGTGATACAGTGTTGTACTGTGCAGTGGTACTGGCTGTATGTTATAATAAAAATATCCCACTAATTGTCTCAAAACTCTGCTGATGTTTGTTGTATGAATACGATATTAAATAATTGCCAGGAAGYGAAAATGCCTTCTTGTGCTTGATCACCCATTTCAGCCTTAAATAAAACTGTAGAAATTAGTTAATACTCAAGTTGGTGTTCAACCGGCATTATTTATTAGGACTAACACCTTCTTAACTTGCTTTACTAACTATGATGTAGTTTTATAAGGTAGTTACTACTGAAAGTAGCAGGTGAGCTCATTCTGTTGCTGTGAGGCGTGTTGGCAGAATTGTTGGCAGAAAGTGGTCCTGTAAAAAGATAAAATCAGTATGACTCTTACTTATCAACGTTTTTAAAGAAAACTATTGTTCTTTAGGTTCAGGGAAAGTAAGAGCAATCTACATAATTAAAAAGGTCTAGAAGTAGTCAWAATTGACCCTTTTCCCTTTGTCGTCCAAGTTCTTTGTGTATRAAAGGTAACAACAGGAATGTAGAAGTTCTGCTGAAGTAACATGAATCATACCTTCAGGTAATACCAACCTGTTAAGTGTGGAGCTGAATCCTTTCTATGCTAAAAATTTGTACAGTCTTAGAGAAAACAGAAAGGATTTGAGTAAATAAAAGAGTCGTTTGGATTGTATTTTTTTCCGAACACCAAACAGAACAATACTGTGTAACTGAGAGGGTGAAACGTCAAATGTTTTGTCTTACTCAAGTTACACACCGACATTAAGGGCAAAAGTAAATGTTAAACGTGGAGAGTGGWGTGGTTTTAGAGGAGTTGCAGGTTTGTTCCCCTCCCTGCTGAGAGTCCCTGTTCTGGTTTGCACGGTCCTGCTGCCGCCTTGTGGGTGTTATTTGAGTGTTTGCAGGGAATGTTTGTGTTCCGTGGCGCCGTGGAAAGCAGAGCTSTGTGTTTAAGGAGCTTCACGATTAACAAAGTAGGGGCTCAGATGTAATTTTTCATCATCACGGTTGGTAAACAAAGATTTGCACTTTGCTTTATGAGGCCATTTTTCTGAACAATATGTGAATTGATGTGGTTAGGTTTTTTTTTTACCATTGACTTTGGAAAGTTGAAAAAAATATGATTGTGTTCTTTTTCAATAGAAGAAATAGCAACACTTGGTTTAAAAAGTAGTCTTCTAACATGTTTTAATTAAATATGGGAAAAGCATCTTCTGGAAACAATTACCTAGCTTTAAACCTTTCTTTCTTTCTTGTCCTTCAAGCGTGGAAATATTAAGCATTAGGCTAATCAGCAAAGCTAAAGCAACCTAATTTAGTTTTCTTTCTGCATCAGGGAACTGGTTAGTTCATATTTATGGGAGATTCTGAGAAAAGAAAGGAACTTCCCTGGATTCCTGACATGCTGACACCATACTTGATTTTGAGAAGAAGTGGAAAYGTACCAAACCCTTTTGTTTCTCCACACAGCTGGGTCCTTTTGCTGCTTTTTGCCATAAGGAGGTCAGGAGGAGAAGTTGGCACATGGAGAGAAATGAGCACTTTGTCCTAAATGTTGGTGTCTAAAGGAATGAGAATGAAATGCCTACAGTGTTCTTGTCTGCTCTTCTGGGTCAGCCTTTGGTTTCTGCCTACTTGCTGCAGTTTTATTTGAATTCTGTAGTACAYGTAGGTTCCTTTTGAAATTAATATTAATTTTTTAATGTATTGAATGTGTATAGATMAACTTTTAGATTTGAGATGAGTATCATTTCTTGATAATTTATGTGTTGATTGCTCATAGGAAATTTGATAAGTTTAGTGTCCAAGATGGCTTACACAAGGAATTATCTCATTATTTTTCTAAACAGAAATACTAGTATTGGAAGTTCACTATCATTATCAGAGAGTTTCCAGCTTTAGGCTTTTGATTTTTTTAGAAAAAGTCTGGTTTATGTTGGAAACCATAAAGCTAGAATATCCTCTATTTTCCCTACTGTAAGAGAAACCAGACAGAATATGATACTGGAAGGAGACAATTTCTTAATTATTTTTTCCCCTGAAGAATAGCATAGATTTAGAAACTGGTTTAGGAAGTTGAAAGATTAATTATCTTTATCCATGTCTTCTACCTTCAGAGGCTAATAGTTTATAGAAATTTGCATTTTTAAGGTATTTTAAACAAATCATTGAGGTGCCTATGTAATTTTTAACAGGGAAGAAAAAACTGCACTGAATTTGGAATCTCATATCAAACACATTAAAGGGCAGAACATTTCTGTGCAAACCAGTGAAATATGTTAGTGCCATTATGTAAAGAGATCATCTCAGTACTTCTCTCCAAATATTCACTTCAGATATTAACATTTGCTTAGCATTTTGCAGTTCTAAAGCAATTCCAGTGTTTTCTAAATATTGTTCCTTTATTTCACTGGTCGTATTTCTTGTACAGAAATTGCTTGTTAACCTTGGCATTCTTTATCCAGCATTTCTGTTAGTAGTTTCCTCAGAGCAATTTATATTGCTTATTCACATTCTTTTCCTGTGTGTTTTTTTTTTCCCCCCAGGTATAAAGTATTCTTTTATACCTCAATTCCTTATAAGGTAACACCTGTATAAAATTCTGTCCATTTGGGCTTAAGTTCTGGGAAGATGGCAACTTGCAATTCTCATTTTTTTTTAGAATGTTATTAAAGAGACTAAGGAAGCCAATGTCCTTYCCTCATACATATTGCTGTTTCTCTTGGAACTCTTGTCTGTCAGAGTCATTCTTCTCCAGTAACAAGATTTTAGCCTTCTCTGATCATTTATAGATCACTGTCTAATCTGACATTTCCAAACATCAGTTTAATATTGGGCACTGATAACACTGCTCCGTCATAACTTCAGGAGGGCTTCAAGGCTGCAGGGAAGCACAGGAAGATGTTTTGTTACTTGGTCCATTGTAGCCTATAAGAACTGAGGGCTAGAACTTGAAAGATTCTAATATTGAATGTTACTTGAAAATTTCAGGAGTACTGTTCTATGAACTGGTGTGACAGTTAAGACCCTTGATTTGTAGCATCTATCCTACAAGAGGTGCCATTGGAAAATCCGTTGGAGTTGTTAGAGGGCTTTTAATTGATGAGGCACACCATCACCTCTGTGGCATTGGTGGCTTTCATCCACGATCTGAGAATAATTTTGTAAAGCATGGCAGTGATYTCTAATCTTAGTTTAGAAATAGCGAATCTTTCCTTGAAATGCTCTATTTGACTTTCTGGCCTGTGCTGATGTGCATGTTCCCATTAGGACACTGGTCTTGCTTTCTCCTGAGGCTGCCAGCTTGGATGACAGTTTTAGGAAGCACAGAGGCTGAGTGATGAAGAGGTTTAATAATCATCTGGGTTCACACATGTTAAAGTAACGTGCAACCAGTGAGCAGGTCACCCTCTCAGGGGAATGCTAAGTCTAGAGCTATCAGAAAAACTCTACTGATAAATTTAAAACATATTGACTTTGTGTGGCATGCAATCAAACGCTGGTGGCAATAACACAGCAGGGTTCTTAATCACTTTGCTGTTACAGTCGTGCTCCTGCTGTCATATTTCTAAAGGTTCATTTGTTAATTTGTTGAATGCTTAAGCAACTTGTACGGTTTCCAACAATTTCTGTGCTAAGAGTAAGTGTAGTGTAATATTAGACTTCCAGTAAGTATGGGGGAAGGCTTTTGCAAGAAGTCACTACATGTGTTTGCAACACTATGTGGAACGTATTCTCATGGTTCTCAAGAGACTTTTAAATGTTTGGATTTTTAAAATTTAGTTTGCTTATGGGAATCTGATTCTTGTTAAGGCTGAACACATGATGGGGAGTACTGGGTATATGAGTGTATGTGACTCTTTAAACCGAATATATTCCTTGAGCATTCTAGGAACAGCTGTCAGCATTGCAGCTGAATGTTGGGATTTTGCAATTGTAAAATCTGACCATTGGCTATTCATACTTGTCTAGTCTGTTTAGTAGGAGTGTTAAGACAATGAGGGTTGCTTAGTACAGGTGGTAGTGGTGTTTGCCTGACATATTGCAATGAGAGGTGATCTTTTGGGAGAAGGGGGAATGACAAAATACTAAGTAAACGAACAAACAGGCATGTCTCTAATTCAGTGGCAGTATGGGCCATGAAAGAATTTTGCCAAGAGAAGCCAATTTGTCCTGGTATGAACTGGACTTTTCTCCTTCTCTCCGTGGTGAAGTGATCTTCCTGAAAAAGCTATCTTCTTTCAGCCACTGTCATATGATACTTTTAATGAATTTCAACTAAAGAACTTGAAAATTACTTCTGGGGATTTTTTTTTTTGTTGTTCTGAATGGGAGGTAATATGAAATTTTATTTCTAGAATGAAGTTTGTTTCCTCCCCACAGAACCCTGCAGGAAGAGAAGACTTGAGGGAAACCTAAGTACTTCCTTCCACTGTCTGAAGGAATGGGGGGTTTGGGTACAAGACCAATCCAGTTGCTTTTCAGAGGAGCACAGTGAAAGAGCAAGAGGCAACAACATGGATTTGCATGAAGGGACATTCCAATTCTGAGTGATTTAAAAACAAATCATTACTGTTTTGATGAAGTGATTGAGTACTGGTTTTTAAAGCATCACCAGTGTTTGGATTAGGATTTTTAAAAAGCATGTAGATAACTAAAAAAGATGCCAGATCGCAGAGTGCTGCAGTGAAATAGCATTGTGCTTCCTCTTCTAATCTTTGTAGATGGTAGAAAGAAAAGCACATACACTTAGCTTTTTAAAGCAAGAAAGCAGAAAATTGAAGTAGGAAAGTGAAAAGATCATCTGCAGTTCAAGAAAGATTAATGCTGCTAGAGAGTCTCTGAAAATTAAAATCCCAACTGCGTGGTTATGTCCACGATAGCCAAGATTATAAACTTTCAGTTGACTGTTAACATTTGGGTTGTGTAGATCAGACATGTGCTGGGTTTAATGACTTTAACCTCATAATATAAATTATGCACATTACGCTGCATTTTGATCTAAAATATTTTTTGTTAAAATAACACGGTGATAATATCTTTTGTGTTAAATCAAACTCTCTAGTCACACTTCCATATTTTAATGTTGGCAGGTGGAAATTTTCTCAGATTCTTGTCCTTGTGCTACTAAAATCATCCCTAACTAAAGATGCATCCAGACCTGTCTCCTCATCTGCACACTGAAGAGTGTAACCTAATTATCAGTCTGCTCAAGAAGTGTCACAAGGAGGTAAGGAGTGTTGAGCAGAGAAAAGAGTGGGTGGGTTGGGGAAATGAGTGTCAGGTAAATTAGTGAGAATATTATATGATCATAGAGAGAAAACCCTCCTCTAGGCAGAGCAGCCATGAAATATAGCTGGTGTGTTTCCACTGAAGAGGTATCTGATGACTGTAAAATCTTGCCGGTGATTTATTTAGGAAATACAATGTACCTTAAAATGTTCTGTGCCACAGCTTGACACTCAGGGACCTATTTTAAGGACTGAAACAACTTCTGCACCTCTTAGTACTGTGTGCCCCTCAAAAAACAAGAATAAAATTGGCCTCAAATGCCCTTTTTCTGTATGCTCGTGGCATTTCCATATTCCAGCTGTCCATGGGGCAGATGCTTCAGTCTGGTCATAAGCAGATGCGTTGATGGGGATCCCAACAGCCACATGCCTGACATTCAGTGCTTGGAGACACAATTGGGAATTACTGCTTGACTTCCATCTTCTTAATAGGCACCTACCCGAGGATGTGAAATGCTAAATTGTCTTCAGGCTTCTTCAGGCTCTTCAATGCTTAAGGATAATGGAGTCGTCATCTCATTKGAAGGCCTTTTTTAAAATTTGCTCTGTCTCCATCTTCTGCATCTCTCCATGGAGAGGCCCCTGCAATGAAAGCTTTCTGCAGCATCCTTGCAATGTTGTTAATTATTTTCCCAGTATACTCTAAATAGATGCTCTGTAGAGATATCTTGCTGTATTAGTGCATAAAAAAGTTAAATTTCATCGTTTCCACTGAGACAAAAATATATTTAAATGTTGACTATGAATGTGAAAACTGATTTACACCACTACATGCAGTCTACAAGATTTTCAGCTCCATGTTCAGTTGTGATGTCGATACTTTTTTCTAGTGCAGTTATCCATTAATTCTAAGACAATACATATGTTAGCTTTACTGTTTTGAGCAGAATTATAATTTTTTCTTTTCAAAAGTCATTACAGAATGAGAAACAAGGCTGATAATTCACAAAACTTGAGAGAAGACATTTAATGTGAAACAGGGATAACAAAATTTTTACAAGATTTTAAATTAGCTAAAGTAACATACTAAAAAAACTTTTTCAGTCCCAGACTTATTATGATTTCTAAATACCAGCAATGAAGGGAGCAGATTTTTAATACTAAAATTCACTTGCAGGGAGTWTATTGTACTGGTTTTCTTCAGCAACATGTAATTTGTTTTTGTTGGCACTTGGAGTGCAGTATCTTGAAACATAAGCACACTGGAGTCTGTTGATACCATCTCATAGGTGGTACTTCCCAATCCACTGCTCCTGTACAGAACATCTCCAAGCTTTTAAACTAAAAGTTGTATTAAATGTAGGAGTTAGGCTTTTTTTCTGAGTTCAAAAATTTTAATTTGCCTAAAGATGGTTTAGGTAAGTCGAAAGATTGTAGAGATTTTTTTTCCATTTTTTTAGTTGATTTTTCTTGCAGCAACTTTAATGTTGTAATGTAGGTAAGTGTTCAGTAGCTGGAATTAAGCGAGAAGACTTCTTGTACCTTAACTACTATAGTATCAAAAGGATTGCTAAATAAAACCATCAGTTAAGAGGAGAATAGGCAGTATATAGGCAATATAAAATTCAAGTGTTGTCATTATTTTTTTGCAATTGTGAAAACAAATCCAATCAGAAAGGAACATACATTCAGATTTGTCCTGCTTTTTGGTACTTAGATAGCTGGGCTTTCTATGCTTTGATTAGGGATGCAGCAGTATTGATTTGCTACTTGAAAGTAATGGTTGGCTGGCTTTTTGTTTGTGGTTTGTTGGGTTTTTTTTTGTTTTAAATGAATGTCAAGATAGAAGTATCATGGGCTTGTTGTAGCTTATTAGACTGCCTTGAGAACTGGAACTAAAAGGTGTACTTGAGTTCCTTGGCAGCGAGTGATTCAAAAGAATCTATTGTCAATTTGAGTTATGAAGGGACTAAGAGCAGCAAGAATAGTCATGCACAGAATTATATTCTCTTGGTTTTGTTTGAAGTTGATCTTTATATGAAGAGGAATTACTTTTGTCAGTCTTGTGCTCAGCTGGGAGAGGATATTTGTGCTGGCAGTCTCAGAACAGAAAGGGTGAGGATGACTTCTCTCACACTCAGTTGAAAGGGACCAATACTTTTTCATTTGAAATTCAAGGAGAATGTACTGAAATATTCTTTTTAAATTGAAGTCACTGAAATATGAAGTCAGTGATCTTAATGAGTTATTGGTGACTACTTGCTGTTTTCTTATAACACGAAAATGTCCTAAGAACCTTCATCTACAGTTTGAATTACCATTCCTGAGGGATGAAAAGCATTATTTTTTAATTGGGTATCCTGTGTGTTTTCACAACAGTCAATTTGATTTACTTTATTCCTAATCTAGAACCTGCCCTGTATATCAAGTTTTGTATGTAGTGAGGAGAGGTTAATGGGATTCCTATTTGATGTCACTTTTTTTTTTAATAACTCCACTCTGGTGCCAAGTATGTGCTATAAAGAGACTAATTTTTATAGGTGGCAGCTGAAAGAAATGCATATTGTCTTGCAGTTGTATCACTGTAATAGGTGTAATAGCTATTTTTGAGAAACTGATTATTTTTTYCCCTCATAATCTCAGGCAAGAAGTTGACATCTTAGGAATCTGGCTGAATAAACATAGATTAAACCCACTGTATGCACTAGTCAGAGTGGAGTTAGCCTGAAATGTTCACCTTGAAATTTAACATGCAGGTATGGGGATAGAATATAAAATTAAATCTGTATTAGCTGAAATGAAAATGTTGTAAAAGCAAGATCAGTGTGCAGTAAAGTGACTATTTATTCAATGCAACTGCTTCAGAGTCATCTGATGCCCTTTATAAATCACAGAGGTATAAACAAGCTAATTATAGCACTGCTATAGTTAAGTGTTTGTCATAAACTTTATTAACCCACTCCTACTTCCAGTCGTGTTCTATTGGCTGAGATCTTGTTCATTGTTTGAATCCTTAATAGTGTTCCTGTGTCACTTGTATAAATCCACGCAGCTGCTCAGCTATGGAAATGCACATAGGTTTCCCTCTGAAATATGGAAGTGACTTCATTCTCGTCTATTTTGTTCTTCATGGCCTTTTTTACTTAAATTTAGTTGTCTACAAAATTGGCCAAGTTGTTTCCATTGGTTGTGTAGCTGCAAATATCTACTAAAACCCCCCACTCCTTCAGGTCTTCTATATCGCTTGGATGCTCTGCTCCCAGATTCTGCCATGAGATTCTGTGGCATGGCAGTAAGCATCCCCCTGAAACAGCAGTCTTTCTAAAACCATGCATTCTGAGAGTGATTTGATGCCTGAGAACAGGGAATTGCTTCAGGAAGTCCTGGCTAAGAGGACAGATATTTATGGTGAATATCACCACGTTAGCTGGGGAGAGCCCTCATGAGGACAAGGCCTGCAGTTTCACACAAACTGAGGAACACTTAAATACGTGTAAGGCCCAAGTTGAGCTGTGTCATAACGATGGTAAATGCATCTTATTTATTAACCTCAAGATCCAGAGAAATTTAATCCTCATTTTTTATACTGGTTCTAACATTCCAGTCAATGAAGCCTAGTGCCTGCATCTTCTGAACCAACACCACATTCTTCATGTAGTTGGGATGATAGAACAGTGAATCCTTTTTCATGAAGAAATAATGGAAACTACAGCAGGGAGGACTTTGCCTCTGTATCACAACCTGGAGTTCAGAATACTTATTTTTTGTACGTTGTTCAAGCCAGTGTGAGTGAGAGTTGTAAGACTGGCTTTTGGATCAATAAAATGTATGTTTTGCATTTAGACAAGGGCTTCAGCTCAGGTGTCCTCCTTCAGTCTGGTTGTACAACATGGTGCGTACCTTCAACTTCCAGCAAGGCAGGGGTGGCTCCAGTGAGGTTCAGGAGTAGCTCTAACTTGTGGTTACTTGGGAAAAAGGTTACCAAACACCACTTTTCAAAAAAAAAAGGGAAAAGACCAGGATATGTTAAAAAATGCAAATGAATTCAAAGAAATTTAGAGCTTCAGGGGAAGAAACCTTTGAATTATAATTTTTTTTTTTTCTCCTTAACTCATCAGCACAATGTTTTGAAATTCTTTGGCCATTGCAATGATATTGACCGTGAGATGCGGAAGTGCTTAAAAAAAGAGGTAAGCAACAAATTTCCTGTGAGTTAAATGCTTAATAAAAAATGGGATAGAACTAGAGTTACTAAGTAGTACATATCAATAAATGTAAGCATATTCTGGTGTGGGCACTTGAGACCAAATTTAAACTTTTTTTGATAAATTTGTCAAGTAAAATCTGCCATTAACAAATGGCGTGGTGTATTTTTTGATATACAAAAATAGGCGAACACATTTTAGTGAAACAAATATTGCAGATAGGAACTGACACTTCACAGATTGCTTCTGACTTTTTTCTAGATTTTTTTTTTAGTAGTGGTATTTGCACAGAATGGAATATAAAGCAGTAGTGGTCACTTCTGCGTAACAGTTAAAGCCGAAGTCAGTTACACTAACTGAAACTACTTAATGAGTTGCTGAGTTGGGCCCTAAATGAAAGCATTGCTGTACTACATCTGCAGATCTGAAGGAACGAAGATTATGGGAGTTTTAAGTGGATTAACTGTTCTAATAGGCACATTTTCAGAAGTGTCAACTGTTCTTTATGGTGTTTGTGCCTACCTGATGCATAAATTAACTTTTCACACACCTTTTAACTAGGAATTGTACTTTCTAATTTTGACATAAATTTCACAATCATAGAAAGTTTCTTTCCATATAATCTTATTAATCTTATTTTTTCTTCCGTTGAAGCCTTTACATTAAAGGAGTTCTTGATGATTATGTTTGTCTGCCTTAAAACGTGGCTATATTGATATGCCATAACTAGGAAGTCCCTGAAAGGTTGTTCACAAATATTGAATAGGTACAGATGTAGCTTTTAAAGATCCATTGTTCTCATTCTACATAAAACCAGGGATGGGTKATTGAAAAATTAAATATTGGCATGGGAAAAAGTTAAGCATTCTGTAAATGTTAAGTAATGTTTTGGGTCATTATTTCAGTTATAGACCAATCAGTATAATGGATGAAAAACTGCAAATCCTTTCCAAAAATCRATTTCTTTAGTAGTTTATTACATTATATAGAGAATTGAATATTTGTGGCTTACTTGGGTTTTATTCTTGATACCAATTATTAAAAAATTGAACAAATATWTGCTGTAGCCTAAGGACAAGAATTATTTGCTTCTTATGAAATRCATAACAAATCATGCATTGATTTTTAATTTTTCATTTATTTTAGCCATGAAAATGTTTCCTTTTTGGTGAAGGAATGAAAGAAAGGCTCTTCAAGCTTCTGCTAGTGCAGGGGCGTACTTGAAAGCATGGTGATCTTATACACATGTGTAACTGTAAAGGCTTTCTTGATTYCATTTTACACTGGAGTCCTGTCTCTGTTGTGGTTCTTGTTCAAACCATTAAAAAACCCCAAATGCTTTCCCCTCATTCAATCCAAATTTGCCTTTGTTCCTTTCATCTTGGTATCCCGCTTTATCTGTGTGTATAATTAATGACCAGGATCAAAAATAGACCAAGTCTGTGATGACAAATTCATGTTTCAGAAGGCAGACACACATTAATCAGTATCTTTGAAAAGGCAAAGAGCCTGACCTGTGCTCTAGAATAGCACCAGTGCAACTTCTTTCCTAGTTCATGTGTGAAGTGTAGCTGTCATATGTCAGATTGGTGTATAATTAAGGTCCTCCTTAGGATTAACTGAACCTTCTTTATTAAAATGTTCTAATACTCTTTAGTTTAATAACCCCAAACTTAGAAACCTGTATTTTAATGTAATAAATATTAATTTCAAAGTAAAAATTAACCTATATGTAGATATTAAGAAGAGCTGTATTTCAAACACATCAGTCAAACAGATTTATTTCTGTTCCTGGGTAAAAAATGCTCTCTACACTTTTAAATTTGATCTATCTGTTTAACGATAACAGCTGATCTATTAATTTCCTTATCTGTCTTCCAGTATGAAGAAAACAGGGCCAGAAACCGGGAAAAACGACAGAGGATAATTAATGCTCACAAAGCCTCGCAGAAGTGAGCTGTGCTGTAGCTGGACAGCTGCAGCTCCATAGGGACATTCACTTGGAAGCTGACAGAATTCTTGTGTTCCATCACCAGTGTCCAGCCTGTGGTTTGGGAAATGGTTAAAAAATAAATGCATTAATACGTATTCATTCCCAGTGAGCCAAACAATGTGAAAAATTAAATCTAATAGGTCACTCACAACCCAACTTAATTTTTGACCTCTAAAAGAAAACTGTTGTGGCAAGTCTTTGTTCTGGCATAGTTTTATGATTGTTAAGTAATGAGGAATTGGTGTGGGGGGGTACTATGCATTCAAAGCTGCTGTGTTCCSCACTTTGCACTGAGTTGCATTTATTTCCTTGTGTTTAGCAGTTTCTCTTTCATGTCTTGGGTTTTGTAGGAGTTTTTTGTTTGTTTTTCATTGCAAAACACTGAATGACTTTTTCCATCACTCTTTGTAGTGTTGTGATAACACTTCTTAAATGGATTAGGAAAAAGAAATTTTAAACAGATGTGGCTTGAAATTGGAAATTGCCTATCAAGGAATAATTGGAGTTCTAGTATTTTTTTATTGGAGCTAAAAGGATGAAACTACTGTCTTCAGCTGAGAAGATTACAAATCCTCCCTGCCAACCATATGTACAGTGTAGACTGTTGTAAGACAATTTGTTCATCATACCCAAAGCAAGTGGCTTTAGAAATTCAGAATGGAACATTTCCAGGGATTTACAAAGCTTTGCCTTGATTTTTGTTGAGTACAATCAATGTGTTCTGAGTGATTTTTGAAGAGGAGTGCTGCCAAAAATACAAGCTAAAGAGTTCTTCCCTATTCTCTGGTAAAGTCAAGTTATGACTATTGCAGTTGAAGAAAAGCTGACACTGAAGTGCAAGCAAGTATAACTTTCTCAGGCAAGTCAATGTGTATTGTGTTACCAAGCTGCCTTGTTAGCCTATAAAAGGTGTTTATTTGCCGTCAAAGTGCTGAAAGTCCTGAACAAGTCTCAGAATTCAGAAGATTTTATATCAAAACATACACTGGTTTGCCCAGTGATGGAGCTGCTTCTCTGTGTGTCTGCTGGATTCAGCTTACTTCTAAATAATGCCTTTGTTCTGCCTAGCAGCAAGAATTTTTTAAAAAATAAATTTTGTTGGGCCAAATAGATGATGTGTCTAGAGACCTTTGGGAAAAAAGGTGCCTATTCTACAGTGAATTATATGGTTTGTTGTAAGAACCATTGTTGATACTCAATCTTGAAATTGGTACATGCCTCTGTTTTTGGGAGAAAACTGTATTTTGTGATTTTTTTGAAAGATKAATTAGATTGAAAAATAAGTAAAATTATTCTATACCTGGATGGACCCAGTTAAATTGGTAAGGCTTAACCACAAATATTTTTAGTGAAAGCTCCAAGAAAAGCTGAAGCAATTGTGTCTGCATTTTGACATGCTGTTTGTTTCTTAGAACAAGTAAATGATGCACTGCTTGGATGGCTGGAAGTGCTGCAGCCTTCATTCGTACTTTCCAGAGTATTTTTAAAGAGTACTTTGTAGTGAACTTCCCTATCTGGGAACTCTGCATCCATGATACTTCTTCCATTTGAGATGACACAACTTACTGCAGGCAAGCTCTTAAATAGGATTTGTAGTCTTTATGTAAACAAGTAAATTGAGGAGTGTTCTAGAGATTTGTTTGAGAAGCTGATATCTGAGTGCAGAAGCACTGAAGCTTTTGTTTCTTTCATCGGCTTCTGTGAAAGAGAGTGAGTCTCAATCTTTCACACAGCACCAAAATAAGAATCCAAGAGCCACTTAACACAGCTCATTAGTCAGAATCATGTTTGCAAAGATCAATGTGCTTAGTGAATGAAAGACCAAATGGCACACACAATTTCTATTGATACTTTCAACTACATTTATTTATAAATCTATTTTACAGATCAGCTTTGTTTACCTAGTGGAAGTCTGATCATGTTCCTCCTTCTGTTTCTCTTTGCTAATTGCCCACTAGTAGTGTGAAATGAGAGTGCCCATTGATTGCTGTGGGTTTTGTTCCTTTGGTTTGAGAGAGAGTTTATGTTGCTAATTTGATCTTGAAGCTGAGAAACACTGGTGTAATAATACTTACAATTTATCTGACAGAGAAAGGGGTAAGGGTGAAATGGTAAATGTAGTTTTTTTTCTTGTTTCTTAAGGTGAGCTTGGGTGAAATAAACCTTATCTCTGCAGACTTTGAAGACACTTTTTTGTAATGTCATTTGTCTATAGGAGCGTTTTTCCCAGTGTTTTTCTGAAAGAGCATGTTTGAGAGAGAAAAAGAAATGTGATGTAATTTTGTGATGTGTTTTGTGTGAGAAGCTCATGGGTGTTTCACATGAGAAAATGGAAGAAGGGGGAAACAGAAAGGGCAAATGGCAGCTCTGGCCATAGTGGTGAGGATTTTCCATATTGAAGTGCCATAGAAGTCTACGATACATGGACAGGAGTAGTACAGAGCAAAAGAGTGATGACTGTCCAGCAAAATCCCTCCAGCTTTTCCAGAAACACCTTGTAACACTATTTGTAGTGTYCTTTCTCTTGCTGTTTTTAAATTTAATTTTTTTTTAAATTTTATTTTTTAGTAGAAGCAAAAATATTCTGAATAGTAGCAGCATAGTGTAAGAGTTCTTTGTACACCAGGACTTGAATCTGGTGCTCCTATTAAGCTGCAGTGCTGAGTATCAGTGTAATTATGAATATTTTGTCTTTCCCCATAAACTTTAGTTGGTAACATCCTTGAGGAGTTATGTCCTTTGTTGCAGATGAAGACTGTGTAGTTTCTAGACCTTGAAGTAAAGCCTCGATTCAGTTGAGCTGACTGTACAGTTTGGGTGAGGATTGGTCCTGTTAGTTATTCCGCTTGTAATTGGGAATCAGTGCAATGAATATTTTTGATGTGTTATGTGCTTTGCTGAAGCTCTACACCACCTGTATAAAGTATATTCAACAGTCAGGCATTCTTTAATTTGGCACTGCCCATGCTTTAGAAGAATGGATGACATCTAATACAAAATCTTTCCGATGTAAATGAAAACACACTTCTGTGGAATATCTAAAAGGATTTGAACCACAGATGATACCAGATTCTGGTAGCTGAGTTAAAAATGAATTAACATTAGTGCTTAAGCAAAGGAGATCTTCTACCTGGACAACATAATGGATTTTAGGGCTGTAACTTATGTTACACACTGAGTTTTATTAATACTGACTAAAATGGAGTATCAGCAAATCTTAGTGGTCCCACTAGATTGTTATTTTACAGGCTCCGTGATATCYATGCTGCTCATCAACAGAACCTGCTGTGCAGTACATGAAGGTCTACTAATAAAAACTCAAAAGTGAATAGTAAATTCACATCAGGTTCCTTTCCGCAAACCTACTTCAATTGCTGTGTACCAAAAAATACATCAATGGGAACAAAATATATATTTAGCCTGAAAATGGTTCTTGTGGACCATCATGCTTTAAAATTATTATTTTGAACTATTTGGTGACATTTTAAAGGCTGGGAGCTTTCATGTGGAGCTATCGCTTTAACCAATGAGACTTTTATTGGTATTTTAATGTAGACCCTTAGATAAAAGAAGATACATTTCAGAGATACAAGTGAGCAGAAAAGTCTTTTGGGACATTCATTACCTGGAAAGATGTTACTGATGGCTTGACAGAACTCATCCCCAGTACAGACTATCACCCTTCCAAAACCTGGAGATTTGTTTTAGCTTGGCAAAAGCGTCAAATGCCTTAAAGAATATAGRTATGTGTGGCTAAGTTACAGGAACGCTGATACGACCATGTCATCCCCAACACTGAGGTGCTGACAGCACGGGTTACCACGGACGTGCTTTGTCGGCATGACACCAGCGGCCTAATTTTTACAAAATCTTTGACTGAAAACTATTCTTGACCTTTGGTGCCGGCAGCCGGGCCTTGAGTAGTTTGACTTGAAGTAAATCTGTGCAACGCCACGTTCGTTTCCCCTCCAGCCCCTGGCTGAGGCGGCTGCTCCCCGCGCTGGCACCGCCGCGCTCCGGCTGCGTCGCGATGCCAGCGATGGCTGCGGCTCCGTCCAGCCGCTGCCACTGGGAAACCCTTCGGTACAGACTGCCGGAAGAACACTGGGAATGTTTTGTTATTTTTCCCGAGCCCTGGCAGAMCTGCTCGCAGCCAACAGACACCGGACGTGACCGTGCCCAGGCTGGGGCGGCGGCCGGTTCGGAGCGGCACAAGGCAGCCTCCGCCGCCTCCCGGGGCCGCTCCGGGGCGAGCCGACAGCGCTCGGCGCTGCGGGGATGACCGCGACCGGCAGCGCCGTCTCTCCGCCTGGCAGCCGGGAACGTCGCCAGGCTCGGCGGCCACAGCCCGGCCCGGCCCGGCCCGGCCTCCCGCATGCCGTTCCCCTCGTCCCRTTCCCCGCTCCTCGCATCCCGTTGCCCTCATCCCGCGCCGCGGGGACTCGGCAGCGCCGCCCAGCGGCCGCTCCGTCCCGCGGGAGGCGGCGGCCTGCCCGCCGCGCGGGCGGGGCTCCGGGAGGCCGCGCCGCCATCTTGGCGGGACCCGGGGGGCTGSTGCTGCCCCAGCCTTGGTGTGCTGAGGTGCTGCTCCGTGCCCGGGTGCCGGGGCTGCGCTGGGGAAGGGCCTCAGCCCTCATAAGAACAGGGTGCTGGGTGCTGGTGAAGTGCCGTTGCCCCTGGTCGCTATGCAGCCCAACCACGGTGTCTGCCTGAGGTATAACAACACCCACACTCTTCCTTTGTGGGCCAAAAGTTCTCACAGATGACCCCCGTACYTTGACATAGTCTGGGGATGCAATCGATCGCTCGTTGATGCTGAATTCTCTTTCACAATCCTATTTATCCTCCACTTTTTATTTATTTAAGTCGATGTTGTGCTCAGAGTGGCACTGTTGAAATAAGCACATGTGGTTGGACTTTGCTGTGTCCAGCGCTGAGCAAGGTCCTGGCATGGGGCCCTGCATGTGGTCACAAACCACAGCGGGGATCGACACTGGCATTGCCAATAATCCTCTCTGTGGTGTCTGGTAGGATTAGAAGACTACACCTCACTCTTTTCCACCCCCTGGATTGGTAGTTAGAGCTATAAGAGGTATTTTAGAAACAGCTGTGTTGTTCTCTAATACAGGCATTCCTGTTTTCCAAAGTTCAGCAGGATGTTGGAACTGGCTGATGCACCTGGCTCTGGAAGCGGCCAGGAATAAAAGGTCATCCTCAAAGATAACTGGCATTGATGCAGTTTTATTTTATTAGTGATTCATTATGGGCAGCATAGTGGTTGGTTTGTCACTTGCTTTGGGTATCCTGTAATATAATTATTATCCAGTGGCACCTTAGACCATGCGTGCAATTCACAAAACAATCCACCTCAGCTGTCTCTGTTAATTGAAAACTCCAGCTTTTAATTCTTAACTTTCCTGTAGCTTTCAGAACTACATATTTGTGTGGATTATTTAGCTGTGTTTTGGTTTGGTTCATATTCTAACATTCCTCGTAATGAATATATAAAGTACTTTGTGTCTAAGTGGCATTAGTTAGACAGCTGCGGTTACAAACAGCCCACATAATCATATTAAATCAATATTAAATGTGTGCTACTGAATAGTTGTCTTTGGGATGCTGATGGTCCCAATTTAATTTAAACTTCATCCCAGTAGTGCTTCCAAAAAACCTCAGAGGAAAACAAATCAAAAATCAAATCCCCAAATGAGTAAGTCCAAATGGAATAGCAGATCTTTCATAATTGGTCCACAGTGGCTTCATTTATGTGGATGTACAAGTGTGTGGTGTGCGGCAGCAAACAGTCCAAAACCTGTTGGTTGTTCTCTGTCACAGAGAGAACAGCTGTGGAGAACGGGTGTTGAGATGCCTTTTTTTTTTTTGTGATAAGAGAGTTTATTTGAATTAGGAAAATAGAAAAGACTGGTTGAAGTTATGATATTTCGTGTGAGGAGAAGGTGCAAATACTTGAAGTTTCCTCAGAAAACCAGTTTGCCCTTAGTGKGATGCAGCTGTGCTGCTGTTGGTTCTGTTTGCAGGGTGGCCAAGAACAGATGGTGAGGGCTAAAGAGGGGCAGCAGCAAGGAAACCTGACACTTTCCTCTGGAGCTGCTTGGTATTCAAAATGGAGACTCTTAAATCATCTGGTTATAACAAGAGCTGGGCATTCTCCCTGGAATTTTTTTTCTGCTGGACTTGTATTCGGGGGCTTCTGTTTCCATGCTTGAGGCTGTGTCCAAGGTGAGGGCAAAAATACTGTGGATGATCTAAATCTCCTAGTTAGGAAATTCCATATTACTGCAGAGAGTAGTGCGTCGGGTGGAAACCAATTCCAGTGTCCAGTACTCGCTGGATATGTTGTAATTTTATCACTAATTGTTTATTAGGTCTTAAAATGTTTTAGAAGATACTGCCTACAGAAGTTGTGTACTATATGTAATACTGGGGAAGCAGAAAGTGTAGATACCTGCAAGGGAAGTGAGAATTCTCCCTTTGAGCAGAACAGCAGGCAGGGAACCCTGTTTGTATGAAAAGATGTCTGTTGTAATAGGTTGAATATGTGGGGGAGAACTTGGAACATTAATCATAGGGACTTTTATTTGTGGCTTGATGCGGTTATACATCAACAGGCCAGTTTTAGTGCATTGTGGTGCTTCTAAGGTGAAGTTTCCTTGTGTCCTTACACCAAAAATGGTGCTCAAGAGATGTAGGTCATGCCTGGCAAGCCTGGGTCTGGTGAACCTGGGTCTCTGCTCTGTCCATTCCTTAGATGTTGTGTTCCTTCCATTTGCTGCCAAGAGGGTTAGAGAGGTTGGTCAGCAATTCTTGTCTGTTTTATGTGAGTGAGTTACTAAGGAAGGGGGAGAGGAAAGAGTAAAGGCAGCAATGTTGGATTGTTGAAATTATTAGTAGCTTCTGAAACTAGATTTGAAGTAGTGTGTTGTGTGTGTCTCTATATCTGTGTATGTGTAAATRTATAAAAATTAGTACCATGGTGAAAGAAAGGAAATGGCCAATTTAGCCAACATTTCCAGGATGGAAGGGTTATGGTCCTTGTTTTCCACTCAAGCTGTCTGCTGTATTGAAACCSAGCAGTAATACAACAGTGCAGCCTTAGTGAGGGCGTTTACTTTTATTTGAGGATTTTGAGTCAGCATATGAAAAGTGAAAAAATACTACCACAAATCAAGGGAGAAAACAAAATACATTCATCTTTCTGTTGTCTTTTGAGACTCCGCAAATAGGCATTTTAATTTAGGTGTGTTTGACTTGGCTTTGACAGTGAGAGAAGCTAAAATAGCTTAGCAGCAAAAAGAAGTTTTGAATTATCATCTGCCTSTGTGCTAACCTGCATTTTAGAATTATTTAAGCTAAGTGCAGAATTATGTTCTGAGTCTTACCATTCCCAAACAAATCAGATCAGTAATGTAATGAAGGATGCAAATGGTGTACAAGTAGAGCAAATAAGGATTTTGCTATTTTTCAGCCCATGGGAAAGGATGACTGACTAATAGATTTGCATATTGACTACACAGATGCTAAGTATTTTTCCTTAAGTAATTATAATAATTTATTATAATAAATACCTTTATTTTAACTTGATCAGCATTGACAAGTAATGCAAGTTATTTTTGTTGTTGCCATAAAATCTTTTCAGTAATTATGGCTTACTCTTCAAAATTAAATCACCGTGTTTCATCTTCATTTCAGCTTTCTACAAAAGTGGTGATGGATAAATACTTGAGCACAGCCCCTTGGGGTCTGTGGCATATTGCAAAGATCCAGTATTTAGCAAATAGAGCCAAAATCAGCCCAGGGAAACCTCAAGTCTACTGAGCCCTTTAGGTTTTAGCCAGTGAAGGGCCCCCTCAAAAGCCATGGACTTAAACATCTGTGCACTTAAGTTCAGATTCAGCTCTGGTTTTGTTTTACAACTTCCTCTTATCTTTGTAAGCAGAACCAAAACCATGGTTTCAAGTCTCTTTTGTCCTGAGGATTAGATGCGTGGTCTTGAAACTTAAATCCAGATTTGGTGGTTTAGGCTTGTGCTAATTTTTTTTCTTTTTTAAATGAAACAAAGTATGAACAACCATCTCAGCAGCTGGCCAGAAAAGCTGCCATTTTACCATACCTAAATTAGAATTCTCAGCTTAAGTGTAAAATTGGCCCTTGGGAAAGGGCAGAACACAAGATGCTGCCCTGAGACGGTTGGCAGGTGGCAAGTTGATGCAGCATTTTCCTCCAGACCTATGCTGGGCCCCTCAATCTTGACTTGAAACCGAGTACTGGAGTGATAATCTGTAATTACTGTTGAGCAGAGAGAGCTTCCAGTATAGAGGACAGTTGCACGTGTACAGAGTGGGTGAAGGAATCAGAGTACMTACATCAGCCATTTTCTGTTACAARGAAGTATGTAGACAGGGAATTTGTAATTGCAGTTGGTTTTCTGCACGAATTGTTGTGTTCTATTCCATTCTTTTCACAGCAGTATTAGGGAGTTCTTTCAATTAGACATCTTTTGAAACTGGTTTTAAAATTTGTATTCTTCGTAGTTTACAAACAGGCACTAGAACCAGGCTCGTGGTTTTGTTTTGCATGGTTGTGGGGAATTGTTTAATTCTCCTTTCTGAGTCCTCTTTCTCTAGGTCAGCAGCCAGCAGCGAGGAACATCAAGTAAAAATAAAACTCCTATTTTTAGTTCAGCTACATAATGTCCTATTTATAATACTGAAATTTCAGCTACTACCTGGCCCCTTTCAATTCAATGAACCATCTCTCCTCTGTTAGCCCTCATTGCTCTTTTTTCACACCTGCCCCATTTGATTTTTTTCAATTATTTTTGTAGGTTTGGGGATGCTTTTCTGATAGGTCTCTTAATCCTGCACAGTGCTGACAGAGATCAGTTTAAGTAATTTGACTAGAAGTAAGAGCAAGTAGCAGCTAGCAGGGGATACTCAAAACTTGGCATAATTCATCCTCAAAATTTTAACACCATGGAACTCTTGGGGGGGGGTAAAAAAGGAGCTGCAGTCATAATGATATATTGGTTGATCCAGATAAATGTTTTCTTCTGCTTTTAATCCCTCATGACTACTGAAAATAAAATACTTTAACTTCATTTTCCTTAGGATGATACATGACAGTAATTTTCTTCCCTCCCCCCCCCTTTTATTTTGTATGAGTTTTAACACCGGCCAGTGAGAGKGAGACAGAAAAAAGCATGTACACAAACCTCTCATGGCTGGCCAATAAACTGCCTATGATTTGGAAGTGAAATGGTTAAAAATGTGTTGGAAACCTCAGAGTGTAGCTGAAGTCTGGGGTTTTGGCAAGTAAAAGATGGCTCTCAGCACAGGACCTTAGGAAAAATGCATTTGTCCGAAGGCAGTTTTTACCCTGCCCGCAGTCTTGGAGATAAGGCGGGAATTGTAACAGGAATAGTTCCAGAAAACGTTTGTCAGCTCAAAGAGCAAGAAGGAAATGTTGACATGCTACTGGGCGAGGTTCTGCCACCATCAGAGAGTGGGCTCAAAATGGGGATTTCACTCTGGTTAAGCCAAAACTAATGTAGAAGAATTCCCAGTTAGAAGCAGCTTAGGAAACCACATAGACCCTATTATCCACCAGGGACCAGGCACTGAAAACATTTTATTTATTTCCTCCATATGATGTATCTCACTTGAAAGAAATGGAATGACTTGTAAACCTACAGCTTTTCAACGGGGTTGAGTCATGCTAGAGACTGATGAGGAGTTGGATGGGGGCGGAGGAGGAGGGAAAGTAATTCTGGTAATGTGGAGACCTTGTCATTGTGTGGCAAAGTTTGAGTTTTAAGAACCATGATTATGCTTGAGTGAAATTTTTGCACGATGTGTATGATACATGGTGCTGAGCTGTGCTGGGAGCCGAATAAATAGATTGAGCAAGTACTTAGCCAGGCACTGTCACGTTGTTCTAGCAGAGGTAGCAAAGTCTGATAGCTGGAAACAGCCGTGCTTTAGGAAAATGGGGAGCTGCTTTAAAAGAGCCAAAATAATGTAAAACTGCAATTTAAAAACCCCGAGTAACAAACCCTGTAACCCGCAGCATTCAGTGGCAGAGGTACAGAACACTTCATGTAATTAGATTCCAGGTACAAATAGCTCTACATTTCACAGAATTTCAGTTATCTTCTGAACAACAACAAAAAGCTATTGTTTCTTTGTGTTCTGTTTCATCTCCTTGTTTCAATATAAATCCAAAGAGAGTTCTTCCTTCTCAGACAGCTCTTTTTTTCTCCTTCTTTAATAAGCAGAATAAACGATATAAAGTGAAAATCAGTGAGGTATAAATAAAGGAAAAATATCTATCTTATGACTGCTCTGTCTCAAAACCTTCATCTGTAGTTGGGTAAAAGATTCCTTTTGGAGAGGAAGGTGATGCCTGGAATGAGGTTAGATGGGATAAATGTGTAATTCTATTGTTATATTTAGTATTGCAGTATCTGTGAGCCAGGAGAAAGGTGGCAGGGTACAGATGTGCAAAAGAGGAATATTTGAGGGTTGTTGGTCCCTGCTTGAGGAGAGACYATATGAGTGAAAGAGGTCAACAGAAGGGTAAAAATAGAGAATGTGAAAAAGGAGTGGGGTGAGAAGAGCCCCTTGGAAAATGTCCACAGGGTGTGAAGGGAGGAGGAGGAAGATGAGACCACTGAATGGAGCTCTAAAAAGAAAGGCAAGGAGGAAGCCCATAGTATAAACTGTGTACCAAACGGAAGTTTTAGGGAGAGATGGGTCATTTGTGGTATCAGAGATATCAGTGGGGGAGTGTAAGAGATGCGGAGAACACAGTGTTGGGTCTTGAATTTACAAAGGTCAGCAGTGATGCCTGTGACAGGTGTTTTAGCAAAAGCTTGAAACTACATTTCTGTAGACATAAGGTGGAGACTTACAGCAGCTTCCTGAGTGAAGAAATTCCCATTTTTAACCTTCTTTACCTTTAACAAGTTATGATCATTTCATGTCTTGTAACAGACATTCTCCAGCTATTCATTAAATGAGTAATATTCTTGCACTTTATACAGTCATAAATAATGTGTGTTAGATATGACCATTCCTGGCAGAGCTCCAAGTTCTTTTTCCACAAAGAAACATTTGTTTGCCTTCTACCTAATAACAATCAAGGCAATGAAGACACTGCTATAGTATTTTTGAGATATTTGGAGTGTTTACTGCAATGTAATACATTCACTGCTCATTGCATTCTCTGAATAATTTATTTTAAAGACAAACACCCGCCTCCTTCCTGAACTCTCTTCCTCCATTCACCTTTCACTTTGAGCAGAATCCTTTCCAAAGCAGTCAGCTGGATCTGACCCAAGTACAAATATGCTAAATTATGCCATTGTTCTATTTTCCTGAAGTATTTTTTTCCACCCSCCCTTGTTTAATGCAGACCCATTTGATCCTGTCCCCTTGGCTTTGTGGTACACAGGACATACAAATTGCAATTATTTCTGTGTATTTAATTTCAGTATCTCTTTTTGACCTTTTTTTTTTTTTTAATAAACTTTGTATACAGTTTCAAACTGGTTAAGTTTTCAAAGCTGATGTTTTCCATGTTTCTGGGGCCTGAAGTGCCAACTTGGTATAGCTACATCTGCATTTGCAATTAAACATCTTCACTTAGAGAYTAGTTTAAGACAGAAGAAAAGTAGTATGGAAGACTTGTCATTCAGAGACACCATGGTAATTCCCTTCATTTATATTAGAGAAGAACACTTCATGGAGGCAGCGACAGCTTTAAATATTTTCTTGTAATTAAATSAAAAGCTTCTAGTGCTGTAGAGCATAAAATGTGACAGTAAAATGTGACTGCACTGCTTGTTTTTGCACACATGTGCTCTGCCTGCTGTGGATGAAGGGTCATCACTGGTAATGAAAAARTGTGTGAATAAAGTTTGCATCCCTGGATCTTGGATTCTTTAAGGTCACCGGTGCACTGAATGGGGTTGAAAATATTCCCCATAAGCAGAGAGAGTATTTATGAACGTAGATGGTGAATGATTTCTTATGGTGATGTAACTGTTCAAGCTTGTCTGTTTCTTGRACACTAACAGAACAGATTGGGTTTGTTACTTGGGAAAAGGGACCAGTGCCTGTCTGCTGGGTTGTATCAACCAGCATTATCAAATAAAACTCTAGGTGAAATTCCACCAGGAAGGCAGCTGATCCCCTTTTTCTGGTATAGGTGAGAATTATGACTGGAACACTGCTTTAGTTTTTGCCTTAAATGTCTTGAATTTGTTTTTTTTTTTTAACATGCAAAAATTTACTAAGATGTAGGACAAATACAAGTTCCATTTGATATTTGAATATGTATGAGAGAGAGAAGGCTATCGTAGGAGACATCTTCATATAAGAGAATCTTATTCACAGGAAATTGGGAGCACAGTTCAAAGAATATATTTAAGAAAGTCAGCAGCATTGAAGCAGCCAGAAGAGGATGTGTGATGAGAGAATACGGCACTAATAATAAATAGAAATRCAATGCTACTGCACCAAATAATGACATGGAAAACAGTATGTAACTGTCTTCCATTGAGATGGAGATAATGAAGCAGAGATGAAGTAGAATTTAAGCTTAAGATACAAACTGTGGCTTCAGAATCCAGAGGTTGTTCATTAAGTATCTTGGATACTGAGAGCCTTTGAGATACTGCCTCTTCCTTGAACGGTTTAGTAATAATTAATACCAAATTAATTGCAGAGAAAACTATTATTCTTATTTTGTCTTAGAATTAGAAATCTCAGAAATTATTTCCCGTCGTAGACAGAAAATTTCTAATTTTTATTCAATGCGATTCTATAAAGAATAAATGAAGAAAAATGKTGATAGAATTTTATGGTTTGCTACCGACTATGTTTGGAATTTAAAGTACTGGTTTGCTGTGTATCCTCCAGGTTTCCAATTCTAAATCTGCTATTCCTGAATAGACCTGTTTTTCTGGAATTTTGAATGATTGCTGTAACTTGGCAAGAACAATTGCGTAATCACATTTTGCAAACTAGGTGGTAAAAAATTTATTTTGTGGAAGAAAAGACAAAGCATGAGTTTGTTTCAGAAAGGCTTTCTTTCTACCACTGAATATTATGATATTTGTATAAAAATAGCAAAACATCAGTAGTACCTGAAAAGAGACATGCAGGAACCTTTGAGCATGTATAGAAGACCTGGTTTTTGTCAAAGGACCGGGGATCCCAAGGTCATTAAAATGCCATGAAAGATTTGGCTTTGAATATCATTTTGGAACTCCTTTGGAGCAGGCAGAAAAACAATGGTGAGCAAGCAGGACTTGCAAAAGGTAGATCCCAAAATCTGTGTGTGATATTCCAGACACCAAGTTCTTCCTTGGCACAGTCTTGCCCTTTTGGAATGAAGCATGGAAGAGCTGAAGCCTGGTCTGGGATTCTTGAGTGCTCTGCTCTCCAGGACCCTTTATCATCTTGCTCTTTTTCCCGTTTTTTTCTCTCTTCTGGGAGAAAAACCCTAATTCATCTTGTGGATTTCTGATTCCGTAGGAGATTTTGTATCCTTGAGCTCATGATTCTAAGGGAGTAAACTTGAGCAAGAAGGCAGCGAAGACTTATCTATCCCTCTTGTGTCAAAGGCTTAGTTATTAAAATGCACTTAGAAAATTAGCCTTAGAAAATTTTAGGTGTGAAAATATTGTGATATTGTGACGCAAGAATATTTCTTAAATGGCTGAAGTGAACCATGGACTTACAGAGTAGGAACCCACTAAACTAGAAAACCTTCTAGTTGGTTAAATAGGATTTTTTTCCCTCAAGAGTAGTTCTGAATCTGGTCTGTTCAGCAGACCCTTTTTTTGACACTAATTCATGCTTTGCATATGCATAAGTAGGACTTGTCTGTTCTGGTGTTGGATGTCCCAGGCTCGAAGGKTCTCACTTCAGCTGGAGAAATAGAGAAAAGCAATAAAATTATCAGGTATGTGTCTCCTTTAATTCAGCTGTGGGAAAACTGAGTTGCTCCATCAATCTGAGTGACAGCTTTGGACAAGAAATTATCATGTTTATTTTACTCACAGTCATCTTCCTCATTGTTAAAGGACAGGCGAGGAGATATTGTTTCTCTGATGGTAATGTTCATGGCRGCATAGAAAATTAGCTTTAAGTAGGTGTATTTCTGAAATGTATGTTTTTCAGTCCCTGACAGGGATTGGAATGGATTTGCTGTTATGGGTTTAGTTGCTAGTTAACATATTTTTGTATTTTATTCTTGGGACCTGTTTCACAGATGCCTGTGGCTCATCAACAAGTGCTCTGTGCATGTTTTGCATGGTAAAATTTGGTACAAAAATTAGGCTTCTACACAAACTTCCATTTGTCATGCTTTTTTGGTTTGAAATGAGAACAGAGACATGGTTCTAAAAGTTGTTGTCCTATTTGCAAATGGTTAAAATTAATTTATTCTAAACAGAAATAGAATTAAAAGAGSTAGAGATCCTCTTCACTTACTTTTGTCAAATTCTCCATTAACGATGGCACATTAGGAGAAGGAGGAACATGCTTTTGTTGTTCCTTTACTGTTAACATAAGGCAGTTATTCTTGATTGGGATCTGGAAAAAGCAGTGACATTTCTAGGGAATTATTCCTGACTTGATACTTAGTGCCCCTGAAATTATAATTTTCATGCATTCTCCTGAATTTTCTAAACTCTCTTACTTTTGGCCCTTTCTGCTTGCTTTTTTTGTTTCTCCATTACTCTGTATAAACATAAATAAACACAAATTAAAATAGTAAATAGCCTTTGATATGAATATGTGCAATAGAAAACTTCCTCTGTTGCCTGACCCTTTAAGAATTATATCCCACTCCTGATGTTGCCACTAAGAATTTCTAGAGTAATGTGATCCATTTTGGTTTCCAAGGTGAAAGCAGTGAGCTGTGAGGTTCTTCTGGCTTCTTTTTCTTCCAACATTTTGCTGTGATTCTGGAGAAGGARGACTAGGAGCCCTTTTTAGACAATCCCCACAATTCCCTGGGAAGGAGTTTTTGCATTCCCCTCCAAKGTGTGCACATCTTACAGGTTTATTAACCTTTAAGACAGACAGAACTTTTCCTGGGCGATGGAGCGCACGGTGCCTAACGATAGAGGCCATCCCTTGTAACCTTCTGTTCTTCCAGGAGTGAAACTCTAACGAGCGTTGGGTCTCTTTGTCTTGGTGCTGTTCCCTCTGTCAGTGATSTAATATTGATTAGAGCAGCCATGGAGGCCATTGAAATGATCAGTGGAATCTGCTCACTGCTGAGGGCTGTGTGGCTGTTTTGCCTCCGTGCCAGGCTGTCCTCTAGCACACTTCCAGACACGTGGGATTCCAAGCTGGGGAAGCTKTTTTCCTTGCGTACTTGTGCATCATACCTAATTTTTTGCCTACTTTTCCCTGAGCTGGCAGTGATTCCAGAGGCAACAAAGCAGCTCATTGGCAATCATCCAGGAAGTGTTGCTTTGTTTTCTTTATTAACCTGTGAGTTTATAAGACAGAGACTGGAATGGGTTTAGTTCTAGTAAGTTAGAACAGCCTAGAGGGTTTTCTGTGCTACCCCAGCAGTCTCCTGTGTACCACTGGTAATGTCCTTACTGCGGTGTAAATCACTGGGTAACTCAGCACACCTTTTATTTAGCTGAATATAAATAAACAGCAGGATACTTGAAAGAAATAACACTCCAGAGAAAACACAATCCTAGTGCAATTAGAGCATTTCTATTTAGATAATTGCTCACAGAAATTATAAGCTTGGATCTAATCCTCAAAGGATACAGMAAATTGGCAGTTCTAGGATGATCTGCTTCTTTCACTCTTTTTCCCCCCTTAATGCATTAATATCTTTGTTTCTCAAACCCTAAATGCTGAATTTTTTGGGGGCTTTTTTCCTACTGTAGTGAGAGTGATACTGAAAGTGGCAAAATAGCAAAGGATGCCCTAGAGATAGTCTAATTTTTGAGAGAATCTGTGTAGAGCAGTGATAACAAGCATGGTAATTTACTGCTGCTTGAAAGAAAAACATGACCTCATGCAGTTACATGGGGCTTGCCCTAATTATGGGTGCAGACGGGGTGGTCACTGGGGTATTGGTGAGACAGGCAGTAATCTCCACAAACAAGTATTTACCTCCATGACACTGTTCTCTCCTAAGCTCCCCTTATAGGAATAAGCTCTTTGTGAATATTTTTTCCCATTTCTAAGAACTGTAGCTTGGTGCTTAGGTTAGGAGGGAGAAATAGGGTTCTGTTCCTGACTATCCTATTGACTTGGGATATGAGTTTAGGCRGGTTAATTCCATTTCTTTGCTTTTCCATATCTATAAAGCAGGGATTACCAGCCATGGGTAGAGTGCTTGTTGTTACTTCCCATGCTTTAATTTGATTTCTTTCTTCACTTCTCTGTTGATTTTTTTTTTTAAATCCTTGAATTTTCTGTTAGACTGAGACCCTTAAAAGCCGGAAAATTGGGAGTACAAAGAGAATTCCCTGTTACACTACTCAGCAGAGTGCTCTGAAAGAATAGACTTTTGGCCAGAAACAAATACTGGCATATAAAAAATACTGGTGTATAAAACAAATTACCCCTGTAATCCAGGTCACTGCTTTGTTCAGTTGTGTTTTCTTAAATGTCTCCTCAATCCTCTGTTTGCAATGCATTCTGTGAGACATATTTGCACTTGCAGTTTATAGAAACACTTGCTGCCTGGAACACCTGCCAAAAAGTAGATTTTTAAAGGGTGGAACTAGAATAAAGATTTTYGGTTATGTTGCAATTCATCAGATTAAAATCAGAAGTTTTTAAAAATAACACTTCAACAGATTAATTACTGAAAAATGATTGAATTCACTGATAAAGCAAAATGTGAAGTCACTGAAGATACGTATGAAATACTCTTACTGGTATTGAAAACTGGCTCTGTATTTGTATGAGAAGGTTCCAGATCAGAAAAATAATATTTGCCACGTGTATGACTTGGAAGTACTTACTAGTTGGAGGAGTAAAATATGCCTTGAAGTAATTTGTTCTGTATGCCATTTTTTTTTCTGCACATTCCAGAACTCAGATTTTTTTCACAAATATATGAAAAAATGGGTAGGTATCCATATGCAGTTTCTGTGCATGAGGCCTCTTCCCCAGCTCTTTAACATTTAAGGAAGGGAAGGGAAAAAGTGTRGGTGTGAAAGTACGGGGGCAGTTTGAGAAGGCACTCTAAATGGTATGGGATTGTGTCATTCTCCCTCATAAATTACATCCTCAAACCACCATTTACTTCTTAATCTTACTTTGAATAATGAATATTCATCTAATCTGTTCTTGGTTCTCCGTGTAACTCCCATTGCTGAAGAACATCCTTCCACAGCCACWAAAAGCCACTCCGGATTTCACTTCTCACTGTGACTTAGAACTTGCAGGGGCTGCTGTGCTGTGTCTGAACAAGCCTGGAAGATCTTGGTGCAGRAGGAAGAGATGAAACTGCTGGAGTGTGATAGTGTATATCTGTCCCAGTCCCCAGTGTGAACTAAACCTGATACAGGCTCAGCCTCTGCCTCAGTGAGTGGTTTTACTGATTTGGAGCAACGGTCTGCTCCCCGTCCTCYCCATTCATTGTCTGTGGGACACTCCCAAATGGGTGCAGAGGAAAAGCCACAACAATTGAGGATTCTTCTGAGCTGAGGAAATGCTTGTTGACAAATTTCCTTGATTTTAATTTTGAATCATGCTGTTAGATCAGGGCACAGCAGACTTAATRGCTGATGAAGTCATCCACGTTCCCCTTTGTTGCTTGTGGTCGGCTGAATGTTCACTTGTGTGACTGCAGGACACAAGTTTATGAAGTTGATGTGTTGTTATCAAAGCCTTTTAGTGTGACCATTATACACCTCTTTTTTTTCTCCTCTTTAGCAGTCAGCCATCTGCAAGAGCTGTTTATTGTATCCAAATGATTGTGAGAGCATTCAGTGAGGGTATAAACAACGACAGAGCTGTTTCATTAGCAAAGGCCACGCAGGATCAATGGCTAGGTCTGATTCCTTCCTTCTTAAACTTGTATCAGTGTAATTCACATTTAAGTGGTTAACTTSTGATTTACTTGAGCTCTAGGAAAAATAGATAGAGGTCCACACACTGTCACTATTCATGTTGATGGGAAACCATTTATATTGCTGCCAAATTGTTGGGGAGTTTTATTACACTGGCAGTGAATAAAAGCCAGAGTAAATTTTTAATTTCACTACCTATAACATRAGAGAAACTCAGCCATCTTATAGTAGCAGCCTTAAAGTAATTCACAACAGTCATTTATCTTCATTGTTTTCTGCAGAGATTGGCTGAACTTTTTAATACACATAGTTTTATATAGGCACTGATTATAAAATATTGTTACCTTTCTTACTGTTAAATCACTTTTCAAGGATTATATAGTGTTTGTCCCAGAGAGAAAAACAGTAGAAGGGCTCCCATGTCAAATTTTTATTCCTGTAGCTTCTCAAAGAATATTGAAAACCCCACCAAAATCTCATAAATCTGAGCCTTGGCTGCGAGATTTCCACATTTCTGTGGGGAATATATCACAGATGAAGCAGGCTTCCTCAGGGGGAATTACACCTCATTACTTGGGAAAGTTAATTGGTACTGCAAACCCCACACAAGCATCTACAAGATACCTGASCTGTCCACAATAACCTCATTTTCTAGCCTTGAAAAGGAAAAAGCAGAGAGCTCTGTGCACTTAAATATTATAAATTTAGCTAGGGTGAGCCTATAAGCTGCTGAAGCAAGTGATTCCTCTTGGTGCAGTACTGAATGGTGGCAGGAATCACATTTCCTGTCTCACCTCATGCTACACGACTGTTCTGCTGTTCTGCCATGCAGCTTTTAGATGGAATCTCCGTGGGGGAGGGTCACCGTGCACAGTATCGAGGAGCACGTGCATGGAGTGTTGCATGTGGATGTTCAGGGAGGGAGTTTATCACCAAAACCAGCTGCAAACTTCTCTGTGTCATCAGATTCCTGTGAATTCATGTGAAAGACAGTGGGMCTGGAAGACAGTGACTTGCCTGTGTGGAACATATTACAAAAGATGTGAGTCAGAGRGACTCAGACACACCAGCATCTCCTGTTGTATCACATAAAAGGCTGCCTGATACTTAAAACAATGTACCTGATTTTCCATTTGCATAGGCTTGTGTGAAATACAGTTTACTTTTGCTTTGAATTTCCTTTAATACAAATATTGGTGTTACAGGTGCAAACAGAGGCCTTTTATTTCTGTATGTCTGTGAGGAAGGTCCCCTGGCCTGTCAGCATCCCAGCTGAATGGATATTAAAACTGGTGCTGACAATATCATGTCATCGCCACTTCTTTGGAACTCACCACAATGTTGACTGTTTCTTACAGTATTGCATTCTAGAAGGCATAAAATTACCAGTGCAGGAAAGGGGCTGAATTCTGTGTGAAAATAAAAGCAAGATTGTATTAAAAACCACAACATTTACAACAGCAAAGGCTTCTCAGCATTCACTGCTGTAGCTGTTGTTGCCTCTTAGAGACAACTGGATATTACAAGCCTGGAAAGTCTGTAGCGTCCTTCAAGGTTTTTATGATTTTTCTTACTGCCAGTGGTTGGCACATATCCATACCTAGAGCTATTCTGAAAATACCCTTTCTTGTTATAAGAATAACAAGATATAATCAGGAGAATAACTGCTGATTTAGTTACTTTAGGCAGGTTTTTGGGATACAGGAGCTGCTTTTGTGACGAGGCAGTTTCAAGAATGTGCCATTCTCTGCCTTGAGTCATGGCTCCAGCACTGCTTGCTCTGTACCTGTGTGAAGTACAGGTAGAATGTCACTAAACCCAAAAGGTTTCTTCCATAGGGACAGATCCGTTGAGGTGGGATGAAGGGCCAAGAGCATTTGCATTGCCTCTTTGTATGCTCTCCATGGTCACAAGCAAGAGCAGTTGTGTAATTCCTAGATCCAACACCACAGCTGTTTCTGCTTTGATATCATTTCATCTACTTCAGAGGTTCTTGGGCCGTAAAATGAAGCTCATTTTGATGAGCTACTGGGAGAGTTTGCTGCCCCCAGAAACTTATCTTTGCCGGAGGTTTCTGTAGTGCAGCAGAAGCTGTGTGAACATTCCCTAAGAAATTCTCTCTAGAGGTGTTAATCTATCTTTGTCAAAGTGCACAGTCCTGGTGGATATTGATGAGAAGGAAGAGCTGGGTGTAGACTTCAGCTGAATCTGGCAAAGATGTCTGTCTGTGGTTTCCAGTAGTTTGTGGACAGGTGGCCATCTTCCAGCCCTGCAACCTATTTCTGTCAAATTAGAGACCTCTTCTACAGCTTTTTTCTTGTACCTTGTCAAATTTTGAAGCATTTGGGGCAGTGCTTACTAAGCCTGTCTGAGGAGATGGTGGTGCTGGCATCGTGTTGAAGGATGCAAATTCCTTCTAGACCTTGTGTTTTCAAGGTTTGTAATGTCAACCCTGTGTACGCAGGTGCAGCCTGTGTTGGTTCACACAAACAAAAAATGTAGCCCATAATGCTGGAGAAGCAGGAAAAGCAGATCAGAATGAGGTGAGTTTTTCTCCTTTGTACCATTTAGCTCAGGCTTTCTTCTCTGCTGGTCTCTATAGCTGCTGTTTTTTGGGACAGTAATGCAGAGAGTTTTGGTGTTAAAACATAAGGTCAGGACCATCCAGGATATGAAAAGAGATAATGTTATAGTCCAGCAATAATAAGGGGACTGGAAGAGCCAAAGAAATGAAATGTTGTGCCACCWTATCATCTCTCATCTTCCCTCCTCTCAGCTTGAACTGACACTCACAGCCATGGCATAAAGGCTCCTGGGCAGAATTATCCATTGATAAATGTGAGAAACCAGCTCAGGGAGCAAAGACAGAATGTTGTGCTCTGGGGTCTCAGTTATGAGGCTTCAATGTTTCGTTTGCCCCAGGACCTAAACCAGCTTGTGGTGGGAGAGCTGAGGTTGAGCTGGAGTTCTGTCCTTCGGGGGGACACAGATGAATACAGGAATGTTGGTAACAAAGGAGGAGCTGGCTCTTGGCTGTCACTTGCATGTGGCAGCTGGAGGACGGGGAGGGGTTTCTTGCGGTGGGGGAAGGGACCGGTTCGTTCTGTAGAACCGCGGCACAAGGCGCTGCTGGCTGGGACCGGCGACCGSAGTGCTGCTGCTGACTGGAACCGCTGGGCTGTTATCTTTGCACGGCCACTCTGAGTCGGATTGGCTTCCTTGTTTCCCTTGCTGCCTCTGCGTGTGGGTCGGCAGCGCTGTACTTGCTCTGCTGTAAACAGCAGCAGCTTTGAAGARCTCAAGGGTGCAGGAGGAAATGCGCACACGCACACGTAAGCATGCACACACACGAGGAAATTAGGAGGAGTCAGCAAAACAAGGAAGAGTCAGCAGCAGCAGAAAGTCCCAGGACTGAGGAAAGAGTAGCATCTTGARGAAGTCTTATTAGGGGTCCTTTTTGAGTCAAATCCGTGTTTTAGTGATGGTTTACCAGTGAAAGGTTTACTAATCTTACAACAAAGAAGCGGAAAAGGAGGAGATTCTAGACAGCACTTTTTTTTTGACCGAGCAAGCAATATTTGGATGAAGTAGACCTGTATTGTTTTGAAAATAAAGTAGTGCTGAAAGCCGTATTTGGTTTAGTACTCTCCATTGCAGCATTTWAAACCCCCTAGCTTCTGCCCTGAAGAGCTTACAATTAAGTAGACAAGGCAGAGAAATAACGAAGCATGTGAAACTGAGTATTTATTGTCATTTTTCAAAAACATGGAGTAGGATCAGTAATTTTCAAGACTGTCTACAGCAGGGATTTTTTGGGGAGGGAGTGTTGTTTAAGGGGGTTACTTCCATCAAGGCCAAAGAGTATGCTGTTCCAGGGCACTATATTTGTGAAGTGCCTCAACTGCCAGAGATACCTGTTGTATGTAGTCTTTGTTGATTGTCAGTGAGCCCCAGCAGCCTGACCCTCAGGGACGTGTTCTCCTCTTGTCCTCTGGATGTTATTGATCCTGCTGCAATGCTACTTGTACTTGTTCTTTCAAGGGATTGTTTGACTGGCTGAATAATGCATWTCTGGCTTAATACTAATATTTTGGCACTTAAAACATTTTATCAGCTAGCCAGCTTTCAAGGAGGGAGAACGGACTGATGTTGCTGGAATGGAATAGTAGGAGTTAGGACATGGAGTGACGCTGTTCTGGATGTATGTGCCAGGAGGAAAGATTAATGTTCATGGTGGAATAAGAAGGGCTTGGACTCCAGGTGTGGAGGGAAGGAAGGGACTGTCTTGCACTGTAGGTAACTCACATTTCATGACAGACCTCACACAATGCTTTATTTGCTACTCCAAATCACCTCAGCTGTACAAGGGGACAGGGGTGGGCTGTATGGAGGGCTCACCTCCACCTGCCATCTCAGTATGGAAGTGATCAGACATCTCTGCTTGGTTCACATCAGTGTTATGTCCCAGCTGGTGTTTTTGCCATCTGTTACAAACATGATTGCTCAGGCTTTATCTTCTGCAAGAAGAGCTGATATTGGAGTGTTCTGTGCAGAGCAGTTTAGTGAATGGGTTAAATTTGTCATTGCAAGGTGTACCCAGAATGCATTAAAACATATTAGATATGTTAAAAAAGACCAACACCACTTGGTGAGAATTATCTATGGAATGGGCAGGGGAAATTGAAGAGTTCAGAAAATTTTGGTCTGAGCTTATTACTATTGTGTTGCAGAAATGCACTTGCTGTAGCTAAGGTGTAATTAGCTTTTAGGTTAATATTATAAGGCTTTTGAATTACCCTCCCTAAAAGACACAGCAGTTATACCTTTTGTTTTGTTTTGTTTCCACAAATGATTAACTGCACATCAAAAAATGCAGTCACATGCAGAACACACATGCACTGTTTTTTCTTTCCTTTTTTTTTTTTCTTTTAACCAAGCAAACACTTGAACACAGAAATAAAATTAAATGCAGGACAAATGCTGTAGTTATATGCATAAGTAATAAGTATAATTTTGAATATGACAGCATTATCTGTTGTACTCCAGAGCAGAGAAACTACATCTTTTCTACTCTGACAGAAGCAATAGTAAAAGTTAAAACATCATTTCTCAGGTTCTATAAACCAAGCTGACTGATGTGCTGTCTGCTGAAATACACATTGCTTCAAAATTGATGCTGCTGTTATTTTTTATATGTCTAAACTTTTAGCAATTCTTCTTCCTCAAAGACAGAAAAAAAGAGGTGGAGGGAAGAGATTCCTAGCATCTGCCCATAATGAAGGATTCTTTTTATTCTGTGTTTCAAATCTTTCTTGATCAAACCCATGCCATTCTCTGAACTGCTTCTCAAGAAGGAAAAATAGTTTTTCGCCTTGAAGGCAAGAATGAAACAGCTTGCCCTTGAGGGCTCTAAAACTAATAGCAAGGGTGAACACTTGTAATTATTCATTCTGGTGTTTCAGATTTGAAAAATGTAAAGTAAAACAATCTGAGTAGTCTTTCTAAATGGTTGCACCATAAAAGATTTTCTTGTCATGAGAAGGAGAGAAGATCTTGATCCTAAAGGGGAGAGGAAGGCCTGGGATAGTTTAGAACTGTCTTGCAGTATACTTAATTTACTCTTTTCTGGCCCATTCTGCGTTTTGTCTGCTAAAGAGGAAACACAATATTTCTCATTAGGTGAAATTAATTAACCTTCCTTCTCCCATTTATGCACTGAAGATAAAGCCATGGTTTCTGGTTACTTTAATTCAGGAGACACCAAGATTGCAGCTGAAGAAGGCCTTCCTGCTTTCCACCTTCCCTTGTTTTTTCCCCTGTTCAATAAAAAAATCATTATTTGTCTATTTAGCATCCTGTGATGCCTGAAGGGGTCAGTTAAGTGCTGCTGCTTGCATGAGGGAGAGGATGAGTGGATTGGAGGGGGAAGGGCAGGAGATGTATTGCTGGTTTTCATTGGCATTTTTCTAACAGTATTAAGAGGCAGATCTGTGCTAATCTGCTTTCTTTTGGCTGAAGTGGTTTTGGTGCTGGTGAAAGTGAACAGCTGGGAGCTGCTCTGAAGGGGACTAACCTCTGCAGCTCACAGTGATCAACATCTGGGGATAAAYCTTTTCCACCAGCACAGCCTTCGCAAGGTGAGTGTTTGTCCACACCCTGAATTCTTCTCTGCAGAGCTGGAGGAAGAAAGAATCCAATGAGAGATGCCTGCCTGCAAACCCCTGGGGTACTCATTTGGGGTGGGAAGCTCTCCTTGTTAATTTTCCATTATCTCTTATGCTTTCCTTTTGGGTGGGTACAGTACATCAGTATATTGGAACACAGAGCCCAAGGAAGTTTTGCTATGGTATGTCTCAGGAAAATACACTTGAACATAGTGTGGATTAGAGGATTGGCAGAGATCTTACTTCATGGTTGCAAGAAAATTTTGAGAATATGTTGCTCTTTATTTTCTTTTTCCCCCCCATTAATTGGATGTCTTATTTCTTCAGGTCTTAATATCCCTGTCTTCCTTCTCTTCCCATCTCTTGATGAAGCCACTGAGGTTCTGTAGTAAGATAAAGCACAGAAGAGCTGATGGCAGGAGTTGTGTTTTATGGTATTGCCAATCTGGTGACCTTAGGCCTTAACAAGGCATTGATTAAGAACCCGTGGCATTGTTTTAACAGAAAAGTTGAAATTATAACAAAGTGTGAACTCTTATTTCTTTTCTCCAGGCCCTGCCACCAAAGTTTGGAGGAAACCCGGCTGTGAGTGAGCGGTGAGTCTCTCCACGGTGCTGAACCTTTCCACCAGAAGCTCAGTGATGCTGCCCCTCGCCTCTGCTGTGGAGCAGCGGTTGTTGGACAGCTGCCAGCTGTCCCTGTCAGCCCTGGGACCCTTCCATGTGTGTTTGCAGAGCAAACCTGTTGTGGTTGTAAAGACTGGGTGCAATAAATGAAACGCACTCCTTTATGTGGCATCTCTACCACATCTTTATGTGGGTGTGTAGTGTGTGCTTCTTAAACTTTGAGTTCTTGATCCTGTCAGAAGATGAACCAGCAGCCAGTCCGTTATGAACATTCTTATTATGAAAATAATAAGACAATTAATTAATATGAGCTCCTGTCTTTGGAGGAGTTCAGTACACACAATGGAAAACACACTTAAGGCAGGTAAAAAAATAGATGGAAAGATTTCCTTAGATCATCTTCACCATCCTCTTTGTTGTCATATTTTTGTTCTTGATTTTCATTTTCTGAAAAGACTGTAAAATGTCAACAGCACAGAGCCTGGAAATTAAAATTGGGATAAATGATTATCCAGTACAGCAGAAACTGATGTATTCAAAAGTCATGGAAACAAATGTATTTTACTAAAGCAGAGTCTTTGTGCAGATCATAGCAGCTGAAGTTGGTTATTTAGCCTTTCAGAGAGCTGCTTTATATTTTATGATGGGAGATCAGAAGCATTATTGAAATGTGATAAAAATCAGCTGCATGTTTTGAAATTAGTGACACTATTTCATCTGGCTGCTTTGTTTTTCCTAGGGTTCAGTGCCTTTCGTAGTGTAGTGCACACTAGAGGACCTTCAAAATGAAAGCATCCTGAATTTGATATTTGTATCATGACCAAGGGACAAAATATTTTAGTAGAAGCACATAATGAACAATAGTCTCCATGGATGTAAATTATGAAAGTTCCATAGATTTTAGTAGATCATGGTATGTAATTTACAACTTGGGGATCTTGTTCTGAAGAATTTTCCTTACAATATTTGATGCCATGAATATTTATGTCTATCTTTCTTGAAGCCATAATAATCTAAACAAGTTGCAAATATCTACATAAAAAAAAAAAATACAACGGGAAAATGTTATTTGAGCAGTTTGAGAGGAGGAATAGCTGATCCAAGTACTGCCTTTGAGCTCCATGCTTCATTCAGGCTGTGAAAATGACAAAAGTCTTAGCTGGGATCGTGTATTGGCTTTAAAACTGAGAAACAGAGTTTGAGAAATTGATGTGATCTCAGCTTCCTGCTGTGTTCACTTACGCCTATAAGAGGATATTGAATGTTGGTGTGCTTGGATAGATTAGTGTTGTTTTTGGCAGATGATACAAACTGGTAAAAATCTGGTATTGTTTCCTAAGAAACAAGAAATGGGTTTAGAATTTTTTTTTCTTTAATATGATGTTTGTTGGCTGTGGCTTTCCTTGGATAAAAATGGTAGGACAAAATACTGTGGTTACTCCCAAATCGACCATCTTCTGCAATGTCATTCTCATCTACCCCACCTCTCAAATTCTGGATTAAAACATAACGAATTAAATAAGTGAAATATGTGAAATGAACTGCATTTGTGATCTTGTAAATGCTGCAAACAGCTCAGAGTCTCCCCAGTAGGTCTGTTTGAATATTGGTGCCTCCCAGTAGATCTGATGAAGTGCAACTGACTGGAACAAGAGGCTTTGGGTTCATTCTAAGCACTGCCGAAGACCATGAGGTCAGAATGCAGGAAGCTTTAGGGCATGTCAGAAAGGGAAAGTAAAAATCTTCTATTACATGAGGACTGTGGAGTCTGAAAAAAACTCAGTTTAAATTTATCTGTGGTTGTAGGCTGTGCTGCAGTAATCCTTGCACATGAATGCATGCATTCACAGCTGCTTTTTAACGTAATAAGCAGTGCACATACTTTTGCTGTTCCACATTGTGCTTCTTCCTCTTCTTTTCAGCAGTAGTGGAAACTGTTCTTGCAGATGCTGATAATACCCATATACAAAGACTGTAGTAAGGAAGCCAGGGCTTCCAGTAATAAACACATGCTTCTCCAGGAGTGTGTGTGTTTTCTAAAGTACTTATAGTCAGAGTTCAAAAGGATTAAGTTATTTTTGGAGGTTTTAGTGTTGTTTCGTGGTTAATTTCTTCTCTGTAACAACAAGAATTTGTCTGTACTTCTTGCTCCACATGGAGCAGAATGAGTGCAATAGTAAAATAAACTCTGCTAAGAAAAGTGGTGCTGTTGAGGAAGATCTGCGATGCAAAATACTCTGCAACCTCGTTTGCCACGCTCAGAAAATAAGGGAATTTCAATATATGCATGCTCCCCTCAAAAAACTGAAGCTTTGATTGCTGGTTTCCAATTTACTGTAGCTTTATATGTCAGCTGAGTTTAATGATGAGTGGTAGCCCTTCTGGAAATGTTTTATGCAAAATGGTGAAAGCACATTGTCAGGTTTGCTGGAAAGGTAGTCAAGAGTGAAATTCATGAGTGAACTCCCCCTTCATTAAAATGGACAGCAACTTGGTATTTTGTTCTTTTCTGATTTTTTAGGTGACCTATGTACAACATTCACACTCAACCCCTAGGACAAGAAGATTAATTCCTTCAGAGGCTTTCTTGCATGTTTGTTCTAGAATTATCATTTTATTTCAAAACAGTCTGAGAGATGTGTGTACCCTTCCCATTTTACAGGTAATAAACTGTAGCAAAGGAAATGAATGACAGTTTTTACTAATTCTGATGGCCTAAATTGTGACACCTAGGACTCAAGCTACCTGTTTTCAACCCCCTTGTGGCACATACACTCCATGATCAGGGAACAGCTTCCAGTGCAGCTGGTCAGTGTTCAGAAACATTGTACCCTGTCAGCAGCTCTGAAATTGTGGAACAAGTTTGATTCGAAAGATTTTCCAACCATGAGAAAATAAATCAGAGATGGGGATGAAATCCCATTCCAGTCTGCAATATGCAGGTGTCCTACATGAGACTTGTTTCTTTTTCCTTGCCTTTCTCTTCCCACTCGCCGCCATTTCAGGTGTGCTCGTGACCTTTACCAATAACATGGGAACCTTTTTCTCTAAAAAAGCCAAGCTGCACATCCTGAGCAGTAGGGAGCGTGGAAAAGAATATTATGGAATTACATAATCTAGCGCCATGTGATACTACATAATGTATGGGATGTTTCTCCAAATACTAGTTCTGCTGGCACCTTGCATAGCACCTCCCAAGTTCTCTCCTTTCCCTTCCCACTGAAAAGTCTTATCCTGCCAAATGTGGTGTCGTTCTCTTCCCTATTTATCTGCTGTTCTCCTCCATCTAGACAGACGACTGGCATGGATGTGTGAAGTCTGGCAAAGGCATTGTGAGCTGAAAGGAGAGCTGCTGTGCTGGGCTTTCCCTTGGTGGGGTTCCTGTAGCTCAGCTGTGGCTTACAGAGCTGCTGCCGTGCAATTCCCAAGCATGGGATTGTGCAGGAGCCTTTATTAGGTTTCATGTGTAATGATTTGTTGACTTGAAGTATAAAGCAAATAATTAGGCTGAGTGTCATTCCTAAATGCATTCACAGTGACTTTGTGTAACCTCTTACTACTTTTTGTAATGAAACCTCTTTAATAGACAGGAGTGCTCTGAGAGATCATACCTCATACCTGGAACAAGAACATTTAACTGCTTAGACAAAGCTGCTCTTAGCTTAGAGTGTGCAAGACAAGTTTGATTTTTGTTTCAAGATGTGAAAAATCCAGCTTTCCCTGCCTAGTYGGTGTGGTTATGTGTTGTTGTACATAGTCCCGGACATAAAACATGCTACCGTGTTGATCCTGCATGTGTGTATGAAATAAGGCAGTTTGGTTTAACATTTGACTATATTTATATCCCTCTACTTTCTTCAGTGCATAAGAATAATGAGGCATCCTATAATTTTAGTATTTGATGGCACGTTCTCTACCAATTTAGAGGTTTTACTGTGGGTTATGACTGTAGAAAAAAAATACTGTGTGTCCGTGGCCACTGCATTGCATTGATTGAGGACCTGCATTGAAGGCTTAATCAGTGACACAGAAGAGTGAATTTTTCTGAACAATTATCCTTTGGCAATTATTACTCACAGAGGTAACAATAGAAAATAATTATATTTTAACAGAAGTTAGTATTTAGAATATATTGAGTGTATTGTGAGACTGGTGACTTTCTGCAGTTGCCCGTGGAGCATCCCAAAGGCATATTTAAGGTGCATGAAGCAATTACTATCTGGTGTTTATTTTAAAACACTTATGAAGGGTAGAGCACAATAGAAGAGAACATTGTCCATGATCTGTGGTTTAATTTGCAGTATATAAAAGAGAGGCTGTAGTTTGAGTTTCCCTTTCCTGGAACAAATTGGCTTTACTTGTGCACTTGCTAAATGTGCAAGTACAGTCGAGCTTCTGTAGTCATTATGTTTTAGTTTGTAAATATTTTTACTTGTCTGTATAAGTTGGGAGCTGCAAACTAGAACTCAAGAGATTCCCATGCCCAGTTTTGAGGACATATATCTCTAATTTTGATGATATGGACACATGAACCTTTTAAAGGTGATAGAGAGAAGAGGGATGATTTGAAGTTGTTGACATATGTTAGTGGAAGGGTAGAARTGTTCAAGACTGTGAATAGCTTTGCTTTCTTTCCCCTGAGTGAATTCTGTATGTTGTAATAAAAGACCAAGTGTATGTTGGGATGAATGAGTAATTCAGGAACTGTCATATCTCTCTCCCACTCACCAGCCTGTGGAATCCACAGTCAGGGACAGTCAGCAGTGATCTTGGCTGCAGGGCAGGAGATGGGAAGTTCCCAGCTAATCTGGCACACTCACAGTTAAAAATGTTTGCTTRTTGCTTCAAAGGCATCCCAGTGAACTCTCACACTAGGGTTCCAGTAGACATCATAAAAAGTTACTGTTTGTGAACGTGCAGACACAAAAGGAAAAAGGCTCAGTAAATAAAACACCACTTCAGTCTTGCAAGTAATTCTTGATATGGTGTTTGGTTTATGCAGTTGATATTTTCAGGTAKGTTCTTCTCAAGTGTAACTTCCCTGCTAGGTCATAACAAAACACCTGAAGCTCTTTAGTTCAAAAGTTAAAATAGCTTGATGCAGGAAGGAAGCAAACTTTTGAGATCTAGACTGACAGTCGGAGTGGATTAAGTAACCAACCTTGCCTGGGTGTGATGTGTTGTAAAGTGTGCTTGGTAATGAATGCTACAGATAAATTTAGACTTGCACAGTAAGTCTGCTTTATAAACTAATTTCAGCAGATTTTTTTTTCATCTTAGAGAAGATTTTGTATAATTTTAGATTTTGACAAAGACTGCAAAATCTTTCTTTTCCTCTCTTCTGTCCATGCCTCTTATCCACATTCAGACCAAATAATAATTTCGGAGAGCTTTGAATATTCATCAGGTTCACAAGCCAAACCACATTTCTGATCTTTTTAGACATTTTGTTCCACCAAACCTCACCCCCTTTAACTCTTCAGCCTTCCTCCTTGTCCCTGCTTTCATTGCTCTTTCCCCAGGGAGGCCTCTCTCTGTCTTGGATACATTTCTTCTAAACTGGGAACTGTTTTTACCCTTCTGGAAAAGAAAAACTGTAGAGAACTTAGAAATTCCTTAGCTCTGTAAAAATGCAAGCCAAGGACCAGAATGCCTCCAATGATGTAACTGATGACATTTGATTCTCTGAAGTTTCCTGACAAGGACAGGGAAATGGGGATTTGGTGTGCCAGTAATAAAATAAAATGTTTTAGGAAATTTCTGCTTCCCTGCATGGTTTCCCTGCCCCCACCTTTGCTTTTAGAGGCACATTCAATATTGTTGAGAAATGCCAAAGAGCAAAAAGAAACTTATTCTGTATGATTCAACCTGAAAAATTATATCATATTCATAATTCATAGTCCCTGAAAGTAGAAATCGCACTCATTTAGTGTTCATGGAATCAGAATTAGTAAGAAGGAAATATCTTTGTATATCTCAAATGAGCAYATAGTTCATATATTTAGGGTAACATTTTCAATGCACATGTGTACATACACTGAAAAAAAATTATTCATTAACATGAACAATATTTCATGAAGTTTGATTAATTTAATACTAATATTTTCTAATTTCCTGCTCTTCTGAGAATCACTTTTAAACAGGATATTGATTCTGTTTACAAAAAAGAGCCAGTTTATTAATATAAAATTGGAGCTGTGCCCAGATGGAAATATGTACTCCCTTGCAGCTATCTGCCTTGTATTGGAGCTAAATGCTGAGGTTCACCTGCCATCCACAAATAGCATCTGTCTTTATAGTAAAGGGCTTTGGCACTTCATTTTCTTTTTAATATTTCTTTCTTTATATCCTTGGTAGACTTCCTGTAGAGAGTACTCACCTGCTATCTTCTGAGGGGCTGATCCAGTGCAAGTTAAAATCCTAGGATCTCGGTAGAGGGTGCAAGGCTCTAATCCTGACCTGTGGAAATTAGCCTGGGTTCTATCACTGATTTCAGTCCTTAGAGAGTTATGCCCTTTCCAAAGAGAGATTTGTAGACACCATTCATGTAATATGTATAATTTATTTACAAATATACTTGTTCAGTGACTAATTTCTTAGTCACTATATTTTGCATTTGCTTAACTGTGGAGCTGGAAATTTGAGTTTATCTCATGGATGGATGAATGGTTAGTCTGTGTGATGTTTATTTTGTGGAGGAACATTAGYATCTCAGAAAAAGATATTTGACTCAAGTGTAGAGTGATGTGCATGGATAGAACAAAAATATGTCTCCATTCCCCTCTGATATCTGAGCTTTTTAAAAAGCTCATGGTTTTATTGTCTCTCTCTTGACTTGAACAGCAGATCACAGTTTTGGAGATTAGTGTCATAATTTGAATACAAGGGGAAATAGCACAAGAAAGATGTGGATCTGTTAGAGCTGTCCAGAGGGGGGCCAGGAAGATACTCAGAGGGCTGGAGCACATCTGCCATGGASACAGGCTGAGGGAGCTGGGSCTGTTCATCCTGGAGAAGAGAARGTTCCTGGGAGACCTCATTTGTGGCCTTCCAGTACCTTAAAGGGGGCTTATAAAAAAGAGAGAGACTTTTTATATGGGCAGGTAGTGACAGGACAAGAGGCAATGGTTTTAAACTGAAAGGACAGGTTTAGACTATATGATAGTGAGACATTCTTTACTCAGAGAGTGGTGAAGCACTGGCACAGTTTTCCTAGAGAAGCTGTGGCTGTCCCATCCCTGGACATGTTGGATGGGACTTGAAGCAACCAGGTGTAGTGGAAGGTGGCAGGGATTTGGAATGAGATGATCTTTAAAGTCCCTTCCAACCCAGATCATTCTATGGTTTTATGAAACTGATGGTGGACTAAGATGCTTCATTGATTCAATCTGGTTTAGGGGATTTCAGTGAAAAGTGCCTAAATATTTTGCAGACTGATACCAAAAGCAGTTCACATATCACACCACACGTGCGGAGCACCACATGCTTGAGCAGATTATTGAACCTGGGTTTCATATAGCTAAACCCAGCACCTTAACCTACTTACTTGTTTTCTCTCTCTAAGCTGGCTGATTCATTTTCATTTGAACTTCATTTAAAGTATTAACTGATTCAGTGGAATGATTTGAATGCACTGATTTATTCAGAAATATGACCATGAGAAAAGTAAATAGCAGATTGGAACAAATGTACATGGCAAAGAAAGGCAGAGCAAATTCAATCTGCTGTGATGAGACTGAGTTCAGCTGTATTGGCTGGAGTTTAATTTGGGGAAAAAGAATTTATCATAAATATGATAATAGAGCATCTGATATTTTTCTGGTAAATAACTGGTCATGCAGAAAAACCTCTCAGTCTTCCACCCTCACAAATCATTTAAATTCCATCGTTCCTTGGGGTTTTAAAATTACTTCCAGTATGTTTAAAAGGGGCTTTTGACTAGAGATGAGTAAGCAACCCTTCTCCTGAGATAAAATAGGCTCTTTGGCTGGCAGCCCCTAATTCATTTGTCTTGCTGTCGGTCACAGTGGAAGTTTCTTTATGTTTTTGGGATCAAATGTTGTTCAGTGAATCCAAAAATCAATCATTTGATCCCCACTAACAGCTTGTTTGCTTATTAATGTAATTGTGCACTCTGAGAACACTCAATTTTCAGTGTTTTCAAACTTGTCTGGTTATTTTAACAATTGTTGCTTACAGACTTCAAAATACTATGTAAATTAATCAGTGCATTACTCTGTCCCTCGTGTTCAGGCTGGTCCCTACTTCCCTTCAAAAGCTCTCTTACCCAATGCCTTTCACTGAGTGGGCTGACAACAAATCCATTGAGCAATTCCAAGTCCTGATTTTGAGAGTAACATTTTATTTCCCCCAATTACCTTTATAAAAAAATGCACTCAGCCATCCTCTTTTCTTGAAGTAAAGCCCCACTGTCAGCCTCTTCATTCCTAGTGCTTTACCCTGTTAGTTTCCAAGCTGTGTATTCATGAAGATGTTTCACAGTTCTCTTAGAGTTGTAAYGATTTGTATCAGCTGCTAACATGTGCTTTTTTCCTACTTGTCTTTTGTCTCATTGTCTCTTCAAACCCTGTTTTTACATCTCATACAATCCTACTGCGCCTCTTCCTCCTTCGTATTGATCTTAAAGACCTCCCTCTAATGTGATGATTGTAATAAATGAGACTGTGCAAAGGCTAGGTAGAGGCTGATGAGCAAAGCTGGCATATCTCCTGCTTCTGGGCTTGATCCATTCAAGTTGGTGAAAAATCTCATATTGATTTTAGTACAGCAAGGTCAATATTAAATTTCCATGTATCTGTATTTATAACTGCATTTCTGATGGGGAGTTTTCCTCCTCCTTGGACAGGAACTATCTTTGTCTGTGTTACCACAGTGTCTTGGCAACAGAGACAAATCTGGGTTTAGGATCTCAGCTCTATTGTAATAGAATCATAGAAACATTTAGGTTAGAAAAGACCTTTAGGACCATTGAGTCTGACCATAACACCAAACCTAACATTGCCAAGTCCACCACATAAGCATGTCCCTTAACACCGTGTCTACCAACAGCAAAGACTGGGAAAGAAAAGGGSAAAAGGAGTTGGGTGTTAGTGATCACCTTGCTGCCACATTGGAAGCAGTGAATTTGCCCACTCTCTGTTCGGTTTTATGAATTCTTAGTTCTGTAGATCAGTGAGAGAGAGCAAACAGTGTTGGGACTTGTAGGGGTTGGGACACTTGTCTGGGAGGGTGGGAACAAGGTTCCTGTTCTACTTAAGCAGTGTTGCTTTGTGGATCATCACATCTGGAAAGCCAGCTGCTGAAGAGGGTGTGGTGACTATGTACAAATGGGTTTGAGCAAAAAAAGGTGCAGAATCGGGCAGCAGCAGATGCAACCTGATCTTTATTTCTTGGCTAGTGCTGCTCAGCAGTCTCCTTGATGACTCAGTTACATGGTGAAATCAGCTTTCTGAATCCAAAGAAAAGAAATGCCTTTTATAACAAGGCAAGGTTCTTTCTTGGTAATCTGCTCACAAAGTAGAACATTAACCCGCTGAATATCTTACTCCCTTAATATAAATGTCATCTTCCTTAATGTTCAAAGCACAGATTTTACACAGGGAAAATTGGGAGATCTTGCAGAATAGAAATGAGAACATTTTAGAGCATTAGTTGACTTACAGGGTGAGAACCTCACCCCAAGCRTGTGGGTTCAGCTTTTTGTTCATGCTTGGTTATAATTCTTTTTATATCGGTTGAAGATGACCTATTTTTCTAGTTGTAAGATTGGACTGTCTAAAAAATGTACCATTCTTGTCAAATGAACAAGACCTTCCTCCTGTTCTAAAAAGAAAATTATTTTCATACATATAATGTGTGGTCAGCTGCTTTAATTAAAAAAACCCCAGACCTGTGATTTAGTGTTTTTGTAGATCATCTGCAAGTAATACATAGGCAAAAATAATCCAAGTCTCTGCAAATCCAGTATTGCAGCCTACCTCTGTTTTTTGAAAGGTGACATGAAGGTTTGTTTTCAGGAAAGAATGTTTTTAAACACATGGACCTGTTCAGAATGTGACTGCTGGAAGCTGCATTACTGAGCACGTGCTCCCTGGGCATCCTGGAGTCAGGAAGTGCTCACAAAAACAGGCACTTGGGTGTTTTAAAAGGGATTATTGGCACAATTCTAGGTGAACAAAAGCTTTGCCAAAACATTGAAAACTTGCCAGTGGAGACACAAGAGATGAGTTCTCAAAGCAGCTTTGTAAATTTGGTACCTAATTTCCACTGATGTAAATTTTGAAAAATATTGCGTGAGGAGATGCCTGCTTTTCTCTGACTTGGAAAGAGCCCCATTGCTGCCATGATGTCATTCCRTGGGTTGCCTTAAAAACAAGTGCAACTCTGGCCTTGGGAAATGAGAGGGTTTCAGTGGTGCAGAGACGAACCATGTTAGTTCACAAATCATAGTTTAAGTTGGAAGCGCCTGCCAAGCTTTAGCTTCACATACAGTAAAATTAAAATTTTCAAAGTTATTATGTATATTTATAAACTCTTTGTCATCTTAGTAAATATGTGAATGTTACTTAGATTTGATTTAAAAACAAACAGGACCTTTCCTGGAAGTGGGACCCATGTTTGCAGCAGCCTGGTGTTAATTAGGCCGAAAGACACCAGTGGCTATTATTGAGGAATATAAAGATTTATTAAGAATATAAAGATTCTGCAAGCAGTTTTGGGATTTATTAGACTGTCAGCTACTTACTGCATTTATACCACAAGTTGAGAACWACTGTCATCATAAGAGTTGTTAGAAAATCAAAATTTCCTTGTAGTTGGTGTTACTGGTTTTTATCTTCTAGAGATAATAACATAAATTATATCTAAGATATAAAGATTTCTCTCTGCAGTATTTTTATTTAATTTCTGCTGTGATGGCAGTTTTGTGCATTTCAGCTTTACCCTTATGCTTTTTCTCYGTCGAGCCTTTATCTTCATTGACACATTTTGAAGTTTTAAATATTTGCATTTTCTTTTGGTTGAAATTCATCCTGGCTGTGCCAAGTTCCTTTTGCCTACTGCACTTTTTGCTTACCCTCAAAGAATGATATTTCTCTCACCATTCCTCAGCGCAGCAGAACATTTTGGTACCTTTTCCCCAGGTTTACTTTTGAATTGAATGCCCTCACCCTTAGACACGTCCTGCTGGGACAGGTTCCTGCTGTGTCCCCCGTGGTGAGGTCGGTGAGTATTGTCCTTCCTCACAGGCTCTTCCTTGTTTTCCCGGTGGTTTTTCATCACGACCCTGCAGAAGAGCTGCTGGCCTCACTGCTGCTCTGTGTTTATTTGTTCCTGTATGTGTTAAGAATATTTTCTTTTAATTTCTGTAGCTTCTGTGAGAGAAACTTAGAGTGTGCTTTTAAGTAAAAGGTTCTCCTCTGTGACTGAGAGCATAAGCTTCACAGCTTGCCTGTGCCCTGGCCACTGTACAGTGGACATTGGAATCCTTTCTGTTTTCAAATGGATTTGCACAGTGCCTGAAAACTGAACATGGTCTATTGCAAAATGGTTTTGGCACTCTTTTTTAGTAATTACATATCATTATACTGCTATTTAAATGCAACCTGCCTAAACATTTTATTAGTACTCTACTACTTAATTAACAACTATTGCTGAAAACGGTCCCCATACTGAGGCTTATTCCACTTAAGCATCCATGCTAATGAAATGTAACTCCCCTTTTGAAGGAATATATGACATTCTGTGGAATGTTTTTTCGTGGTTGGTTCTTGAAAGTGAGCCACTTATTTAGTGCTGAGTATCTGAAATTATTTAAAATGTTATCTGCTAATGCTTGCTGCGTAAAAATTGAATAGATTATATRAATAAAATCCTCAACAGTAGTTCACATTCTTACTGTGTGAAGAGCCTTCATACAACAAATCACCAAGCTCTAAAGTGTTGAGATTTTTCTGCTGCCAAGTCAACAATTGTGTTAGTCTTGTAGTGTCACTACAAGTGTCATTTCATTTGATCTCATAGTCCCCTGATGTGTTCCATAGGTTCCAAGCAGTGTAAAATGGTATGACCTGTGGATGTTGTCATTTCCCAGGGATGAACACACAGAAAACCAAAGTGTGTTTGGGTTTGGGAGCCCGAGAATGAGAAAAGAGTTTTCTATTTGTAAATGTATTTTTTTTTAAAGACCATTTTTGATGGAGGAGTGCTGGGTATATAAAAGCTCTAAAGAGTTCTGGAGCTCTGCAGGATTTCTGGAAATTAGAGCTGTGATAATAATGGAAGATTACTTAGAGTCTTCTGCATACAAGAAAGATGTGTTGTGATTTTCTTCCATAAACTGCAAGCTTAATACTGCACACTGACAATCTTTTACTTTCTTCTTTCTTTATGAATCTCGGAGGAATTTAGCAGCATACATGGGGAATTTGCTTTCAAAACTGAAGTTGTGCAGGACTTGGTTCTCTTCTCACACTTGCGTAGGGCAAGTGCAACTCACGACATCCTTCACTGTGAGTGACATCAGTTTCTCATAAAGTTACTTTGGTCATACTTCTGTATTTCCAGTCTGTAAGATTATGGAGGGGAATGTGGTGTTTGAAGACAAAATCTTGCTGCTATGTCCTTCTGTGGGATGTTGCCATTTTTCAAGTGTGCTAGATTTTGGTCAACCATTTGAGCTCACAGTCAGCTCAAATTTATCTCCTTTGGTGCAGATGTGTCTGTGTAATCTGCAGCCCCTGCTGCAGTTGTTAACATCTGGCAGAAAGACAGGGCTGAAGGATGGGGTGACAACCTTTCTGACTGTTCCAGCAGGCTTTGTCAGACTCTTAATGCCATTGGTGGTGGATTTGTCTAAACTTTGGGCTTAGGCTTTATGAGGGCCATTTAGTGGGAGAAAAAACCTTCATAGGTCTGTGCAGGGACTCTTACTGTGAGTATTTCCACCCTGGACATATCTATACAAATTAATTCTTATCTCTGCCATTTCACAGCCCGAGCTTAATCAGGGCAGGATAAATGAACGGGACGATATATATAATCAGGGCAGGACAAATAAATGGACGATACTGGCTGTGAGTTGAGTTCCTGGAGAAGATGGCTCAGGCCACAGAGGTCAGTGGGGCCAGATGTGTAAAAAAACCTTACTCCTTTGTGTAGGTGTTTGTGGGCTCGAGCAGCGTAAGGATGGCAGAGCTGGCTGTCCTCAGCCTTGAACTGGAAACTGTATCTGTTCCCTAATGGGGGCAAGCTGCAAATTCACRGCTGCTCTAGAATTACCCTTAACTAACACTAGGAAGGTAATAACTGGAGTCTTTTCTCCCCACCTCCTTTTCCCTCCTCCACAGGTGTCCAATGTGGTTATTTACACCTGTGAAGAGTGAGTAAGAAAGTAGGTATAAAATGCTGTCGTTCTGGTTTGGCAGTGTTTAACAACCTTGTAAATGAATGTTCAAATCTTCAGGTGGAAGACTGGATACTCTTTCAAATATTTTTTTTTTTAATCCTCACTTTTTTATGCTATTTTTCCATCCTAAATAGAGTACCTAGAATGATCATGCAAAGTGATGCTTCAGTGGGGAATTTTTTAAGAGGGGTTGATTTAAAAATGATTTAGGAAATCTCATGATTTARTCAAGCATTCCACAAGAACACTGTGAAGCAAAGTAGCGTGCACAAATACTCCTTTGGGAATAAGACAGATGAGTTGAACTGTATTTTCATTAGGAAAATGTACTCCTTTTTGTATCTGTGCAAGTATTCAAGATTATCAGTTCTAATGCTCTCATGAAACCCTTTGGCACTCAGCCTTGCCAGGATTATCACTGGGATTTTGGTCAGAGTAAGGGTTGTAGGACTGCATTGATAGGTGTTCATGAACCTCTTTCTCATCAGTTTTCTGTTTGCTATTTTCTTAAGCATTTGTCCTGATTTAAAATTTGAGAACTTCTGTAAAGTTGGAAGAAAATTGAGATAGTTGCCCGGATTACTGGATAAAAAATTCCAGTAATTTTTTGCATTTTTATAATGTCCTTTCATTCTGTTGGTAAGAAAAGTGTTCTCTGAGTGAGAGTTAAATGTGTTCTTGACACTTGATTCCCTCCCCTGCCTGCTGACTCACCATTTCGTTGGCACACAGCCATGGTGCAGTTGTGGAGTGTGTTTACCAAGTGCTTGAATCACAAATGGAGAGCTGTTGGATTTTCTCATACTTGAAATGGTTGGGAAAAGTTTTAGCCTTTCAAGTCAGCCGTATTGCAGCCTGTTCCTTTAAAGCTCAGTTTTAAGCTTTGAATATATTTTTAGACAGAAAGCATTTATTTAAAAAGCATCATTCAGAAACAGACAGTGCCTTTGTGTTCTAACTTGTTACAGCCATGTATGGAAGATGAATCCTACCAGGTCTAAAGTGCTTTGGGATATTCCTTTCCAACTGGCATCAGGTTAGCATCCAGGAAAATAAGTCTGTTTCATCCTGCTACATGTAAATACATGAAGAATAAAATGTGCTGTTGCTCTGGGCTGATGGAGGCAGGCACAGCACGGAGCTGGGGCTGGGGTGAGTGTTATCAGCACCGTGTCTGGGACTTGCTCTCAGAAATAAAGGGAGGATTCGGGTCAAGCAGTCACCAGTTGTGGACCTCACACTCCGAACAGTGGGATGCTGCTGCCAGCCAGCAAAGCTGTGCTCATCTGGCCTTTGCCCTTGGAGCAGGAGCTTCCCTTGGCAGCGCAGCCAGCAGGAGTTTGGAGTTGTTGCTCATTTTGAGTCTAATGGGCAAGAAGTGGACTTGAAAGGAATTATTTGCCAGAGTCTGAGCTCCTGACAAAGTTGCTGCAGCTGCATACAAAATAAACAACTGAGAGGCTAAAATAATGCATAATTGAATAATTAGGCATGGGAAGAGGTTTTTGTGAATTCCTATCTTCATTTAATGAACCTCTTGTAGAAAGTGAATACCCCAGAGCCTGGTGGGCAGCATGTGGAATAACCGGGCGTCTGGAAGGGCAGCAGTAGGAAATTGCTGATCTTTTTGGAGTAACAGAAATTGTAGTACTTGTTTACAGACACATCAGAAACACATTTCTGGATGACTGTGAATAACTTATTTCTAGATGATAGTAATTAACTCAGTTCTAACAAGTCAAGATTGCTGCTTAGTGTTTAAATCATTTTCCATTCTAGAAACTCTAATGTTAGATGCAACTTTTCATTTCAAATCTTAGGAAGCAGCAACAGTTCAACAGCCCTCATTTCAAACAYGACTCCTGGTTGCACAGAGCATTTTCACTTTTCTCTTTACAGTTTTTCACCAATATATTTCTGTCTATGACCAATGTATAAAACCAGTTTCACKGATGTTGTGTTACAGTCATCCAGAATCCAAGTTGCTAAATGTGACTGAAGAATTGAGGAGGATTAAAACACAGCAGGGTGTGTCTTTCTACTAACAGGAGTCAGYGGTAACATTGAAAATTTTGAAATTTATACAAAATTTCATAGACACTGCTGTTAAATTTTGAACTAATGGAACCCTTCCCCCAATGCCAGTTATGTCYTTCTTATCAGAACACATTATCTTTTGAAGAGATGGCAATGAGATATTCCTGTGCTATGACTGTGAAGGAGTTTGCTGTGCTATCTGTCAACCACTGAGGTTTATCTAGAAGCAAGGGAAGTCAGTAGGAGGATCTCCATTGATGCTGGTGGCTTTTGACTTAGATCCACGGGGTTTGTTCAAGTGACACCAGTGTCAGGAAGTGATAAAGGAAAGGTGATACAGTTTAACATTACATTTTTAAAGTTACTAMATACAAACTGTTTCCTTTTCTCAAAATGAAAATTTCTTTCTTTCTCCTGTAGTACTTTTGACTGTTCCAGATGAAAATTACTGAATCAAACCAGATGGACTTAATAATTGGAATACTTGGAATTTAACAAGGTATTTAACAGTTCTATTTTTATTATATATCTGTAAYGAGCAAATTTGTAAAACCAAGGAAAGAGTATAAATTAAAGCAAAGTGGTGCTAGCACAATTCAAATARTTTGAATTCTAGAGGGGGCTGTTAGTCTGGCTTTCTTAGTAATCTGAAACTCTCCATGCTATGGCTAGAGACTGGTTTTGAGGTTAAGTCAGGCATCAGATTCATGAAGAGATGCATTATGTTTGATTAAATTTTACTTCTGAAGGGGTTTCATGAAAAATAAGGCASCCAAGGAGAGGTGAATTCCTGAAGTTAATATGTCCAGAATCTCACCCTCACTTTTTCTTTCACAACCAAACTGCCCCCTAGTCCAACTTCTGACAATTGATTTGCTTTGAACTCCCCCAGTCTTTAAAATTGTGTCTTTCTGGTTTTTTTCACATGCTTTCATATGCTGTTCATTTCTTTCAGAAGCTCTCCTTGTTTTTGCCATATGCAATATTGTTTCTGTTATTCAAAATGAGAAGTGGCACGTCTTAGTGTATGTAGAGCTTTGACCTGTTTGAGTACTTTTTATATCTTAATTGGCATTAATACCTTCCTGTTCTTTTATACATGCAATTACTTCTCTATATCTACTTAACAGGTTCCTCTTCCACTTAATTTGTTTGTAYATTAATTTGCTGCAACAAGGACTGACATTTGAAAATCCTTGACACCTCCCCCCCAATATTTGGATGGAGTTTTTAATTTTAAAGAATTTTTGCTTTTTTTAAAAAAGGAGTTATTTAAAATAAAATTCACATGTTGACTAGCTATGCTAAGCCCCAAACTTATCAATAAAACTCTTAGGCAGGAAAGGTGTGACACCCTGTTCATCATGTGCACATTGCTCACAGTCCAGTGGAAGCTACAATCAGTTAATTCCTGACAAGAGTCACCGTAATATATAATTGGATTTGTTGATAGTGAAGCAAGACTAAATTGCTCAATCCTTTGCTCCAAATAGCTGACCATGGTTTTTATTAACAGCATTTGTCAGTGTAAAGCCAACCAGCATAATTGCTGGAACATAATTGTTTCCTTTGAATGAAGTGTAGGTCATTTTTTCAGACCTTGTTGTATTGCTGGTTTGGCTAACCCTGGCTCTCTGTAAAAATATCCTTCCTTTTCTGCCCCAGGCAGAACTAATTTACATTTACTAATCATGGAAGATACTTGATTGGAAACAACATTCATGGATGCTACGGCCAAAGGATCCCTGGGTACACGGGAGCCTATGGCAGGAATGCTGTCTGTAACCATGGGAAGGGACCACAGGCTGATCCACCTTCTCCTGCTGCTTTTGGGCTGAATCTTGGCCTCCTGGCAAATACCACTTCAAAATCAAATTCCTTCTTGTGGAGCCAAAATCCTGCATGCAGTAGCTGTTTCTGGGCAGGAGGGCTTTAGCTGATGTGCGCATATCAAATAGTGGAAGTGATAATGGTGGAGAAGGTGTCCTAGAAGTGTGTTTGTGAGACAGCTCTTGGTGGTTTTCTTGGATTTGATCAAGAAATGGTAATTGAAATGGATCATGACTGATGTCAGAGTTCTTATTGCAGTGTCTTTCAGTGCCCTGGTTTTTGCCATTTGACAAAAAATAATTCCCTTTTAAAAAGCCCGCTGTGTGCCTGGTCCCTTTGAAAAGGCAGGAGCCCATGAATAGCATTATCATATATAATGGCCACCACTTAYCACATTCATTCTGATTATGTAAAACTGAAAATCACTGCATTGAAATGAAGTTTCAATGTTTTTATTCAAAGCAGCTTCTCACAATGTATAAATACTGCATATTAACACACATGAAAAATACAACTTCTAAGGCACCCAGAAATGTGTCCATACACTAGTTACAGGACCATCAACAAATAAATTGTGTACAATTTGATCTAGACAGTCAATATTTGATATATCAGAAGATACAAGTCCCTCAGTACTGTACCAGTTTCAGAAAATATTTACAACACTGTGATATAGGGGTGCCTGTACCCTTATAATATTATAATATGTACTCATCGTTACAAATATTAGAAACTGTTTTAGTCTGTTCCATGGCGTTCTGACAAAATAACTTAAGGGCCTAATTTGCAAAGTTCTACAATTAATTATTTGTGCAAGTTCTGAAAATAAATTTACATTGACATAACTTGTGAATTTTTGGTTCTTTGCTTCATCTCAGAGGTTTGGTAATAAGCCTTACCAATAGACATGCCATCGCAGCTGAACATCACTCCTTTCCCAATAGCTCAGTGGATACATCTTTCCCCCTTACACCTGACATGGATGAGAACGCAGTGTTTGAAGCAGAAAGAGACTATTTGATCTTCAGTACAAATGTCAAACTAGTTCACTGGCAAAGGAACTAATGCTTTGTTAGAATAATGCAATTCTTTGGTCCTTTGTTTTTATGGAAGGCATAATATTTTTATTCACTAAAAATCGAAATCCTGTCTGTGAGCAAGCAAGCTAGTGAATGACTTTCAGTGTAGTATTTAAAATAGCAGTAAAGAGATTTAATATGGCTTAAAACATACGGTTAATTGGGCAGACACAGATAACACATCGAGGATACCGAGTACCCAAATGTACTATGATAAGATTGTCTATAAGTCTCTTATGTAAACTTCTTTAGTGTCTCCTAAAGAGTGCTGGCTTTAGCCAGATTTGACTTTTATAGACCCAGCCACACAAAGCCTGAGATTAAACTACCATGGTTGGGAGCACAAATGCACAGTTTATATATAACAAAGCCCATGCTGACAAGTCTACCTATGTTGTTCAAGAGAAACAACCCGTATTATCCTTTTCACAAGAAAAACTTAAGGCCCTGTACTCTGATTTGCTAACTTTCTTACAGCAATTATTTGGGGAAGTCCTTAGTGCTACATAAGCAATTATGCAGCTTTAAAGATTTCTTGTACCTAATGGTAAGGCTTATTCACAAATGCAATACATTTATAAATTATATTTAAAACTGTAAAGGCTGGCAAAATAATTAAAAAACCCAAAACCAAAATAAAACAAATCCCAACCAAAATTGTCTGTTCATCCCTAACATTAAAAGAGCATTTCATCCTAATGAAAAACTATTGGCACAAAACCATTATATTATAGATTAAAAGAACAGTTCATAGTAGTGAAAAAGATTGCCTAAAACGCATACCCTAACCTACCACAGAAATATAAAAGTTTATATTCTGAAAATATATACTGTATTAAAGTTTGTAAGCTTATTTATTTAAACAGAAATGTACTGAAATAGTAAACTAAGCAACACTTATCTACAGCAAAAATATACATGCAGGACAACACAAAATAAATTGCTTACCTTTAATATCTACAAATGCAAAACTGTAGATTTTTAAAGATTGTACAAAACAATTTACACAAGAATAAAATAACATACTTAAACAACAAATTGCATTTTTAATCTTAAATACTGTGAATATTAGTAAAGGTACCCAGACTAATATGTACAGTACATCTAGATATCTGAATACCTAGTAAGGATAGAAACACAAGAGAAAATTCAGATTCTGATATTTAAATACTGGAAAAGAAGCTTTCAACATTGTTATTACTCTTTTTTGAAGGGAAAATAGATTCCATGAAAACTAGATTGTAACTGTATAGATATGAATAATTAAAAATGTTAACTATGGTTAGCGCTTGCTTTAATGGAAAAATAATTATAGAAAATGTATTTCAACCATTCCTTTGTCATAAAAAATGCTAAGATACAGATATCTGAAAATTCAGATGAAATGGTGCAGTTTAAAAGATTTAACAACGTAAGATTCTTCTCTGTTTGCAAATCTCATTCGGAACGCATTCCTTCACATTGCTGAGCAATCTTGCTATATTTATCTACAAAAACTAAGCATAGTATTGAAATAAACTTCCTAATATCTTATTAACACATGACTAGGAGTTATGGCTCTCTGGACGGGAAGAAAGGAAATAAAGGAAATTGAGGAATYGTGGTACTTTCCATTGCCTTTTTTTTTTTTTTAAGTGAAGTTGTATGCTGGAGGCCTGATTGTGCAAACACGTGTGTGTGTGAGTGGTTTTCACTCGAGTGATCCCTCTTTTTCCGGGTGACTCCATGTGCACCTGCCACGCCGGGGGCCCGCGGCCTCGATCCAACGCGCCCCGCGGCGCTGCTGGCAGGTTGTGGACAAAAGCAAAGGTTGGTATAAAACAAGCGGTGCATCCATCACTTCAACTAGTTATTGAAAGAGTTTTCTTTCAGTCATATTAAAATAAGCTAATAGTTTCGATAAGTTTCTCTTTAGAAACGTTTAAAACAGGTTAATTAGGAGCCAGATTCTGTCTTTTTAATGAAGAATTTCAATGAGAACTTCTACATTTAGGGTAATGATTTCCTTAAAATTCAGTGGTGCAATTAGGACATAGAAACCGCACTTCTGATTATTTGTGGAAAAAAAAATGTTACATTAATGTGTTGAAGGCTACTGTTTGCTGTAATCACCTGTTCGTTAACTTTACAAAGGCTTTGTTGAAACTCTTTATGGAAATACTAAGAGGGAGAAAGCTGAGCAGCCTCATTTGCAGAGGTTTAAACCATAATAAGTCATTGAGCTCAAGGATGGAGAGCAAGTGCACAAATTACAAAGCAAACAAATGTGCAAAGCTTCTGCTTCAAGAGGTTTTAATTTGGGCGTACTACAGTTGCAGGTGAAGTCTCAGAGCATGCTCCTGTCATTTCCACATGAACTGCCCATAGCAGGAAAGAACTGAGAGAGATCCAGTGTTCAGAAGTCAGTCAGTGTCACTGAACAGTACTGGGATCACATTTGAAAAGAGCAGATTGGATTTTCTCTGTTTATTGTGGACTGCTTTTATGGATAGCCATAAGTTCTTGTAACAGATGCTGGGGTGGCCAGGTGTGGAGAGCAGGGAAAAGCAAAACAAACCCTCTCTCTCCACTTAGTTCAATGCCTAGCACCTTGTATAAACTGCTGGCCCACACCCAAAGGCCTCCAGAGCAGAAATTATCTSACACCTGAGGAATCAGGCAACTAGACTAAGGCTCATAAGGATTTGCTTTTAGACTTCAGACCAAAAGGGATGTTTAAACCTGAAAAACAGTACGATGCCACRGGCCGGCACCACTCACCCTGTTACTGATATCCGGCTAACAGGAATAGAGTAAACTGAAATAAAGCATCTGGTTGGCGAGCCCTTCAGTGCTCCTCAAGAAGGCAGAAAGTGAAGAGAGACTTAAGGGGGACTCACTCTTTCAGAATCCACTTTTTTTTCTCTTAACCCTGGCAAATGAATCTGTTTCATACATTTTTTTGTACAATTTTACACATAGAGGAGCATGCACGTGGCTGTTTCATTTACTGCCCACAACATTCTGTGGGTTTTCTATATATTCTTTATTTTTCTACTCAGTTTGCTGCTAAAAATGTGTTCGCATTCTCATGTGATGCCATTAATTCAGTCAAGGGACATATGAAAATAAGATCTGTGATCAATAAACAGTTGAATATGAACACAAAATAAATAAGTTAAATAAATTCAACAAAGAAAAAAATTCTAGTAGTTTTGTAAACTAACTTTACATATTATACATATAAATTATCAGATTTTTCCATTAAACTGTTAGAACTCAGAAAAAAATAATTAACATATTTCTAACGTATGGTATTTGGGTCTACAAAAGGTCGTGCTGACCCAGATTTTAGACTGAGCCCTCTGTGTCGGCCCAAATGTGCTGCAACAGCAAGAATAAGTTAAGAAGGACAGACAAAATAAACCCTTACAGGTGGGTGAGCCTTACTGGGCCTCAGTGGTGCTTCTCAGCACGTGGAATGTAGAGTTGGATGCGGATGAGCAATGTGAAAGATGCAGCCTCTGCACAGGTTATGTGCACTGAACGCCTGCCCACGCCTCGGTTACACAAAATCAAACCAGCTACGAGCAGCTGTGCAGCTCACAAGGAAATCCACACAACCACAGGCATTGGGATCACTGTCACAAATTCCTCACTGGTGCATTGCCTCTGCTTCTCAAACACGGTCACGTCTGACTCTGGTCACAACTGGAGCGATTTCTCTTTAAGTTACGCCAAGACATCAGACTTCATAAATTTTGTCTTGCAAGTAGCTGAATAATGAATCCAGTCCTTTGGAAGAACTCCACAGCTGTTTTAACATCTGACACTCTTTCTCGTTCACATCTTCAAGTCCGGATTTCAGGAAGCTCCGCACGAGACATTTGGATTCTTCCAATACCTAAAGCCAAAATATGACTCAGTATTTTATTTGGAATCTGAAAAAATATTACGGATAATGGTGTGACCAGCATTTTTATGCTACTGACTCTGCTTTACAATCTAAATAACTCCTTTGGGCACACATATTAATTTGATTTATAGCCACAACTCCACTTGCTGATAGTCAGCATCTTTAAGAATTGAGGTTGATGGGTTAGTGCCAGCGTTTTTAAAGGAATGAGGTATTCTGAAGTACCTTACTTTATTGAAGGTCTGCCATGAAGCACAAGAAGGAGCTGAACGCCCTCACACAGAAATGAGGCACGATTGACTGGCTACCTGGAAGGTGGTCTTTCAGGTTTGACAGGTTGGAAACCCAAATGTGGATGTCCATCTTTAACAATTTTCCCWTATGTATTATTTCCTTATCAAAACAGAAATTAATGGGCAAGGGCCTTTACTGCAAATCCCTTTTTAAGCCTATTTACTTACATTTTTATAAAAGTGAGATATTTTATAGAAGAATGGTGCTGAGCAAAACAAGCACCCTCTGCCCGTGTTCTGGAATTAGATTTACTTGGCAGATAAAACAAATCACYTGAGATTTTTGCAATAGAAAGCCCAATCTCAAGCCCTTAGTAATTGCTGCAAGTTCTGAAAGGCACGAACAGCAAGTCCTTGGTTGCTCCCATAGTTCAGCTCATTTTTCCCAGGCCCATTTTTAAGCACATTGAGTGAGACTGATTCCTTTAAAATTCATTTTGAAATACACACCAGCATCATATATCTCAGAAACTCAACTAGTCAAACAAACCCATTAATAATTCCTACCTTACTGAATTTCTGAGGACAGAAGATTTAATACAAACTAATAAATATAAACACAGTGTTCTGTGGTAAGGGGGGTGCATTCTCTTCACTCAGCTTCGTCAACACGTTCATGTCAAGCCCGGTTCCTACCTGTTGTAGGTTACAATGCTGCTATTGCAAAGCAGTATTTGTCTTTAAATCAAGTAAATGGTGTTAATAGCAAATCCGGGGGCCTGTGTATTTTCTGTGGTCTGTTTGTGAACAAGTCTTTGAAGGTTTAACTCTAATCTTTGTCCACAAGTCAGCACTGGTCTTCCTAAGGGGTCTTGAGGAAATTTCATTGACAGCCAATAGCAGTGAAGGAAGGAAGGAAGAATTCACAGTAAGGCCCAGAGGTTTTCCCAGCTCAAATAATACACGTTATATCAGCATCATCAAATAAAATTCTGCTACATTTCCAGAGCGTTTCATTCTCAATGTCTTCTGTGAGATCTAATCTACACTTTGTTTAATTAAAAATCTCTCATGTCTCTACCTCCTTTTACAACAGATCTTTTAAATGAAACTGAGGGATGCTGAGACGGTTTCAGGCATAGGAAATATTGCAAGAAACTATAACAATTTTCGCTTTAATTAGTGCAGTTTTATTGCAGCCAGTATCACTTTCTTCACTGCATGTTTTTTAAACAAGGATGTGCCCAGAATAGGAGTATATCTGCCTGAAGCAAAAAAAAACCTTAGGAAGTAAAGATAGAAAAAGATTTTCTTTCAAATTTTATGTACACAAAAGGCAAGTTATAATACACTGTGACCAGACTGTGTTCAAATCCCTCTTGTCTGGATCTCACCTCTCCTTCACAGCAGAGCTTAGCTGGCACTATCCTACCCTTCCGGGGTGCTGGGTAGAACATTCTGCAGCAGCAGGAGCTGTGCAGGTGCAGTAAAGAAGGCAGACTCAGCGAAACATGGTAGACCAGGACAAAGTGAAAGGCAAATCTATTTTCTTATGTGCCCTACAGAGGTTTCCCAGTACAGTTGTATAGTTTCAGACTGTTACACCTTCATGAAGGAAACCTGTGCTAAAATCCCCTTTCAAAATCTGGGGCAAGGAAGTGCCTCTCATATTGAATAAATGTAAAGATGGGGAAAGRAAATAACCCTCCCTGTTCCTGAAATGTGAGTAACCCCATGAGCTCACTGATCCCTGCCCAGCTTTTCTGATGTTACCCTTCTTTCACAGGTATGGTTGTGGAAACTGAGAACCCACAGGTGATGAGCCTTGGGAGCACACMTTACCTCTGTGAAATGTCAAGTAACCACAAAGGAGTTTGATTTCTTACCACTGCACTGCAAGATGCCATTTCTTTCACTCGTAGCATCACTTCTTGGCTAAATGTTGTTGGCCAAAATACTTGTGACACCAGTCCTCTGCTGCAGGCTTCCTGTGCTGTCAGCTTTCTCCCACAGAACAACATTTCATTTGCCTGTGAAAGCCGAAAGGTTCTGGTAATCTTGGGTTATGATTCCCTTAAAATTTTTTTCATACTTGCCTGCTATTTTTATGATTAAATTTACAAATGTTCTGTATCTTTCCATACTGCAAAATACTTTAAATGGAGTTTCAGTAGCTATTTAAGGATTGTGCAGGTGGCCAGAGCACAGCATGGCTTTCATTTAAGAGAAATGTGCTGGCATGCATGGTGAATCTGTATTGCTGATCTTACAAGAGTAGCTGTCAGTGATACTGTGTCGAGAGTCATGGAACCAAGTAGGAAATATTTGTGGGGCAAATTCTGTTTTATTATACTGGTAAAAGCCAAGCAATCCTACTGGAATCATTATGGATTGTCTTTAAAGAGCAGAGAGCTGTATCTGGCTGTGTTACTGCCCACTCCTAACACAATGCAGACAACTACTCTGAAAGATTATTCTGCTAATGTATTTCTTCACTTTTCTACCATGACGTCTTTGCTTTTTCAACCTGTGTCCAGTCTTTCTGGTGTACAGCAGGTGTGTTATATTGAATTCTGAGGTTATTTTGTGATAAGAAATTGGTAGTGATTAGGTGAACTTTCCACAGATTTCATTTCCATTCAAGACAATAAAGAAAATGGTTTACTTTTTAGAAAGAGAAAGAACAGGAATTTATGAAAGGTTCTTCAGCAATTTGAGGTAGAAAACCTTACCAGTGCAACACCCAGAATTTGTGGGAATGTGTATGATGAGCAGCCAGCTGGAGTGAGTCGGATTGTTGCATATGGTGTCTGAAACCAAGCCTTCTCACTTGCCCAAACGATATCACAGAGTGGTAAAATAGAAGCTCCTAACCCCAGAGCAGGGCCGTTGATAGCAACCACAATTGGCTTCTTAAATTGAATAAAAGCTTTTACAAAATCCCTAAAATAAAAAATAAGAGAAATACCTTGAATACAGAAGGAACACTTACATAAATCCCCAAGTTTAAAGTACTTAATCTGAAAACAAATTAGAATCACAGAAGAACACAGTAAATGCCCACTGTTATGAGATCAGAATTGCAAGATACTTTCTAGTTTGCACATGGAGAAGTTTGCTTATTTTTAGTTATTTAATCTTTCTGAGTACCTGGGCTATTGCATAGTTTTGTGTATGTTGTATATGACCTGATTAAGTGGATTGCACTGACTGTTGTACTTTTTGCAGGAAGGTTTGGTTGGGTTTAGTTTTGCTTGTGGACCAGTAACTCCTGAATTTGTGCCCGCAGTGCTTCTTGGGTTGCTCCACAGTGGCTGGGATGGATGACCTGGTTTGGCTAACGATGAAATATTAAGAGTGTGAAAGACAGGAAACTCATAGGTGGATCGCTGAATAGGTTTTTTTTTCAAAAAGTTCCCTTAAGATCCCATGTCAAAAGTTACTTCAAGTCCCTTYAGTGGATTGGGAGATTGTAAATGTTTATGGCACAGCAGTGGAAAGAACAAGACGTGCAAAGGGGATTCAGAGAGGGAAATGTTTGAACAGGGTGAGTGGTCTGTTGGGTCTTCATTGCAAATGTCTTCAGCAAAGCCATTACAAAGCAGATGCCCTTGCCTGCCTACCCCASTAAATGCAAAGTATGAGAAATAACAGGGAAGTTAAATGTCACCTGATTCATCTGGGTGAATGAACTAGAATGTGTTAAATTCTGTGCAATGAGGAGATCTTTTAAATAAGTTACCTACCAGCAACTGTGGAAAGACATCTGTTGAATGGAACAGCCTTTACASCAATTAGGAAAAAGTGAGAGTGTAATTGTGGGCAAATGATGGGCTCCAGGAGCTCGGTGCACAGCAGGTGTATGGAGGCAAACGAGATGCTCAGTTACTTTAGAAAAGAGACCTGGATAAATCAAATTCCAGCCAAAAGGGAAGGTTCTGTTCCTGCACTGGGTATTTATTAGATCCAGAATGCATCTTTGCTGACAGATTTTAGGAAAGAACGCTTTGTCAGATGTGCTGTTTGATGAGTTGCTGCTCTCCCACTGAGGTCAAAAGGACCCAGACCTCTGTACCTGAGCACAGGTGGCCCTTGCAGTTAGAGAGCCCATGTGGCACGTGGGCTGAAGTGCAGGGGTACTGGCTGTATTTTAAATTAGAACAAAGAGTCTGAGGTAGCCCAGAGTTAAGTTTTCAATGAATACATTCTGGTTTTCAGGCCATTTAGTAAGGAGTTAATTTTTGACCATGGGAAAATAAGAGAATTGATACAGCTCTGTTCACAGTAGTAAACCAGGAGATCACTGTCAACACAGAGTGAAATAAGGAACGTTGTTTCTGTGTAGAGGAGAGCAGGTTTAAGGAAAGTTGTGGTTCCTTTTTGTTGCAGAAACAATGCTGTTCCCTTATCTCATTATTTCTTCAGTTGTTTATGATTGGGTAGTGACTGTGGATCACTGCACCTCATTAATTCCAGAATTTTGAGAACCTTAGTAGTTACGTTAGCCTTCCAGGTGGGAGTACAGATGGGAATGGGAATGTGATGAGTGATAGGTAAAAAGAAAGCAAACTAAGGATAAATGGCAGCAGTAAATCTGAGGACCACGTGGAGGCAGATAAAAACAATGTTGTGGAGAAAAGCAGGAATCATGGTGATAAAGGGGACTGGGAGTGAATATGGAAAAGCAATTAGGGATGTGGAGAGGAAATAGATAATGGGGAGGAAGAAAAAAGCAGAATGCATTAAAGGAAGGGAAGCATTGAAGGAAATCTTCATATGAGTGAGCAAGGAAGAGAGGACCTGGAGATGGGGGGAGAGCGGAACATAACATTGAGATGGCACAATGAGCCTCTGTCATGAGGGAAGAATGGGAAGCACAGAGGATGGTAAAACGGATGGGTATGGACCATGCCACCTATAGGATGGAGTGGAAGGCTACCATACTGGGAGATTATGAGGGGAGGAAATGCATGCAGTGACCAGCACTCTGCTTATCCGTGTTCCCCGCTTGGTACGTTACTTGTTTCCGTGGGTTGTCTCTGTACCCTGAACCTGTCACGTTCCCATGTCTCCAAACCAAAAGTTCACACATGGAGTTTCTGGGCTACAAGATCCTTGCTTGACTACAAAGCAGTATTTAAGAAGGATTTGAAATTGTAGCTGTTGTTGCTACATCCAGATGCTCAAAGATAGGAAAAAGTGTCTGCAGAAGGCTTTTGGTTTTGCTTCCAATCTGTAAGCTGATTCTCYGGGATGCTCAGACACCTCTGCCCTGTTGCAGGCTCTTGCTGGTCAGGGCTTGTAAGCACATCCAGGGCTATGAGGAAGCTGACGAGTAAACTTGTCCTTCTCTCTTTTCTTCTGAGCACACCCAGAATGTTGTGCCTGGGGTCACACAACGATGCCCAGCTGATGGTGTGAGCCCAGTGCTGGGAATGCCTTCCAGTGAGTCGATCCCAGGGCTCTGCAGGCCACACGATGCAGTCTCTCTGCCTTTTCCCTGCTCCGGGAGGGCGGTGCCGGACACACGTGTGGATGATGACAGCTCAGGCTGGTGGATCTGTGATGGATCTGTGATGGATCTGTGATGGATCTGTGATGGATCTGTGATCAGTGCCCGGAGAGGAGCTGCAGTGCCACACGTCTGTGCAAGCCCCGACGGCTGTGGATGAGGACATGGCACGAATGAATAAACCATTCATGTGAGATGAGACTTGATGGGGATTTAAACTTCAGTTGTAACTTGTGACTGGTATGAGATCCACACTTTTGGAAAGTGGAAACACATGGCAACCAAGATTTCAGTTTCATTTTGATACAAGTCTAATTTGATGTAAAGCAGTGGAAGCAGAGATCCGTGGATGTGTTTTAGGACATCCAAACCACTGAAAAAGCAATGGACATTTTTTTCTTCTTATTACAGTGTATTTTCCATGAGTTGAGTCCTTTGTTCACAGAAAGCACAGAGAGTGCTAAATGGAAAACGTAGAGTATTGTTTCCAGAAGTACAATAAAAATCTATTTTCGGTGGGCCTGAAGCCGACATTCTTGACAAGGAGCAGTACATTGTACCAGTATTTCACGAGTGTTCTCTGAGTCCAAGGGTGGAAAAACTGAGTATCACTGTCTGGCTTATACTCATTTAGATGTTGAATTGATATGTATACTTGTATATTAGTTGTGTGCAGATAAATGTAAATATATATAACAATACCTAACTACAAAAATTTTACAAAAATAATATTGAATTTGTATCTTTTGGTGSACTGTTAGTGTGCCTGCGTTTTCAAACAAGAATAGTGATTTTTTTCCCTCACTTTCTTTTTTTTTGTTTGGTTCCACATTGTTAAAATGTCCTCACATTTAAAAAATAAAATTAGGATATGTCCTTCAAAGGGTTTCTCTTTTAAAAAAAAAATATAACTACATGATATTTGAGCATAGCTAGGGTCTTAAAAACACATCATAACTTAGTACATTTAAGAAGTATGTTTTAAATTCTTTCAAAATAATTGCTACTTTGAGAATTTGAAAAGTTTTAAACCAAGAATCCAAACTGATCTGCAGTTGTTGTAACCAAGATAATTGGTAGTTAATATATATYGTGTAATAACTAAACCTGATCTTATGTTACACTAATAAATCCCAAGTAGAGATCTGTTGTAAAAAAAAATCCTTTAATATTCCTTCATAGAATTGTGGCATTAAATTTTAAAGCTCTCAGAAGAATAATATTTATTTGTAGGAAGTAGGGGAAAAAAGGGACCAAATCCTCTCCTGGTACAGACTGGTGAAATACCATTGGCTTTAGTGGAATAGTGTTGATTTATACTGGAAAATCTACCTTGTGGATAATGGGATATTTGGTGATGTGTTATGAAGATTGATTTGCAGACTGCATGTCATAAACCCTGGAATTCTATTAAGGTGATGTGATATATATATAAGGAAAGTCACATTTTAGTTACAAAAATAAAACTACATTTACATATATATTAAGTAATTTAAATTTAAGAAGAAGAGTGGAGACCCTTCTAGTAAGGTTCTGAAATACAGTGGCAGATTGCTATTTCAACAGAATATGAGTAAGCCATGGATTCCCATTTGGATTGAAATTCATTAAAATAATGAACATTAAAACAAGTAAAATATCTGCCTTTCAGGAACCACTTTAGAACATGAAGCAATAGTGAATTTGGAAAAACAACAACAAAGTTGTATTTGAATTTGGAGGAATGATTTGAAATATTAAATACAGAGAATTGGAATAAAATCCCTATGGATATTAGCACTGGAATAAATGTGCTTTCTTTTCTAATAAGTAAAGGTCCAAATTTCTTTTTACTAAACAAATTTGTAGGACTATAATTAGAATGCAATCAACACTTAAATATACAACATTTTTGGACCTGATAAATATCTTTATAATCACACACTGCATTTCATAATTTAGAGATCATAGGTAAGCTTGGGTCACCTTATAGCTTCTGCAATCCTAGTGCTTTCCTTTCTTCTGTCATTGGATAACCTGCCAATTAAATATGAGTAATCTAGGCCACTACAGAATACACTTCCCACTGCGCTGAGAAGTAAGAGTTTACTGTCATCAGCTGATGCATTGCACAATGCTCTCCGAACTTCTTTCATGATCTGTGGATAAAGAAAAGTAAACAATTCGACATGCATGCCGTTGCAATATCATTTCCCTACTTTTACAAACCTTATTGATTTTGAGAGACTTAAATTTTGGGCACTATTAAAACTTACATCAATTATATATAATTTTAATATACTTAGAATGATAACACTGAGAGTTTGCAAAATATTTTATATTTGGCAGTGCTTTTTTGATGCTTTACTAATTCAAAGAGGTTTTAGGACTTGGCTGTTCTTGGCTTGCTGTATGGGAAATTCTACCCAGCTTATGCTATTGGATTGCAATTTAATAATTTCAAATATCACTTTTTAATTTGCATTGTGTACATTCAGTGTACATCACTGTATCCTCAGAAACAAGGTTATCACAGCAATAGTCTGTTATTAACCTCAACAAATTGTCAGCAAAATCCAGTTCTTCAACTACTTTGGTTTATATGACTTCAAGCAGAGCAAAGCAGGGCAAGAGGACATCATATACATCAACACGACAAATATATTATTCATTTTTCTGTGATCAGTGACATTTTTACAGTTTACAAAAGTAAAAGCAAAAAAGTCCCTTGAAAAAGAGACATTTTGACTCTGTTTTGCAACTGGATCAAGCTATTAAATTGCACCATAAATCAAACCTAATCAAAATCTGTATAGCATTCAGCTGCTGCTATTGTAGGAAAATGGCCTTTCACCTGAGCAGAGTACTGTTTTCTACTGATTTTTAAAAGGAAATATTATTTCATAAACTTCTGATGGGGAACTTTTTGTTTGGTCACAATTGGGCATGGTTTGTGAGCTGTAACTCATTTCAGCCATTTCAGCCTCCTCTTCTCTATAATGATTTTCTCCTCACTAGAAGGGCTATGATTTCATCTAGTGTGACACCTCCTATGCTTAATCATACCCATGTGTCAAAGTATTTCCTATAGACAAGGTCCTGCTGAATCGAATTTTTCTCTTTTGCACCAGAAGATTTGCTGTTGGTATAAAYTTAGGTAAGAGATAGCTAAATGTGCTTGGGGATTTAAATATAGTTTCCATGTGAGAGAAACCCAAGATTTTTAGCCTGGGATTATTTCTGTTCACTACTTTCTGTTTCGAAAACTTCTTTAGATCTCCGAAGTGCCTTGTTTAAGAAATGTCCCTAAACACTGAAGTTTTGTTGATGCCACCCTAGGTAGCATTTTAATAGAAACCCTGTGGATTGTGCTGCTTTCCCTATGGGTTTGTGTAAAAATGAGTATTACTGGCTGCTGGGACTGGGCATGAGAGAGCAGGTGGTGAACTTTTAGATGCTTCACTTCGACAAGAGCACTTCAGAATGCCTGTAATACTGACTGTGTGACAGTGGGTGGAAGTGAAGTAATTAAAAGCTGCAGAATTTGGAAGTGTATTTGAAATTCTTATGCAGGTACAAAAATGTCATCAGCAATTTTAGGAGCACTGTTTATTCTGAGAGTCTCAGAGGCTGTCTCAGCCCTCAGCTGGAAGAAACCCAGCAATACTGCACACATCATGGGGAAACGAAGGGGAAAACCCCCTAAAATCTCCGTTCAAAGTTAAAAGAGAAACTTTACAAGGTGGTAGATATTAAAATAAAAAAAGATATGTATTTTGGTTTTCCTAGATCCATGTGAATGCAAGATTGTCCTCTTAATTTACTTTAAAAGATCTCACAATCTGCTCTTTCTTAGGGCAGATGTATAAATAACATCAGGGAATACTAGTCAAACATTTTTCTGTCCAATGAGGAATGTTGCATTAAATATGATGCCATGATATTCCATTCAGCAAGTTGCTTTACTATTCCCCTTCCTCCAGTGATATTTGCCTATGTGCCAACAACTCTTTGCTGTTACMAGTGCTCCCCTTCACACTCATCCTTTACTGTCACAAACCTGCCTCTTTTTTATCTCACCCCTCACKGATCTGGATGACTAGAGCCATCTAAGAGCCATCCAAAATTTTGAGCAGAGGTTACACTTCTTGCGGGAAAAACCAGTATTCTGCTATCACTGTTTTTTCAGTCTTGGAGAGGATGACATTGAAAGTCTGTTATTAGGAATCAATTTCTCAGATATGGTTGAAAGTGGGAAGGCTTTGGTTACTATTTTTGAGCAGGAGGGGAAATTTAGTTCTACTGCTCCACTAGTTTCTATCAAAAGAAACCAGGAAACCATTATGTATCAGCATTTTCAGGCTCTAAAAAGCATGTTTTTTTCTAAACAGCTCTGAGTTTGTCATTAACTTTATCATCCAAAGGTGCTTGGAGCCTCATTGGAATACAGCAATGCCAGCCAAGTCAATTCTCACTCCCTTGGTCTATGCCATGATTCCTTTGCTGGTGCAGTCCAAAATTCCCTGGGTCCCCTTGTCACTCAGGCTGGTTAGAGCACCCTCCTGTTATCTGCTGCTTCTGGAAGCCTTGGCTTTCCTCGTGGATTATCTGGCTGTGGGTATTTCTCTACAGCTACTTCTAAGAATACAGGAAAGCTACTAACAGGAAAATAATGATAAAAMAGCTAGTTTGTCTGCAGGGTTGCAGAACTTTGTATTAAACTGCAGTACTGTAAAGTGAATATAATTTTAGTTCAGAACTGCTCTCTGTTTCTAAGCACAAATTTCTGTTTAGTGTGGTGGTGAATTCAGTTCTCAAATACGGAGATACAACCTGTCTTTAGTTACATYTCTTTGTCAGGTTCCATATTCTTTTTCTTTCTTCCATAGTCCTTAAACCTTTCCCCATTTTGCTATAACTATGGCGTTTGTCCAATTAAATTTTATTTTCTCTAGTGGACCAGATCTAATACTACTATTTCCAGAGCTCCTTAGCAATATTCTCCTGATCCATGCTTTTATTAATTAGCTTTTTAATGGCCTTTTAGGTAATTTTCATTTGTGGGGACAGTATTTCTATTTGAATGCATTTGATGAAAATTTCTGAGGAAGTATTTACAGAACAGTATGGGCCAGTTGTTTAGGTTATGATAGTTGATTGGATTGYAAATTTAGACCAGGCCTAGTGCTTCACTTACTGTTTTATTGAAATCCAAATATATAATAAAATTATCACCTTCTCAGAAGTTGCTTATATTTTTAATCCTGTCAAGAAAATAAACTGGTTAGTTCTTGAGCAGGACATCTTATATTGCCAAATAAACATAAAATGGTTAAAAACTTCATTAAACTTCTAAGAGCTTATTTTAATGCCTTTTGCTGGATGTAGGAAATTTCCAAAGGCGTTTAGTGCCCTTTGCTTTCCATATTGCTTATGTTCTGGGAAAATCAAAGAGCTGGGAATTTATCACCGTAATTCCACAAAGTATCTTGAACAGAAGTCTCTTGTTCATATAAATAGAAGCACTTGTTTAAAAAGTTAACTTCTCTGAATCTCTAAGGGCTCACTGTGATATTTGTAAAGGTAATTATTGCATAAATATTACAGTAAACCCAAATTTTAAAGCCATTTAGTTGTTCTTAAAACCTCTTCCCCGCTTGTGCCTTTGTACATAAATACACTTTKTGTTCCTGACTGTGCAAACAGATCCCGAGTCCTCTCTGTTCTGTTCCTACAGGACTTGGGAACCTCTAAAGCTGCAGGCACAAGTCCTGGCCCAAACCCACAATTTGCTTTTGTATGAGAGCAGAACCAGAGAGTAAACTTGTACCTGCCTCTTTTTTATTATTTCCAAGTTAGGAAAAGTGAAGGCAAACCAGTGCTCCAAAATGCACCTGGCAGAACTTTAAACCCTGTAATTCACATGGCTAGAAATTTGAAACCTGATTCTTGTGTATGAGAAGATACCTGAGGTAGTTCTGTCACTCTTCAATGGAAACACTGGCTGTTTAGGGAAGGTTTTGCTTTTAATTCAGGGGACTATCTCTGTTAATAGTGTTAAGTAAAAACAGCAGATGGGTCCATTTAGTCTGAAAYAGAATTTGGATCCTTGACATGTGCTGAGTTAAAACAGCAACATCATCATTGGAGGAAGAACTTCAGAAGCAGCCAAAGTCCCACAAGAAAAAATGCCCTAATGGAATTTATAATAATGAAATATTTCACAAATGTATTTAAACCCCAAATCTTAAAAGTAGCAAGCCTAAGTTGCTGCAATAAAAACAGGCTGTGCTGTTTCATGACACTGTCTTGGAAGTTTTATTAGGTCTTGTAAAAAATGAGAAAGAATTTCTATAGTGCCCTGAACATTTTTGTAGAAAAAACTCAATTACTAAAGAGGCACTGAGCCAATTTCAATCAGTGCAAAGGCTGCTGAAAGGAGCATTGGCACATTTCATGCTGAAATCACCTGCACAAAGGGGCTTACCAACAACATAGGATGAAGACCCAGGTAGGCTTCTCTAGGCTTTCATTTTTTTTCCCTTTTTTTTGGTGGTATAAATAAGTTCTTTGTTATTTTAATTAAATTGGCATAAATAGCAGAGGCCAATGGTTGAACCCAACTATTAAATTTCATCTGAAGATTCCGATAAAGCACAAAGAGAAGCAGAGCTGTTGAGGGGTGAGAGGGATTTTGTGTAAGCTGAAGTTTAAAATCATTATTTGCAGTGCACACCTTTTTTTTCTTAATGTAGATGGCCAGGTATAACCAGGCCACTCTTTAACCACATTAAGTAGACCTGCTCTGAATAAATTACTCATTTGCCATTTGGCAAACATAATTTCCTGRATGTTTAATAAAGCTTGAAGTTAGCATTTCTTTACACAAAATGAAACACACTTTCTTCATTTTGTAGGAATTGTGTGTTTGTATTCACTGGGGATAAAAGGCATCAAAATTGAAAATGTTCTAAACCTCCCTGAAACACTCTGTCAGTTTGTCTCACCTATGGCTATGGGTGACAAACTGCAGGGACAAGTCATTCAACACTTTCCTCCTTTCAGTTCCTTGGATTTTTGCTGTAATTGCCAGCAAGAATGTGAAATTGCTAATCCTGGAGGTGCTGGATTTTGTGGTGTGAATGATCACGGGCAGCAGCCTGGACTGAGGCCAAAGAAGCCATTGCACATTTGCAGCCATGACCCTTCTGAGGGCAAGAGTCTGTGATTGCTCTCGACCTGGATGAGGTTTAAACAGAATCTCCATGTGGAGAACTCATTACCTGATTAATTCCTGACCATCCTGGTCAGTAAAGTGGTTTTCTAAAATGTATTTCCTGGTTTTCAAGTGAGCTTCAATAAAGGTTCTAGAAATAGTCTACGCTGGTGATGCAGGGACAGGACTATTACATGCTTACCATTTATTCTTCCTCAGAGATGGGTTCCTGGCATATTGAAAACTTTCAATGGATGAAATGGCAGACCCAGAGAGCCTGAATTAATCCCCTGGTTAGAGCATCTGAACACTGCTGATGTGGAACAGCACAGCCAGCAATGTAAAGGTAGGTCTGTTCTGACTGAGCACAGTAAGTCCRTGATTTCATATTTTTTTTCAGGCCCTTGAGCTCCTTCGTTTAAATTACCTGCAGTGTCAATTAGTGGTAATTAAGACAGGAATGGAATGATGGATTTGATGCAATCTAATGCATTTTAMGGAATTAGTGTTAAAAACAAGTGTTCAGTGTTCTGTGTTAATTACCAAGATAGTCCTTCTAAATATTAGATAGTTTAAAAACTGGGAGTGATAAATGTTATGTACCATCAGTTTTAACCATTTAGTTTTACTCAGTGTATTACTGCCCATGTGTGTGTGTGCATTTGGGAGGGGGACTCAAATTTAAGACCCAGAATACCTGCCAGTTGTAAGTAATTAACTACAAASTTATTCATTTTCTTATTGAATAAAATGATTCCTCAAAGCTACAATCTACTCTTCCCTCAGGTGGTGTTCAAACTGGTATTTCACATACTCTTATCTTGAAGTTACTGTGTAGGAGAGAGCTGTGCTGGAGTGTCTGGGGGCRGAAAAGGCTGAGATCTCCCCAGTGAGGGCAGCCCTTGGAAGAACTCTTCCCACAGGATGCTCAGACAGGCAAAACTGGTGCTGGGAGGCAGCTCCTGTGTTTCCTCTCTGGTCCATGGCAACCTCTGTCCATCAGGCCATTACTGCCCACGTGGAACAGGGCTCGGGCGTGTTCTCTTCTCTCCAGGASATGCATCATTGGACACATTGATGGWCACCCCTTTTCTTCTGACATGGGCGTGGTGTAACAGGGCATTGCGGCCCACTTCGCTGGGATCACAGGGAATGTGATCCTCAGCCCTTCCAGTCGTCTATGTATGTACTGGGGTAGTACAAGCTACAAGTCTGAGYCTGCCCTTATGTGTATAATGTTTGGAACAAGGGAATTCGTTTATATCTTTTACATGTTGTATGACTTTATGCAATTCAGCTAAGGATAGAGCCCCTAATTGGTTAAGATTTCATAAATAAGGGTTCCTACAGTGATTCAGAGGAAAAGTAATTAGGAATCAGGATAGAATTTAGAACAGCTGTCTCAGGATATAGACTGAAATTCTCTGTATGCAACAATTGGAGCACTATTTAAMTTAGTAAAAGGCAAGAGACCAGATTTTTCCTAAGGATAGTAAATATCAGTAACTTATGTGAAAAACCGCTTCACACAACTCCATGCTGGAAATACTGATTCTGCCATTCCTTTCTTTACTTCTAATTTTTGTTTTCAGACATGTGAATTAAAATTTAACTTCCATTGCATTCTTTTTGATAGGAAACCCAAGCGTGAAAACGTTAGATATGTCTGTCCTCCATATTTCTTTTCTAAGATCATCAATTAGGGAAAAAATACATAAAATGAAATTCAAGTGCAGTGTTTGCAAGATAACCCACACATTAGGATGGCTTTCTTTGGCTTTTAGGGCTACATACTTACCTCTGGGGTCAGTGCATTGTTCTCTGAAGTCTGACTCGACAGCAGAATATGTGTGAAACCATCTTCTTTCCGGACTACAATGTCCCTGAACCGGCAGTTACTTTCGTTTTGTCGCACGCTGTATCTCAGTCTCTTATCGAAGACATAATCTTTCTCTCCATCAAGTTTCCTTTTCACAGTGCTGTGTAGATTCAAGCTTCCATTGGCCAGAGAAGAACCTTGCAGATGGAAAGAATCGAAGCATAATTACCTCTATACCATCAAAGAAATGGAGTGATGCTCTCTATTAGCTTCAACAAAAAAAAATAAGTATAAAATAATAATATAAAATAAATCAGAAATGTGCCTGGCTGGTCAAATGTAGCCTGAAGCCATTGTTCTTATTCTGTACTCCAACGTGCAGAACTTTTTGTTCTCTGATCAGGCAACCTCTAGAACCAGTGAACTGATGCCATTTTGGAGAGTACCCAGCAGTAGGGAAAAAAGAGAACTACGAGAAGAAAGATATAATTCCTCCTTGAAAACAAGTGAGAGTAATAGTAAGTCAGTTTTAAAAGACAGTTTATTCTGCCTTGCACTGTGTATGAACTGCAAACTATTCCTTTGCTGATGTTTACAGTGTTTCTGTAGTAGGCAAGAGATGATGATTGGTAACAGTGCTGAGCAGGGGTGTTGAAGGAGCTTTACAAGATTTGTATGCAATAATCCTTTTCTAATTACAGATGTTTCACACTATTGCCATTAAAAATAAGGCAGAGACAGGTTGTTGAGGGACAGAGATTAAAGTCACTATTTTTTGTTTAAATAGACACCAGCCCACAATGCACCATTTTAAGAAAGGCCAAGAGAGAGCTGAATGAAAACACCTTTGTTTGTTCAGTTCTTTACTCCTGCCAAAGCTGACCTGTTCCAGCTCCTGGTTTCAAATAGCCAGGAATTTTTAAAGGGCAGACAACATGAATATTAGAACACAGATTTAAATTTTCTACTTTAAGTGACCACCATCCAATTAAAAATGCTCCGTTTGAATAGGATTGAGCAGTGAATTCATGACAGATGACTCTAAACCGAAATCACGTACCCTCATTTTGGATTAGCTGTGTTTCAGCTTGATGCTTACGTAGGTAACTGATCTGTCTGACACCTCACAGTTGGCAGTGGCCTGTGGAATTGTTCACAGTGTGTGAAATGCTGTATGTGCACTGCAGTTACGATGTGGGATGCGAAAATGCAGCCAGTGCTCAGCAGTGTGTGACTGTGCCTCATGTGGTGTGTGCATGTGTGCACTCACACATCTACACACACGGATCCACCTTTGTGCAGGAGTCTCTTAGTTCAGTCAATYACAAAACTCTTTTTCGTTGTTGAATTAAGAGATACCATCTAAGGCATTCCTGTATAATACCGAACAGAGGATTTACCTGGTGCAATGCAAACATTGCCAAATTCCATTACAGCATCACTCTAAAAAAATAATTTGAAACCTGAAGAGTTTGAAATTTGTTTTCTTGACAAAAAGTATCTACAAGTGTAGAAATTACCATGTGCTTGAACTTTAAATGTTATGAATAATTTCCTATGGCATATTTCTTCTTTTTCATAGGGTTTTGCTACTGCATCTATTTTGACATGTGTTCTTACAAACAGAAATCAACTTGTGAAGTTACTAATGGCACACTAGTGTCGTTGGGAATAATATACTGAAACTAATTAACTGTTTGATTGAGGCAGGCTATTAAATGTTGCATTTTTATCTATTCAACCTTTAACATCTTGCTYGACCAAGCAATAAGCTACTAAGATGTGGTGAGTTAAGACTCCCAAAAAAGTGTAAAGAACTTATAAAATCAGAGGCACAAGTGCCCATTGCATGGAAGGTGTGTCAGACTAACTGTACTGATTATCTACCTAGTGTGGAAGATTATGTCACATCTATTTTAAATACAGATGGTAAGAGAATAGTAGATTAATTCATGCAGGTAATCCAGCTCAACTAAAAGCCTCACAGTAATTTTTTTGTTTGTTTTATTCTTTGTTTATGTATTCAGTTTGTAAATGAATATATGACGTAAGAAACTATAGATCTTATTCACAGTATTTTAACTATCTGGACACCAGCTGAAAGGAATTTAACCAGAGAAAAGATCTAAATTAAATATGAGAGAAACATTAAGTGGAAAAGCGTGATTTCCACGAGTGGATCATTAACAGAACGATATATAGTGAGTAGATTGTTGTTTCCCTGTCTACAGTGCATCMCTGTAATCTTGTTTAATCCGATAAACTGGAGAAAATGATCAGCACAATCTAAAGACAACACTGATGTGAAACCAGGCCAATTTAGCATGTCTGTTGCATGGAGGTGGTGGAGATACTGAAGGTTTGCTCTGGAACGAACCACTGGAGCCATTGGGATTGTCCCTGCATGAGGGTCAATAGTCACCACCTGCTCAATGCACACAAGGGTATCAGCACCTTAGTGTGTCTAGGTGAAAAATGACTGTGGCAGGCAAAAAGAGACATTCAACGACTCAAAGCAGTTTATACTGCACATGAAACAAATTAAGGATGTCACAAATTAACTAAGGAAGCTTTAGATACATCTAAGTGTGGTTTACTGGCTTAGTGGTAMGTATTTGATGTTCAGTCTAAGTACAAAAAGAAAACAGAATGSGAGGAAATATTCCTTCCTTTAGGGGGAGTTTAATCTAATTATTACCTTGTGCTTAATCAGCAGTAGAATTTGTGGGATACCTAAACCAACATTGATATTTGTAAGAAGCTTCAATATTTTTTTAAGGGAACTTAAGATATTCCCAGACCACTGGTGCATGCAGTAATCCTTCTCCAAGAATGGCAGTAAAGGATGGCAGTAAAGGATGCTGTTTAAGGAGAAAATGCAAGCTGGGTTGCTTTCTGCAGTYCTTTCCCATAGTATCATCCCTAAGTGTTGTATAGAAATATGAGAAGGCTCATCTCTCCTGTTTCCTTCAGTGTTTGCTTGTGGACCTTTTCGTGGATTTCTCTAATCCCCTTTTGAGCCTGTTGATGCTGTCTGTCTCCACAGCTTCCTGTGGTATGACTTTGAGAAGTTGTGTAGCCACTACACAGAGAAGAATTTTCTTTCATCTGTGCTTTTATCTGATGTTCCACCAGTTTCAGTGAGTGGTCCCTGGTTCTGCTATCAAGGGATTTCATGAGCAACAGTTCTGCATTCAGGATATCTGAGGCCTTGATGATTTTGTAAACTTTGATCATGCTCCCCCTCAGCTGCCCCCTCTTCCAACTGAAGCCTCTTTTATTCCTGTAATCCTCTTCATTTTAGCTGCCTGTCCCTGCATCTCCACCACTGCCAAAGGGGCTGAGACTGGGGTTCCATCATACCAGGAACTGCAGAAAACACATTAGAAATTTATCTTCTAAAAACCTGAGGTAGACAAAGGATGGGAGAGGAAAGAGGAAAGATTGCAATGACCCTCAGTGCTTTGGGGGACTCGGAACTCCACATTTCCTTCCACTGCTTCTGCCCACTACTAGAGGACACCTCAAGCTACTGTTATGTTCAGATACATCTTTTCTGAGTGTTCCATCACAGTTTAATGGTGCAGTCTCTGTGCCACCACCTTCCACAGCGATCCTGGTGCTGCCATGAGCAGCCACACCACGAACTGGGCTGGTGATCTGCTCTGGCTGGAAACTCACTCTGCAAAACTGGTTGATTTTCAAACAGATCAGGTTCACCTCATAGCCTCAAGAGTACTAAAACTGGTGCTGAGGGAGGGATGGGAATAACGATCAGGATGTCATGGGAAGGAGAGCTGGACTGCTGCTTTTAGTAGCAGCATGCATTTATGCTGAAGGAAAAGAATGATGGAGCTGAGGGTTTAATTTTTCTAGGTGAAACAAACCATTCTCCCTCACTCTCCCTGGTAAGGCAGCTTGGCATTCGTCAGTCTTCAAAGAGCCTTTCTCTGCCTCTTTTCTGTCTTTCTTGTGGGTAAGGGTTGATATTGTACATACTTAGAAGCTGTGTTCTGTTGATAATTTACTAATAATTTCAGACTTTTCCAGCTAAGGGAGCATCTGTAAGATATCTAAAAGCAATGAGTTTTTATCCAAACTGAGAGAGCAAGCGTGCTTGGTTGTTTTTCGCTGCCAGTATTCTTTTAGAATAAATAAAACAAAATAAGCTAAAAAACCAAGAGGAAGCAGTGACTAAGTCACAGAAAGTATTTAAATTAAGGGCACCATGAGACTACAAAGATTTTCGTAATGGAGAAAAACAGTGGTTAGTGATACATGACAGGCAGAAATTCTTCAGCAGATGGTACAGAAATAGAGCGATGTAGAAAAAGGAAAGAGAAAATTAAAAGGGGATGTTTTTTGATGCTGTCAAGAAACTTGACAAAACAATCACTCTCAATTACAATATCTAGAGAGAAACAGAAATGTGATAACAGAAGACAACAAATATCATCAGAAAGAACAGTATTGTTAGCTCCTGGGAGCATCAGTGGATGTTGTCTGCAGAGTTTTTCAACGTTTTCCAATTTGCAGACCCTTAAATAACTGTCAGTAAAGATGATTCTGCTCTCCTTATGGTAGGATGTGTAGAAGGTAGAAAACAGGTTTTGGTAAGAAAGACCCATCCCAACTTTCACAAGGTGCCAGGCCTCCACTGGGGTGCATGGATCATTTTGTGCACACACCTGTAAGTACACACTCAACCAGGAGAAAGAGCTTCCTGGTGGGAGTTCTGTCTAGAGGTTGAAGAGGAAACACTTGTACCCAAGTGGATTTATACACAAAACCAAACAGACTGGTGGAAGTTCATTCAAGGAGTCATCAAAAGCTGATTTTCAAATAGCTATTATTTGTTTGAACAGAACTGGCATGGATAGACAGACAAAATAGCTATTATTTGATTACTCCTAGTTTAAACATTACTGTCTATATTGCCTGGTTCAATGCACTGGTGGTTAAACATTATTATAATATGAAACAATACTGGTTCAAATTGGTGGGTTTTGGAGACCTTCAACCATAAGCCCACACTGGTAGCAGAGCTGGCTTTTCAAATCATAGGGAATTTTTGAATTTTTCAAATCTAGGCTTCATCTCAAGACAAACCTAAAACTTCTAAACACATTTTCTGTGCAGTCTTACACTTAGCCGTGAAATGAGTCTGACATTCATTTGGGTTCCATACAGGCAATCTCAAAGCTGACACAAATGTCTGCTTCCTCGAATTCTGAACGGGGCTGCCCAGGAGCCACAGCTTCTGGGAGCCAAACCAGGTCCTCCAGGCTCCCTCTTTGTTCCACATCTAGTGCCTGCGAGCCCTGCGAGCGTTGATGGAGCTTGCCAGGCTTTCAGCTTCCAGACTCAGTGGCAGACTGCCTGAAACCTCTGGCAGAGCTGGCTGCCTCCAAGCTAAACGTGGGAGTCCTGCCAAGCACACTGCCACAGTGCTCCCGGTCCCCAGGGACAGAGCCCTGGGACCTYGGCTCAGATTTGGAGAAAGTTTTGAAACCCAAGATGTTTGGAAAATTTCTGTTATTCAACAAAGTGGCGTTTTTCTCTGAAACTTTCTTCACGTGTAATTTGTAAAATTTGAGCCCGGTTTTAATGTGACGTATCCCAGTTAAAGTGAGCCTGTGATAATAATGGGATACAGGGAAGAATCACACTGGCATCTTCCATGTGAGTGTGAATGTTGAGGGAGTTAAGGAAATTGTTGGACTTGGTGAAGAGTAGTGCAAGTTCCTTCCACTTGACATTTCAAATGATACAGACCCCTGTATCAGGAAATGTGGCTTCTCTCAAGCTTGTAGGGCAATGTTAAGAAAAAACCAAGTAATTTGATTTTGACCCTTCTGCACCAGTTTCTGTCTGCTCTTACTCTGGCAGTCTCATCTCTCCTCTTTGTAGTTTTCTCCACTCTGCRTGTGCTGGGTATCACACAGCAGGACTCGAGGGATTTCTGACCTTGGCAGTGCTGCTGAGTTCGGGCTTTTCAGATGAGAGCCAGGCAGAGATTTAAAGATCTCTTACTTTTGCCTACAGAATGCAAGGGGAGCAAAATACAGAACACAAATGATGGATTTGGAGAATGCAAAAACCGTCATAAAGAACTGTCTGAAAGGAGCTGCAGAGATCAGCTCTTGGGCCAGGATGGAACACCTGGCTGCTCAGGCAAAGCAGCTTTCCACAGAACTAGAGCTCTCTGACAGGGATTATTCAATCAGGGCTGGTGGAGGCCATTCCTTAGCTCTTGTGGGGACAAAGGAAAGGCTCATTTGACCTTACAGTTCTTTGTGACCCTTTAGTTTTTCATTAAACAAAATATTCTAAAATACGGGAATTAATGCATTTCAAAGGTACATGGTGTATCAGAACTTCCCCACGAATAATGTAAAACAAATKATTAAAAAACCTTCATTAGAAACAATTAGGAAAAAAAAGTTTACACACCTGTGATTTGATATGCAATTCATCTTAAAGAAGCAGATAACTTTTTAAGCAGTCTTACATGAGCTCAAACTCCTCACATTACAAAAGCCAAAATACCCTTTTAAGTGCTTTAACTTTAAATTTCATTGACATCATCAGGAGTACTCATGCATTTAAAGCTGACCACACATTTTGCTGGTTCRGGAGTCTTTTAATAGCATATTTGATGCCTGATTTTAAAGATTCCAGTAGCTATTGAATATAGCCAGTAGAACTAGGCAAGGTCAATTCTACTTCCCAAACCAAGGAACATTTGCCAGGTTGGCAGTATGGTGGAAAATGAAAAGCAGGGTGATATAATTTATATTGACTTCTGAAAAGTTTTTGGCAGGGCAATTCCCAAGAAGCTGTTAAGGAAATGAGTACTATCATGGGCTATAGAAAGTAGCTAGTAAAAATAAATAATTGGAACAAATGGTTACTTTTCATCATGTCAAGTTGGCTGTCCCAAGGACCTGCAGAAGGATTAGTTTATTTAATGTATGTATTAATGAACTGGGAAGAGAAAAATGAGAGGAAAACTTGAAGGCAATACCAAATAAGTAGAGTGAAAACTAGGAAGGATTTTGAAGAGCTTCACCGAGTCATAAGAAAAAGGTGAATTGGCAACAGTAAAGTAGATTAAATACATAATGAAAGGGATCATACATATAACTGTGTTCTAAATTAACTGTAAGAAGCAAGGAAAAAAAACCCCAAAAGCAATTGTGGATCATTCAATGAAAACCTTTATGCAGAGTATAACAGCAGAAAAAATAATTCTCCAAAGCTTCTATCGTCACTGTATCAGTAAGCAGTAGGAAATCATTTGGAACAGCTCCTGCTGTTTTTAAAAGGTATTAAAAAAACCCCACACACCAATGGCACAAGAGGATACTCAAAAGTACCAGGAATCTGTGAAGACTTCCAGGTGGTAGGAAGGCTGAAAAGGCTGTGGCTGCCTACTGATTGACAGGGCATCCTCCACTTTATCCCTTCACAGAGGCACAAGAGGTTATTAAATAAAAGTRAAGGTCAGACACCCTCCCCCAGCAAAATCCCAAACCCCAAAACCTGATCAAATAAAATTAACATCTTATTGTTAAGTCCTGGAAATTACTGTCACAAAACACCATTGAGGCTGTAAATTTGGTAGGATTAAAAACAAACAAACCAAAAAGATTGGACACATATAGATAATGAGAAGCTATTTAATTTGCATTAAACTGAATAGTTTTTRTAGGGAACATAAACCTTATTCTTTGAGAACTAAGCCAGTCAGTAACTATGAGGATTTGAAAGAAATTTCTCCTATATCTTCTCATCCAATTCCAGGCTGTTTGTACCTCCCTGTATAGTCTGTCTWGCAAGTTCTGATGTATCCAGTCAGAGACAAGGACCTGGCTGTTCTGAGTGTTGCTGGCTATGACAAGCATCAATACTGAGAACTTGAATCTTACTCAGCCGTACTTACCAGGACACTTTAGCAAGAGTGGAATTAATCCTGAAGTAATTCTGGTTTTTCTGGACCACTGGGTTCAAGCACACCTAACTGAGAAGTGATTTGTTACTTGGTGATACACAAACCCAAAGTTGCACCATTATACATACCTCAGTTGTCTTTCCTACTCCATGCCCTGTCCTCATTTCCCCATAGGGATTTACGCTGCAAAGGCACGTAACAGAGCCCACACTGCTTCGTGTCACTCCGTGGGAAAAGGAAAGAGAGAAGCCAACTGATAAAAAAAGTGTATAATATATAGGGAAGGAGTGTGGAACTTGTTTGTGTGCTTCTCACCATATCACTTGTGTGACAACAATTTTTCCACGAGTGGGCTCTACTTGCTGCAATTAACACCCCCCTCCCCCAAAGAGGAGTTGTTTAAATCACATACCAATTCCATTCACAACAGGGGAATCGTTACTAACTTCCAACACGCTGGGCAAATTTTGCTCTCCTTCATGATCATTTAAATCCACGTTTTGCTGCTGTGAGCCATTCCCAAAATGTCTAGAATCTTTCTCATGGCTGCCATCTCCATTCTGCAGACCATTATGTGGCTTTTTCAGTGGCATGATCTGTAAACCGCTGGGAGTAGTTCGGTAAGTCACAGTTTTAGCAGCCCTGTCATTAGCAGATGCTGGCTTTGCTGCATATCCTCGTTTCTGTTTTTGGTGAGATGGATTAATTCTCTTCCTTTTGTGTGTTGATCCTTTAGACTTCCCAGATTCAGAAGGTCTATGTGATATTTTCTCAACAGACGACCCTCGGCTTTCCCGTAACAATTTTGGCGCGCTGGCCTGTTTCCCGTGCCTGGGTCGCTTTTCTCTGGTAACGTGGAGTCTGTTGAACTCATCAATAAATTCCTCACAATGTAGTAGATGATGTTCAGGTTCCCAGGTGTCTTCATTGCTCCCGTAGCCTTTCCACCTGATGAGATATTCCCATTTGCCCTTCTTGTTCTTCCTTTTGTCTACAATCCTCTCTACCTAAAAGAAAAAACCAAAACTGAATTAGAAAGAATTGCCATGGACAGACCTGGCAGTACAGGACAGGAATGCAGAGCCCTGGTGGTATTTTGACAGCAAGGCCACTGCCCCTTCTGAAAACATTAAAAAGAGACATAAACACATCCTCAAATCTGATCTAGGCACTTGCAATAGCTCCAATGTGAAGAAACTAGAGAGARTCTGAGATCATTAATGAAAGCACGATTTCTTTGAAAATCTGGTTGCAAAATGAGACTATTACTGTTACATTCCTCAGCTACCTCTTGTTTCAAAGAGCTAAATAAAGCATCTTTTGCTGTGTGGTTAGTTACTGATCATTCTCCTCAATCCACACATGTATCATGTCCCTATAAACTTCCCTGATCTTTGTGCCTTGAAAGTACCTTGAACAAAGAACTGATAACAAATTGCAGTATTTTACAGCAAGGATCTTGTTTGCAGTAGTGTACACCCACTTTGCTTATAAAAATTTGTATTTTTAGGAATGCAGTATTTGTGTAAATACACAAAATTTTTGAATGCACCAATTAAAAAATGAAAAAGCAAACCAAGGGCATAAAGGCAGGATTCTTACATGGAAGGAATGAATTCCATCAGCCTGTGCTGGAGAATGTCAGTGTAAGGAACATTTCTGCACCAAGGGCTAAGGGACTGTATTGGAGCTGCACCCTGAATGTGAATTAACAGCATCATGATGTTGTGGAACCTGGAGTGTACAACTGAAGAAATCTTTATGGTATATTGGATCTGGCAAAGCCTCAGGAAGAGGAAGAATGCAGAGGAAAATCCAAACATAACCAGTGGACAGCAAGCTGGGGTTAAAGTGCACCAAGTGAAATTCAGATCAAGTCATTAGGAAAAATGTYGTAATGGTAGTAGGAGCTAAGCATTAGAATAGGTAACAAGGGGAAGGTAGGGAGGGTTTTTAGAACAGTTTTTGTTACATACATCTGCCATGAAAAGTCAATGCTGGAAAATCAGTTGTGATAAGGAAACCTTCAAGGGCTGTCCCAGATTTTATTTTTTGATTCTTTAATTTTTAAATTTTGTTTTTAATATGTGGATTATGAATGATAAAGATGCCACTAATGAAAAAAAAAATCATTATCATTAACCCAAAGCAGTATTGTTAATTTAGAAAAATAAATAAGTGATTGAAATACAAGATCATATAATAGCTTTCACTGCTCTTCAAAGAAAAATCATCTCATGTGAAGAACAACAGTGGAATCTGTATGGAGAAKTTAACCTTGAAGAAGGGCAATCGCAGCAGTGTAGGTAATTGTTCTTTTTAGGTCCCCTGTTAGAGCAAACCAATGGATTAATTCTGTCTGTTCACTGGCTGGAACTGTATATTCATAGAAATCTTGGTGGGTTCCCCAAAGGAGTCTAAATGTAATTAGCAACTAAACATTATACTTCTATCTCAGTTCATTTACATGGGAACTGTGCTAAGATATCTGTCTGAGTCATAGTGGACACCTTCCTCCATCTCCAGGGCTCTCACTGCAGCATCCCAAACAGCTCATTCCTGTGCTCTGTCTTATCAAGTATCTGCACAGAACATCTCAGAAGCAAAGCAAGGCATCCTCTTTACTCTGAATTTAGCACAGTCCCCTTCAGGATTGCTCAGGGTGGCAAAACAATTAACTGAAGCTCAGCCTGGGCAAGTTTGAGATCATTTGTCTGAAAAGAGGGAAAAGGSTTCACAAAATAAATGAACTAGCATTTTTTTTTTGTCCTCATGTGGGATGTGTGGCTTTCAATTGTCAAACTAATAGTAGACTTATTATGATCTTGTTGACTTTATAGAGAGCAGCTGTCCAAATTATCCCTGGCTTTAAAATACTTCTCATCCTCCTATCGGGGACTAGCCAGGAAAACTGTACATTGAACCATGGAACTCTGTGTGGGCTGCCTGTGGATTTGTTACCTTAATTACTGCAGCTCACTATACCAAGGAGCAAAACACATATATGTGTGTCCTGGGGAACAAATTAAATTGCTGCTAAACTCAGTAGACCACAGCTATCAGTACTGGRGAGAGTCTGGGTTAGTCTGTCTGTACCAGCTAAATAACACATGCAATCCCCTCCCTTTTTAATTCAGGACTTTGGACTTGGAACACAAACTCTGTGTCAGGTTGGTGCTACCTTGGAGTTCCTTGTGTTTCTTTTGAGGGATTACATCAGCTGCATTCCCCCACTTGCTCACYGAAGGAAGAATTCACAAAGGATGGACAAATACTTTGCCTTTTTCAGGTTCCCATACAAAAAACATCTCTCCACCCTCACCTTTTGTCACTCACACACATATCTTTACACAGATTTCTCATTTTCACACTGTTGCTCTATGTGGAAAGGTTTTGTGGAGGGCATTTTTTAATATGGAAAACACTCAAGTATTTTGGTGATGAGGCATCCTGCATTTCAATTAAGAGGATAAAAGGAGAAAATATGAGTAGTCTTTGTTCCTGGGAAACAAAATACTGGCAATGGGGAGAATGTGATTAATCAGTTCAACACATCATGAAGGGAGAATAAAAGTATTTATGAAATTGGGTCAAATTTAATAAATAGTTTCTGAAAAAACATTCGGAAAGGAAATATATTTGGGAAAGACTAAGCATTTCATTACAGCATTTTCAGAACAAAACGATCAATGTCCCACTTCAAATTTAACTAACTAAAATAAAGAAGGACTAAATAAACTGAAGACAAAATGTTTTGTTTCTGGTCAATCCTCTTTTCAGTTTATTGTTTTGTTGGGGAGAAAATGAAAAAAATGTGGGTTGATCCAAAATTAGTTTGTTTTCCTTGATTTTTTTAGTTCAACCATAATACCCACTGGCTTGACTAATGATGCATAAAAAGTCTGAGTAGATATTTTCCCGTCCTCATTACTGCCTCATTGTTCACTGAATGCATCTGAGGGTAGCATCGAACATACTTGACCTCTCAACATGGTCCCTTTTCTTTCTCAGGGCTTTAAGTTCTTCAGCAATATTTATCCCCTTCAGAGTGCCACTGTGAAGTGCTTCAGCAGAGGCATAAATATCAGGGTTTTAGCCACACCTGCTACTGTCTGTCCCATTTTCCTTCTATCCACAGTCCAGAGTAACACCAAACATCACTACTTTGTTTTTTTAATGATGTATATTTGTTTTAACAGGTACCGTGTAAAGTAATAATCTTTCTGTATTTACTTAAGGTTGCACAAATCATATGAGTTTTCTTAATGAGAAATAATTCTGTGACAGCTAGTGATTAATAGAAATAAAACTTTAATTCCTCCCTTAGAATAAGCAATACATGGTTCTGAGAATATACAGAAAATATCTAGGGCTTCAGTGTCTGATTTTCCATTTCCCCTCAGTTCCATCTTTAATCAGAACTGAGTAACATGTTCCCAAAAGTGACTTTGGTAGTCATAGTTGCCAATTCCATGATTTCACTATATTTGTTTTGGAAAACTAAGGAGTTAATTTTAATAAAAGTGAAATGACACAAACAAACTTTGTAGAGGTATGACAGTTAAAAGAGTGCTAGAAATGTCATGYACCATCACTTCCCTGGATTCTCTCTGTCCCTGCTCCTCCTGGCTAATTCTGGATGAACTGAGGTGCTGATATGTTACCGTATAAATACTTTTAAAGAGAACAAATAGAATGAGAACATGGCATCTGTGCAAATGCATTTGCAACACACTTTTTAGCTTCCAACTMGCTTTAAACCTAGCTCTATACACAGCTGCACAAACTGGGATTAAAGTCATAAAGAAAAAGCCTTTAAAAATATATCTATATTCTAAACTTCATGTGAGATAAAAAGAAATATTAGTGAATTACAGTACAAATATCTAGAGCTTCATAAACTTAAGTGTTGTGCTTATATATGCAGAGTACAACACCTCCCCTTCCTTCACAGAAGATTCCGGGTCAAAATCATTTAACAGTGCAGTGTTATTGTCTGCTTATCCAAAAAATTAAATCTGGGCTAAGTTAAAACAGGTAAATTCCTATGGAATTATTTCTACAGATGTAACTGTGAAGTCAAAGCACAGTATACTCATCTCAGTTCACAGCTCTGAAGAGCATAAATAAAAACCTTGTGCTCCCAGAAAACACCTTCTGGGAGATCAGTAAACTTCTAGAAATGTTTGGAAGGTTGCATATCTACTTAGTGATTTCCAAAATAAATACATGTCATCTCCTCTCCTCGCCATGCATATCCATGTGAGCAATTTAAACTGTAATCTGCRGTGTTGATGGTCTCTGTTAGTGAACTCTTCAGAGCAGCAGAGCGACTGCATGACAGACATAGAAAAACTGCCTTTCATTACTGTGATTACAGGACTTGTACTGGTTTATGCATTYTGGTTTTCTATTTCATTGGAGGTCTTTGTCCCGTGTTGTGCCTCAGGATGTTGGAAGGGTATTTGAAGAAAGTGCCAARGAAAGAAAGGCAGTAAGATTTCTGAGAGAGATAAAGGCCATCTGATTCAACATGTTTGAATTTTAAAAATTCGGTATTGCCCTAACTTCCCCCTTTTTGTCACCTTTGCTTTGAGAAATACTGTATCTCATTAGCAGTAAATMTCTTGCCTTCTTGTCTTTGTAACTTATTTTTGTTTCTCTTGTATTTGTATTCAATTTCACAAAATCTGGTAATTGGTGCATTTGTTCCAGATGTACAAAAAATATGGCAACATATCTTCTGAAGCAGCCAGTGTTCATGTTAGAAAAATAACAATGGAATGGATGCTGGGACTCTCTTCAGAATCTGACCCACACAGTAGGTCCAGCTATGAAACCCCCTCAGCAGTAAATTTGTACCATTACCTGGAAGGTCAAAATGAAAATGAAAGGGCTAGATAGTCTTAAAAATGAAAAGAAAGACATTCCTCATCTGAATTACTCATAGGCAAAACATCAAATGACATCTTCCCACGAAAACCAGCGAACACCCCGTTAACTGCTTCTTATTAGTTCCCTTTTTCTCTTTTTAAGCACATGGAGTTTTAATTTTCTGTTTTCTAATTTTCTTAGAATCAGAAGAGGTGTTAAATTTACTAGGGAAATCCTGAAACTTCTGCGTTTTCAGTGGGAAAAGCCTTTCAGCCTGGTATTACACAGGGCTGGAAACCACTGCGTCAGGTGTGTGTGTCCTTCAACACAGACATAGGAAGACTTACAACAGAACAAATAAATGCTGTAAAATCTCCTGCTGCTCTGTGTCCTGCACCTTTGATCTTCCCCTCCTGAGAGAAAGTAACGCTGCACAGGCTTCCTGCTATGAGATTCCATGGTCAGGGTTTAGATGGAGAACCAGAAGTGCAATGCCGATGGTTGTATTTTACAGTAGTGATTCAGCCATTCGAAATTACTRCTAAAAGTGGTGTTTTCACATTCCTAACTTTTCTGGACCCACCATTTTGCCTGCATAAGTACACTGTTAGTTACCTTCCCTGAGCTACTTGATTTCCTCCGTGTGTAAGGGGCCTTCTGGCAGAGGGAGTTTCCCTTCATTACCAGCAGAGATCCAATGAAGCCCTGGCTGGGAGCCTGAAGCAACCACGGCTTCCACGTACGCTCATATCTCCAGTGACCTTATGCCAGTTTTCTCGGAAGTCCCACCTTTCTGGGAAATTCAGTCTCATTGAAACTGAAATTCTGGTCTGGTCTCTCTGGTTCTTTTCTGATTCTCTTCAAAACTGCCCTAGTGCTGCATCTCCAGTCCCACGCTGGGGCCCAGGTTCCCCCTTGTCCTATCTGTCCCTGCTGCTGGCTCTACCAACAGGACCCATTTTCATAACCCTGTCCCCCTTGTTTTGTTTCCAAGAACTTTTTCCTGGTCGGAACTTAAGGGTGCTCAAATCTCCCAGTCTGTTAAAGGCATTTTCCTCTCCCACTATAAATTTAAGGATGTAATCTACATCRCTTTCTTTTCTTAGGATATTTAAGTGTATGTGTATAAGCTATACCTGTGGTGGAAGTGCCACAATAATGGTGGATTTTGGAGCAAACAGGAATAATAATATACACAAGAATATTGCACTGGAGGAAGGGTGTTTTTGTAGAGTGACACTGTCCCTTGGGAAAAGAAAACTGACAGATGACACAGGGATCAGGAACAGACTTTTTGGTCAACCTGTGTAGTCCCTGCCATTGTAGGCAATTACATCATACAAACCCTTTCATATTGGACATGTTCATGATACAGAACATATTTCTGTCCAGGCTTATTGCTCATAYGTTGCACAGGAAACAGCTGTTCATTCCTAAATGCATTCATTTTGTTAAAAATATTTTAGGCTTTCATCTGGAAAACTAGAGAGTTTTCAAAGTTGCAAAAAAAGTGCATGAAAAAATAAAGATCCTCTTTAGCAGCAGCTTAAGGTAATCTTGAGTATGTTYTTTATATGGAGGAAGAGCAGGATTTTTTTTCCTTTGCAATCCAAGAGTGCACCCGTGTCATCACAAAACTGTTATGCAATGTGGGGGAGGACCTCTTTGGGTCTGTTCCTCCATAAATGGTTTAAATCCCTTTGACTTATAAACATTAATCATCACATACAACATACACGGAAATCCAAAGAACGTGTGGGTTTCTTCTTAATTTTAAAGCACAGTGACACATTTAATTTATCAAATCCCTGTTTTCTTTTGTACAATAAATCAGTTCATTATTGTATTTCAGTGTTCATAGTTCTTAAGGAAAAGAAAGCAAGAAGCAGGGCATACTAAGTCCTTTATGCTAAAAAATGGTCAGTTCTGAACTCACCCTTGACAAATTTGCTGGCACGATTCACGTCTGCCAAATTCGATGGGATTCTTCAGTTTTCTACCATCCAAGAATATGTGTGTGGAAAACGTGTGTGTTTATCAGCAAAGAAGAGTTCAGCACAACCTACTAAGGTTCTGATTCTGCTCATGCCTCCTTTGCAGTACTACAAGTCAGCACAGTTATTCCCTATTTACTTAGATGCAAGTAAAGTCAAAGCAGGAATCCTGGGATTTAAACCATGAAGTTTTTAGTTTTTATTTTAAAAGCAGTTTATAGGAACAGGAGCAGGACTTGACGAGACTTCTGAGCAAATCGGTGTTTATGTGAACAGATCACAGTTCTCTCAGTAAAACTGCCTGGAATTTGTTAAAAATACTCATGTTTCCAAACAGATGTTGAAATGTGTAAGTAATAGTTATAAAATAAAATTACGACCATCACTAAAGGTGCTCTTCAATGTTAAAGCAAGCCCAGAAATGGTGGAGGCAGTTATTAATTTACATAAAAACTGTACCTGAAATCATTAGAAAAAAAATGAATGCTGTTCTCTTTTCTGTTCATTGGCAGTTTGTTCTCCTCTACCTTGTTCAGTTATGGCTTTTTATGGTGTTTTTTGTATAGTTCGCTCAGTCTTTTTCTCCACCATATGGGCTTCATTCAGATTCAACTCAAGGCCAGGACTTCGGTTCAACACTTTTACATCCATCCCAAAGCTTAGCCAGAAGTGAAGATTCCACATTAAAAAAATACAAAGGTTTAGCTATAATACAGTATAAATAAATATTTGAACTATTTGCTGTTCTACCACTCAGTGAGTCATTGCTTTACAAACGCTACTGGTACGACTGTCATAAAACAAACCACATGTTCTTGTGGGGTAGGTAGAAAAATATTTTCTTAGCCCTTTTACAGCAAAGTGGTAAACTTGAGCACAGAGAAGAGAAAGCCCTGGTTTTGGGGCATGATTCATCACTAGATGAGTCCATAGGTGCTGAGGATTTGGGATTTCAGGTGTTCAGAGAGGCTTTGCCAGCTGAGGAGGGCGACTTGCTGGCTCTGCAAGGGTGACATGGCAAGGAGGGGACGAGAGACAAGAGGGAGGTACAGCTATGAGGAGGCTACAAGGGGACACTGGTCAGTCCAAGTGGCCATTGTACTAAAGGGCTTGAAGTGAATTTCACAGTGATCTCTGAGAGAGGATAATGCAATAGTTTTGCAGAGATTTTCCAGGATTGAAACAACAGCTTGGTAAAAATGAAGGCTCTGGATTGGAAAACAAGACAAATGGACAATTAGACATAGTCACTCCAAGATCTAGGATGTGAAACAGCAATTTTTGGGTAAAGAATTTCCAGTGGCAGTATGCATTTTGTAGCTATTGCACACAGGGAGACATAACTATTTTTTAAGTGATTGTCATAGCTTAGAAATGGTATTCTCCAATTTAGTACTCCCACTAAAACTACCCACTGCTCCCCTCTCCCCTCCAATTGGAGGCACAAAAGGCAAAGATCATGTGTTGAGATAAGACCGATTTACTGGAAACAGCAATGAGATAAGAAAAATGAACAGTAACAGCCACAAGAGGTATAAGAAAAGAAATTATTCACATGGAAAAACTGCCCGGAAATAAACAATACCAGATGGCTCCCTCTGCCACGTTTTCTTGACTGGAAGAAACCCCTTTTCCCTGGAAGAGAGTCCTTTTTCCCACCCCTGGCAATGATGTGATGTAGAACAACCTCTTGGTCCTGGCCATGTCCCTCCTGGCTACTGCAAAAGCTTAACCCTGTCCTGGCCAGAACCATAACAATGATAACACATATCTGACAGAGAAGCAAATCAAAAATAATCCCCAGCTGACGGGTCTGAATGTGGAGGAGGACAGTAATCTCTCCCCATCACTGACACAGGAGGGAGAAGAAAATGCAGAACTCTGTCTGTGTTATATTAGTGACTGGACAGGGATAAGGAGATATCAGAAGGATAAATCATATATCCGCTTCATACTTTCTCTCCAGACTAGAATAGGAGGCAACTGGTTTGGAACATCCATAGAGCAAAAGTAGTAACAGTCAAATTTGTGAATAACACCATGCAGGGATAGGTCTTAAAGGCAAAGGGCTAAAAATAGATAACTTTGTACAATACAGAAGGCTGAGGGATGATCCTTTGAAAAGCTGAAGTAGCAGTTTGTAAAGTCGTGGAATAATAAGAGAAGAAAACTCATGAAACACAAAGGTTTCTTTCAGAATTCAGTAGAATTCTTCATTTTCTTGGTTACACAAATGAAGTTAATGTGGTGGCAGAATACAGGAAAGAGCCAAAAAGAAAGGTAGAGCAGAAAAAGGAATAAAGAAATATGCCTTAGGCAACTATAATGGCGTGACAGGAGCACAGAATATTACAACTAAGTATCCAGGATACCACAGCAACATCACAGAAAAATGGCACAGAAAATTTCAAAAATTATCTGTGAAGGAGTAATTGTCAAAAAGAAAGAATAATACATCATTATCCCCTCAGAAATAGCATTCAGATGAGCGGGGTCAGTAGGCCAAGTTTTGGCCTCAATTATTGCATTGGTTTTCACTGCAGATTTAATTTGTGTTCGAGATCTGAATTCTGCCCAGTGTAAAACCAACTTCCTACTGGTGCTTGGAAGGAACAAACTATCTGATGGACAGTGGTAAAGGCAGTTATGAAAGCTGTCAATGTTCATCAGAGAGATGAATCTTAAATCACCTGTGAGTGCAGCTAATGAGAAATCTGCATTTGAAACGTGGGGACAGTGCTCTGAACACGGAGGTGCAAGGTGTAGAAGCATATCTGTGGATTTAACATAAATGTGCTGTGGAGCAATTAGCTGGACTCTGAGGAGGCCATTTGGGTGAAAGGCACTGACACATCTGTGCTTGTCCCAGTGTCTGCAGTGAGTCAGGCTGACTACACCACACTGCGTGGCAGGCTCTGGGCACACACTGCCCTGAAACTCCGCTGGCAACGCAGAGTCCCTGGGAGCTGCCGTGAGAGCCACGTGCTGCCGAGGAGACAACCACAGGTTCCCCTTCTGCTGCCCTCAGGCCCTACATCCTCTTGAAAGCTGACTTTGCCAACAGATGGGCACCATTCCTTGATCTCAGCGAGTCCTGGGTCAGCCCTGGTAATTCACACAAGCCAAGGACTTGTTAACTGATGAGTATGAGTTTTTTCAGATCGTCGTTATTCCTGATGATAAGGTTTCAGCCAGCTGTTGGCAGTACTTCAGCCATAGGGGTTGCTATAAACTGGAATCCCTTACTTCCTTCAGGGAGGTCCTAAGGAACAACAGTGAGGTTTGTCTGGTGGAGAGGTACAGATCTTGCCATCCTGCTCCGAATGCCTGCTGGATCACTCCAAAAGTTACTGTGGATCCACATGCACATCTCCATGCTGAGGCTACCTTTTCTTTCTGTTCAGAGATTGTGCAGACCCACCAAGCGTCAGGGTGAGACTGGAACTCTGATGAAGCTGAGGAACCATTTAGAAATGTCTGTGCTCGAAGCAGTATTGAATATGTAAGTAGTGAATATATTACTGAGGAAATTTTCCACGTATTTGTTAGTCAGATTCCTAACTTGGCGGTTGTGTGAATACCTCAGCTGCTCCTGGATGCAATTGCAGCAATGATGTGGCAAAGGGCTTTGTTCCATGTCCCTCCGTAGAATGGGGCAATTATAGAATTATATTTTTATAAATGTAGGTTTTCTGAGATTTATTCCCTGCATTTGTCTCCCTGGGACTGGGCTAGTGTACGTTCTTTCCGTGGCACTATGCCAGTCACAAACTGGAGCTGTGGAAGGCTGCAGCTGTCTGCTTGTTATTAATTGAGGGTTAGTGCAGAGACCAATGCACATTGGTGCTCCAACACCCAAACTGTTTTCCAGATACTTCATGAATGGAAGCTTAAATTCCCACTTCAGTATAACAAACCTCTGAGTCACTAAGATCCCACTTCCAAATGGTTTATGAGCTTACAAAAAGGAGTTTTAACTTCTATGACTCTTATGAATCACATGGCTAATTAATCTGATTCTAATGAGTCAATTATAATCTTCTGCTGTCCTCGCTGTCATCAGTAGCACAAACCATACATGTAGTCAAATGCTGGGACAATGTCCAGAGAGGCTGTGGAATATCCACCCTTGGAGATATTCAGAACTTGACTGAACAAGACCCTGAGTAACTTAAGTCGGTGCTGCCTTAAGAAAGGGGTTGGATCAGATGATCTCTGAAAGTCCCCTCCTACCTACATTATTCTATGATTCTAGAATACATTTTGCCTAAAATATTTACTAATTCTTTATTAATTCTTTTCCACTTGGAAAAGCATCTCCATTTGAAAACCTGCAATCTATGGAAGTGCGTGTGTGAATTGACTCAATTCATCTGAGTTTAGATTCACCAGGCAGCTGGAAGGGAGCTTCCCACAAGCAGCTCTGAACTTCCAATTTTCTTTGACCTGGTACCATCAGGGTTTGTTGGCCTTCAGTCATAAAGCAAGAGCCATCCACTCTCTGAGATGTACAAAGGAGAGATGGGTTGGAGGACCAAGGTCAGCTGCTCACAAGGTTAAAAAGATTTTCTTTGTCATTACATGGACATTTTTTAATACTGAGATACATTGTGAAGCCATTCCTCAGCATATTTTCAACGTTTGTATGAACATTCAGTATTCATGGTATAAACAGGACAAGGAATGTTCTAAGCTGGGTGTGAACATACAACATGCTCCATGGCAACAGCTGTATGTTTGCTYTTCATCCAATATGTAGGAATTAAAGACAGGGATAAGAGGGATAAGTTACCAAACCTTTACCACAAAGGTAAGAGGAAATATGCTAATAAAAATATACTTGTATTTCCTGTACCTATCCTGGAGGTTTGTGCTAAGATAGTAAGAGTCTTCCACAGGATGGGATGCTTAGATGGGGCTTCAAGCTCTGAGTTTGTGTTTCTAGTCATTGTCACCACCTCAGCTGTTTTCTTTGGTTCTATGTGCCTCATCTGAAAAGAACACCCACTCTATAAAGTGATTTCAGACCTGGTGTTGAAAATGGGAAAGGTGCATTGAAATAATTTGTATGTACAGCAATCTACAAAATTAAAATTTTGATGAAGCAAATCTATTTTAAAGCCTAGTGAGAAATAAAAAATAGGAAAAAATCCCAAGATTAACTTGTGCTGTATATGTACATTTTGTATCTCATAGTTTGGGAGTAGATTATGCACTATAATGTCCTGACAAGACCAAAAGGTTCCTGGCATATTTAGGAGGGGTAAGAAACTCATAAGATGAATACATGGGAAAAAGACTACACCTGGATTATATGGCTCTGGAATAACATAAGGAGTTTCCGATCACACTTCAACCGTTATTTTTCTCCAAAGAGCAGTTGTGTACAAAGGCAYACATAGAAAAAATATCACAGAAATAAATGCTAACACCCACGATGSAGGAGTGTTATATTCTTACTACTTCAGCAGAAGTACTGATAAATATTGGGAAAAGTATTGCTTTTATTATGCTTGTCAGCTGTAGTCTAATGAAGGAGCATAAACCTCATCTTTTYGGAATATTTTTAGGGCTAATAACAGAACACAACTAAACTTGCCTTCTACATAATAAGAAAGTATTTTAAGATTTCAAGATGATGTGCACGTGTTTAAATTTTTTAGTTTAATTCCAAGGAAACAAGAAACTTTGGTGGTCATGGAAGAAGGATTTAAACAAACCAACAGTTTGTCTTTAGATAATCAGAGGATTTCCCTAGAGTGTATGTATTTCCCCAATTACCGCTCTGAAATGTTATTTTCATAGTTACAAAGCACCATGTAAACCTATCCTACTACATGGATACTAATGATCATTACTATTTTTTAGCAGCATAACAGGTGGGGCTTAGAGCAGTGAGCACTTTCCTTTAATATGTAGCATGCCATAACGTTTGACTTGTTCTTGAAATTGAATGGTCAGAATATGTTAATCGCAAAATCTAGTACAGAGTGTCTGTCAGAAAAGTGCTAATGATTGCTTAGTGTGCCCCAAAGACAGAGATGTTAGTTTTGCTGTGCAAAAATTCGGCGTTATTCTGGAAAAGACCTTGCCCTTGGCTGCTGAATGTCACATGCACTGTGCAGAGCAGGGCAAACACAGCACAGGCAGCACCGTATGCTCCAGGATCTTTACAATTCTTGCCTTGCTGATTCCATTAAGGCAACAATTATAAATTGTTAGTGCAGGTTTTAAAAGGCAAGTTTGCACCTGTGAATTGCTTCTAAAGGGAATCGAAGATATTTTACAACATGTGTAAAGATAAATGCCAGTTAGATGCCATGGGAAAAATGGATGGAATGGTCTCCAGTTTCTCTCTAAATGGCTGGAAAGAGTCTTCTGAAGGTGACAGTAATGGAGAAAAAAGTGTCTGAATCACCTGTACATCTCCTACATTTTCTTGGAAATGTTTCTTACTCAGACGAGCACTCCAAGGTGCTGAATAAAGTCCTCTGATGGCCATAGAATATCAAATAATTTTTATTCGGGATAATCAGAATGTCTGAAATCTTTCTACTTTCAGTTGTTTGGTGATGTACTTCTTCATTTTTTAAACCCTTTGTAATAACATATGTATCAACAATGGACAGTCCTGTCCAAGTTAATCAATAAGCCACTTCAATTTTTTGTAAGGGTCAGAATTGCAATTTATCTTCAACAAAAAAAAATCTATTTTGCCTCAATTTTTTTGTGGTATTTTAAAAAAGATGATAAAACAGAAGATATATTTAGAGAGCAAAGTTATATTTTAGGCTCTCTTTGCCCCAGAGTGTGCATGATACGATTTTGGTTCTTTCCCTTTTCTAGTGCCCGTCTAGTTAGAGACTCATAAGTCAGCAACATGAAMTCTAATTATGTAAGTGATTGTGGGCATTGTTCAATGAAGGGCATCCTGTGATAATCTAAATATGCTGTGTGTACAGTGAAAAAATATATAATTCTAAAGAATTAGAGTTTGAAATCACTTGTTATTTGAAACAGCATAAAGTACTTAAAGTTTCTGCTCCATTAGAGTGATCTGAACTTTATGGTTTATTCACACACTAGAATTCATTCTTCAGCAGTTGGTCACCATGCCTTTCTTCAAACTATAGATTTTTAACCACTGTTAACATAAAATGCTAATAATATCCTGCTCATCAAGTGTTCTAAAAATAATTGTGAAACTGACTCTGCATGTTTGAGCTTGAGTTTTCTAGTATTTTAGGGTGTTTAGTGTATAGYGTAGTCTAAAATGTAAACCACAAAACTATTAAAATAATAGTGACCTTCTGAGAGTAAATGACATATGATATCACAAATTTTTTTTCAATGTCACAAAAGTTTTCCGTTTTTTTGACAAATGTTTACGCTGTGGCTATAAATTTTTGRGGACGTAGTGACTTGATAACATTAAAACCMCAAATAAATGTAGAATAAAACTCAAATACAGATCTAGAATAAGTTTTGCATACCAGGGCACTGAAGAAGTGCCACTGCCACTCGGTTAAGAGGAACCCATGTTCCTTTTCAGTATGAGGGCCCAGATTTGCTTTTTTGTCTGTCATGACATTACTTACAGGCTCACAGAGTCACAGRTTTGAAGGCCAGAAGGGACAATTACACCTACCAAACCCATCTTGGGTTGCACAGGAACATTCTTTATCCAGCAGTTCTGCACCAAGTCCCAAATTCTGATTTACTTAAACCACATTATTACGAGATCATCACATCTTAATTTGAAGTGATTCACAGAAAGTACACCATTGCTGGTGGTGAATCAAAGTCCTATAAATAAAATGCTATAACCTTAATGTTAAAAAGTGTCTCAACTCTAATTTGTGAAGGGTAAACTTCCAGCCACTGGCGCCTTTTATATCTCTTAGTTAATTTAATTTTCCAAACATTAAATCCTGCAAAGTGGTTTTCAACTAACTGAACAGATGGTCTCTGTGTTTCTTTACATTTTGTAAAATTCGGGAGCTAATGTGATGGCTCTGTCTAAAATTTTGTAGCTGCTTCAGAGCCATAATCTAAAATTTCATCCTAAATCTTAAGGGTTCATCACTTGTGTTTGAAGTTCAAATTCATGTTATTTTGTATAATTTTGAGGGAGACCACTTTTATGAAGTGTGAGACTATAATAACTGCATTTACCAGATCAGTATAAGTAACTTATTTTCTTTGTTTTATTGCTTAGAAAAATAATGCACCTCCTCTTGAAAAGGCACCATTTTGATTAAAGAAAATGGACAAATTAAATGCAAGGAGGATGCWCAGTTCTGTGCCCCAGTTTTATTCCTGCTATCCAAAAAGTTTATTACTTATTGTCTTAAATCTGTACCCATGTGTTCAGTCACATGGCCAAAGAGAAGTTTTCACTGTGCTATAATGGATCATTGCAAACAACTGTATAATTACCCACATCTGTCTACAAACTGCTTTACATCTGCATAGATCTGTACCCTGTTGGAAACAGGACAACAACAGCCTTGTTCATTTGTGAAAAGTTCATGTGCTAAATATTTATTTGAGCATATTTAGAGCCATAATATTACCTAAGTGCTAAACCTTAAAAAGAAGTCACCTATGAAAGTTGCACATCTATAAAAATACGAAAATTTACCTTAAAAAAAAAAAAAAGTCCAGTGTTTGGGTTTTTTAAAACCCCATGCCATAAATTCAAAAATACCAATTAAACAAATGAAAACAGAAAACTGTAGGAATATTCTGAAAGCAGGCACACCAAGCATTAATAAAGTGCAGGGATTGAAATTCTTTGAATTAGTATCTTATATATTTTTTTTACCATAGTAAAGTACATTCAAATATTTTATCCAAAGGATTAGTGTCTTTTGGATATATGCGCCCAAAAATAAGAAAGGGATTGGTTTTGCTGACCTGAGAGACCATTCACTAAGCACAAGTGATTCACCATCAACTGCATTTGAGAAATGAAGAAGTAACAGCATTTTCTTCTCAATCTCAAACTGACTAAATAGTTTGCTGAGCCTTTTGGGATATGTAAAAGAACTGCTGTCACTTTAGAGCAGACAGCAAACCAAAAATTACATGATTTTCTCAAATGAAATTCATGACTAGTGAGTCAATTTCCACTGAAATATCCCAGTTCTGCATCTCAGCCATCAGGGAAGCCCACGGGGTGAATTCAGCCTGTGTTCGCATGAGCGCACGGGAGCTCCCTGGTTCAGGGCGGCTGAGCGTGAGGGAGATCTCCCCTCACTGAGGGGAGTACGTCAGCGACACTTCCCTGTCCTTGTAGCGCTCTTGTAACCTACATGAAAGTTCAAAAATACACACTGAGTTTAATTTTGAGGCCAGGTTCTCTGTGGAGTCTGYGGTGTTCAACCTGTCTTACTCTCCAGGCTTTCCCATATAGGCACGGAGGCAGAAGAGAGAGGCACTGGGATGCCAGAGAGCTGGAGATGGGCGAGGGGGTCGCAGGGCTGCCACATGACTTCCCAAAGACAAGGCCAGCAACATCCAGGGAAATGCCACTGGCAGCACAAAGGGTAGGCATGGGAAGAGCACGGAGCAGGGATGAGCAGAGAGGAAGTTGCTTATAGAGCCTTCGGAGTAGAACAAGTGGTAAGAGTGTGATTAGGAATGATCTTGAAATGGCTGTTTCTGTTGCCCAAATCATCTGTCCCTGTTGGTGAAGTGACTGCCTTATCCATATGCCACACGGGAGATCTACTGCTTGCTTGAGCTGCACTCACACAAAAATGAGCAGCACAGATCTACCATAAGGAAAGATGCAGCAATCCTGTTGTGTTCTAGGATGACTTCTTTTTTCTGAAAGAGAGATATAACCTTTTGCACCAGAAACATTCTGTAAAGTTGTGAATATTTTCACTTAAGAGCCTCAGGTGTCTTTTTGTTTGATACCTGAAAACCTTTTCAATGGTGTGCCAGACATTTCCTTAATCATCTGAATCAAAAGCTGTAGATTTTGCCATAGTAGAAGTCACAAAGCCTGACACCACTGGCAGATTCTGATAAGTTATTCAAACTATGCTGTACTCATAGCTGTGCACAACCAAAGCTCTCCAGCACTGTAACAAGCAAGGTCAACTTGGTTGGTTGAAGTTCTGGTTTTTTAAGTGACTTTTATAAAAATATTTAGCCCTAAGGCTTTTAATTTTCTTGTTATATCTACCATATTTCTCAACATTTGGTATTAAAGCACACTAAAATAATTTTATAAAAGCAATTTTTTAGTTTGACTGTTTGAAAGTAGACTGTCCAAGGATAGATAACTTACAATACACATCCATTAATAAAATTGTAACAGAGCCAGAAAACAGCTGTGATAGTACTTTTAAAAAAAAATTATACCAGTTCATCACCCTGCTTTGCCAAAAGTGAGATAAATGGTGCTGCAATTAATTTTCCCCTTTGAAGGTCAGTGTCCATACTGCACATGAAATGAATCCTTGCCATTCATGCTTTACAAGAACAATTTTAACATTCATGAATGTTTCAGCTTTAATCATGTGATGAGTTTGGTTAACAAAAATGCCAACTCCTTATCTTCTGTGGGTATTTCTTTCACAAAGCACATCAGTTTGTTTCTGCATGGGTATGGACCTCCTGAACTTCAGTGAAAGTCTGTGACCATGGTGACCTGTGGCAGTGGAAGCCCTTTGCAGCACAATGTCTGATGAACTTGATGCTGAGAACAGCTGCTAAAGCTACTTACACTGGGGTTGCTGATGTTGCTGAAATTGGTGCAGCATAGAACTGGTGCAGTTTTTCAGAGCTCTGCAGTGTACAAGGCTCAAAGGTCAGACTGAGAGCGCCGCTTTGCAGGACTGAGAACTCCAAGGAAACTTTCAGTCCTATATAGGATTTATTAAGCTCATTAAAATAACACCCAGTCCTAAATGAGCCACAGCTTTACTTACTCTCTGTTGTGGCTCTCGAAACTCGGAGTGTGATTCCCTCACACAATAGCAGTGAGAAGCCACAGATCGAAAGCAGCTGCCACCATGTTTGCAAAGGGGAACGCGCTCTGAGCAGTCGGCAGTTTCTGTCCCAGAAGTGCTGCAGCTACCGGCTCGCCCCGTTCAGGGATGTCTCTGTTTGAGTCACAGCTTCAAGTCACCTTCTCAGAAATGGAGCTACAGACYAGTCACTTCAAAAGAAAAAAAAGCCTCAAAACTGGCTGTAAACCAGCYACGGTTCATCCTCTGCCTCCCTCGGTTAGGCTGTATCTGTCTCTGCAAAGCTGTATTGCACTACTGTATAATCAGAGGGGGAATGAAAAGGTAGGTCTTGATATCAGTTCTTCTGTGAGATCTAAGGCTTATCACACAGCTCCTCTGCTAACCCTGAGGCTTACTACTCAAGTACTTTCCAAATCTTGAATAAGTGATATATCAACTACTAAATATCTGTAGGCAATCCCCAGATATCCCCTCGATGCCTGTGAAAGTRTACGTTTAAATGCACATCCAAAACATACCTTGGTGATTCTCAGAACTAAACAACATCCTTGGTGTCTAACCTAGCACTTGGATGGATCAACTGCCATTACACTGCAACTTTTAAGATGCTTGTCATTTTGGAATGGCTGCCTTTTGGTGGTAACAGGAGCAACAGCAGCTGACATGAAGTAAAAAAGATGTTTAGGAAAAGTTCTGTTAAAGCTGTTCTGAGCTGCACAAAATCCTGGAATTAATAAGGGAATATAGACATCTTACAGAAGTGTTGTGTTAATGCAGAATTTGTTTTAGTTACCTRAAGGAATTCTGCCTTGTGGCTTGGGGATAAAAAAACATTAAAAAATATTGTTCTTGGTTTGTCAAATGTCCTTTGGACATGTATCTTGAAATGGACTGTAGAAAATCCAAGGCTTGTGTAACCCAACATATACCAGCAATGCAGACTGTGTATCCAAAATAAAAACTATATGTAAACTATACAACTTATTGATCAGTAAGCTTTTTTTCCCTGTAAACTAAATAGGCTACAAAAGCAGCAGTTAATAGCAGGGGAGGAAAACTGCACCATTCATGGTACAAATAGAAGTTTCAGTTCATGTTAAAAGGAGACTTGCCTCTCTTCAAACAGAGCAGGTTGTCAGTGGTGTTTGACATGAGTGGATGAAGCACAAAAACTAACAGCAGCACAGCTGCAGAACAATTCAAATCACAGCTCACAACAGCTCATCAGTAAGTGGTCACCTTGTGCCACTGCAAAACTGATACTGCTTCCGAGAGGGAGAAATGGGTATCACTGGCACTCACCAGAAACACTGTAAGTGATGTCATGTCAGAAAGCCAAAGCATAGGATGGTCAAACAATGCAGGAAAAAGACCTGTCATCCTTTGTGGTGCTCATGACAAAGCTGGGGAGATGCTATTCAGCTGGGACAAAGAGCTGAAGTCTTCCATCAATTCTAGCAATTCCTTAATGCTTCCTGAGGCAGCAAGAGGCAGTTCATAGGAGATTATGAACTACAACTGGTAGTCCACGGGTTGAGCCATGCTGTTCTTTGATCAAGGCACATTCTCAGTGCAACAAAAGATTGATGAGAATAATAATGCAAAGCTTGTGATGTATACAATGAAAAAAAAATGGTGTCTTCCTTGGAGCTTGCAGTTTTTATTATCTGGATCCACTTGATAAATGCCATACAACATGCTGTTCACACAGGCCTTAGTCAGCAGGGAGAGYAGTGCCACCTTGGCACTCCTGCTTTAATCCGTCATCTGATGCAAGTGCATGGGAAAGGCACTGGAACTCATGTGCTGTTGGTGAAAAGGCAGTGGATGAGTCTCCTTCCAGCGGCCTCCAAATGCTAAGTGAGGACATGGGAGGAGCACAGCTCCCTGATGTTCCTTAGTTCCATCAGGCCACACAGGCAGCCTGCTTGCTGTGTATTCTGATGGTATGCTTACACTTCAGCTTCCCTAAAAGCACTAATGCATCACTATTGTGTGCAAAATGCTGCAGAATGTCCTAAAACAGAAAAAAGTCAGAGAAAGGAGCTGATCCAAATCACCTGGGCTCCGAAGGTGTCGCTTAACACTCTGGTACCCAACAATTTTCCTCTGAGAGACCCACGTTTCCCACAGTTAATTGATGATCACCACTCTTGACACCAAGAGGCAAATAAAATGCAGCTCTGGGAAGGCCATAAAAGCTGGCCAAGGGCCTCACCCTTTTTATTTTCTTAAGAAACATGAATGTTTCTGTCGGTGTAGGGTAAAAGAGATGCTATTTCACCGGTATATGTAAAAACACATTATCAAGCACAGCTTTCTCTGGTGTTTCTGTTGCACCTTCTGTGTATCATCAGTCCACAGATGATTAGGGCTTCTACTGCACATAAGACATTAACAGATCGTAAAGGGAAGTTACAGGAACATTCAGTCTTATTACATTTTGCTACCTGAACTATTTAATTGCCTGTCTCACACTTTGTTTTTATATACAAAGACAGAAAAGTGGTCATTTTGCATTTCCACTGTAAAAAACCAACCAACCAAACCCAAAAAAACCACACCCAAAAAACCACCCTCCAAAAGCCATCTTTTTCATTGCTTCTTTCAGTTTCCTGTTACTTTTATCATTGTTTCCATACTATGATGTCTTTTGCTGACTGTACAAACACTGCATACTATCATGTATTACTCTGCAGCAAAGAGTAGCATTAGGTCTGTAATAGTGACCACTTGGATAGAACACTGTCAAGTTCTTTGTCATCTCTACCATCTCCTTTTCTGACTGTTCTAGTACATTGGTTCTGTCTTTTCAGCACAGTAGAAAATGATGAACCAGTACTAATATTTAATTAACACAAGAGTGGAAGTTGTTTTTGAACTTTTCCAATTTTTGGATTGTGAAAAGCTTGAGTTTGTGCACCTGGACTCTATTATGGACTCTTGCTTCCAGTTACTGCAGTCAAATCACAAAGTTCTAATTGCCCCTCATCAGTCAGTATTTATTCCTTCAAGAACTTCCAGGTTATTTCCCCTGGAATCATGTGAAGGCATTTTAGTACATAAATGTAGTTTTCCCTCTAATTCCTAGTACTTAATTTGGGTTCCAAAGTTTCCATCCTCCTCCCTGTATAGATTTTGAAATGAGTCACATTCCCATTCCATTTGAAGCTTCGCTGTTAAGCTGCACCATCGCTGAACCTAAAAGTTTGCTTCTTCCTCTGCTTATGTAGAGATAAATTCAGTCACTTCTCATCAAAGAAGGTCTTCCCATGCTGTGTCATCCTAAATTCATGCATTCCCATTTGCACTGCCGCCTGCTATTCCTCCCTTACATTAATCACCAAAACACTTTGTGATCAACATCTTTGCAGTTTGTCTCAGAACCCATTTACAAACCCTACAAGCATTACTGTGCCTTTTCCTTCCATGCAAACCATATTTCTCAGCATTTCTCCAGCACCTTTCCTGTCAGATTACCTGTGCTGAAACACACGAAACCTTTCACAAAAGATTTCCGGAAGACAAATTCATCAGGTGTATTAATGGGATTTCATGTTTTGCAAAACAGTCCCTTTCCCAAAAAAGGAAAAAATACGAGATCCAATTTAAACTGCATAACATTTAAAGGCAAGTTCGTTAGCATAGTCAAACAAACCTTACAAAGTAGTCTTTAAAAAAACTATGCAATGTCACACTTTATTTTGTAAGATCTTTCTTATTACTAAGAATAGTAAGATACATGAGCAAGGCTCTCTCCTTTGTTTCAGTAACTGCCAAGTGATGTCACAAACAAGTTCATTGTGTATTTGTGAAAGCATTTGACAGGTTGGGCTGGTCAGTTAGAAATTAGACTGTTTATATTTCAGTAATTTAATAATCACCATTTCTGGGAAAAAAACCCCAAACAACACAATAACAACTTGAGGGGTTTGTTAGAAACGGCTTTGTGATGTATATTTGGGTAAGGCAGATTGACAATCCTGTACAGCATTGAGGGAGCCTATGATACCATCCAAAAACGTAACTGCAGGAAAGCTGTGGATAAACCATTTTAGATGCTGAAATGCTTTTCACATAGGAGAAAGCTGGTTTTGTTCATCAAAAACATCTAATACCATTAATGCAACTTTCCAGTACTATTGACACAATAATTTGCCTCATTTCATGCATTTACTGGAATGTTTTCTAGTTTATCTTTAACCCTTTACCCCAGTTATTAGCAAGAGCTACAACAGGCAGCCAAAAGTTCATTTTTATTATGGATGTTTGATTCAATGTTACTTAATCACCTCCTCTCTTCTTTTACTCTTTTGTTTGCTTCTACCACGTGTTGCATCTTGTTAGGAGTCTGGAAGAGGCTGCCTAGGGCAGTGGTGGAATCACTTGGAAGTGTTCAAAAGGCATGTGGATATGGCATTTGGGGACATGGTTTAGTGATGAACATGGTGGTGCTGGGTTAATGGTTGGACTCAATGGTCTTAGAAGAAGACYTTAGAAGGTCTCCAGCCTTAATGATTCTTTGATTCCGAATCTAGACTGTGAGGGCTCTAAAGCAGAAACTGAACACATTGTTCTGATTTGTGCTTTTCTTTGCAAATATATTACTTGACAAGGGTTAGGAATTAGAATACCAGGATACAGTTTGTAAGGCAAGTGTGTTTGTGATCTCTGCAGACCGTATCAACACCTTGGTCAATAACTATGTTTGTTTAATGACTGTAGTAAGTACAAAACTAAGAACTGCCATACGAGGTCAGCCTAAAGGTCTACTTAGCTCAATGTGTTGTATATTCAAACAGAAATTAGTACTGGATGCTTAGGAAACAGCATCTATGGAGTAAGTTCTGCCCTTGCTCTGCCCTCCCAGCTTCTCATGATTAGCAGTTTAAAGATTGGTTTGTGCTGAAAAGTATAAAGGGATCAATCCGCCAAGAACCCGTTTTACCATTCTTCGAAACCATTTAAAATTCCGATTTCCACAACATCCCATGGTAGTGAGTTCCAAGATTTAAATACTGTGAAGTACTTCCTTTGTCTCCCATCGCTTGCCTAATTATTTCCTTTGCTGCATATCTTTTCTTGTGCAATGAGAAATAGCATTCATCTCTGACTTAACTAAACATCCCCCATCTGTCTTTTCCATACAATTCAATCACTTCTTTTCCCAGCCAGAAAGTTGTCATAAGGTGTCATTTCACTGACAGCCACTCCATCCCCTGCAACACCCTGATGGCCCTTCCCTGCATTGCTTCCAGCTCTGTGTCTCCGTGCAGTGGGTGCAGTACTGCACAGGTGGAAGCACAATATTCCCCAGGGACACAAGGATGATCATCATCTCTTTCATTCTCTGTTGCTTTTTTAATAACATGTAAACTTCTGTTTGTCAGAAGTCTGGTCCCATGGACAGCTGGAACATGTTTTCTGGTTTGGTTTCATCGGAAGGGAGTGTGGTCACTGCTCTCCAAGACAATGCTGTGATGCAAACAGAGGTGTGGTAACTGGGGATCGCAGGGAGATTCACTTCAAAAGCATGCACCTGATCCAAATTAAAATACTAATGTGGACACACCCAGAAACTTTCCACGATGATTCCAAGATTTCTCCAGAATAGTAACGGCTTCTTCAGGGCTCATTTTTATGCATGTATAGTCAGGATTATTTTTCCTTTCATCATTAGCTTGCATTTATAAACACTGAATTTCAGCTGCTGTCATCCAGCTCTTCACTGTCAACCTTTGTCTTGACAATTATAATAATAATCTAAAAATTATCAAGAGTAAATGTGATTATTTTCAAGTAATTGACGACACTGTTGTGCAACACAGGTCCCAGTACTGATATTTGAAAACTCCATTCATAGACACCTCTCTGTAAACCAGGTAGTCTAAGAAATGACCAATCCTTCTGGACCATAGCTTGGTTTTGTTACCAGTTGCTCCTGTGGAGTCTTACAAGGAGGTTTTCTGAAAAACCATTTACACCAGCCAGAGCCATTCTTATCTAAATATTGACTGAGAGGTCTGTGAGATGTGCCTTTCCTCTAAAAATGTTAACTCTTGTCCAAACCAAGACGTGTTCACAGGTATCTGCTAATTCTATTTCTTCTGACAGGTGCTACTGATCTGCACGCACTGGAGCTCAGACTCAGGGCTGTGCACTCCCTTGTATTCCTTCTTAATCCATTGGGTGATGAGTACATACAAGTGATTAAGGGGATTTCACCAAAAATCAACAAAATCTAAATAAATGCAGTGAAGAGCCTGATGGAAGAAAATATCCTCATTGTTTCTGGTTTGCTCCTCTGAAGGAATGGGCTGCAAATTTTGGGAGTAGTCTGTGAGAAATCTAGGAAAGCCCAAGTAGGGCAACTGCTACTTTCAGACAAGTGTCTTTCTGACAGATGTTTTAAATGCTGGTTTTGTTTTAGTGTTTTGTTGTAGTCTCCTGCCCATACTGCTACCCTTTACCATTCTGTAAGAGTCAATTTAATTCCTCTTTTTGGTGAGGCACGAGAAGGATCATTCTTTCCTACACAGGTCAATCATATCAATTTCTTGCGAAAGTCTTTAGAGACCTAATAGATTTGCAGCAATATTTTATATCAGGACTCATAATGAGATAGTATTGAAATAGTACTGTAATCTACATTTTCTCTGTGTAACAGAAGAAAACAGACCGAAGTGTATTTCCTTTCAGAGTTGCAATATCACCAATGTAAAGTTTTAATAATAAAGAGTGTGACGTTGTTATTAAACAGGCATAAAGGATGAATTCCTTTTATCAAAACCAAAATATTTGTATTTGCATGAATGTAAAACAAGCCAGAATTCACATGCCCTGCTACTAGTTGCTCTACATTGCAAACATTTCGCTTTAATTATATTGTTGTAATAGTTTGAATGAAAGGAAYAATTAACGATTTAATTTTTTTTTGCCAGTGTCAGGATTCCACTGCCATAAAATGTGCTGCAGAAAGTATCTGAAAAATATATGGATAAGAAGGAACAACAAGAAGAGATTGCACTGATGAAAATGTACAGAGCCAAGAAACTGTACTAATGCTAAAAGTCAAATGAATGGACAAAGAAATGCTATTTACAACATAGCTGGCCACCACAATCACTCCATTGATTTWAAAAAAATAATTAGCCCATTTCTTTCAATATTAGACCACATTTAAATTTTGCCATTATTTGAGCTGTCTCTCTCTAAATATTTTAACTTTCAGAAGCAATTACTAAACAATGAGTTTATGGCTGGATTTTAATTTTGAATCAAAGACCAGCCSAAAATAAAGCAATGTATTTGTCGTTCAGGAAGTATTACAAAAAATGATGCAATTTTAATCTTTGGATAGTTATGGGCACTGAACCTGGACACTGAAGGGAAGCATGTTCAGTTCAGTGACTTTGGTGGTATCTTCATTGCAAATGTTCAAACTTTCAAGAGTGACAAGGGTGTATGTTCAGTGTCCCTCCCAAGCAGGAGTACACTTAAGATTTGTACCTTGAAGTAAGCTACACTTGATCCAGATAAAACACTTTATCAAGATTGTAACAAGCAATCAATTGGTTTTCARTGTCCCAAAATATGCTCAGCAGTTTACAATGTAATGAGGAAGTTGGACTCGTGGCAACAGTGACGCTGTAGGTAAACAAGACAGTCATTATGTGCACTGCAATGTTCCATATGCAGCTCTRCACTGGAATTTTTTAGTGAGATAATGAATATTGAGAGTTATCCAGGTCTGCTTTTGAACCTCACTCGGTAACTTGCATTTAGAGAACTTCCAAAACTCAGCAGAAGGGACCTCTGGTTAACTCAGTTACTGTCTTTATACCTCGATTTATACCTCAGTTGTCCAGGTGATTGCCCAGTTTAGGACTGAAGAATATGGTCTGCACTGCAAATCACACCACATTTGGAACAGAGTCCTGAAAACTTTCATTCAGGAAACAAAATTTCTAGATTTCTACCACCAAAGGTAATAGTGCTCAGAGGTTACCTGAWTTTGAGGACATTTGTCTTCTAAATATTGATTTTGAGAATAGTGCAAYGATAATGTATTGATAAATAGCTGATTCTTCAAAAGAGTTGTTARTAAAACTTTTCCACTAAAAAACCCCAAACAATTATGGCCAAATCTTGGAGCTGGTGAGCACCAGCCCAGTACTACTGAAATCAGCATTGCATCCACAGCTTGCCAGTGTTCAGAAGGAGTAGGTTCTTGACTGTTCTATATTCCCCAGATCCTGCTTCAAGCCACTGTTCTCTGCTTGTGAAGCCAGTATTGTTCCTTCACCACAGAACAGTTGTATCAATACAGAGGTCGATTTGAGAAATAATATTTACTTAAATACACCATCTTCTTGCAAGTCACCTCTGTCTTAGATAATACACGTGTGAAATAACTAAAAAATACATTTCTACTTTTCAGTTCAATAAGCAGGTTTAGGTATGTATCTCTGCTAAAACGTGACTCCATTGAAAGAGCTGCAAGATGGAAAGCCACAATGCWCAGAAACTTGCATTTCCTCACTTTGTAAAGCACAGATGATTTTCCAAACCCTGCATCTGCAAGCCAAACCTCGCATCCAAAAGTTCAACCCTGTTCTCTCCCATCTGCATGTCTCCACATGTCATAAGGATTCAGCAGCCCAAACGGTGCCATTATTATCTTCAAGTTTTGACTTTGCTGGTACCTGAGTGCAGGTATAAATGGGAAATGCTGCAATTACGTGGAAGTACATTATCTTTCTGGCAGATCATGTGAGCTGAAATAAACTGCAGCTCATTCTTACACTGCTGCATAACCAGACTAGGATTGAATCCAAACGTGTCACTGTGGTGGACGTGCTCCTGTCCATGGACATTGCATCATTTCAGTGAGAAAATACCATTTTTTAAAATGTCACTTTTTCACTTTAATGCAAAAACTATTGAGTTTTAAAGACTGGATTTATTGTTGTGATCCAGAAACACATGCATGTTACAGTCCCCTTCAGAGATTTAACTATAATCTTTAGATCCTTTACCAAAGGTGTTGTAATACAATATGACGCAATGGTAAAATACCACTTTAGATTTCAGCATCATCATCCCTGAAAGCCTAATGGTGTTCATTGGATACAACCCCYGCAAAATATTAAATAAAAAAAAAAAAGCATCAAAATCAGCTTCAAGAGAGCATCTCTGTGATACTGATAACTGCTTCATATATTCATCAATAAAGGGGGGTAAACAGGATGCTCTGGGCTAGGAAAAAAAGTTAGGTGCACTGTTCATATGGAATTTTTCCCCCTCTAAAGCCATCTCATAGATTTATAATACCAGAGTCTCTGTGAGATAACTGTCTGGGTTCAGATAATGTAGCAAATTGTACATGGAAAATAAAAAATGTTACTTCAAGTTACTGACAACTTGAATGTGAATCAACAAACTTGGTATTTAAGAGTAAATACATTTCCCTTTCTGTTTGTTCCCAAAATGAATGAGGATTTCCTGGAAATGCATCCAACAGTGTGTGTGAATCACAAGACAAACCAGGGCTGGCTTACTGAAGGCCGCTCTGAAGACCCTTTTGGCAGTCCTTTATTTTCAGATTATTATTTCTAAGGAAACATGCACCATAGATTTTTAATATTTAACAGGTTACCTCTTAAGAGGAAAAGCAAGGAAAAAAAAAAGGAATATTCCATGACATTTTCACCCACTCATAAAAGCTTGAAGTCATAAGCACATGGAAGTCAAGCAAAGCCAAACTAGTATTTCATATAGCCTGAGAATTACACCAAAACATACACAACATTCCTTACTGTTAAAGGGAAAAAAAATGTACTTAAAAAGACGTCAAAACTAACACCTACCTTTTACCATATAATGGAATAACTATCTTTAGCTGCAAAGTGTCTTGGTTCTAATACACAGGTCTAGAACTGACTACCAGTAAACATGGAACAACTAATGGGTGTTCTTTTGCTTCTAGAATAAATCGGTACCTGTTTCACACTCCTAACCCAAACGTAATAGGAGGTATTTCAGATGATTAAAAGCCATTTCTAACTAGAAAAAGGCACCAAGCTAACCAAACACTGAGGTTATTTTGTCTGTGATCTTATTTTGCTTCAATATAAAGACAGTAATTGAATTTATCTTTAAGTTTAAAAGGTTGAAAAGACTTTTAAAATAACACGACAGTAGAAAATGAATGCACAGGATAAATATGCACATCTACTTCCAAAACTTCAAAATTTATAAAAGTTTCTTGAGTGCCACCAAAATATGATGAGWATGTATAGGTAATATACACACTGTACTTTTTTCATGTGCTTTATCATGGCTTCTATATTGTGATTGGCTTTAAAAATAATTTTGCAGCCAGTATTAAATATTTCAAATTGCAAAGTTAATTATTGTCTTATTTGATGAAGGTCAGTAAGAATCCTTGAAGGATTTGGATATTACTAAGGAGCCAAAGGGAAATCAGGAGTGCATTATAGCTTTGGAATGTCACCGTAAGACCCAAATTGTTAATTGATGCTGACAGCCCCAAATAATAATTTGGGGGTAATAATTCAGGGTAAAATCCTGAAACTGTTTAATGGTCGTCCTGTGATCCACATAATGTTTTACTTGTTCAAGAACTTGGACTGCTCTGAGGGCACAAAGCACTTCATCTCACGTGCAAACTGGTGTGGGATATCCCAGCTCTAAGAGCTTCTTTCTAATATATCCCCTTGATGCAGTTAGCTTTTTGGGAAGGGGAAAAAGCAGGGAGGCAAAACTGAGTCATCTTTTAAATGAAGCCACTACCATCTACACAATTGCTACTTATTAGATAAAAACTCTTCAGCTTTCTAGACATTTCTTCTGACCTGTGTCATGGAGAATGTCCCAGTGAAGATGCAAAATGCAGATGGATTGATAACTGAAGCCCTGCACATACTTTTTAATGCATGTCCAACACGTAGATGAAGATTTTACACCATGACCAGTTGAAGGCATTTTCCAAACATCTCACACAACAAGAAAGGAGCAGCCACACTTCTTCCACGTACCTGTTCTAGTGGAGACAATTCTTCCATATCGTACAATGATAAGCAAAAGTAGTTTGAATGGAGTAACAAAGAAAGGAAGTGATTCAGAGGCTTTGAACCACAGTACCAAAAATTCACATTTATCCATGCAAATGCCTGCGAAGTGACTGGGTCTAACACCGCCTGCAAACTGGRCTGTGAGTCTGCTCCCTCACAGAACACACCTGGTGACCACTCGAGCAACCTCACTCGGGTGTCACACAGTGACACAGCCCACATCCAACTGCCAAACGTCATCATCGTACGACACAAAGATCACAAAACAGCAGAATTTTTTAGCGATGAGTCAGAGCTAAACCAGCATGGCTACCATTAGCCTAAGACATACTAGCTTTATTTCTTTCTAGAACTAATCCAAACATCTAAAGAAAACTCAGACAACACCAGGCAAAGATCTATGCACCCAGAAACTACTAATACTTTGGGTCAAAGTTGTTCTTCACTGAGCTCCCACTGGCTGTTCTAGAGTCACAACAGCAATACAGCTGTCATACAATATCCTTAAAATTACAAAGTTAAATGACATACTGCAAAATGGGGGGGAGAAAGGTCAATGACACTATACAGATCATCATGTACTTCCGATAATTTAACACCACATAGGAGAGTTTAAGTGCTGTTCACTTCAGAGGTCTGTGTCACACACAGCAAAATACCGTCCTAATAGAGCARTGTCATCCCTTAACTATGACCTCTATTAAAGATTTTGAAAGACAGTGACAAAGTGAAAACTATCTGTGCGAAACCTGTCAGATCCTCCAGTTCTTGCAGTTGAGACCCTACAGCTGCATCATCAAACGGAGAATAAGTCCAACCATGCCCAACCAACTACAGCAGCAGTTCCACACCCAAGCACACCCTGATGGTCTAGCAGTGCCTATCGTTGGCACACAGCTCCAACTAGAAGGTGATGGTTTCTGTCCTAGCCCTCAAACTGTGCACTCCAGGGAACCACACCACAAACGGCCATTTCACCAGGAAACGTGGAGCCTGAGGAGGTGCTCCAGATCAAGAAGTGTAGGACATCCAGTCATGTTAGGTGCTTTTAGATGGTATACTTCCACCCTGGTTCCACTTGCTAGAACCGGATTTTTCAAACACACAGGTCCAGTCTGTCTTATTTTTAATTTCAGCTTCCTCCCTTCTTCTTCTCTGGCATGGCAAGAGTGGCTAGACTCGTTCTCAGTTGGGGCATTGGAACTGGGTGCCGGAGGTCAAAATTCGGCTGGGTCTCGCCCACTGCCCGCCGGCTCCTTTTTCCCTCCCTGCCCCCGACCCGGCGGCCGGGCGGCCGTCGCCCGATGCTGCCCCGCCGCCGTGGCCGCCGCCGCGGCCGGGGGGCAGCGCACGCCGGGCTGCGGGGCCGGGGGCCGCCGCCCGCCCCACCTCGCACCCCGGGCCGCCCGGAGCGGGGCCCCCGCCAAACTTTGCGGCCCGCGGGGAGCCGGGGCCCGGCCCGGCCGCCGCCCCCGCCGCCCCCGCAGCACCCCGGGCGGGAGGTGAAGCAACCTGGCGCCGGCTCCTGCACTTTGCACAGCGGGCGCAGAGCCGCCTCCATCCCTGCGCCTCCCGGCAGCGCTAAGGCGCATTTTTTCGCACTAATCTGCACATTCAGCACGTCCAGAGCGCCTATGACTTTACCTGGACTTTCTCCACTCTCCGGGCTCATCACACCGCGATCGCCTCCCCATCCTACCGCTAACTCTCGCTCTCCTTCACTCCTTCCTCCTTCCCTCTTGCAAGGCCTGCTAAGATCAAGCCCGATGGAAAGTAGAGAGAGAAAGAGAAAGAGAGAGGCAGCGGGAAGGGAGGGGAGCCGCTCCATCCCTCCCTGCCCCCCCCGGGCATACACGCCAGCCCTTTTCCCCCCACCCCAGCCCTTCCCTCGGCGATTTCCTCCGCTCTTCGGCAACTACGAGGGCTCGGCGGAGCGGCTCCGAACGCGCCCCCGCTGCCCTCGGCGGCGCCCCGGCCGGCGCCCCCACCGCCGCCCGCCCGCCCCGCGGCCCCCGCTACCTCGTAAAGATCCCCCGAAGCCATGCTGGGGTGCGGGACTGGGCTCCTCCGCGCCGTCTCCCTCTCTCCACCTCTCCCGCTCCCCCACTCGCTCTCTCTGTTGAGTAAACTGTGTTTTGCAGAATGACAGGCTTTGGGGCTGGCTGTGCGCAGAATCAGAGGCGAGGAGAGCGGAGAGGCAGGCGGCGGGGCTGGCGTAACCAGCAGCAGCAGCAGCTCGGGCGCACAGCGCCGGGAGCCGCGTCTCCCCCGCGGCGGCGGGGCCGGCGCCCCCCGCCCTCCCCTCACACCCCGCCCGCCGCCGCCGCCTCCCGCCCCGGGCGGGGACCGGGACCGGGACGGGTCCCCCCCGCGCCCTCCCTCCGGGAAAGTCCCCGGGCCGCTCTGACGGCGGCCTCCTCTCCTCTCCTCTCCCCCCCCCCCCCCCCCCCCCCCCCCCCCCCCCCCCGCCTTAAACTCTTTCCGCGGCCAAAATAAATAAATAAAAAATAATAATTAAAAAAATAAAAATAGAGGGGCGGGCGGGCGGGAGGGGTGGGTGCCGGAGCGGGCGCTTGGCGGGGAGGGCCGCGCCGCCCGCCCAAGGTCACCACGGGGAGAGGCGGGCGCGGGGCCTCGGGCGGCCCTGCCGGCACCTTCCCGCCCCCTCGGCGCCGCATGGCCGCCCCACCGCCCATGGCCATCGCCGAGGGAGCGGAGGTGGCGGGAGCGCCCGGGGAGCGGCGGCCGGGGGAGCGCGGCGGGGCCCGGGGACACCTCTCGCCCCCGCTCCCCGCCGGGCACGGCGATGCCTCTCCCGCTGCCCCTCAGCCATTTTCCAGGTTCGCCAGCCCAAGCGGGGAAATGGAAGCCAGCAGCCTCCCGCCACCTGCCCTTCACGTGGAGGCAGCGGCCGGAATTTTGAAGTGGCTGTGCGATGCGGGGTGGCAGGAAGCCATCGTCTATCGCCATTTTAGAGCCGTGTGCGCCGTTTCTTTGAGGAAAAACGGCGCCCCATGGCCACTGGCGTCCTCGTGACGCTTACCTGAGTGATGGGGAACGTGTGAAGGTGGTCCCGAGGGAGCCGGGTGGCACCTTGACCAACCACTGGCCTTTGCCGGCCATCGCTGCCGAGCTCCTCTGCGCGCGGAGGCCCAGGCTGAGGAGCGTCTCTCACACCAACCCGGCCATGAGCGACACGAGTCCGGACATATCCAAGAACTGTCTGGACACWATCCTGTGCCATGTGCTCTAGGATGACCCTAGAGCAGGGTGTTTGGACCAGATGACCCTCTATGGTCCCATCCAACCTGACTGATGTTGTGAATCGGTGATTCTGTGAAGAGGAATGAGCTCACGGTGATGGGAAGCCCTGCTTTGCCTCAGTGATGGAGTCTAGAGGAGGCAGGAGCTGAGGTGTGGCAAAGAGCCCTGAGTGCGATGCCATGGCCACCAAGGCTGTTCCCTGTGGAGGCTGATGAGCATCACGTTGGGTTCCTGCAGCTTGACACTGTGGAGGATGTGTTTCTCCTGGTAAAGTGTTGAGCATCCTAGTGATATTTTATTTATTGATAGGAAAGAGCACCATGAGGGTGTTCTCTGACCAGCTCTTCACACCTTGGTGCTGTAGCCAGCTTGATCTAGTTCTTACTGGACTTTAGACCTGGTGTTGTCACCTCACAGCAGACCTGTGGCAGCCATTCCGTGGAGCCTGGGATCAGTGGTGGATGTTGCATGGCTCTGCCATGGTTGTGGCTTTTGTTCATCTTCTTGTGTTTGTCATTTTTCCCTTCTTGATTTTCCATGTAGATGTGAGAATTGGCACTGCCCAGGCTCTTACCTGAGCTTGGGTTGGAGATGGTTATTGAGTGTGATATGGTAAGTCTTGGCCTGGTTAATAAATGGTGCTGGTATAGAGTGCTGAATTATTTCTGAAATTTCATTTATGAACAAAAATCCTGGAGTGATTCAAGTGGTGTAAAGCCAAAGACTCTTCTGGCTGAGAGGATTCCTGTGTAAAATATCAATATTGGGTATTTTGAACATTGTCACCTTTTATAATGAAAGTAGGAAATCACACATGCACATCCAGCTCTTGCTTGACCCCATCTCCTGAACTGTGAATATTACCTCTGGTGATTATGAACTTGCCAGCTAACCAGTTTAGTATTGACTTAGAATTCAATAAAAACTATCTAATGGTGGTTTGGAGCTCAAAGATGTTTATAGCTTGTGTGGTCTGCAGGGTGATGTGATGATGTTGAACTCCTAAGGACAAGACACTCTGCTCACATAAAACGTAACCAGGTTTTTTGTCTTTAGTGACTGAAGAATTGCCTCTGCTTTCCAATTTGCCCACAATGTTTGGATTGTTGGGATTTGATATTTGAAGAGTAAAATGTTGAAAGATTAATAAATACTGTAAACTGCCCATGCCTAGTAATTCCAATAATTAATGCAGCAAATACTTCTTAATTGTCAAGCAATGCATTACTTAATAATCACACCCCATGGTTTCTTGATAAATCAATTATTTTGTCTTATTGTAAAGTGACTTTTATTGTTTACAGTAGCAAATCAGCTCATTGAGGAGAACATAAGAATATATCCGTTGATAAGTAGATATTTTAATACATTTCTCTTCAAAGCCTGCTTTATTACAACTACATTTTGCAGCTTTCCACAGCAGTAGACAAAATGGCAGTCAGAGCCAGTGACTCATTTTTCAGATGCATCCTGAAATATTCCTTCTCTGAAACTGTTGGCTTTCTTCATAGCATCAACTCTCTCCAAAGATGTCTTGGATGAATTAAACAAGTCCCTTCCCAAGCAGTAAAGAATATATGTCTTTTATTTTGGGACAGGTCTAATAATCAAACTGTTCCTTCTGGGCTTCGCTATTTCTCTGCTCCCAGACAGCTGAAATGAGACCAACTCACCCTGTGCCATATTGGAAGAAATCTCCATGACCTGGTCTATATTTTAGACAATTTCATTTACATTGTATAGTGTTTACGGTGACATTGTCAATATTGTTGCTGTAAAATTTACAACCCAAACAAATAGTAGCTTGAAGTTTTGAAAGGATGAATGCTTTAGTGAATACTTTGAAGAGGGGAAACATCTTTTTCCTGATTACTCACTCCTTGTTTTAGAGTGCACAGTCCCTTGGGACGCGGTGGTGTGTGAGTCAATAGTGAGGAGCATAAAGAAGACTTTTGCGATTGTCAAACCCACGAAAAGTTGATTATGGTTTTGGGGTATTTCCCTGTGATTTAACAGAAAACAAAGTTTTAAGCTTTAAAAAATTCAAGTGACCTTCATTTGCCCAGCAGGTCTTTATTCTAACTAGACAGGGCACTCAGTGTCCCTCTGAGTCTTGTGTAAAAACTAGAAATGTTTAAATGTATTATAATTTTTTTAGGGTTTCTGATAATAGATTTTCTGGGAATATGTATTTTGCAATTTTATTTGCCTTTCAGTGGTAATATCTATGAAATGAAATTGCAGCAAAATCCAGATTGTTGTACAAATTGCAGACTCTAAACTTAATGTTTTTGCTAATATGTGATTATTCATTACTCTTATTGTTTCGCTGCCTTCTCCTATTTCCCATCCCAAGAGAGCATTGCAGGCAAGGGAGGCATTCCAAGCGTGATACGTCACATTTGAACACTTCTTTGGATTTGGTGGATGCTCTGGTTTCCACTACTTTAATTGAAGGAATTGTCTCTCCATCTGAACAAACTTAAAAGGAAAACTATTCTATTTCAGAAAGCAAAAACGCTGTTGTCATAGCTGGGCCATTGATTGGTTATTGATTGCTTAGTCAATCAGCCCAGGGCTGTACAAATATGTGGGGACTGTTCAGCTGATGACACAGTTCCCCCGAGGAGGGCAGTGGAGCATTTGGCAACACGCTGCATGGAAAGTTGCCATGAGGGACTGCCTTGGCTCCTGAAGAGGAACCTGAATGATGGGCGAGAATAATTTAGTTAAATGGAGAAATTGAGAGAATTCCTGTGCTGAGTATGAAAATTGCATGAGAGAAGGGGGAAAACAAGGCACGAGTGAAGAACAAGGAACCGAAGGTGAATGCGAGGAGAAAGCAAAAGTGCAAAACCTTGGCTGTGTGAAAAAATGAGGGACACAAAGGAATATGTTAGCAGCAGCAACTGAAGCAAAAGCTGGGAACAAGGTAACAAGATATCTATGACTAACCTAAGAAAGGAGGATAACCAGACATGGAAAAAGCCAGTGAGTGAAAATGAAACAAAGTGTCTTAGTGGGTTCATAGTGTAGCAGGTGACAGGAAATGGTGATGGCTACAGCAGGAAGAGGAGAGTCACCTATGGAGCCACTGCTCTGGGTAGGTGATAGGCAGGACCATGGATTTCCCAGGACTTGGGACTGTGATAGCTCCATACTCACCTGTTAGGTCCGGGGGAGCACTAGGATACCCCAGGAAGCTTATCAACAAAAATTGTCCAAGATGTGAGGTCAAACAGGAACTGCAAAACAAGAGGAGTGTGTCCTTGGCATACAAACAGCATCTAGAAATTAGAAATTAGATGAACGTGAGGAAAACAGGAAAGCACCATGGTTTTTTTTTAATAATTGATTTACATTATTTTGTGACAAGGGGTAGACTTGGGAAAAGCCCAATATACTTTGCCCTGTGCCATGTTGTCTTTGAAAGCAAACAAGTAGTTGTGATCATTTGATTCTGGTGCTAAATTAATGTCTTCCTCCAAGCCCTTCTTTGGATCTTGTAACATACAATTACTTATCATCAAGAGGAAGCATTTGAAACAGAAGCTGAAATACCACAGTATAATGGAACAAACAGTAATATATAGAAAACAAAGTAATGTTTATTTGTTGCCCTACAGCATCTGCTGTGGAACAGAATTTTTCTAGGGTTGACAGTACATTTTAATGGCTGCTATTCCGAAAAGTGGCTTTACTTCTTAGAACTTTATGAGTCAGTTCTGTTCTATTTAGTATGGCCAGTATAGTTTTGCCTTATTTTGGAAATGGGAAAAAAGAAACTTTGACCAAGGATAAAATTAAGATAACTTTGTTTTTCTCTGAACACATTGAGTACCTCCCAGTGACACCAAATATAGAAGCTTTCCACATTCTGCTCCCTCTTTTTCGCAAATGCTTTTTTTCCCACTTGACATGTTGTCGTAGATAATAGGAAGGTGCCAAAACATTCTTGTTGGACAATTTGCTGACTTTCCATGTAAGGCAGAAGAAGTGACAAAGTGTAGATCATGTATGTAGAAGTCAGTCTCATTTGGGGACTCTTGTGTACACAGAGCTTTCAAAATTGGCTCAACAGCTGAATTTCAATGGATTTAGGAAATCATGATGTACATCATGCAGGAGCAATGACACACATTGTTTTCCTATATTCCTATATATCTTGAACATCAGGGAAGAGTCCAATATTAGAGACTCGGGTTTATGGCCTTGTTTTTTGTGTGGGTAGAAACTGAAGTTTAAAGTGGAGCTCAAGTAGTTTCTTCTGTTAAGAAACAAATAATGGTGTGTGAACACGTAAGAATGTTCCAAGTTGCAGTGGAACATGGGATTTGAAACTTGCCCACCTGAAAGTGCCAATTAAAGAAGGTTGGGATATGTTTTATTAGTACTCTCTGGACAAGATGTGTTAGAATCTTTATAAAGAATCTATAAATAGCAAGACAATAGAAAACACTGTTAGATTTATCTGACTGAGGGATTCTCTTAAGGGAAGACATCTGACATGTTCAGTTTGGTTTACACATAGAGTGTATGTGATACTCAGAGTGATCACAGTGTATTACAGCACAGTAGTAAGCTAATTTTTTAAGCTGATTTTTCTCCGTGAATCTTTGCTCTATGAAAATTGCACTGAACTAACAATATCCAGCATATAAATATGCAGGGTTTTAACACCTAGGTGTATAAACTGTATGTGTCAGGCAATATTAATGTTTTGTGACTTTTAATCTTGGACTCAGCTTGTATCTCTGTATTTGCCTCTTGCAACCCCTCTGTGTATTGTAGGCTGCTCACAAGGGTTGCCCAAGAAAAGGAATATCACTGCATGATTTTAATAGTAACTCTGAAACTATGCAAGGACACATAACATTTCAGAAAACTAAGAGAATTATTGCTTAGTTATGAGAAAAAATATGGAGCTGGATCCCTCCATGAAAAGGATTACATAATGTCATTATTTGTGAGGATGAGGACCTGAAGCCACAAGGTGCCTTCAAGTCTGTTTTTCTGGGCTTACAAGCAAAAACCCCTTGATACACCAAAAATGTTTAAAAAATTCATATAATCATAAGAAAAGCACAGAAGAGTGGTGATTGGAGAAGATCTCTATAGTTCCTCTAGTCCGACCCTGCAGCTCAGCCCTGAGTCATCTAGAGTGCATTTGCTCATGACTGTCTTCAGTTGGGTTTTGAGTATCTCCACAACCTCTCTGAGCAACCTGTTCTAGTCTTCAACCACCCTCAGAGTAAAAACAGTTTTTCTTCTGTTTAAATGGATGTTTAAATTAGAATGCATTAAGCTAAATTTAAGCAGTTTAATTTTATGAGATTTTTCAAAATACTAGGAATGTATTAGTATCATGAACACGATGATCTGAAAACTGAAATGTATCATGACTTGATGATCCTCAAGGTCATGGCGAGTTGCATAGTCAGGGATGAAATCCATATCCCAACTCTGAGGCCCTTTCTCCATCAATTAATCGGCATATCTGTGACATTGTTTTGGATGACATTCTTTAAGAAGTGGCTTCTTTTTGTGCTTATAGGATTCTTGGGCCTTTGTACATTATGTTAGATTTCACTCAAGAAAATGAATATATTGTGTTTGACTATCATAACACAGCTCAAAATATTATTATGATCTAGTCAAGGGTTAGCTACTCTTTGCCTGGATAGTTAAAATAAGACCTTTTAGATCTTGGCAAAATGGGAGAAACTGAATGTAGTCCAGGGAGAAGTAGCCTTCATTTTGTCTGCTGGTCATTCAAGAATTCTTTCTGTGCCAAGTTAGCTAGAGTTCCTAATAGCACCCTTTTTGAAAGATGTATATTTTCACTGGGGCTTTTTTTAGGAGCATGGAAACGAAATTTTAAAGGAATATTTTTCTTTTTTTTTTAGATTTTGCTAAGATGTTTTATGTTTTGAAATAATATATGTTTAATGGTGCGTTATCATGCAGTGTGCACTTAAAAATATGTAAATATATCATACATGTTAATTATTTTTTATTATAGATGCCTTTAAGTACAAGCTGGTGGAAGTCTCCATTTACATACAAGGGCTGTTGCTGGTTTGGTAGTGTCTCTAAGAAGAGAATTATACCCACTGTGAATGAATATGCAACAGGCTCTGCATTACAGTACATACTTAGCTATGCTAATTATTAGGACTGTTTTTTAGGGTGAGGGCTATAAACTTGGTCTTATGTGACTTAATATTTGCATTACATTTATTTGCAGGAAAAGTACCTTCCAAAGCATTACTTACACAATTTTTCATAAAGAACTTGGAAACTGGTAATATCTTGTTCTTAGACATTATTCTAAGTTTTTATAGTCCCTTTTTTATTTTTAGACATTAAATATTCTCAACTTCAGAATTGTCAAGAATTTATTTAGTTTTTGCACTACAGTGATTTTTTAAAACTTTAAATCCATTTGCAATACTGATTTCCCAAATAATGAATCATTTAGCTTTTCTTTAGTGCCTCTACCAGAGTGTGTCAGTACAGATGAGATGGCAGCCAGCCCAACTTGTGGGAGGCATGGACTGGTCCACAGCCTCCATAATAGACTTTCTTAAACCAAGATGGACTGACTTAGGGTGAGAGTTAAAAGGGATCAATGACAAAAAGCCTAGTTTTAATTTGAAAGACTAATTCATTCATCAGTGTGAATCGAGAGTAATTCTTGAAAAATCAGGGAACATAAAACCTGAGTAGAGAAGAGAATCAACCCCAAATTTCCTACACAGTCTGATTGGAACAAAGCAAGTTGGAGCATATTAAAAGCTACAACCTGAAAGCTGAACTTTCAGTGAATTTAAAGTGATGCCAGAACAGCAACAGCAATTCACCTTCCCTGAAATTCTGACCTGGAGTCTTTGACTGGAGGTATATCCCATATTGGTAGGAACCAAGGACTTGCTCCCATCTTAGTCTCACTTGGTGTTATTTTAGTTCTATAATAGGTCCTTAATTTTGCTTCTTCATCTGCTCTCTTGGCAACATGTTACTTCTTACTTCTGGTGCAGAGTTCCCTGAAAGCAGAAGCTGGGACTTTGTTTCTGCCTGGCATTCTGGTCAGTTGTGGTTGTTCTTCCCATCGATTTGTATTGCTGTGTGTTCCCTCTGTCGTTAACCAGTCACACCAAACCCAATCAGCCTGTCTAAACTCCCTGTATGGAAATAAGAGCTGAGTTTTGCTTATTTGTGAGTTCATGCAACATATTGTTTGTAAGTGTATGATACAGATAATTTTTCATACAAGACAGTGCAGAATATTGGTGCTGATATCATCAGATAACAATCTTGGTTTGTTTCTTATTATCTTGAACAGCCTCTCAGTTACACTCTTTTTTGTGCACAAACCACTCCATTCTCATTCTAATTCTGGGTAATGAAACATATAATTTTCTGTTCTAGTTTTAATAACACAGTTTCAGAGCATGTGTCAACTAAGTAACCCCGTGAAAACGGCTACTCAATTCCTTATCACTGTTTTGGATCATTTTTCCTCTTTAATGCAGAAATCCTTGGCTCGTGCCCTCCTCCTGGTTCGTCCCCTGAACCGAATTTGAGTTCTGATCCAGCAGTGAGTGCAGATGTCTCAGGTGAGCACCTGGTCTCTCCTCAATCTTTAAATTAATGTGGAGACTGGGACCTCCCACCCGATGTCCCTGCCCTGGGTAGGGATAGTTTTGAACCCTCCCAGCCTTGCTGGTGCAGAGCAGGGCAGCGTGTCTGCCTGCTGAGGGCTGTGGTGCAGGAGCCCTCGGGTCGTTAAGGTGGCTGGGGGGACTGAGAACCTCAGAGAAGAAGGGGCTGAGGGACAAGGGTTTGCTTAGTCCAGAGAAGAGAAGCCTAAGGTGGATCTAGTAGTGATCCTAAGAGCTGGTAATAGGGAGGATGTGCCAGACTTTCCTGAGTGATGCATAGCAAAAGGACGTGGTGCAATGGTCACAAGTTGCAAGAGGGGAAAATATGACTGGACAGGAGGAAAAAAAATCAAAATGAGAGAGATTAAGTTCTGGAACAGATGCCCAGAGAGGTTGTGGGTTCTCCATCTTCAGAGACATTCAAGACTCAACTGGACTGCCCTGGGCTGCCTTATCTAACTTTGAAATTAGCCCTTTGAGAAAGAAGGTGAACTGGATGACCTCCAGAGGTCCTTTTCATGCTCAGCTATTTTGTAATTTTATGAAAGCAGAAGGAAAGACCTGGGATTTTTCTCCTTGATCTGTAACTGCAGTTCTAAGGATTTTACTCCTTGAAATTGCAACTGTTAACATCGTGTCAGTACATAGCTAGACGAAATAAAAGTGTTCAAATTACCTTGTGTGGGTGGAGGTAATCTGTGCAGCCTTGAACTGCAAATAGTAATTAAACAGGGTGGTAGCAGAATGTATCCTGTGCTGAAGCTCCTGCTCTCTGCATTGCTGCGTGCTCGTTCTTCACTGCCTTGTGTACCAGTGTGGCTTCAGCTGGAGGAAGACAGGAAGCAAGTGAACTTGTGAGACGATCGTGGTCTGCCAGTGGTTGCTGTGATACTGATGCACTACTCAAACGAGCAGTAAAACAAAAATAAAAAAAGGCTTGTAAAACACACCTGCAGTTGGGCATTTGGCATTGCTAAGAGAACAGTGTTTTCTACATCTTCGTGTTCATTCATTTGCCTTCGTGTTTAGGTTTCAAACTATTTCAGAGTCTGACCCTTGAACTTTTCCAGAATGTCAGCAATACAGGGCACTGCAACCCGAGGACATGCTGGTTGAGGGCTGCTCGATGATTCCCTGGCAACATTTGACATCCAGAAAGGAGCAGAATTGGCTGATGTGCCTGGTCACTCTTTCTGCCTTGGCAGTCTGGTGCTGCCTGGTGAGCAGGAGCTGCAGCCTGAACCAGAGTTTCTTGGAGGGTCCAGTACTTGGCAGACCTCTTACAGGGGGTGTTTCCTTGGCTCCCCAGAGCAGCGGAGACAGTGCTTGAACCGAGAGCTGTTCTTACAGCCCACACCACCGGTTCCACACTGTGTGCCACACTCCCACGCCCAGAAACACCTCCTCTCCTGTCCACAAGTCTCATTCCCTCACTGCCTGACCCACCCACGGCGTCTCGCCACGGCCAGCAGTGTGGGCGTTGGGCTGGTTGCTGTCATGGACTTCTCAGTAGTCGTGGACAAGCTGGGCTGTGGACTCTGCTTAAAGCAGGTTGCTTCAGTGGCTCTGCTGTCACATGGTGGTGACAGCAGCAGGGACAGGGACTGCCCTTGGCTCCTTCTGATGCAGCCAGTCGTGCTCAGTAGCTGCCTCCTTGCTGACTCTGTCGGTGCTATTGAAAGACTGGAAAAGCAGTTGAAGTGGAGGAAGGGTCATAAAAACAGTCTACTCCCAACAAGAAAAGGAAAATATGTCTGTGAAATATGTTTGTTGTCTTGAGTTTCAGGGCTAGGTGAACTGTTATTCATGTCACAAACCCAGCCAATCTTTCTGTTGGTCTCAAGAGAGTAATGCTGATGGGTATAAACCCAGAATATCTTTGTCATCTTCAGATGTGGTCTGCTTAGCCCGAAGGTTATGTGGACCAGCTGTCTGCTCCCAAGGAATCCAGGAGTACACTTCAGTCTTTATGGCTGTTAACTGTCACCTTTCTTGGGTGGTAAAATTCCTTACAGAGCAAATCTTGCCTCTACTTTCACATGATTAATAGGATAGAAGTAACTCGGTTCATGAGCTGGCTTTAACAGAATACTGAGAACACACTACTGATGTTAATGGAGTTGCAAGGTGGCACCCTAAAAAGCAGTATTTTCTCTTGACAGTTAGAAAACTTATTTCTGCAGATGTGTGGTGAGGAAGATTAATTGCAAGTGTAGAAGATTAATTTCAAGTTGAGCTATTTCCCTTCAGATCAAATAATATTTCTTGCTCTCAGTGGTATCTCATGAGTAAAGGCAACATGGAGGAAATTTCACATATAGACAGAGAATATGTAAAGTTACAAAAAGAAACTGTATTTCTTATCAGAGGACAGAGACTACAGTATCAGGAGCCACTGAGTAGTCGCTGTTGGGGCCTATAGCAAAATTGAGCAATAACAGATAGATAAAACTTCTGACTCAGGAGGACTTCTAAATCAAATGACTAATCAGTTACATTAGCAGCTCCTCCTTTGACCTGTGGTTAGTTCTGAAAGTTACGCAAGGCCTGATGGCCTTAAAACTCTTGTTACACCATATTCTCACCTCTCTTTCCGGTAGAAATGACTCTTTTTCTATTTTTTTATGCTGCAGATTTCAGAGCTACCCAAGGAGGGCAGAAAAGTGGTGATATGTTAAAGAGATGTACCAACCTTATCCTTCACCTAGATTAGACTTTGGAATATAATATTGAAGCAACAAGTCTCCTCCTTGGTAGAATGTATTGCTGTTGTCCTGCTGTGGTGTCTTCAGAATGTCCTTAGTAAAGTCAGGCTGAACTGAACCACAGCAGTGACACATTGTGCTTGCTAAAACTACATATAAAGGATTAATTTTCTGGCTTATGTGTCTTTCTTTGTGTGTGTCCATGATGGATGCACAGAGTCCCAAGTGCACTCTGAATACTAAGTCATTCATAAATGCTGTTGATGAGTGTTCATCCTTTAGGCTGGCAAATGCACTGATTCCCCTGCTCTCACTGTCTCTCTGCAGTGCTTTTCAGCCATGGACTTACACAAAAGGGATGGTGGAACAGTGTTGAGGCTCCTCTCCCTGCTCCAGGGCATCAGATGTGTTCTCTGTATGAGAAAGAGATGTGGTGCCTTTCTGCTCCATCATCCTGAAATTCCTATACAGAGAGAAATTCGGGGTAGAATTTACAAGGAAATTTATTGTGTAGAATACAAAAAAGCTAACAAAACCCAAGCTAACTCAAACCCCGAGAAATAAAGGACAGAAAATACAGAGCATTAAAATTCTTTCTGTCCGATCAACACTAGTTTGCTCATCCAGTACTTTGTGTTATGAACTTTCAGACATTCACGGTTTTTCAGTTTCCAGGTGTTAGGAGATCATGAGCTTTTTCTAATACTCAAGCTAATTTTCTGTGTGTTTTTTTTTTTTTCCTTTATCAAAATCAACATTGACTCACCAAATGTGATTATATAATCTGTTTTCTTCTTTCCCATTGTGGATGTTGTGTTTTCTCACTTCTTTTCCCAGAAGTGTTTATTGTATCCATCGAGAAGTCCATGGGCAACATAATTACACCAGTCTTTGTTGTTATTGCATAGATCTATGTCCCACTACTTCTGTTGTCTAGGCTGTCACTAAACATTTAAAACCTACCCCCCATCAGTTAAAAACCTTTTCAGAACTTACTGAAAATTCAGACTGATTTCAGTGGCTTTTTATAGGACATTGAAAAACCCTTCTTGGTGTTTTCTGGTTTTGTCCTTAGATCAAACACTTCAACTGTTATCAATTCCAAAAGAACCCGAGAAATAAAAAACCTAAGCTTGCACCAATGCCCTCTTCCTTTAGTTCCCTGGTGGTGCTGAGCTCCAAAAATGGGTGCATTGCAAGACTTTTGCTCAGTCCATTTCTTAACTGAAATTATTGATGAATGCTCAGTGATTTGGGTTAGGGAAGAGTGGTGTGGCAGCTCTACGTCAATCATGTAAACCTGGCCCTTTAGGATGCCCATGGACAGTTAATTTTTCTGTGTTCCTGAAGCTCATCAGGAAAGTAAAGGACCTATTTTAGGATAAGGAACTAAAAAAGACCTGGCTTGTTCAGCACAGGAGGAGAAAAACAGAGACAATATGAATACCCGAGGGAATAAATACAAGACATGGAAAAGAGCTATTGAGCTAAAGGGCAATATTTGATTATGAAAAAAAAAAAACCAAGGGTCTAAACTGGCTGTGAATATATTCTGACTGGAAATCAGAAGAGGGATTTTTTATTTTTATGAGGTTCTGGAACAGCCTGAAAATGAAGTAGTGGGTTCAGAGAAAGAACAGCTGCTTTTAAGGTGGAGCTCAATACTTTTATGAAAAGGATTATATAACATGGTGCCTACGGACTGCATCTGATGACTCAGGAGATCCCTTCCAGTCCTATGTTCCTGAATTTTCCTGAGCAATTCAAGTATAAGTAGAAAATGTCAATTTTAAACAATTTGTAACTCAGCTCAGCTTGAGTACAATTCAATGGCATGAAGAAAAGGCTTTTTTTTAGCTTAAGGGCTAAAATTCTGCCTTCTGCTTTTCAAAGGCCTGTGGCAACCATGGTAGCTTGTCAAAATGGTTGTAAGAATCTTTTAAAATACAAGATTTTAGACAGTCTAAATCTGGAACTGGCCAATAACAATAATGTTTAATGTCTTTTTTAGAACCTACAGGAGGAGGAAGAAGCAGCTCCATTTTCATCAGCTGTAGAGGGAAGGAGTGGTATAATCCTTTCAAGGGAAAATCGTTGTACTCATGTGGATTAATTCTGCCCCAAGACTGGTCTGTAGCCATGACATGGCCAGTACACAAGTGTTGTGGAGACTGGACAAGAAGTTGTAGGAAATGTTCTTCTTCATTACTTTGTTGGTAAAACGCTTCATATATTTTACAGAGAAATTTTGTTACATTTACCAGCTCTTGAGCATTGGTTCAGTAACTAAATTCTCCATGCCCATTACACAAACTTCCTTTATCTACACAAATATCTTGTTACTGATTGGAAATGCTGTAGAACTCTAGAATAAAACTGAAAAAACTGGGAGGTGATAAGATATGTATCAAATCGTGTTCTTGTTTGCAAGCTTTTCCTTCGGTATTTGGGATTTTCTTGTGCATTAGGCTCACTAGAAACTCTTGCTTTGGCCTAGATTAATCCCTAAAAGCAGAATGCAAATCACTTTATACTTGTGGATTAAGAGTCAGTTAATGAGGACAGTTGGTATTGCCTCTTCAGTTTGGCTGAGTTTCTTAGGAGCCAAGACTGTAGCTCTCACCTGCAAAAACCTATCTGGGAAATAACTAATCAAGAGCATTTTCTTCCTGGCCTAATTGCATTTCTCATGAATCAGCTAAAGCCACGGTGCGACTTCGGCAGCTATTTCTGGGTCCCTGAAGGGCGGTGGGGATTGCAGGAAGTTTGCAGCATTGCTCTGCTACTGCAAACAAATTTATCATTGTCAATGGTTTCCAGACTCTTAGGCTGAGCATTATAACCAGTAGTTGCAAGCAGGACATTTTTCAGCAAAACTTTTCTGTTTTTTTTTTTGTGGAAAGAAAGTGGCTTTGCAATTAAATACAAGAAGAATGGAAGAAGAAGAACTTTTGTTGGGATATCTATTTTTTTACTTAAAATCTGAAAACATGCAAATGTTCTCAATTCTGATAATCAAGAACATGTTTTATACAGACCCCTTTCCCAAATTTAATGAAATATTTTTGTCGCTGATTAAAACTTTCCATGAAAGAAAAAAATATAGCTTCACAGCTGCCTCTGCTCTGTACTGTTTGGGTTTTCACAGGTGGAGTTTGTCTGTGGGAATTTTGAATCTCTTACATCTGCAATAAATAGGGTAAAAAGTACTTGCATTATTTGCTGAGAGTCTCTCCCTGCTCACCATTAGTCAACGCTTACACAGTTGCATTTCAAAAAAACCCCAATAGAAATGTAATGTTTCTGTTGTTCTGTAGTGTAGCACTGACATTTCCTACCGTGAAAAGGTTACCCTTTTTTTTGAGTATATTTCTATGTGAAGAATATTCCAATTTTCAGCTAAAATGCACTGAAAAAACTCCAGCTTGTAGTTTAACATCCATTACTAAGCATTCAAATTCTCCAAAGTGCAGGAGGATACTTTATGCTGGTAATGACTGACTGACCTTTCTATTGACACCACTTCGAAGACAGTTTAGTGGCTTACCTCTTTAGCAAAATTAATAAATTCAGGGGCTCCATTAATGAGTATTTTGATTCATGGTTCTGCTTGAAAACATAATTATATGTTACTCATAATGTTGTTTATACTCCACTGTATTCTGTCTCTTCATTCAAAAGCTGGCCTGTGATGCAGTTGCATTTCCATTCTTTCTTTTATCCCTAAAGCCACATCTTGAAATCAGTGGGGCCACATCATTGCAACAGGAAAGTATTTGGCACTGCCTCGCCTGAGAGTCTCGTCTCTCCACACATTGTTCTTGTTGTAACTGGAAAACATATGTCCCACTACTTCTGTTGTGGAATACCAAGTGAGATGTAGAACGTCAACTACAGTTGTTCATGGAGAGCGTCAAGGCGGGGGAAGCCTCTGGAATAAATGCTGGAACCTCAAGAAGAGCTCTCCACATGGCTTACTCCAGCATTCCAAATGATGGTAAAATTCTGAGACCAAATGCGTTGGTTGTTTACTGGTACAGAACTTTACACTTTCTAAAACCGTGAGATTTCTGTCACCTTTTCTGTTTAGAAGCCTATTGTTGGAGAACATAATTAATATCTTTCCTTTTTTTTCCTGTCAGCAAGTAAAGCTCTCACTGAGCTTTCAGGTAGGCAAGAAGGTAGTTATGCACTTAAATATAATAACTACTTTTATGTGAGTAGATCCAGGATAGGGAATTCTAATTCTGCTGCAGCTACTTAACTAAAACAATTTTTCTAAGTCTTTTCTTTCATACAACCAAACTGAAGCAGTCATGAGTCAGCAGTGCACCCTGAATGACTGAGTGGTTTATCTGATTAGGGATATTTGAGTATGACTGGTGCAAAAAAAAAAAAAAAAAAGAAAAGGCAGCAGAAATTAAAGTATATGACTCCAAGGTTAGTAGTTATTTTCTCAGTGCAGGGCAGAATGTCATCCATAAGTTCTGTATATTCACTAAAGAATGAAAGCCCCCAAGTATTTGCGTGTTTTTTAATCACTTGTGTGTGGAGGTTCCAGCACTTCTAGCTTGAGGTGTGTGCATGGTGGGAGGTATTTGTATGTCGTGTCTGCAGTCTGGGTATGGCCTAGTTGGAAGCTAATTACATTACTAATTTCATGTATTTTAATCACTGCTTCCCACAAAAACATGATTTATTTTAGATGTGCCCAAGTATTTTCTATTTAGGGTTACTTCTCATTACCAGGCTAAACCAATGATGCTGATCCATGGTGCCTCTCTCTCCTATTGCTGTGTCCATGATTATGATATTTGGCATCCAACATCACAAACACTTGCCCTGGATGCTGTAACAATGTCACAACAAAGGCCAACTGCATTAATCTGTTATAGAATAGAGTTTTTGTATAAGTCCATGCATTTTCATTTTAAAGGTCACATGATGACATCAAAGATCAATAAATGGTTAATGTGTTGTATTTCCGTGGTGAGGAAAGAGCGGATTAAGAACTGCTATAAAAGGCAATTGTACTTTTCCAATGGTTACAGCTTTGCATTTTGACTTTTATTTATGCAATTGCTGTATTCCCATGACTGCGTCATAAACGAGTTGGGAAATTCAATAGTGTATCCTGGCCAGGTAAATAAATGGGGACAAAACATGGTAATGGCTTTCACATTTTGTATCCTATGTGTTTTATCTCAGATAAATAGACTCAATAAATGTTATAGTATATGCACTTGTGCCACAAATATTGCATTTGATTCCTAATGGGTCATAAAGTGCCTTTTGCAAACCTTCAAAAAAATGTCATTCTGTTCTATGGGAAATATATTTCAGTACTAAATTTACTTTATACTATTTGCCCTACTGAACTTGTTCCTCTTTCATGTTTCTAAGCTATGTAGATAGTAAAATTTATGTTTTGGGTTTGATCTGCCTCTTGGTTACAAAGGTCTTAATTCCACTGAAGTGGTACAAGCTGGAGTCTTTACATCCTGTTACATTTTAATGTGTTCAATATTATAATAACATAAGAATAATAATATCAAAACCTATTATAAGCTACATGAATTTTATTATTTGAACATATAAACCAAAAGTAATTTACAATATTGCATCAGACTAAGTCTAAATTATGTTACAGAGATCTGCATTATATAGAATGGATCCTCCGTGGTGTTTAACAGTTTGACCTTGTGGGTTGTGACTCATGGTGTAAACTGAAATGGTGATGCTAAAATAGAGGATAGATGCAGCATCAGCTATAGTCTTGTGACTTTTGATTACTTGAAGGAAAACTCAATTAAAATTTTGTGTTAATATGATGGTAATCTCCAGCTAAAGTTGGTTTAGATGAATTGTCGCACCATCGTCACAATTTAATGCATTTGTGTTTAAGTCAACTTGGGATGTTACAGAAAAGCTGAAAATCTAACTGTGTAAAGTAATATTCCATAACTGGTTACTTTGGAATAAGCTTGTTTCATCTAAGACCAGAATTTTATAAACGTAGCTCATGAAAAGTGAAGAGCTATTTATTCCAAGTAGAATATGGCACATATTGATAGAGCCAAATGTAGCTACATCTAGATGGTGGTATTTGTTCCACATTTATTTTAATGTTTAGGATGATGCAGTCCCAGATGATTCCATTTATGTATAATGGGAAGTTACTGTAAGCTACAGAGACAAGGCTAATATATAATTTCTCTTAGTAGTTCCACACAGGCAAGTACCAGAATAACTAGTGAATGGCTGCAAGATGTCAGTAAATCTGGGCCACAGAATATTAAAACTGTAGAATCTGACTTAATTAAGATTCAGCATATTCATATCATTACATATATGTTACTGAGGATTCCATATGGATTATATCTCTGGTCTTTGAATTGTTTCTGATCGTCATAAATCTTTGAACTGAAGAAAATGCCTGGCTAAAATGGCAGCGTAGTGAAGCTGGAGCTAAACTCTTCAGCTCTACTCCATCCAGAGTTCTAGGAAACTCCAAGGAAGTTTTCTAACTTTTATTAGTTTGTAGAAAGTTATTTAATGCTCTGGGTTTGTTGACCCTAAGGAAGAATATAAAATGTATATTGGTACTTAGGTAAATATCTGTGGAAAAAGTGCAGTGACAGCCAGTCAGCTGCTCCTTAGACCTGCTGTTCCTTCAGGGAACCATTAGGAACCCATCCACTTCCAGCCAAGTCTTTCAAAGACTTCCCATCAAATGAGATGGGATTGAGCCAGATTTTTTGGCTGAAATATTTAAGTGTGTTCTTCAAGCAGTAAATTTCAATAAGTGACAGGAGAATTTAAGCAGAAAAAAGGCATGGGAATATACTGGGTGAGATAAATGTATTCACCTTCAAATTAAACTTTTGATCAGAATACTAAAGTCTAAATGAGTTAATTATTCTGTTAAATCAGCTCAGGTGTCCAAAGGACTCAGAAATGAAGTCTGTTAAGCAATCAAATTAAAACATTAATAAAATTTACAAGAAAACACTGCCAACTGAGCCTACCTTGAACCTGTTTACCCCTGCTCTATTCCCCAGGAGCTCTCCAAAGAAGGTTTACAAGGCAGCTGCCATCACTCATGCTCCATAGCAGGATGGTGATTGCCTGGACTGGCTGTTGCTCGATGTGATCTGTTCCACCACACAAGAGTAATTTGTTTAAAACCTGCTAGAAGTTCACTGGTTTAATAAGAGGGAGATTCCTGTAATCTGCCGTAAGAGTAATTAAAGATTTAAGTGTTATACACTTTTCTATGTCTTGCATACATATTCAGAAATAATTTATGTACAAAAAAGTGTCTCAGACTGACTACCCTGAAGCCAGTGATGTATGCGCCATTCCCTTAGTGAGGTCAAGGCTTGGTAAGAGGAAGTGATTAAAATGGGAATTAAAACGTGAATTGTAGGGAGACTTGTGTCCTCTCCAGTGATAATGTAGTAACGTTGCTCCATCAAAGGAAGAGTAAAATGATCCTCAGAGACGCTGATATTTGTCTGAAAACCGGAAGTAACAATTTTTTTTCCTGTTTGAAATTAAAGAACTTTTTTTCTTTCGGTTGTGAAGCGTTAGGGCGGCTCTGTTGCTTTTCCTTCAGAAAACAAACAAATCTCTCACCTTGGTTGGGCTGAGCCTGCATGTGATGCTCCCCAAAACGTGATGCACGTGTGTGTCTGGGTGGACACGGCCTGGGAAGAGGAGGACAAGCCCGAGCTGTCTGTGGGTAGGCACAAGCCCTCTGCGTGGCGTGACAGCCCTTTCGTCGCGGCGGCAGCGCGCTGGACATGCTTCATGTACTTAACTAGTCCTGAAAAAGTCAGTGACTCAAAGTCTTTTGTGTAGAATGCTCTGACTAAAAGAGTTTATGAGGTGTATAATGTCTCACGCTCTGTACTCCCCAACAACCGGATTGACTTTTTGCGGCTCCAATAAAACCTGACGTGCTGGGTCTCCCGACACGGCGGCAGCGGAGCAGCTCTCGAGGGCTGAGGCCAACGGGTTCCCAAACTCTGCCCCACCTTTGTGTAGCTTAAATGCCTCATGAACAGGGAGGTCAGGGAACACGAGGTTTTAAAGAGCAAGTTTAGGAGCCTGTTCAGTTTGATTAATTTGATTGTGCTTTCTTCTTCCGTTTTAATAGGCAAAATACAGGCTGTTGTCTTGAGTCTTCTGACCTAATGTACAAGGAATTTGTTGTTGTTTCCAGTCATTAATAAGGGCCTTTATTTGAGGTAATAGAACAATTGGTGCTTTGGCTCTGTAAACATTTGTCACATCTCCTTAGAAAGAGTTAGCAACTGTAATTTCTAACTCATTAATCACCTTTTCCAAGAGCTGTATTTCTCTAGGCTTGTCTTTCTTCTTTCAACATAAACAGTTCTGAGACTTTTGAAGTTTTTCCTCATTATATTGTTAAGAATTTTATCCAGAGTTGGTGGAAAGCCTCTCTCTTACTTGTTGCTATAGCTCATAGATTCAAATGACATATACTGCATTTGAGATAGATGTGGATAGAGAAATTTCAAGTGTCATATTCCATTACAGTGTGAAATTCCATGAAAGCTAAAGCACATTGTAAAATTGCATTGTCTTCCCCATCATTTAGTTTCAAGAAAGAAAGAGCTCACAAAAATGTCAAAACTCGGTAAACTCCATATTAAATATAACGAGCTTTTGACTTTGGTACTGCCAGAATCACTGGCAGATGAAAATGTTGTTTGAAACCTTCATAGAATATTTCTGCTATTTTCTAGTTTGAGTTTTTTTCAAGAATGGTTCATACACCAGGACAATTCGTTGTTAATTCAATGCTGTCGTATAGCTAAAATAGACATTCAATGTATTTAGCTCTCTAATGTACTTCAGACATCAATCATAAACCTTCCCAAGCTTCAGTCTGCTAGGCTGAACCTAAGTTCATTTAGTTTTCTTGTGGAAGATAAGCTCTGCCTTTCCCATTCATCTTAGTAATGATTTTCTGTGCTTGATCCAGTTTGTGTTCATTTTTCTTGAATGGGGGTTGCTGAGACTGTGCAGAACCCTGGGACAGGAGTGATTCCAGTGGAATCCTGGACAGTGGCAAAATAGAAACCTTTCACCTGCCATCCCCTAAGGTTGAATCACAGACTCACTGAATTGCTGAAATTGGAAGAGACATCTAGAGAGGTTGTACTCCGAACCCCCCTGCTCCAAGCAGGGTCAGGCTATCACTCAGCTGAGTGTCACTCAGTTCAGTGTGTCAGTTCAATACTCAGGAGTGGTCAAAAAAACTGGATATTGAGAAAAATCAAGAGAAATGTAAGCAAGCCAGAAAGCATTATAATGCTGCTGCATGTTGTGCCCTTTCATCCATAACACTGTGTGCAAAGTTTTGGTTCTGTGCCTCAAAGGAAATGCAGTAGACCTCCAGAAGAGGGAAAATCATGAAAACAGCATGCCAAATCAAAGGAATGATCCTGCATCCTCTTGGAGAATGAACGAAGAGTAGGACTTTTTAGCCTTCCAACAAAATGTGGGGCTTGAAACGAAAGTGGCAGCAGGCAGGTTCAGAAGAGGAAAAGAAGATGCTGCTTTAGAGCCATGGGATTCAGCTGTGAAACTCTGCCACAGGATGCTGTGGAAAGCAAAAGTTTTCGTAAGTTTAAAAGCAACTGGACAAATTTATGAAAGAAAACTCAATCAACAGCTATGAAATACGAGACACAATCTTTGTTTTAGTAATCTGAAAGAGTATTCTGGGGAAATACCATTCCCTGCTCGCCTTGTTCTTTGCAGTCTTGTTGTGATTGTGTGCACAGCTTTTAAAAGCTTTTGTTTTTAATTTAGAATGAAGTTAAATTTAAAAATCTTGAAATCCTGTGTAAATATTATTTCTCCTTAGAGGTCTAATTTCTAGAGACCAGTCACAGTGAAAAGTTCTATCAAAGAATATCAGTGTTATGCAATGCAAGAGTATAATGGGCCTGATACTTGTTCTCTTTCACCATTATTATTTTATTGAGTGAATAAGGGTACTTTTAATTTACATCAGCTGAAAAGAAAGAGACCACTATTATCTCTTAAGAGGGTGAAATAATAGACATCAGTAGGCACAAGAAATGTATATTTCTTCTGAAAGGTACATGTTTTCTGAGATACTTCAATTAGTTCACATCTGTGTACTCCACAAGAAATAGGAAAATTGTATGTGCATTTAGTGTTCTGAGTTGGCCTGGAAAAAAACAGAATAAAAGCTAATTATGTTAATGGCTAAGGGCTAAAATCTCCTTCACTTGAGTATATCTTCATGGCTGTTACAAAGGCTCAATATTGTAATATTTAATGACCACCCAGAAGTCAGACTCGCCAAGAGTGAGGACTGAATATTTTTATTAATTGCACAATAGTCAGATACACCCCTGGTCCCTGAGTCTCTTCGCAGCAGGAGTTCACTCGGATCACGCTCTGAGATGGGGCAGGAGCCTCAAACTGGTTCACATTGCAGTAGCTCCTCATCAGCATCCTCCTGCTGGTAACTTGGTATCTGACCTCACAGAGTGGTATTTTCAGGAAATGTTTATGCCGTATACTTTTGTAAATATAGTGCAATAATGTCTTCAGATTCCTAATAATCTTGTGGTAGAGAAGAACATTTTTTTGCTTAAATGCAGTTAGCACAGTCTGATCCTCCTGCTCTTTCCCAAGGAGATGTCCTACTCCAGTGTACTTGCAATTATCAGCTAAGTAAATATCTACTTCTGTTTAGAGATAAGTGTTCTGAAAGTTTGCCTTTAAAACTAATGGGAATACTCTTTTATTTTGTTTTGTAAAAAAAATTTAAAAAGTAAACAGTGAAAACACAAAAATCAGTCAAAAGATTTTGGTTTAAAACCTCAAGTTTTGAATTTGGAAATTCTTCCAGGGTATCTTATTTTTGCTATTGCCTTCTTAGAGTTACACTTCAGTTTTCCTCTCATGGCAGTACAAGACTCAAACTACAGCTCTGTTCTAGAACCTTAATACAATTTAAAGTCCTCTGTGTATTTCTCAATGATAGGGGTTTTTTTTCTATTTTAGTGAATCAGCACTTTTCCAAGAAAAGCCAATACTTTATGGAAAACTTTTTTTTTTAGTAGGGGAAAAAAATACTCCTTTAAAACCAGATGTAGCCATCCCCTTCATGGAAGGATAGAGGAAAGGAATCTTTTGCTTCCATTTTAGATATTTTAATGTCACCTTTTGACTTAGGCAGATTCATTCTTACCAAGTTAATTTGTGATTCTTTGGGTCAGTGTTTCCTGTAGCTGATCAGATCAGACCATTGTAGTATTACATCTCACAGTGAGCAGGGGTCTGTTCCTTAGTTCCAGTTTTCACTGTTTTCTGTTAACCTGCATCATGGATGGAAATTGTCCGGAGCCAGTCCAGCAGCTTCTCCCAAGCCATCTTGCTTGTTTCCTGCTGAGGGTCTTATAATGGCTTTTCACTGCTTGCCTGTTCCAGCAATTATTTCCTGGTTTCTAGCCAAACAGTGATTCACACAGCATATAAAGGTTTCATTCCACTTCTGTTTTCAGTTTCCAACTTTCTGGTGTTTTCCTGCAATTTTAGTTCCAGAAGACATACTACCTTTTTTCTTCCCTTTTAACCTCCTACTTCATTCAATTTACCGTCATTTGTCTACTCCACCTCTTCCTTTCATGCTGTTAGAACTGAGCTGTGCTGCAGAGTTCAGGGGCTGCAGCAGCTTGCATTTAATTCTTCTTTGCTCTTGAAGATTTTTCACATTCATCATGGAGTTTTAAGTTTCACATATCCTCTTCTGTATGGAAAAGACATTCCAGCAGAAGACATTCTTTTGATGCATGGTCTTAGCTGTGCAGAAGAACACAAAGAACAGCTTGGCTTTGCAAGATCTCTTTTATGAGGCCTCGTACCCAGCGGTGAAGGCTGGAGCTGATGTTCATAAGGAACAATACTACACACTTGTTTTCCTCCTTTCCTTTATTTTAATAAGCAGGACTCCACTCACTTGCAAAGAGCAGCTGTTTGCAAGTGGAAAACCATGAATAATGATGCTGTTCTGTTCAGGAAAAAATTGTGTTCTAGAATTGATAGTGAGTTTCAGCAGATATCTTAATAAACACATCTGCTTTAGTGTAAGGTCAGAGCTTTTAAATGCATGACCTTGTACTCAGAAGTATCATGGAGAAATACCAAACCCCTATGATTTCACAGACATCAGGAGTGATTTCTTTCCCTCGCTTCAGAATTCTGGCACTGCAGTGGCTTTCTGTGGGCCCCACCTCACTGCTGCCCAAATAACTTTCGAGGGGAGGAAGAAGCATCCCTAAATGTGGGTCCAGATGAGCACTGCCTCTTCTGAGTGAGAGGGTCTTAGCTCTGAGTCCTCTTTAGCAAAGCTCACAGGATCGAAGGGCTGCTCTGGCACTCCAACACTAATTTAAAAACTGACACCCCCCTGCTGTTGCATCAGTGCCCGTGTGTGTCTCATCTCACGGTAGTGACTCACCTCTTTTCTCACCCTTCTGGTCAGATTGCATCACTGGATGTGCTGGAACCAGATATTGCGACGTGGGGGCTGATCGATAGCAGAAATGAGCCCTGTTTTGCCTACAGCAGCTGGATAGTCAGAACCAGAACTTGTTAGTGCTGTCCTGCAATCAGGCTCAGATCTTGAGGGGCTCAAAATCATTCCTACCTTTGGTGTGTTTGCAGTTCCTTATTTCTTTGTGGTAAATATTTTTACTTTCCATGAGTTAGAACCTAATGCCACAACTGCTATTGCTGGAAGATGTTTTTTAGGGCCTTGGTAAGCAGAAGGAGTTTATCAGCCAGAGCGAGTGGCTCTTCAATCCCTCACAGAATGATGGCAAACCAATCACAGGCAAGGATCCCTCCAATCCAGGAGCAATCCTTCCCTTCCTGTGAATCCCCTTCCTTTTGTGCACAGGAGTCTGGACTGAAAATACAGTATTTAATGAATTCTTAAACAATGCTTTTCTTTTAGGATTGAAAAGCAAAACTGACCTGCATATGGTGAGAACCACTGGAATTATTTCCTTTTGAGGGGGATAAAAGCAACACAGGTGTACAGCCTGTGAGTTTACCGGCATTAATTATATGGTAGTGATATTTTGTGTGTGACAGAAGAATGAAGTCATGCTTTTATCTGTGGCATTTATATTAGTATTCTTTTTCATGGGAGATACATGGGTGACAAAATGTTGGTGTTGCTTAAGCTATTATTTTATCATGCCACTGATGTTATTTATGTACTGTTGTCATGCTAATGACTTACTAGGGCTTGTGTCTCGGAGGTTTGTTCACAAAATATACCCTGAATAGAGAAAGTGTATGAAGTACAAAATTGTCATATATGCATGTCTGTATCATATATGTGAGAAGTTGCTTTTATAATACACATGTAAAAAAATTTTAAAAGTATTGTGAAGTGCTTACTCAGCCAGCAAACTTTCCTTGTGAAATGGAACACTGAATCCCTGTGGCATTTTTCAGTAACAGAACCTCCTCATTTGGCCTTGCTTGTTATTTTGCAGTGAATATATTTATTTATGCATTACAAGTTAATGATGGAAACTGAGGGTCACTGAAAGACTTTCTGTTGATTTCAATAAGCATTTTCTTGAAATCTTTCCTGATTTTGTGTTGTAAAGGGTGAGACTTTGCAGGGAAGTTTCTGCTGCAGCTTCTACTAAACACTGCTGTTCCATATTCTGGTAGACTTGTGCAGAGAGTGTTATTTCTAGCTGGAGGTATGGGGTATGGCCTGCCCTGAGTAGTACATTGCAGACCCCTTTTTGGTTTGATTTCTTACCACCTTTGGAAATTGTGGTCCTAATATCTGAAGAACAGGACTATAAATCAGTAGTCACTTTAATCTTATTTAAATTATTTAATCTTATTTAATATTATTTAAATGTTTGTTGGAAATCTTGAATATATATATATATATATTCAGCATCAAACCCCTGTAATTTATACTGCCAGTGAGGGCATTCCTGGGTTATTTTGCTGAAGGTGGCTGCCTTCTGTGATCACTGCAAAGCAGATTATGCCTGTATAATGCCTGTAAATTGGGCTTTATTTAGTTACTTTACTGTTAATATCAATAATAATGAATATATATGGTTTATTCCTTCACTTGAAGTACTGAATTAGTTCAAAATATGAATTCTGAGTTCACTTTAGTAGCTTCTTGCTGCTTGTCACAGTATTTTCACAGTATCTTCCCAACTGCCGTTTGAAACTCTTTGGGTGGGTCCTCTTATGATGTTCATATGCCAGTCAAGAGAATCCTATAAATTCCCTGCTCTTGAGGCAGGGATGGAGCCAATTAAACAAAATTAACAACATGATCAAAGAGGCTGAAGGAGATTTTAAATACTCTCATCAAATATACAGCTTTCTGCATGAATGGGAGCAAGCACAGAGGAAATACCACTTTTCTCATCTGCTACATATTTTTTAGAAGCCTCCCAGTCCGAGATAAGCCCGGTGAATTCCGACCAGCAGGCACACTTCTCTCAGTCTTTGAGATATTCCTTGTGAAGTTGCCAGAAATGCAAAGCAAGGGTGATAGAATAATGCTGTAACGGAAGATCAAACTCATTCTTTCTGCTACATTACTCTAATTTTTGTAATGCCCTCCCAGGAGCATAAAAGATCCTCGATGCATGGAGCAATGCTGGTATAAATTATTAGGTCTCTGCTCCAATTTGTTCATCCTGGATAGTCATAAAACGTGTTTGTTTCAAACTAAAACCTCTGCTTTCCAATTAGAGAACAGTAAACCATTTTCTGTTTGCTTTATTTTTTCCCCTATAAGAATATTTGAAGGAAGAAGCTACGTTATTTTGACTTTAAAATTCATATTTTCAAGGATAAGGGTTTAGGATCCATTGCAAATGCCCAGCTGTCTACATCAGCATGAAATTATTGAGATTGTTTGTTTGTTGTAGTAAACCAGTTAGTAAAAGACTTGAAGCATAAGCTTTGTGATAGATATTTCCCAAACTATGGTGATAGTATTTACTGTTAAGTCTGGCAATGTGTTACAAATTAATGATGACTCAATTTTCCCCTTTAAATTCATTCATCAGAATGTCCAAATTAGATTACACTGACTCCAGGCTTTTGCTTTAACAGGCTGTGCAAACCCCTGTGGAAAAAAACGTAGGAAATTTAATAGGAACAAGAATAGTAGGATTCTCCAAGAATTTAATAAAGTCCCACCAAAACTTTTAAGATTACCCCTGAAACTAAACAGTAAGTGATACCTCAGACAGACTTTTGCAAAAGCTTATAAAATTGGATAGCAGTGACGCAGCTTCCTAGAAAATTATGTAGGATTTTTGAGGAAAAAACTCTCAAAGAATCCGAAGACTATGATTTTTTAATTTCCAAAGGAATGTTTCCATGAAGGACGATTGGAGTCCAACCTATCATTAAGATATCAGATCTCCAATGGAAAAACCCCAGGTAGGGCACAGTCTGCATCAGTTATTTTTGCATTCCAGGCATCGCCACCTCTTTTAGAATGAGGCCACACCTTGTGGCCAGCTTGAAATGTGGAACTAACCTCTGCCTTCAGCTGAGCCCTCAGAAAAGAATTTGATGCTTATCACTTCTGCTTGAGCTATTTCCCTGTTTGCAGGGAGATTCCATTCCCCAGCCCATCCTTTACGTGGGATTGGGACGATTAATTTAGGAATTATTCAAGGAGTAACAAGGCTTCAATAGAAAAAAAAGAGAAGGAGCTGCGCTGTGAGAGAGATGCTTCCCTAGAAAGGGTTGGCTCCGAGGAAAGGTGGAAGAACATTTGTACAGGGCAATGCAGGTGGCACCAGAGTACTGGGGTTTGGTCCTGAAGACACAATGTTCCTCTCCTTGGCTGAGAGCCAGTGCAGTGAAAAATCCCTTCTCCCTGGCTGAGCACATATTGCACATGGTGATACAAGCAGCACTGAAGACATGAGTAAGAAAGCAAAGCAAAAATCTTTCTATTGCCTGGGATGAAACACCTGTGTAGGTGTGGAAAACTTCCTCTGACTTCAGGAAAAGTGGCAAAATCTCAATTTTCAGTCAAGTTTCATTACCGGGAATTTCGAGGTAATTCCTATAACATTTAATAAGTGAAAGGTATGAAATTCCATGTTTCTTTTAATATCTGAACTTGTATAGTTTACAGATGTGTTTTCGAGTCCTCTTCCACACTGGTGTAAAGGAAAAGTGATTCATGAGCTGTGCCATGCTTTCAGAGCTACAATGGACCATGGAACTCAATGGGGTGCTGATTCCAGTCCCCTGCTACCCTGAGCAGTTTCTTTGCATGACATGTTGCTTGAACATTCACAAAACCAACAATGATGTTCCTTCTAGACGCAGAATTGATCCTCCTCTGGAGCAGCAAAGACTTCAACATATTAAAAAATATAAAGGCAGAGAAGGTGCAAGGGTTCTTAAATATGGCAGTGGTGAGAGRGGAGGGAAGAACTCTGTCCATAAGAAACCTTTGCATCCATTGGAGCAAGCTTTCATCCCCAGCTCAAGATCCAAGTTTGGATGCTGCCTTCACTGCATAGCCATCACCCAAACCTCACAAATTGCTGCCCTACCACTAGCAGGTGGGGGGAAAAAATCTACAAAAGCCAATTTTCTTCTCCCTTTCCACTGTCCTAGGAGGAATTTAGTCAGATGCCAGAAAAACCAAAATGAGACAGAATGAACAGGCACAAGTCATCACTAAAATACACCAACATGCTTTGTCAGCTTCACCCGAATAGGTGTAGAGGGGCAGCAAAGTCTCTGCTAAAATCATGTAGGTGTTTTGCTCTGAAAATACCTTCATAATTGTAAAAAAAAGCCTTCACCATTGCCTATGGAAATGGGACCCTCTCACTGATAAAAGCCAGTCACTCATCTGCCCTGCAGAGGATCTTTCCACACAGAGCCCACTGTGTTTGTCCAAAGGCTGGCAATGCTCTTTGATTTCCTAGCTGGAAGTTCAACCCAGCTGAAAATTCATGAGGGGGAAAACTTAAGTCCCAGGTTCCTTGTTTATTAGCACAATTCCTGATGAACTGGATCTATAAGGGAATTAAAGAGTTTGACCATGCCAGACACTTTCAAAACATGAAGAGTCATTCAGAAGTTGGCTTCTAAAAGCTTGCTTTCAGTGTTTGATGGGAATGGTTGTTAATGTCTTTTGGGTTCTGATTTCAGGTGTCCTTTTTATATTACAGGAGTCATAAATACCATGATTTTTTTTAGCTTCATCATTGCTCATATGAGATGAATTTTGCCATCATGTTTTTAGTTTGCAAGATGATTATGTTGCATTCTAGCACATGAATTTATTTTCCCATTTAGTTCCATGTCCCTGCTTTGAAAGATCTGTGAACAACTGTTCCTGAACTTCTTTTTGTATATCCCTAATTACCTTTTTCTTTCACTTCATATGATATTTGGATTTTTCCACTGTTTCCTGTGAACAGTTTGAATTCTGAGGAGGTGTTGGAGCATTTTATGCTTATGTTATTTTTATATTGGAATACTTCAGTAGGGCTGTGGTTTTTTGGTTTTTAAATTAAAGCCACTTCTATTGTTAATATTCAGAGAAGATGAAATAAGTTTGACCTATAAGTTTGACCTATAAGTTTGACTTTTGTGATTGTTTCTGGAAACTTGTGAGCCATCTGTTAGGTACTTTAAAGGAAAGTAGATGTCCATAAAACTTACGGAGGCATCAYTGATGTGTGCAAATCTGTTTCTTTACTTCTGTACCTTGAAGTTCAAACGATTCAATAATCTGTATTTCCTAAAACAGAAGCTATACCTGAATTTAAAATTTATCATATAGCAAATTCAGCAAAAATTGATGAAGTCTGTTATGAAAACAGAAGGTGTTTTGATAAAATCTCTGTGTTGCCAACTGGAATGTGATTGAGTTACCTTAGGAAAGGCCAGCCTTGGGTACAGCTGGTTTAGAGGGTGGCTCTTCCTTTGCAGGCTCTGGTATCAATAAAAGTCATTTTCGTCTGTTTTGCCCAATGCTTTTGTACTTTGGAGGACATTACACCGCAACCACGGTTTGTGCAGTAATTGCCTTCCTTGGGATAGYCCTGGTGTATGAAGCACGTTTCTCCCAAATAAGGGTTTTCACATGCTGAGAGGAAATTGGCAAATACTTTGAATACGTAATTGGAGCTATACTGAGGTTTCCATTAACTACTCCAGTAGAAAAATGTTGCAGTGGTCAAGTATTTTATTATTAAAGCTCTGACTAACAAGGAGGAATGTGATTCTGTTAGATATGATGTATTTATAACTGATAAAGAAAATGAAATGCCTGCTCAAATTCATTGTTTTTAGTTTAGTTTACCCCATCTAAGTCAGTGGTAGAATTCAGAGTACTTCAATGTTGATAGAATGCATCCAAACACGGAATTCCTTTAAAAAGTTACTAAGAGAAAATTTTCACCCCATCAAAATATGCAGCCAGTCTAAAATTGCTTTTAATATTAGGCTAATTTTGTGAGGAAAATTATTCAGCATAAGAAAAATAAGATCTTACRCAGATAATCTATTAATTATAAAAGGTGAAAATAAATTTAAATTATTGAAAATATCAGAAACAGGTTAGTGTAAGTAAAACACTTGAGAAAAGTGGTGAAATACTCAAGTTCTCACACGTACTGGGAATAATRTTATTGGCATTTCTAAAAACGTGGTAGAAATTAATATTTAATTATGCATGACCTACTCTTTTATCTTGACTCTGCTGCAGTCCTGCTGCTTGGAACCAGAGGAGCAACCTCAGTGGAGGAAGTAAAGTAGACTCTTTCATACTTATTCTCCAGCAAAGCCCAAAGCCTTCACATAAAAGTCCTCGGCTTTTATAAAATATGTAAAAATGAATATCCTTGCTAACTGTTATCTGGCAAAATTCTTGGAATGGATTCTGACATCCTGCTCTGCATGTTCCATTATACAAAGGACGTGGGGTTTGGCCACAGCTGGCTAGGAGAGAAATCCTTTCCTGCAGGAGCATTCCCTGCTGGGGCTGCAAAGCTGGACCTCAGCCCAGGAGCTCTGTCCTTTCTCATATCTGCTCTGCCTCCTGCACCAAGTTGAGCTCTGAGAGGAGAGGATCTGTTGCTGACCAATAGTTTCCTTACTGTGTTCTTAGTCTCCAATACATTTGGAAAGCTGTAAAAAAGGAAAACAAGTTTCAGAACAGTATGTCTCCTATGACCTTTTTCTTTGTCCAGTTGTGAGTATTGAATATCTTATCCAGAATTCTAATGCCAAGGTTAAAGTAATTTCTTCTTGAGCTAGTCCACAATGATGAAGTAGAATTTTTCAGGAGACGGATGGCTCTGAGAGCGGAAGATTATTACGTGCAATTCACTTTGTTAAACTGAGCAATATGCATTGCTAAATTGAGCTTTCTCAGTGCTGGGTGGTCATTCTTCTGGTTCCWTGGTGAAAAGAGGGGATTGGAACCAAGTTCCCTGCTTGGATCTGATCACCACACCAATCCCCGCCATCTGAGCTCCTAATTATGATTTACTATAAACTTGGCACGAAGCCCAGATCTGCTGAAGAACCAGAATTCAGTGTCCCTGCTGGAATCAATTCACATGTCAGGCTGTGCAGCAGTCGTGGATCCCAGGGCACCTCGCTGGGCTGTGGGACAGCAGCGCTTCAATCCCACCCTGACCAACCCTGGCCGTGCCGGCGGCCGCGGCAGGGACGGTCTGCACCAACAGCCTCTGCACCAACAGCCTCTGCTGGGACGTGCAGGATGCTGCCTGCTTGGCAGCACTGCCGTGGCCACCCTCCTGCCCCACAGCCCCACGTCCCCAGTGCGGCTCACGGCCAAAGCAGGATCCAGCTGTTTGTGGCTGGATTACGGGATCCAGGAGCAGGAAAGGAGCAGGGACATTGGCCTGAGAGCGTGCGTAGAAGCAACAAGAAATCATGAGGCAAAGCYCCAGAGGTGGACTTTGTATTCAGTCCATGAAAATTCATGACTAAAAATATTGTAACAGGACTACTTTCCGCTGTTCGTAGTAGTGAGGGAAACATTTTTTTAAATATCTCACTTTAGCAGCTTTCTGGTAAAATGAGAGTGAATGCTAAATTGTATTCCATTATCTGGTAATAATATTGATGTCCAGTCAATTTAGAATCATAGAATTACGGGATATCCTGAGGTGGAAGGGACCCACAAGGATTGAGTCCAGCTCCTGGCCCTGCACAGGACAGCCCCAACAAYCCCACCATGTGCASGAGAACGTTGTCCAAATGTCCTCAGTCACTCCTCACACGGCTTCTGCTCCAGACCCTTCACCATCCTCATGTCTCCCCTTTGGATGCTCTCTAATGGYTTTGTATCTTTTTTATATGTAGTGCCCGAAGCTTCACACGGGGCTCAAGGTSAGGCCACAGCAGTGCAGAGCAGAGGGAGAATCAGCTCTTGCTCTTCTTCCTCTCAGTAAGGTGAAGCAACATGGCACTTTTTGGAGAATCTTTTGGATTGTATTTAATTGTAAACAGCAAGGTTGGATGGTTTTCAAAATATCCCTCAGTCAGATACCTAGCAACTTAGAGAACTAAAGAGTCATTGTCCCCATTAGTTATTAAATACTTGGTTACAGTGTTTTAAAAATTCATTCACTAGTGTAATGATGTGAACTTAAGTTCTCTGGAACTTATTTTGAGGACTGCACCATTAATGTGAATCTTCCAACCTGTATCAAGCTATCCGTTTCTCCAGTTAAACAACAGGCTTTATAATTTCTGACTGCATTAGTAGCATGTATTTGGAGAGGGAAGGACACAAAGCTTACTGTAATATCCTTTATTAGAGAGAAATATCAGAGTTCATYTCAGCCCTGTGTCAACAGCAGGAGATGACTCCGTCTGAAGGAGTGGCTGTTCCCTGATCTAAATATTAACCTGCAGTGCTCTGGCAGCACGATGAGACTGTTCAGCTGACTGATGCAGGGCTGATATCTTGCATTGAACACATAGAGAATCATTGTGTATTTGGGGTATCTTATGGCTTTTGCATCCTTTAACCTCCTCAACCTTTAAAATAATGAAATAATTTTACTTGCCAGAAARTGTCTGGATGGGCAAAGCTTGCTAAGATTTCTAAATGCCTGCCTTCTTTTATGGTTATAGATTAGTTCTTCTGGAAGACTCTTCAAAGACTGGGCCCTTCAGAYATATAAATTTATGGAATAACTTCAGTATAATCATGCACTAAGTATCCAGGAGCTGATGAAAAATCAGGTTAGAGGTATTTTCTTTTCCTACCACAGGGCCAGTTCTGCCCTTTATGTGAAATGCAGRTGACCTCTATGCAGCTGCAGAGGAATTTGACCTTCAAACAGTATTTTCCCAGCAATGACGAGGCACCTTCTTTTGTTTTCAATACAGTCATATAAAATTATCACCCTAATTAAAAGGAAAACTGTAAGCACTTAGCCTTCTCCTTAAATTTCAGAACCCTCTTGTTCCTTGGTTTGTTGAATGAAGATACTGTATTTTTTTTCATACTGCAATATCCTCTATGTTTAGTAACCCTTTCTGTTCCTTCAGGCTGGAGTTGTTCAGCACAGTCAGAATTAGGGCTCACTCATCAGCAAACATGGATTTTATGAATTCATTATGCTTCCTTCCTCAGATGTGATTACATACATCTGCCTTAATAAAAAATTGGCTACAAATTTGATCTGTAGAAAAAGTTTCAATKGTAATTTGTAACTGTAAGAAAAGCAACATATAACATTATTTTAAAAACCCCAGGATGCCAAAAGTCAGGAACAAATAGTCTCGGGAAGAGTTAGTGGTGATGCCTACAAAAAAGATCTCAAAACTACACAGTACTTCTTTTATCAATAATTACCAGCCTTTTTGTAGAAAATTCATTTAACCAGACCTTTCTYTCTGTTGCCCTGTGAGATTAAAAASTCGTAAATGGACTGAAGTTATAAGATTATCTAGCAGAAGTAGACTAAATTTTTGAAGAATAACCCATAAAAAATAGAAGGCATTTTTGGCACTGGCTCCTAGATAAGCTACAATTTAATATTTCAGTTTCAGCACAAGAAACTTAAGGAGTTTCCTGCATTCTTAAATGCAGGTTTTGATATTAATTTTCAGAGCCATCCACCTCTTTTACAAAATRCTGTCCTCCTCCTACACAACACAGTTGTTTCACAATTGTATTGCACAGCAGACAAATTTCCTGTAAGTTTCCAAGTAATGCAGGCCTTTGGTGTCATTTAGAAAGAAGCCTTGAAGTCTGAACTTTTAGCCCCTCTGATGATTTTACTTTTTGTGGATGAAAATTGTTTGTGGACTTTTCCCTAATATGTCAATGAGATGATCAAGTAAATGGTGTTAAAAGCCCAGCAACCCTAGAAATAGTTTATTTCACACATTTAATTGCATTTCTAGAAACGTATTTGTTGGCAAAGTCTGCGTTTGGGGCTTTGAATAGGTGACGATTGAAGAAACGCAGAATGATCATTGCACTTTCATACTTTGTTTTTTTCCCTTTCGAGCATTTTTGTATTAGAAATGTCAACCCTTGAAATCAGACGTGGCTGTTCCTCCCTTTGTGAGCAGGTGCCAGGTGGAGAAGAGCCTGTGTCAGTGGGAGCCTCCTCTCCCTGCTCAGCCAGGGCTGGTGCTCCGAGGAAGGGCAGAGCCAGCGCCTGACCCGGCACCTAAAATTAGATCCTGATGTCAGCCCCGGAGTTAAGCCCTAACTACTCAACTTTCATAAAACTGCTTTTGTCATTGCTGGATGTGTGCTGGTCCACTGAGCAGGCAGGTATCAGGGCTAATCCYAAAAATGCACGGTTATTTTTGCAGTGACCTTTCAAACAACCTGGAAATGGTGTCATTGGGAKCAAATCAGAGCTGTTGGTAGTTCATTAGGCTCATGTCACTCTGCATTTTCCTCCAAAACATTTCGTCAGATGGCCCAAGTACTTGTTTAATGCACATAGTTGAACTCGAGACTACCTTCTTTCCCGTTTAAAATAAAATCATCATATGTTTTGGCTTTGAAAAAAAAAGAAAGGAAATGTTAGCTGTGTAGCTAACATTTGGTTTTTTAAGGGTTGAAATGACAAGGTCTGTCTTCATCAGAATGGAAAAATCACTGTTTAGTTGTCACTTAAACYTTACCCTTTAAACTTTAAATATCCCAGCGTTACTTTTTCTGATGCTGTAGTTATTTTCAAATTACTTTTGTGGGAGTCGAAACACATGTAAGAAAAACATGTATTATTTACAGAAATAACTTGAAACTAATAGTATTCTGAAAAAAAAAAMCCAACAAGCTACCCTGTGCTTGAAAGCAGTTTGATAATTAAACAGAAGAATTTCAAAACTAAAAAAAAAAAAGCAAAGCAATTTGGAAAGGAAGTAATTTGTATAACTAGCAAATATTTAAATAGAACAGGACTATTTCCTGCAGCGTAGGATCCTTTGCAGAGTGTTTCAAACAGTTGAACTCACAACAGGAAGTAATTTGCTGTTGAAAATAAGATCACATGCAACTCACTGCCTATAGTGATAAAAGGGAAGTGCTTCACTTGGTGGAGCTGCTGGTTAATGTGAGGCATCAGGGCAGGTTAGTGGCACTGTGTGTTTTGAATTAGGTTGGAATGTCYGAAACAGGAGCAGAGAAGACATGACAATCCCATGGAACAAGCACTAAATGAACACAGGTCCCACTGGGCATCAGATTCCGTGAAATGGCAGTTTGAAAACATCAAAATCTTTATCAGAGGTGCTGGGAGTGTGAAACCAATTAAACGAGGATGTTCTAGATCTCTGCACTGTCACACACAGGGAAATAATTGATGACAGTGAATAAAATTCTTTCTAAATTCCTGAGCAGGCCAAGGTGTAGATATAGACCTGGAAGTAGAAAAATTAATCCGCTTGAAAACCAATTTGCGTATTTCCTCTAAAGTGGCCATGGTCAGGGTGGCGGTTGAGGATACCTGGTCATGCACTTGGAGACAGTAAACCAGGATWCTTCTAATTTTGAAGTATTGCCCTTTCGGTGGCAATGGGGGAATTTTTTTCAGAGGCTGAGGAAAAAAGTCAATTCTTAGTATTAAACGAAGCAGAGGGATTAAAATTTTTTTGAGCTGATGCACAAAGTCATTCGTGTCACCTGTATCAGGACTTTGTGTCCAATTCACAAATTACTTTGATAAAACAGTGTATTTTTATAAACTTCTTTATACTTGATGTTGTCCCTGCTTCATGGGGTTTTTTTACCACTTTATCACCCTTGAAGGATCTCTGAGACTTTCGAGAGTGAAGCTGCTGTTTAACCCACCATCTTTATATTCCTAGACAGTATCAGGCAGGGCTACCACTCTTCCAAAGCAATTTATTTTCCTAGGGCTTAATGCCAAAATCAGTAGGAATCGTTGAGTTGACTTTGGTAGTCCATATTTGGGACACCTTGGATCTGTTGAGTCCATCTTTGTAAAGAATCATTCTTAGGGAGAACTTACCCTTATTCATTCATTCTCTGGTACTGCCAGGCAGCTTTCCCTGGGTTTGGATGATGTACTTGGACATTCAGCAGCAGATCCCAGAATGTGGTCATCTGCTCCAATCTACACCTAATTCCCAAATGGGATTGTGTGGTGTGCTCCTGACACATGTCTGTGCTAATGTACCCTTTTGAATTTATAGCAAAAGAAATGTAGTTCTATGCCTGGGTGTTAAATTATTATTATAATCTGAATTTTAATTAAATCTTTGCTATATAAACATGACATTTTAATGCTCTCAGTAATAAAATAGTGTTTTATTTTAAGTAAGTCACTAGAAAGATGTTATAATAGTTGAGATCAAATATACTTGCACTCATTCTAGGGGGAGAAATGATACAACACAGTGGTATGATTTATAACTTTTTCTGAACTGTGTCCAAGTATGCCCATGCACATGTGAAATAATTGCATTTCTAGATTAGTCACAAGTGCTGTCTCGGTGGAAGTGGTGTTGCTTGGAGTCATGTGGTTCATTTTGCCAGGAGACACACAGTGTCTTCCTTCCTCTCGCTGCGATCAGCTGGACTCTGGCAGTGAAGTCAGTGGAGTTACTTGACCCTTRATTAGTTGCTCCCTGTATTTTTACAGGGTGTTAAGCCTGGAGGAAGTTTCATCTGCTTTCCCGGGATCSTGCACTGTAAATGTGCTGTACAACCTGTGCAGTGGATTACACTGCTGGGAGCTGGGGTTRCTCTAAAAAATGAGGAGTCTGCGGTGAAAGTGGAGTCCAGGCCAGGCGTGAATGCATTGTGCAGTTTAAGAAATTTGTCTTTTTTTGTTGCTTTGCCCAGAATCCCGAAACAACAGGCTTGGATTCTGCTACCGAAATCAGCTCAAAATACACATGATGGAATGATTTCATTGCCAAGGTCCTGCACACTTGGGACTCTCATTAAGGTGGAGATTGCCAGTAGAGTGACACTAGTTGAAGTTTGATTTCCCACAACACTTGTTAATTTTGAAGTTTCTATTCAAAATCATCATTGTCCAAATACTTTCCTTTAATCACAACATGCCAAGTTGACACAGTTGTTTACTTAGTAATCATGCCATACCTCAACATTTATGCATATTCATGGCACCACAGAAAAAAATATGGTATAGAAGTTGCTTCAGACCCAACACAATCACATGCACTGATAATTTAAATGGATATTACACAATTATTTATTCAGCCTTTAAAAGGGGAAAAATCAGTTACCAAAGCAACTGCTATATTGTGTGTAACTAATGCTATTTTTAAGATAAAGGACATTGGTAAGACACACATATCAGTATCTCTTAGAAACATGTACACACTTTGCAAAGGGGAAAAACACCAGAACTATTATAATCACTGAATTTGTAAAAAGAAGAAGTTCAGACCTGTTTGCTAAGTATACCCTTATAACTGRGTTTTCATCACCATTTTTACAGCACTGTAAAGTCTTCTGACAAGACTTTTAAGTAATATTCAAGAAAAAAACCCCCAAAGCAAAATAATAATATGCAACAGCAAAGGCTCAATGAAATATATTTGTGTTCAGGGTAAGTCTGGTAGATCAAACAGCATTTGCACTGCAAAGTGTGCAGCCAAACACACAACATTTGTACCATTGCAGAAGACTCTACATAAATACAAGCTATGGATGATAGTTTTCTTCCTTTCTTTTCTGTTCAGCCAGTAGAATGCTGCTCTATCCTTGCTCCGAGAGCTGGGAACATAATGTGCTCTGTATTCCTTGCCACAGAGCAAATGCTTGGGGCTGAAGATGTTTGCATATCACTGCTATGGGCTGAACAACTATGATTCTGTGTCAGAGTGGAAAATAATAGCACATGATGTAAGCTTCAGTAAATCATTTTTGTCCTGAGTGCACTCATAAGCAACTTACAGACTTTTAAAATGCCTGGTTTTACTTTTTGTTCTGGCAGTCCAAAGGGCACAGAAGAATATTGAAGAGCTGGGTTTTATTCTCCATATTTCAAATTTTTCTGTTAACATCCTCTTCATGAATAGACTGACATTTCCTTGCACTTCAGAACTGTTTACAAAATAAGTTTCAAAAAAAAAAAAAAAAAAAAAATCCTGGTCCCTGGCTCACTATAGCCAATCCATTGTGAATGCCTAATGTTGATCCAAGTCCTTCAAGTGGGCTAAGTGAAGTGATGCTTTGCTGAATATTATGGCATGTTTCAAATGCTTTTTGTGAACCTGTAGGGTTATGAATATGAATATGAATGTATCTTTCTGTTAGTATTACACAAAGATCTGTATTCAGAAACCCTGTAAAACTTGGTTTGAAGACTGCCTGCAACTGGATCCCTGCAAAACCTTCTGTCTTTGAGCAGCCAAGATGAAACTGCAACTAGTGGAGATATTGTGATGGTCTACATGAAAGTTGTGATGTTCTGGAACAAGCGTTTTGCTTATGGGGAAAAAATGAGTTACGAACCATTTGCCCAACGTCAGTGTTTCTTCCTACTTGCAGAAAGTGCTGATGAACCTCTTTGAAAGATCAAGGCATTCAGCCTCTGGATTACTCCAATGGCTGCCAGTGTCATTCTCTAGCTGAAGAGCAGGGCCCAAAATGAGCACCCAAGAAATGCTGAAGTGAYGCAAAGTAGGGACCCTCCCCATGCAGAGGAAGTTTTCTGGATTTTGTTGTAAAGGAGCATTTGCCCAGCTCTGGGTGAGATTTTCAGGGCTGTGTAAATAAGGCAACTTGCAATGAAATAAGTACACCTGGGTTTTCTACAACTCATGGTGATCCAGTGTGTTCAGTTAGAAATAGGGTTGATTTATGTGATATTATTAATCTATCCAGTAAGTTCTTCAGTCATTTCTGTTGCTGGCTGAACAAGGCTTCAAATCACCTGCTGTCCAATTTGATGAATAACAGCAATGCCTGAGCCCACGGCTAATCCAGCATTAGTCATTTCTCCACTCAGGTGTGGTATCAGTTTCTCAGTTCAGGGATAGTCATCCATGGATAGGTATTTTGGGAGAAGCCTGAGCCATGGATCAGTGCATGCACCTTTTTGTGGCTSAGCTCTGCAGAATGCTGCAGGAGAACTGTGGTCTCTGATATCAGGATCAAAGTGCACAGCAGGCAAATCATGCAAGTCCATGCAGAACTCTCTGTTTTCTCTATAAATCGGATAAATCCTGTTGGGCTCTGATAGAAAGTGAGACTGAAATATTTGAAGACACTTCATTGCATTCAATATGCCTCCGCAGCARTGGAAATGGATAATCTGGGTTAGGAATCCAGGAGTGTGACACTTTCACCAAAGAGAGGAAGGTGGGAGAAATAGTGTGAGAAAACATGCATCTGTTTTAATTTGTCTTTATTCCCTAACTGTGGATATGAAGGGCTTTTCCTGGCTCCCTCTGCTGGCTATGGAGCTGGTTCAGCTTTTTTTTTTTTTTTTTTTTTTCCATGACAGTATTATTTTTGCTGATTAAAATAGCTATGGCAGCTTTGTGTCTATCTCAGCCTCCCACCCTCCCCCCCATCCTGTTCTACACATTCTTCTCTGCTTAAATACACAATTGTTTTTATGATTAATTCCTCTTCTCCCTTGTAAGATTACCGTGTGATTCACATTTAAAAATGAATCGATCCTTTTAAAAAGCATCAATTACTCCAAGTACATAAACAAAGGTGAAAAAAAAAAGAGAAAAACATGTGAAATTCATAAAATATGAAGCAGTAACTTCCAGTATGACCTAACTTTTTGTTAACACTGAATTTAAATAATGAAAGAAACTAATAACAGCAACATAGCAGCAGCTGCCCCAACCATGRAACGTTTGTATTATGCTTTATGCAGTGCCTCTTTTCTAGTCACCTGAGGTTTGAAATGCTGCACCTGCTTTGTAGTACTTAAGCAATAGTAGTACTTTGGCCTGATGTTGAATTTCCATCTCTAGAACATTTAGGTATAAACTGATTAAATCTGACAGTTCTCCTGTAGAGCAGGTAGTAACTACCATCACAGATGTATCCCAGAGCATCCCCAACCCACAGAAGGGGATGCTRATCTGTTAAGATTTAGCAAAATATCAAATCAAAACAAAACCCAACGCTTGCCCAGACATTCGCTTTTCACTGTGAATTCCACCCTCTAGATGTGGTTTTCTCCTCCATTCGTGGCTCCACAATCACAGTTATTATTGTCTGGCTGGTCTTTAGCACACCCAGAGTCACGGGGTGTGTGCTTGGGATTGGTGTTTGCTGGGACAAAGTCACAGTCCCATTTCAAGGCTCTGCTGAAGGAGCACCAACGTGGGCTGGTCTCGCCGCCAGGCGTGGAAAAACCTCCAGCACTGTGGCCACTGCAGCAAGAACTGCAGTAGCCAAGCAGCTGAATGCACCAACTGCCTCTGCTCCAGCCTGGAGCTGGGCTCCAGGAAAAAGTATCTTTCGATTAATTTAAGCCCTTCCCTTCTGACAGTCACCTCCCAAGAGACGGGCTCCTGTCTGTCTCTGTCTTTGCCGGGCAGGAACMCATTTGAAGTCCTTTGTGTGGGAAACAAGCTCCTGGGCTAAAGTTTTTTTGTATGCCATTTTTAACGCTCCCTGGTGACTCAGCCCAGGTCCTGTGGGAATTCTTAAACCACTTTGAAGGTTTTGAAAATGTTGCCTTGTACCTGCGAGGCTCCCTGTGTTCCCAGAGTTAATGGGCAAATCTGTTAGCAGTAGGCAGAAAATTCTATTAAGATTCTTGTATTAGTCTTGCTGTTATAATATATGGATGCTGCAGGATCTTGACTGTTTCTATCCTTACAGCTTCCTGCTGAGATGATATTATTGCTTGGGTTAAAAGCTAAGTGGCTTTGTGTATGTACACACTCCAGTCAAATATATGATTGCTCATAATCCGTGCAGCACGAATGGGAAAGTGTTTCAGATRTGGTAATGTAGAGASCATCACTTCAGCGAGAAACTCACKTTTGGTTTGGGCTGCAATGTGGGTTGAAGAGTCCACTTTTGTCTTAAATTTAGCCTGTCATTCTCCCAGCACCTTTTGGTTGTTTTTATCCTCATTAACACGGGAGTATAACCTTAACCTTGAAAGCGCTTCTTGAAAATTTTATATAAAACACTTTTCTAGATGTAAAACTGAATTTTTCACTAAGCAAAAATGTTAAGTCTTTAATAGAGTAAAATAGCTGCAACAAAAATTATCAAAATATAGAAAATTAATGAAATTACTTGAGAGTTCTAATTTTTGTGGCAAAAAATCTACATTTTTAGTGATCAGGGTAGACAGAGAGAAGACAGCAATTCCGACATGTGCTAACTTCTCTTCCACCAGCCATGGAAACTGATTTTGGAAAAGAGCTAACTTCTTTTTTATGACTGGTGTCCAGGCACAAAATCTCAGATCCTCACCTGATCCTGCAGCCCTTGGCTGGAGACCTGGGGCAGGGTCAGCTGGGCACTGCTGCCCAAGTTCACCTGGGAGAGCTTTAGAAAAATGCGTGGTAATACKGAGACAGGATGTGCTTTCTAAAAAAGGACTTGGTTTCTAGATTTTCRACCAAGAGGGCAGTGCCATCAGACCTTAATAGTTACTGTCCTTACTAATAGACTGTAAACTTCCCCTACCTTACCTTTCACAAGAACAGATCACATAGTAGAGGAGGTGAATTTATACAGTAAGATCTCCTAAGTGTAGATAAAATATCCCAAAATCRCTTCTGCTTGCATACAAGGAAAGATTTTAACACCTCATTGGGAATTTGATAATAATCCACATATATCATATYGTTAATCAGTTTTAAAATATCAAATCAAAGTTAAATCAGTGAAGTTATGTAGCTGAGTTGTTACTGTTGTACAGATGATCGTGGTTTGGTCGGGTGTCCACCACCCCACCTGGTTGCCTTTCCTCCTATCAGGCATTTGCTACAATGACTTTTGATGGAAGAGTTCCYGTGTTTCCAGAGCCCAAGGTAACAGGACCCTGTCTGCTTAGGTAATGGAAAGCTGAACCTTGATGACAATTTACATATAGACCATTCACATCAGTCTGTTTGGATAAAACATCATAAATGGTGTGACTTTCATACAATATATTTCCTACAAAGGTGAATAAAGAGAGGTTTAACCTACTCACATTTTAGCAAGGGTTTCAAGACTTTCAAACTCTTATCATTCCGTTTTCTGCTCAAGCTGATGTAAGGAGCACAGCCTGTCACTTKGTTGAAGATTTGCATCTAATTCCTTGCATTTTTTGAACTTCTGCTCCTATTAAGAGCGTTTCTGATGGGAACAAGATGGCTGATGGAGATSAGGGGCAAGAACAGGCCATCTCTCAGAAAAGTGACTGCTTCTATAAGCATGTGTGTGACTTTGCCCTGTAGTTAATTTTTGTTCAGAATGGGAATCTTTGAAATATTAAAATACAGTTCTTCCAGCTGCTGGGCCTTTTCMGCTTTTCATGACTGTTGTGTGTGATAGAGCTGTCTTTTCACCGAGGCTCCTGGTGTGACAGATGATATCCATGTATTGCCCTGCCGTTTAATGTGAGGCAAATGGGATGGCTTATCTAATGTGACAGGTACAGTCGTCTGTTGTCAAAGCTGTGACAGGACTGACCAGGATTATCTGGATGAGCGGTCATCTCGATGCTGCAGCGTGGAAGGTGTGGGCCCCGTGGATAAACCGCAGCAGCACAATGAGATGTGCGGCCACTGGAGTGGAAAAGATGAGGCAGGCTGGATGCTAATGTGGTACATAAAGACATCAGACACTGAGGAGTGAAATTAGGATAAAGGTTTTGGGGGTGGAGGTGAGTGGTGGAGGATGCATGAAATACATACCTCTTGGAAAATCTGGTAGACATTATTTGCAATAAAATAGGATGCAGGTTCATTTTTCTGCAGTTAGGCAGATGTCTGTGCAGCCTGCTGCTCTGAACTTTTTGGGACTGAGTGGAGGATTTGCCCAGTGCTCAGGCTAATGAGGTGCAGAGGCAAGTGACTGAGCAGCCAACAGTATGAGATATTTTCACTAACTTTAATTGCAAGCAAATGAACMGAGCATATACATAGTTTAAAAGTTGGTATATTATGTGGCTGTAGTGAGTGCAGCACTGTCCAACATGAAATGAGAGTGGCATTTTTATAGCTTTGATAGAACATAAAATTTCACTGTTGCAGCTGTGATTTTCACATGGGCCTTCAAGAGCCACATTTATGGACATTCATTGGGGAATGAGTTTTTTGAGAGAAAATCGTCTGTGATCTGTGTTTCAACAACAGAAATCAGCAGAAAGAAGGAGCAGAACGTGCTGCTGGACCTTCTGCTGCACACCASAGTACACTCAAGGGCATGTGAGTATGACAGCCTAGCAGGCTGGAAGGCTTTATCAGGTGTTTCACAGTGTTTTCTTGAATCTGCACCTCCCAAAGCCATACAGGTGTACAAACCCCAAAGCTTTCATCTGCAGGAGAGCTCGTAAAGTTCTTCTGTAGAAAAACTTCCAGTGTTCAGCCCATGAGGTGTCTGTCATGAGACTTGAGCTGAACTGGCAGCCTGTCTTGTACTCTTTCCCATGRGTGGGACTGGCAGTACTGCTGTAATGGTGTGGTTGGAAGGGCACTTCTTAGTTCCACAAGGTAAAGACTTTTCATGGTTTGTAAAAATGGAAGGAGAGGGTTGGGTATTCAGAGAAGTGGTGTTTCTACCTACCCTTAATGGCCCAAGAATTTACTTACATCACATCCCACTTGGCTTTCCTTGGGAAGTGAAGACCTGAAGAGTAGCCTCAGTGGTGGCATCCTAGTGCTTCTCTCTCACTCTCAGTCCTCCAGCCTTGTCTTTAGTAGCTGCAGTTTCCGTGTAGGCAAGCTCCTGGGCACTGGGAAGCTGTGGGTTGCAGTCTGTACCAGCTTCCTGTTCTGCTACTTGGTTAAATTTCCAGTGAAAACAGTCTGAATATTAAATATGACTTCCTTATACCTCAGTGACCAGAATGATGTCACTGTGCTGTGRTTATGCACAAGAGCATCTGTGGGTCTGAGAAAAAAAGATGAGATGCCTCCCTACTATTTTTGGCACTGATGCTTGGTACTTCTTCCRTTTGCAGACCCTCTGTGCCATTTTCTGATGACAAAACTGATCCCTGAGGGCACAATTGATATTAATGAGATGTAAATGGCACATGAGGTGACAGATGACAGTGTCATCAACCAAAGAAATAAAGAACAGTATCATGAATAAGCACTAAACAGTCAGAAGACATAAATGAACTGTATATAGTATTGTTGAACAGGTTWTTTTTTTTAAAGGTAATGCATTGGAAAAAGAGATAATCAGAGCATGAAATATTAGCATGAAATGACTCTGACTATTGTAGCTCTTAGCAAACATTTTTCRGGGTATTTATTGTAGGGGATTGAGTAAGGGAAAGATTATTCATTTGTTTATTGAAGAGTGACAGTGACAGAAGACGTGTGACAATGGGAAGCAGGTATTATGCACTTGCTGTTTATGAAAGAAAGGTTTGATGTTTTCATGGGTCACCACATGAATAAAGGAGGAGAAAGAGAGATGATATTTAGCAAAGGTCATGAAAGCTTTAATGTGCAAGCCTAAGACATATGTCTTGGCATGTTAAATAATCTTGAAGCCTGGTAGAAGATGAGATTTTCACAAGGACTCTGTCTTGATGTTTACAGACTGATTCATACCTGTCCAGCCACTGACAATCCATCTGATTTTCTAATCACTGAAACATGTCAAAGCTGCTGTCTAACTCACYGGTGCCCTTAGGAGGCCAGACTTGAAGAATGGGCTGAGTTTATGAGGATTCCATATGGATAATTCATTTCCCCCCTCATCCTGGCCTAGATACTGCAGACATTTTGTCATASTGTTTTTTGGTCTTTTTTTTTTTGTGGCTGATACCCCTTGGGTTTCTACAGATTTCTGGCTTCAGCTCTGCCTGGCCAGGCCAGTTGTTAACCCTCCCTCCTGCSCTTGCCATGGTGCTCTTGTCTTCAGAGAGCCTTATTTTGGTAGCACAGCTGCAAAAATAGAACAGAAATTTACCTTTTCCCCCCACTTTATTTAAAATGTGCTCTTCTGCCTCACTGGGGGATGAGAATCATGTCTCTAGGGTGACATGGAGCAGCCTTTCCAGCTCAGTAGAACATCTGCAAGAACATCTCCCTGTATTTTTCGCTTCTCTGTCTTCTCCTCTTCCTSTTCTTTTTCCTCTCATCTTGACTTTGGAGGAGAGCACTTCCAATGAGCCATAGAGTGAGTTAATGGTCTTGGCTGTAGCTGACAAAATAGTGCTGTTATTATTAACAGGAGTGGTATCAAGCTTATATCATGTTCTTATATCAATTAGACAACGTATGGGATTATCATTAAGTTCTTCACACATGTTCTCTTAATTGTTTCCTYCATTAATAATGACAGTCTTCAGTGCCTCATTGATGATTTTGTAATAGCTTCCTARATTTAGATGCTTAGCACACTTCATCGAATTCCTCCTCAGCCGAAACTTTGGTGTGGTGTAATGTAAAATGTGAATTTTTTTGGTTAATAGATATATTTTTTGTCGTGTATGATACAGAATAATTTTATGTTGCAAAACTAACATTCAAAGTTCAAAATGGGGAAAGATACACTTGCTATCATGTAGGTTTATGACTCAACTTCATCAAGGCCTAGTGAAGTTTGGCCACCATTTGTGGCTCAATAGGATGAAAAAATTCCCTGTTACTGAATTTAGCCAAGGAGCTGCAGTTGTATTATTTCTCCAGGAATGGTATCAGTTGAATCCCGCTCCTCTTAAGTCACTGGCTTGAATCAGCTGGATAAACTTCTTTTGGTGTAAGTGGGAGTTAGAGTGGGTTGGAGTTGCATAAATTACTACATGTGCATGACAGTAGACGATAGAATTTGAATTATTTTTGTATTTTTTCCTGCTAAAWACTAAAAAGAAAAAAGATTAAAAAATACTATTCCATTAAAATTCAAATATTTTAATGTCAGGAAAAATACCAGCCATGTCTTATTAATTCTTGGTCTGCTGCTTGTCAGGATTCATTGTTCTTATTTGGCATTTGAAATTAAAACTGTATTACTTGCACTGGCAGGTCACACCAAATGTCTATCTGATTGGAAGACCCAAAACTTTTAGAGGCTTGTTTCTGATGTGAATGCTTAAATTAAAAATTCATAGTTCACTTTCCTCAGCTACTGTGAAACATTCCTTTAAAATTCAGTGTTCCAGTGAGCAATCTTCATTTGATACAATATTCATGGATGGTAATCACAGAAGGTTGCAATGCAGTCAGAGCAGATTTGTTTGGAAGTTCAGTGGCATTTGTTTGGGAGCTTTTGCTGAGTGCTTGTTCCTCACCCCCTGATGCTCTGTGGTGAATTCCCCTGTTCTGTTCTCTGGCATGGGGAGTTTCTCTCGGGCTGCTGATGCTGGCACTAAYGTGTTACTCAGCATCCCAAGAATCAGTCCTCTAAAAATGGGTAGCTGAAGTAGTTTGGCTTTTCTTGTAGTGCCTGTAGTAAAACCTGTTTGCTTTGGTTTGATAGCACAGTGTTGCRCTGATGATCTCGTTCCTGATCCAGTCCATGCATCTGTCACTCTGCAGACAGCAAAATTCCCTAATTTAGTTGTCATGGGTTGGATTAATTCAACAGGCTTTGGCATTAGTGCTGGATTCAGGTGCAACTATTCATCTAACTTGTATGCTCTGGAAATCTCTTCTGGCATGAGTGGGAAGAGAAGAATACAGCAAAGTACTGTGCTTTTTCCAAACAGCCCTTGATCTTATGATTTGACAAAATTCGTTTTGAGAGAGTTTTGTTGCAAGCCTACAGAAYGAAATTGGCAACTCATCCTCAGTTCCCTTAGGGTGATATCTTCAGTGATTTATGTAAAAGTCTGTGTAGCTGAATATGTGGAGAGATTATTTTTGACATTCCTGGCTTGGATAAATGATGCATTTTGAATGGCTGGATACACTAGTTCTCAGGTGGCACAGATTTTTTCCCATGTAAAGAATAACGATAGTTAACACGTTTTCACATTTGATTATTTTAAATGTATTTCTATTTACTTTTCTAATCAGAAGTATCATTTTCTTGCTGCTTGAATTTAAGTGATTGTGAGGAGTTTCAATCACAGGTGTTTAAAGAACTGAGTAAGGTTGAAATAAATGAATAAAATGGAAAGATTTATTCTGTTCTCCTTTTTGTTCTGTAGGAACTCACCTGCTTCAAGTGCTGGAGTTGCAGAGATTAGGTTGGGAAATTCTGGCAGGACATTCAGGCACAGACCTGATAAGCATCTAGAAATCAGAGTGTGGTTGCCTAAAACTTCCTAAACCAAGGCTGAACTCAAGGGCATTTTTRTATCTAGATATGCTTTCCTCTATAAAACTATTCATAGACATATTTATTTGAAGCCAATATTTACCCATAGTCTAGTTCTCTTTTTTAAAATTATTTGTTCCTTTTCTATTTCCTTTTGGAATATGTAGCAAGACTCTCACCTCCACCATCACAAGTGATTCAGCATTTCAAAGGACTCAGTGTTTTCACTGACACCACTACATGTGCTACACACAGGCATCTAGAAACTCCTCCCACTCTGCCTGTTTTCTTTTGAATTTATTGTAGAGCCTTTTTGTGCTGCCTTGCTCTCTAACTCAGCCCTGCTCCTGACTCCTCAGAGGCTCCTGTACCATAATCAGGTTGATTTCTGATCCAATTCACTTAATGGAATTTCCAATAATGTCGTTTAATTGGGGGTCCTAGCACCGTGTTCCTTTCCCTCTGGCACTCTCATTTCCTTTTCTTCTCACCACTGTGTCATGAGTGAGGTCTCGTAGCTGAGGAACAGCCAACTCCATCTCCTGTCCCAGAGTGCTTTCAAGAGCGGTCCTTGGTTTTCTTCGACACCTCCCTACTACCCCACTCCTTCACTGTGCTTCCCTCATCATGGGAATGTCTGGCTGGACTGAATATGCAAATATRCTCCAGGAGCTCTGCTCTCAGGGAGGAAAATAGCCCTGGCAGGACTGTGAATAAAACAGGCTCTGAGTTGAACGGAGTGGCTGCTTTTAGGAAAAAGAAGCATTGCAGAGCAGCACAATATGGATGAGGTATAAATGAGCCATTTAAAGCCACCCCTTGGTTGTTTTTTTTTTTTTTTTTTTTTTTCTGTGAACTAAATATGTTTCTGAGCTGAGAGAATAAATGTGACATAAATCTGGAAAGGAGACCCCGGATCATTGTGGCATTGCCTGGTTTCCTCAGCGTGGCAGACTGCTTATGGTATGGTTGCTTGACAGGAGTAARTTCTTGGTTTGCCTACACACTTGAAACTGAACCAAGTGACTTTCCTGTTTTCTTAACACATGATCAGCAAACATAGCTCTTGTTACACTACATACCTAATTCCCATAATATTGTCAGTTGTGCCCTGACATAATGTGTAAAGACACTGAGGATCATTTCCTCAGTAGATGTGAGCGGGTGAGGATGACAGGTATTCCGACAGCCAGGCACTGGCATTCCTGAGCTCTTTTCTCCACCCTTGAAACAGAAGAAGCTGTGCTTGTAYGAGTTTCTGGGTAGGTAATTTTTAGGAAGGGCAGAATTCCAGCTGAGACAGGGAAAGCATGCATGGACGCAACAGAGAGATTTCCAAGGAAATGCTTCTGGTGGAGTTGCATAATGCCTATTATTGGGGGAAAAAGTCATAGTGTTTCTTGCTCTTTCTCTTCAGTGGAGGCAGTTTTATCTTTCCAGTATCAACTGCACTGACCAGATAGTAATGGGACAGCATTAGTGTGCCTGTCAGGGGAATGCAGAATTCAGACAGCATTCCTAGATGGACTAAACCAGTTTACACAGATAATAAGGTCAGAACAGGTACTGGAGTCTCCAGCTGTGGCTGTGCCATGCACTGCACAAATGAACAAGAGAAAGCCAAATGTGATGTTTCACACAACACACCAGGGACACACCTGAAGGGACAAAGCAGACTGTTCACTCGTGTCTCCCTTGGACCCTGCTGGCTTTGCTTGGAAAGTGCTGCAGAAAGTAATGCCTGAAAAACAGGTGCTGCCCGTGCCTGTGTCTGTCGAGCTGTGAGTCCCGGTAGAGTCCGAGTAGCCAGACACACTCTTAATCTCAAGAAAGAAACAGTTAAGGCTCATTCTGCTGGTAGATTATCTGAGGGGATTATCTCCCTGTGAGGATCCTGGTTAGCAGGGAGGGCTGCAGCAGTGCCTTTGAGCTGTGTCAGGATGTGTGGATGTGCTGGCTGGGCAGCTTGGTTGGGATATGTTGGCTTTTTGTGAGAGTACAAAGTCCTAAACCACTTACCATAATTAGTTTAAGTAGTGGCTAAAATAAATAAATCTATTACACCACAATGATTATTTACTGATTTTTTAAATATGGAGGTCCTGGTATTCCCTTGCTTAGAAAGTTCAGGAAGGCACAATGTGCATTTCTGACATTCTTTCCTAATTTTTAGAAAAGACTGACAAAAGTGAGTGATATCTAGTGAGAATAGAAACATTGATGTGCGGTTCAAGACAAGTTAAAACTGGGACAGGCAAATGATAGCAGTGAGTCAGCCTTTCAGAGAAAATAACTAGTACAGACCTTTACTCTGGGTGACACTATCACAACTCACTCGACTAGAAAAGTTCTGTACCAGAGGCCTTTTCTGAAGATGTCGGAGAGATAAAATACAAAACGTAGTAGCCATATATACTGAGAAGGATCAAGAGAAGCTTTAGGAAAAGCAAAAGAGGTGCAAATCTAATTTCAGATGTGAGGAAAATGTTAGACCCATAAATAAATTATAGCCATGGAGCATTTAGAACTGTAGAATTAATTATAGTCTTAATAGAAGTCTGAGAGCAAGAGCCTGCTGTGAAGGCATTACAGGGCTAATTAAGGCCAGTCTTGGAAATACAACACTTAACAAAATTTTTTTTTGAATGACATGTGAAAATGCTGGTGCAGAAACCTCACATGGAGTTATGCAACCACCTGTACAAAGGAAAGGTGTGTGCCAGAGGCACACTTGAATTTTACTTTCAGTGTTAAGAACGGTTAATCACACCACTTTTATACACACCTATCCTAAAACTGARACCTATTTCTACAGAAATCTTAAGTTCAGATTTGTTTTTCTGACATGTTTTCATATTTTTACYGTCTCCTTTAGTCAATATTGTTGCTCAGATTGGTCACTATGAAGCTAATGTTGATTTATTGCCCATATGAACAAACTGCAGTTGGAATATAACACCAAATATTTGGGGGATAAATTTAAAAGCTGCTCTGTTTCAATCTGTCTGAAGTAAGGAGTCATAATTTTTTGACTTAATTATTTTCTGTGAGCAGGAGAAGAACTATTAAAATAGAAATTACACTAGGTTTTGTGAACTGGATAACAGGGACAGTTTCTCCAAAGTGTGAATTCAATTATGGGCTGTAGTAAGAAGTGTGATGTTACAAATCTAATTGATAGGCCATTTGGTAAGGATATAGTACTCATAGATTTGCTGAGTTCTTTCATCCTGCAAGTACAATATGTTCTTGTGTAATTTTACTCAAGTGATCAATTTAAATTATAAGATTAGAAACAAATAGACATCTGTGGGCAGTATTGATGTGTCATACTCCCAAACCTGACATCCAGAATGGCATGGTGGTAATGATGGTTGGTATAATTACGATTCAGTTCTGCTTGTTTATTTGAGACAGGTTAAATGATCACAGACTGCCTGGAGTCTGTTGGAATGGGTGAAGCAAGGAGAGATGTGGACAGAATCATCAGTAAATTTAAAAATAGGTTTCAGATTTAGCTGAGCTTACTGAAGACAGTGTTAAGGCTGATGTAACTCAGTTGCTCTCAGCCAGTCTTCATAAACATCCTGTGTTCCTCTGAAACCATTGTTGTGGTGCTGTGGCAAGCTGACGTGCAGAAAAGGCWGTAGATTTTGTGTCTGCACATAATTGGAACTGTGCCATAGTGCTTTTCCCTTTTATTTTATTTGAGAGTCTAGAATCTCCAAGTCTGGACTATTAGAATATCTGGCCAGCAGTTGCTGGGATTAGGTGCTGTTGCTCACAGCAAAAGCTGAAGATTAGTATAAAACATTTCAGGTTCTAATTACAGGAGGACACTCACTCTGAGACAGAGTTGCGCAGGCTGCCCTGCTCTGCGGGTTTCCCTTTTCTCTGCTAACATCTGTAAATAACTTTCAGCTTGTCCCTATTGATTCCCCAGCTGCTCTATCTCCCTGGTCGCTCATGCCAGAGACAGATGAGTCTCGAGGGGAGTGCGAGAAGGCTGGAACAGAACTCCTGCAAACACCCACAGAGCAGGCAGGATATTCCAGTTGGGCACCAGGAGGATCCTTCTGGTGCCCAGAGAGTCTGGAAGTTCATTGAGGTCATACAGGTTTTCTGAATACCCATCCTAAACAATTACATATGAACAAAGATAAAACTAAATGTGTTCAATGGTAAATCATCTTCMTCTTCCTTTTTTTATTGTGTTTCCCCCCTGTGTTTTATCTTCCACTCACAGAATTCAATAGCAAAACTCAAGTTGGCTTGAGTGGAAYAAGGTCAGTTCCCATGCCAGGAAGAATTATAACAGAGGAATGATAATCTGACATTTAGTGTTTTATGTAATGATAGCATGGTATGTTCAGGATTGTATTTACCTGAGTTCTGTCTGATGTTACGAAGCTCCTGTGTGATAGTTTCCCCTGTGGATGTGGGATCATCCACAGGCTAAGCATTTTACATGCTGGTGATATYGGAGAGTCAATAAACATTAGAGCCTATTCCAGTCTGAGCAATAGACAGCTGTTTGTTAAATAAACATAACTTCCAGGTTTGTCCTCAGGTATTTGGAAGGTGGTAATTCCCCTGGAAATGGGATTACAAACTGTGTGTTAAGACTTGGTCTTGTACCTCAGGGRGGTGCTAGGTAGGAATGCAAATAATCTCTGAGAAAGGGAGCAGACACTGAGAGCATTGCTGGGTTGATAGGAGGAATGTTTTTAGCTGAGAAAAAGGAAAATCCTTGCCTAGAAAGGACAAAGCAAARGGAAGGGAGGGTTTGTGAATCGAGAATCAAGGTGTATACAGGAGAGGAGAATCCCGTGCTTCAGAAAGGCCAAGGTAAAAGCAATGCTGGAGCCCCCTTGGGCCAAGCAGAGCTCAGCTGTTCCTACCAGCACTGCAGGTCCGAAAGCATCGTGGTCAGTGCTGGCTGCTGCACAGCTGATGGATCCACGCGGAGCAAACCCCACTGAGCCCAGCTGGGGCAGAGCTGCTGCACGTTGGCACAGCCTCGCTGCCCTGTGGGCTACGAAGTTGATGCAGCAGTTTCTCTGCAGATGTGAGTCAGCATTCTTGTCAAGTGGCCGTTTGTTCAGGATGCCCACGCATCCAGCGTTTGGACAAATGTGTTCAGTCACTGCTCAGAGCTGCACAGAGACAGGGATTTCCTGCTGTAAGCAGGAATCCACGCTGGGAGAGCTGGCAGGTGTGGGAATGTGCCTGGATCCGATGCGGTTGGGACCCAAACACAGCTGTGTGTGAGCTCTACCAGGAAGATACAACAATGGAACTCCTCCCAAAGTTTTCAACCTGCATAGAATAAAAAGATTGGGTTCACAAWGCTTAGTCCTACTGGGAAGGGAAGAAGAAAGGAGTTTTGGATGAAGGTCAAACGGAATAATACACCATTTATTCTTACAGGTACATTTACTTGTTCACATTCAGTCCCCCCCTTCTCTCTCAAACTTGTCTATTCATCACTTCCAGCCTGCCTACTCCAGCTTTGTTCTCTCTTATTGCTTTCTTTCTGGTTTCCACTTCCTCTGTGTATATGTAGATCCCAGCTTCTCCTTTATACTCTTATCCCATGAGGAAGTATTTCTGCAAGCTGCATTCCTTATTTAACAGGATTTTTTCCCTTACCACCACACTGGAAAGGTGAGTCCCAGTGCAGTTAGGGATACACATGTCAGCAACTGGCTCTCATGAGAACTGTGGGACTGAAAGTTTGCTGCATCTGTGTTTTATTTTGTTTTATTTTTTTTTAAGCAGTTTAGTGTCCTGTACAAGTTCCTGTGAAAAGTCAGGGTGTCAGTTCTTGTCTTTGAGTTTCTTGGACACCTGGAGTTGTTTTTGTGGCTGAATTCTGTAGTTGAAGTTCCTGGGTGAATGAATAATATGCAATTTATAAAAGGTGAAGCAACATGGATAGTAACCAAAAATAACAGCACAGAGCAGTTTTCCTGGCCTCCATCCAGCACAGAGTCAATGGGAATTTCTTCATTGGCTTCAGTGGGATTTTCATCAAGTCTACTGAGAATACTGTACCAGATGCCCACTCCAGACAGCAAGGTTAATAACACCTGAAGTAATAATCAACGGGAAACAACACTGGGCTGAAACCAAAGGCCAGTGGAAATCAGCTGCCATGGAAGGCTCAAAGGTTGTTCAAGTTCTGTGTAGCTGATAAAGGGACYCGGTGGTTACGTATGAGACACAACTTGTTTAGCTGGGCTGGGTGAATTGACAGAGTATTTGTGGGGTTGTTTCCTCRAGAATGTCTGGCTGTGATGAGTTCTCCAAACGTGACCTCAAGTGGAAGGTGCTTTAGGTGTCACAGCACTGCCAGTGACATTGAAAAGCTGCCCTCGTTTTCTAATTTCAGTGTTCACGGTCATTAATGGAGACAAACCAAAAAATCTGTCTGAGTCATTAGCAACAAATTATTTTCCAAAGCATTTGCAAGATGCTAAATGTCTTGAGATGTTTGCAGAAGCAGAAGCAAACACTGAAAGCAAAACAATGAAAATTAAACATTTCCTTGCTCATTCAAGATTAATGATGTCAGGGTTAATCACTGCCATATAAATATCCAAATAAATAAAATAGATTAGGCAAGTATTATCTGAGTGTTTGCCTGGCTATCTGGCTTTCTCAGGATCAYTAATTATTGACTTTTCAAAACTTGYTKCTAATTGACTTGAAATTCACAGTATCAAGGAATGTCTAGAATTTTTTGAATCRCTTTCTAAGTTTCTTTCCACCAAGTGCATTTGTAACACAGAATAATCACGCTCAGATCTGACATATAAGAAATATGAAATAAAAATTGAGAAACTGTGATTAGACCAATTAGTTTAGAAACACTGCCTCTAAATTATTCCCCTATCTTTTCTTAACAAAGTGAGAGTTTAGTGCAGCATCTGTTCTCTAACTTCTTGTGTAAGTTGGAAAACAGCATCACCAAAGAAGAAAACATTTAGCCTGAAAAAGGGTTAATTACCTTTTTTAAAAAAAAATAAATAGCCATTGTTAACCATAATTCTCCCTCTGAATATTTTGCATAAAGTTTCTATTTCTGTGAAGCTGAAATACTAAATGTGGTGTTCTGTCTTCAGAGGGTCTGGAGATGGTTACATAGTGTAATGTCATATTTAACAAAAATGTTACATCAAGGATCAGTTAGACCTGAGTATGCCTCCACTCCTAGTTACTTTTGTATTTAACTAATGTTTAAATAACCTTTCTTTTAGCTTAGAATCTGATGATGCTTTTGAAAGGTTACACTGCTGCTATTGGACAACTTTCCAGTGTATGGAAAATCATGCCAAGAAGTTTAAAATATTTAGTTTGTTGTAAAATGCTGACACTAGGATCTCAACATACAAAACAAGCTAAAAAACCCTCTTTGAGTGGTAAAAGTGTGTGCAGTGTTCGGTGTACACATGTATAGAAAGCAGTTTATTGCTCTTTTGCAAAGGAGAAAGCTGAAGCACAGACAAAACCAAATTAATTTCCCACAGTCAGACAATGAGTCAGTGACAGAACTGATAAAAGAAACCACCAGCCCTGATGAGACAGAGGAAGCAAAAGCTGTGGCTGGGGACTTTCACAGACATTACCCCAAACTCAGCACAGATGGAGATGACTTCAATGTGGAGGTGGTCACCCCTTCTGCAGCATCTTCAGATGGGACTCATTAGCGGGGCAGAAGCTGCTGCAGAGCCAAATCTGATCACTGCTCCTGGCCCTGGGCCCTGCACGGGCTCGGGATTGGTATCCACGAGTTGTTGAGTCACCTCTCTGCACACACCCTGTCCTGCACTGCCCTTCTGTGAGCAGCTGGGTGGTGGGAGAAGGGAAGAGATGGACAGGGAATGAGAGCCAAGGACAAGCCTGTTGCTGCCTGAAGGAGGTTGGTGCCACGTGCAACGTACTTAAAACCCCCTAAACTGCTGTATAATTTCTTTTGTTCTTTCAATTATCAAAAGCTGCAGTGTTTACTGATCATTACTCAAGTTTGCATTAAACCAGGAGATCTGATTTCAAACTACAGCACAGATTTATTTGGCTTCTAGATGACATGTGGAAACATCAGGTACAATTTTGTAAACAGAGCCCTTCAGATTTTTACAGTGAGGAGTAATTCACAGAGCACTTCTTTATCCTGCGGAGATTTTGCTATAATTCATTGCACAAGCTCTGCAAAAAGTCAGTAATAAAACACCAGGATGGTGAATTGAAATTGGAATTTTGAAGAATGAACTCAGTAACAATTACGACTACCACTGAATTAATTAATATTAATATTTTATTAAAAGAAATTCTCCGTCTCCCTTCTAGCTCCAGGTAACTTTTTTCATGAGGTGCTAAGTGAAAATCTCAGATCTTAATCAGCAGATGCAAGTGTTTCTTATGGCATAAAATTAAACTGTTCAGATAACATGGCTAGTGGTAACTTACTAAATTTTATTGTTCTGACAAGTGGAGTGTATTTAATAAGAAACTAAAAAATTTAACAAGTATCTTTTTGTTTTTTTTAAATGAAAAACCAATTTCTTTTGCCACTGGGTAGGACCAGGCTATTCCAGTACAGTCTGTTCCAGTACAGTTGCTGCTCCAGGCACAGGATTGAGTCCATATTCCTCCTGCTCTCCCAGGGAAGACGTAAAATACTTCATCCCTTTTCCATGAAGCAATGCATTTTCCTCTGGGCAGATAGCTTAGATCGTGAGTGGAAATTTTGTTTTCCACATTGCAGAGTGAGTTTGCAGCAGGACCCTTTAGGGTGCATATCCTGTACTCTCCCTTCACAGCTGTGGTTATTGGCTGAGTAAAGCTGATCGTAACTGGGGTCCGGGTTTGTCATTCCTTGGTGTTGAGTGGCAGCCATGTGAAAATCGGTGTGGATGCTGCTGGGGGAGGACTCTGGGCAGAGTCAGGACAGCAGAGTAAAAGATCTACCAAATTACCTCTCCATGGATTGCGTCATTTGATTGATATAATGAAATATTGATTGTTCAAAAGCTGTTTTCTTTCTCTCACGAACCAAACAAACATACTGAAAATTAGTACATGGTAATGGAGTGGCAGCCCTGCTGCTGCCTTTCATATGTCACCAAGCCTTGCAGCAAATAATGGGGTCACCCTCTCAGCTGTCTTGTGCTGCCTTTCACCCATCCTTGTTGCTTTATCTGCTCGATAACATCTCACCTGTCTCAAGCACTTAGGCTGCAGCCCTTCCTGCCTTCAGCAATTTCCGTCTGCCCATAATTTCAGTCGGAATCTCTTCTGTCCTCCAGTAGAGCTGATGTTTTATACATGCTATAACTCTCAAAAAAAAWATCTATCCCTGATTGTCTTCCACACTTCCTCGCCCAGTTCCATCGCCTGTTTAATGTTTTATTCCTGCCATATTTATTACAAGGTGGCATACACATGCTCTGGTCCTGCATATATTGTATTGCCCATTCCACTGCTTTTTATACTACTGGATTTAATCAAGTATTGCTCCATTATTCATTCATATTTTTCTCTGGTAAAATATAACTTCCTCTGTAAAAGAAATTAGCTCATTTTTTTTTTTTAAATGTCTCGTATTGTCCTGCTGAAAATTTACCTCTTACTTGATGGAGAAAATTTTCYTGTTTTATGAACTTTCTGCAGTTTCTTTAAAGTTCCGTGAAGAAAACTCCAATGCATTTCAGTAAAAAGAAACTTCCTTTATGGAAAACAATGAGCCTGATTCAGTAATGTTATTTTCTGGTATCTTGTATAGAAATGTTTCATGTCAATTTAGTAAATAGATGCTGATTAATTGCACATTGTGAAACCATCCCTTTCCCCACAAAGTATAAATTAAGAATGGCTGCTTGGATCAGCAAGTTTAGTCTCCTGCATAAGACAGGTCATGCAACTCTCTTCTATTTTGCTTTGTATCCACTAACTTTGCTTATTGTTGGAACAAGACCAGAGGCTTCAAAAAAATGATGCATGTTGGTTTTTTAAATTACCCAGTGTTGGGAAATCCACCACAAAATGGGTAACTTTCTCCCAYGATTAATTAACCTCATTGCTAATAGCATGTGCCTTATTCCTAATCTGACTTTGTGTGGCTTCAGCTTGAACAATTGGTTCTTTCTTATCCTCCTCTCTTATCCTCCTCTTTTTGCCAGAAAGCCCTTGACAAAAGTCTTCCTTGGAGTTTTGGCAATCTGTGATTATGCTGCCCTGAGCAGCCCTTCCCAAGAACATTTGAGCATTCCCCTCCTTGGTACCATATCAAGGCTTTCTAGCAGCTGGATCCTCCAAGCTGATGTCCCTGGAGGGATGGACCTGCAGCTCCTCCTCTCTGAGCACTTCAACCTTGGGCACTCCTGGTCAGTCATCCAAGTGCCACCATGTCCCTGGGCTTGGTTGCTTTCCAAATACAGGTCAGCTCATTATGGTGGAGAATGGTGATGGATCAGACAATCTCTCATTTGGTTGGGGGCCAACATCACACTGAAATCAGTCCTCAGAGAGAGGCAACCATGGGTGGTACAGGCACAAGCCCACCCGGAGCTCAGTTCTCCTGAAAACCACTTTTACATTAAAAAATAACCTTAGAAATAGTGCACTAAATCAACAAAAACCCTCATGAAAAGTCTCTTAGTTAGTCATAAAAAGATAAAATTATTTAGAGGCAAGGACAGTGAAAATACCAGTTTTAAAATGAATGCCTGTGTAGAATTGTTGGAGAATTTAAAACAGCATTTACTATTGAAATCCTCTCTGAACTCTCAACTTCATGCCCAAGATAATTGAAGGAAAATTAAATTTACCCCTAGGACTGTTTGTAGGAAACTCTTCTGATAAGGTTTATATTTAGCAGATAACAGTGTGTTTATGGTGGTCACAGCCTGCCTAATAGAGCTGTAATAGATACATTTTGTATTTAATCAATATCATTGAATAATAGCTTCTCTTTATTAACTGTAATGCCCCTGTGGTTAATTTTAACTTGTACTGTAGGGATATCTGTACCTTGTTTGTCAAAGACTATGATTCTTTTTTTAAAATAACCTTAGATAACTGTTTTTATCAAGGATTTTTAAAAGTTTAGTGATGGCCTTTTATAACTCCAATTGTTTACTCTGATTTTGCTTTCAGTGGAAAGCATATTTTCACATGCAGATAGATATTAAAAAATTCTCAACTAAGTAGAAGTGGATGAGGAGATAAAAATCTGGGAAATGTCTTTGTTCTATGGGCATTATAACTTACAGTTGTCCTTAAATATTTGCATGATTTTCTCAGATAGTTTTATTGAGCTTGTTTTCTACTGAAAATTCTGAGAATTTATGTGAAATATTTTAGATAATCAAATTGCTGTGTACGCTCCTTGGTTCTTGAGGACAGACTTGAATCATCACCAGATCTGGTTACTTTTTGTATGTCAGATTCCATCTTTCTGGTTGTGGCTTCTCTGCTGCTGCTGTCAGTGGGAGACACTCACCTGCTCTGGAGATGCTGGAGTGGCCCACGAGGAGGGAGTATCCTGGCAATCCCAGAATTTTGGGATGCTGCTGGAGATGGGCAGGAGGCTGGGCAGAGTTCAAAACCTCCTTGGCTGCCATCAGAGCTGTGTTGAATTTATGGCTGTGAAACTTTTSTGGGTGGGTGACTCTGCCCAGTCCAACCAGACAATTCTAGAGCAGCTCTGAGCAAACTTTGTAAAAACTGCTGGAAACCTCAGTAAAGCTTTAAATAGGGAGAGCCTTACACTAAAAAATCAGAGCAAGACTTTGCACATGCACACAAGCACACCCTAAAATACTGGCGTATTTTTAATACTTTAAAATATAATAATTTATTTTAGCCTGCCGGTGAGTGAGATTTTTATCCAAGAGATTTTTTTCTAAGTGTCCTTATTTCCACTGATGCTACTGTCTCYGAGAAGAAATATTTTCTTGCATAAGTCCTTCTCTGTGGGTGTGAGGCATTCACGGGCTGGCCAGGAGTAGCTGCCTCAGCCTGTTTTTGTTGGGTTCTATTCTCATGGTTAAATTGGAAATAAATTTTTGTGTTTATTGATTTACCATTCCCTCTTTCTAGAGGGAGGTATCCCTAGGGAGGTATCCCTAGTGAGGCATCCCTGTAAGATCCCTGCCCTGTGAGCACTTGCAGTAGGGATGGAGTCAGTTGACAGATCCAGAGATACCAGAGAAAATGAGGCTGCTGGAAATCTGCCAGGGTTAGTGCCAGAACTTTTCCTCTGTCTGAGTCTCAGCCGACTCTTTGCTGATGATACGAGATTCAGGACAACCAAATTTATATTTGCAGTTATAAATTACTGCAATTCCTATGATCTATCCCTTTGTGTCCAACTTAGCTGTAATAATTCACATACATTCTTCTTAACAGAAATTATGTTTATAATATAGTGGAAAATAAAAGAGGCCTTTAAAACAAACCGAGCAAGTCTTTGAGATTTCAGTTTTCACAATCAATTTAAGTGATGCTGTTGCTGGCCTTGCAGCCTGGCCTCACCCAGCGTATGGAAGTAGAGCCTGTGATGTGCTGCCTTTGTGCTTCTGAGATTCATGTTCAAGGCAGAGCTTTGTACGACTGAAATGGCAGTTATCTGACTCACCTCTGGAGCTCATATTATGTACCTTTCCTTGCCATCTCTGTTAGAAGCTCCCACATCAATGGAAGGAGCAGTATTATCTGGATGAATTGCGAATGTCACGAGAATGGGCTGTATCAGACCATCTTCTAGTTCTGCATTTTTAGTATTCAGACAACATCGTTGGCAACAGAAGGCAGGCGTCTTCTGTAACAGAGCTGTTGCAGTCGAAGCAGAAATGCTGACGTGTTAGTGGCATTCCAAGGATGTTTAAACTCTCATCTCAGTTACATTTGAACTTGGCTTTCCTCTTTGGTTCAAAGGCAAATCAAAGTTGAAGTTTGTGATTGTGATATTGCTGTAACTCCACAGCATTTTCACTGTGCTCAGTTTACTCTTGTAAATGACATAAAACTTGTGGCATTGGTAACTAAGAAGATTCCTCTTATTAGATTATTAGGGAACCAGAGAAGTCTGGTGTAATTTCATTTAAAGCTCGTAGGAAATAACTTTGCTGAAACACTTTTCATTAAAGACCAGAGGTGGTGTGAGGCAATGTGCTGTTAACCTGTGTGTGCTTAGCTCTGCTCTGCACATGAATGCAGTTGGAGATGAAGTAAGATTGAAGAGCTTTGGGTTTAATTCCTTGTTTCTCACAGATTTCCCATGTGACTTTGAACAAATCACTTACTCTTTTGCTCCTGTCTGGAAAATGGAGAGAGCAGGATGTTCGTGCCTCACAGGCACACTGTCAGCGTGTCACATGCTTGGATACTGTGGTGTGGGGGGCTGCAAAAGTGTGTAAAGTAGACAGATGTGTTACTGCTCCTCAGCAGCAGCTTCAGCAGAGAACAGCCTGCTCAGGCTTTCCACAGGGCTGTGTGAAGTGAACGTATTTTCTACTTCCCCTTTACTTTCATTCTTCTTCTTCTTTTCTCTTTTTTTTTAAACAACAACACTGTAGGCAATCTGTACCTTTATTGGTGTGGACTTGGCAAGTGGTTGCAGTTTGAAGGAGGAAGGTATGCGAGGATGTAAGAGAGCAGGATTTGCTTTAATTTGAATTCTGACTAAAGTGGACATGCTTCACATGCTCCCTCACCTCACTCCCGTTGTCTCCTGTGGCAGCCCCTAGTGTTGAAATTTATTGATGAGAAACACTGATATAGGAACTTATTAAGAGATAAATCAGCACTCACACAGCATCCAAACTGAGCACAGCAGGGAACATAATAGCCAAAAATTAAGCCTATTGCTAAGGAAAATAATTCAATGATGGTGAACCCTTAGCAGTGAATTTTAACAGTCATGAAAAGGGATAATTTTACCCAAAAAATGGGTGGCTTCCACTTTGTGCTGTAGAATGCATAACTGGTTGTTTTACCCAAGCAACTCACATGGCAATTTCCCAATCAGGAGATTTCTCACACCACTGCACTCTTAATTTTACAGAGCACTGGATCACTGCCTCTGTCTCCTTGGGCTACCTTGCACCGCTGCTTTTCCATGGTTTGCAGTGTCAGAGCAGAAGTGTTTGTCTTGCAGCATAAGCCACTTGACATTAAGACCACTGCCTGTGGTAGTAAAGCCAAAACAAAGAAGTGGAACTGTGCTTTTATTTGGGATTTAGATGGACATTGTCACAGCAAAAAATTTATGGGGAGGAAAAAAATAAGAGCATTCTAAATCTTGCTAGTACCAGATTAAACTGCTATTAATACAAATAACTTAAAGAATATGTGTCTTTTGCCGCTTTTTATTCAGTAGCTTGTGAAAAGCATGGCCTGATGTTCAGCCAAGGTCGTCCTCTCAAGTCTGATTCCTACACAATCTTAACCTGTATGGTGGCAGCTTCTAGTACAAACCTTTCATGGAGAGAGAACTGAAGCTTGGAGAGATTTAGTGACTGGTTCAAAACGTGCGTGAAGTCCGTGGAAGGATGCCTTCAATTTGGGTCGTGCCCTAATGACCCTGTTTGCTGCTGTACAGCAAGTTTGAACATGGACCTGACCTAATGTTCCCTCACGTCCTGATCTTCCTCCATGTCCTCTATTTGAAGCCGCTCTTGGAGGCAAGTTTGTCTATCACATTAATTAGGTGGGGTATTTCAGGTTCTTGAAACGAGTTTTTTGAGAATCGGCAGAAGTCGGTATGGTTTAAATGTCATTTGRGCAGATGTCCCTGACATGACTTTTGACAGCCAGCTTGTCTGCATTGCTTTGGTACATAAGCTGACCTTAGTTTTGCTATTTATAGCCCTGGTAGAAAACAACAATTTCTGTTTTCCATGGTTTGGGTCATATTTTATCTAGCAGGAATTCTTATGGGAAGAGTTATGATTGTCAGTTAAACCAACTGATATATCTGTAAAAGTGAACAAGCTCCCAAAAGAAGAGGCTTAGCAATTAGAAAATAAAAAGGTGAAAATCTTAGTTGCTCTTTCCTTCTGGAAATTCCCAAGTCTGAGAAAATGTCTCTTATATAATGTAAATCATAACTTTCTCATGTAGCCATAAATCATTCCATGTGCTCTGTTAACATGTTCATGCTTGTTCCATCTCAAGGCTCTTTTTATTAATCACTATACACATGTGGGATGGCATAGACTGAGAGAGCATGAAATTGATATGTTAAAATGTGGCATCAAAATAACCACGAGTCATGAAAACAAACCCATAGAGCAGGTAACAAATGTGTACAACAGCCACTTTACTTCAAAATAAGTCTTTTAGCTATTGAATTAATTTTACATTTTCTTGCTGAAAGGAGCACATTATCTATGTATGTTCTGCTAAGCATTACAGATCAGTAACTTGTAGACAAATAAGAAAACCTTCTTGAGATTGCAACAGCTTCTTGGTTTGCAGTGTGTGTAGGCAATACTGGTATTTCTAATGAAGCTGCCAGAGCTTTAGTCGTGTATAGGACTCCCATGATTGATACAGAAAAAGGAAAGTGAAAAAAGGTTATTCATTCCTTACTATCAAGTTTGAGAGACCTTAATATGTTTATTCCTTTACCAAGGAAATTGCATGTGGGATCACCTTGCCCAGAGCTTTTCAGGCCCTGCTTAAATTGCAGACCATCTCTTAACAAAATGCCCCATGAACCAACTCCCTTTCGGGCTTGGTGTTTTAACCCCCACCTCTGCCAGTCCCAGGGCAGAGATGCCCCATTTGCTCTGTGACTGCAGAGGAAAATCATGGTGCCTTCACTCTCTGAGCACCTCTCCTTGGCTTTGCTGGTGTGGAGAAGCTGGAATACAGCTGGGAGAAGCTGGAATACAGCTGTGAGCTCCTGCAAAAGGGTTGGAGATGGGTGATGGGCAAGGACCCTTGAAAGCTGAACAAAAGGGTCTCAAGAGCAGGGGGGCAATCACTCAGAAGAGCAGTTTGAGCATCTGCTGTAAAGCTTGCTGCCTTTTCACGTATTCTTACTGCTATTAAACCCCACCACTCTCCTTCCACACTCTCTGGGATTATCCCGTGGGAGAACCCCCTGTGTCTGCAGGAACACAAACACCTCAGTGATGCTTTCTCCCAGGTACCACCAGACCCTTCTTCCCAAAGGCTGCCTTGCCTGGTCACACTCACCAGTGGTGCTAAGATCAGGAATCAGGCTGTAGCCTAATCACTGAGCATTCTTTCTCTGCCCTGTTTKTTCCCTCTGATGTTGTTAGTAAATATTTGTGTTACAATATTAATATTTGTACCTATATAAACCCTTTTTGAGCAAACCTGGTGAGGGCTTGCCCTCCCAGACCCAAAGCACTCTGTCTGCACACAGCAGCAGTGACTGCCATGTCAGGAGCCACAGCTTTCATTGTAGTGGAGTAATGCCAATTTACATTATTTTGTGTGAGATTACAAAGAAAGATTGGGATATTTTATTACACTGTCAATCAGCCAGTAGCCTGGCTCTCATCTGAGTGCTGAGCCCTCTCCACTCTTCCTCCTCAAACAAAGCAAACAGAAAGCCAGGGTTTTTGAAGGTGTTTATCAGGAAATGTATGAAGCGTGGTGACACCTTCAAATACAACAGAAACCACATGCCAAATCAGTCCTATTGTGAAGTAAAGAGAGCAGGTGGATTTCATGAATATATATGTGCATTCACTGGGCATGGCAGATTTTTCTAAAAATGATGATGAGGGTAAATCTGTACAAAATAGATGGCAATTGAATGACTTTCTTTAGAACAGAAGTTTTTATTGGAGAAACATAATAATTAGTTTCCACAACCCATAGCTGCAGACACTGACTGTTCTGCTAATGAAAGATGCTGCAGATATTGGCTGCAAAAGAATACAGAAAAATTACAGACACTGACAAAAGGGTGTATTTTTCATTTACTAACTTTTCTTCCCTGAATATTCCCTTGAGTTACCTTGTTTTGTTTATGAGAGCCTCAGGGGCGGAGGAGGGTGGTGCATTGCCTACATGGGCAATTACTTTACATACTCATTTCAATCATAATCCATTCAGAATGATAAAAATGAAATCAAATGTAATTTATAATCTAGAACATTGCAGCTAGAGCTTTTTAAATATTACAGCTGCAACGTGGTTTGACATAATCCGTTACAGTCATTCGGGCTCTTTTAAAACCAAAACACATTTATCCATAAGTGACAATTACATCTCCACTTTTTTCTTCTGAAAATTTGGTATGTTATTACGGTTTGGGGGCCGATCTTGTGTAAGTAATGATTGCTGGTTGCATATAAAGCTGTTTATTTAGACCCTCACCTATGCTGAACCTGTTCCGTGCACTGTCATTTGCTTAATGCTGCTAATTAATATGAAATAACACGCCACTGTTAGGCAGTTAGAAAGAAAGACTTCAAATGGAGCTTAGCCAGTTGTAATGGCTGTCTTGTTAATACCGTTGTCATGTGCTCTAAAATGACACTAAACAGAAATTCCACTCTGTGAGTATTATGATATGAGTGGCATTTCATTCTGTGTTTAGAAATCCCAAACCAGCATGAGATGATTGTATATTCCTCCTCCACACAGGGAGAGGAATTCCCCTAAACCTGATGTGGAGTGTAATTTCTTAGTTATTGATTTGTTTTATTTCCAAAAAAGCCAATGGTGACAGAATCTCAGTAGCCTGATGCTGAAGTACATCTGTAGCACATTTCTGAGCGAGCTGCTGCCAATCCAGCTTCTGTTTTGTCCACAGAAGCTGATCTCTTCTGTGTGGTTAATTGCCATTATCTTTTCCTCATCTCTCACAATCTGCAATGTCTACTTGTTTCTCATGATTTTGTAAAACACTGCAGCATTATTCTCTTTGGCAGAAGCGCCTGGGTGTGCTGAGCCCGAAGCTGACAGTGCTTGGAAAGGCTCTGGTTTCAGCTCGGATCGCGTGTGAGTGTCGCTCTTTTCGTGCTTCCCACTGCCAGCTGAAAGGCCTGTTTGCTTCTGCTTGCAGCTTCTTGCCTCTCCTTCTCACAGCAGCCTCATTTYAGGCCTGGTGCTTCTTTAAGTTGTGTGATACTGGGAAATTCCCACTCTGGGGTTTTCGATSGGATTTAGTTGCATATTGAGGCGGTCTCTCTCTCTGCTCCCCCACTGGCTGTGATTTCTTCAGGAAGAAAAATCCTTGACCTCTTCACGGAATGAGTGATCACTTTCAGGGACATAGCAGAGGATCAGCTGGGYTTCAAAGCAGTGGGCTTCAAAATGCCAATATTGATGCAATGAGGGAAGTCCAGTAGAGAAGAAGGAAAGCGGAAAGTCCAAAGCTGGGGAAATACAGAGCAGTAGGTACTTGATACTAGGTTAAAAGGGTACTGCAATTCTTGCTGTTGCAAATTCTGGCAATTCTTGGTATTGCCAGCCTCAGAKATTAAAAATCTCGAGTCAGAGGTTTGAAAACAATCATCTGTTTTTCTGAAAAGACACCGAGTCCTTGTTTTTTTCTTTGAAGTTTCAGATTTCTGCTGCTCCTTCATATGTGTCAGAGACATACCATTAATGTTTTGAGATACTTTGAGATGTGCTCCTGGGGTGCTGCAGCTGGGCTCATCTCTTACATCTGCTCATCTGAATTATGCTGCTTTCCAGAGTCTGAATCGGACCTCTTCCTGTGGCATTGCATTACATGTGCATGGCCCCGAGACTCTGGGATAGTTTTGTCCTATTAATTCTATTYGAGTGCCTTCCTTAGCTGTGCCCTTCAGCCTGTTCTAGGATCACTGCTCTAACCAGCACATCCTCAACGACACTCCACTTTCTCTCTGTGGGTCAGGAAGGCTTTTCCTCTAAACCCTTCTTCTGCAGAACCTACAAACATCCTCCAGTTCTGTCCTTCATGCTCACCTCTGTCTCTGGGTTTTGTCTCAGACTCAGCAAGGTCAGCTACAGAAGGCGTCCTTTTTCCCCCTACTTTTTCCTGACCTGTTCTTAAAAGAAAGCTTAGGGATAAAAAGCTTTACCTGCTGCTTTTGGTTGTTGACAAAGAGCAGAGCTGATGCGCTGCTTGTCCCGGGAGGTGTGGAGAAGTGGGGCAGGAAGACAAAAGCAAACCTTAAGAAGACATGAAGAGAGCTGCAGAGATGCTGACCATACAAGGAAGAAATGGGAAAAATCTGATAGGTCTTTTGGATTCAAGTTCACCCTGGCCAGCAGCACTCTGTTTACAGGGATGAAAAATAAGAGAGYCTGACAGGACAGAGTCAAGAGCCAGGATTTCTATATTTACAAGTGTAAGACGGGTCCTGAGTTAGCAGTGCTGTGTTGTGCAAAGGCAACGAAAGGAGAAGAGATCCTGAGGAGTTTACAGGTTTCTGTCACTGTATTCTTCAACACAAGCCCACTCAAAATGCAAACGTTTCGAAACAAAGCATTCAGACAAAATCGTAATAAAATCGGTCTAACTTTGCAACCGGCTGAATCTGATGGAGCTAAATGTTCTGATTAGATCCTCTGCCCAACTATATACTTAATTGATTTGATAATAATGACACTAATTATCATTCTTTTATTCACTTTTTCTTATTGCTGCTTCCTCCTTCACGTCTCTTGGTTAGTGAGTGTATCCTTAGCAGAATGTAGCCCAGCAGAAGACAGTAAGAACGACTGAATAGGAAAGAAGACAGAAATAAACGTCACCTGGTAATGTAACCCATGTTTTCAGGCTTCCCACATGGTATGCTTAACTTTCTAATTTGATCATATTTTTATATTTTGAATATTGTATGAAGTGGTTTAGCTAAAAATAGAACGAGAGCTAAGTTAAGTGGAAGTATCATATCATTTGAACTAGTTCAGTCTGAAGACTGTTTTAGCTGGCGACATAGCTGAGTTTTGTTATTTTTAAAATCTTTCTGTGTGAGAGAAAAGCAAGACAGTTGGGCTTCAACAATTTGGTAAAGATCCTAAGTCGGTTAAAAGCAGCAGCCACATCCCTGTAAGTTGTCACTGTAAATGGAAGGAGTTTTGTGTGAACGATGTGTAGAGCCGTAATTGTTTGTAAAAGTGTGTAATTTGACTGTTTGTCTCCCCGAGCCATTGAAAATGGGCAATTTTAAGTGCAGATATAATAATTCATTGCATATCTTTATGTGTACACAAATGGATGTCACCTCGAGGACTGTGTGCCATATACCCAGTGTAAGAGGTTAGCTGCTGAAACTCGTAGCCTTTGGGAAACACTTCTGAACAGGATATTGGGAAGACTAAATGAATCCATACAAACAGACTTTTACTTTATTTTATTGGAAGATGTAGAGATACCTGTGTCTTTGCTTTCTTTGCTAAGGTACTATATCACATTTTCTCTTGTTTCTTCCGTGTTTCAAAATCAATATTCTATCCACAGTTTCAGTTTTCTTATCTGCTGTGTCTTATCTGCTGTCTTTGTGGAGCTGGACAATGAATTCAGTCCTAACATGTATTTACAATGCAGAATTTTTTAATAAAATAGTTTTGCATGAGTATTCAGAAATAACTACCTGTCATTTTAATGAGTGAGTCTCAGAGTTGTCAATTTACTTTAAGAAAACCCAAAGCACTGACTGGCTTTATATTTTTTTCATAATACCATACTGAAAAATACCTACTAAAGGTCCTTAGGAAGGATTTTATTTGTGTTTTGTGTGGCTGTTATCCACTAGAGAAACCCTACTTATAGCACCTGAGACCTGTTAAAATAGGTGCTGTATAATCCCTCCAAAAAAGGCAACACAGAGAAGACAAAGGAATGTTATTTTCATTATTTTATGGTTGGAAAGACAGGCACAAGAGATTGTGGATTCTTCTAGGTCATGCAAGAAATATGCTGTGGAGTTTGAAAATAGTCTGATATGTTCTGAATTGTAGCACAGTAGCTCAAACCAACAGTCTTTGGTTATTTGTAACAAAAATGGCAATATTAATATCAAGTTGAATTCATGTCATCATTTTCCCCGAAATATTTAAGAGAAAGCTCAGGCAGAGAATGTATATTAAAGCAAGAACAGTAGTAGAAAGCAACAGGGAATTATATTCTCTCTTTTAAAATATAGAGGCATAGTTTTTAGAAAATACTTCTCGTTCATCAGAGGTACAGAGCTCTGCTCCTTGTACATGTAGCATTTGTTTAGTAAACAGTGAACATAAACCCCTCTATAATATATCTTCAAAAGCAGCATTCAATTGCTTTTCTACCAGTTCCTGTGGGGTATCATCTGGGACACAAGACACGTGTGTGAAGTGAGATGTATTGGAAGAGTGCCYGCAACAGCAGAGTTCATGCAGATGCCACCTATGGAAGTAAACTAAAAAGCTGAGTCAGCACAGGACTGAAACAAGACTAATAAATAAGATTTATGCAGAGGCTCATTAATTAGCTCAGGCAYAGCATCAAGCTGATATGGCTTTTGGGGTTGAATCTGCAGAACAGGGCTCAGCGGGGGCTGATGACTGTGGGGGCATCTCTGCTCTGTGTTCCATGGCACTGAGCAGACACAGGGATATTTTCTTCTCAGCCCATGCCTCGGGTGGGTGGCAGAGAGGCAAGTATCTTYTGAGAGGCCTCAGGCCAGGCCCAGGTTGCAGTAACCTTCTCGGTCTCAAATTATTGTGTGGTTCCGGGTCTTGAAGAGGTGCTAGCACTAACATCTTCAACTGAAGACAATAATGATGCAGGTGCTCAGTGCACCTCAAAGCAGTTTATTCATTTAATCAGTTCTTGCCAATTTTTAGCACTCAGCTTCCCAGGACTGCCTTGCTAGCATGTCTAGACTTATTCACAATCCACGCCTTTGAAGATCATTAACACTGCTGAGCAGACGTGTGGGATTGGAGGTGGGTATGGAATGAGAGTGCTGTTGTTTCTCCTTTTGGGGGCTGGGATGAAACATGATTTAGAACCTTGTGTTTTGGAAGATGATATGTGTAAAACCGGTCTCTCYGCTTACATCAGTGGGGTTGTTTGAAGAACAAATTACTTCCGTCTTTATGCCCATGTCTATGACAAATGAAACAGAAAGTGCCACCTTGCTCTAATGTGTTTTGGCTGACTAACCACTGACTAACTGGATACGAGCAAATACCTTGGGACCTCACTATGATTTTTCAGAGCCTTTCCGAGTAAGTAGGGATTTAAACTGATTCTGTTTTCTTTCTGGTTGTGAGATTAAGCCAGCTAAATCTGCCTTAAGATTTATTAAAGTTGGATGGACTAACTCAAGAATGCTAATTTTGAAATGATCTGGATTTGATACCTCAGATGTGACTSAATCATGATTGGGGTAATTTCTTTAAGGAGGATGAGGTCTTGGGCACCTTATGCTTAAGTACAAGCACAGGGAGCAAGAACCACGGAGCAGGGAGCAGAGATGCTGGAAGATGACTCTATAACAAGAATTTGTTTAACCTGTGCCACTCCAGAGAGAAGGACGAAAACTTTCCCTCCTTCCAGACTAGTTCTGTTGTATCTTGCCTTACGAAAATAGAGATGTATTTTGCAAAGAGCGTTGTTAGTGAAAAATTCTCTTGAACATTTTCTAGATCGATTTCTTTGAGCCTTATTCTCAGAATGTATCTCTTGTCTTACATGTCACTGGGRGAGTCCATATTGGTGAAATACTACCTGTGCTACTTCCATACAGGAAGACATAGCTGTCAGCACTCGAATAAATTTAAAGACTTTCTTCTTTCTTCATAAATAGGACAAATTTTATGGCCTATCCTTCCAGTGTTTTTAAACACCTATTCTGGGGGTTCTGGACTGACTGTGTTTGGGTCTCATTTGAGCTTCCGCACACTGAATAAGAAATGGAGCATCCTATGATAAAATTTTAATGAGCAGTAGTCATACTATCCACAGGCATAGATCACACGGCCCACGTTCGTGGTTAGAACTACACAYATCTAAACCAGATGCCTTTTTCATCATTGTCTCTGCGTTACTCTTCTCCGGGGATATAAAATAGCATTTAAGAATCCTCCCAAGGGTGCATTCGTGGAGCAGATAAGACAATTTCTTCAGCTAGATTGCAGCTGTAATTCTTTTCAATTGTAATTGCCGGCTGGAGAGGTGCCTGCAGGCCAGAGGGATGCTGTTCTTTACATTAGTGTCTTTGAAAAGAAGAGGAAATATAAACCCAGTGGTTGTTTCGAAGATTTTTTTTTTCCAGGTGTCACCATGTGAACTCGAAAAGAGCAAAGTGTCTTAGTAAAATAGAAAATAAATAATAATGAAACCACCATGGCTTACTCCTTGTAACAGTCTCTTTAGGGTTACATCTTTGTGTTGGGAATGCTGTCCCACATTTGGAAGGCTGTGCTGCAGCCAACTGCTCCTCATCACAGTGTGSTCTAAGCGGGAAGATAGCAGGCTTCTCCCTTTACTGCTCCTGTATTTCTGTGTTGCTTTGTTTTTATGGCAAAGAATGAAATGTTCTCCCTCCAAACTTTCTGACATTTGGCAGGGACAGGGGAAGGAAGTGCCATGCCAAAGCAAATCCCTGTGCAAAAGCTGCRGAGGATGTATTATTTTTACATTTTTTCCTGAGAAAATCTGTGAGATGGTGGAGTTGTGCTGCAACGGCTGTTTCAAAAGGTGGCCATTTGCATAACGACAAATGGAATCAAATAAATGGGTGTTGTGTAATTTAGCAATACTTAGCAAAACTGTCTTGTGCCAGATCTGCACTGCTGTAAGTTGACTGGATGCAGGTGCAAAGATCTGTGCCAGTCCTGAGGCAGAGCTGAAGCYAGTGAGAGTTTACTAAAAATCCTGCCAAGTGTAATATTTATTAATTTTGCACTTGCTAAGGGACAGCTCTATTGCTGTTTTCAGGCAATCTAGACTGGAAGATAGTCAGTTGCAAGCCTAAGGCTTGGACTGAAGAGCATTTTGTAATGTTGAATATYGAAAGGGAAGGGCAGGATTGGTGTKSAGCCACACAACAGCTCATGAGGACCATGCCCTGAAGTGAGGGCTTGAAAATCCTCTTGGCTTTTCGTGTTGCAAGTCCGTGTCTGGTTGCTGGGCTGTGCTTGAGCAGTTCCCTCAATCACTGACATGGTTTTAGGATAGATGTAGGACTCACTGGGTGAATTTTTGTGGACTGTGTCAGGAGCTGATCAAAACTCTGGCCTTGGAGTGTGAAAGGACATGAGACACTTTCACAAGTCCAAAGAGAATCCCAGAATTGGGCACGTTTTCGAGAAAATCAGGCATTTGTCTTTCCCATTGCAATCAGTGAGTACTTCTGGCAATCTGCCCAATTTAAATTTGGGTTTTAGAAATATTTACACAGGTTTCTAATTTTAACAAGCTTCATCTTTGTTCTTGTATCAACTATTATATTAACTGCAAACACCCCAAATCTTTTGAGATCAGTTAAAAACTGCTGATTTGACAAAAACTGTTTTCCCCATAACGCTGCATGATGTGACTGTGGTTAAATCCGGTGGCCTCATCCTGGAATGAGAAACAGTAGACTGCACATGGCATATCCATTTCACTCAAAGCCCGATGCAGCCAGTCTTGGGCTCATTAATCCACAAATACATTTTCCCTGAAAAATGAGTCTATGTAAATTTTAGAGCTCAAAAGTACAATTCAGCTCTGAGAACAGTTTGAAAAATTCACACGGGTAGTTTGAGGGATGAGGTGAGTTGTCATTCCTCAGAGAAGAGGGTGTTTCTATACTAATAAATTATAGTGGTGGTCAGATTTTTCATGAAAATTAGCAGTCATGTTGCTTTGTATAGAAGAAACTTCATCAGGAATTTTGGTGCTGTGAAATGAGTGTGAATTTAGCTTTCATAATGGTTCTTGATATTCGAGAATGAGGATTTTTTACATCTTGCGAAATGAAATTGATTTAGTTGCCTGTTGCCTGTGAGATATTTATTCGCAAGACCCAGAAGCAGTGGGCTGGTTTGCTGAGTTTAGTCTGGGTTCTGAAAGGTTTGTCAGTTAAAAAGACTGATTGGAGGATGGCCTAGAGAATTAAGAAAAGTACAATGAGATGAAGTTGTTGTCTTTGGTTTACGCTCCACATGTGTTGCAAAACTGAATAAAAATATGAAAGCACATGAAAACAACTTAACATAAAATTTGTTACTAACTTTTCAAGGAAAAGCATAGCTGTAGTCACCAATCCAGGTTAAATTCCATTTGTAGAATGGAGAATGCTCTTTGGAGGATGTCAAGATTTTTATGTCAGGTGGATGTGAGGGGAAAGCGAAAAAGTCTCTTCCCGTTTATACCAGCAGACAATGAAAAATGATTCTCCTTCAAATAGATAACAACCTTACCTCATCCCAGCAATACCTAAAATGGTCTGGAATGGCTTTTCATTATCTAGCTTACACATCTGAAAAATGAAAGGCAAGAAGAATAGAAACAGGAAACCAATTCCCTTTGATGGATGCAGTTTCACCTCTAACGGCACTCTTGAAATGCACATTCTCAGACACGTTTGCCCAATAATTTTCAGAGCAAAGTCCTTGGGGGTTTTCCCAAATGACTGCTACAGGCATTAAGAAGAGCTAGTGCTTTTCTCCCTCTTCTCTTTCCTGAGGAACATATTTGTGTGCAGGATGCTTTGCCCAGATCTTTAGATGCAAGATAGGCAAATACATACCACAGCTGAAACTTGCCCTGCAGTGATGCTCATCATCTCTGTGCAAACTGCCAGCACAGCACCTTGTGTTGAGCAAGGCCAATTTTAGGTCCTTAACGTGGTTCTTCCGTTGTACATAAGAATTTATGTAGGTTGTTCCACTGGGGTAAATTTTGTAAATTTTCTTTATTTGCAAACAGAAAAGATTCTGATTCCATTGCCAATGTAATCGCAAGCCATGCTTAGGAAATGCTGCATCACATACTCCTTTTATAGTTCATAAAATACTAATGTCATCTTATCTTCACTGTCATCATTTCTGCCTTGAATGCTGTGGCTGTGGCTTGGCACTGCCAGTCTCCCAGGTTTTGATGACAGGCAGTCTGATGGGATAGAGAGATGAGGTTCTTGGGAAAGACTTATTTCTACAATACGAACTCCAAATTGATGGATTATTACTCAGAAAAGGTCTAAATAGTCCTGTGGCTTCTTTGACACTGGGCAAAGTCCAGTGGAAGTACCTGGCTGCTCTGTGGGGTTAAGAGGGGCAATCAGAGGTATTCTTCAGCTCTGGGCCCGCCCCAGCAATGCCCAGCTTTCTGTATTGGATCAAAAAGGAGGATRGGAAAATAGCAAAAGGAAAACCCACTAATAAATTATGCTACAAGAGCAGCCAACGYGTAAGATTTTAGTTGCTTCATCCTTGTACTTCTCTTCTGCCCCTTACAGAACTGTAAAGTGCAAAGGGCAGAGACCCTGAAGATCCTTTAGTACAAGTGAACCTTGATCTTATTTAGGAGCTGGGAGTTTCTTTAAGCACTAAAATTTAGGATTATTCTTAGTTTGATTGACTTAAGACACAAGCCTTTGACTTATTCTCTGTTCCTCCATTCAAACTTAATTATTTGAATGCCTAGCTTGTTTATACCTTACAAAACCATTGTTTTGGGAACTTTTKATTGAATAACAGGGCAAACCAGAGAAGTTTATTTAAAACTGGAAAGATCTGGACTTCATCCAACTTCTAAGCTTAGCTTGCTTGCTTGGAGAGAGGATCAGCAATAATATACCCCACATGGTRAAATACTGGGGTGGTTTGACCTTGGCCGGATGATATTAGCAAATGATAATAACTGGAAGTTCATGGACCACTTTAGGGAAGGCTGTATGATACCAACGTGTTTAAGGAATGGTGTAGAAATCCTGAAATTGTCTGAAATGGTGTGGAAAATGCTCATATCAGGAASCTGGATTTGATCTGTCAAAGATGCAAATACTGACTCGGTGTCCCTGTTGTAATTGCAATAACAGTTTGCTAGATGTTAAATAATTCAAATCATGCATACACAAAACCCAATCTGAAGCAGAATACATTGGCACTAACCTTCATGCCCAAATTATTTTTCAAACACATAAAACTGTTGCAATTAATATCACAATATAATTTAGTATTTTATAAGAGGATCTGAGGCAACTTTTAGCTTTTGAATCAGCAGTACTTTGAGGCATTTTATAGGTTTCTAAGATCTTCATTCCTCTCCTGAGTTGTCTTGTGTGGCTGTGGCTCCTGCTTTGCTGCCTGTGTTTGATGTGACTGATGCTATGAGAGAAAAGCAGGAACTGCAGGCACTGGATACTGGGCTTAATGTTATAGTGGGTGTGTAAATAACAGAGAAGAGGCTATTAAGAGACTCTGGAGTAGGTATGCTGGAAAAGCAGAATAATGAGCAAATGCACAAGACACAAATGCTGGTGTTTCCATGGAATCATATAGACTAAAAATTACAGAGTTGATCCTCAGAGGTAAAAGGGTTCAGATACTTACAAAAGTTGAATGTCTCCAATCCTGCAGATACACATGCCTCCTAAGCCTTCCAGATCATGAGAAACTCCTTAAACTTCCAATGACAGCTGGAACCTGCTAACACCTGGAGCAGGTCTGTTGTATTTTGTGGTTGCTGTTGAGGATGACAAGAAAATTTCTTCACTTCTACTGATATGTTGCAAAGTGCTTTATTTTGCTCCCTTTCTGTACTGGCAGAGAGAGATCATTAGGGACAAATGACATATTTTATTTATCTCAGACAAGTTATTTACAAGCTTGTCCAGGTTTTCCTGTGAATCTTACCCTTCCCCACAAATAAATAATGCTAGAGTTCTGCCACTGCTTTYAATTTGAGGAGAATTGGGATCCAACAGAGGATGCAATCCATGGGACAGTAGTTAATACAACAATTCCTGCAGTAGCATTCAGCTTCTATTACCCTCCATGGGTGCACAAAATCTCTGATGGTAGAAGCCTGGGGAGACCTGTCTTTGAAGTGTATCTGGAAAGTGGCCATWAAAAAAAGATGTATTCCTCAATTTTGCCACTTGCAAAACTTCCATTCTTGGGCTCCAGGAGCACAGTTGTTGCCAACATGACAGACATTAGGAGGCAAAACCACGGGCATGCTCAGCTGTAGGAGAGTAATGTAAAAGGCCCACAAAAAATGCTGACCTTGTTTGCAAGTAATGGAAAAGGTCAGTGCCAAAAGCAGCTCGAGTTAGAGTTACAGCTGGAAAAAACTGGCAGAGAACATGCTGACTGTAGTTTACACTGCTTGGCCAAGAAGCTGGGAATGATTGAGGATCACTTCCCAACACAATGGTAAGAAAAAATGCTGTGGCCACTGGTGGTAATATAAATTCCACATCAGTGGCAGTAAATTAAGTCTTCTGCCCTGAGTGTATACCTGAAAAACATAAGGATCGAGGAGTCAAGGCTCTACAATTCCAAAATAAATAAGCACTACTATGTTTCCACCTAACACAGGTTGAAAATCCATCCATTATTGAAAGTCACTGTCAGAACATTGTTCTGGGCTCACTGCAACCACAGACCTTTCTTTCAGGTGGCTGTCCAGCAGTCAGCTAACTTAAATCTGGTTGCAGTGTTTTAACATCACCTTGTTAAATACAAGTGTGATGTGAACATTCAGGCTTTTTAAATCTGTGAAAAGATACAGACCATCACTCCAGCACAGAAGTATCTTCTAATACTAGTGGCAGAATGTCACTTCTCCCACACCGTGTCATCTTCCTTGGCAGCACAGAGTGAGCAGAAAAGAGTCACAACTTAGTTTCCTCTTGGCAGGATTTATGTTGCCCGATTTTAAATATCTACGACATAGATGTCAATGTAAGAGCTCATTATCCAAACTCCCCCTGCAATCAGTGGAGAGAAATGGGCACTTCTAAGGTAGAGCTAATCAATAATTCACCAAAGAAGGTGAGGGAAGACACCTTTTTTCACTTGTGGAATCTCAGGGAATCAATATGCTGGATGTGAGAATTTCCATTCTTGGTGATATATGCCTCAGGTCTCTAATCCTCTTGTTAGGTAGTTGCAAGTGTTTCAGTGTCAACAGTAAAACTCCTCCCCAAAATTAATAACGATGCTATTTTTCTAGTACAAGCAATAGAATGCCTTGTTTATACTTTCATTGCATTTAAAAATGGTGCTTCAAAGTAATGTACATATATAACTGTATTATAGAACGGGTTAGTAGTACTGCTTGTAAATATTTCTTAGGGCTGTTATGCTATTTTAAAGGCTTTGAGTAAATATATACCACTATCARGAAGGAGCAGCATAGTTAAATAGTAGAGCAAAAGAAGGCTTTTATAAATAAAAAAGCATCTGGCTCGAAATGGGGGGGTGGAAAAAGAGCATAACCTTGWCTGGTTAAATATAAAACCAGACCATATACAAATATAAAACCATTGGGCAGACCTAAGATGATTTTGAGGAACAACTAGCTGAAGGCATAAAACTGTTGAAGAAAACCCACTTTTCTCCAGAGAAGAGGTTCTGCCAGRGAAGCTGCATAGCCAATATATGTGTAAAATACACATGCATGAAGAATGACATAGCAAAAAGTTGGATGAGTTATTTGCACTGGTGYTCACTCTGGAGGAAAGTTTGCTTTTTCTTTATGGTGCCAAGGCTGAAGACCTGTCTTACGTTCAGGTGCTGGTACGAGAGATATTACAATAAATYGAAATGAGAAGCAGATAGAACAGAGATGAAATAAATATTCTGATTTTTCATTAGAAGGAGAACTGGTGCTTTCCTCCAGACATCTGGGTTGGGAATCTCTGCTATTTAATATATTCATTGCTGAACTAAAGAATTGACCAGGAGTAGTAAGCTGATCGGGTTTTCTGGTGTCAAATTACTTTTGAAGATGTTAGTCAAAATTGAGGCTGAGAGAAATGTTTGCACAATGGCTTATGAGCAGCTCTCTGAAAATGCACCTCAACGCTTCACCCAGCGAAAAAGGCTAAGAAAATATTGGGAATACTTAGGAAGGAAATGGAAAATGAAACAAAAAAAATTGTTGCATGCCAGTGTACTCTGGCACATTTACCTTCTGAGTGTGTTCATAGAATGCAGTCATACAATCTYTATGGTTGGAAAAGACCTCCAAGATCATGGAGTCCAGCCTTTGACCAACACCACCTTCTCAACTGAACCATAGCACTGAGTGCCATGTCYGGTCATTTCTTGGATACTTCCGGGGCTGGTGACTCCACCACCTCCCTGGGCAGCCCATCCCAATGCTTGACAACCTTTTCAGTGAAGAAATTCTTCCTGATGTCCAGYCTGAACCTCCCCTGGWGCAGCTTGAGGCTATTTCCTCTTATCCCACTGCTTGTTCTCTGGGAGCAGAGCCCGACCCCCACCTGGCTGCACCGTCCTGTCAGGGAGTTGTGGAGAGGGAGAAATTCATACCTGAACCTCCTTTTCTCCAGTTGTACAGTTCCATCAACCTACTCCAAAAAATCAGTGTAGAATTAGGAAAGGCAGAGAGGATATTTGAAATAGTTAACTGTGAATGGCCACAGAAGAGACACAAAGACTCTCAAGACTCTTCAGTGGGGAAAGAGGATGCTCAGGAATCACAGGACAGAGGTTTCGAACGGCCAGGCAGGGGTGGAAATATTMATTTCTCTGAACACAGCACCTCCAAGGCGCCGGATAACCTGGTGGTGCTGGGGATTGAGAGCAAACAAAAGGAAGCACTCATTTTACACAACACACGATTAAGTCATGGGATCCATTGCTACAGGATGTTTCGTATGCCAAAATATATATAGGTTTAAAAAATGATTAGACAATTCATGAAAGAAAGGTCCAYTGAGGGCTCCTAAACAGGAAGATGCTGATGTAACCTCCAGCTCAGGAAGTCCCCAGGCTGCAGATTGCCAGGAGCTGTGAAAGTTGCTGGGGGAATGCTCTTAGAGTCTTTTCTTTGTGCATCTGTTGCTGGTCACTGCCCTCTGGGGAACAGGGAGCAAGCAGAGGTTAGTTTTTGCTGTGATTGTTGCATGCAGCTGGTGACATACTGTATTTTGGAATTTGTGCCTTAGGATATTAAAACTGAAAGAAGAATGGAATTTCATTTTCTTTCATCCTGCAGTTTGTCTATTTCATGTGTTTCACTCCGTTTTGGTGATGAAACTGGATTCCTTTTCAGTTACAGTGTGCTCAGTTTTCTAGTTCTCCAGTGCTACCAAAATTATAGAGTGTGGATATCTGATATTCCTGGCCAATATTGCCAAACAAGAGCAAAGAAACTACCAAAAATAAATGGAACAAAACAAAATAATAAGGATATTTCTACTCATTCTCAGTTCTGGATTGATCTTCTACTAATGGCTATATTTGAAATTTCAGTAGTTGGCGTTGGTTCATTATTAGTATTTTAACTGAGCATCTATTTCAAAACAATTCAGATGCCCATTCCCTGGGAATTCAGCACATTTATAGGCGTTTGGTGCCTACAATCCTTCCTGGTGGGGTTTTGGACTCTTCAACTGCAACTTCTCATAACTGGTGTGATGGGTATTCCTCCTCCCATGTTGGGAATTCTTCCCCAACGGCAGACTTAGAACAGGAAAGAGCAATTATAAAAATTCTCTTTTAGGGAAAATCAATCTAAATATGAGTTACYCAGAATAAAACAAGTTCTCTTTGGTGGTAGGAGCCAAGTGTAGTCTTTGTGTCCGATGGAAATGTAATGGGAAATCAATGACTGGRCCATTCTTTGTTCTTTCTATTTTGCTGCCGCACTAATGGAATCCCTGAATTTACTCAGCCTCTCTGCCAACTGCCACGTCCATGGAGGAGCAACACAGCCGGGAAATCCAGCCCCAGAAGGCAAATATGAGACGGAACACACTGACATTTAGACACTCTATAACATATTACAGAGATCTCAAGAATAAATAAGAATAACAAGCAAAATAGCGAAGATTTTTAGTGATGGCATTGCAAGACAGACTCGTAATTGGTGCAGAAAGTTCATATTTTCTAATTAAATGAAGACTTTACTGTTTTCTGTGCTTAGAACCGTAGGTTGATATCCTAACAAAATTTAGTTTCTCTTAAGAAGATGTTCACTTCAAGCCAACATTTAGAACCTTAAATAGGAAGTATTGTACTGTCCTGGGTAACACAGTGCTTTTAACATTTGTAGGTCATGTAAGTGTGATGTGATTAGCTGACAAGGACCTACCAGCTCAGGTTAGCCAGCAAGTTGTTCTTTTTAGCAGTAATTTCTATACTTAGGTAGTTGAATAAAAGAAAGTATGGTATTTGTTATTACCACTTCAATTCAAATCTACGTGATGCTCATATTTAAGATGAGAGCTTTTGTGTTTGAGAGAAATGAAACTGGAAACACATTTGCTGTSAGAGTAACTTTTGTCCAATGTAGACAAATAACTATGAAACTCAAGGGAGGATCGGTCTCTCCATAGTTTTATTTTTTTAATTTTTCAAATTGCTGCAAATATTTAAAGTTTTTTCCTGTGTTAAAGTTACCAATACATTGATGTTCATTTTGATAAACTAGYAAGTATTTTTATTTCCAAGAACAGTGTTTTATTTGTGCTCCTCTTCATTGCTAAAGTTCCATAGAAACATAGAATATCCATTTGAAATCTAACTAGATTTCTCCTTTTTCCATTACTCCTATTAGACATTTCTTTCAGAATTTCACTGATTATTAGAAATGTCCTTCAGATTTCTGCAACATATTTATGATTAATGCTAACACTGTCTTTTTGCTTAAGCATCTCTTCTTCTTATGTGTCATATGTACATCTGGAAAGAGTAGCTGCATCTTCTTAGCCTTTGTTTTGCCTGGGTCAAAGAAATCCCAGTCCTTAAAAGTGCTTTTAAAAGTTCTTAAGACAGATCATTTGCCACCCCATCCATCTGAGCAGGGTTTTTTTTTTAAGGATTGTGAAATAATTTTTTTCCTTAAAACCAGAACTGTACCTTTGTCTAGATAAATTCTGTTCTGCACTGTGTGCCTACAGAGCTGCTGTGTTCGTCTGACTCCTGTGTAATGTTTTCCTTCCCACAGTACTTGATTAGGTTTGCAGAAGGGRACTAAACTGCTTTTTTTTCATTGTTTTCAAAGATGTAGTTGCTTGAGTGCCCAGATAGTTCCTAGTTAACATGTTTCAGCCTTGTAGCAATTATGTAGTGACAATTAGCATTTCAGATATTTCTGTATATTCCATTGACAGGCTCTGAAGTTTCTATGGAAAATGATGATTATGAGCCCATCAAAATAGCTTATAATTGCTTTCCTATGTATCTTTTTTTTTTTTTTAAAGAAAAACTATGATAAAAAGCATCATGGTGCATAATTCATCCATGCTTTTTCATGTTCTAAATACGCTTTGATGTCCATCCCCTGAACTTAGGTTATCATTGCACAGAAAACTGACTTGTCCTGAGGCTCCTCTTGGTCTGTGTAGCCAAACACTTGACCAATAACCACCATACCAGTAATAAAATATCATCCTGGGTCCTTTCTGCCCCTTGTAGGATGCTCTCAGCTCCTGGCTGCCCCACCTCACTTTGCTGTGAATCAGCCTTTTTCAGAGCAGAGCACGGAATTGTGGGGGCTTTGCTGCAGCCATGAAAACTTAGAGCACTTCTGTGGGCAGCAGAGAATATATCAGTGTCAGGCCAGTCTGCAGCAGCCTCGTTCAGCTCTGGGCCCCACGCCAGCTCTCACGTCCTTTCAGTGCTTCTGTCGTGGGTAGCAGCACTGCCGTGACCAGCTCGGGAGGGCTTCTTGTTTTAAACCATGAGCTGAAACTGCCACAGGCTCAGAGACACCTTAGATGGACAAATCCTTTACTATGAAGCAAGTTACTGATTTCTTAACCTCACCGTGAATTCTCCTTTACTTAGTATGAGTATGGACAATGGTACGATTCTGGCTTTAAGAACAAAAAGTTATTTCACGTTCATAAAAAAAATCTGCTCAGATGCATGGGGCAAATGATCTGCCTTAAGAATTTTTTAAAGTTTACTTAGTTGCTCGGTATGAGACCGGTAATAGTGAATTAATTTAATAGCAATATGTCATATTGCCCTTGTTACTTAGACAACCTAGCTCCTTTTTTTGCAGGGTTTTTGTTGTACTTGTCATGCAAATTAAAATTTGAACTTCCCCACACTTAGGTAGATCCTAGGTATTTATACATGGATGTTGAGGGGTTTCCTAGACTAGGGCACAAACTTTTCTTAGAAAAAAGGTGGGAATATTCTGTGAGAGGCTCCATGTCAATGAGGAAGAAGCCTGGCAAAATCTCCATCAGTTTTGATGAAACTGAGATTAGATACTAATAACTATAGTAAATATTTGAATTTCAGAAGACATATGGATAATTATTGATAGAGATACTTTAAGGAAAATAATTAGTGAATTTCAAAGAGTATATTTTTTAGTATTTATTTAACTTTTTTTCCTGGAATTTTGCCAAAATCTCCCCACCTTAATTTGCTATAAAATGCTAAAAACCCCGCTACTGTATAAAGAGAAGAAAATTTTTTATTAAATTACCAGTTTTTAGAGTGCTTTCTCTAGAGTTGCCTGTAGCAGCCTCTTGGTGTCTTCTTAATTTCGATTTTCTCCATGGCTTTTTTTCTGAGCAATTTGCTTTTTTTTTATTTTCCTGTGCACCTTTCTTCTGCAGGGCTTGTTTCTCGGAAAGTTGCCCCAAATCCAGAACTCCAGAGGGATGTGCGAACCTTTCCTCGCGCTCCCTGTACTTTACAGCCCCAAAKCCCTGCTGTGTCCTTGCTGTAGCACCACAGCAGGTTTCCTGTGCAGATGAGGGTCRGGAATGGTACCACAGCCAGGTTTGGCAGGTTCACCCTGTGCCACCCGAGCCAGCAGCTTGAGGTGATCCTGGGGTAGTGGCACCAGAGATTAAACAAAGGAGTTGTGGCGCTGCTTCACACCCCCAAGGGAGTTATTCATGGTTTTAATTTGTGGGCRGGGTTTTGGAAGGGTGTTTTCTATGGTGCCTGGACTACAAAATGCAGAGCTCAGCWCTAAGGGTTAACACAGCCACACCAAAATCCCTGCAGCTTCCTGGACATGGAACAGGGAGAGTCTCCTGGTGCAGCCCGGAGCTGCAGCTTCCTGAGCCCGCAGGGAAGGGAGGGGAGGGGACGGGAAGGGAACATGACTGCCGGTATCTTCTGCTGGGAGACTGCCAGGAGGAAGCAGCTTTTTAATTTTTTAAATTCCTTTGCGGAAGGCTCGGCAGCTCCCAACCATTCCAGCCATCTTTCTGGGAAGCRCTGTCCTCCTTCTAGGCAGTCTGGAGGAGAGGCTGTGGGGTCTTGGTCTGGATTTTCCTCCTTGGGAAACACGACTAGGAGCTGCACAGACCTGTGTTGGGCCCCTTTAAGAATATCTACATTGGGATGTGTGGGCTTCTATTTTATTTTGGGCTTTTCTTTTGCTTTTGATTAAATTTTCCTCAAATTCTTGAGCTGCTCTGCACCATCCAGGGGTCCGCAGATGGCGAAAGTGGACGAGCTGTGCCTGGAGTGAGATGGAGGAGATGGAGGAGAYRGAGGAGATGGAGGTCTCCAAACAGCTCCTCCCTTCCCTGTGGGGTGGCAGAAGAAATAGATCCTTGGGTGCCCGTAGGCTGAAGCTGTGGTTTATTAAAGTAAATTACTTTTTTTTTTTCTTTTGAGTTATTTATTATTATGCTTTTGCTCAGTTATCAAATTGGAAGCAAATGGCGGAAGAATTTGCTTTGCATGTAAATGAGAAAGACTGCAACTACTTTTCTTTGCTGTGGCACTTTGCGTACAGTTTCCTTAAGCCCAAATGGCTAATCTTTCCATAATGAACTTGGGAATGGCTTTTCACACGAGTAGTTTCAGTGACTTTAGTGAGATTTCATGCATTAATAGGCGAGCAAGATTTTACCTTTGAGAGCACCAAATCCTTTTGGAAAAATCCTATAATGTTTAAGTAGAAAAGAAACCAAAGAATTTATAGATTAATGACTCAAGCCTAAAGAACCTGAGGGAGGGTTTTCATAGATTCTTTGAAACATCTGGTAACATTTTGCTTTAATGTTTTGTTTACATGGGGTTAATAAACTGAGCTGCAGGAACAGGAATTGTAGGGGAGTAAGCAAAGTCTAGGGGAAGAGGCAGTAGAAATCACCCTTATTAGCACTCTATTAAGAAATTGCAGTTTGTAACACTTTATTAATGTTTTAATGGACATATTAATAATTATTCCTCTTTATGAAGTATTTAAAAATGGAATTTCCATATAAAGCACGATCATATATCCTGTCGCATCTAAGGGCAGGAATAGAATTTTCATTCTGTGCTTTAGGGTTTGTCCAAGCATCAGTAAAATAGGTTCTCTTTCCTATTGTACCTGCCAAGTGTAATCAACCAAACCAAAGGAATGTGGTCTTTCTCAACCTATAAATATACTAAATATATTTYGTAAAACACTTTGCAATCGTGACTTGGGCATACCCTATAAGTCTGGCTGAGAAGGAGGCAGGCTACCTGCTTTCTGTTTAATTACCTTATCCAGGTAATATCAACATCAATCAAAAGCTGTAACTCACTAACCTGGATCTAAGTTAGACTTTTTATAAGCGAAGTGGTATTTATTAGGAATGAACCAGCACTGCAGGATTTGGCCTTCTCTGGTGACACAAATGGTGTATTTCGAAATGGGCAAATGTAAACCAGGAAGAGAAGATCATATTTGAGAAGAGTGTGCTCATATAAACTTGTTTGTTGGGGGAATTAATTGTCAGTGATTTATTATTCTGCCTGTGCAACACAGAGCACAGAACTACACGAGCCAGTTTGGGAAAGCTGCACAACTGCCATTGGAAGAGTGGGGCCTTTTCCCCCTCTCTGTTACAAGGATGWGCAGATGTTAAGCATCTCTTCACTGTTTTATGATTGAGATTTATAGAGGCCAGCAATATGGATTGAAAAGGCTCTAGGTATGTTTTCTGTTAGAGGCTGATAAAAGAAATTAATGGCATCTGGAATTTTAAAGAAAAGTAAAAATGGCTTCATTTAAAACAGCAGTCATAGGAGCAGAATTAACATGCAGAACATCGATGGCTGATTCCTGAAGGAATGTATGGGTGGTGTTAATGGTTATCAATGTATGGGAAAGGGAGAACTTGATTTACAACAATTGAGTAGGGAACAGTATATGAATCACTAGGAAACGGGGGAGAAGTTGGCTGTATTTCTGAAGTGTAACAATTCAGACTACATAATGAGAACTTTTCTAAAAGAGTGAAAATTCAAATAACTTACCTCTGATATCCTCTCCTTGAGTAATAAATGTTCATGATTCTTGCAAAAATTCTCTTCTCATAAGCAGCCTATGAATACGAGAAACTATATTGCTAATTTTTCACTCTTTGTAATGTTTCTAATCATTAATGGCCTTCATTATTATTCAGTTATTCTGTTTCAGAAAAGCCTGCCAGTTATGCCAAATTATGTAGGGATATATGAGATTCTATGGATGTTTCTTCACCAGATACTAGAATGATAAGTGACTATTTCTTCTTACAAGACAAGAAAAATAAATTGTTACAGATTCAGAGCACTTTATGACTAGCCAGTAACATCCCTGGCTGTACCTGCAAGCACGAACATTTGAATCACAAAATTATGAAATACAGACTCAAAATGATATTAAACACTCTTCTTGGGTTTATAGTTTTTCCAACTGTTTGGTGGAGTGCCCAAGCAATCTGTGATTAGCTTTGTCATAAAGACTAAATCCGTGGGCTTATTTTTTAAATCTCTCCTACCACTTTCCAACCAGCACAGTTGTTGGAATTCCTTTATAACATGAATTTTCACATCCCCACTCACAAGCACGTGCCTTGTCAGAGTACTGGGGGCCTCATTTAAGTGGTTATCAGTGTCACTGTAACACACAGTCATTTTCTGGTGCCTGTTTTCTCCCTGGCTGAGGATACGCCGTCCTTATTTGCTTAATAAATGGGCAGTTAAGGGTTCTTCATTTTTTATGCTTGTGGCACATTCATGTTTTATTATTATTTTATTCTTTCTATTTATAGATTTTACATTAACATTTGATGAATTTTCCACATAAATGGCAATGCTTGATGTAATTCATATCACTCTTAATATGTACAATTTGCATATATTATCCCAAGCAATGACCTAGTAAATGAATTAAATAAGCCTTGGTACTGAGAATGACGTATCTGGGCCCATTTAGACAACAAAAGCCAATGCCTCACCAAAGCAGGGCAGTGCTGAGAAAACACAGGCACCATCTCAGAATATCCTATGTTCTAATTCATGCCAATCTCTTCTGCAAAGACACAAACACCTTCAAAGGGTGAACCGCTGTCTGAAATAAACTAGTGAAGGGTTTTCAGTTCTTTTAATGAGCCCAAATCTTGAAGAACAAATCCTCCGATGAGTTGCATGTGGTTTTTATTAATTTTGAGCCTAAAACCAGTAATTATATCAATTATATAAAAGCACCAGAGAAAGAATTGTAATTGCTTGCATTGTGCAAGCCACGCTGGGCCCCTGGCTATTCTCCCTTGAGGAGCTCCCACAAAACAATCATTTAAGGAAAAGAGACTTGCACACGTTTAGAGTGATGGAGCAGGAGAGTTAAGAGAGTCTAGGTAGGTTTCCATGTGTCTGCTTTACCTGAAAACATTCCTGTTACCATCCATTATTCCGGGTAACCCAGCTCAGAAAGAAGGATTTTCTGAAAGCTATAGTGGGATCCATTTGGATTGTGTAGATTCCATAGGATTTGCTGAGACAAGATAATCATTAAGATTTATACCATTCCTGCAAGAAAYGAACACCATATGACTTGAATATTATTAGAGAAGTATTTATTCCTTTAGTGATCATTCAGTACTAATATTAATTCACTATAGTATTAAATCTCTCTATTGTGGTAATGCTTTTGTTTTCTCTTTTCTCACTGATTCATACTTAAGTTATTGGACTTGATTCTGGTTTCTCACAGATTCTTACTTTAGCTTCACAGGAGCTATTTGTGATTTACATTAATTTCATGCTATTGGAATTATTCCCAGCAATCTCATTGCGAGGTTTTTTTCCTGTCCTTACAATTGTTCTTTGCTTTCCCTGTGGCAACTATGGAAATGTTAGGCTTTGCCTACAGAAATTAATTATTTCAGGCTAAACTTCTTTGTTTTGATGGGAAAGAAAGTTGTACAGAAAGCTGTACAATGAAGGCATTATACCTCCGCCATATCGAGAAAATGTATTTGTACATTTATCCCAGTATAATTTTCTTTGGTGAAATAACTTGTTGGTTTTTTATTAGACTGTTGAACCTTTCAACACTACTCTGCACCTCCATAGTTCATTCAGTGACTGGAAAGACACATTTATTCATTACAAGTTATACTTGATGGATGTGACAATCTATTTCCCTGGGTGCTCTTGATAAAACTTAAACTAAAAATACAGTCAAGACAAAATGGGTAATAACTCCTCAGGATTTCAGGGGAACATCACCAACACCCTTTGAAAGCCAGCATATTGGATGTTTTTTAAACTAGTGCTTAATTCCACAGAAAGAGCCAGCTCGCATTTGAATCCAGTTCTCCTCAACCATCTAGATGAAGAGGCAGCTTACTCTGGTAAGGAAAAATCCCAGTCTATTTTGTAGCAAAGGCAGAAGCTTTTCTACAGCTAAAAACCCCATATGGAGAACACTCTACTGCCAAATTTCTATCTATTAAGTTGAATAGGATCCAGCATATGTGGCTCCCTTGATTGCAGTGCTGACCGAAATGTGCAAAGAGAAATGTGTTCTTTTAAACAGACAGCTCCTAAGACAATTTGGGCTTGAAGGCTTGTAAAATTCAAGTTCCACCTGGATATAGGCAATTATCCAGGGAAAAAACCCTGAGCCCTACCATTTTCTGCTCCTGGTAAGATGCACAGCCTCCCAGAGAGCAAAGCATTTGCTGCATTCTGCACTAGCCAATTTCTCTAGTTCATTTTAAAGTGTAATTTAAGCCTCTTTTTTTTTATCCTTCACTATGCCTCTCTGATGACAAAACCAGTTTTTTAATTCCCAACTGCTGGTAGGGTGCATTCCCTGTTCCGTTCAGGGGTGAGGCTTATGCCAGACACGTGACATCAGTTCACTTGGGTGCAGGGAGCCTAAAATTGCCACATTATGGACAGTTCAATGCAGAACTGCAAAACCTATGCAAGAAACAGGGAATACCTGTGGGCAGCTGACCTTCACCTCTATTTGTACTTGAGGGATTTGGTTCTAGCTGGGTCTGTTCAGTGTTCACACACACCTTTGGCTGGTCATTTTAGACTGGGCCACTGGGCTGATCAGCTGTCATGACTGGAAGAACCCGCCCAGTTTTGTTGCCTCTGAACCTTCCCTAAAGATGTCTGAGCTGATGGTGAAAGCAACTCAGAAGCAATGTCTTAACTGGCATTTAATAGAAGAAATGCAACCAGTTGCAACAGCAGCTTTATGCAATTGGGAAAGCCCTATGGTCAGTTAATTGCTAGCTCTGGCTGGGGTTTTGTCCTTCCTGTTGGAGTCTGTACATGCCAGTTGTGTCAGGGGAACACAGAGTGGTCCAAGAAGATTCAAACAATTGGTAGCTCCAGCAGAGCACCTGGCACATTGTCCCTCTGCACCACTTTACTGTCATTCTATGTGTCCAATTTCTGGGGGTCCAGCATTGGGCTTAGGAGCTGTTCTCACTCAGGTAACAAACCCTGTCTGGACAGTAGCACCTTAAGGGTTTAAGCTTCCTGTTTATTTTAGGGACTGGTTTGAGACCTGGGAGATATTGAACCAAACAGGTACCTTACTTCAGAGCAGAGTGTCAGCCAGGAACAAAGAGGCTGCCTGTGACTGTACATAAACAGTGTCCTGAGCAAAGTTGGGGGAACAGCATTCTCCTCTATTGCTACTCCATTTATAGTGTCAGGTTTATGGAAAGTCTTTTAGAGTCAGTGGGATGTAGGCATTTAACCTGCTTAAGGACTTTTGTAAATCCCTTTGGACATCCACCTAAACTGTTAGGCATGGAGAGCTTTACATTTCCAAAGGCAAAGTAAGGACATTAAGCAATTAATCCCCACAATGTTTCTGTTACCATGTATATGGACAAGGGGACTGAAATGAAGGAATTAAGGTTGCATGGAGATGTACAGGAATATGAGATCTCTTGATAATCAACCCTACAGTTACTTCCTTCCTGATATTCTGCCTTACTATTACTTCTAGATGATTGAAGTTGGATCCATAGACTTCCTGCACAAATGAAGTCTCAGCTCTGACTCACCTGCCATCCTTTTAAGAAAATATAATAGAAAATGAGGACATATCCCCTGTGTTTTCTCAGATTTCAATTGTTTCCAGAGGCCCAGGCAGCATGGAAAAATGGTTAGCAATGCACTAACATTGAACAAAATCTTTTACAAACCGTGTGTCGCTGAATGATTGCTTTTTGATGTGATGTGCAAAAAACTTTTTCTTTCTTTTTTTTTTTTTAATCTACCTGACTCCATTGACTAAATCTCCACAATAAGAATGTAAGTTGGAGGATTTAGGTACAAAGAGAAGAGCAGCAGTTGTATGCCAGGGTTTTTTAAGTGGAGAGGTGATTAAACAGTTGCTGGCTGGAAACAAGTTTTGAACTCTCCGTATTTCAGATTGGCAGCATAGCCCCAGTCCGATGTAGTCTGCTGGTTTGGGGAAAGACTGGAGATAAACAACAACCAGGACTTTATCTGAGTGCTCTGGGGAGTGGCTGCACTGGCCCAGGGCAACCCTGTGCTTTGAGAGTGGATGATAAAGCCTCTCTGGAAAGGTTGGAAACGAAGATCAGTGAATAACTGCAGAGATAAAGGACTGCACCTTCCATGGTGGGTGGTCTCCAGTAGTGAAGTCACTCAGTAGTGTGTGGTACTCATCAGCCCTGCTCTGCCAAGTCACCAGTGTCTGTGGGATGGCTCATGTCCTTGGCAGAATAAGCCAAGTGGTGGCTAAGCCCTACAAAATGTGGAGTCGAGACTGATAAATCCCATGTGCCTCAAAGGCAGACATCAGACACTGTAGGCACCTACAGAGATCAAGGCCATGGGAGAAATCCCACTGTGAAATTGTGAGATGCCAACTAGAGATGCCATTGGAAACTGGGTTAGGAAAACTGCTCGGTGGGATGGAGGGACTGTTGCCATTCCTCAGCTTGCAGAAGCAAATTCCAGGTCCAGAAGTATCTCCAGTCACTCCGCAGTCCAGTTTAAGGGTATGGTTGGATTTAAACCCAATTCATTGCTAACATTTATATTGAAAATGGTTAAGCCAAAGACTCTTCAGCAGGAGGGAAATTCAGTTTTTCTTCCATCTTTGCAAAACCTAACAGATTGAAATAACCAAATAAAAGTCTTCCTTAGAGAAGGAACACCAGAATTCGGTATGTGTCCCGTGTAGTCTTGAGCTCAGCTTTAATAAATTAATCAGTACTTCATGAATATTCATTGAGCAGAGATGTAAGGAGAAAAGCTAGATAGAACTTGGGAAACATGTTTGCTAATTTTATTTTTATAAATTAGTATTATTTCATGATTTTACTCTTTTTTTTTCATTAGCATTTGAGTCTTAAAAGTAATTTTATGACTAGGTTTAACTTCTGGCAATTATATTCTTGATGTCTTGGCTTAAGGGGCACCTTAGGCATTTTGAAATGAATTATTTTTTAATATTTTGTTTGCAAAGCCTATATTTTCTGGGCACTATACATCTGGGAGAGAGTTGCTGTGTTGAAGGATGACATTGAAGACAGCACTGGTTGTACAGCCCAGTAGCAGCAGAAAGAGAATTGAGTGTCAATCCATTTCTCCAAACACAGGGCCATGCCGTGTTTCTAGTTGGAAAGCTCAGGTTTATTTTTCCTTGTTAATTTTTCTTGGTATGTTGCATATGTGGAACTATTCCTGGCCGGAACCTGGTCTGTAAGAGTCAGGAGGTTGATTTTTCAGCTTTGTAAGTCTACTCTTGCTGCTCATTCAGCCTGGAAAGTCATTTCCCCAAGGATCTGTGGACTCATTTCAGATTCAGAACGCTTGCATTTCAGATTGCTCGCCCTACCTATTTTTCCCAATTCTTATGCTTTCCCCACTTGGACTCGCATTTGCCCAGGAGAACCAGAGAAAGTTGGCTTTTTGTGAGCCATCTGTGCAACGTAGATAATACTGTCATCAGGACACTCGCAGGATTGCATTGCATTTCATCACCCAGACAGTGTCTGCTCAGTGTTCATCCTGTGCTGTGTTGTCAGCTCCAGGCACGTGACCTCACTGGACTTCGAACGCTTGCAAAATATGATCGGGAAATAGCTTTGTGGTTTTGTCAATGTGGAAGTCCTTTCACAACGTCTGAAGAGCTCAGCAACTTTCAGTTGTGCATGCTAAAAATAATTGTTTAAAGAAGCAGAGGTGTGATGACAGGATATTGGTTTAAATTCTTTTTTATTTTTTTTTTCAGCAATAGCGACTTTCCTGGCTACACTGATTTCAGTGGCAGAAATTTCAGCGACTTTATGAGGCTGGGATATACTGGTGTAGTCTTAACCACCTAAATGTTGATAGCTAGTAAGAACCATTATCATACTATTTCTCAAATATTAGTAACATAAATATACATGTTTTACCATAAAATGTAACGTGCAAATATCTCTGATTGAGAAAGGTCCCTTACTTTTAGTTGTGAGCTCAAATGATCCTAATATTCAAATATACTGCAGGATTTATAAGCAATGGAGCAGAACTTTGGGAAAGTTATGGCTGGTATCTGAGAGCTGTAACATTTACAAACACTAAATGAACAAACCCATATATTTTTATGCTTGCCATTCCAGACCCATGAAACTTATCTCAAAGGTTACGAGACAAGGGACTGAAAATGAATCTATTACACAATTGCTGCAGGGAGTTGCTGAGCACGGTAATTAATCGCTGGTGTATTCATTTGCGACAGGAGGAGCAGCAGAAGGAAAATATCTCATTGAATTTAGAATTGTATTTATTCATGTATGCACTGTGGTGTTACAGCACAATTATTATCTGACACATTGGAAGCAGACTTGTGCTCCATTAGTTGCTGGAGCTATGTGCTATTATTGGATGATCTGCGACAAAAATGCACAAAACATTTATTTTGAGAGATGCATTCAGGATTATAAATGATGCCTCCCGGATCTCAGCCTGGCATTCTCCAAGCCCAGCAAAAGAAGTAGGAAGCTCAGCTTGGCATCCCCAGCCCCAAAAAACACTGAGGTGTCCCCAGAGGCAGATGGGGGCAAAGCTTGGGCTCCCAGAGCAGCCGTCTCCAGCGAGGAACTCGGKGTTTTTATCTGTGTCTGGAAGGAGACACAGGGGCAAAGCCAGCCTGTGCTGCTTTCCAGTCTCCAGTGCAGTGCTGGCACCAATCCACAGGCAGCTGCTCATCCAGCATTCCTGGCTAGAGGATCATTTCAGCAGCCATATAATATGTCAGCCAAGAGGAAGCAAGAAGAAAAAGAAAAGTAGACTTATGAAGTTAAACCCAAGAAAATAAAAATTGCAGGCTGCTGTAGTGTGGCAATGGCTGCTGGTGGGGGTAATAGTTTATTCAGTGATTCTGCTGCATAGTTTCTAATAAAACCTCACAAATCCTTTTCAGAGATTTTCCCCCTGAATTGTTCATTATTGTTTGCGAGAAGCTTGTGAAAGCTGACATGACAACAGCTCATGTGAGGGTTTATACTTTGGACAGCCTCTAGAAGAGTAAATATGGAGTAAATAGCCACTGCAGGCAGAGCTGTGATGGTGTGCAAGTGTCACCCTCTCAGGAATGAGGGAAATACTGTGCTCTGCATCTCATTAACCAGCGCTCAGTGTAATTCCAACCCCACCAAGCTYAGCTGTGGAGAGCAGAGGTGGGATGTGCATGAACTACCCACACTCCAGATGTTGTATCCGGGAAGCCACGGAGTTTATCCCCCTCTGGAGCAGGGTAAGGGGAGAAGGCAGTGGGCACCAGGCTCTTTCCATGCCCACCTTTCATCCACAGCATTGTCCCTACAAGTGCCCAAGTGCCCCAGCCTTGTGGCTTGTGGAGGAAGGTTGTTTTACGCAAAGGAGTAGGAGAATCAGGTTTGGAATGATTATTCCTGAAGATTTTGAAAATAAACCAATGGCTTCCTCTAGGCCTTCTAAACAAACAGCCTAAATGAACGTGAAGTTAACCTCTCTTTCCTCTCAGTCTGATGAAAGAAACAAATGCAAGCTATGACAGGATTATATTACTCTATTAATATGACAGATTCTAATTTGTGATAAGAAAGGAACCTCATTCATTGCTTTATTACTTTTAGAAATTCTAAAATCAATGCAAGATATGCCATAAACATTATTCTTGGCAGGCACTCATTGAGGTGAACATATAACTCAAAGATAGCTTGAGCTGAATTCTGACCAATTTAGCAAGTAATAAGCAAGGCAGTCTGTGATAAGAACATTAAAAAGAAGAGACAGTAACAGAGTTATGAACAGATGGTATCCATAAATAATGTTGAAATAATAATAATATTTTAAATTTATATATGATGCCTTTCAGTCTGGAAAATCCCACAATGCTTTACAAAACTGAATTTAAAACACAAACTTAAACTGGAATGCACCATTTCTGGTGTGAAATATGACAGTTGTTTGAGAGCCCAAGCAATGCCAAGTCGTTTGGGACAAGAAGAGAATAAGAATTTTAGTTCACTGCTGCTGCACTAGGAGCTTGAGTTGAATTTTATTTCTTTCCTCTCTTCTAATCTATTTAATCTATCATCACTGGTAGCATCTGGATATTCTGCTGTAATGCATTGCTATTATCCATAAAGAACACTCTCCTCACTGTTAATGATATCAGATGCACTGTTGACTTTATTTATTGAAAACTCTAAATGATCAGCAATTTGGCTTTCTCCAACGCAAAAAAAAATTACATTCTCAGCAGAAATATCTCCCAAGGACAAGTAGCAGAAGTAGTTAGTATGTCCTTGTGCAGGGAATATTAACTCCCATGTCAGTCTAAATTCTGAAACCCTTGTCTTTCCCTGCAGAACATAATTGCTCCTTCCAAACACTTATGTAGCTCAGCCCAACTTGAGGCTGTCTTCTGATCTCAGATAAACCCAGGCAATCCTTCTGGCTTTAGTGGGATTATGCCAACATAAGTGAAACTAAAATTTACCCCACGGTATGGGAGAGCTGATAGGTGCACAAGGGTCTGTGTGACGTTTGAAGGCTGCAATGGAAAAGTGCTGGAGGATAAGAGGGAAAAACCATACACTGTGTACACAGAGCAATGGAAACTATTCAAAGCAGCTCCAGACTCAACTATTCTATGTAGTCCCTTTACAGGGAGAAAGATGTTACATGATAGCCTGGATATTTGAGTGATTAGGCTCTGTAGTGTAGAAACAATATAAAATAGAAAATATTGAATGCTTCTGAGTGAGGAATGACACAGTCTATTTGCAGGAATGATGAAAAAATCAGGAAGTGATGTTGCTTAAAATTAATTCATTTAATTTAATACTTTCCCATTCAGGTCTGCAGGAATCATAACCAGTGTTTTCCCATTCCAAGCTCATGTTTTCAATAATGGCACCTGCAAGGACTTTTTATGTCAGATGAGCTTTACATTAAGTTTGTGGCAACTGCCCTGGAAATAGTAGAATTACTGCAGGGTGCTGGATACACTGGAATAGTGGACCATTTCTTGAAAACGGGTTGCTCCCTTGGAAAAAAAAAAACAGGAGAAAAGGTTAGTGACAGGGCTTTACCTGAAATTAATTTTTAACCCCTCTGGAAAGCTGTGCYAGCTTGCACTCATTTAACATTTGTAGCTCTCTAAATGTAGGCTGGATTTTTCATTCACAGGATCCCTATGATGGCACTCAGCATTGTTGTCCTCTCAGGACCATTTATTAAAATATGCTGGGTAAAATCTGGTGTCCTGTAAATTACCAGGATTTAAGCTGGTTCCACTGGATCCAGGTTCACTTCTACCATTTTTCAGTTAAACAATGTGGGGTTTTGGATGGAAAGGAAGAAGAAGAATACAGAAGTTAAATTGTCACGTACATAGCATAGGTATAGTTTCAGGTTACTGAAGAGTTGTCTCAGATACCAGAGAAAACAGAGTTTTGTTTATTATGTGTAAGCTGCATATTGAAAAGTCCACTCTTAATGCAGCATGTATCCATTTTCCAGGAACTGCAGATCTTTGCTTTAACTATGGCAAGTTTTTCAGGAATTCTTGGACTGTCATCTTAGGTGAAAAACTGTAACTCATATTTGATTCCTATTCATGCCAGCAGGATGTGTGTACAAGCATACACATACCTACCTGAATGGACTCACTAATGATATCCGGGACTATTGCAATATTTAAAAGGTTTCTTAATTTTAGCCCTGCTTTTGCAAGACACTGGGCAGTCTCATGTTCGTTTGTTATTTTGGATTGGCTTCCTGATTTTATTTTTGCAGTTGCATATCTGCAATGCACCAGAGTTCAGTCGCAAGTTTAAATTAAAATTTGCATTTCAAAAACACAGGATTGCTCAGGTCGGAGTCGACACTCTGACTTCCAGGGCTTTGTGTCGTCATTTCATAGCCTTGAAGTTGATGCCTGGAGGTTGTTATGGACAAGGAGGTGTGGACAAGGCGGACAAGCCTCTCCATGTGGGCTCTGGACCGTGAACCTGGTGACCTCAGGCTGCCTCCTGATGGGGACATGACCCTGGCTAAGGAGTCTGTCACTGTAAGTGACCCTGCCTAACATCCACAAGAAGAGCCTCTTTGGAGTGGACACAGAGRTACGGCGCATCTCCACACCACCACACAGGGACAGGGAGCTGACACCTTGCAACCTACTCCCAGATTCATCAGGCTCAGGAAATGTGGTCCAGAAAACACCCTCCTGTCCTTCTGGGAGTCAGTTTGGGTTCAGGAATGGGGAAGCTGCTTTAGTGTGGGGCTGTGTCTCTGAGAACAGCTGTGCTGTGCTGCACGGTGCTGCACAMTGAGGCAGGTTGGCCCTGTGTGCCAGACTCTTCTGACTACACTGAGCCCCTTGGGGATTCTGACTTCTTTGAAATTTTTCATTTTTTKCTTTTCAACTGAGCTGAGGTACGAGGAAGAGAAAGATCTGTTTAGTTTATTCTGTCTCTGCTCTGCCTTTCAGGCCTGTCAGTCTGGTAAGATACTCAAATGCTAAATTTGTACGAAAACATAGACTCCAAAACCTTCCATTTTAAGTGCATTTTAGTCCAGCTTATAAGAAATGGGTCATTCAGTAGCCTGGGTATTGTGTTAGTTGTGTTTTGTCCACAGCCTTATCTTTTCCACACAGACTTCCAGTTTTGAGGAAACTGGTTTGCAGGTCAGTCTGCAGGTACCTAAATATTTCTGGCAGTTTTAAAACCTCAGTACCATCTGGAATTAAGAAAGAGGTCTGAGCGCTAAACATACACTGCTGCTAACTTAATCACTTTGTATAAATTCCCTTTGGATGATCTCTTTTGTCTCTCTTCGGGAGGGTGACATTTGTTCTCCCAGTCTGTGGCAAGACCACAGTGAGCTGGCTGACCACGGCAACTGCTGCGCATCTCTCTGCTCTCTGCAGATTACGAGCACGGGAGGCATCTCTGGCTTCTCTTTTTTTCCTTTTTTCTCCCCCTTACGTCTTACTTGCAGAACAACTGAAAAAGGACAAGGTTGAGATATTTCCTGAGCGTTGYGTTGTGCCTTGCCCTGCGTGGTGCACGGAGGAGGCGGGGAGGGAGGATGAAAAGAGCTTTTGGACTGACTCGGCTCTTGTGTTGGGCAACTGCTCAGAAAACAGAGTGTCGGCGGAGATCGGGGCTGCAAAACGCTCAGGTTGGAGGAAGCAGGGCTGTCAACCTTTCCTGCACCAGCCTGTGGAATACTTGCTGCTCCGTATGATTTCTGTCTTTGTCCAGAAAAGTCTTTTTTTTACAGTCGGAAAAGCGTTCTATAAGTATTCTGTAATTAGTATTTTCCTAGAGCTTATTCAGTATGCTGAACTTAGATCAATAAAATGAGGAGAAGGAGGGAAAATACCCCAAGACAAAAGAAACCCAGAGAGCTGTGCATTCCAGAATAAACACAGCACTCCTTGACGTGGTACAGGCACTGTTTGTGCCTGGCTTCCCAACAGGGGTTCTTGCACATCCAGTAACTTTGTTTGTATTTTGTAAATTACCAGATGGCTCTTTGATACAAAGGAGAATGTGTTCCCACATCAGATCGAGTATCTCTTTTTCTCTCTTTCCCCTCCTCTGATATTAAACAAATCATAGAAGACACAACCACAATTGTTAAAAGTAAGGCAGAGCTGGAGCAAAGAAAAAATATGCGTAAGTTAACTGTAAAGTTCGATTGACACTGACTGCAGCAAAACAAAGAATAGAACTGAACAGGAGATACTCAAATTTCCAACATTTCTGAGCTGTGCTCCAGAGACCTAGGGTACAACCAGGTCACTTTTTGTGACCCTTTTCTCTGTTTCCTTCCTGCAGAGGCTGACTAAATCTCATCAGCTGGGGGAATTACTCAGGAAAGTGTGTCACTGTTGAAGTGGGGGAATAATTTTGTACCTGTCATGTAACCATTTCATAGAATAATAGAATCATTTAGTTTGAAAAAGACCTTCAAGATCATTGAGTCCAACCTATAACCCAGCACTGCCAATCCCACCACTAAACTGTGTCCCCAASTGCCACATCTCTTAAATACCTCCAGGGATGGTGACTCAGTCACTTCCCTGGGCAACCTGGTCCAGTGCTCGACAACCCTTTCAGGAAAGAAATTTTCTCCAATATTGAACCTAAGCCTCCCCTGGTGCAGCTTGAGGCCATTTCCTCTCCTCTTGTCACTTGTTACCTGTGGGATGAGCCCGACCCCCACCTGGCTACACCATCCTTTCAAGGAGTTGTACAGAGTGGCAAGGTCCCCCCTGAGCCTCCTTTTCTCCAGGCTGAGCCCCCCCAGCTCCCTCAGCTCCTCCTGGTGTTCCAGACCCTTCCCCAGCTCTGTTGCCCTTCTCTGGACATGCTCCAGCCTCTCAATGMCAGGATGGAGCCTGTGTCCTGCTTGGGGATGTATGTAAGGCATYGTGCCCGTTTGCCAGAAGTTGGGCTTGATCTTGGCTGGAGCTTCAAGGCAGTAATTTCAGTAATGTAACAGCAATTAAATGAGACACTTGTAGGCTAGATCTGGCTAAAGCATATTCCCCATTGTTCTAAAGMCCCTCTTTGTAATTGCCAGTCTGAAATTTCTTTGGAAATATTATTGCTGCATTAGTCAAGTCTCTCCTTGTTTACTTGAACTCTTGTCTATACAGATAGTACGATGATAAATTATTATGTGTTTCTTCCTGCTTGTGTGTGTAAACTAAATACATAAGAGAAATGAGTGTTCTTTAGGGCTGGCCTTCAATTTTTGATCTATTTGTACAAGACCTGGCATTATTTGGTCCTAGTCCATGATTGAACCATACAAGCACAACAGCGCTGCTAATAAATAAATTGCTACCCTGAAGATAAAATTCTATTTACTTGCACTTTTCCCTACAGGTCCTTGCACTAGAAGTCTTAAATGAAAAAGTACTTCCCCTGATATTCCCATGTCTTCTGCATCCATGTCTGGCTCCATTGACCTGACTGACAGTGGAGGATTTGTCATTGGCCCTAATAGGAGTAATGGGTCCGATAGATGTAGTGGTTTAGAACAAAAGAGTAAATGGCTTTCTTTTTCTGAAGCTTTGCCTGACATGTAGCTTGTGTCCAAAGGTGGAACAAAGTATGGYTACTTTTCCCTTGAACACTGAGTAGAAGTTAAGGGGAAAAGTTGCCAAAGTACTTATTCAGAGACTCAAAGGGTAGGATAAAACCAAGATGGATTTAATGCTCATCAACAACAAGTATTACCCTAAGGAGAGGAAAAAAATTAAGAGAAAATTTTACATTATATATAGGAAAAATATGTACCATGGAAAAATGCATATCCAATACTAAATATGGGCACAAGCCCAATCCTTCTTATTTTACAGTCATTGAGAGAGTCTCCATTGACTTCCAGGGGACTTGAATGAGATCCAGCTCCAAATCTGGCTTTCTTAGCTCATGAATACTCCTCTCRAAATTAATGATATTTCTTGAACTAGGAAAGTAAGACAGATTTTTGGTAGTACAACTCTTGCCCTCAGCACTTCATCATAGATATGATTTGAAAGAGTGCCCTTTCAAGGTAATGCTGGTATTGACATGCATAAATTTATAGTGATTTGTTCTGTTTTCTAAGGATGGGAGTCTTAGGACATGCGCAGGGAGATAGCTGAACTATCTGGAGAAGTTTAAGGAGTCACCAATCTACTCTTTCAATGTTCCCAATGTAATTGAGAGTGTGAACAGAAGATAAATTATATATCGGATTAGTTTGCTCATTTTRACTATTTAGTGACTAATCCATTCGTGAGCACTCGCCCTTCTTGCTTTGTATTTATCACCTGAGCATAATGGTGTAGCTATTTGTAAAGGGTAAATCAAGACTGAGAACTGTGAATGTGTCTCTGCACCTTGCAGCTCCTGAGCAGTGCTGCAGCTCAGGCAGGTCACAGGGATTCCACGGGATTGTTACAGGGTTTTTGTTTGATGAGCATGTAAGACCTTTTCACTGAATGCAGTGTGTTCCGAGTTAAAACAAGATTTCTGACTGTTCCTTTGACATACAACTGTGAAACTCATTTCCTGCGACACACAAACACGAWCAGTGGAAAATTTACATTTTTCATGAATATCCATTTAATATTTCTAATTATTTTAGTCTTGCTTACATACTCCCCTAGTTTCCTAATACTCAAACCGGCTTTTTAGTAATTAATTTGAATTTTAGTACTGGCAAGTGGCGTCTCCTACGAAGCCCATAGCAAACATGGCACGTTGTTCCGAATTGCATAATAAATAATCGTCTAGAACTGTGACACATTCAGCAAAACGGCTCCACTCCCGTTTGACAGGGTGAACGCCTGTGTGCTTTTCAGAGCAACTAGTTTAGCACTCTTCATTTACAAAGAGGGAAGGGAGAGGAGAGAGAAATGCTACTCTGAGAACAGCTTGTCTCATGTTGACCTACTTTCTCCACCAATCTGCGTGCAGCCGGAGCTGCTGTTGTGTTGACACGACATATCCGAGCTGAAGCAAAACCAGCAGCATCCGTGGCCTTAGAGATTGGCTCTGGAGAAGACAAAAGGCCTTCTGGGTTTGATGCGGCTTCTGGRCGTGCGGGCACGGCAGGACAGGGATAGACTCAGTTGATTTACAAACCTGACTCCTGTGCCTGCCCTCTCCCGTGAGACCTAAAGTGGATTTTGCTCACCCAACGAGGCCACTCTGTGTCTAATCTCCCTGAGGTACACTTATGTCTAAAGCAGGTGCTGTTGGTCCRGGGAGGGTCTCCTTATCTGCACGGGAGATGTGGTCACAGAACTAAATTTGCTACTCTTATCAGCATTTTCTCTCCTGCCAGGAAAATCAGAAAACAAAGGGAAAGGCGTGTGCCTATGAGAAATGCAGGGATGCCCGTTTTTCATCCCTATCTTTGACTCCCTTTCAGCCCCTAGAGATTCTTTGCAGATGGTGCAAATTAGGGTAACCATAGAGCTCCCCTAATCTCATACGGAGAGGAGAAGTTTTGTACAGAGCCTGCAGACCAGGGAATAGAAACCCTTTTTTGTATCTACATATCTATGCAAGGGTTAACTCTGTGCTGTTTGGAAATGATTGGATCTGGAGGTTCAATTCATGATCTTTGGGTTTTGTTTTTTTACTAGCTATCATTAATTTTTGAAAGAACATCATTTTTTGATGTACTTCCCATCTACAACTCCTGCTACCTATAGTGGGAGGAGGTGCTGCTACCTCTTGAGAAATGAGAGTAAAAAAATGTGTTGGGTCGATCTGCATCAGTTTTATAATTTCAAACAATATTTTCACAAAAGCTGTGATCTGTGCTATACAAAGCAAATACTACTGCTTTGCCCCTGAGAACCTCCTGTCCTTTAACGGAAATGAATACAGCTTTATTCTTAGCAGCTTATTGCAGAAACCTCCAGTAATGTGACTTTTCTCCAGAACAKCATTTTTATGAATAGTTGTAACTTAAAGCAAGAAGCCTGCTAATTCTGAGAAGGAAAAAGATGCTAAAACTTTTGTTTCAAAACCATGGCAATTGCTTTACACCATTCTGAAGATTTCTTTTTACAAATCCCTTTTTTTTTTTGCTTCTCCTCTAACAAGGGTATCTGTGATAGGACACTGGGAAGATGTCTTGAGATCCATTTATTTATTTAGGTCCTAAAGAAATTAAGTTGACCTCAGTTTAGTAGAGCAAGTAAAATAATGAGACAAACCAGAGCCTTTAAAAATGCCTAAATGAGGTCTGGTAGAACTACTTAGTGCTAGGTGAAATGTTACTGGGACTTCCTTGTACCTTTTTGCTGGAACCCTTGGGGGGAATTACAGCACAGTGTGGTGGCACATGAACATAAAGTTCACTAACCTGCCTACTCTGTGTCACTCTCATTCTGCCTTTTATGAGCTCTTGTGATCTGCTTTTAAAGTGGAGTAAAACAGGCACCATAGCATGGACTAAGAGTCCCTGGGTAAAGCCAGCCCAGAGCACCAAGTGCAGTTATTACACTGAAATTCTTCCCCACAGAGATTTGGGCATTTTAAAATTCACTTAATGTAGCGGGTTCCAGCTCTCCTAGGAGCAGGCAAGGGGGTGAAAGTTTGACATCTGTCATTCTGCTGGATCTGTGTTTCTGGGGTAGAAGTTCTCCCCTCCTCCACATTAAGATTTCTCTGCTGACATTGCCTATTGCTAAATGTTTCTTGGCTACCCACATTTGCTGTGTGATAAGCCATGTAGGCCACTGGGGCAGGAAGCTTCATGGGCTGTTTTCACTGCTACACTCCCTGGTTTTGAGAGGCTGGGGTTTAAGGGTTTGGGTTTACAAGAACCTCACTGCCTCGAGAAACACCTCATGATCCAAAAGTTCCTACACCTCTGAGCCATGCAATGCATTTGAGAGCTCTTAGGTGGTAAGAACTGCTATTATTGTAGCTCTTAAAAACTCGGGTACTTWTTTTTGAACTGTTGGAACGTGTTGTCTGACAATTATTTGGCCTAATGCCTGTGTGTCCTTTGACTTTAAATAGGCAACAACAGCTTTCCCATTGATATCTGCTAAGAATTAGGCAAAGTCAGAGGTCAGACACTGGAAGGAAAGTGATGATGAAATTGTAGGTGGATCAGGTGAGCTTTAGAGATCAGAGAGAATCATAGCAAAATRGATTGGTTCCCTTCACCTTCCATTTCTTTTGTCTGTGCTATTTAATATTTCTCATTAATTTACATTTATTTCTTTTTAACTGATGATATTTAAGGRACTCTTGTAAAGTACAGATAGTGGTGGGAATTGAGAGTCATAATTTCTGGTCCTACCTTTTGTTTTTCCTCATTTGGTGATGGAGGAGCCAGGACAAGACCTGGGCATGTGCATCTCTCCCTTCCTTACCTTGACATCCATGGAAACCCACAGCTGAGAAAGAGTTTCAGTCTAATCCAACCAAATCAACCAGGTCTCTGGTCTGAGTGGTCTGACAGTCAGGATTGTTCAGCTCTACAGGGTGCAGATGCAGCCTCCAGAAAGCTTGGGTAAGGTGTTTAGTCCTCCTGCTTCAGTCTACTGTGCTGTGCCAGTAGTCATAACCCTCACTGACTGACACAAGGATTAATTCCTTAACATCTGGAAAGAGATTTGAAAACCTAAAGCAATAATTTTACAATTATGCTTAATCAGCATTTAATGTTTATGTTATTATATGAATGTTCATTGACAAATTAAGGACACATTTTAAAACGCCATTAGAAAAGTCAGTAAATATAAAGCCTTTGTTCATCTGTTTGTGGTTTATGATCCTGTACCAGCAGTGTTCTACCTTGTCTTTTATGGACATGGTCTGGAGAGATGGGRTGCTTTCGTGACTTCTTAATGAGCAAAGCTTACAGCCCAGTTCTTTCCCAACGTTAGAGGTTTGATTTGATTGTGGTGGGTTTACTCCTGCTGAGAGCACAATCGATACCTCGTATTTTCAATATCATGAAGATAAAGAAGTGCATTACATTTTTCAGCAGCAGTATCACTTCCAGCAGGAATAGAACAAACAAACCTTTCTAGCTGTTTACATGAATAGACTTTCAAGTGTATCCTCTAGTTCCCCTGGGAGGTTAATTTTTAAAACTTACATCATTGGAAAAAAACCTGAGTTAGTCAAATGCCTTTTTAGAGTATTGAATGGAATACAGGCTCCCATTCTGCCCAGGTCAGCTGCTGCACATGGGCTCTGAGTGACCAGCACCAGACTGGTGACCAGCCCCGGTAGAAAACTGGGCTGCAATGCCCAAAATTGCCCATGGCCCCCTGGTACTGTCACACCTTGGCTCTTGTCTCAAGCAATGGGTGTCTGTGCAGTAGGGCCTTCCCTTTTGCTCAGGGCTCAGCACCACACATGTCCCCCACAGAGGTCTGGTCTGGGGATGCTGCACACGAGCTGTCCCGTGCTGCCTTGTGCTGTCCTGTGCTGGCCTGTGCTCTGCTGAGCTTCTCTCAGGTTCTATGAGTGCCAAACGCAGCCATGTGCAGGCACAGCTAAAACCATACCAGGAACGTGTGTGCTGCACCAAAAGTTATTAATTCCTTTAATCACCCCAGTAAATCTCTGTTTGCAACAAGYGTGCACCGAGAGTTGCTGCTGCCCAAAAGAGACCCGTGGGAGAACATCTTTGTCAGAAAGGTTAAGTAACTCAGTCCATAATTGCAGGGACAYGTCTGTAATTTCAAATTCTCTGAGYGGAAAAGGAAGGCTTTTCTTTCCATCAGACCATGTGGCAACAGAATCTGTCCATCCCGTGCAACTCTTCCAGGTGTAAGAGTTTCCTCATTTGACATAGATTTTCCAGCCAAGGTGATTAGTAAGTCGTAAATATAATGCTACAGTGATCCTTAAAATAAACAGCATTCCTTGATTTTAAAATCCCAGGAGATGAGGTTTAATTTCTTTAACCAATTTGGGAATGTAAAAGATTTTCCTGCAGTGCCTTATTGATATAATTTGACCTTGCTCTGCATTGGAGCTCCCTGATGGAGGTGTGGGGGGAGGAGGGGTGTGTGGGCACACATGCAAAGTGCTCTTACTATGCCTGTATTCAAATTCTAATTCCATATTCTTGTAAGAACGATCTCACTGGGAACCAAAAATAGCACAGACGGAAAATATTCTCACAAGATGATTGTCACACAAATAAGAGGAGCTTCTCTTTAACCCATTCTCTTATCAGCTGAGCTCTCTGCAGRCTCCTCATCTTCTGCCGGTGCTTTACTTTACCCATTGGCCAAAGATCTGTTCATGAAAAGCAACAATTTAATGGTAATAAATATCTCTGTGGTTGACAGCGTGCCACTAAGCTGGATTTAATGAAGTGTGCTTACCTTGTTTTAACAACATAAACCATGCCTTGGCCGTGGTAATTCACTGTCTTTGTGACAGGGTGTGTTTTGGAGTTTTGGTGAGACTGTTTAGCTGGGTCTTTTCTGGCTTTAAACATCCCCAGTTACATCTGCTACTGCCCTGCTGCTTTCGATGAGATAGCACAAAACACATGTCTAACCCAAGTTCTTCCTGCCAGTCACAATTTCCTGTACAGAAAGAGGTGGTGAATTAATGGTGATGCCTTTATTTATTTTTATCACTGCAGCACCCGCAAGCCTCGGTTTTGAGAGAGACTGGGTTGTGCTGGGCATTATAAACACAGAGAACAAGAAGGTCGTCCTTTCAGCAAGCCTGTCCTCTAGCTACTGGGGGGGGATGACGGAGGATGCTGGTGGAGGGTACAAGGAAACCACGAAACAATATTGTTCAGCACACAGAGCAGCTGAGCAGCTGCCTTTATATGCACCTGGCAGAGCAGAGGTATGAGGAAGTTGAATGAGAAATATGAAGCGATGGAGGTTTAGGGAGCTCCTGCAAAGTGAAGGAAAACCTGAATTCACTTGTTTAAAGCTCTGGTGAGTGGTGTGACCTGGCAACACCTGCACATCCAAGGTGGAAGCTGATCAATAAAGCAAATAGATCCATCAGAGAGGAGCCCCACAGGCTGGAGAAGTGGTGTGTTAGAGAAGGGGGAGCTGACAAATGGGATTCAGAGGGAAAGAGGGGCAGAGGAGAGTTGATCCCGTGAACCCCTATTTTATCCAGGTTGTTTTGGGGGAAATGCACTCTGTAGGGTGTTAACAGTGGTCTGCAAATGAGCTGATCTGCCAAGATAGCATTTTACATTGGYGTGTTAATTCCTGGACTTCTGTGATAGGCAGTTTCATACAAATAAAAGCTATCATCCTGTTCTTTTATTTGAATTTGTTTACAGATTATGGAGAAAAGCTGATGGTTGCATATTTACCACACAACAGATGTTCAAAGTTCTCAGGCACATCATCTGCCCAATTGCCCATGGCTTTGTCTATTCCAATTATTTTTTCCCATATGTACACATTGGGTTGCGTTCCAGCTCTGAGACAGAGAGGGGTTTATTTTTTACTCCTCTCCGGAGCTACTAAGGTCCTTTGGGCTTCTCACAAGGGCTGTCACATCCCAAAGAGACCCGAAAACTTGCCCATGGCAGTAACCTGTAAGGGAATGACTGACAGGCTCCCAGTCAGCAGGTCTGGTGATACCTCTGCTATGAAGCTTTTAATTTGGAGCACAATCCTCAGCTTGCCCATTTCACTTTACTCCAAAAAGGATGCTATACCTTGGATATTCCAGCAAGACTCTTTCATGCTGACTGTGAGAGAACTTGGCAAAAAACAGTCCCAGGAACTTGTTGGGCCAACTGAAGTGGGTAGAATAGATGGGCAGAGCCTGAGTGCAGGAACAGTGGGGGGACGAACGCTGCCCCCAGACAAGCAAAAATGTTTTTACTGTCACAAGCAGCTGAAGAATTGCTGTCCTCTCTTCTTTTTGGTAATGATAACCTTGGATGGACCTGGCTTTTCTGTGAGACAAGGGCTGCCAGTGAGCCTCAGCTCTGAGAGGGATTTGGGACACACACTTCYCTGAGAAGAGAAGATGCTGCTGGGCACCTGCCTGGTGGTACCTTAGCTCTTCCTGAAGCAGTGACCTGCTTTCCTGGGATTTGGAAGCAGGCCCCACAGGTTTTCCTTGCACACTGAGCTAATGTGCTGCTGAGCTTCCCTTGGTGTTTTTGTGTCCTTGGCAGGAGCCTGTGCTGAGCAGCGCTTGCTGGTGCCGCTCCGGCACGAGCAGGTGAGGCAGCAAATCTGGGAGCAGCTACACTTGGTGTAGTCGAGCCCTGACTCAGAGAGATGCAGTCCTGCAGGGAACTCGATGCCACTGGAATGCAGAGCAGGCTGTGAAACGTTGCACGGAGCGGAGAGAACACAACTGGCTCAGAGCAGCCGCGTTTGACATTGGACAATCAGCCAGGCTCAGTGCAGCCAGCCTGGGATCATCAGCCATGCTGAGAGGCAGGGATAATTAGGCAGACACAGAGATACCCTGCAGGTATCCTTCTGCAGCTCTTAACTATTCTTAGAAAAGTTTTCCTAATATATAGCTTATATATTGCTCCCTTCGAATTAAATGAATTCCTAGGTTATCAGTCACATATTCTTGTTTACTGCGTTGGAAGCTCCAGTGATGTTATCTTGTCTCCTCTTTTCCAGACTGAAAAAACAGTGAAGAATTCAGCCTTGCCATATAGGAGGATATTTTCCTCTCAAATTTGTCTGCATTTTTGGTGAAATATGGTGTTCCAAATTTTACCCTAAGAGAAGTTTCACTGATGCTTAATGAAAGGGAATAATTGCTTCCGATGTCTGACATGCATTGGTCGTACTAGTACATCATTGAATGAGCCTTGCTCTTTTTGTTGCAGTGTGTCAGTGTTGAGTCATATTCCACCTGAGGTCCTCCATAACTCCCAGCACTCATTTTGCAGTACTCTTATTTAACCAGTTACTTCTTGTTTTGCATTTGTTCATTTGACTTTTCCTTCCTTTCCTGCTACTTCACGCTTTCCTTTGATGAATGTCTTGACTTAGGGATCTTTATTCAATTCATCGAGACTGTTCTGAATTCCAGGAGAGTCTTTCAAAACAGTCACAACCTTCTCCAGCACCTGCACTACCTTCTGCACTGTCCTTTCTGAGAGCTGAGTCATTAGTGAGAACACTGAATCGACCTGGATTCAGGACAGATCCTTAGGGGACCTTGCTTGATACATCCCGATACGCTCAATACCTGTGGGAGGAAAAATTGGTGTTTGAGCATAAGCTTTGGCCTTAATTTGGAAACAGCAAGGCATTGGGGCAGCTCATGTCACCATCTGAAGCGAAGCCTTGGCTTCATCAAACAGGATGAACAGGGGAATCCACGTGTGCCTCATCTGTACCAACCCTCCCGTGCCTCCGCCCTGCCCAGCACACGGCACCTCGCACTGCCTTCGCCCCCTGAATCCACACACTGTCTCGGAGGGGTTATAAATACACATCCTCCTTCGGCTGGAGAAGGAAGGAAAGGATTGCAGATGGGTGAGAACGGTTCSAGTGCAGCTCGCGCTCTCGCCCGGCGCATAATGAGATCAGAACGCAGGCAGGAATGTGTGGAGGAGTGGAGCTGGCAAGGATTCACCAGCCTCAATTATTCTAAGCCTATTCCATCCTTAATCAAACCACTTCCTTTTTTTTTTAATTATTTTTGGTGTGCAAAGGTGCTTTATGGAGCTGTTTCTGTTGAAACGTAAAATTCAAGCTCTTTTCACTACAGGAGCAAATTCTAGTTGGCAGGATATTGCTCTTTGGGTGAGTTTCTGGTGTGGTGGGCTTCTTGTAGCATCCTGTGCTCTGGTTATTTCAGAGCACTTGGCATTGCCCTGCTATGTAGCCAATTTGCTGGATGCTGGAAAGTATGAAATTGGATCTTTAAAGGGATCCTGGATCATTTCTGATGCTAATATAAATCTAAAAAAACCCCACCCCAAACAGAAAAGGGAGCGGGCAGAGCCGTATCACATGAGTTATGCAGACTTGTTTACATCCTGATTTGCAAAAGATACAGCCTGACCCCAGTGTAACCTTGAAGTCTACACAGGGAGAGGAAGTACTATGTAAATTAGAGCAGCCAAAACAAAATGGGCAGACAGAAGCTGAGTGCACAGAACAAGCTGGGAAGGCACTCTGCAAACACTTCACTGAGGAGGAGAAATGTGCACAAYTTTTTAAAAATTTTTTTTATTTCTGGAGTATAAATGTCTGTGAAAAAACCCTTGCTAACAAAAAATGGCATGGCTGGTTTTACAAGACCACACCCGTTTTCCATAGCATAGGAAAAGTGTATTTTCCTACACCAATCGTGCCCTCCCAGGGAAGCCATACCATACAGAGGAGCAGTTCAGAGTGCCCAGGGAAACATCCTTGTGCCCAAGTTTTTGGCTGCAATCTAAATGGGTTTTAAAGATGAAGTGATGTCCTGAGGGCCTGGCCAGGGGAGCAAAGCAATGCACCTTTCCTATAAAACACTCGATAGCAGTGAGAGGCTGGTGGTGGTGAGCAGGTCTTGTGTTAGTCTCCCACGGTGGATAAAGAAGGTGAAGAGCAGACCAAAGGCTGTGGGTCGTCCAGGAGTTCTTCAGCACTGCTGGGGCCGTGCAGTTCRTCCTCCACTTCTGCACTGGGACACATATTTGTGTGGCCAACCCATGAAGAGACTGAGAAACAGATCTAGAGGAAAAATAATGTCATTTTTGCAGTGAGTTACAAGCTTTCCACCCCACTTGGGTTTTAGCCGTCCCTAACTCCGTGCTTCCGCTCCTGGAATTCCAGCCATGGCTCAGCCCYGCCACACTTTCAACACTGCTTGGTGTCTTCCTCTTGTGCCTCGCTGGCACTGTGGTTTAGAGAGTGGAGCCACCTGAGGACTTCTTCAAAGGGATGCATCATCACCTGCAGCTCCCTTGCAGGATCTGGTGGCCACGGAAGAAAAGGAGGTCACTGGAGCCTGCCCCAGCTGCAGGTTGGCAGGGTGGCACCCTGAGTGTGTCTCCTGTGTAACCACAGCCACATTGAGCTGCTTGGTGTCTGCAGGTGCAGCTTCCTCAGGCACCTAGCCATGTTAGGAGAGTGTTATTCCCTGCCTCATTATTTGGAGTCGATTTTAGGAGAGGGGAAGTGAATCCCATGCAGACCCCTGTTGGCTCTTGAACCCATGAAACTGTTAATCTCTGAATTGTAATCTCTGGATGGAGGATGGAGTGCAGCAGTTGTGAGCAGTGTTTTAAGTCTGGTGGAGCACAATTGTCTGGTCTACTTCAGACAGAGGCAGAGCCCAGTAGAAGTACAGCTTGTGGCCAGCAGCATGTTCACCACCAGCAAAGTTTAGGAGGCAGCAATGAGATAAAAAGAGCTCAGAGAAAAGGGATAACTCCATGCTACTGAATTGCCAATATCCTTCCGGAAATCTCCATGAAACAAATTGTGAGCCATATTACTTTACTGAAGTGACTGGGGAGAGCTCTTAGCCAGATGAGCATTGTCTGCTTCCAGGAAAGGCAGGTTTTCTTTTGCCATCTTCTAGGAACAGCAGGTTTTCTTTTGCCTGACATCAAATTTACTGCTCTTGAAGAATTCAGAGCTGTTCATGGAGCAGTATTGACCTGAGTTGTGCTCAGATGTTTCATTCCTTGGCTCATCCTGGTATCACCAGGGGCCATACACTTCAGGCTTTTCTCAAGGTGATGTGAACGGTCCACTTGGGGGTCAAGTGCAATTCACGAAGAACCACAGTGCCAGAATTTGTTTGTGCTGTTGAGAAAAAAGAATTACATTGTGTGTAATGGTGTCTGTGAACTTTTCACAGCCCTTGCTTGCCCGCTGTCTCCTCCTGGCTACATACACATGATGTACACTGTTGATTTCCTTTGTCAGAAAACCATCACTGTCTCAGTGTCAAATGACATTTTGGTATGTGTGTGTATATATATATATATATATACCTGTAAGCAAAATATGTTCCCTATGAACAGTAATTGACATAAGAGTCTTTAAATGCAGAGATTTTAGTTGTAGAAAGCTTCTGCTGAACTGTGTGTTTGTGCAGGAGAAATTTGAAAGAAAAAGTGTGAGAAGAGAAATGAATCTTTTAAGGCAAAGGAAGGAAGGGAAGTTTAGGAAATATTAAGGCGTTCAGATTTGCCCTTTATTCCACTCCACTGCAGCTTTGTCAGTTTTCAGGGGGTTTTGCACAGGAAAAAATCATGGAAACAGAGAATGTTTGTACTGGAAGTGACATTAAAGATCAACAAGTTATACCCAGCTGCCATGGGCAGGAACACCTCCCACTACACTTGGTTGCTCCAAGCCCCATCCAACCTGGCCTTGAACACTTCCAGGGGTGGCACATCCACAGATTCTCTGGGCAACCTTTGCCAGTGTCTTACCACCCTGACAGGGAAGAATTTCTTCCTAACAGCCAATCTAAACCCGCTGTCTTTCAGCCATTTCCCCTTGTCCTGTAACTCCATGCCCTTCTCAAAAGTCCCTCTGCAGCTCTCTGGGAGCTCTTTTAGGCACTGGAAGGGGCTCTAAGGTCTCTCCAGAGCCTTCCCTTTCCCAGACTGAACAACTCYCGCTTCTCTGCTGCCCACACAGCTTTGGATGCAGCCCAGGACGTGGTTGGATTTCTAGGCTGCCAGTGCACAGTGCTGGGTCATGTTGAGCTTCTCATCAACAAACACCCCCAAGTTCTTCTCCTCAAGGATGCCCTGAATCCATTCTCCACCCAGGCTGTTCTATTCCAGAGGTGTGTTGGTGGCCAAGCCTCGCTCCAGCTCTCACCTCCAGCCCTGCTCTGCAGCAGCAGGAATGTGAAAGGAGGGCAGCTGGAAATCAAATATCTCTCTCCAGTGAAGACCACAGGGTTCAGTTAAGTCTGAAAATCTGGCTTTCAATTCATTCCCTCTTTGGATTTTGACCATGTGGGAAATATTTATTCCTGCTTTCACAGAAATTTATGAAATGAATGGGAAATGTATCTTCTTAATATTTAATTTGCTTGGTGATTAAAAGAAATTAGTTTCAACCATTGAGCAGTTTAGTGAACCTCCATTAATTTTTATAAGGAAATACTTGCCTGACTTCTTTCTGTGAATATATATGAAAAGAATAGTTACTAAATCTTCTCCCATCTGTGTGTTTTTGATAAGGATATCGCTAATGTGAGTGATCGGAAACTGAATCCTAATTAAATGCTAATGTKYCAAGTGTGATGTAGCCTATACTTCWTAAATAACAACTGGATTGTGGAGTTGAAATTAAGTAATGACAGTGCCCAGAAGTATTTTGGATAGAAAACTTATTTTCACATTTTTGAAGCAACCAGGCAGAATCAGGAACATAATTCCGGATTTATTCAAGTATTTAGATGTTTAAGCTGTGTCGACCTACAGTGCCTTTGGAATTCTGGGCCTTTCTTTTTCAAAGCATCAGTGAAGAATAGAACTTGTTGTGTTCTCTCGGTTTTGAGACAGTGCTGAGGAAATTTACAGTGATAACGTTGTTGCTGCTGAGCTAAAAGGGAAAGGCCTTTCTTTGAGTATGTGTGTAATGAAAAGTGTGATGTGTTCAAATACTGAATGACCAATGAGTCAATATTTCCCCAATGTCTTTCAGACACAGTATGATAAAGTAGTCTTTCAGATTACTGATTTCAGGTTTATATTAATCTTTTTCATCACACGTTTATAAGTAAGGCTTTTGTTATTGCTTTCTTTTACTACACTGAACCAGTAATCTGATCTCACTTTTTGAGACTTAAGCATTGTTCTATAAATACAGCTTTGGGCTAGAAATTATTTTAATTTTTGACAGTTTCCATATGATTTTCATTGTTTGTGCCACCACTAAATTATCTCAAAACATTGTGCCATGGCTAACGGCTAAATTGGGTCTCTCGGAGTAATGTTTAATTCTTAGGCAACATTTATTCATATATGATTTAATAAGACAGCACAAGGACTAGATGAATGTAATTTGAAAAATGAAAGTAGAAGTAGAAAATTATTTGCTTTCCAGCCAAAATGGAAGGGAGCATTTTTTTGACTGCCACCTCCTTTGCCTTCCCTGTGGCTCTTGTGATACCCCAGTAAAGACATAATGGTGGTGACTCAGCTGGGGATAGTGTTCAGAACAACCCCCACCAGATGAGCCCTGCATGAGCCCATTGCTCAGGAGTGCTGTTTATTGCACATCATCTGTAGGGCTGTGCTGGAGGGGGATTGCATTGGAAATCAGGGATTTTTGTAGTCCAGCCTGCTCAGCCCCACACTGAGGGATAATGGGTGCCCCAAGTGCTGACAGAAATGATACCATACCTTATAGGTGGCCTGACCTTTTCACCGGATGGGGGAATCTAGAACACCCTTAAAAAAGTCAGAAATGAGGAATTTGCAAGCTACTGCTGCAAGACAGTCATTTCACACTAATAGATCTGTTAACTAAGATGGATGTAAGTTTTGTCTCTGTTTTGATAGGTAAAGAGGAACTATGCCAACACTGCCACACAGACAGGTCCCCCAGAGCCGAGCTGTTGTTCAGCCAAGTGGTTCAGGGTCTGCCTGGGCTGGAGCTGGAACAGCAAATGCCTCAGTGTGGGCTGCAGAATCTCTCTGAGATGCTGGGTAAGGGCTGTAATAAGAGCCCAGAATCCTACAGAGTAGCACTTCTTGATGGTGAGACCTATCAAGTGGAAAGAAACCTGGAAAAGCCCTAAACAAACTGCTCCAATGGTTCAGCACAGGGCAGGTCTGTGCTGCACTGGGTGTGCTCTGCATGGGTATCCCTCTCTGCCAGTGTTATTATTGCTGCTTCATGTAAGATCACATATCCTAGCGTTTTTATGATTCCCCTGTTGAGACAGATATTTAATCTTCATTTATGAGTCTTGGTTTAGCCTGTAGTTGCCCCTACACTTCTGCCCCATGACAGCATGTGCCCAGGAGGCTGGAGCATGTCCACTGCCCCCCTCCCAGAAGAAACTGTGTGTCTACCTCTGTATAGGGACAGCATGAGCAGACAAACCCATAAAGAATTTAATTAGGTTAAGGATAAGTTTCAAAGCAGATATAAGCCTCTAAAATGTAGACATAAACAGAGTTTGCCATGGGGCATGTGTGTCCTTATGCTGCTGCTGAGGACACTGCAGAGGCAGCCACTGGCTTCTGTCTATAATTCCAAGCTGTGGGCTTGGATCATAGCTTTGTGACAAGCTCTAAACTCTGCTCCTCTCTTCCAGGCTGGATAATTTATATATACTTTTGGTTTTGCTCCCGTGAAACAATAAGGTTTCACTTTTACTTTGGGCTTCATCTCAAATTTATGCTGACCATTAGTCATGCACTTTAAATGAATCTATAAATACAATCCGGACTGGAACTCTGCCCCCCTCCCGCCTGCCAGTTTACAACATGCTACAAAAAAGTGCTTCTCCAGCAAACTCTTGCTTCTTGCTAAACAGTTTGACTCATGTTTTCTGGTTCGGGAAAAGGGAGTGGCATCCTGCACGGCTGCAAACCCTGTGCAGCTCCATGTGACGCAGCGAGTGTGCAGCGTGGAARGGAAAATACAGGCTTTGTTTGCTTAGCTTTATGGCTGAAATGCAATTAATGGCAAATGGGTTCCAAATATGGATTATAAACTCATGATAAAGTGAGTTTCATGTGTTTATAAAGAAGAGCTAAAATGCGTTTTTAAAATAAATTCAACGTGGGGCTATTAAAAAACCCGCTTAAGTCTGATGACTGAAAAAGTGCAGACACATGGAAATATTCTTATGGTTTGCAGATTATTCTCATTCCAAGGTGTTTGGAATAGCTCCATTTTTATTTTAATTTTTTGGTTTTGTTTTGTTTGTTGTTTTCTTTTTTTTAGTTAATCCTGCTTAGTAATAATTTCCCAACTTTTTCATAACCATAATCAAAATTTTAATATACTTAAATTCAATTCAATATTTAACCATCTCAGCAAAAAAAGTGTAAAATCTRTCAATATRTTTTAAAAATAAAAAATTAACATTTGTGAAACTCCTGCCCTCACAGTAAAAGGGGAGGATTACAGTAAAAGCAACATTTTTATCCTTTTTGTTTGTYGTTTTCTTTCTTCGATAGATCTTTTATCAAGTCTCTTGCTGCAAAAAAAAATCCCAGAAATATGCAGATCTTGCTTTGTGCGTTAATATTAAACTTTCTGTAATTTAAAAGAAGTGAAACCAAGCTCTTACACTCAGTTTGCCTGATATTATCCAATATAAAAAGTCCAACAGTTTCTTTGGGAAGCATTATCATCCCCACAGATTACAGCAATCTTTATATATTTAGCAAGGAAAACCAACCCAAAACCAAAACAAAACCAAGGCTCCAAGGGTACAAACTGGCCATTACTGATCCACTGCCATTCCTTTTAAGTTTAACCAAGCTGTGAGATGTAAAAAGTCACCATTTCCCTTCTCTCCCAGGAGATCCTCAGGGAAATCCAGTCTGCTACGATCAGTGAGCTCTGCAGAGCCCAGCACACRCTCCCAGTGCAGGAGCAGGCACAGAGCAGTGTCCTGAGGATGCCTGGGAAGTCTGGGAAYGTCAAGGTAGCACCAACCTCCCCACTTGCATCCCACCTTCCTCTTACTCAGGATTTGGACTYGTTGCATTGTAAACCACTTTTGGAGCCCCGTATGGACCCAGCACACGGTGCTAAAAGTGCAGTGCAGTYTTTTGAAGACAATTGCCTTCTCCTCTTGTGAGATGATGCACATTTTGCCCTGTTCCCCGGTGATGGGAACMTGTTTTAAGTAGCAAGGAATCAATTCTCCTTCTGTTAGTGAGTCACAATGCAGAGAGCATGGTAGAAGCTGCATGCACAACAAATTTTTTCTTTAGCCTGAGTGTTTAAAAATTCGGTACAATAATTAATATATGTGAGATGGTAAAAAATCCACACAGAAGTTAGGAGAATTTCAGAATGATGGTGATTATGCATTTCCATGCATGTAGGCATTGTGATCTTGGACTGCATGGTCACATTTTTGCCTCTGACAGTCTGCCTGACACCATACCAGGGCTGGATGCACAAGGGAGACAAATTAAGATTGCATGTGCAGCTGTAAATGTGACATTTGGAAAGTCTGCAGTAGAACAGAACTAGCATTATTTTAATGTAGCTTTTTGTATGCATGCAAATAAGCTTGTGGCTTGTGTTCACCTCCCAGGTGCTGAAGACTTTGATATTTGTTGTATTTAGTGGCTCTGTACTTGTCAYTTCTAGAAGTGGGGAAGAAGCACAGTGGAGTGAAGATTGCATTGAGGTAAAATGTGTTTCACTGCACCTTGAATCAAATTATTGTTGATGTTTAAGACACATGAATTCATTACAAGTTTGGAAAGACACAAACAATTRATTGTGTTCTTCCTTTGTAAGAATTTTCCTGTTTTTTCTTCCCTGTCCTCATCTGTAATGGCCTGTCTACTGAGWGTCACTTTCAGGCAGTATTGCTGTGGGTCCAGCTGTGTGTAAAATTTGGTAAGTTATTCAAAGAATACCAGGTTTTCTTTTCATAGAAAAAGAACCAGTTTTTGTAAGCATTTACCAGTCAAATGGCAAAAACAGAGTTTGTAAAGCTCATTCTGAGGGACCTCACTATAAATGAGCATCTTGAAAGGTGATCAGAATGCCTTAGGCATGGTGGCATCCAGCTCCTCTATTTGTGTGTCCATGTCTAGGTTACTAAACATCCCAAATTTATACGCACAAACCATACTTGTGCTGAGGGGGTACATGCAGATCCCTTGTTCCAAATTCTGGGCTTTGAATGATAAAATAATAAGCAAATATTACCCTCTTTTTTGATAATTGAATGCAAAGTTGGATTAGATCATAATGTCTTTGAAGGAACACATTTTGTAATGATTTCTTAGTAAGCTATTTAAAAAGTCATTATGAAAAGTAAAGTCGAAGCCTTACTAACAATCTGCTTAGGTAAGCTAAGTATAGGAAAAGTGGAGTGGTGAGGTGGTCATGCAAAGTGTTAGGYTTCTGGGAATGGATGTTTTTTGGCTGTGCTGTTCTTAAATGGGTGCCATTGACTTAACGGGAATAAAAAGTGCCAAGGGATGTGGTGGCTGCTGGGAAAGCTGAGCTATGATCTGCTTTACTCCAAGCCACCAGCCCTCAGGGTGGATTTGCAACGTGTTAGATGAGTCTGGAAGACATCAGCCTGTCCTGGTGTGGGGARAGGAGAGATGGAGGAGATGCAGGAACGGTGTTTTACTGTGTTGCTGGACCAGCCATAGTCGGGTCTTACAGGCCTTCTTGCTCATTTTCACCTGCACTGCTAACGAAGCTTTTGCATGTTCTAGAGCAGCCATAAATCCATGCACAATCTGTTTCTGCTTCCTTCAGAACCTGGTACTTCCCCTTTCATATCACTTAATGCAAGTTCAGTCAATACTCATCTCATTCTATGAAATGGGTTACCAAGGTGTGCATCAAGCCAATTATTTTATTCTTTCGTTTGCATTAAAAAGCTGCATCTGGAATGCCAAAAAATTATGGCAAATATCTTGCATTCTCTATTATCACAACCATTGCTTGATTCCTTAATGAAGATAAAAATGGCTTACTCGACTACAGAAAGGGAAAAGAACATTGTCTGACCATATGGTATCATCTCCATACAGGAAGTTTAAAATAGAGTGAAACTGTTTCTCATAGATATGACAAAAAGCAAAAGCATTTTACCACAAAGTGATGACTTTTTTGAATAAGGTGCTCTTAAACCCAGAAACAACATAAGCATGACATGATGTGGCAGTTACCATGGCAACTAATTATTTTTTATTGAACAACAAGAATAAGCACAATAGCTTCACAAACCCCAGCATATCTTGGCAAGCAAGTTAAAATATCCTGGGGCATCATCAACATGTGCAGTTATCATTTTTTTCTTTTCTTTTCTTTCTTTCTTTCCGAGATTTTTTAAAAATTTTTTAAATACGAACAAATATGTTTGATTATGGGTCAGGAATGGTGTTTTACTTTTTCATCTGACCTCTTCCTCTACCAAAATCTCCTCTCGACTTCGTTGTGCTACTGATGCGTCGTGGTCGTTGAAGTTACAATGGGCGACGTCCRCCTTGGTTATGCACAGGAATTGATGATCCCACGTTTTCAGAAGTTGCCCCAGTGAGGAGTGAAAGGTTGACGATTTAGCTGACAGGAGAACGTGACAAGGAAAACGGAACAGATGGGGCCCTTGAAAATACCATTCTTTAGGAGTATGTGGAATCAATTTAATCCACAATAACAGTACAATGAGGAATCTTATTCTGTAATTATGAGGCTGAAAGAGAGATGGTTTTGATCCAGATATTATTGATTTAGTAGACTGTGGGTAATAAAGTAATTCAGAAATTGTAGTGTCTGGTTCARGCCTGGCTGAAGTCAACTGCAAATTCTTTTATTTAGAGACCCTTTTAATAAATTGGAATGAACTTTAATGAACATCACACTCAATATGTGAGTCAAGGGTGATGTATTGATGTTACCAAAGYTGATGGAACTTTTGCTGTGTTTGCACAGTGTTGTCCAGATAGAGAAGCAAGGRGAAGTCCATGACACACTTCTTCTTTTAACATCCAGAAGTGTGTGGGTTTGGATAAATTACTTCAGAAATACTGATGTTTGCAATAGCAAACATCAGTGAGAGAAGATTCTCATCCAATGGTAGTTTACGTGTATGTAATTCACTCTGTGTAATTCTCTATGCTAAATTCATACTCTCCCTCCTGTTATTGCAGACCATCTTGAAGGCAAGTATAATATTAGCCTCAGTATAGCAGTATTGCTGCTATAGTTTCAATTATGCATGCAGGCTCATCTGAGGACAGATTAGATGTACTGCCAAAGCCAAAACATTTCAGGAATTTTTCCATCTCCATTTGATATATCAGAATGAAAGAAGAAAATCTCCATCTCGGCTCTGCCATTCAGGGTGACCTTATAACTGAATATCTCTGCTTTAATTCTAGCCTCAGTTTAGGGGAAAAAAATGATCCTTCAACCACACACTCAACCTCAAGTTCAATATTTTGGTTTGGTTCTGAGTCGGTTGTGTTGAACCAGTTAAGGTCAGATGTAGCCTGGAGAGGCTGAGAAATTACAGGATCAAATGGCACATGATGTTCCATGGAACCGAATTGCATTAGGGGTTGCATAAACCCATTGATATTGCTTGACATTGCTGCAGTATCTGAAGCAGTAAGAAATCAGAGGGAGCGTGATGGAGAGCCTCCATCTGTAGTAAGAGTTCTGTTTTGTGATGGAGAATTAAACTAGACCTGGCAGGAGTGCTCGTGCCTCACAGGAGGTGGTGCTCTTGTTCACAGGGGTCTTGTTCAACAGGTCAGCCTGGTATTAGGGGAAATGGCGTTTGAAAGGGACAGGGCAAAGTCTCCATTGTCAGGCTGCCACTGTTGGCTGTCTTTTCACTGAAACACTAAAGGGAGAATTACTTGTTCACTGCTGTTGAAGATTTAGTGGTTCTGTTTGTGGAGTTGGGAGTGCTGATTTCAGTGCCCTCCACCAATTCTGATGGAGATTGATTAATTTTGTGATCCAAAAATTCTCGTGAGAAGCTCTGTACAGCTGTGCTAGTGAGAGTGCCAAAAACATAACTTATCTGCTTCTCATTCTGGTTAAAACCAGTATAGTGAGTTACTAATTTTGGTAGTTAGTTCCTAGAAAGTCACTATTTTGTTTTCCTGATGTGGATACAGTGGCAGTAGCTTCTGGGGAAGGGGAGAGGTGGGATGGTTTGTGAGGTGTTGGAAATTCTCATATCCTTTTAAGATTGGTCATTGGAGCTCCCCACTAGTTTCGTCAGGCACCTGATTTTTCAGTTGTTAGTGAGTATGTGTAGGTAGCACTGGGGTTCTCTTTGCTGGTGCTGAAGAAAATCCTCACATCATCTCTGTGTAAGAGACTTGGCTGTGTGATCATCASGGGTGGAGGTGAGACTGGGAAAGAGTGCTAGCTGGAAAACTAAGATGTGGAAAACCCCTTCCCAAACCAATTTTAAAATTCATGTAAATATTGGAATTTCCATTCTTAAATACTTGTATTTATGTGTGGTATCTTGATGAAATGCTGGATATTAAAAGGCAAAAATTCTTCATCCTATTAATCTGATTTACTGTGGAAAAGCCTGAAGTGTTAAAAACTGTTTTCAGAAAGATGCCCTTGTTCCTTCTAAAAACCATCAGTGGGATGGTAGCCTGTGCAGAAATAGGGGTTTCATTTATGAAATGTAGAGCATTTGCCAGACTGACACAGAAGCCAGGAGAAGTCATTCTGGAATGACAAACTATAAAGACAAAGAAGCCTTTTTGGAATTTGCAGTGAAAAGGGATCATTTATTAGAAGGATATGTGCTTTCTCAAGCTTTTGCATTTTCTTTCTTGCAGAGAAAGGTGGTGCAAGCTCCTCCAGACACCACAAACAGAGCAATGCCTGGAAGAGCTTCTGAGAGCTGAGATAGTGGGAGCCTGGGCTGGGATGGTCCTTGTAACTACACGGATACACACCAGCTGAGAATGTAATCCTAACTGCGGATTGAGTTGGTCATAGCTCAAAAAGAAATTTATTTTTATCATTGAAATAAGCCCGTGCAGGCAGGAGATGCCGATGAGTTCACATTCCTCATCCAGCACTCATGAGGCTGATCCCTATCCATACATGAAGGCAGGAGAAGTCGACTCTCAAGCAAGTGCAGGTTGTGGGTCAGGCTGTCATTGACTTCTCCACTTTCCTAACATGATTATTCTGTATCCAGGAGTGGGATGCTGACAGCGTTTTTTCATTGTTGCTGCTGGAGGACAAGGACAATGGGCAGCAAATTAGAAGTTCAGGGCAAATCAGTTATGTTATGTTTAAACATCATTTTGAAATGAAATATAAGTTGGCATAATGTTATAAGGAAACAGATCTGACAGCCCAGGCACCTTTACACCAATGCAGGCAGCAATGGGGCCTTGGAGGAATAGAATATTATATTATTCTATTTGTGCTCTACTCTGTATTCTCTTAYGGTATTATAGGTTTAAAGGTGCTTTTGTTGTAAATGAGAAACATGTCCTGAGAATTTTTGGTTGATGATTTTCTTCAGCGTTTTCTCCTCTATTGAATTTCTGGGAATGCAGTATGCAGTGCTGTGCTACATACAGCTGACTTTCTCACAGATCAGTACCTGGCTTTGTATTTACCAGAAGAAATACTTGGCTTTATCACACAGGCTCTTGCTGAGAGATTTCGTCTTGTAGCTAGGTGACATGAACTTCATATCACTTACCATTAGCATAAGAAAACATTAAGGGGAAAAAAGTGTCTGCCATTTCCTACAGGACCAAAGATTTTTAAGACAGAGGTCTATGATACAGCTGAATTTTTCAGACGATAAATATCAATGCACATAGAAAGAATTATGAAGCTGCGTTCCTAAAAATATAAGTGGTATGTAGGGAATTAYGGCTGGAAGGCTAAAAATGGCTTTTCTTCATACTACTCTTTCAAGCAGAAATACATCTGAGTGTGTGCAAAGGAAGGAAACTCAACCAGAATCATGTAAGGTAAAATAATAATATAGTGCTTCTCAGTGACAAATATTCCCTTCAATTTCCCTCCCAAGCTGGAAATCTTCCTTTACCAGAAATTTTTCTCCCATCCAAAGGATTCTAGTTGGGAAGTAGAACTAAGGGTTGTAGCTGAAGTGTGGCAAAAGACATAGGTGTCACTTCGGCAAGTAAAGGTTTACATCTATTCGAAAATTCTGCTGAGTATTATAGCTCAGACCTGCTCTGCTTTAATCACATTGTGGATAAATCTATTCTGGAGCGTAACGGAAAATACCCAAATTAATGCTAACTAGTTGCTCATGTCTCAGTAGCACTCCAGCTACGGAGCCACTTATCACCAAGCACCTCCTTAGCTGGTACTGCGCTCCAGGCTGCTGCAGGCAGAGCACTGTGGATGCACTGTGGATGCATTGCCTAYCTCACTGAATGCTGATTCAGAAAACTGCATCCTTGCAGGAGTAGTTGTAGGCTGTATCTTTTGACAGCCAYGTATTTTCTGAAGCAACCCCCTCTCCGGAATAGGGATAGAGGAAACTGTTGATTATCTGTAGAAGAGGCATTTGCTGGCAGGGAAGGAGCTCTCCGTGCTCTCTGACTTAAAAGTATCTCCACCAAAGCCTTCAGTTTTCTTTAGATATCTATAAAGTAGCCCTTCTGGGCCCATATGTGATGTGAAACCATACTCCCAGTTGTTTCTGATAAAGGCATTGAGTGCCCTGCAGCAAAAGTTTGAACTGGCAGACAAATCTCAYGTTGTTAGCACTTGCTTTACTTTTCAAGAACAATAATTAGGCACTCAGATACTGGGGCGATGACTATTCCAATCTGAATAAAGCAGCACAATGAACTGCCTCAGCAGCATGTTATGAAGGAGTAGTTTTTCCTCCTACCCTTTGCCTCCTACTCTGAAGTTTGTAGGAGATCCCATGCATGTTACAGCAAAAGTGTGGTATGCTCTGACTGTACTGAGGGAATTTTCTCACGGGAAGCCAAAGGGTTTTCATTTCCCAAGTACTCTTCTGCGGCAACACATGAGTACYGTAGTGAAAGAAAGTGTTTTCCCTTTTATCTGGACTTCGGCTGGAGTCAAAGCGGTGAAAGGTGCTGAGCAGTCTCGTGTTAGCCTTGTAGAGCACTTGACCGTGTGCCGAGAGGGCAAATTTGTGTACKGTGCCTTTGACAGCAGTGGCACTTGCACATCCACACTCTGCAGCATCATGGCCAGTGCTCTTCCACATGACTGGATCAGGCCTTTGGCACGTGACTGCCTCTGCTGTAGCAGAAATACAAGTAAGGAAACCTCCACAGCTGGTTCATCTGTCACTGCAGAGCCAGCCGAGCATGCAGAAATGAGCTGYTCTCTGCAGCGAGGACCTGTGACACTGAGCAGTGTCAGTGGTGGCACCAACCCAGGGTCTCTTCAGAAGTGACTCACTGAGCCACTGTCACACCTTTAGTCTTTTCCTGCAGAGTTTTCCTGTGCTGGACATTATATCTGGTTATATTCACATGGAAAAACATCCCCTTCCCATAAGGCTCCTTAAGAACYAGTCCTAGCAGGCTGCACCTGATTAAAAGGTGATTATCATAATCTGTAACACTGTTTTTGGACTGCAGACATTGCAAGGACAAATGAGAGCAGGATTTGTTGTGCAAACTGTAGTTTACAGGTAATATAGTATTAAATTGAAATTTCATTTATTGGACAACACTCAGAAATCGCTTCRAAAATCACAATATTTGCAGGAGCAGCAGCCAGTCAAGCACAGGTGTGTGCTGCRCTCTGTGTATGAGGGGCAGGACTGACATGCTCCTCACCCTTCTCATGTCTTCATGCCATTCTGAGTAGAGACCCACTACAAMAACCACATTTAAGTATTGACACTTCCCTCCAGCCTTGTCCCCACACAGCAGCGCGAGATTGCTCCCCCTGCCCTGTGCTGACTGATCTGGTGCATTAAGATGCACCTTCCCCCTCACAGGCACACTCTGGAACTGCCCCTTTCTCTGCAGAACACAGCAAGCAGCAGTGGGTCCATAATGCACATTTGAGTCCTTTGCATCTCCTCAGTCCCCTCTGAGCTGAGCAAGAGCACAGCRGGAGTTTATGGACTTGGCTGTGCAGAGCACAAAGTCACACACAGGGGTTGCTGATTTAATGTTAATTTAGTGTTAATCCTGCAGCTCATTAGAGAATACACAACAGTTGTTGCACATTTTTCAAAGTAAGATATATTTACAAATGCACACATATGAAAATGCATTATTGCATAAATTGTCATCTTAAAGTATCAAGCATTTAATGCAAAACACTAAAGGAGGTTATGAAAGGAATCATTAGTGTCCTTGTGGTGCTGAAGCATTTCTTAGCATCTACTATTTTAAGCATTACAAAGGGTCAAGAGAAGAGCTCAGGATCAGCTGTATGCTTAGAATTTTTTTGGCAGCATGGAGATGACTGAACACTTTAGGTAAGAAAGGAAGATGGGAGGGTCAACATGAAAAATTGGAAATGACATATCTGGGCAGCCTTAATGAGACACATGCAGGCATGGGTCAATTCTCTTGATGACATATCAAGCTCAGAACCCCATGAATCCAAACCGCAGTGTATATTGGCTGTGAGTGTGGAGATTTAAATCAAGTTTAACTGCAGTTTAGCAACTTTTGGAGCATTAAGGAATAAGGCAGCTATTCATGTTATTCTGTAAACCTAAAATGGACTAAACAAATGAGTAAGTACACCATATTAGTGTTTTCATTTATATACAGTATGAATGTGCATGTGAATGTGTGTTTTATGTGTACATGCACATCCACCCATGGTTATGCAGTCATCTCTCTAGAATATCTGCAAGAGTTATTCAATAATATCATTTTATTAGATCAGCTCTGCCTTTTACTAACAGGTTTGGGTGTTTTATATGACATGGTACAACAATAACAGGTAAAAACCATCTGAGAGCATAAATATGCAAAGATCTGTGTAAATTAACAGAAGAAGAAGACATATGCCTTGGTCAATTTAATCACACCTTTGTCACACTTTGTAGAAAATAGGTAAAAGGTAGTGAGAACAGAAATGTAAACTCTTGGAGGCTGCAATTGTAGTTAATATCCATGAAATCATCCCATTTCTGTGCCTAGTGAAATGTTATAGGCTCCTATGGTTTTTGTCATCAGTAGATTTTATAGACCCTTTTAATGCTGTGCAGACCTTTTACAATTAATAAGCAATTATCAGCCTGTTAAGGAATTTGCACATCACTTCAGACTTTGATAGTTTACTCATTTTGTAGACAAGTATGTTGTCAGCCATTAGGAGTAGCTCCTAGAGAGATTCCTTTGGCGGTGACTGGAAATCAGTACTCGGAACAGTGAAATTCACCCAGTTATTGATGGAGATTAAAAACCAAACAAACTCTATCAGTGATCAAAAGGTGCATCTGCTGTTTGAAAGGCATAGTTTAGTGCTCCATAAATTCAAACAGCATCACTCATGTGATCTTTGGAATCAATATTACAATAAGCAATTGTCACTTCTGCCASTGCTGCATCGAGTAATTAAAAGTCATTAATTTTAAGAGTTACCACTGGCAACGTAGGGTCGATGTGCATTGATATGTTTTCTCTAATCAATAGTGTGGGCAATAGTCAATCTTCTTGGCTGATAAGCACATCTGCAAGTTAAAATCAGATTATTTACTATTAGTTCTAGTACAATACCACCTTTTATGGAAAGTAGGTCCATATCCAAAGAGGGATAACAATAAAAGCATTAAAAAGTGACACAGGTTCAGTTGACATATTTGTTATTTCTTTTACTAAGGATAAATTGTGCAGGGCAGTAGCAGATCTTCCCTAACATACTACAAGATACAGAACAATTACTAGAAAGAGTGGTTCTTGTGTAATTCAAAAAGAAAATAACAGCAGATGAAAAACTGCAGAAGGAAACTCCATGTGGGGAAAAACGCCTTGTGTTGTTGACACAGAGAAKTGTTTCTTTCATGCTCTTTCAGAGRTGTGTTTATTCSGGGAACAGTGTTCCCCAAAATGGCTAAATCCCCTCTGCAACCCATCTGTGCAATGCCAGAGCAGCTCTGCCAGGGGCAGGACAGCCAGGCTCTGCCATGGGCATCGGCAGGGCTCTGGGGGTGCAGAGCCCAGCCAGCCTGCTCAGCCGAGCAGCAGCTTCTGGGGCTCTTGGTGATTTCCCCCACCCTGCAGTCAGATTGGACATAGTTCCAGTTGTTCTTGGCAGTTCAACGTGTCCCTTGGGTCCAGCTGTAAGTCTCTGTTTTGCTTCTGGTTCCTCCTACGACCATCCTGCCCGGGCTTTGCTGCCTGTCTTTGATCCTTCCTGCAAATCCTGCTTTCCGTACAAGCATCTGAGCTTCCCAACCCTGCCCTGGGCTTCCCAGTGTGCTTCTACTTACCCTTCTGCTTGGTACTTTTGGGTTTCTTGGCCCAAAATCTGATCAGGCCTTCCTGTTTAAAACCTTGGCTGAGATAAATACTTTTTTTTGGTCTTCTCTGTATTTGGGCAGAGACAGATCTCCCTGTGTATCTGCGCTTGCTTCCAAACTCAGCCCAATCCTGGATCTGACCCACAGGGCCTGAATGCCAAGTCGTGCCTGTCAGCCCTAAATATTCAGTGAGATCAGTGGGTTAATGTGTGGGGACATAAAAAAAGGATGTGTCTGTCTGAAACTCATTTTGAGTTTGTTGTGAAAGCTGGGCATATGCCATGGTCCATCCACAGTTATGGCTGTGCTGCTGGCTTGCATAGTCCTCGTGGATAAAACATGTATGTTCCTAACACTGCCAATCCTGCTGCACTCACAAACACACATATCTCTTTTTAGTAGGGGTCAGGTGTAGTTTAAAGTCACTTGGTAGCACTTTATGGAAAATATTTCCATTTTTTAAGTGAGAAATGATTTTTCATATTGATTTGTGTTCTGAGACTTAATATAATATCCTATAACAATATGATATCTAGGATTCCTCCCCTGGTGCATGCATAGGCCCACATTTTCAGTAGGTCAACCTTCATTTGAAGGTTGGACTTGATGATCTTGGAGGTCCTTTCCAACCTTAATGATTCTTTATGATAACATGGGCAAGGAAAGCACATTAAGAAGCAGGGAATGAGTCAATCTCAAACAGCATCACCCCCACACCCTGCAGTGAGGAGGATTTGTTACCCAACAGAGTGAATGTCTCCTACAATAATCATAAAACTGGTCACTATTTCAAGAGACATACAAGTGGCATGTGGAGTTGTGCTGGTGTTGCCCACAGGTGGCTGTTTGTATCTGTCTACCTGAGCAAGACTGGAAGTGCAAAAGGAGTTGGGTCTTGGGAAGTTCCTTCTGGTGTGGTGGCAGTGCAGGTTGTCCTTGGCTGTCACCAGGTGACAGAGACCTCTCAGGTGGGTCTTCTAGTCTCCACACACTCTCAGGACAGAGTGGATTTGTTTAATGTGAATCCAGCTTGGCTGCATCCCCTGTGGTAGCAAACTSTCCTGTTGATTTTATGCTTTGGGGAGCTGCATTTCCTACAGATCTTAACATGATGTTCATGGAAACGTGTAGTTTTGGCACTGAAGGTCTCAGAGTCCTTTCCAATCTGAGATATTCCATGACTCCATGATCTCTGGCGCTGAGCAGGATGGCAGCTGTGGCAGGGCACTGCAGCAGGGCTGTGTTCCATGCTCGTGGAGCAGGAGGGCAGCAGCAGTCGGCAGAGGTGACCTGCCATGTGTAACACCAGATGTATGAGAATAACCAATGACCGTGTCTGAAATGAGTCATCCATAGGCAGAGGGTTTGATGTGGTAAATTCTAAAGGTATAAGCTAGAGGAAAAACCTGTTCCCTGTAGACACAAATTAAGCTATTTTAATCTGTCTCTGTGTCACTGTTGTTGTTTTTGTTTTTTACTCGAGCAAGAGACTGTTCTGAGTCAGACTTTAATTTGTGAATGTGTTTCCAATTCCCCTGGTGAACGTAGCATAGCGCGTATAAATAGACTCTTACTACGAAGCAGAAAGCCAACATGTAACCCAAATCCTTGCATTTCGGCTCTACATCTCATTTTTAGATGTTCACTTTCCCAAGATGTATTTTTTCTTAATGGAATAACTTCGTAGTCCGGCCCAATAATTCTGACATTAAATAAATCTAAAGAACTTCTCACGTGTGCTGAGTACAGTGGTTCTAGGGAATGACATTTGAATTCAGTTGGAATTTAGAATTACAAAACAATAACTTAGAGCTAAAAAATTCTGAAAGTAAAGTAGTACTTTGAAATGTAATTAGATTACACACAAGTAAAATGCCAGTGCTGTGTTACATTACGGAATTACGTTGAATGGATTTCCCAGCATGAACTGGAATTGCACGGCCAGCTTCAGAGGTGGGTAGGGAAGCAATTTAAAGCTCTAGAGGATTAACTGCAGTCACTCCCTTCATCCCACCCACACCTCTCCAGGTATCCACATGTCATCTGTGGTGGTTCAAGTACCCCCCTGAGCAACAGACTGTGCCATCTCAAGCATAACTGCATCCCATTAGGCTGACATTAACCTCTGGCAGAAGGATGAGGCASAGACCTAGAAACGCTGTTTTTTTTCAAACTGCTATTCCTAAATCCACTAGAGCTTGACTCACAAAGATCTTTTATCTTCCTCTGCCCATAGGAAGGCACTTAAGCACATGTAGGATAAGGACCTGAGCATATGGAGGCTTAGGCCTGTGCAGGTCAGACTCAGATTGAACAGATATGATATGTCAAGAGACAAGAATTTTGTGGATGAAATGTGCARTAGCTTTCAGATTCCAATGATCCTGATAGACTTTTTTCAATGGATTGCACTGTTTTTTAAATCTAATCTTGTGAATATGTATTTTTATTCTTTATAAAATGCTCCAGAAAGAAAACATAGTGTTTTGTGCAAAGCCACCTGCATATATTTGAAAGTGAGGTCATAATTACCCATACTTATTCATACAGGAAAATGTAGTTAGCGCTTCATCAAGGCAAATATTTGAGCTTATCTGTCTACAAAAATATATTTTTTTAACAGGATAAACTGGGTGCATAAAAAGCTTACTGAGAAAAAAGAAAAATTCCTGCCAGGGACTGGTGAAACTACGAATTATAAGTGTTCAGAGTAACACTTCTGTGAACTAACARATAAGGAACCTTGAAGAATTCAGAGTCAAGAATAAATAAAAAAATCGATGGCTTAATCTGAAAACCATTTTTGTGTGTTAGAATTAGGCCAGGTTCTTCTCTCTTTGGCTTTACAGTAGCACCARCCTTCACAATTTTATCCTGAATGATGAACATTTGTGGAAGCTCATCCTTCCCACAAAAATTTTAGTTTTTGGTTCAGAAAACAGAYCTCTAGCTAGATAAAAAAAGCTTTAAATATGACCAGTGTTTATATAAAAATAATCTAGAACCACACAACAAAACTAGACTAGTCATATATCTTTTTGGTAATTCATTGATTCATATCAAAATCTTATTTTTAGGTGAATGAGACCTAGATACCATCAGCMATTCCCGAGGGTTATGTCCAGGTGCTGTGATCAAAGCATGTTCAATAGCTGGAAAAGTTGAGTGTGAATTGGGAATGTAAATGTAGCTTGTTAGTTGTGGTCAAGGTGAAGGAGAGGGAAGTGGAGGTGTTAAGGCACAGCAACCAAACCAGGTGAGCATGAGATCAAAGTCCTCCTGAAGATGAGGAAAGAGAAATTCCTAAGAAATACGCAACCAATGTGAATGGCAAGAGCAGAACGAGGGCAAGGCCAAAGAGAGGCACCCACAATATTTCTTAGTTCATCTCATGATTCTGAGGGGTTTAGTTTGTGATTCTTGGTGGGTGATTTGTGATTTGTGTACATGGCAGTGCTGTACTTATGAGACAAGTTACATTGTCCTCCAAGTAAATATATGTGTAAATTTTCTTAGGGGATGACACTAGGCACTACACAATAGTTTATTTCAACAACAGCTAGAACGGCTCCCCATACAGAAACTATTCTCTTAGYATAATGGCCCTTTATTGTATTTGTCTTAGACTGGTTTTGAAACAGCCAGACATTCCTTGTGTCTAAATATTTTTGTCACTGCTTGTTTTCTGTGTGGTGTAACATGTCTGGAAGATTAATGTTTATCTTCAGAATGTCCATTATCAATTTTAAATCTGAATGGCATGTGCACAACAATTTGTCCCTGCCCATGGCAGCAGATCATCAAGCAGGATTATAAAGTATTGCACTGTCTTAGATGGTAAAAGCCATTCTACTGTTTAGGTGAAATTATTTGATTAGCTCGGGAAACTAATAGTTCGTAAATAATTGAAGTCTAAACGCAGCCCTTCAATTGGATAAGGTTCAACATCATGAGAGATTGTATATGCTTCAGTTTTGTTGCTGAGGGCTTGAAAATATACTGTGTAGATATCAAAGAGCTGTCAAGCAAGATTTCTAACAGGTTGAGTGCATCGAGAAGAGTTAGTTAAAGTCTAAGCATGAGTGATAGTGTTTGCATAGTAAAGCAGAGATTATAGCACTGCTGGACTGTAAGGGGATGACTGATGTTATGCTGAGCTAATAATGCTTATGAAGCTTGAGAAAATGTACAGCACAAATTATTTTGCTCTCCCGAAAATGACATTTGAAATCTACTCAGAGGAACCAAATTKGTTCCCACATGAAGCCCTGCAGGGAAAAAACACATGCCAAAGGCAGACTGGAGGGAAGCAAAGTTGTTTGCAAATATGTTCCTGCTCCTCAGCTTGGCTTTCAGCACGCTCTGGAGCTGTGTGGACGGGACGCTGCTGAGGGTCCCCCTTGTTGGGTCTTCAGGGCATCCATTTGGCATTTCTGATCTGGGCTGTGGGGAGAGGCTTCTTGTCACTAAACACGGGTGTGCTTTGAAAGTGGAGCCTCTCGGCTGCACAGCCAATGTGCCCTGGTGAGAAAATTCTGGGTAATTGAGAGAGAAACTCCTAATGAAGACAAGTGAAACTTGGGATCCTTATTCTCTTGGAAAGGTGAGAAGAATCATGCCCATTGACTTGCTGCATCAATATGCTATCTGTAAGCTAGGGCAAAGGCTGGGCAGYGCTGGATTCCTGACTTCCTGACTAGTCTTGGCACAGATACCTGGCCAGGGAATGGGAAGCTTTTAGAAAAAACATGAGGCATTTATTATCTAGATRGGCATTAGGTAGTAATTTTCAGATTAAAATTATGAGTAGAAGGTGCCTTCYCAGTGAGCCTTCTATCAAGGAAAGGATTTTTTCCTGTCTCGCTGTACTATTTATAAATTTGGATTGCTACCAGTAGTGAAAAATAAATTTCTCTTGGAGAACTGTAAGTCTTAAAATGATAACGTTGCTTCAAAATCATGTTTCTGTTACTTGCTTCATCAACCAATTTGAGATCATCAGTGGAAAGATGAACTAAAAATACAAAAATAAAGGACTGTTTATTGTCAGTCAACATCTTGGCATCCCTKCACGTGCTATAAAGCTTTATAGAAAAGTAATTGGTTACTTTATATTTCTTTGCCTATCCTGATTTTCAAGTGCTGTTTAGGTAATTGAGGTGGGTAGTGGGCACCTGCAATAGAAATACTATTTTTATTGGGTAGGTATAAAGGAAGATGAATCTTTTATAAAACTGATCTGCCAGAAAGGAGAAAGCAGGGAAGGTAAAGCTTCACTGGCAGAGTGGCACAAGACTTCTCAAGTGTAGATAATTTAATCTTGGTCTCCTAAAGATAGCAATAGAGGAACTTATTGGGAGGCTGGCCTTGGTCAGAATTCCTGCTCCTTGAGGAGAGGTGATGAGACCACCGAGTGGAGAGGCATCCCTCACCCCTCACCACAGGGCCACCCCATTCAGGGGGACAGGCAGGTCACTGAACAAGTGCAGGGGAGCAGGGTGTGCCCAGGGGGGCCCTGTTGCTCCTTTGACTGGCCCCTGCCCTCCTGCAGCACAAGGTGGGTGAGGAAACCCCAGCTTCTTCTTGTCTGAGACACCTGCAGCCTGGAAACAGATTTACCYGGGCACAGAGCAGGCTCTCCTGACTGGCAGAGTCAGACTGTGAAGCCTCTCAAGAATTCTAAACTTTACTGTAACCAGCGGTCTGGAGTGTGTTGATAGCTAAAATGGATTTCCCTTGGAAGTGGAGGTTGTTCACCACCCAGTTCAGCTCTCTTGTGGATTCTTTTTCTCTTGTGGTTTTATTTTTTCATGGCTGGTGTAACTGTGTTTTGGGAAGGCAGGCCTAGGCATATTTTGTGAAAACGCCAAGGCCGTGGCAGGTAGACACGATGTAGTGTTACTGATTTCAGATGTATTTCTTTAATGCTTGAGTTATATCTGTGCCCTGGGACCTAATCAAGCAGAAGCTCCTGGTGCGCTTTTCCGGAATGGCATGCAAAACTATGAGATGGGATGTAGACTGTGTCCCAAAGATGTTTATAATCCGGACATTGTTAGCAAGACTAGRGAAAATACTGTATGCAAAGCATTTATGTCGCTGAATTGCCAATTAYATATGGGCTTCTATAAAGGAACCACCCAGGAGGTGTCATTAGAGAAAAGTTTTAAAATGCCTGGTGTGTTAAGGCCCTTCTGGTGCCCTCAGAGGTGCTGATTTCTTGACCTCAGATGTCTAGTGGGTAAGCCATGACTTTGAACCTTATAATCTGAAAAGAGAGGAGAGAGATCTTTTGCCTCCTGAATTTTGGTTTTGAAAAGTGTATTTCAAGTCAAGATTACTTCTTCAGGAGATCACAATGTGTGAGAGTCATAACATGACAGACAATTTGAGTTGGGTGCAGATGTTCTTGGCATGTTGCTAATCTCAGAGCCTTAATTTTATCATGGAGCTGGAGAGTCAGTGTAGAAACTCCCCAACAATCTGGATCAGAAAATTTATTTCAGATAGAGTTGTAAGTACTCACTAGGAGTCCAGTTTTAGATAGCCTTAAAACCTGACCTTTAAAAGGTGCTATTGCAGACACCTTCAGTAATTGTGCCTCTGGGAAACTTCATCCCTGCATCCGTAGAGTCCTGCAGCTTGTGATCACCTCATTTATTTTSGTGGGATTTGGAGTCTACTACCATTTGCTTGTGTGGGTTTCTGGTTATCTGATTTCTGCRTTTTCTGGGTAAATGCCTGCAATACCAAACTGCTCTTCCTGACCTCAGAGAGTTCTGCCATGTTCTCACCACCTGGTTACCTGCCTTTGAGTAACAATTGCTCCATCACCATTCCGAAAACAAAGATGCTGTCAAGACACAACTATTACTGAGGATTTGTATATTATTTTCCCCTTGGCCTTTGATTTRTCTTTGTATTCTTCTTGGGTAATTTGAAAAATATCTTTGCAGTTTATTTTAGGATTAATTATATTTTTTCTTACAATTTCTTCAACTCTTAATTAAAAATTCTCGGCGGTGATAGTAAATAACAAGGAAAATCAATATCAAGTTGAACTCTTTCAAGCTCATTAGTACACATTCAATTAAGTATTCTGTATTATTGTTAAAGAACAAAAATATTTATTCTGAGTAAAGGCACTTCAGTTAAAGAAAGATTTAATTTTTAATATCCCCAAAGAAATATGCAGCATTTTCACTTTTATTTCCATTATGCCAAACATAGGTAATCCAATCTCTTCTGGAATTCGAGCAAGTCGTTCCTACCACCCCTTATTCACTCCCAGATAAAGCAGCAGACAATCAAGTCTTTCCTCCACAGCACATTTAGTGTGCCAAAAATATTGCCTACTTGCAAACACAAGTGTCTTCAGAAGGATTATTTCTGAAGGAAAAATGCAATACTGGTGCCTATATAAACACATTATTGGGAATTGCAAGCGATGGAGTAAGACTTAATTTTGTTTTCATGTTTTGGCCTGGAGCCTCCCTTCTATTATTTTTCTCCTGGATTGTACATGTAGAAACGGGAATGCAGCAAGGATTTATCCTCTCCCTGAGTTTCTTCACCCCGAGTCAGGTGTGAAGGTAAGACCATCATCACAGTGCCAGAGCCTCTGTGCGGCGTGGGAAGGCCGAAATAGGAGATAAAGGGTGTTAAATATCCCATATCTGGTGCCTGGAGCATCGAGTGGGATTTGGGACATGGCTTTAAGGTCGTATTAGAGGAAAGGGAGCAGCTGCAGAGACAAAGCTGGTGCCTGCAGCATGGCTGAGACCTCCCTTGGGAGAAGCCATCATCCTCTTCCCTACTGCCTGCCCTTCTGAGATCTCTTCCTCCACCTACTCTGGGAAAGACAGACAGCTATGGGGCACTCAAAGGGAATGGCGAAAACCAGCATAGCAAAAGTATGACTTTTTTTTCCCCCAAATGTTGCCATTGAAACCTTATTTAAGCAGACAAACTCTATCCTGACTCTGTACCAGAAAAAATGCAAGTTAGGTCATGCTTTGGAAGGCCTATAAGGAATTCTGTTTTGGAGCTCTCTGTGAATAACTCAGCAGGATCAGATGCTGTATCTCCATGTGATAACATACTGCCAGTGTCCAGAGAGGTATTTTTGCCCAAAACTAAGCTGCCAGGGAGTCTGAAGGAGAATACTCTTCCAAATGGTGCAGGATTTTGTTATTAGTTCATACAGATACACACAGAAAATGAGCACTGTCCCTGTTCTGAGGGCCTGGATGGGGAATTTTTTTACAAGAATCAACTACCTTCTGCATAAATAAAAAATACACAAATACTCATTTGCAAAAGGTGTACAGACAAACATAGTTTAAAATAAACAATTACTTTTTCAGGAAGAATATCAGCAATAGGAAAAGTTGTTGCACCCCCATGCACATCAATGTGAAATATTCTAAATACTGTAAGTAAGCAGGAGGCTCTATTCTGCCCAACAAATAGAGAATGAATAMCTTGATATCTAGAGGAATGGGCAAGTATCTCAGAAGGTGGCTTCTGATCACCCATAAATGCTTTATAACCTGCATAATGCAAGGACTGTCAGTATGGACCTTAATAGCTGCGCTGGGAAGCGTGCACACTCCCTGCCAAACCCATCTGTGTGCTACTCACTGATAGTAAAGATGAATGTCAATGATTTACCCTCTGCACAATCTGATCTGGGCAGGGCTTCAGCCCGCAACTGCCAGCGAAGAGCGATCTGCTCACACCAGTCTGGAGCCATTTTTACCTCACAAATAATTACTGTAAATTAATAGAACTATTACCATGTAAGAAATCACTTTGAACCCAAGTTATGGCATTTTAGAAAGGCCAAATTTGAATAGCATGCATAACTTGCTCAGCTGATTAATTAGTTAATACTGATATAAAGAAAGAACGTGATGGACTCTTTTTCCATTGATACTAAGACCCTTTTATATCAGTTTTTTGGCAGGAAATTATTGCTCAAAGTTGTTAGAAACCACTCCAAACATGTCTCAGTGTTTTCATACAGCTGCCATTCTTCAGAATTTTAAAAATATTGTAAAAATATCTGCAAATACTGATTCGGGTCTGGGTCTGTTTTGTATTCTCTTCCATAACTACAATTGAAATATAAGATCAAGATGCCCCATGGAAAGCCCTGGCACACTCAAGTGCTTGTGGAGATGRAATTGTAAATTTGCTCAAATACTGATGGGGAAAGAGAGGTCCTTGTGTGCTTAAAGGTATGCAAAGGTTCCTGTCTCCTTGCAAATTTGCCTGCATGAATTTTAAGGGTATGCTTTCAAAAACCACATGGAAATTTTGTCTTTAAGTTTGCTTTCTGTGGATATAGTATTTGCATTTGGAAACTGACTCTAAATCTGAGCCAAGTGTACTACAGAGCTCTCCCCAGCTGCGTGGTGTAATAACGTCTTAGTTGTTATGGTCATGGTTAATGAGGGACTCTAAAAAAGTTCAAGGTATTGATAAATAACACTTAGATTTATCAGTGTTTAGTTATTTCCAATTCTGAAATAAATTAGTTTCATAGAGTGAGATAAATGCCGATTTATTTTTGGAATTATAATGTGTTACAATTCAAGATCAGATTAAGGTCAATTTACACTAAGTCTGCTTTGAAACTATTATATAAGTGAGCCAGAGTAGGTCACTATGTCCTGCTCTGCATACAAAAAGCTCCCAGACTCAGTGTCTATAAATAAAGATCAAGCTAAACCAGACAAGCAGCTTGAGTCTAATATTGGGAAGATCATTTTGTGCTACCTTCTGTAAATAATTATGCTGGAGTCCAAGTGAGGAAGGAGAACACACTATCATCTGGTGTATGCCATGCACAGAGAGTGAACAAGATTATGTTTTGGCATTAATATCAGCATTAATAAATAACCATTCCTAGCTCTTAGTAAGCTCCAGGACTAAAATATGAGCCAGAAGAGTGGGTGATGTTCAGTTTTTATTTACCCATCCACTTACCTATCATATTTTGTGTTGCAGTGTCAGAAGACAAAATAGCATGGCAGGGCTTATTTGTGRGATGCTGTTGCCCTAGTTACCAGCCTCATATCAGGGTTAAGGTTGACAGTGTGGGCTCATTCCTTAATCTCAGCTCAGGTTGCTCACAAGGGAAGAGGCTTTAATGTTAACTGAGCCTGTCTTTGGCTTGGGGAGCCRGGCCTTTAACAATGCACCGGGGAGTGTTCCTTCTTTGCGGCTGTCACGGCCTGTCTGGGGAACGGGAAAGGGAATCGTGGTGTGGGGGAGGGCAGCCCTCACTACCCTGGAGCTTATTAAATTATGGAGGAGGGGATTATTGGTGGGACCAGGGCTGTGGGCTCAGGCAGCCGTCAGAGGAACCTTTTGTGTTGCAGCCTGGCAGAGGACAGGTTTTTGTTACAATCCCCTTCAGGCAGCTCGGATAGGATTGCTCYGTGGTGGGTGCCGTATGGCCCAGGAGGGTTTCACTGCAGTTGGAGTAACAGAAGAAGGTGCAGAGTTTGGCTTGGGCTGGCAGGTGTGTGCAAATATACTCTACTTCCTTTGAAGTGCTGAAGAAAAGGATGAATTAATGAGCTGGTCCCACTGCCAGCTCTGCCAGTCAGGAATGGTCCAGGCTAAAATTGTCATCCTGGGTAGTCACCTGCTCTGCTGGAATTAACTCCGTAACTCTGGAATTAACTGTCTTAGCTCTCAAGTTAGCTCCTTTTTCTGTGTACAATTCTTGGCAGGACACAGAAATAGTTCTCGCGTGCCACCCAAAATCTTGGATAATCCAAGGCATCAAAGTGTGTTGCTGAGACTGAGCATCTGGTCCTGACCTGCCAGGAGCTGCTCTCCATCCATGCCACGTGGGGGCCTGACCAAGATGACTTTCTCAGTGAATATATATCACCCTGATTCGATCAGCATCATCCCGAAATACACAGAAAAATGTTGCAGTCTTTAAATTTTGGCTAGGGGGAACAGGCATCACAGCACGAGCCCATTTCTCTTATGGTACTCCTGGTTACTGAGCTGTAGTCGGGTTGTTGGACCTTGTGTTTGGGTACATCCTTTGCCTGTAGAAGTTTGGATTTGTGTCTCGCTTTCTATTAAAGTTATTAAACTACACCACGTTGGAGGGGACAGTATTGGAATTTAATTGAGAAAGAAAAAACCAGGCTAAATTTTAAGGGCAAGGGCATAAGAATAATTAGAGAGCATTATTGCCCTGCTGGGCTGGGCTGCCAGGTCTTTCTTTTGGGACAAGGGATCCTTTGTGTTCTCATCTGTGAAGTCACTAGTGCTTATGGAACAATAACCTCAATCTATAGCTAAACATATGGGAGACACTGGCCTTTAGGTGGGGTTTGCATACCTGAAGGATCCATAGTCATTTCCTCAGCTCATGAAAGCGCCTTATTAGTTTTTTCTTGAGCCATTAATTTTCCTTGCCCACAGTTACTTGTTTTCAGTCATCCATTACAGAGGGGACAGCCTGGGATATTTGTGTGTTATCATGACAGGTTTTTCATACTTTTCACTGTTCTGTAAAGATAGTGCCACGAACAAATCACTTGAAGATAAGACCCTCTGTGCTTGGTATCAGTTAGCCAGAGACCTATACATCATCAGTASAGTCGCTTTTTATAGTATCTTTTCCATATGCTGGTTTTAACTGTGGAGTTGGAGCTGTGTGCRGGGAACAGGTTGCAGACTGGGGGCYGTGTGTGTGAGGAGACAAACCCCTGGCTGYGGTCTGTGCGCTCCCTGTTTGATTTTCTTCATCTCTCTTCCTTGGAACATTATTTGAGTTTACACATCAAGATAAGGTTTCCTCTAACTGCCAGTCAGCCAAACTTAACCTGGAATCTGATAATTAACTTGYGTTCTGCTTCATACATCAGCAACCTCCACAATCAATATCGGGGTGAGGACTGGAGYTGTTGCTGGCTGCTTTTGCAAATGATGCTTGAGGCCAAACTGGTGCAGGGTGGGTGTTACACAGCTGTATTTGCTCCAGCTGCCCCAGCCCCCTTTGGCAGTCTGCTTTGGCAGATTAAGGACCTGATCTGCTGGGGATATAAATCATCATAGCTCTATTGAGTTCAATAGAAGATTTTTATGTTTCTTCCCCGTATGTTCATAGGAGAGTTTGCACCCTTTTCCTTTTGTTTCTGTTCTTTTTCTGCAAGACACCAAAAGCAGGAGGTCCCTCCTGTGCCAGAGTTGTAAGCAGAAGGGGGGTCAGCACGCAGGAACTTTGGATGGTGCCATTGGTACATACAAAGCACAGTAGATACACATCAGCTCTGGTACGCAGTTAATCGTTGTGTGCAGTCACAGAGGCTGGACACGGAACAACCTCACATACATTTCTTAAGATGTACTCTAAAAATCAATACTTAATGCCTGTCTGGCAGAGAGAGAGGAGCAGCAGGTCCGGGTTGGCAGAGCTGAAGGAGCTGAGCAGCCACAGTGGATGTGGAGATGAGAGTTGATTCTGAGGAGCAGAAGGGATGCATTTGGCCCAGTCTGATTTACTTTACACACTCCTAAATGCACTTTCCAGGCTTTTCCTATCGAGATGATTTATAATTGTTGCAGATGGCATCTGGGCTAATCCCCGATGAGAACTCTCTTAAGCTTCTGACAAATTTGAATCTGCAGCCATGTATCACATCAGCAGTGTTGAGGCATCTCTCTAACATGCTACAGAAATACAAACCACGGTGACCATGGATGGCCAGAACTGAACCAGTTTGAAACATGTAACAGTTTATTAATATCAAAGAATGAAATGTTTCCTATTTTACTTATTAAATGGAAACATAACTATTGACTGGTATTATCTTGCCACCAAACAGAGTTTTCTTACCTAATTGGTGGTAATAGACCATCAAATAATAGGGTAAACAACAGAAAGGGGTGCTACAGAGCCCAGAGTTGTCAAAATGTAATACATGAAATGAGACTGGTGGTAACAGAAGTAGCCTCCCTAAGACCACAGTAAAACCTGGCCACTGAGCGACTCTCAAGGGAGAATATCTCTGCATTTTGACCCAGTACAAATTCTTATCGGGATAGCACATTATTTACTGCAGAAAAGATCTGTAGTTTTTCTCCAAAAGCAGGTGGTCACAACCCACCAACTCTAAATATTCTCCCTGGACTCTCTTAAGCAGCAAGAATCAAACAGATGAAATTCTGCCTGCTTCAAGCCTTAATGAATGTCTGAGCAATATTATGCCAGTAATTGACTTGTACTGTAGGTCAATGCAGAAGTGAAATCTGCAGTTCATGTCTGCTTAACTGCGTCTTGCTGGAAGCCCGCAGCAGGCCAGGATGCTCAGTGGAGGTTCTGCTATCGTTGAGCAGCCAGCAAAAATAAACAGTTTCATTCATTTTAATATGACTACATTGCTTTGGACACACAAACAACATCTGGCAAATGGTGCCCGAGCAGTTAYATGGATGACAGCCCATTTAGTATTCTGTACCTAATAAAACATTGAGAAAATATCTGAACAGATGAGTATTTTTCCTAGTGGAGCTCATCCTAGATTTAATCTWGGGTCTTGTTAATAGATGTAGAGTGGTGGTTTGGATATTGTGTTACAAAAGGTGTAAATTCCTGACTTCAACCCTAATAACACCAGWGTTATTTGTGGCTCATTTCAAGAAGCTCACTGCTCCATCCAGCAGAAGACATCAGTGACAGCAGTTACCTGTCAGATACATCCACCCACTGAGGTCCATGGTCTATATGTAATACAATAGTCTACATTCAGAGCCGTGCCAAGATAATTTGACCTCTTTTTTTGCCTTGGGATTCTATTTCTTTCACTACTGACTTTCCATCGTCCTTTTGCTCCCATTACCACCTTCTGTTCCATCTTTTTTCTCATCAAGAGAAATAGTGGACGTTAGGAAATTCTTCCTACGTGTTGCTTGTTCAGTGCTGTACTTATCTGTGGCTCAGATTAGACCTCTGAGACCTTGGCTTCAGGGAATTAGAGTAAGAAGAACCTTTCTTCCTAATGCTGCAGTGGGAACAGGCCTTGCACTGAAATTGAGCAGAATGCATTTGTATTCAAATACATGTTAAAGATTGACCTCTGTTTTAATTGTCGTAATTCTAAGAAACATATCTAAGGGATTCCAATTTCCTAGAGATCATCAAGGAGCAGAAGTTCTCTATTCAGACACATTCTCATCTCCTTCGTGCTGTAGTAAACTCAGAGCAGTGGTGGAAGATGGGTTTATGGACAAGCATCTGCTACCAGATTCTGTCCCACCAAATGCTTAAAACTGTTGCAATATTTGGATGTCGTCTGCATAAGCAAAGAGTTTTTGAAAGACCCACATCTGGAACACACCTGTTTTTGCCAAGCTGGCTAAATCTCTTTCCTGGGGATTTTGTACTGGCATTTCAGCTGACAGTTTGTCTCTATTTCAGTCACTTCATTTTCTGCCTCATGCTTGAGGACACAGGATTCCGTCACTTCAGTTCACCTTCTTTTCTGATGAAAAGATGAACTCATCTGAAAATGAGTCCCCCAAACCAATTGTCCCTGAATGCAGAGGATCATGATGCTGCTTCTGTATGGTCCTGGCCAGCTGTCTCTTCTCTGTGACACTTTTCCAGGCAAGAAGATGCTCTTTTTGCATATCCATGGAGCAGAAGTCTCTTGACACAAGAGGGAACCACAGGGCTTCTGCCTGGTGGACACATTTACTGGTCAGAGCTGAAGGTTCATGGTACAAACTCTGATTCTTTCAGATCCAGGTGCACATGAGAATGCCTGAGTGATTTTACAAGCGTGGCAATTGCCTACACTAGCAAAGAACTCGATGTGTATTTCTAACCAGATATCAAGCTGTAAATGCCCAGCGTATACATTTTAAATATTTGCAACTAGCACCTGCTAAGTAACTACAGATCAAGAACTATATCTGTAGGAGGTATTTGGCAAATAATTTTAAATAATGAATACAGCTAAGATGATCGTGATCTACTTGCCGATGAAACTTGCAGACAAGTGTAACTGCGATGAATTATTCAGCCGATTCTATTCAAAATTATGTATTTTTCTTAGAACTATAATTAATGATCCATAACAGYAAGTATGAGACACACTAACAAAGGTCTATTCTGTGCTACTTATGAAAAATTAAAATGAAATGCACTTAGTTTGGAAACCACAGACCTTRTTTCAGAATTGTTGTCTGCTCTGTTTACTGACAGTGACTTTTGCTGCTTGTTTACTGCAATTTACTTACTTACAGCATAAGTTACACATGATTATCTTCTAAATATGATGCTAAGCTGACATCTGTCAAGTTTAAAAGTCATAATGGGTGCTATTAGTCATTGAGAGGATCCAAAGGCATAAGGATGGGTATGACAACAACCCAGCATAGCCTTTTTTAAAGATGTAGCAATTTCTAAAGAKAATTTTGGGGGGGTTCTACTTGCTCAGAAGTGAGGTGATTTTAGCGCCTTAAAGGCTGGCAGAAGCAGAAGTCAGGGAGAAGGGTACAGCTGGTGGTCATGGAAACAGTTATCAGAATAATATCAATTAACCAAGCAAAATACATTGTTTATGTCCTTCTTTGTTTGCTGCAAAGGAGCAATATGTTTAAGCTCTCTACTATTTGTGTCAGAAACCTCTTTTCTCATGGGCTTATAAAGCAGTTTCAAATCACACCAAGYTGCCATTGCCTTGCAAGTCCTCAGCTCTAATGCTAATTAATATTCCTCTAAGTTCCTTTTCATTTTTAAAAGCAGTTCAAAATAAAATTTCTTGGATGTTTCAGATGCTTTTAAAATTTTAATTTAAGGAAAAAACACATGCTTAAAAGCYTTGTTTCCAAGCCATTAAGGCTTGAGGCAGTTCCTAATGTAGTCAGAGACCAAATATTCTTGGAAATTAATGAGTAGATGTCAGCAAGCCACTGGCTTGCCTTTGATGGCTTGGACAACTGAGGGCGAGGAGGGAGTCACTGCAGTTACTTGAAGTTTGAAGCTGAGTGTCTTTCCTCAGTCTTTGGAAGTCTGGCCAGCCACCCTCCTCACATCTGCCTTTGCATAATGATGTCCTGAGTACAACCTCTGTGACCACACGGATGATTACACTGCCAGAGGAACCTTCTGCAGAGTCAGAAGGCTGGACATTGTTTTAGAAGATAACCCTGGTAAGAGGCAGTGATTTTCCTGCTGGAATGGGCTGTGTGCTGGAGTTATATTCTTAGYGGGTAATAATGGTTTTATTTTTGAGGTCTGTGATAAAGGAATTTGTTGAAAAGGATTTAGCTTATGTACTGACAATTACCTGTTCTATTTTTACTGTGTATTCCTGTGTGGAGATTTCTTACATTCATTTACCCTTTTCTCACACTCTGCTGTGTGGCCAAACCTGTCAATAGCCAAAGTCAAATGCTCTAAAAAAGCCAGAAAGGAGAATTTGAACTAAATGCACCACGGTGCTGTAGCAAGAAAAAAAATGATTATAATAATGAGTGTGATCAGTCAAGTTATAAGGGTAGAAATGGACAACCCAGCCAAAAGCTGAGGAAACCATAAAAATAGGAAGGGAAATACATCCAGTCTGAATGGTGCAGAGAGAGAAGTCATGAACATTTATGCTAGAACAGTGATTGCAGATTTAATAGTTCGGATACATGGATGGAAATATGGCCAGCAATAGGAGTGTGTATTTTTCTTTGTGGAGTTACAAGAACTCCCCCACTCCATCATCAAATCATTGTTAGATCAGTAATTTGTAGTCTAGAAGAATAATAGCTTTTAAAAGATTTTAACTGAATTTATCCATCATGAGGTCTTTGCATTAGTTCATTGAATGCATAAAACATCATCCAAAAATAATTCAGAGCAATTACTTCCAGTGACAGGCCAAGGTAAGTTCTCCGAGGCAGAGAGTGAAAATAATTATACATGAATATCCTGCTGAGATCACTTGAGCCACTGGAAAAGGGTGGTATGTACACAGTTTTGTGACAGGAATGGTAACACATACACATGTGTAACGATGGTGTAGAAAAGTTTTCAGACATCCAACTGGATTAAACTGAAGACGCAGAATTAAACCATGAATATTTTTGCCCATAAAATTTTGAGTTCAAAGTTTGGTAGGGTTTTCAAAACCTCAGAGAAAAATGCTAAAACAGATTCAAAAACCTGGGCTTTAAAGTCACATAGGCAATTTTGGAGACTGTAATTCTGGCTCATATGACGAGTGTCTTCAGGACAGTACAGCACCAATGTGGCACTAGTGAGTGCAATTCAGCAACACATGCAATGTGTATTTAACTTAGTTAATATTTCCAGTGCTGCTAAATAATGATAATCTAATGCTAAATAAAAGATAATCTGTATGTACAGTTCAAGGAACCAAGGCAAGAACTAAGGGTCCAGCGAGGCAGTGGTAATGTGGTGCAAGAGTTAGGTCTGGAAATCTGGGAAACGGGAGAGCCAAGGGGATGAGACCCAAGCAAAGTGTGATGTTTGTAGATGATCACATCTACAATATCTATTGCTCATGTTTGGTCATCCTGCACTGCACAATAACCTGCATTGTTGCCATTTGCTGTGGTAACTTGTGTTGGAACATGTTTTTGAGCTCATAGTTTATACTGTGAGTAAACTGGTTTTATACTGTAGTCATGGGAACTCTCAGTCTTCAAGCACTTTGTGTAATGAATAATATATTGCAAGAATATTCACAAAGATTTCTTTTGTGCTATAATATTAACAATTTCCCACATGTGGGATTCATATTTATCCCTCTGTATATTGAAGGATATAATAAGTAGACGATATCTATTGTGCAGCAAACACACATACTCTGATGTAGTATTTGTTAAAAATTATTTCCAGAGCATGTGCAATACAGGCCATAAAAAAGCCTCCTAATCTCCTAACATTAATGAAATAAAGTAGTGTTATTCATTACCCACTGGGAGAATTTAAAAACAAACTCCACATTTAATTCCATAATGGCAGCACATGGAAGTCTGCACCCAGAGGCTGACAGGGGTSTGTGCCAAGGTTGGCCATGGTGTGCGTTGTGCTGTGCTTGGAGAGCACTGTGCAAGAAGCTTTGAACTGTAGACAGGCCCCAAAACATCCTGCAGACAGGACTAGGCTCTAGCAGCTGCAGTCTCTGCTTCTTGGGCACATTTTCAAATCCCAGCTCGTCAAAGTATTAATTTCTGATCAAGATAATGTAGTGCACAGCCCCTGAGTTTAACATGTGGCAGTAATTGTTTCTGCAGCAGAGCACTGAACCCCCGGCTCACCGACCGAGTGGGAGTGCAAGTGGGCAAGGCTCATCCGACGTGTGGCTCCGTGCTGAGTGAGGGATGAGGTCTGGGCTGGTGAGCTACAAATCCAGACCCTTGTGGCGTGGGATCAGGAGTTGTGTCTGTTCCATGGATGTCCAGCTGTGCTCAAGGACGGAGCTGGTGTGGGAACCAAGCAAGGCACGTGGGTGAGTGAGCCTTGCAAACCAACTGACAGTCAACTGGTGCCGTGGGTGGAGGAAGGTGAAACAAGTTTTCCCAGTTCCTGGGAGGGCAGTATGGGATCTATCCACCTTGCCCTTCTCAACACATTCAGCCCCTCTTCAGTTTATTGCCCATACTGTGGCCTTATGGACAAGGCTTGCAGATGGAGAGCTTTACCTGGGCAGRGTGAGCCAACCAACACCTTTTCAAAGAACTGAATTCTGAGAAGTCAGAATGCAGAAGCATAACTGGAGAGTCTTTTGCAAAGTGTTATGTTGGGCTTCTCCTTGTACAATTTCAGAGTCAGGTTTTATGCCTTTTATGTGACTTGAAGCATGCCCCTCCATGCTTCAGGTAACAGCACATAAACATTCATTTCATTTTTGAATTGAGGATGACTGCAAAGGGTCTTGGACTTTTTAAGAAAATCTTTTGGAAGTTTATTGTTGGAAGGGATACAGCTCATGAATGACTAACAGATTATGTTGATGTCTGTTGATAATAACTTTTGTAGATCTGTAAATCACTATGACTTTTATAATGCCTCCTACCTCTGTTGTAAATTTGTTCCTGTAGATACTTTACCCTGACCACATTTTCTAAAGCTGGAGCTGCTTTCAGTGATGCTGTAAAGGAATCTAATCCATGCAGGGTGTGCGGGTGCATGTGTGTTTGCATTATCCCCACTCTGAAATATCCCACAGATAAAGATTCCCATAAACTTATGCTTGTCTGTGCCTCATATTGACATTATTCAAACACATAATGAAGCTGGGATCCTAAAAAAGCCACCCAAACCTGATCCTGCTTGTCTTACAGCAGCTTCCATGGATGCAGGACTTCCACGCAGATGCTCTTGGTGAAAGCCTGTGCCAGGATGGGGTTCTTGGTTTGATTGGGCTGTTTATATGGGACAGAAGCTATAAGTAATCAAGATGTATACGAAACTCCATTTCCACAGCTTATATTGGCAAATGTCTCTTGTGCTGTTGATGCACACCTTCACAGGTCTGTCACCAGTGAGAAAGTCACACCACCAGTCACACCTCATTCAAATTACACTAGTTGGAAATTTCCTGGTTTTCATGTGGCAGGGGGGAGCATTTTTCCATTAATGGCTTGGCATTCTTTGAAGATTAACAATGTAATTACACCACAAAATGGGTTTTCATAGGGGTATGTCTGAAGAACAGGAATGGATTGCATTTATAAGATGTTTCCATGCATAGATCTGTTTCTGTGCTTTACAAGTATGCTCCTGGTGTCAGCAGTTGTGTATAGATATCACTGGCTTATGAAAAACAAGGTCTGTTTGGTACAGGTAGATAAATACCCTTTTAAGCATTGCAGTGCCGATCCAAAAAGGAGTCTGTGAGCATGCAGTTGTACTCCCTTGCTTAAGCAGCTCTTTACTAGGACAGCAACGTCAGGCATTTTCTGTACTGTTAAGAAATCTTGCCGTGGGGAAATCAGTCATAGTTCAGATGAGACCAATTACTTCATTGCAGAGATTAATCCTGAGTGCGGGAATGGTGGGGAATGSAGGGTGGGATGATGCTTTCTGCTTAAAGTTGAGTGCAACTGACTGTCAGGGATAGACGAAAGAATGACATTTATTTGTTTTTATTGCAGGGTTTGRGTGGCTGCAATGTGCTGTTTGGGAGCAAAAAGAAGGAAAGGGACTTTGAAGGCTTTTGGGATGMTGTGTGTGTCGTAGTGGATGGCAAGCGAGCTCATTTAGAGAGCAGCAGCATTTTCCTGCTGCTTTCGTGATCTGAAGGACACGGAGCACGGCGAAGGCCGTTCAGCTGCCTGCCATCTAATGGCCAGAGCAGAGAGCAAACCAGCCTGGCTTCAGCTGGGCGCTCCCAGTTGCTGAGGATTCTTGAGCTAAATACGAGGAAAAATCAAAGGAAATGCAAGCTTTTGCTCACAGCTTTATGTGTGTTACGCTGGGGCTTATGTTACAATTAAAAAATGGTGTGATGCCACGGTAGAAATCTGCTAGAAACTGTAAAAGAAAACCCACCTTTGACTGCAATATATTGTTTCTAMACACTGCACATCTGGCATCAAATATCAGTCTGTACATGAATGAAAATGAATAATTTGAGACATTCAAAATTTTCCTTTATTTACCTATTGAGCAACAATTCTGTTCTTCCTTCTTTTCTCCGRTTCTCCCCTCCACCGCCGCTCAGCCCCACCATTCTTTTATTATAATGTGCAAATATCTAAGATCTCTCGGTGCTGGGGAGTGGTAACACACCGGTGCCTCTTCCTCCCGGGCAGAGCACGGTGGCACCTGCAATAAGTGACACCAGTTCCTCAGCACGGAGAAAGTGCTCGAGGTAAATCTCTGCTGGAATAACAAAGAAGAGATGGGGAGATGTTCCACTTTAATATCCGCTCCATCTCTCTTATCTATATTAGAAACGTCTGTCAATAAGGGTGTCTGAGTAGAGCTGGAATTATGAAGCACCTTCTAGATTCCTTTATCTCCTGGAGCAACATTAATACTTATAAGTATTAAAGGATACTGGGTGAGGGAAAGACTATATTTTGCCTGTGCTGGTGTGTTTGTTTAGGAAATATGCCTTTTAATTTCTTAATGTTWTTTGAAATGCCTTCCTCTGCTCTAAGAAAACATCCACTTTTGTTATTCTTCGCGAAACAGARGCTGAAGATTCCAGGATTACTCACAAAAGCCCTGATTTGAATATGCTAATGTTAATTTAAGCATTCAGTTGCCAGATTTYCATGTGAGGATATTTTTTGTAGTGTGCACATTTAATATTTGTGTGTCCATTATTCCCTGTGCTTATCTGATCCACAGCCACTGAGTAAATATTGTCTTTGAGTTTGATCTACAGCAGAAGTCAAAAAAGACACTGAAAAATGAAACTCTTCTTCCTAAATATGGATCTCCTTTTTCCTCTACTTTTCTCTGGAAATTCATGGAACCTACTTCCACACAGAAAAGTCACRAATTTTTTTGGAGGGGTGATACTTTCAATGTAAGTACCACAAATCAGAGCAGCAATAATGATGTGTGTGAATAAATTCCTCTCCCCTTGTAGCTCTGCTTGTTTTGAATGCAAATGGTGCAAGTAAACATTACCTCCTTCAGCAGGAAACAGTGATCAGTGGAACATTTAAAAATAAATTTCTGAGTAATAAAACTGTGACCATAGGAAAAATTTCATGCCTTATCTTCTAGAACATCAGCAGGGGAGGGAAAATGGGTGAAAAGCTTGACTAGGAGTTGCTGAAAACAAGATCCGATCTCTTTAAAATGTGCTTTCTGATGTTCTAACCCAAAGCGGAAGGTGAAATGTGCTGCTCTAAGTGAGACACTGTGGGTGTGAGGTACATGAAAACCCAGTAAAACATTTCCATTTTGCAAAGAGAAACCTATCCATTAGCTACCTACTGTAGTGCTGACTTCACTGAGGCTGCAATGTATGAAATTTTGCAAATAATTGGTATATCAGTAGTGCTTAGTTTTTTCGGCAGTCCAGTGGCTTCATAGCTGCCCTTTCTAAAACCCACAACCTTTTTCATACCCTATCTTTGGAATGAACCTACAGCCAAGCAGGAATTTCTTGTRTTAGTGTATCAGCATGGGCACCTCCGCAACAAATTAGGGAAACTCATACTGCAGGCAGAGCTCTTATGAATGGATTGCAGTCAGGTAAATAAGTAGAAATTGTCTGTAGTTGCTCTGTTTCCCTCAAGGAAAGGAATAAAACCGGTTGAAAAAAAGGAGTGAGATTGTGTGGGTACTAAATTTTCCTGACTATAACTTCTCCAGTTTTGCAGTTTGCTGAACCATGAGTCTCTCTTTTATTTCTCAAATTCTTCCAAAGCGGAACACACAAGGGGAAAGTAAAGCTTGTATGAATTCAGAGTAATTTCATTGAAGTCAGTGAAGTTATTCTGCTGAAACACTGGTAGAAGGAAGAAAATTGGCCCTGCAGACTGTCAGCCCCTAATGCCAAAAATAGTTTTGTCATGTGAGATGGACTACGGCAAGGATATTGGGAATGCTTCTGGAATACTACACTGGGAAATTCTCCCTAGAATATTCTACAATTAATAAAAATGTGGAATTGTAAAGATTTTTGGATTAATCAGTCTATTTTTTTCGCTCTGGATTATTGTTTATATATATAAACTCCCTTTAACAAAATAAAGCAACAAAATCTTTGCTTAACCAGGAACACTTTCCCTTTTCCATCTAGCTCCACTCTTTCACTTGCTCAGAGATAAGAGCATTTCCAATTTCTTCTCCACAGTCCTGACACATGTGCTGGCAATCCTGAAGTTGGCCAATATTGAACTGTGGGCTTACAGCCAGGGGATTTTTTGCAGAGAAAAATGATTCTACTGATGGGCGTTCTCGCTTATAAATCACTAATTGGCATATTAGAAGGAAACTCGCAGCTTTTCTCACCTGAAAGTAAAAATTCCTTACAGAAATGGTACAGCTTTGTCACTAATTTAAATGTCTTATCGTTATTTATTATCTCTATTTGACTTTGCTGCTYTGGGGTTTAGCCTGACACAGACAGTGAGGTACTTCAAGCCACTCACAGCTCAGAGATCCTCATTAGGAGAAGGCCATGAGATTTCCAGCYGATTTTAGCAGAAGAATATGTTTAAGTACTTAGTTCAGCAGCAAGAGTTGCATGGTAGGAACTGTRGTTTAATGTGGGAGAAGCAGACACTGCTCCTGGGACCAGAATCTGAGGTAGCCTTTGGCAAAATTAGCAACAAGTTTCACAAACAGATGGATTTACCCGACAAACTCATGCTCCCCTTGGGACAAGAGGCAAGAGGAGGAAGGAATCATTTACTGGATGCTAAAGTTTTCCTTCTAGAGTTTGAAAAGTAACTTTTCTTTGTTTCAGTAATGTTAATGSCTGCATCCCTTGTCGTCCTTCTTTGCAGTCATCTTCATCGACTGAGCTGTGGAGTTTGTATCTATATAAATACCAAAAAGAGTTGAACCTTTGCTTCTCTGTCTAGCATCTGTGATATCTGAGGTGCTTCAGTACAACATTCTTCTCTGCATTCCTATAGTGCTTTGAAAACGCAAARTGCCATTGAATGCTAATTTTTTTAAATTATAAGCCATATTATAGTAAACTTTCTTAGCCTGGACCTCCGTTTATCTATTTTTCTCCTTGCAATCATGGCCTTTGAACATTACTTTGCAAACCTGTTGCCAGCTGTAATTAAAGCTGACTGCCCATCTTCACCAAGTGGTCCAGTGCGGATGCTGTCTTGCACAGTGTCTTTTAAARCAAGGCAGTGAAAGGTTCTTGGGATTTCTTCCTGAACCAGCCATCTTAGACTCAAGGTGATGGTTTCTTTCATGTATTATTTTAATTGCTTTAGATAGAAGCAATTTCACTGAAATTGATGGTGCAGAGCCAGAGCAACCAGAAGGGTGCTCAGGTCAAAGGCAGACACACAATTTTGGAAAAGAAGAGGAATATTCCTTACCACAGCACCAAAACAAGCTGCAGAGCTGAGAGCTGCAGCTGTCTGGAGCAGGGTGTGGGCAGGTACAACCCACACCCTCTTGTTATTCATTCACTTTGGAGAATTTTGACTTTAATCAGTGTTGCTCTTAAAAATAGTGTATCCTGATCAATGTAACTGTTGAAAACTCTTCAGAAATAAATTCTGAGTGCTTTCATTATTATTTAAGGATAATTTGCAGAGATGGCGAAAATTGCGTGTGTTTGGGCTGGTTGATTTTTTGCTTGGTTGCATCCTGAAGGAGAATTAATCTTTTTTTCTCTCAAATTGTCTGCAAAGCTCAAGGAATCATCAGATCTCCCTGTGGCCTTTAGTTTCGTGCTCGTAGCTGAATTTTTTTTTACAGGGGTTGTTTCTAGTCCCACTGTATCCCCAAAGGTGAATGTCCTGAAATTCAGAGTTTCGAATTGGTGCCATGATCTGCACAAATASATGATGTACTTCTGCTGTTATGCTTAATTAGCTTAGGACATTCTAATCTTTCTCTGCGAGCATCAGTCTTCCTTTCTCCCATGGATACTGTGAAGTCCTGCAGTGAACCTTGTTGTTATGACCTAATTTTTCAACAAACTGAGAGATTTAATTTGTTCAGGTGCCAGGCAAAGGGAACACAAACTTGGAATTCTTCTGGCTATTCTAATTTAGCTGCCTGAGATCTGGGAAAAAAAAAAAAAAAAATCAATAGGAGAATTATCTCGCTGTCTCTAGACTGTAACTTAAAAATTAAACCATAATTAAAAGGATGACATGAGTCTATTCAGGAAAACTCCKGCTTTTTCTGTGGGTCCACCCTAGACCTTGTGTCCTGCTGAGTTGAAATAGTGGAGCTGGGATTGATTGCTCCTCCTAGACAAACTCTCTGGTTTTGAAAGTGCTGCTGTCACTGTTTATTTCCAAAACTAACTGAATAACTCTTGAAAATAATATTAATTCCTAATTGCATTTTCAGGTGATTTTGGTATTTTATCAATCTGCCCTTTTTGGGTTCCTTATTGTTATTAACACTTACCATCAGGTATTTTCGTCAGGGAAGCCAGTGAGATCCAACAAACACCTCTCAGGAAGTTAACAGTAATCTGCTTTATATACAGATATACAAGTATATACGTCCATCATACGTTAATACTGCTGTCTACAAAGCCTGGTGTCATCAGTAAATCTGAGGAACTTCTCACTGGAATTGTGTTGGCAAGTACAATTGATATGTGACAAAGTACACAGACTGACGGATGACTCATTCATTGGCAGTAGGCGAATTTCATATTTAACATCTTAATTCTTCCTAGATGAACTGTGAACATCCTTAATGAATGTTGTCCACTTGAGTTCATTTTGACTTAATACTTTAATACCACCTTTGTCACTACTATACTCTCTTCTAAGAATTCTGTCACAAGAATGCCCTTACCAGACCTGACAAAATACAAATATATAGACAAAATATAAATTCCTGCACGTCTGCATGAGTGAAAAATAGTCAGCAGGTCGTTATCCTACCATTGCTTAATCACTCTCATTGTATTCCATAGTTATATTCGATCAAAAAATGTACAAACTTGAGACCACAGATCTACATAAATCTTGAAAGTACATCTGGAAAAGACACCATTTGATACTTCTCTATTCACTGTGTGAAGTGGATTAAATGATAACTGTATGTCTAAAAACCCAAACAACTTCACAGAAAGCCAAATGCACTGAATATGCATTAATTGAAATATTTAAAAGTATTTAACTGGCAGATGAGGAAAATACAGAAAGAACAACTGCCTTGATTGAATCAGCTCTTTTCCCATGAGGGACCATGCATTTTGAAAAATATATTAAGGAAAATCCAAGAAGCTTTATTTCTAAAGCTCTCCATGAACTTTCTGTTTTACTTTATTTTGAGGACCCCAAATGCATGATGGTGACATTATTTGCTTCTTGGCAGATTGCCTTCCTTGCATGTTCCAGCTCAACCCAGGCACTGCTGTTCAGTGAACAACAGCCATTCCTGACATTCTCAACATTCCCTTCATAAAATGTCCATCTATGAAAATAATCTCTTTCATGCTACTTTTTTCCTCAGCGTCCCCCCAGTTAATTGTTAACTATTAAAGTCTGCTGGTTCAAATACATGACAGCTTAAATGACTTGGTGTAACAATTTCATGGGGCTCAAATAACTCATAAATTTATTTCCCTGTAATTTGTCTGGACAATTCCATTCCTTTTCAGGGGGTCACCTTTGCTCAGATCAATGTGCTGACTAAGGGTTTCCGCTGGGCCTATTAGACACTCGACTATCGTTCCTTCCATTTTCTACTGAAAGACCTAAATGAGAAGTTTACACGTGTTCAGCTTGCTTTTGCTAACAGAGAATAGGAGCAAATTACCGGGGAATGAAATGGAGTATTTCAATTTCTGCTCCCTGGTGAAGATGTTGCCAAAATCGTACAATGCTGCAGTGCTTTCAAGGAAACCCGATTAGAGCCGGCCCCGCAAGAGGAGCTGGCAGCAGCACAGCTGAGCCCGTGTGTTTGCAGAGCCTTTGTTGCTACGCTCATCATTATAAAGGGGCCAAACTTTGCCCTCTTATCTGCATCTACACCTCTCCCAGGAACAGGGAAAGAAACTCTTTGTGAGCGGTGTTTGCCCCTTGGAGGACGACACGCATCCGCTTAAGGCCATTTTTCCGCATAAAAAACACTTTTCGGCAAAAGGATTTAATTTTAATGGTTTGGCTAAAGTGTCTTTTTGAGTGCTTTATCAAGCTACAGCAATCATCAGCTGCTTAATAAATATTGGATTAATGTCTGTAAAGGGAACAAACACATGTATCAGAAAGACAAAAATGAAAGGACGTTGCCAGATACCAAGCTTTCCTCTTTGCAAGGCACTGCTGTKTTCTTTGGGCTGAAGGACATTTTTCAGTGATTCTGGAAATTGCAACAGCAATATTATTTTTGACAATAGAAAAGCATAAGAGGGACTGTAATTCTGGCAGTTTTCTGAACTTACACAGTGAAACCTCCACTGAATTGAACGCTGTTAGGAAAAAACATAGAAACAAAACCATTACCCCCAAATACACGTTAATAGTAATGGGAATTCAGCAGCAGTTTTGGGTATGTGTTGAAATGAAAAATCTGGGCTTTGAATTGGTAGACGTTTGATGGGCCAGGATAGTAGTAGAATAAATGGATGCATAGCAACACAGGTTGAATTTTTAAAATTATCACAACAGAAGCAGAGATGATAACTAAAAAAATCTTATTTTTTTAAAGTGTTGCCACATGTCAATRTATTGGTTCCTTACAAACAACTCAAAATGGTTATTTTCTGGTGCACRATTAAAAATCCCTCCRTCAGTAAGGAAATTCTTCTGGCACRGCACTGACTGCAGTAAGTGCCACCCATAGTGTCCTGCTGACTTACATATCCCTAAAATTCTGAATAGCCCTGCCCAGTTGGATTGCTGGGCTTAACTTTCATCACACTGGGCCTCTGTGCCTTTGGATTCACTTCCTCTCAGAGTGGTCCCCACTGCCCACGCTGTGCCTGGAACCTGCCCGCCAGCTTTGGGATCTCAATGCTCAGGAACTTGCAGCTCCCAGGAGCAGAACCAGCTCTCCCAGACTGTCCAGTGAAATACAGCTTTTCCAAGCTGTTCAGCAAAGTCAGAACAAACACTCAGATTTAAAAAAAATACCACCAGGCTTTGATATTCCCCTTTGTGTAAGTTTTGAGTGATACATAACATGGTCCTAATAGGAAATTGCTGACTCCATCTCCACTGAGACTTTCGGTGATTTATCAGTTTCATAACCCCAGCCACAATTCATATGATGTACTACAAAGCTCCCTGAGCAGTATTCAACAGATTCATTTTGCCTTTCATCCTCCTAGCCACTTCACATATTTTGTTCTTTCTTCCTATATGTGGCAAAAAACCCACTTCTTACAAACAACTGAAGACAATCTTAAGATTTAAAGTTTAAGTAATTGATAAAATGTATATATCATCTACATAACCTGAGATGATTTGTAGTACAAGTATGAACGGACAATTTTTTCAAGCACAGGGTCAGCTCCAACTCCCTGCACTTGGACACCATTTCTGCACATCCTCAGGTGCAAAGCTCAATATCCAGTCCCTCATTACCGACATGAATGTCACTCGTGTTCTTTGGTTTRTGTGACTGTGGTTGCTTTACCTCATAGGGACACATTTAGAGATGAGTGTATACACATCATCTCCAACTTCCCAGGAGGTTTGACTTTTCTTCAAACAAATGTTAGAATTGTAAAGGAAATTATTTAATCCAAGAATAGCTTGAATATCCATTAAAGGGAGTTCTAAGCATTTTGCTTTTCTATTGCTCTTCTGAGTATCAAGATACAAAACCAATAGTTGGATAGATACATTGGGATTTTCTCAAACACAAACTGATACGACCACAGCTGGGAGCTCTAAACAGGAAACATTTCAGTCATGACTGTTACTCTTTATGTAAAATTACTTAGTGCTGTGTTTGACCTTAGATATTAACAGGTAATATTAGTCCAACGAGTGGAACCCCATCACTGTCTCTACAGATATTACCATGGTAGGAGTATTCACGTGTGTTCTAACAAACAATCAGGACATACACCCTATCTGAAAAAAAAATAAAAATATTTAGTTAAAATATTTTATGTTATTTCCTGATCAAATCTCTTTATTCATCTACTCCCCTCAAAACTGTTATTCGTTTATAAAACATAAACAAAAGCAATGGCATTTATATCTATCTCTATATATCTATATCTACATATCTATATATATATATCAGTCATTTAGAAAATGTAAGCTTTGTACAAAACCTGAGATTACAGATAAAAAMCAATCTGTGCCATGAAGCTTAACTATACCATATTTAAACTCCTTTAGTAAGTAGCAGATTTGCTTTTAAGAAGCTGTAATGGTGTTTAAACAAGATGAAAAAAGTCACAAGAGAAGCACCGGGAAGCCAGTGCTTGATACAATAAAAAACTTTTGACATCTGCAGCCACTTCTGCAGGTGCAGAGAACTTCTTTCTGTTCACTAACTAGTTTATTCAAAATGGAGAACCCCATTTAGACACGAAAAAAGCAGAAAAGATTTGAATAGACTTCTACTATGAATAAATTCTAAGCATGCCAGATTTCGCCTACTAATTCTAAAAGCCTGAGGAAGTTTTGGAAACAATTCAGTTGGAAGCTATTTCACGTTATCTATTTTAAATGAAACAKTTTGTGAAAGTATCCAGTGAATTTAGTAGGGGCATATCTGCTTTGGAGAGTTAAGAAGCTGCACTCCTGTATTGTCATTTTTATCCAAAAGCCACTTAATATAAATCACAGGTGGTTCATTTGCCACCTTCTAGTAAGTAAAATACAATCGAGCCTTTGAACAACTGATCTCCCTTTAGCAAAAAAGCTTCACATTTTACACCACTTACATTCAGGTCAGTGTGCTTTAATCGTTTCTAGTCAAAAAGTCACCTCTAAAAATAAGTGAAGGGCAAATGCAAAATGAGAATCAAGTGCATCCATTTAAATGAATGAGCAAAAACCATGATTTAAAAAATGTGTTATGTTTATACTCCAAAATAGAAACTAAAATTTTAATTTGTGTCAGCTGATGACTGATGGTAACACTTAAGGACAGTGCCACATTTCTGTCACACACACTGGTTTCATAGGAACACAATAAATAATTCCAGTGAGGGGGGGGTACCACACACCTAGTGCAGCACCTCTGCTTTGGGATCAAGGCACTGAGAGAGGAGGAGATCCCCAAAACTTCCTTTCTGTCCCATATGCCTTCTGTGCATACTATTGGTATCTCAATTTGCTGGTGCAGACATTGGGATCTCAGCCCCAGCAGTCACTTCCACTTTGCCTGACTCAGCTTGCACTGGTCATTGGCCACAGCTTTACCATGCTTCTTCCAGCCTTGCTGTCTGTTTTAGAGACAAAACAAACAATTTAACATATATTTGCATTTAACAGGAATGAGAAGCAGGTTGCTTTGAGGAAAGCAAGCCTTGTTGTTTTAAGGAAAATAATTACAGTTACTATGCAGTGATAATACTGCACATCTGTGACCCAGATCCCACCCAGGACTAGGAAGCCATCAGAACATACCAATTAATACAAAAAAGATTTTCTGCATCTATTGGGAACTAAAATGGATTTGCACATCTCACTACTTGAGACATAYATTTTCTAGTTTTCCTTTGTGAGAACCCGTGGAAACCAGAACATTACTCAGGTCTAGACTTGTTTGGTTGTCTTTAAGCTTGAATACTATAAACTGTGTATTGTTAAAATCCTAACACACCTGGTTACATGGTGGATGTATGGCTATATTTTCACATATTTATTTTCAAAATGCATTTTCTGTGGTAGCTGTATTTGTGAGGAATTAAAAGAAACTAGAAAGGACATACAAGTCTACAGTTATTGTAATAGAAATATTGCCTGGAGTTACCATCATTTCATGTTTCTTTGATCTGATCCTAAGATGGGTTAAATGATTCTGAGGATTGGTACCTTTCACTGTGCTCCTTGCTTTATGGGGAGCTGATGAACATCTGAATACTGGGCTGTAGTAGACTTATCAAGGGTTGTACTTACTGAAATGCCTGCCAACAAATAATTTTCTAATAATCATTCAATTAAGTGGAATACTCTTCATATCCCCTGTGAAAGATCAAGGATTTGTTTTTTTCTGTTTTGTAGCAGAAAGGAGTTGTGTTGATTTCAGGTATCTATATGTTTTTAAAGGATAATTTATGTGAATCAGTGGCAATTAAACATTGAACTGCCTTAATGAAACTTCTGAAAGATCCTAAACACTGTTTTAGGCTCTTAAATCCTATGAAATTCCATTCCGCAGTACTTAACCAGCTATGGTGCTTCATCAGTTTAAACACCATCACTGAGTTTGTAGCTTGGCTGCAAGAATCAAACCCACACTTTCACTGTAGCATTTGGCACATGCAGGGATAGAAATTACACATTCCCAGGGAAATAGCAAGAGCAATCAAAGGGCAGACGTGGTGTGTTTGCACTTGGCAAGGAAAACCACCCTTGGAACAATCCCTTCCAATTAGTGGCAAAATATTGACAATTGGTGGTACACAGTGTATTGATCCCAGCTATTAAAATATGACCACATAAGTCAAGATTCATTCTTGATGATTGAATGAATCATTGTTTATCAATGATTTGTCAAATCATGCTTTTTATATTAATAGGATGCTGGGTGAAACTGAAACCAGGGTTCACAGTAATCCTACAAGTGTAAAACTGTTTAGCATTAATAAGCTTGTTTCACTAATAAAAAATTTATTTGACCCAGTAGCAAAGACAATAGATTACAAGCTGGCAAGGCAATTTTCTCTTTGCATACATTTGTATTGTGYCTTCCAGATGGACAGGACAGGAATACAAAAATAGAGTAAAATGACTCAAGTTGAAGAGTCTGATTATGAAAGAAGAATCAACATGCAAAAATAGTGAATGCCAGGTAAAGAATTAGAGGCAAAGCAGTAAAAGAAATGAAAGAACCTTCTTAGATATCAGACTTATTCAATAACTTTACTAGTTATTTGAATCACTTGAAATCTGTGCCATCACTTGAAAAATAATTTTGCATTGTGTAGTGTGGGGAAGTGCACAGAATGACCCACTACATCCTTTGTGTCTAATGTTTATTGCACAGAGATTGAAACTGATGTTTTATGGAAACAAACAGGTGTTCCCAAGCACTGCATTAGCATAAGAATATCTATATAATCACAGGATTAAATAGTGAGTCACTTAAAAGCAGCGATGAATTAGTGTCAAGTTTATATGACCTTGTGTCTAAATGATTGCTTCAACAAATACAGCACTTTCAATGAAAATGGTAAATGTTAAATGATCCTCCAAGGTCTAATAATTACATGAAAATGAGTTGACACTAGTGACATCCTTAGATTAAAGCTGAGCCATGCTTACATTAGGACAAATTCTCTTTGCCTTTGCCACCCAAATTAGAGAAAGGCAAATAAATCCTTCATTAGAAATGCTGTAGTGTGATCCTTCTGAACAGTGAGAGATAGCAGCAGTTTATAAGATTTTCCAGCTAAACAAGGTACCCTGAGCAGAGTGTTTCAACGAACAATGCAACTTGGAGCATTAAGTCAGATGACAGGCAATGTTTGTATCAGGAGGCCTTCATTTGCTTGTTCACCTGCACACTATTACACCCACACTCTTACAAAAAATCTTAGTAAAAGACAGCTGTTTATGTTAGTGAAGAACTGAGGGTTTCTTCTATTCAGGGAACCTGAGCAGCGCAAGAAACCTCACTTCTGCACCCCTGGTTGAACTATTTTTACTGTGATTAAAGTTGTACATTTGTTTGAAATGTTTCACACAGAAATTAAATTAAATTTTCTACAGAAAGACTTGACTAATTAGATTGACCAGTGCTACTTATGGATATTTTGAGATATAACAAAAACTTTTGACTACACACTCTGAGGTTTTGTTTGTGGAGTCCAACTSCTTGGTACCTTCAATGCAACCTCACAGCTTCAGACTCTCTTGTATTCACATCCGGCATCTGGTGTTGAAACATTTCTAAATGACCAGTTAAACCCAAAATGCCTGCACTAGTCTTGTCCATTGGCTTCACTTGGGTCACAACTTCTACAGTTTTGAGGATGAACTTTGAACAGGACATGGGGGCGCTTGATACCTTGCCGTGAATAGTCTAATGTGCAAAAAAGTGAAGTGGACGGTTTTTCCTACTTTGCAAATCAAAATCGAAACAGAAAGAATCCAAACCAGCCTTTGTAAGCAGCACATTATTGTCCTATCTTTGCACAGCTGTACCTGAGCCTTTCCTCGGTACAACAGCACGAGCCCAGGTAAGGATGGACTGCAGCACTACACCTGACTGGGAAAGCACACATGACCAATACTGTGCCAGGAAGCCAACAGTTCCAAGTAACAGAACATAAGAAAATAGGGTTATTTTTCTGTTAGATTACAGTGGCGGTTTCGCCTTGAGAAATGTATCAGCCTGCGAACTCAAAAAAGATCATCTGTATTATCTAAGCGCTGGATTTTGTTCACTTCTCATCTGCAGCTTATTCCAAGCGTTCGCTGGATCAAGACACATTCTATTTACTGCAACAGAATACAGAAATGGCTGAAACTGTGCTGCTCCTGAAAGCAGACTGCATTTCAGCTTAGTGAGCAGCCATATCTTGACATGAGCAAGYGCAGGCACAAAGCAGCTTTTCAGTTTCCATTTGCCAGGCTCCACGCTTCCCTCTTGACCTGCATCATCCATTCTGTGAACAAAGGCACATTTTACTTAACATGCCCAGGCATGGAAATGAAATTGTCCACAATTTCTAAAGGCTAAATAACATTTAGGTTTCCTTCTCGGTGTTCTTGCCTCCCCTTGCCAAACTGCTGCTGGTGCAATAGATTTTTTTGGGGATTGCAAAAGTGAAGGAGGTCAACTAAATTGTGGGCAGGGTAAATTGCACGAGCTGTCTCTTTTGCAAACGAAAGATTAAAAGAGATTAACCTGTGAAGCCTGGCTTCTGACAACTGATTCTGTGACCAGTTTAGCTTTTGGCTGGCAATCGGCAGGATCAAAGCCAAAGCTGGCCTGATGGGAAACTTGGTCTTCCTCCTACAGCAACACACCATAACACAATTTAAATAACTTGTGAATATTTAGCAGGGCCAAGGAATGGCTCCCACAGTAGAAGATCAACATTGTTTAGTAGATATTATTCTCTGATGTTTTTGTTCTATCATAAGTTTTCAGAGGAAGAGGTGGGGAGTGAAGTGCTAGTGATTTTTTTTGGTGTATATGAAGAATTTTGAACCAAAGAGTGCCTGAAAAAGCAGCAGCCTGGTGCCACACATTCTCGCTTTCTACAACCTACTATGAGATATTCAAGATCTGGTTTTAAGATACATAATTTAGTTAAACAAGGGGGATAGGTAACAATATGGAACTCCTTAAGTTAAAAGAAGATTATAATACTTATTTATTCGGTGAAGACTTAAGTCAAGGCTCTGCTTTCCATTTTTTCTGCTTTCCATTAACTTGAATGAGAAACTACATCACATGGAGAGCTTCAAGGAATGGCCAAACCGCTAATGTTCATGTCTTCAGGTGACACTTGCATTCGTGAAAATCACAGCACCTTCATGGACTGCCGTGGGTGATGCATCAACACCTCATACTGTGCAGCTTGTGCTGAGGAGTTCCTACTCTCATTGCTGCTGTCAAGGGTGATACTTGGAGAGAGCAGAGGATGTTTTACCCCTAGCACTCATAACAACAGCTGTGACAACCCCATCTTGGGGTTTGTGAGGAAAAGGGGTACAAGAGGACACCCCAGTGGCCACTGCCCCACTGCCCTGCAAGGAGGTTGTGTGGTTGCCAAGACCGAGAGCACCCCTGGGGCTCTCACCCCATGGCCAATCCATTTCCCATCCCATCGCTGGGGAGCAGGTGGATCCATCTCCATTGCCATGTCCTGGCCACTGCTGCCCTGTCCTTGCTGTGGAGCAGCTGAAGTGACACCCTGGGAACCACAGCTCATGGCCTGGGGCAGCAGGGACAGACACCTGAGGGGCTGAGGGAAATGGGGGCTTGACAGAGCCCAGGGACTGAGGGTAGCCCCGAGTGGGGCTGGGCAGGGCAGGGCAGGGCGGGGAGGGGTTATTAATCAGTGTGGGGTTATTAATCGGTGTGGGGTTATTAATCAGTGCCCCTGAGGGGCCCGCAGCTCTTGGTGTGGTTTTGGCTGTGGAGAGTCTGTGGCTGAGCTCTGCCGAGGGACTCTGAGGCGAGGACAAACCAATGCAAGCTGCCTTAGCTGTTGTAGCAGAGGGGTTTTCCAGTCAGTTTATGTAAAGCTGAGGCTGATACTGCCTAAATCCCAAAGATACCAGCTGAGATACTGTTGTTAGAAATAAGTCTTTGTCTTCTCCCTGCGTGTAAGCGTTGCCTGGTCTGCTGTCAGTTTGCCCCCGGGTGTTGGGTGCTGTGTGGGTGTGCAGAGCCCGGCTTGCACCAGCAGCTTTCCAGTCTTGCTGTACTCTGATCTGTATGTATACATGAGTAAATCACCTTCAGAAAAAATCTAGACCTTTTCAGTTGTTGTAGATAATTTTTTATGATGCTGTGGTGTAAATAATTTACCTATGTGTTTCTATTCTCTTTTACCAAAACAGTGTGGGAACAAATTTTGTGTGCAAGGCATCTGAAGAGCCTGTTTCTCAGTTCTCAGTAAATAGCACTGATGTGTTCAAAAGACCATCATTTATCCTTTCTTTTTATTCACCTTTGAAATAATGTGATTAGTTTTACCGAGTCTTCTGTGTTGTATATGAAGYTCCTTGGGTTTTTGTCTCTGGACTTGAGAAGCCACCAACACTCCCTTTTTTTTTTTTAATGGTAGAAATTTTAAGAATAAATTAACAACCTAGTTATTTTTCTGCGTCTCTTTAAAGACCCAATAGTATTTGAAACTTGCAACAGTATATCAGCACATAATTTAATGCAGTTGCTGGCCCTGTGTTGRAGAGAAAATAACTTCAGTGTGTGGGATTGCCCTATCTATTGCAACAATATTATTTCAGGCATTTATTAAGTTTCAGACTGACAGGGGCCAGCATAAATCATGTGTTGAAGTTGCTGTGTGTTCAGATAAGTGTGTAAGTGAATTGAAAATCTGGTTTAGGAGGAAAGAGAGAAATTATCAGGAAAAACAGTATCTTCATTTCAAAAGCTACTATTATAGGAGTTAATCCAGCATCCCATGCCATGCTGTGAGAGGCAATCTAGAGCACTGTGCCTAGAGCTGACACTGCTCAGTGTGAGTTTCACCTGTGAGCAGCTCAGCCRGTGAAAGGTGCATTGCTTCACCTGCTCAGTTACAGTGACAAGTATGGTGTTCTGAATTTTTGGAAATGAGGTAGCTCTACTTACAGACATTTTTTCATTTTTTTGAACAGTGAGAAGCACTGGTGCATGATTATTGAATCCTCCTGGAACATCTGCTGGGCAATTTTGTTTTAATACAGCCTGTAGATGCTCCTAAATGAAAACTTATAGATTGTACAGTATAAACCTGGTCCTACTATTAGTGTTAGTGACTTGCTATTACAGTCCAATTAAAGTCAGCACAAACTGTAAGGGATAGTGGTGATCCTGCCCCCAGTRATTGGACTGGCAGTGCCAGGGATTTAGAAAAATGAAAAGGACAAGTTTTTCTACTTAYTTTGCTGCACTATTGCTATTTCTTAATTTTCAAGGCTCCTTTCAAGAATACTGCCTTCCTTCATGGATGTAAGATACCTATGTGTCTTTTTAAAACCAATAAAAATATCAGCTCAGCTTTGCAGAAAACACTGAACTGGAGCCAAAATGACAGCTAGCATGATGCAGGATTATTCTTGGAAGCATTATTTATGCTCAGCATGAAAGACTGAAACACACAGACTTTTATAGACTTGTAGATAAGCTTTGTGTCAGAGCTAGACACATAAGAAATGAAAATATTTTCTTGGTTTCTTCAAAATTAACAGAGAATTCAGATTCCAAACAACATAATTACTCTTTCAATATACAGTAGTGAATACAATATTAGGAACAAAGTGGTAATGCTCGAGAAACAAAACCCCCTCATAGTCTAGGGCTGGAATCTTGCAAATGCTTCTCTGTGCAAATAAGTTTAAGTATTTGCTGGAAAAAGTAGGAAGTGAGAAGCTTAAACTTCAGGTGCCTGCATTTGACTGATGTTTAGTCTAATTTCTGCAGTTATAGTTAAGACTGAGGAAAAAAACATTTAACTGAAAGATGTAAAATAATCAAAACTATTCACTTTTTAAAAATTTTTTTCCCTCAAGCGRTGCTAGAAGATGTCATTCTCCACATGGAAACTAGGAAGAGGATTTTGCTGGTAAGTACATGAAACCTTCTTTTGTTCCTGGCTGCTTGAACCTGGGTAACAAAGAAGAGGCAGGGAGGGAGTGAAGCACACCGAGGGAAGCGCTGAAGGACTTGAGCCACACTGAWGTGCTGTAAACAATCCTTATTTGCTGCCAGCCGTTATGAAATGGCACAGGTCAATTCAATTCAGGAAGAAGTTTGCTTTTTGTGATGAATAATCTTGATTACAAGTAACTGTAAAGGCCTGCCAGCTAWTACGAGAGCTCCCTTGCCCATGCCGCAGGGCATCTCCAGAAGTTTTCAGTTTTGTTGGCCTGTAAAGTGGAATGAACTCATCCATGACCGCCAGTAATGCTGCTGGTGACCATTCAGCTGGTCTTTCAGTTTTTTTCCTCTATACTTTTATTTCTATCCTGGGAGTCTCCAAGGAAATTGGGTGGAAGCAGATAGTGTAGCATAGTATCTGAAAGCTTAGAATCCATTCTTAGCACACAGTCCTTATAAATATCTGAAATAAATGATTATTTGGTATTACATGATTATTTTGACACAATGCTGACAGGTACAAATTGCACTCGGGTGTACAAAAGTTTGAATTTTTAATGCAGAGCTGTCACTGTAAATCGTGCTGCTGGTCAGTCACGTATCCAGCAACGAACAGGAGCTACAGCTTGGATTTTTTCCCAATAAACTCTGTGGAGTAGTCACATTGTGAATATTCTCAATTCTTGGTCGTTTAGGGTCTGAGAAATTAACTCAGAGTTTTGTAGAAGTAACAAGGATTGAACTTTGCTATCCCAGAAGACTTCAGGAGCAAAAGTGTTCTTTTATGGCTGTAGCAGAATTAAGTTATTGGGGAAGTGTGCCAAGCTGAAAGTAGTTGGAGTGATATTTGGGGTGTCCAGGGGCTCCAGGGCTGTGCCTGTCCATCTCCTCCTCTTTTGATAGTTCTGCAATCAGTTATCAACATCTTCTTTGTGTGAAATATAATAAAAACAATAATCTCTGTTATTCTGTCAAAAACCTCTTTCCTTTCCCCGTTTGAAATTTGGCTTTGTTTTTATTAATATATGTCCTTTAAAAAGATGGAAATGGAGGAGAATGGAATAAAGTTAGTTATCCTTGCAGAGTTATAAACAAAACTCTGGGGAAGGACTTGCCTTTCTCCACCTGAAAAACACGTTGTACCAAGCATGTGACCTGGAGTGGATGAGATAGATATTTTCCAATCTGACCGTTGATAAAGTTTTAAATATTCTTCTTTTCTGTTACCTCCACGAAGCCAAATAGCGTAAATATTTTTTTTGAGTGGATTTTTTTCGCCCTGTGAATTTTGAGTGCAATTTCCCTTTTTTTTTGCCCATTGTGTGAGGAATTTCCAGCTCAAATCCTCTAGATGGTGCCACAGCCCCAGCACACGGAGGTGAACTCAACGTTAAGTTTGCGTCTGGCTTGTTGAAATCCCACTTCACTTAAGTCAGGCATTGTACAAGAGGATTTATGACTTGAGCAGTGATATYGTTTGTAGGTTTATGCAGGCAGGAATCAGCATAGGTGGATTATTTATCCTCAGCTAAGTAAAGTTAGTTTTTGTTTATAAATAAGACGTTGCAGGGACTGTTGTGYGGTCAAATTGCCCCCTCCTCTCCTGAAGCCATACCTTGAGTGCTGCCAGGGCCAGGGTGACCTGCTACAGGCTGTGCTGCTGATTGAGTGACACCAATGAGCCTCTTAAAGCTCCCAGCAGATGTTGCTGCTTTTGTATGCTAATGGGAGCTTCACAAACGCTTTTCTCTTCCTTCTGAGTGCAGATGTAAGTACATGGAAATCACTTTCTTGTATCAAGAGCAAACTGATAATAATGTGGGTTTAGATGTAAGGCAGAAGCTGTAGAGGCACTCACTGTATTTGGTAATTGCAGAAAGCTTATACAGAACTTCATCAAAACTAATTTTTTATGTTCTGCTGGCTTTTCTTGCAAAATCTGAATTGTGAGCACGTTATTACCTGGGCTTTTAAACCATCCTCTCAGAGGCTTTCAGATTGGTGTGTGAGTCTGCTTCCATCCCTTTGCCTTATCACCCCTAAAGTAGCCACTCCTCTGCTGCCCTGGCTGTCTCAGTGGGTAAAGTTTAATCAGAACAGGCAGGTCAGCTTATCAGTTGTATTCCTGAGCTTTTGGTGGCCTAACATGAAGCTTCGTGTGGTCTGCTGTGAATGTACAGCACAAAGAGTTGTGCATCCAGGGGAGGATGCCAGGCCATATATACTGATGTTTCACAGTTCTGCTTTGACAGGAAATACCCACTGAAGCAGACAGTGACCCTGCTGATGGCTGAATCATGTTGAGATTAGGACTTGGTGCTGACAGCAAGGGCTGTGTTGGTGATTAACCTGCATTGTAACACTGGGCAGCAGAAGTGTGGAAACTGAGAGGCACAATCTTGGAAAGGGACCAGCTCTCCAGTCTCAGGTATAACTGACCCTTCTGTTTAGCTCAAGGGTATGGACTGTGTCCTCTGTAAGAAAAAGAAAGAACTTAATCATCTTTGTAAGAYACCTGTCTGTAAAAGGTGTTATCAGACAATAATAAAGGAGTAACCTGAGCTGCAGAACTGCATTTAGAAATTTCATTTCACATGGATAATTGCATCCTTTCTGATATACGTTGACATCCTGCATTTTAGATTCTTTGCTAGGCCGGACAAAATTCAGTCAGAATCTTCCAAATGAAATATTTAAGGTGCTCTTTGTGCTTCTATTTTATGAAATGAAATACTGGTGTCCTCTTCACTTGACACTATTGAAATATCTATAATATTCTTCATAGAGGGTTTACTTACTGACCAGATTTRATTTTGGGTGGCAGCAGTCTGTACAAAGGTCAGCTATAGTTTCTATTAGAYGCTGCAGTAGTGATTCTGAAGTGACAAGAGGCAGCAGATAAAGTTCAGTTTTTTACTTCCTGTTTTAGATCTATGTGGTGATATTTGCCCTCTTTAAAGCACAGTTGTCTTTCTCTCTAAAAGGAGTGGCCAAAGCCCAGCTAGAAATTAATCCGGCTACTGCTGTAAAAGACAATAAAAAATGTTTCTATAAGTACAACAGCAACAAAAGGAGGGCTAAGGAGAATCTCCTTCCTTTATTGGATGAAAGGGAAACACACTGATAAAGGATAAGGAGAAGGCTGATGTACTTAACACCTTCTTTGCCTCAGTCTTTACTGGTAAGACCAATTGTTCTCCGGGTACCCAGCCTTGGGGAGCAGAATGGAGCCCCYATAATTCAAAGGGAAATGGTGAGGGACCTGCTACAGCACTTAAACACATACGGGTCTGTGGGGCTGGATGGGATCCCTCCAGGGATACTGAGGAAGCTGATGGAAGAGCTCACTGAGACACTGTCAATCATTTATCAGCAATCCTGGCTAACTGGGGAGGTCCCAGGTGACTGGAGGTTGGCAAATGTGACGCCCATCTACAGGAATGGCCAGAAGGAGGATTCAGGGAACTGCAGACCTGTCAGCCTGACCTCAGTGCCAGAGAAGCTCATGGAGCAGCTCATCCCAAGCTCCATCACACAGCACATCCAGGACAGCCAGGGGACCGGGCCCAGCCAGCTTGGGTTTAGGAAAGGCAGGTCCTGCCTGACCCACTGATCTCCTTCTGGGACAGGGTGACACCCTCAGGGGGATGAGGGAAAGGCTGTGGATGTTGTCTACCCAAACTTCAGCAGAACCTTTGCCATTGTCTCCCACAATATTCCCCTGAGAAACTGGATGTTCATGGCTTGGCCAGGTGCACCCTTTGCTGGGTGAAAAACTGGCTGGATGGCAGGGCCCAGAGAGTGCTGGGGAATTGGGGCCAGTTTAATTTAATATCTGTATGAATCATGTGGATCCTCATCAAGGGAATCAATTGCACCCTCAGTCGGTTGACAGGATGACACCAAACGGGGTGGGAGTGCTGATCTGCTGGAGGGCAAGAAAGCTCTGCAGAGGGATCTGGACAGGCTGGATTGATGGACAGAGGCCAGTGACAGGACACTCAGCAAAGTGAAGTGGTGGGTGCTGCCCTCGGGTCACAACAACCCCCTGCAGGGCTCTGTGCTGRGAGCAGAGTGGCTGGAAAGTGGCCCAGTGGAAAAAATTCCGAGATAAGTGCATGGCCATAGAATCTGTGAAGTTTGCCTATGTACTTTTCATATTGCTGAGTCATTTCAGTTTGTAAGAGCTAAAGACAAAATCACAGGTTTCTGTGACCTGTTCTGGGTATAAGAGTGCATAAGCACTTTCGAAARTTCAGCAAAGATAACCAGAAATTAGGCAGTGCCCTGTCAACCAGCAGATAAAATAAAAATACTTGTTTTAATACCTTGTGTATCTGTAGTACAGTGGCTAAYCTTGGGATGCTCATAGAAGGTGAGGTTGAGGCACTTAAGAAGAGTCTTTTTCCCCCGTCTGTGGTGTCCAAATGTGAAATACAGTGTTAGACTGTCCTGGCTGCCTGTAGTTGTCACCTTGGAAAAAAGAATGGATAAAGCTGGGCTCTTGGCAATTATTGTCTTTGTATATGGTCATTGAAAGCCTGGACTACAATCGATGGGAAAATAGTAGAGAATTAGGATGAAACTTATCATTGGCATTCTTTGAATTTCCCATTACCTGAGTGCTCTGGATGATCTTTGAAAAAAATTAAACTACTGTCTGAAAAAGTAAATTGTAGTTTGATGATGCAATATTCTCATTTATTATTTATTCAYCTAAGTTTGGTCAAAAGTAAGAGTTCCAAAATAGTGTAGGCAGTATTTATAATCTAAAGGAGTCTGAAAATACCACAGCAAATGTACACATGTAATTAGATTTCATGAGATTTCTTCATCAGTACCAATATCAGCTCTAGGGTAAGACTGCTTGGAGCAATTTTGCTATTAGGAGTTTCTCCCAGTCYTTTTTAAATATAAAAAAAGTTTGTAAAGTTAATTGTGACAGTTTCTGGGACCATTGCTCATAGACCAGCAATGAGGAAAGTAGTTAAAACAGATGGACTATGAGGCAGAATAAATTTTAATTTGCATTTGCAGTTTTTCCATAAAAATCATAATTCCTGGTTTTAAAAAAAAGTGAATGCAGTTGTAGAATTTATTTTACATCACTAATCTGTTTGAACAACATCTCTATTCATTACACTCACTAAATGCTGCCCCTTGTGTGTGGCARGGGAATGCTGTAACCAATAATTCCAGGACCAGATTACCTGAAAGCCAAGAGGAGCTTCTGGTAGAGACACTTGTTTTGAGATTCACATTCGTTGCTTGTCTGCCAGGACTCAAGTTGCTGAGTTTACACTTTCAGTCCAGTGTGAAAATTGTGGGGGTTTTGTAATTATTATAATAATCAAAATTAGTACAACCAGAGGCTTGTTCATTTGGTATTGTTAACCTTGTACTACTTTTAACTCTCCTTTGTCTGCATCTCAAGTTTGTGTATCTGGGTCCAAAACCAGAAATAAATTCAGTAGGAAACCAGAAAACTTTTAGAGGTGGTTTGTGGCCRTTGTAAAACTCTTTGGAAGGAGTCAGGATTTGCACTGGACTGAGTTGTTTTATAACCCAGTGTCACAGCCTCACTGGTTGTGTTCCTCCAGCAAGTGTCACTGTAACTTAAATGAACCTTTAAATGCTTTATTTGCCTTGTTTAGCTCCTGTCAGTGACCAGCAAAATGCATTATTCAGTWCACTCTTCCTACAACTGGAAAGTTTAGAAAACTCCCAACAGAATGGTAGCTCTGAGGGGACACTGCAGTGGCAGCAAAGCAGCTTCCTGTGATGAATTCCTGTAGTGCTCTTGGAACGGGCAAGCTCTCCAGCAAATGTAAATAYATGGCTTTGACATCATTAGAGAGGAACCAGGAGCCACAGTGAAATCCTGTACATGATCATTCGTGTGGGGGAAATGTTTCTGTGAGGTTGTACATGTGTATTAAGAAATAGCCATTGGCACATGGTTTCCAAGTAACCAACACATTAATGTGGGTGCAAGCTATCTAGACACAACTTGCCTTACACCATCAGTCATGTTTCGTGGGATTCTGTGTTCTCTTTCGAGTGGATGCTTCAGTGCATTATCAATAGCAGTGATCCATGAGGTGAGGGGAGGAGCTGCTGCCAAGTTCCAAATRTGAAGGGACTTTTCATCTAATCCAGCTCCTTTCCCCCTCCTTTTCCTACCCTACTAATGTTTCCTCCATTTCTCGAATTTTAGTTCTCACAACAGCTTAATGAGTAGGGGGAATTATTTTGTTTCTTTTGGGAAGATCTCATCCCCTTTACAAATTGGCCTTTCCAAAGGTGCTGGTTATGGAGTGCCTGAATAGGTCACAGGCAGGGTTTGTATACCCCAATACCCCTTGAGCTCAGGGGAAGAAGTGAAATGGGAAACAGATGCACCAGCAAGTGATGTCTTTCCCTTTATAGTACCACCCTAATATCTTTCCTGGATTTAATGCAATATCCAGCTCTTCTTTGTATTTGAAGCAGGTTTCTCGTCTTCCCAGTGGTGGTTTTAAACCTATATTGCACTTATGTTTTGTGTGGATTCTTCAAATCTCTCCTTTTGCTGCTGTTTACTTTGACCCATTAAATATTTAAGTATTTTTTAGAGAAGTTTTCTCATCTCATCTCCTGAAATTGCACATGAATGAAAATTCAAAACTGTTGCCAGCTTCCTTAAGTGCAGCAGCTATTATAAGAAAGCAAGTTCAGTAGCAATTCAGTGTTAAACTGTTATCACAATTTCTAAGTGATAGTGCAGAGCTCTGGTATTTACAGGTTTTCAGSCTGTGATTCTCTTGATCAAAGAAATGATCTCTGCTGTGCTCTGAGTGTGTTGTTTGACAGCATTTGTCACAGTGTCTTCTTCCTCCTCTCTGACAAGTGAATGTGAGCCCCTTCAGCTTGTGCAGCCCAAGGGTTTATACTGAATAAATTCTGCTTGGAGATTCTCACGTCAATATAATAAACAGCCTTGGTTCTAGACTGAGAATMTTTTTAAAAATAATGCCAGTGATGGTTGCCAAACAAATGTTGGAAGGAAACTTAGAAAGCTTTCTTTYATGTCTAAATTCCAATGAAATCTTATTGTTGATGCCAGACGGAGCTCACTGGACATAAGGGGAGTTTTGGTGCAGGTGGGATACTTTTGAGGCAAGTAGAATGTAGCTGTTAGTCAACAGCAGTGCAGTTTTTAAAAAAATAGAAATTTAAAAAAATCAAGTATAGTTTTGGTCTTCAGTTGTGTCAGAGGGATGTAACTTTATTTAGAAAGCCAGCTTCTCACTCTGTGCTGGCAAGCTGCTTTCCTAATGTTTATTCTGACCTGCTCCTATGTCTTAATCTAGGGAACTTTATTTTCTTTTCAGTTGTCAGTCTTACAATGGTTCAACTGTGCTGACTTCACTGGTTGTAATTCTGAGTAAGAGAGTGATGGGAATTGGCTCCRAGGGCTGCCATGTGCATGACCAAATACCAGCTCAGGTAGTGATCCTGGGATGTGCTTAGATGGCTGCCCACAGTGCCAGCTGAAATCTGGGTAGCTCAGGTTATTCGAAATGCTTGGTGCTGTACATTGAGTTCATCTTGTGAAGTTTTTCCTCGCTCTGCTTCGGGTGATGCAGCAATCGTTGTCCATGACAGCCCTTTACTGAGGAGTGTGACAGTGGTGGCAGTGATGCATTAGGGGTGAGGTTTAAACAGCTCTTACTGGTGAAGCAAGATTGACATAATGTAGAGCCATGAGAAGGCGWGCCTGAAGTCCATGCCTGAAAAATGTAAGGAAGCAGGAGAGGTTGTAGGTTGGCCCCCAGGTGCTGGGTGTGTGCCAGCAGTCAGTCAGTCAGTCCCTTGTCATGATCTCTCCATGTGCACATACACACTCTGCCCTCCTGATCAGTTTTTCTCCTCTTKTGTAATTTTAAAGTGAGTTTCTTTACCCCTCTCACCCCAAATTACACAGTCCTGGTAAATTTTCTGTGGCACCACTACCACCACACCTCTCGTGTCTTCTGTGCACTTGACTCCTTGACTGATAGCATGATGAAGGTGAAACAGRTGCATGGTTCTGAGAAAAACCATGTCCTGAACATTTTTTCTACTGGAAATCTTAGGATTTCTGGGAAAGAACTAAGTCATGCCATGGTTCTTGGAGTTGGGCAAAGTGCTTTAATGTGGCATTAGAAAAGGAGCCCTTTGGGGTGCCTGCTAATTCGTGAATGACACACTTGATTAATCTTATCATTGGCCACAAGTACCTTTTACTTTGGATTTAATCAGCCAGTTGTGCCACAGAGATGTAGCTCTATTTCTGGTCTGGTTCCGTGCTAAAACGAGCACTGCATTAAGGCATAAATTTAACAATTTTAGCCACACACTAGGTTTTCTTGGAAGYGTGTACATAAGAACTACAATTCTAAACTATTCAGAAATGTCTAGTTAATTGACTGCTCTGGTAAACAAAACTTTGAGGCAAGCCTGGGCTTTCCTGTGCGGCCTTTGAAATCCCAGCTGGGGCTGAATGGTCCTTAATGAAAAGCCAACCAAGGCTACAGTTTGGAGCCAGTCTAATACAGATCCTCTATTGCTCCATCATTTGGGACTTCAAGATTTCTTAAGAAAGGTTATAATAATTGACTCAGCAGATTAAGTACAACTGCTGTCACTGGTTGGGGTATTGTCATGCTCAAATTTTAGAGAACAGCATTTCTTTGGAGCTACCCAACATATACTTCTCCCTTGTAATAAGATTTTTTCTTTCTTTGGCAAAGGAGGAGAGTGATTTGAGACAGACAGGTTGTATCRCACCTGTGAGGCTGAAATCCCAGTCTCCTGTCTTTGCACTGTCTCAGTTCTCTTCCCTTTCAAATCAACAGCAGTACTATAATTTTAATGGGAAAACATCTGTTTTTTGAGAGCTGGTGCACGTGTCCCTTCCAGGAAGATTGCAAATTGGTGTAAATATTTATAGTGTCTGAAGAGAAGTGGGTATGACGTGRTAAAGTGAAGCAAAGGCAGGCACTATTTGCTAATGCATGCACAAATACTTTGGTCAGTACCTAATCCTGAAATCTGCCTTCATTTGGAAGGCTAGGTGGAGTATCAGCACTTCCCCAGTGGATCAGAGCTGTGATTATTCTAGACCAGTGTCTTGTGTCTGAAAACACTCAGTACACTGTGTTTCTACAGACAGGTGAGGGGCTCTGTGCCATATAAGCATTAAAAAGAAGGTATCATTTTTCTGTGCTAAGAGTTCACCTTGTGCAGGGGATCTTTAGTTCCTCAACCTCGTGAAGAACCAGAAGGTCTTGGCCCCTTAACGATGTGTTCTGTGATCTTGAGCAAAACACTTCCCTGTGCCTCTGCCTCCCCTCCCACTCTCTCCTGTCAGTGTTCCAGAGCACAGGCATTCCATGTGCTTGCTCAGTGTCTCCTACAACAGGGCCCTGCTCTCTGCTGGGGCCTCTAAAGACGAGTACYGGATAAAAGTAAAAACAATCCTTCTCACAAATGGGGATGAGGGCTGGGAATTTCCAAAGGGCAGAAGAACGAGYCAGTTTTCATGGACTCCTTTAAAAGTCAAAGCTTTCTGCTCACAGGCTTAAGGCAATTTTGTGAGACCAGTCCTGTTGCTGTTGGCTTCAGTGATGTAGGACAGCAGAACAGACTCCAAAAATCTTCCATTATATCTGTCTACCCTTTYACATGTCACGAGGGAGATTTTTAGTGCAACAGATTGAACCTCAGATAAGAATACATGCTGTAATTATCAGTGGGATTTATTTGTCCAATTCTTTAAGCACTAAGTGGAAAAATGCACATACATCCCTTGAGAAAAGGGAAGTGTGTGCATTTTTCCAGTCTAAGCTGAATCTAAGAATAAGTTGACGTGTAAGCATGGATGGGCAAAAAGATAAATAAAGTTATTTATCAAAACAAATATTCCTATTTTCCCTGTACATAGTATGAGTATGTGAAATAGAGTCATAGAATGGCTGTGAAGTTTGGAGTTTCTTTAGCTGTAAATGTAGACTAAATTAAACTGCTAGTTTTGATTAAATTTGAATTGACTGTGGTATTACACCACTTTAAAAGCCACTGGAGACACTCAAGTTGCATTTAAAWTCTAGTATTATAATTGATGATATCTACATTTATTATTGTGGTAACTGCACTTTAATGAGAGTGTTCAGTACTAAACAAATCTACAAAATCTAAACAGCTCTTAAGAGCGTGTTTATTTCAGCTACACTTTATTCCACTGGTCATCCACTTAGGTGAATGTGGATACTAAAATTAAGCTTTAAAAGCTAATACGGAGAAAGTGTAAAAGTTATGGGACAAAAATCAAATACTTTCCCTTGAGGTTAAATACGTGTTTCCAGGTGGAGACTTCCGATCTCATCTGCCAGCCCTGTGTCTAAGGTTCTGCTGTACTTCCCCTGCTAACCAATGTACCTTGCAGGCTTTAATGTGTGTTTTTGTGTGGTGCCCCAGGAAGAGAGAAAAATTTAATTAGCTTAAATTTTCAGTTCTTGGGTGCAGCACCATTGTTCCATCTAYTGGACTTACTGTGTGACTTCTTTCAAGCCTGTGGAAACTGAACACAGTGGGTGGTGGTGGGTGTATACTGTCRTTTATTCAGAGCTAATATCCATGCAGAATAGGGTGAAACTTATAACTAATGTTATTCCTGCCACCCTAGACATCTTTATTGTGAGGCTSTTGCTCCTAAAGGGAGTTTTTTTAGGATACTCCTGTGTTCATGAAGGTCCATCAATGATGGCTGCACACCCTGTGGTTACTTTCATTGTTTGAGCCTCACTTGGGATTTTCAGGATATGTTTATTCACCTGTGGATGAAAAGCAGGCTTTGTCCTGTTTTCCATATCTTTGACATCTCCAYGTTTAGCTTCCTATTAAGTGAAGGTGGCGTAAGCATGAGGAAGAGGCAGAAGGCAGTATTTTACCAAATTTAGCCAGGAAGGCCAGCTTTTCTGTGGGAATATTAGATTGGCTGTGGTCCCCTAGCTGAGGTTGAATTCCCATATCAATTCTATGGGTTACTTCCAGGGAAAGGGCACAGTCTCAAAAGCGAGGTTGAAAAGCATTTAAGTTTTCCTTCTACTGGAGAGGTTCTTGGCATGATTTGATCCCTAGCTAAGCTGCATCCACATCCTCACCCCTCATTTCATGCTGTCCTCTTCTTCCAGGTGCAAACCAAGCTGTCACAGGGTCTCGGATGTGCTTTCCCTGGAGATTTTCCCTGGGGTTGTAATCAACCACTTCAGGATTGTCTTATGCTGCTTTGACCGTACCATGCACTGTAAAGGGGCTGGGATGGGGGGAGAGGAGCTAACTAAAAGTTTTGGAGTAATTTCTGCACAACCATATTGATTTCATCTCTATTAAATTCATTGAGTTTTCCCATAAGGGCTTTTTAATTTAACTGTTGCTAAAAAATGCTGCACAAATTACCTGGCAAGAATGCTGTGGAGTTATAAGCCCTTCAGGCGGCCCCTTAAAGGCAAAGCAGTAAAGTTGGGTGAACTATCCACAGCCAAGWGGTTTTTTAAAATTTATTTATTCAATGAGTTTACCACTCTGTCTGTTCACAGATTACTGACAAACAGCCACTGATTCTTTATGAATTTGTTCATTATCCCAAATTACTCAATGCCTGGTTTATGCGATGCACTTTTAGCTTACAGGGCTGCTGGCAGTCTGATCCACAAGTATTGTTTGAATAGCACTGTTTGTAATTCTTACAGAAAAGCCCTATAAAACTCAATAGAGGCCTGGTGTTTTATTTCTGGGCACATCTATAAAACTTAGCAGAAAATTATATCCTTACCATAAAATTCTACAGCTTGGTTTAAAGTAGTTATAATTTTCTACTGATTTCTCTGTTTTTAGTAGCATTTATGTAAAAAAAGCATTTTGCATCACTGTTACTGTCGAATATTTGTAGTTTCTGAGAGCAGAGAGGGTTGATAACATGGATGTAAATCTTTGGGAATTGACCTCTTTTACCCTCGAGTTTGTTTGGTTACACTGCAGTTATGCTGATGCCTGCTATAAGACACTTGTTTACTATTGGAGTGCAAATGGTTATCAAATCCTACGTGGTTCTTCCTATTATTAATCCTAAAATGAAAACTGAGGTAAGTAAAAAGAAAGACTACCTAATATGCAAGTACATTAGATTTCTCAGTTCTTCAGATGGAATTTATTGCCCCTGTCTGTGATAGCTCCTCAAGGAATGAGGTTTCATTAATAAGTATCAGGCTCCACTCAGATTCCAAGAAATCTCCCAACTTAAAAAGTGTTTTCCTGGGTCCAGAAATGCACCTTTGAAGGTGTAGGACTCTGTTAGAGCCTGAGTGTTGTTTCTCTGGGATAAATAGTTTTGACTATTTTCTTAAATTAATTGAAGATAGAAAATTCTCATCTGATGGGTTGTCTTGGCTTTGATTTGTTATATTTGTGCTGGTTTTGAGCATGTTCCCTGCTGGCTTTGTCTGGTGTAGCAAGGAAAGGTAAAAGTCCATGGAGAAGGAATGAATCCTCTGATATGTTTGGCAGACTGCTACAAATCTGTCATTTGCAAATGTGCATAAGGAACCTGTGATTTATCCGATGGATTGTGCCTTGTCTGCTTTTCATGTGGCAATAATGTTATCAGGGATCTCATTAACTCCTGGTGCTGTTCTGGGAGGGGTTTAAGGAAACCTCCCTGCAAGCACTGCCCCTGTAACTCATGGTTTGCAGCCACATCACTGCAGGAAGGGTGGATTGTAGTTTTCGTGCTCTTCTGGAACTTGCCACTGTTTTTTATCCTACCTGAAGTGCTGACTTCCGTGGCCTGGGGAATGGAAGGAGGGTGTTCGTTTACCTGTTAACTCTGCTGCTCTGGAAAGAGATGTCTTTAGCTAGTCAGATATAAAAAGATTTAAAACATCTCTAGATGACATTTCTATAATGCGTTGGTGTTTCTGTAAGACATAATAAAATATTCAGTGCTTGAACAGATGGATATAGCCACAATCCTTCTGAAGATGTTATTTTAAGGATGTGGATTATACTGGATTAATAGGCCAGTATCTTGGCAGTATGCAGCTTTTTGGTGTTTCAACTTGTAGAGCTAGTTATAATTTCCAATGAATTAACTGTAAGTTACACCAGTTAAAAAAGATGAAAATTAACTTTTAAAATATGGATTATTTTTTTTTCCTTTAATGAAAATTCTATTTCTAGACAATTCTAAGAACCTTAATTCTTTTAACTGCCAAACTCTTTCCTCTGGGCTAGACTTTGACAGATACTTAGGATTATCAGGTTAACATGCAATGGATAAAAGATGGTGAGAGGCTATGGAAGAGAAAGCCCTTGTTAATGAACATCAGTGTTAGTAATGGGGTTTTTTTGCTCTACCAGAAGATTTTAATATCTTGACACCTGTCAAGAAAGTATTACTGGTCATGATAAATTGTATGGTCTTTAAATGCAATATTTAGCAATGCTGGAGTCCCACTGAAGTTAACAGTATCTTGTTCAACACTAAGGAAAAAAGGTCCTACTGTGACCTCCAGAAACCCATCCTGCAACAATCTTAAGAATGGTGTGTATTTCTTGATTGAGATTTGGAAACTGGTACATGTTGCCATGAGTTCTTCTCCAAAACGAGCCTGACTGGAGCCTTAGAAAATTCATTAACAGGACCCAGGGTGGTTACAGGAATCCTCCTGTCCACTTTAAAGAAAGGCGGCCTGTAAAAGAAAACTGTAATCTTTTCTTAGGACGGCTCATAAAATTGGAAGAAGGACTGGCTCAGAACACCAGCATAAGTCTGTCATGGTAAAATTCTTTAGCAGTCTCTTGAGAGCTTCCCTCTCGTTGGGATACTCTGCTGTGCACAGTTGTCTCACTGCTGTCCCACCGTGGCACGAGAGGTGAGAACTGGCTCCAAAGGTGGCWTTTGTGGGACTCGTTCTAACTTACAGAAAAACAAGCTTAAATGGATTAATTTATTACCCACTGCAGTTAAAAAGAATGTTAGAGATTTCATCAGCATTCGTTTACTACATTATTAATGAAGTTATCATTAAAATCTCAAGTTACTTTGCAATGCTATTTGAACTCTCACAGTTCTCTTTTATGCTTAGCAAGGAGGTAACTGCAGCCAGTGTATCGTGGTGCYCACATTCTGGAATGCTGGTATAAATGTGCCATGTGCTCCTTGAATCCATAGCATCTGAGTGTTTACCTGCTGTAGTGTGTAGCAGTGCTGTTTTTTGGTAATCTGATAAATCAGTATRATAAAAAGATAGTGTTTTCCTGTCACATGGTTATGAGAACTTTCCTTAATTCATATTTAATATTAAAATGTTTTCAGAGATACCGGTTCAGGAAAAGAGCAGACATGGTTCATTTACATGGTTGTACATAAAATAAAGTTTTACCGTGCAGTTAATGCTTCTCAAGTTTAATGTATATTATCTTGGGAAGGCTGGTTAGGCATTTGGAGAAAACCCATAAAAAGACTTATTCTCAAATACTGGTCTCTTGAGATCAGAAGATAATGCTGGATAGCCAAAACATGGAATGATAAAATGTTGAGATCATTCGTGGAGAAACCATGTTTTATCCTGTCAGTTTGCAAGGAATTTCCTGAATTGAACTTTGGTGTTTAGGACTGAGTAAACAAACATTTCTATCTTTTTGCCTTTTTACTTGGAGTGTTTAACAGGACTGAAGTGTTTTACAATTTACAATTGTGTCTTTGCTSTAACAGATAATTGTGTACCTGCACTTGAGCCAGGCTTTGGTGAATTGTCTGAAAATAAATTTGAGAGAGAAACTTACCTTGCTGTCAGGGTGATGTTTTATCGTTTGTTTTCCATGGTGCATTTTGAACTACATCTCTGTTACTGAGTGTTTCAGGTATCCCAGCCTCAAGTGCTGTGGATCATTTTCTGAGGTATTTGGAAAATACACCATGACCTGTCGCTGAGGCAATCTGACATTATTCAGTGTCATGTCCTTCAATGCTCAAGTGGTACTTAAATTGTCCACGATAATGCACTAATTGAAGGATGTTTCTCGTGTTCTCAGCAGAGAATTCATTCTCCAGTCTACAGGATTGCTCTAGAGCACTCATTGGTGTTCTTACTGTGCTTTAGATGTCTGTGGCAGAGTGTATTGTTGTCAAGGGATTATCTGAAGTGAAGAACATGGCAAAACAAAGCATTTTCACTTTTTCCACTATTATTTTTTTTCAAGTCCTTGGGAAAGATGATTTGCAATGTCCTTGCATGCTCTATAGCACTTTAACATGAGGTTTTGAGATTTTTTGTCAAATTAATATGCCTTTTATTATCAAATTAAAGTGTCTTTTGGCCCATAGAGCATGTAAATGTTGTGATAATGTGAAGCTCTTAGGCAAGCACAAGGCATCTGGAGGCATTATAATAYACATTACTAAAATGTACTACCCTCTGTTCTGCCCACCTACTCTCTCTTTGTTCCACCTCACTGTTGGGCTAAAAAAATTAGCTTTTGCAAAGCATAATGTAAAAGTATTCTTGAGTTGTGACTGGTGTTGCACSGCAGGAATTCCATCAGGGACTGCCATCCTGCCAGCTCAGTCTGTGACAAGGAGCTTTCGCAGGAAATGGCATTAGCACAGACCAAGTCCATCCCATTTAACAACACATCTGCAAGAGAGCAACAAAAAAAATTGCCATGATTGTCCTGTCCTTTCTGGTGCTTTCCACATGCACTCCAGCAAGCCACTTTGGTTTAGAATATATTGTCTAGAATAGTTTCGCTTGATGACTTCGCTTACGTAGTCTTGCATTAAAACCCCACTGCTGCCGCCTTTAGGCTTAGCACGGGAAGCTTGCAGGTTCCAGTCCTGGATCTGGGAGAATTCTTCTGGGCATCTCTGCCCTGGGAAGGAAGTAGAGCTCAGCTGCCATCTGTGTCTGATTTGCATCAGTTGAGCCCACAGCACCTCGTGCTTTACTGGGATGCTCAAACTGGTTGCCAATATATCTGTCTTCTTAACATACACCCCCACCCCAAAAAACACCTCCCAAAACCAAGTAGCCCGAATTTGGAGGTCTAATTCTCCTCTCAGAACTTCTGTGCTCAGCTCTGCTTTCGTTTCACTGCATTCCCTCCTGCTGTGTGCTGGGATAAACAGGAAGATCAGGCCCTGTGTGTGTTAATTTGCTTTGTGATCTGATTTATGCTGCTTACATCCCTTGCTGACTTCAGCCTCTCATGGTGAGCCAGCACATTTAGGAAATGTAACTGAACTGTTGTGTGTTATTGCTCTCCCTGGCTTCAGCTGGTGGCAGAACAGGAACTGAGAAACAGTTSACCGGCATCAGACCAGCACTTGCCTTTCCAGTTTTTACTGGAAACTGAATCCTCCTTCTCCCTTCACTCATCCTTTCTCAAGCTACAGAGGCCAAACTTAGCAAATACTCACTCACCRTCGTATCTTGTCCAAAAACCTGAGTTATTTCTGCTGCCTGCTGTACTTTTCTGGTTTTACAAATGCTATCTCTGAACTAAATGGAAATGGAGTACTGTGTGTTCTTGTGAAATTAGGAATCACTTGATTCCTAAATAACCGTAACTGATTTATCCTGCACCTTTCTGTGTCTTTCATCTTTGCCTTGTTCTTTGCCCAGATGGTTTTYCCTGGAAATCTCTCTGATGAGGAAACAAATCCCAAGTGAGGAATACTGAGCTGATTCTACTGTCAATTTTCCCAGCTCTATCCTTGTCTAATTCTGGTATTTTACATCCATGATATGCTCAAATACAGTGGTATCTCTGAGGACTTTATACAGCAAGAAGCATAAAGGACCCAGATCCTGGGGCTGATTGCCAATGGACTCTGCATTCTTCATTATGGAAATAATTTGTAAAAAGGGCTGTTTTCCCATGGAAAGGATTAGTTAGCCATTGCTCAATAGATATCTGAGAATTCAGTTCTTTCATAACCAGCATTTCTGTATCCATCATGTAACAAAATCATGCTCCTGTTTTTGACAGACTAGAAAATGTGGAAGTATCTGGCAACTAGTAAATGAGTCATCTTATAGAAATAAAGTGTATCTGTCTCAGCTGACACCACCTCACTCAGAATATAGTTCTGATGATKCTTCCTGAAGATAGATGTGCTAAGCTTCTGAAAGTGCCTGTTCATAGGGTGTCTTTTGGAGCTATTTAAGGATATCTTTAGAATTAATTTATGTTCTCATGAATTTTGTCCTTTGGAAGTTGCCCTTCCTTCAGAAATCTCACTCACGGAAATGTTTGTGAAGTTTKTGTGTCAGCAAAGTTCATAGAAATTCACTTAATCAGTGAAGGGAAAGTTCACAGATTTTCAGTTGTTACTTCAGTGAGGAAATGCCTGTTTGTATTTCAGTTCTGTGTAAGGTCAGCGTGTCAGACACTGAAGATCCATAACCAAGGAAAGCCAAGGAGCTTAAAATCTAAGTTACCCTTATTGATGGTTTTCTTTCTTTGATCTTTCTCTGGTCTTTGCTAATGGGGTCTGCTAAAGATCAGTTACATCCTTAAGGGTGCAAATTAGGATTAGAAAAATTATCATTAGTGACCAACATGTATGGTTTATTCTTGTATTTGTGTTTAAAATCTGGCATTTTTTTTTGAAATTGAAACTTATCTGCTTTGACAGAGCAGTCCTGAGCTATGAGAAATCTTGTCCTCTTAATTACCTCTTTGACATGTTTTTTGCTTACTCTTTGTCCTAAGTTTGTTTTTGAAGAGTTGTCATCTTCAAAGACTTGCTGCTTATCAGCTGATTGCGTTTTTCTGTATGTTTTGTGTAAAGAGAGAAATCTCAGCCCTTTCTTCATTGGGGCTGAAGAAGCAGAGTTCATTATCCAGGTAATTCAGAATCCTCTCACTGGATGTGTGAGCTCATGCCAGTAAGAAAAAATACTGCTTAGTGTCAGTCAGCATGAAAGATCCTTCATTTTCCCATCTCTCAGCCTCTCAGGAAACATTCTGACCTTCTCAGACTGGAAAAAAAAGTTCCCTGGGATACTGGAAAACTCTGACATGTTTGAAATGAAGTCTCACTGGAGCAGAATCTACCAAACATGGAGGCATTGTTGAGGTTTGTATTTCTTTAAGGAAGATATTTTGTCATGTGTAGCTTCTCAGGAGAGAAAAACTGCACTTGCTTATTTTTCAATGGAATTTCCTGYTCTCTTCCTACTTTTTTGAAATTGACTCTATATTTGGAGAAAAAGGTACAGTCCGAAAAAGATCAAGCTGAGCCCAAATCCTGTGCTTTAGAGAGTGATTAAAGACTTGCATTTCCCCAAACAGCCATGTCACAAGATGCCAAGTGCAGGAGGCATTAATCATCTGTACCTTATCTCTATGAAAAGCCATCTTCAAAGCAGAAAGGAGGAGAGTTCTACCCTCTAGAGATAAATGGCATATCGTAAATAGCGAGAGGCACTCAGATACTGTGATTATGAGCTCTATAGAAATGCCTATAAATAATACTAGGAGGTGCCCAGATACTACAGCTTACTTATGAAAATAAATAAAGCACATAAAAATCTGACAAGATGCAAGCTTCTCTCCCATATGAGGACACTTCGCTTTCCTTTTCCACTTTCTATTCTGGGAGCAGGACCTGTCATGCAGGGACTAGGTCCTCATCCTTAACTTGAAGTCTCTTGAGAAACAATGAAGTAAATCACTATGTAAAATAGCATGARAACACTGAGGTCAGAAAAGTTTTAAATGCATACTTAGCTGTGTATCTTTTTGAAATTTTGAGTTTAAAAGGAAAAAATGTAGCTGGACAAACTTCTAGAATCTGAAATTTGAGAGTATTTGAATGTGAGAGTATGACAGAGTCAGATTTGCTGCTGACTCCAGTGGGAGGTAAAGATAAAGATTTCACAAAGGTRCTCACAGCAATAATGCATTAACTTCTGATGTACACTCCATTTAGCTGCTGGAGAGCTGCACCAGTCACTCAGCAAGATCAATATCTAAAGAGAAAAAACGCATTGATTGGAATTGCTTCTTTTTGTCTGTATTTTTTTTTTTTTCTAGACAATTTTGAGATGTTCTAGTTCTGGTTAGTTTTACTTTCTCATCAAGCATTTTTCTATCAGTACTACTTTTCTCCCATAGGCTACAGGTAATTCTTGATATTGTTGACAGGAGGAGCATTTCAGGAACTCTGCAGTTTGTGTTGGTGAGATCTCTGAATTAGCCTGCTCTGTGATCAGCAATGTTAGTGAGTGTCACCAGAGGGGAAATTTGGTTGCAATGTGGTTATTGGAGAGCAAAAAAAAGTACTGCAGTGAACTGAATAATTTTTAAATTTGAAATATTATTTGAGCAGACATTACTGTGTTGGCTTAACTCAGTGTGGTATGTTTCCAGGGGAGCACATACAAATCATCGGTGTCTGTCTTTTGTGCAAAGACAAATGCTTTACAGTAAATTGCCATGGATTTTTTTTTCAGGTCCTAGCGAGTGCTTTTATTTCTCTCTTCTGATAATCCACTGTTTCATTTAAAGCAAGTATTAATGTTTAATCACCATTTAGTATAGGGGATGAAAACTCACTTTCTTTTGTATCCTCAATTTTATTTTACACTGTTGCTCATAAATGAAGAACTAAGGAAATGGCCAGCACTCAAATCCAGTTTTACTGGTGTTCTTGATTATGTACAGTGCTCTGGAGCATCTTAAGGTGTGGAATTCCCTTAGATAATCCTCTGGAGCATACTGAGAACATGTGTGTTCCATATAGATATAGCAATTTTATTTTAAACCCACTGAGTTTGGGTTTTACACTTCCAGCTTCAAAGGCGATGAGTCCCTCCATCAGCTTTTGAGGGGGAAGACAGACATTGCTGAGAAAATTAAATTTTTCTGTCTCTTTGAAATAAACTAGGCACAAGCTTAAAGTACATATGAGGTGTTGTTTTTCCGTGGCACTCTTGCTGCAGGTTTCCTCTTCAGGGTGTAGGGCTGAGCCCTGGTCATGGTCTGCACACAGCAAATGTGGAAGGAGTTGCACACACCAGGCAGTGTAAAGCAACCTGTGCCTGAACTGCTTGGTTCACTGGGCCAGTCTCAACATCTCCTTCCCTTGAGTGAAAACTGAACTGAGGTGGAAAAATCTGAGCTTGTCAAGTAGTTAGATCRGATTTATTTGTACCATAAATTACTTTTTTTTTTTTCTAGAATGATAAAATGAAGGATTTCAGAAAGGTGTTTGATTAAATGCTCTTGGGATTTGCTTAAGCTGTAACTGTGAGAATTGGAGAAATGTGTGTCTACCCATGCTTCTTTTGCCAACTTTAAAAGAAAAAAAAAGCTCTCAAAACTTGTTTTGGTTTAAGTATCTGCTTGTCAGTGAGGTGCAAAGTTCATTGCAAGGTGATGTGAGTTGATGGGCATGGAAACATGTCCAAGAGCAGCAGATCAAAGCTAAGATTTGGACCCTAACCATCTTCAGTTTTGGAATTCCATTTACTGCCATCATACTGATGATATTAAACTGTGCTTTCAGTTTGGGAAAGCTTAGGTGCAAAGCAGCAGTCCATAGCTTTGGCAAGAAGGCATTTCCTCTGGAAACGATTAAAAAAAAATTCAGGCAGGTACATTTCCATAATTCTACAACTGTAAGGAAAAGAATGCAACTCCTGTCCCTTAGAAGAACCCATTAGTAGTATTAATAGAGATTGACAATTTTAGAGCGAGCAGCACTCTATAAACACCCCTGAGCCTGGCACTCTGAATGCCAGGAGCAATGTGAGGGTGCTGATAAAAAGAAAACCTTACAGAAAGGGGAAAACGAGCTCTGTGAGAGTATTTAGGCTTGGGGCTCTTGTAAGCTCTTTGGTTATGCTGCTGCAAACACGAAATRGTTTGTAACAGAGTCAGGCCAAATTCTGCACTCACTAACAGTGGTCTCACAGTAACTTGCTGTATCTGGGTAATCCAGCATCCAGTACACTGTAGGCCAAGTACTCTTTCAAAAAAACTCTATCTTGATCTTTGTAACCAGGATGTTTAGGTAATTCACTGAGTAAGCTTCCAATTCTACAGAGCCGTTCAATCCCACTGAAGGATTAAATATTCTATTCTTATAAATTATGTCATAAATCAAGGAGACTTTCAAAACTATAGCTTGATTGTATATAGATGGATTGAGTGATGGATTATATGTGTTTTAATTATATGTATAAATGTCAAGCAACTTTATTAGGGTGAAATTAAGTTGTTTCTACATTAGGTTTTCCTCTTCTGTGGATGTGTCTGTTTCTTCATTTGTGCTATTATGAAATTAGCCAAGGAGTTCATGAGTTTGTTTAATGATACAAAAGAAACTCCGGATGTAATTTTTTGGTCTGAATTCTTAATTATGAGATTTTGATATCTAAACATTGCTGTTTTTCTGCTCTAGTCCTCAAATAAGAACAATTTTTAAGGGAGGTTATTGCTGCTATCTTTTTTTTTTTGGAGACCTGAAAATTCTTAGGAATTGTTCCCATTGTCAGCATGTAAGAATAAGTAAAATTGGAGGAAAAAGAAAGGTGGAAGTTCTCAATATTTGATTTAAGTTATTTCACTAGCTGGACCAGACTGTCAAATTGCCTGATGGATCCGAAACAAAGAGCATGCTGTGAAAACATGTGAAAGACAAAAAGAGGTTGAAAGATTTTCTGGGATCTCTGCACATTGAATTGTCATCAATTTTGTTACCAGAATGGCTCCTGGAATATGTCTGAAGTTGCTAGTGAGAACCTGGTCTCCCCTATGATTAAATTCTCATCTTTGCCCAAATGTTTGAAAGGGCAACTGTCTTAAACCTTTGAACTTTATTTGTAATACAAAACTTCAATTAGATAAAAGACAATAATTAGCAAATCTTTTATCTTAGGGCATAATTAAATCTTTAAGGCAGGACATCTTAATCAATGACTTGTAATGACAAGTTCATAAATAAATTAATTCTTCCAATGAGTGTCTGACAGAAATCAATGAGTGTTAAAAGAGATTCAGGATGAGGGGACACCACTATAGAAACACTGTAGCTCAATTACACTTGGTTTAAAGATTCTGATCTATAAAGTATTAGCTTGTTCAAAAGATGATGTATTATTTAAAGAGAGATCATTAAAATACTAACATCTAATTTTGTAGAGCCKTTTTTGGAACTTCCATCTTTATATATGTGAGTATTTCACGGTGGTTTATGACGAGCTCTTTGTACGGGCCCTCTACAAAAATACGCAGTCAGTTTGATGCTGTCCTTGTTGGGTCCTGATGACAAGTCCCATTACTGAAAGTAAAACTTGTCTGAGCAGACAGCATGTGTGCARCCTCCACTGGTAAGGATCTTTCATCCAGGTGAAAACTTGCACAATTACTTCAAAACCTTAAATGCTATTATTCAAGAGATGACCACATTTCTGTTCACCTAACACTTTATRCCATAGCACGGTACATGACCATTAMCTCAAGGACTGGCTGGTGGTATAGGAATGGTAAAATGAGGACATCAAAGAAGGTCAGAAGGGATCTCATTCTCTSTTACCTGTGAGGTGACATGCCCTGGAAGTTGCCTCCTGCTGGAGGGAATGCAGTGATGGCATCATTGCTATAGAGGGGTTGGTGGAAATTTGACTTTTTTAACAYGACATCCAACAGTGCTATTTCCTAATGGCACTGCTAAATACACTGCTTTGCTTCCTGTCTCCCACTTATTCTGACCACCTGGTTTTAGCTGATCAAAAATGGCAGCAGCTTCATGCTACTTATGTGAAGCTCTTAATCATGGTCCTTTCCTTACTCGTTTAAGTAAGTAGTAGCAAATGTTGCCAGTTAAACTCACTTTTATGAAGTTTCTCCTGTGGTTTGTGACATTTAGAGTATCTATGAAAATAAACACTCAGATTTTGAATGCTTGGCACATGTAAGTGGAGAATAAGTGCTGTACCTCTTGATGTAGCATTATCATCATCGGACAAAGGGACTTCAAACTGACAGAATAGGTGCTAAGTCACTTTTGTTGAATTTATGTTGGTTTCTTAAGGAGGCAAGAATTACAGCGAGCATTCCCATGGATTTCTCTTCCTCTGTATCAATTGGGCTCCCTGATTAAAAAGTGCAACAGGTCTTAATCAAGCTGAGTTTTTCCAGCAAGCCTGGACTGCTGCTGCCAGCAGGTTGGGAGCTGTAGTCCCCCGCTGTAGCTGGCAGGGCTGCAGCAGCTGAAAGGCTGCWCTTGTGTTTGGTTTGCCTGGCAGCCAAGGGGAAGAGCTGTTTGGCCAGTCTGCACAAATAGGGCTGGTCTAGTCACAGCCAGTTCCACTCCATCTGGAAGATCCACCAAAACTAGACTAAACATGTGGGGGAGATATTGTGGTGGAGATGAGCTGGGAAAGAGAGGTTCGGGTGTTGCCGTGGAGAAAGATCCAGGACGTGCTGGAGCTTGAGGGTACAGGGGTAGGGGAGGAAGGCAGGGTGAGCAGGAACAGAGSAGGCTGCATTTAAACCAGAGGAGACAAAAGCATGGAAAACTGGGCTATGGTAGACTGCTGCTTTGATCTCTTTTTMACTTGGGGGATAAAAAAGCCTCATTAGTTTTATACTGCCCAACTTAATTAATTAAACAATTGCACTTTCTCCTAGTCTRTTAACGAGCTGCACTACAAATTTATTTTGGTTTTGAGTGGTGAAAATCTGCAGCTTCTAGAATGATCAATTCCTTCTCTTGTTGTGTGGGGCACTGAATATCAGATAAAGTTGAAATGTTAGCGATTTCCGATCTGAAACCTGTTAAACAGCACAACAGATGGAAACTTCTGTTCAGGTTATGAGCGTCCAGATCTGTCACTGATTAAAAGAAGGGCAGCATGTGCTGGTGGCTGGTGTTGATAGATATCTCTGTAGAATAGTAAGGCAAGGTCTCACATCCTCGTAACCCAGTAGCTGAGCCACTGACAGACAGTATCTGCTGCCCCTCACACCCTGTAGGATCACTTGCTGTTCATGTGAAACTGGGTTATGGCTCAGAGCATCCTCGGACAGATTTGTTCACAACCTGTGTGTTTGCTGCTCTTCAGAAGGGTGATAGGAATCTAAACCTCTTGCCTCTTTGGATATACTCTCCCTTCASAGCTGTCATCCAGGTTGTCAAAATTTATCCTTAGCAAGTTTCAGCTTGAAAGATCCTCTTACCAAGCCTGCAACGTTCCTGTCCATCCCATTATGCCTTGTCAATGAGAGCGTTTGGGTATTTCATTTGAGGCAGTCTAGGAATATTTTGTTGAATTCCTTCAAAGGAATTTAAATAGTTCTAATGACCATATTACCTTACAGACTTTTAAATGTTTCACCAGCTGCTTCATTCAATGCAGTATAAATTGTGAGCCTTTCCACAGTAATCTTGGCATTTGTTTAGGAGTTTGATATTAACAGATTTTTTTTCTTTCTCTCAGACAGCAGCCTCTGCACCTGCTCAATTTGCTGCAAGGTTTTTTAGAAGCAAATGTTGCTTTCTTTTCAAGTGCTCTGGGTTTTGTTCTCTGTATGTGCTTTACAAGAGGTCAGTTTGAAGAAGCCTTGGACTGAAACACTCCTGTTCATCTGGCACGCATGATCCTGTCCCAGTAAAAATCTGGGTTGGTGAAGGAGCTCCCAACTGCACAGATAAACTTGAGTGGTGGATTTGTTGCAAACAGATTAATTTGTTGTGATGCACTGTACAGGGCTTCAGACCTACTTTCAGCGTCTTTTTCAGCATGCTAGTAGTTTAGGTCGTCAAGAAGAGAGGAAAGAACAAAGGAAAAATACAAATTAAAGAAATAAGTCACATAGATGGGCTAAATATTGGAAGCAATGTGGGTGGCTAAGCCAACACAACAGCTGTATCTTAGGTATTTTTCTTTTAAAGACAAAGACTGTCTGCCTCCCACATATTTCAAAATGAATCTCAAATGTATTTTTATAATTTACAATTATTTCCATCAGAGAATAATAGAGATTTGATGCCTGGGGTAATTAATGTTCTGTGATGTCTATTGTAATAGCTATTTTAAGTGTAGGAAATACCCTAATAAGAAACATTTTGCTGGTGTGCTGATCTAGTTGATTCTTATCACAGCTTTCTCTGTAACATAACAATTGGAAGATATGACAATAGATATTTTGATTAAACTCTTAAGCCTCTGATAAAACTTGAGCAACCATAGATCACTTGAAAAAGAACATTTATTTTTATGCTGTGTTTTAAAGTATTTTGTGACATTTTCTTCTCATCCTGCTACATTTACTAAATATAGTAGTTGGTGAATTGCAATGCTTTGAACCTAATTAAAACATAAAATATGTTAAATGTTTTTTAGTAAAAGAAGTATATGGTGAATGAAGACTGTACTTTCTAAGGAACATTTGACTGGTTGTAGATCTACATCTTTTTGAAGTTATGTATTGAAGTCATTACAAAACAGTGAACTTATAATTTCCTTTTCCCACTCCTCATGGTTTCCCCTCTCTAACATCTTCCTCCTGCTTTCCCCCAAGATGAAAAACTGTTTTGTGTTGTTGTTCAATCCCCAGTTTCTTGTTTCTGGTGTGGAAATTGTAGTTGCAGTGGTTTCTTCTTTTCCCCTTCTCGTTCAGCACGTCCTGTTCTGTCCTTTGTCTGTAGTGCTTGACACCGCTTCTGCTGTATCTTCCTTATATCTCTCTTCCTCCTCTATATTCCTGTATTCATGACCTTGTTAGGCTTGTCTGCTTCCTCATGTAACTTCATTTGCTGTCTGTCCCACATACAATATTACCTTTCTTCCTTGTACTTATATTTTCGTGAAGGACTTATTTTATTATACTTTTTTTACAAGCTCCARTTCAGCAGATTTCTTAAAGAACCCAGTGTCATCCTGAATAAAGCTATTCACTCRCAAATTTCTGGGATTCATGAGCACATGAGTCACTCCAACAGGAACTGTGTTTTACTTTTTAGATGCCTTTCATTAGTAAGCTTTCTCTTGGTCAGCCATGTTATCATATTTTTTCCTGCTGATTTTATCATCCCATAATTTCTATTTGTATATGTTCATTCTGGGTTTGTGGTTTGATTTTTATGGTGTTCAGTCTCATCTTCTCATCCATTCTATTTCAATTCAGCTTTTCTAAAGCAAATGCCACACTTTCCTTTAAGTCTCCAAGTCTTCTCACTTTAACTTCCCAATCCCAAAACTCCCATGGTGGCACTCCTTACCAGAATAGTCACTAAAATTGCAATTTSACTGGCAATATGCTTTGATTTTTTTCCCAGCAGGGCTGTAAATGTATCACCCTGCTGTAAAAATTCTGACTTCAGCATTTCCAAAGCTCTCTACAAGCTATGGGCCAGGTACACCAATACTTGGGGCAGAGATTTAAATTTTCTACATCAAAATAAGTATTTCTGAAAAGTTTTCATTGACTCCCTCKAAGATTTTTCTCAGATTGTCAGCTCCTGGTGTGCTGAAGCTTTGCTGTGTTACTGGAAGGTCAGGCTGTGCTTGAAACTGCAGTTACAGTGAGCTTTGAAGGTGTTAGAATCTGAGACAGGCCAGAAAAACCCATTTCCTCTTCAAAAAATATTRTTCCTTCAATTCTGTTCACTTGGGTTTTCAAAAGTTAGAAAAGAGATGTTCAAAACTGATCTGGTTTAAAGTGAGCATTGTAATAACAACACTGGTGAGTTTTTACTGTGTGTCTTCATCCATCTGAATAAATGATCTGACAGTTGAGTGGTTTGTGGTCTTGAAGTCTCTTTTTGCTGTCTTTAATTCTCACTCCTTCCCTCAGCCTTGCAGGAGCTAAATCTGAGGACTTAGTGCAGTCCTTAAGAGCTTCTGGGCGCTCTGGACTTGGTGTGGCTGTGGTGCTGTGTTCGTGTGGTGTTTTTTTTTTGAATTATTTTTAAATTCCAAATGCCAGGGTGCCCAGCTGTGCAGGCAGAGCCCTGGGTGCACTCACGTCACTGACACGGTGCTGCTCCGGCGGCATCGGCTCCGATGAATGTCAGGGAGCTCCTTCCCYGCCAACTCCCAGCTGAGGACTCAGCTTTCACTTGTGAGCTCAGGGCTCTGGGGCTTCTCAGGGACGTTATGTGCTTTCATTTTCATTTGTCCAGCACAGGAACCCAGCACTGCTTGGGAAGGGTTGGCATATTTAACATCCCACCCCCAGCCACGCTGCTGCCAATATATGGGAGTCAGCTTAAATATATCCTCCTACTAACTACTGATGGACTGGTGCTAAATGTTTGTTTTGGCTTAAAGGGGCACTGTTGAGATGTAATCACAGGATGATTTTGTTTCAAATTTTCCATTGAGTGCATAGTTTTCTGGCTGACTTACTTGGCTGTGTGCTTCAGCAGATATATGTATATACATGGTTATCCAGTGGTCTACGTAAAATAGAACAACAGTGCCTTTGCACGTTGTTAATATGTATTTAGAAATGAATTACTAACTTCAACAATTCCTTGCAGATGTTATGAAAGTGCTCTGAATTAGAGAAAAATTAAAAGATACAAAAAAACCGGAATATACTTCTAGTTATTTGCGGGTTTTTCTTGCCTTTTTTAGGCTCCTTTCTGGCTTTAAATGCACTCTCTGTTTTTGGCTCTTGTACAGTTTTGCCTATGCATGAGCATTTAAGAGGCACCAATACAGGTCAGTGGCTTCTCTTCCGATGATTGACAAAATTACAATATATTTTTCTGGTAGAGAACAACTAAGGTTCAGTGGAATGTGTGACTTTTTGATGTTCCGTAATGGCCCTCGACATTACAACTCCACCTTCTGGCCTTGGAAAGTAAGGGCTGGGTGCTTCATTGCCTATGGGAGGAGAGATTTTTTTGAATATACAAGGGCAGAAGACAAATTAACTTCTGTGGTACTGAGAAGCTGTTTTTCTTGTGAGATTGCATTTGTCTTTGATCTGAGCGTGGCAGTGACCTGGCCTAGTCTGTCAATACAGTATTTGCCATTTTCCACAATGAGGTATTAAGATTTGTAAATCACTTAAAACAAAAGGATTTGACTTCAGTTCTTGATTTGAGACCTAAAGTTCCTAGCACTCCATCTCTTCAATATTGAGAACTGAAACAAAAACCCTTGAAACGTCCTCACCTCTGTCTTTCTATAGAGCACTACAAAATTGATGGAGTCATATTTAAAGAATTCAGTCTCTAATGACTGGTCTACAAAGGGTAGACCCTATAAAGAGTTCAAGGTTATGTTCATTGTGGTATTTGCCTTAGCTTAGTCAAGAATTGAAGCAGCATAAGAATGAATTTATCTCTATAGCAAAATATGAACCTGCATAAGGGAACTGGGCCTTTGAATCTGAAATATAGAGATAAGATGATAACAGTACCCTTGAGACTGGTAAGATCTGCTCAAGAAACACCTCATTTCAAAACCCCTTTTTAAAGCTTTATTTACTTTCTAAGTTTTGGTTGTATCCTTGGTCATCTTGCAGTCTTTCTGCCCACTTTCTGGTAGAAAAAAACCCTGAGTATGTGGGAGGAAAAGATGAATTGAGAAGTGGAAGAAGACTCTCTTGTCTTTTCTTTCACAAAGGATGTGTCTGTTCTCGCTTCTAAGCCAACCAGCGCTAGAGTGACACTTTCCCAATTACACTCTCCACGCAAGTGATGCTATGGCTACCACATGGTGGTTCTATAATTGTGAGGTGATGATTGTGTGATGCCAACTGGGAGGCAGAAAGGAGGTTAGGCAACGCTGAACCGGAGGGGAGGGGTGCACTGACGCAATCTGCTCCTCGCCTGGGAGCTGGTGCAGTGAGGCAGCCTCCCTGCAGGGACCTGGCTCCACGGGAAAAACGCTGCTCTTGTCTTTCCAAGTAATAAAGACATCAAGAATTAGCTGTGGGCCAGGTTGTTGTTAGTTTGTTTTTCAGTACAGCCCTGTTTCCTACCTGTGGGTAGCGATGCCCTGATGGAAGGGGAGGGAGCTGGAGCGGCTGGCATTGCAAACACTTCCCGCTCCGTGCTTCCCTCAGCACCTGGGAAAAGGAATGAAAGCAACTAAACTTCTGGACTAGGCTTATAGGCTTATTTTTAGAWGTATTTTCAGCTTCCTTGGAATCCTGTGTGTGGCTGAAAATATTTTATGATGTACTGTGAGTGAAAATTGGTAGTTTGTTTTCCTGCAAAATGTTTCTTATTTCTGTAATCAGCACCATCTGAAAAGACTATGGGTATGGGAAAGTAGCTGCATGTCAGCTAAAATGGTAGGAAAGGAGGGGATGTGCTGAATAACTTTTGGGCTTTGGAGTATTTTTTGATTATTTTTTTCTTCAAAAGTCCTCAGAGAGGAAAGGTATGGACAGGAACAGATGCACACTCCACTCTAAGAGACCGTGACAGAACTCTGAGGTGCTGACTTACATTTGTTAATGTCCCAATCATTTTGGTGTCCCATCCTAGAGGAGCTCATGTATTAAATACTTTTCTGCCACTTTAAAAGATGCACAGGTCAGCTGAGTCATCCTGGCTTTGAACTCATTTTCCCTGGTAAACTTCATGAAACTTGATGGCTCTAAAGCAGCATATGAATCGAATTAGAATTTAGAAACAATTAAGAGTTGGTAGAACACACAGACTTTCGAGATCCATAAATCTGAGCATTTCTGACTTGATGGGCTCAAGCCAGGCACCGATGCAATTGCTGAAGTGGGTCCAACAATTCATTACTTGGGTATGAAATATGGGCAAAAACTTTAGGTAAGGGATCACTGATGATAAAATCTACAGTTGACGCTACAGTGCATTTAAGCCTAAATTTTGGAATTTGGCTCAAGTATACCCCACCTCTAGCAATAGTGCATAAATTCTAGGGGAACAGAGCTGGTCATACAGCTGTAGTACTGCAAGGGAAAATCCTGAGGGTGGGACTGCTGCCATTGCCTTCAGTGGAGCCAGAAAGCATTTCCTCATCCTCTTACATGGAAACTGGGGTTGGCCATGAAGTCAGTCCTCCATCTGTCTTAAACCTTGGGGCCACTAAAGCCAACTGTGTACATGTGGCTCTTGTTACTCCCGAGGGGTGCTGAGCTGTAGCCCAGGGGTGAAGGGAGGGGCTCAGCTGCCTGAGGAATTCGTCAGGAGGCAACTGTTCCTTCAACCCTGGTGTGTATTTGCAGGAGAGAAGGGGTCAGGACCAAGGGTGTGGAGGTGTGGTTGGACTGTGAGTGGGCCGCAGCAGAGACTGACCTGTCTGGAAGAAAATCACACCACTCAGATCCACACTGGATGGCCACAGTGTGGTTTGGGTTTATAGTTGATCTTACGAGAGCTATGAGGCTTTGATGTTGGCCCTTAGTATCAGCAGCGTGTGCTGGTAGTACCTGAAGGACTTGCCTAAACTCGTGTAAGAAGCTGGTGGTGCTGCAAGAACAGCTTTAACCTAGGTTCTCTGGGATTTTATATTATTATAAGCCCCAGACATCTCTTATTTGCACTTTCTTTTGGGCCCTGTCTTTATCAGTGACTCCTGCAGCTGGCTGAAAGCAGGATTTGCACAGAGCTGAACTGCATTTTAATACTTGCTGTCACTTTTGGAAAACCTCAAAATCGTGACTTTTCCCAACAAAGTAACCAGAGACATAAAAACCAACGAAGGATACAGTTAATAGGCTGCAGGGCAATCGAAGGGCTTTGGCTCCTACTGCAAAATATTAACGGCTGTAATTTGACCTCTTAGCCAATTAATTTTGGCCAGTGTAAAATTCCATACACTAAATCTGTTTACGATACTTCACTATTCTAGGCATCTGATACTGTGCCAAGACCTTAATATGTCTCTGAACAGAGGTCAAGTCATGGCCTTAAAACGAAGACTTGAAATATAAGCTGTGTGTGGGTGGGTTGCCTTATGTCCCTAAGGGGCTTATGAGTTCCTTTTCTATTGCTGTATGATCTGAAACTCTGGTCACTGCTCTCCGTATTACCTTCTTGTATTTCTTAATCAAAATAAATCCATTTTGCAGCTCAGAAATGACCTCTCTTTTTCGCAGTTTGTCCATAGTGTTATGTTTTTACTACATGGCTCTGGTTAAACATGCCAGCAGTTATCTGTTGTCTCTGCTGTTCATCTGTTCAAAAACTCGTCTTTGATAGATTTCCTCGACAAGTCTAAGTTATGTCCATCTTGCACTCTGGGGTGAAACAGTTGTATCCTGGTCATTCTGCCTGTGCTACCCAGTCATTTAACACTTCTCCTGTCTTTGGCTTTTGGCCTGAATTTCCCTCTGTTAAAGTGTGTGAACACCAGTGAAGCAGTCTGATTTTTATTAAAAAAAGATAAAAATATTTGTTGTTCCTTCCTGTTTGCAGAGTGAATGCTGTTTGTTGCTGCATAGCAACATATTAAGAACAGTAAGTGGTGTTAGGTTAGTTGGTGCTGGTTAGTTCTGCATGTGTGTATCCTGACTGGATTAAAACCTAACTCAGGGTTTTTATTTTAGTCTGTACCAAGCTGTACATACCTGTTGTTTTGTTATGAATCAGATGAACCAGTATGCTTAATTCCATCTTGTATGAAACACCATATTCCCAGTGCCAAGGAAAAGCGCAGCTCATGGTAACAGGCTCAGGGCAGGCAAAGTCTAAAATGCATCATATTCTGGAAGTTGTCTGACTTCCAGGAGGAGTCCTGGACCACTGCTTTTTTTCCCAAGAAGCAGCTGACATGTGTTTTATATCAGAGCAGTTTTCTGAGATACCTTATACTTCTTGTGTCATTGCTGTATTAAAGTCTGCTGTTGGCATGTTCTGCATGGACTTTTGTGCAGGATTGAAATGCTGTGCACCTAAATTAAAGGTGTGCCAAGTAGCCTGAAAATAATGAAAGCATGAAGAATCTGCTGTTCCACATGCCTGGATGTATCAGCAATCGTGCCCCAGACCTTGAGAAGCGAAAGGAAACAAAGCCTAACAAAACTGAGTCAGTGTCCAAAATATTTGAAACTTTAGATAATGGAATAAAAAACGTGTCYGTTTTATTACTATTTGGATTGTCTTCTAAAAGCACTTGGGTATGTAGAAGTGCTGAAAACAAATGATAATCCAATTGGAGTCAGCCACTGCTGAATGCAGATTAGGATTAACTCAAGTGTAGGAATGGCAGATGACTGATAATTACCTGCCAATTACTGTGCCCCAGTTAAATGGCAAAGTAGAACATCCATCAGGAACTGACCTGTATCTGCTTGCACAGCACCTGATACAACTATTGCTTTAACAGCAACCACTACAATTATTTGTCTATYACATTTTCTTTTATCTGTTGCCCATTATGGAAGATATTACTGTTTGAAAGATCAACTTTGAAGGCTTATGATGAAGAATGCCAATAATAAAGCATCTTGACCCAGTACTAGGAAATTATAGAAATTTTGAAGCCAAATCTTTGATTTGCTTAAGCCTGATTTATATTTAATTCAGTGGAGATAAGCTGGTTTGCCAGAATTCTAGTCCTTGACTGAAATGACTTTTTTTTTTTGAGGGGCTGGGGGATGAAGATGAGAGGGATGGGGAGTGAAGAGACCAAAATTAAAAAAGCACAAGAACAAATTGCCTAGTCATTTCCATTTTGAATTTACTTAGCCATTAAAACAAACGAGATTGTCTTTGTCTGTGATATATAGTTCCCAGCTGATGTAAAGGGTATGAAAATAGTTAATGGCTTAAAGAAGAGAAACAATAGGGTTTTATATTATATAAGGAGATTGTCTTTGTAAAGCTGTTCCCTGGGTACCGACAGGTGGTGTTGAATTTTGCATACCTTGTATAGTTGAAGGAATAAGGTTTTTAGATGGAAGTAAATTGCAAAACCCTGTGGAGCAAAGGTTGCTTTTTGAAGTGGAAGAAGTTAGTCAAATTTCTCAGCCCCCAACTGGAGCCACATAGTGTGAATGAGGCAACAGGACTGAAGCTGGACAAACTGGGTCATAAACCCTGTAGGAAATTACACTTGCATTAAGCACATTTATTTTGGGGGTTAGAGCCCACCAGCAAAGTTCAGACTGGAGCATGCAGGTTGAAATCCTGTGTATCTGGGAGGGTTTGGGAGGAGTGTTCCAGCTCAGCCCCACCTGTCAAAGACAAACCTCTGCTTTGAAGCCTTGCTTTGCTTGTGGTGTCGAGGGACAAGAGCTTGTCACATCAGGCAAACTTCTCCCACCTTTGTAACTCACTTTGTTGTGCTACATGCAAGCAAAACTCCATGGAGAGAAACTGTACAAGGTGTGAGCTATCCCAGCATTTCAGATGGGATTTAATCAACTTCGTGACGGGGCCAGGAAGGAAGGGGGAGAAACACCACAGAACACCACGCTTCYGCAATTTGAGTATTCGAGGTTTCTTCAGTCCTAGGAAAATTAACTGGAGTTTTGTGAAGTGTTAGGCCAGAAATAACCCTATATTAGTTTTTCTTTCTTTAGTGCAAAGGTCTTTTCAAAGAGACCAGCAGATGGTAGTGTTTGCTTTGTAATTACAACTGTGACTCCGTAGACGGGACTGCTCCTGATCGGCATAGGTCACTCAAGGACTGCTCAATCCGTAGCAGAGTTAGAGAATTGTAAGGAGCAATATTAGTTAAGCAAGCAAAGAGGAAGGGGGGGAGCCCATCTGTAATCTTCAGCCAAGTGGGCCAATATAGGGCTCCGTGGAGCGGAGGTTTGTGTCCTGGGTACTGCAGATAAGCTGCCTGGAATTGCAGAAATATCACAGGCGATTAAAGCAATAATTCAGGAGACAACCTGAAAATGTTCTGTCTTTTGCAATAGCAGAAGTTACTGTTCAGCTGCAGCACCGTCCAGAAGTGCCACGCATGACATGATTTTCTTGTTCAAGTGGGATGCAGGGTATCTCTTGCTGCACAAAGTTTTGCTGGCAAGTGGGTAGAGCACAGAGGTGATGGATTGAGGAGGTAAAATTAGCTGGTGACATGTGGTCTTGGGCAAGTCTTTTSGCCAGGGTGTGCCACAGGTTCCCTTTTTCCAGGTGAGGATGAGATTACTGATAACCACTGTCGGGTGCTTAGGGTGAACTAAAGTATTACTCAAGAACACTGTGTATTATTACACCTGCACATGGCTTTCCTCGACTGATTCAAATAGTTTTTTTGGGTCAGTTTGAAAGGCCTCATGTTTTGAAAGGCCTCATCTTATTCAGTCTCTCTGATTTGGAAAAAGAAAGCGTATCACACAATTTAACATTTCACAGGGGAAAGTGGTTTTAAAAGCAATCCTAATGAAAAGCTTCATACCTGGAGTTTTCAATTCATTTCTGGAAGGAAAACAAAGAAGAAATACTGCAGAAAGTTACAGTGAATATTCAGTTTTGTTTTTAAATTAATTAGCCTAAATTTGTGTGTTCTTGCTTTGCTGGAATATTCTCACAAATGCTATCAGTTTTGGAAAATTCGTGGATGCAAGGGATTGTTAAGAAGAGAGATCCAGCTATTAGTAGATGATAGTTCCCATTGCTGTTCTTCAAGAATACCCACCTGAGTCTGCATGTGATGTGATCACCCACTCAGAACCAGGGAAATGGCTGTCCTTCCAACCTGTCTCAACTTCCAGGTGTAAAAAAGTTCAAACAGGTGTTTTAAAATTAGCTGCTAAACCAGTGATCTTCAAATTTAAAAAAACAACAAACCAAACCAAACCAACAAAAAACCGCTGACACCAACCAAACAAAAAAGCAGAATTATATTGTGTGGGCAAGGGGAAGGACTTTTTATGGGCAGAGGTGAAGGGGGGAGAGTTTCAGGTGRTTGACCCCTAATGAAAGATAAAAAGAAAATGGAAAAACAAGTGCACTTCCTCTTTGCATCAACTACTCTCATTGTCTGTTCAGCTGTGCCACTAACAATTTTAGTGAAAGCTTTTAAAAAATTCACTATTTTAATAGAAAACGCTGTTGGGCTCAGAGTTCCTCCCCTGCCCCTCTGACCTGCTCTTCCTCTGACCAGCGGCCTTGTGTCATTTTCTGTCTTGGCACCTAAAAATCCTCTTTTTTTTTGCCAGAGGGGCAGATGTATTTCCCCTGGAAATGCTTTCTGCCCCTGTGAGGATATAGACCATGTAATCTCAGAGCTCTGGGTCTGCAGTGTTTGGTTTTTTCCTGTGCAGTCCAGTGTAGGCGAACACAGAATAAAGTCTGTATCCCAACAACAAAATAATTTGCTTTAAATGTGATGAAATGGGACACCAGCAGTTCGCCATGGCCTTTGAGGTGTCCTGGTAATTACAGAACACGTTTCCTGTGGACTTKGTTTTAAAATCTACAATTGGAGTGTTTAATATCCCTTTAAACCAATGTCTGTGTTCTTATGGAGATCTAAAAGGACATGTTTGGAACCTTTTTACATGATCAACAGAAATGAGCTCACCAGATCTAAGACGGGCACAAGTAGGTGAAGTCTAGACCTTGGGATGAAACCCTCGTGGAAAGTCTGAATTCAGTGCAGATTCCCAGGCAAAGCAGCAGCACTGGCCAGTGAAGGGAGGTTCAGAAGTGAGCAGGTGACACCAGGAGAAACGGATAGAAGGGCTGGAGCTCACTGTGCTCCTTGTGCCTCCCGGATCGTGATTCGTGTGTTCTGGGTGTGATTGCGGCACTTGGTGCATCATTTCTGAAACAYTGAAAAATGAGCTGATTTGTGTGGGAGAAAACTTGCAGAACAGAGAGCTGATCCTACTACCAAATGAAAAAAAWATATGAGCATATCTGCTTTTAATAATGTTTTATTAGAAATGCATTTTAATTGTTTGAGGAGTCTGTTTTCAAGCTGCAAGTGGCTCCTGTAGAATTTTGCTGAGATGACTAGAGGACATTTTTATTGCAAAATGCCTCATTTCTGCCTGTTGTATGTTTGTCAGAGTTTTAGGGTTTTGTTAGTGTTTATATTGTAGTGTTTAATCACTCTTTTCTTGRTTGCATGTAATAGAGAATATTTCATTTGAGTATTCAAACACTGAATGACTGCTACAGTACTGCTTTTGACTCTTGGTGTTTGAGTAAATGAGTTAAAGCAAGGAGGTTAACTAGGAAAAYAGACATCATGCCATCCCCACATTAACTTTATATTTTAAATTTTATCTGATGATCATCAGTTTTTTTCGATTCGGTTTTCCTCGTGTCTGAGAAACAGGCAGTGTTAGATGAGCAGCACACTCTTGTTTTGACGCTTACTGATTTTACACTGTGTGTGAAACACTCCAATTGCTTCATTCAAAATGTTTTAAGAACATTTTATATGTTGCTGTTTAGGAGCTCTCAATTCTGTGTGGGCCAAGCTGATACTTGGCTGTACAGCATGTCACTTTAAAACAAAGGCATGGATTTTAAGAGAAGATTCATAAATAGAATRTGGTAAGTACTGAATACTGGACCTGTAATCCATGTTTAGATTAAACCCAAATATTCAAATATTCAGCATCACTGGAAGGCCATAGTCACTTTTTTTTTTTTTTCTGAGCATTAAGGCTTGCACGTGCAGCACACTGTGGTATCCACACACCTCCTCAGGTGAACAAAAGAAAAGTTAASTGTTAATATTTTGCTAACATTATTTAAAACAAGTGACCTTAGAATTGGGACACTGCGAGCCTTGTCACTGGCCAAGTTAAAAGGACTCTTGTAGATAATTTTAAATCCACAGTTCCTTAACAGTGATAAAACTTGCTCTAAAGTGCTATAATGTAGTTTAATAATAATAAATCTGTGCAGAAGAATCTGTGTAGAGGTAATGGTAGAGAAATATCTAAGTTCTAGAAAGCCCTACTAAATCTCCTTGCAGGGTAGACTTAGTTGCTACCTCTTGTCCTGGGCCTGTGTGTGGTGAGGATTCTGGTACTGCACGATGGGATCAACCAGCGCTGTGTTTGTGTTGGAGGGAGGGGAGGTGGGTGTGTCACAGGGGCCTTTTGCTGCCACACAGGTCTGCCTGAATGTTTTTTTTTTTTCGCTAAAATCTCTGGACACACAGGTATAACCCAGTGGGAATTGTTTAGTTTTCCAGAGAAAGGATAAAAAGTCGAGGTTTAGCTGTTGGTGTTGCCAGAAAAAAAAAGTTTTGGTTTTCTTTTTCTCATAGGCTGAGTTCAAATAAGCAAGTCATGGCCATCATCCCTCACAACTCGAGTTACACAAACCCCTTGCAGGAGTGAGCTGCAAGGGGATCCCAGCTGGGGCTGTGCTCGGGTCAGGTGGCAGAATCAATTTCTGCCCATCTCTGGCACAAAAAGGTAAATGGCATTGGAATTTGGTTCTAGTGTAACCTCTTGAGATGGATCAGCCAGAATTAAAGGAAAATGGGAGCCAGTTTCCAGTCTCTCTCCCTGCCTCCCGACCTGCTGCTGTCAAAATGATTCTCCTTCTTCTTACTTTTTTTTTGTTCAACACGAGATGTCCATCACAGGCCTAAATCTCAGAAATACTGATTTTGATCAGCTAACCCTCCTTTATTTTCAAATACATTCCGGTTGCTGTACACATTTGATTGGCGCTTTTCCCCAGGAACCTAATGCTCAGTTTGGAGTAATGGGAACACAAACCATTAATAAAAGATTAAAGAAAAAGCAAAACACCAGGATTTAAAATTCCAAACATATCTCTGTAGRCTGTCTTTATAAAAGGCAGTTTCTTCGGCAGGCGTTGAAATGCAATTCTTCCTGCACATTAAATAATAAAATCAGACATGGGAACTTTCAGATTGCTGTGCTGAGCAAAATGGATGTAGTTCTTTTAAGTCCATAAAAGTAAGGAAAATCAGATCTTAAGAACCAAGATCACACTTGAACACAGTTGGAAAACTACAGCGTGTTACCAAAACCTCATTAAGCTGTCATAGGCTTTTTTTTGTGCATTTTCTTTCCCAGTCTTTTTGATTGCCAAGATATTTGTGTGTAAATACTCCATTCTAGCTCTGTTCCCCCTCCTGCTCTGCCACTGTTTGTGACAACACGAGGGTTACCATGGGGATTGTGCCGTGTGATGTCACACACAGCAGCGCGACCTCGGTGAGCCAGCGAGCCTGGTGAGGGATGGAGATGGACAGAACAACTAAGGCAGCAGAAATGGAAAAACATGCAGGAAAAATGGATGAATTTCAATAAGATAAGAGCAAACCGCTGGTGCGTGGGGTGGGGTTTGTCTTTTACAGTTCACCTGAATGCGYGTCACGGCTCAAGTTTTTCCCCTTTTTGGCCTGAAACTCCCTGGTTCTGGTTTTGGGGACTGTGCTGTGTGATATGTATCTAAAGAGAGACCTTTCCTCTACCAAGTCAAGCAATATGAGGTAAGCTTAGAATGAAACTTGTAACTCTATCCCAGCTCCCAGAAAAGGCAGCATTAAATCAGACGCTATGACCGCTTAGCACTTCTCTAATGCTTAACACGTGGAAATGTTATTGAATCTTCRCAACGCCCCAGTATGAAAAGTTAGCAGGTGCCAGTCTCCCCAGGTAAAAATTGGTGAGTGTGTGATAATCTAAATRGTAAATGAACTCTCATAAAGTGACTCATCAAATCTCTGGCAGCAGTGGGATGAAGATCWGGAAATTCCTCTCTTTATAGTCCCAGGTTTGTTTCACTGGATCAGATTTGCCTTTCATTGAAAACACAATGTTCAACGTTGACCTGTTCGGTGAAATGACAGTCTCACTCGTACCCATATTATTACAATTTTTTTAGATACAGGTAGGGCTATGTTAGCACAGCATATTCATTTTTGTGCAAAAGATGATGCACAGAACTCATGCAAAGACTTTTGCAACAGAAGTGAGCTGAATGGGGCTGAAATGGGCTCACCTTTATAAATGTGGGTGCCTGCAAATGGAGCATCTTGTGTGCAAAGCAGCCTTTGTTCTTTTGTTGTTGCCTTTTCTTTCCCCAAAACCTTGAATATCTCCTYGTGCATGCCATGTGTGCACTAACTCCTAATTTATATCACTTCAAGTGAGGAAAATCAGGGCCTTTGACTTGTAAATCTCACTCTAAACACACTTTTATGGTCAAGGTTATAATGGAAATACCGACAAACTCGGATATTTAAGTTTAAGAGCTCAATCTGTGACATGACATAAAGATATGTTTTACTACTAAGCTTTCTTGTATAGACAATAGGGGAATKATGCTTTTTAGTTTTCTTGTTGTAAATATACTTACTTTGGCTAGGAAAAGGTGTTTGCCAGGTCAAAGTCATTGCTCCAAAAAAGAATGCAATAATGAAATAATATAAATAGTGAAGGGCCCAGCATCCCCAATAAAAGTTATCAACTTTGAAGATCAAACGGACACATTATTTCTTATATTTGTATATCAAACTGGCATCTGCACACCAGTAATTCAGTGTCAGCTGTATTGATTCTCTATGCATGTAGCTCCCATTGAGATCATTAATAGGTCTGTTTGTGAAAGGTCTACAGGCACTCATGTCACTAAAATGTATGAAGTTCATATTTGTAGGGAGTTATGTATGGAATTAGAAAAGAAAGAGCCTTCAGTGCTCAAAAAACCCTCACCATGTATCTCCAGCCTTATCAGTAAAAAGCTGTGATTTATTTCAGTCTAGATCAGACAAACGACGCTTTCATCCAGTAAAGGTTTGAATTTAAGTGGAATAGGGCTGGGTTTACTTCTTAAACATCATTTGTAAATAGGACCTTCCTCTATTAGAATTGAATTTTTATTTTTGAGGTTTTGTTTCTCTCTTCCACAGTGCTACAATAATGATTTCTCTGTTGGAAGATCTTTTTAAAAATGTCTTGTTTTGCTCAAGCTACACCCCCACCCCTCCACCCCCTGCCCCCGGTCTGACTGTCAACTGAAAGTAGAGCTTAATGATGGGGAGAGTTTCTTTATTTTTTGCCTATTATTTTTTGCCAAAACGTCCTTTAATATCTACTCTACTTTCTCACTTTGTGTTCCTCCCAAGAGCAAAACAGAGGCTTATTTGCTATAGTGACATTTTTGAAAATCTGCATGGCAGCATCACTGTTGCCTATGGAATAGTCATCATGTTCAATTTTGTTGATCCTGTATTTGTTTGCTGGAAAGCAAATCCATCTATTTATCTTCAAAGTCTATTTTCCCAGGTTTCCCTTGCTTAAAGAGCTATACTCAGCTAGAGCAGAGTCCTTGACTGCAAAAGCTTATGATATTAATGTTTTGCTCTGCTGTTCTAATGATCAGTGTGATGTTTTGAAAGTGTTCTGTCTTGTCAGCCCTGTTGTTTTTGCAGTCTGTGTTGATTTGGATGTCAGCTATGTTTCCAATAAACTTCTGAACCCTGAGTACTTTCTAGCAGGGAAGAAAAAAGATGCTTTGTTTATCATGCTATGAAAATTAAAGACCAAGAACTTTCAAAAATAGGAGCCTACAGTTAAGATCCTTTAGCCTATGTTTAGATTTCTAAAGCAGTGGCCTAATTTTTGAAAGGGCTGAGGATTCAGAGGCTCCTGTTTGGCATCAATACTCTGGACAGGTTTTTAGATATTCCAGATGAGGAGGGTTTAATATTTAATGTAAAATTGACTTTTTTGTAGTTATTTAGTGTTGCATGGGATTTTAATTGAGTGGAGTGATGCAACAATAGCCCAAATTCACAACATAAACACAGTACAGTGATTGCACCCTACAGCTGGATCACAATGCAGATGTGATTCCCTGTTCCCTCCACGAGCACATCATCTTTGCCTGCCTTCCCTGAGCCACCTTCCATGGTAGGGATTCTCTGATGGGTCACAATATCCCCCCAGGACTTCTTCAGTGTAAAGTGGACTGTGACTGTGGTAGCTCCTGATGGTCATTAGTGTGCACTGCTATTTCAAGGACTTCTCAGTAGCAAAACCAGTAAATGTTGGGTGCAGTCTCAGTTTGGGTTGTACTTCTGTTTTGCACATGCTTGTGATTCTTGGGGGGTTTGGAAGGCGAAGAATAAAATTTCCTGGGCTAAAATGGGGTCTCTATTCTGAACAATACTCTTTCATATTTATTTTTAAAGAAAATTTCCCTGCTGTGATCTCAGGCAAGAACAAAATAAATATACTTTAAAAAAAAAAAAGTTGGAATGGATACAATTCACTCTGTCAAGCTTTATTTGTGGAGAGAATTTTGACATATGAAATTTCGAGTAAAATTTCTCCATGCCATGTTTTCAAGCAAAACCAAAGCAAATGGTTGTTACAAATACACAGTTGGAACAAATGATCCTGCTTTCATGCCAACAGTGYAAGGGTAAAAGGAAAGAAGCTTATGATGCTTCTGACTGAAGATTATTTTCTTTTATATAAGGAGAACAAGATACTGGCTAAATCAACTTCTAGGACAGAGGTGAGCCTAAATACTTTATTCAGGAACTTTAAAGCCTTGAAGGAGAACTGGAGGGGCAGAAGTGAAAGCTCAGGTATGTCTTCTTGATTCCCAGGCAGCAGCAGACTTTGAGATCTGTCAAGGGTTACTTCTCCATCTCCAGCTTTTTAGGAGGTACCTGCATACAGAGGAGGAAGTGCTCCTGCATTCTCTTTCGAATGTCTTCCAATCCCCATGCCCTTATCCAACTCTCTCACTAAAATTCACCTTCTGAGTGAGGCACAACAGAGAAACCCTTGTTCTGGAGCCACTGGGTTGGCCCCGAGAGCACCAGAGGTTGCAGTGCAGCATGGGCAAACCTGCAGAGCATTCCCCAGGATCCAGCTCCTACAATGTATTCGTGTGGCAATGCCTTAAAAGTGTGAAATGAAATTATGTAGAACATGATGACCATCTTCTGGATGTTTCCATGTCCTTTGTCTTTCTGCTAGCAGCTGCAACCCAACTTGTACTTGGCTATTTTTAGTGTAGAGGTCAGTCTTAGAAATGTGTCCTCAAGCGCTCCTTGGCAAGACCAGGCAGCTGGTTTTGCCAGCAGATAAACTGGATTTCCTAGAAGTTAGTGAGAATCTAAATGAGTCCCCTAAAAGTCACTGCCTCAGCTGGGAGAGCAACTGTGGAGCCTGGATTGCTCCACCTCTTGCCATAACCAGGAGACAAAGCTCCTATTGCTCATATGAGCAAGAGAATTAGAAACAAACAGCAAAATTATAATATTTAATGTGTTGTGTTTTCTTTTTTTTGTTTTTGTCCTTTTTTAAAATAAATATAACAACTTAATACATTTTTTTTCTATATTTTTTTAACCATAGCATATGCATCTACCATTTTGAGCATTAATCTTGAAGCCAAGACATGCCTTTTGGGTATTTTCCTATTAATGAAGTAACTTGCTGCAGAGATGCCATAATATCTCAGCAATCTACATACTCTCTGGCCAAAGTACCACTTAAAGTTTTAGCTTCTTCTTGAATATGTTGGTTGGACACATGCCGTTTTTAGAAGCTAGATATTTTTTATTGGATTTGATGGGAAATATAAATTGGGTTTGGAAAAGGGCTAACCCTTCAAGCCTTCCATTCTCCCTATTAAGATTTTCCTTGCAACTTGGCCTCTTTTAAACTCCCATCTCGTGCATACTCTTTTCTAATCTGATACCTCAGTGTACATATCTAAACATGATCAGTGACAGTTTTAGCTGCGGGGTGAGACTTTCTGTGACAAGGGCAGTGAGCTCTGATTTGAGACCATTCATTGCAAGTGACTTCAGCTGTCTCTTCAAGTGACATCCAGCTACTTGAGGAATGGGGGATGACGAAAGTTCTTTGGACAGAAAACTTTCACTGACAAGAAGGTGACAGGTCCTTGCACAGCTGGTCTCTGATATGCCTTGGAAGAGGCCTACGTAGTTACTAATTTAAGTTTAGTGGTGGCTGCAAGCATGGAGCAGACAAGTTCTTGTAGATTTGTAACTCATCTGCAGGAATGACAGGAGTTGGAGCTACACTTACGGTGCTGGCGTTGTATAACATTTCCAATAGCCCATGTTTATTTAAAGAGCTAAGTAAACTGAACTGCAAGCTATTCTCATTAGTGCTTCTGAACGTGTAGCTGAACATGGTGTATTCTGTTAATTTGTTCATATATTTAAAGTGGATACTGACCTTTTCTTAATGGTCTGTCAAGTTACAGTAATGGTATCCTCACTCTCTTACGGCTGTCTATTCCTTCATTTTTTTTTCATTTTTTTTTTTTAACCTGTCCTAATTTTCCCCAATGTCTCCCATCAATCTTTCAGCTCTTGTGGTGTTATCAATAATGAAAACTAATGTGTGGGAAGTGGTTGGTTTTTTTTTTTTTTTAAAGGGTCTTGCCTTGTTCAGAACAAATGCCTGGAACTCTTCTCCTAAATCACTGTGTTCCCTGCCACCATTGCTCCCGTTGGCATTAACAATGGAGGGAAATCAAAAGATCCTTCCAAACCAGGGGAGTGATGTGGCATCCTGAACACACACCCAGCCAAGTGACCTCCTTCCAGAGCACGAGGGGTAAGAGCTGGCCAGTGCACGGGGAGCTGTGGTGCTTTTTTCGGCAGGTTTGCTGCCATCCAGTTGGGAACAGGAGTGTTTTGATCCCAGCTCTGYCGCCCACCACTTCTGGGCCACTGTAAAATTGTAATATGTGCCACATGAATACCTGCTGATTACTTACATATCTGTAGATATGCAGTAAGGATATAAATGTTGCAAGTGTCTGCTGTGCTGRATCCTCACCTGAGAAGGAAGTGTTTAAGTATCAGGTGGCTCTTGGAATAAACCATGATGGTAAGCTCRAAAGTTTGAGGCCCCTGAGGGCCAGCCATAACCCAAAGAACTAAGATGATTTATCGCAGAGCTTTAAGCAATGTTCTGGTAGATCTGATTTCAGAGGCTCCTCCTTCCCCACCACCGTGTGTGACTCCTGTTCCCACTGCCTGCCTTGCCTTTCCTGCTCAGCTCTTTGTGCAGTCRGGCTCTAGGTCTCCGACAGTCACTGTATTTGATTCCTGAAGGGTACCTTTTCACATACCTGATTTAGATCATGGCCACAGGAAGGGTCATTTGGCAGAGCTGAGAGGGGACAGTCACTTGCAGGATGTGGCAGTGGAGAGGGAACGGCAGTGAGGGGTGAGGCTGCCAAATGCATCCAACCTGCTGAGGACAAGAGCAGYGAAGAAGCACTGCCAAAACGAGCTATTAGAGGGAAATGGGATAAATGAGGCTAATTGTTACAAAATATTGGAGACCACTGCCACGCAAACACTGGGTGGTCCTGAGCTGAGCTCCAGGGGAAGTGTGGCCATTTACACCACCTCAAAACTTGTCCTCTGCTGTGTAGGGGGAGTATTTGTCACCCTATCAGCTCTCCTCTAGGGTCTTTGCTTTTTGCATCTGAAATATTGCCTGGTTTACATCGAAGATCACAGCACTGGAAGCTGTTTCAGCCCCCAGCTGGTGTAAGTCAGCAGAGCCCAGCTGCCTGCTCAGGAGTTGCACCATTTGCAGCCTCGGAGGCTCTGGCCCTCAGTAAATAAACACCAGGGTATTATTGCAAGGATTTGACCTCATTTGTTTTGTTTTTTCCATCTCTGTGACACATCATTGAGCAAAWTGTCACTGAAGCAAGGGAGTAGGAGAGGAGATAATTAAATATTACATAAGGATAATAAGGTGTGAGTAAAATTATTTCTGTGGTTTAACATGTATGTCTCTTTTAGTAATTTCTTTGCTAGCTGGAAAATGTGAGCTCTGTGTAACGCCAAATAAACAGTTTGCTGTAGATATTTAAAAGGACCGAGTGCACCTCTTACAGATACTTTGTTGACAGTTAAAAAATGATGTATCTATTATTCATGCTGAGCAGCCAGACAGGAGGAATGCTGCCCTAACTTCCACATGGTAAAAGAGGAAAGTGGGAAGCAGAGTAGCTGGTAAAGGCAATTGGGTTTGTTTAAAGGAATCCTGTCTTTTCTGTAGCCTGCTTTGTAACGTGACTGAGTTGAAACTTGGTAGACTCGGCATCACAATGCCAAAACTTCATTTGATTTCAGCAAGACTTTAATTTGGCTTTGTGTATATCCRTATTTATGACTGAGGTCACAGGTACAGAAACCTGATGCAGACAGGGATTTTTTTTTCCCAGAAGTTACTATCTGTAAAGGAATGAGTGATGCTTGGCTTTCTGACAACAAACCTTCGATTTTTAATGACTCATCTGCAAGAGCTGATAAAATGTTGTGAAGCTCTCTCTTGAAGGGTTGGCTTAGCAGGATGTCGTGTGAGAAATGTGTAGAAACAAAAGAGCAGCAATTGCAGGTGTCTGGGGTGCCTCTTACTGAAGCTGATATGCTGGTTTTTAAATTTCATCAGAATTATATGYATGCATAAAGTGGGTATAGTGAAATGACTACTTTACATGATGATKACACACTGCTCACTGTTGAAATGTGATGTGGGTTTTGTGCACCAAAGGGAACTTGGTTAATGAAGGTTACCTGTGATGTGACAGATGCAGCAGGGAGCACATCTGATCTTACCCAGAAAGCTGACCAAAATGAAGGATTCATTCCTTCAGTCATTAAGATMTGTGTGATTTTGGTTTTCCAGCTGCTCTTTTATTTTCAATTCTGTGTCCCGGGCCTTTTCAGCTTTTGTGCATTTCCTGCATTTCTAGGATTTTAGTGCATGTGCAAAATGCAGAAATGCATGTCAATGGGAATTTTTCAGTTCAGCCTTGCAGTGTGGAAGAGTAAAACGTGGGAACAGCCCTAGAAAGTTCTGGTAACAGGGAAAAGATGCTGCTTCTGCTGCCAGAGGAGTGGGTACTGCATGGAGGTTTGGTCTGAGTAAAACCTGAGGTGCACTTTGTCCCCAGTAGAGCAATACTTGTCCTCAGAAATTCTGGGGCTCTGCAGGGAGCCAGCAATTCCCCTTAAAGTGGGYGTTCATCGTGGAGATGATGAGCTGGGGGTTTGCCTTGGAGATCAGAGTCTGCTGAATAATCCCATTTAAAAATAAAAGTCCAAAAAGGATGTGAACAAAGGAGCCACTTGGTTAGTTTAGACCACCTGATGATTTCACATCACACCCCTGTAAAGGCTGACCCAAGAGCTGTCTGTGGGGTGTGGGTGAGGCAGAGGCTGCTCTGTGACTGCTGCCCCAAGCAGGGAGTGTGGAGCAGAGAGGCTGTGGCACTGCCCAGGTCTGCATCCCTCTGTGAGCTCTGTGGCTCTGAAAGGTACAGCAAACTGTGCAGCACAAGGAGCACAGGGTGATCTGTGTGTTTAACCCACACAACAGGACTTTGGAATGAGATTTCATCCTCTTCAGACCTGGGATGGCATCTGATAATGGCTAAAAGTCACAGGTTGAGCCAACACTATTTCACCACCGCATGATTCTCGTGATGTGCAAGTGAAAGTGCCTAAGGCCCCAGATTTATCTGTGCCTGGTTTCTCAAGAAACATAAACATAGATTTATCTGTATAAGGAAATTAATTTTGTTCAAGGGAGAGTTTGAAGCAGAATGCAGAAATGATTCTGGAATAAGGCAGGTAAAGTTGTTAGTTAAATCAGCTCCATCCCTTGTGATAAATAGATCAAGAACCTGGACAATTTATTGAATAAATTGTCCAGAGATGTCTAAATTATTTGCAGTGTCATTTCACCTGAGCCTGAGGAATGGGAGGCCAAATTTCAGCTGGCTATATTGCATTCCTCTCTAGAGCCAGAAATAGGATCTCAGCTGTTATAAATTGATTAATGAAGGTATTGTTATTTAGACCAGACCCTTAGGCTTGTAATGYCTAAGTTTTAGCATAAATGACCAAGCTGAGCCATTCTTTAGAAGACATAGCTGTAAAAGCTATTTGTCTAGTTCAGAAGCAGAAAATATAATGGCTTTCATTGTTTTGGCACGTTTTATTGTCTGTGTTGCCTCCCAAAATGATTTACTTTTTTTTTTTTGTCTTGAACCTGTGTGGCATCATATTAGCATGGCACATGAAGATCCTGAGGTGAAAATAAATCCACAAAGATAAATATCAAACTTTGAGATGCTGTTCCATGTAACTGAATGTTTATCTGAACTTCACACACAGCATCCAGTTAGATAATTTGCCCACGAGGCAAGTTTGTTTCATTTTTCACAATGTTCTGCTACTTGAGATTATTTATTCACTGCAGCAGGGCTCTGGACTAGCCTGATTTGTTAAGCAGGCACTGTGAGGATAGATACTGCAGTACTATCTTCCATGGAAAACTTTGGAGTGAGAAGCAATGAACTATCTCCCAGTGCATCCAGGATGGGCTAGGAAAACTGGTGAGGGTGCAACTGCAGAGGTAAGAGGAGAGTCCTCCTTTGTGGAAATGTCTTTTCCCTCTTATCCCTCCTGCTTGCCCTGTGATAACCTTACACCAATATTTAAAAACCCTTGATTTTTTTTAATAAATAAAGAAAAAAGACCAAGAACCCGAATGTATCTATAGTTACCTCCCTGGATGTATGTTTAGTTAGCAACATAGAAAGATGAAGTGTTTATTCCACCAATAAGTACAAAGATTTTTTATCAGCTGCTTAGCTGAAATTTAATAGTTAGCATTCTATTAGACATTTCTTTACACTTAACAATCATTCTTGCCTGAATGTGTTTGACAAGGGAAGCAGAGCTCCTGTGCTGCATTAATTGTAATACATCTTGAGAGGCACTGCCACGGGAGTTCTGCTCCTTTCCACCTTTGTGTCTGTGAACTTAAACTGCCCACTAAAAATTCAGCAAACTTAAACTGCAGCCAAAGAAAACATCTGCTTTGGACATGACTTACTTTATTTTCTAGCAGGAGGGCTCCGTATATCAATGCCTCGCCTTGTCTAATTTCATTAATGTGATCTTGTGTCCATCCTGTGGCACTTTAATGGCCATTATTTGTGGCCTCCATCAAATAAAGCATTGACCATAAATCCAACTTCACGTAAATGAAGGTATAAATGTCAATCTGCATTACTGTACAATATTTATTATTTTAATTAAATGAAACTGATTGTGACATTTATTAGATCACAAGTTCCTTGTTAATGGCAATAAAAGCAAAAAAAGTGCTTGTTTTAGAATGGAAAATAAAGCTGCTTATTTTATGTATATTAGAAGTTGTCCTAGTGTTATTGTCTTAGGTTATCAGAGCTAGGAAATCTGTGTGTGGAACACAATATTTGTGTGCCTTCTTGGGACGTAAATGAGTTATTGATGCCGAACATGACATGTACAGGACAAATATCAAGGAACAAATGTATTAGCAAGGTGAGCACCCTTCTTTTGTTACTCATTTATTAATACAAGTATTTGCATTTAACTGAGCCTTTTTGTTTCATTTTCTCTAAATAGCAGGAGTTATCCCAAGTCAGATATTCTAGTTTTATGCTGATAATACTTATACTTTGTTCAATATTAAGATACTTGTATAATTTAATTTCCAAAGTATTGTGAAAAATACAGAAAAYCTGTAACTTTAAAATAATGAAGCCAAATCCTTTGTAATTTAGTCCCAAAGATAGAAATCCAGTACAAATCAGAGGCTGTTCTTATTTATTCTTTGCTTGTTTTGTTCACTGTGCTTTTAATGTGAAAAAAAATAGTCCATGTTATTTACATTGGTTATAGGAAGTGATAATGGATAAAATTCCCTGGTCTTGATGCTAGAAACATTTCTTAATCTGGCAAATCCTATATGTCAATAAAAAATATAAGGCTGAAGGTTTGAAATTTGTTACACTTCTTCACTTGCCGACAGTTGGGTTTTATCAAAACCTACTTTAGAGCAGCCAGTTTAGAGTATGAACAGCCTCTCTACCCCAAAGAGGTCACAGCTCTCACCAAGGAGACGGTGTTTAGAAAAACTTCTGGATGATGAAGATGTTAGATTTTATTTAGGAAACAAAAGAACTGAGTTACAGTTTATCATTTTATATTGGAAAATATTGATCCTGTTGCTAATGAAGTCAGTGGCAAAACATTAATTAACTCRGTTGAAAGTGTGGAAACTTAGGAAATCAGATTAAGCTTCATTTCTATCTGTGTTTTTCACAAAGATTCCTTGAAAACAAACAAAACCACACTGACTTAAAGGGAAATTGATTCAGATGTTCAGACATCTCAAGACTCCTTTCAGAGTGGTTTCAAATGTTTGCTGCAGATCTCTAGGATTTTTCCCAATGACCCTTTAAAACCTGCAAGGTTTTAAAACTAAACTGTCTGTATTTCAGATCACTTTTAACTAAAAATGTTTATAGTCTATTTGTAACAAAGCTGGTCATGAGGTTTTTGTCTGTATTAAATCCTGTTGCTCAGCTCTAATTTAATTCCATTAGAGAGGTGAAAATACTTCTCTGGAGTTTATCCTTTTGGTCGGTCTGAACCATGCATATTCATAGCACTCTTTAATTGATTATTAGATGTTATCTTTTCAAGCTAAGTGCCCAGTATTGCATGGCATGCCATAGAAGAAACTGATGTAGCAAAAGCAAAGCTGAGAAGCTGGTACAGAAGAGAGACTGGATTTAGAGGAAAAGGAAATGCTTTGTCTTTTACAGGTGCTGCTGTCCTGTATTTATTTCAAGGCTTCTTTCCTGCAATGAAATAACCAAAGAAATGCCTTTTCCTTTTACCAAAATCTAAAAACAAATAAAGCGATGCCAAAACCACTTCTGGAGTACCACTTTTATGTTTAGTAATTTTAGTTCAGTATCACTTTTTCAGCAAATAATTAAAACTCTTTTTCTGTGATTTTGTAAGCCACTGTGTAGATGCATAACAATATAACACTTCTGTACTCCTCCTGAGTTTACTGTAATGTATTTTTCTTAATTTTCTTTTTGTTTATGTACCCAATCTCTGCTTGTATAGATTTGTGGTATTTCCCTTCAACCTTTCTGGTAGGTACAACAGAGATCTTGGACTCGTGTTCATTCCTGCTGTGCAAAACACTTTTTTTTTTTTGTGTCGAACCAATGCAGTGAAAACATCCTTTTCACTCTTGCAAGGAAATGAGAATTAGTAATGTTGAGGCAACAGCTGACTGTGCTCCTCTTACTGCTCCCTCCAAAACTGGTCCGATGCTCCCTCTTGCTCAGCAGCCCTTGAGAGGTTTGTACAAACACACATTGTGAGGGAAATTATTGCTAGACAAGATCTTTCTTTTGTCATCATGTACAAAACTGAGTTCTTAGATGTTCTCAGAAGCTGTCTTTGTTTACATTTATGTTTGTTCTCATCTGCCAAGACTGCTGTGATTTCCTGTAGCTCTCCTTGCCACCCTGAGTTTCAGGTCCATTTCACTGTCAGATGAGGCTGTGTAACTCTGACACTCTCATTGTGAAGGATTTTGTCAAAGCTTTGCTTTTTTCGTCATAGAACTCGAGAGGAGTCTGTTCCATCCATCCTACCAGTCTTCAGTCATTCTGATTTCTTGATTTCTTCTTCTAACATGATTTCAATTTCCTTCTGTGTTTGTTCTTCCCCTGGGAAATTAATCTGAGTTCTGGCAYGTGTTCTCTGTCATCTTTGTTGAATCTGTAAGCCAAAGAATTGATGTTGTTCTTAGCAGTGGCTATAGTTCCTGCCAATGAACTCTACTTTTTTTCTGCTTTAAGGCACTGTATTTTCTTCTATTGGTTCTTGCTTGTGTACCTAAAAATAAACAAACCTTTTTTGTTTTTCTTGTGCTCTCCTCAGTCTTCGAGTGTTCCACATCTCTGCAATGGTCTGATCCATCCAACTCCTTCCCAAAGCTCATTGACCTCTCATTCCATGTGCATCCTTTCTGTGTGAAGTGTGAAGGAGTCTGGCCTTCTAGGCTCGTTTTCTGAAGTGTCACTGATTTGTTCTGTTACTTCGGGCAAGTCACTTAATCTCACTGTGGTGTAGTTTATCCACTATAAAATAAGTCTAATAATCCTTGCCCGCTTTGCTGAGCCCTGAATCTTGTTTGCCTTCTTTACATGTGCAGTCCTAAGGGTATTATAAAGCTTCAATTATTAATGTTTGGAAAGTGCTTTGAGATCTTTGGATGGAAATCCCTGTATAATCATATTTAGCACTTAGCATTTCACAGCACAGTGCAGACGCTACGTAATCCTCAGAATACTCCTGTGAGACAGAATTACCTGTCAATACAATTATTATCCTCACTTTACTGGATAGTGAGGCAGAAGGATTAGGACCTAATCCTGCTTCTCTTCAAATAAATGGGAGTTCTTCTCTTGACTTCAGTAGGAGCTGGAAGAAGCTTCTGTGACACATCAAGTTTTGAGTTCAGTCTAGGATGACAATCCACACTGAACCTCATGGAGTCTCCTTCCTCTCTGTACTACAGAGTTTGAGGTTTCCTGATCATGTTATCTAGACTTTCTTGCATGATTCACTTTTAGTCTTCCTCCTTACCAGCCCATTTTGGTTACCTTCTATACTATTTTATCCTTTTGTTTTTTAGTATATTTTCTAGTCCCAGCATATTTTCTTCTTGATGCTGCACATATCCATGGGAGATATCATCCATGGATCCTTCCACATCACCTTTGCAACCTTCTTGCTTCACTGATTTGTCCAGTATAGCTCTTTCACCTAATTTTAACAACTTTATTTTTTCTGCTGGTCATGTTTTCGCAAACTTAACTGCCATCTACTGCAATGCTGCTTCTTCATAGCTGACCATATCAAAATTCTACTTTATTTTAGACCAGTTTTGTTGTGAATCAGTGCATAGACTCCATCATGGTTATAATAATTTCATAGCTGTGATTATGCCCTTTATCTTTCCCAGTTATTTTAGTCCCTTCCAATATTAGACAAAGCAGACTTGTCTCACGCTGTAGGTGCTGGGGACTCATATTGTTACCCTTGAAATGATAACCAAAGCAGTGTGCTATGAAAAGGCTGCAAGAAAAAGTCTTCGGAATCTGAATTAAAATTATGTGAAAGAGAGTTAGGTACGTTCACTCTTCACAGAAATAAGTTGAATCATAAAACTCGTTTATCAAAGGAGAATCAGTCTTTCTGAGTTGCATAATTCAAGCATGTAAGAGAAGAAGTTCCTCGTTAATGTCGGATAMTGACCACACTATTGCAGGATCACAAAAATGAGCTGAATCTGGCTTAAAATGATGAGGAAAAGCAATTTTTATTATGTCACGTTCATGGGTGCTTCTCTACTTCTTGGCCTGCTTTGTTCCAGGGGCTGTTTTGGAGTTCACTGCTGTGCAATGTAAATAAAGATCCATCCACACCAATTCAGTTCTGAAGACTGTCACAGTTTCAGGGAAAGAGACTCTCCATGGACCTGCCACTGGTGTCTGTGGAAGGGGGTTCAAGGCTGGGGCTTGGCCACAGGTGCTGCTGGTCTCTCACCTGTCTGAGGAGCTTTGAAAGACCTTCCAAACCACCTCTGTACAGTGCTGGAAAAGGCACTTGGACAGAAGCCAGGACAGAAGCCTGTGGGCTCTCAGGGGCCAGTAATACCTCTGGCAAAAGCACTATAAATCTAATTAAAAGCCAGTGGCGGTGGCACCTTATTTCTAGCAATTTCTTTGCTTGAAACAGTTATTATTAAGCATTAAAGGTGAAATCAATTCTATAAAGATAAACAGTTTTGTAGTAATGTGACCATGACCTATAAAATGACAATCTGACATTAATTTTTAAGGATCATATTTTCACATATGCTGTCATTGTAGAGCAAGTAACACGACTGGAAGTAGGCCTGTGCATTTTGAGAATGCATTTACAGTTTAACATGCTGTTACAAATGTAAGGAGGCTCCTTCTCTCTCCTCTAATTTTTTTTCACCAGCTTGACAGTTTTTCAAACATATTCACTGTCAGCCCTAACAACCTGTCAACAACTGCCATTATGTGAAAATTGCAAAGACTTGCTTGAGCACTGTGAAAACTGACAGACATGCCACAAGGATAAGTTCCTCAGAAACAGAGGGCTAAAACTTTTGAAAGGTGCTCCAGCCCTTCCAAGGCAAAATGAACAGTCAGATATCAGGGGAAAAAAACATACACTTGTCACATCTGATATCTATTTCTTTTCCCCTCAAATTGAGGTGTATGTGAAGGAATAAAACATAGATTAGGACAAACTGCGCAACTTACTAGAGTTGGTGCAATTTTCCTCACTGTCAAGCAAAGGAGGCCAAATTTATCCACTGTGTAGATTTGCTGTGTGGCYGGTACAAATCCTGGGAAACGGGGATAAAATTCACTCTTGTAGAATATCTATAAATGAGATATGATTTTGTCTGTGTGGCTTACTGTAAAAAAAAACAAACCACCTCAGTTAATCAGTTAATGTTCACTATAATTTAATATATGATAATGCTCATGCAGAAGTGACCCTGCAATGCTCTGTGCACTTTAGGGCTCATTGTCTTGCTCTGTCCACAAGTGTTAAACAGCTGCAATTCTGCTGACACTCATGAATTTACCACCTTCTGAAACTGGTGTAATGGAGAACATCTATGTTTCTCATCGTAAAAAAAATTGTCTGATCAGGTTTGTGGGGAGAGAATGAATATGGATGATCCATAGGGTGTAGGACGGTGCCAGAGTGTGTCCGTATTGTGCACTTGTGCATCGTGTGTGAGCAGCAACAGCCAGGGAAACCTTTGGGAGTCCTGTCCTCTGAACATCTTAGGCACAGGTATTTGAAATCTTCAGAAAAGGCACTTACTGGCGCTGGGAGATGGCCGGGATAGCCCAACAGCCAGGATAGTTCCCAAACTATGTATTTGCTGGCTCTTGGTTGTTGTTTTGTTCTAGGTGTTGTTCCTAAGTCAGGAGCAGTCAACAGCCATTGAGGATGTGACTCAGCCTGTGCACCCTCTTCAGATGGGTGTCACTRGTGGGCTCTCAAGTCATATCACTGTCACATCTCCTCCTCCTTTGAAGCCCCAAATGACTTTAGTAGAAAGGCTGTGAACTGAACTTAATTAGGAAAACTSTGTACAGTTAGCTTTGAAATGTACCTCGTGGTGCTGAGACTGCTGGAAGAGTTTTAAATCCTAAACTGCCTTCATTTTTTGTCTTTTACCCTCAATCCCTGGGAAACATACTTGTATAATGATTTATGCACCGATTCTAATGAGATTTCTGAACATAAACCTGTGTGCAGGAAGAAGAAATTGGCAAATGCCTATGTCTGTTGTTTTAATTTCGAGAAAAAAATCCCATACCAGTGTCAATGAAGTTTCTTGTGTTGAATGGGTTTGAAATGGGATGTGTATGACTAAAGGAAATCAYAGGCATGAGTTTTCTATGTTGCATACAAAGTTGCAGCTAATTATAGTCTCCTGGAAAAATGGAAACACCTTTTTGCTTTACTGTATAAAAATGGACTAAAGAAATATTTACTCTCTGAGTTTCATGCAGTTGGAGTCTGTCTGGAAAACCATTGCTGTCCCTGAGTCTCAGAAGATGCTCAGCACCTTGCTGGCTTACCCAGCAGAATCTATCAATGTTAGTGAAGCACATCCTCGTGGTTCAGTGTTGAATTATCAGCTCTTTCCTAGCCATGATCTTTGACCACAGGCAAACAATTTAGCTCTTTGGTCTGCGTTTCCCAGCTGTGGGATAGCATCATGATGTTCCTTTGCTATTTGGGAACTGTGAGAGCAAAGCTGGAGTGGAAGGTGCTGAGATCACTCGGTGATGAAGCAATAGAAATGCCTGGGCAATTAGATGAGGTGGTTGCTTTGTTTGGATGTTTATCAGAGAGAAGGGGGAGTGTGATAAAAAAAACAACTTAAAAAACCCCAACCACAAACAAAGTCAACAGCAAGAACCTCTGGCAGGAATTGCTTCATTGTAGTTCCCCGGTGGGATCTGGCTGAGCTGTGTTTTGGGGCACAGTGTCTGTGCCTATCTGTGCTTGTCCCTCAGCCCACAGTGGTGCATTTGCAGGGCCCCTTTCTCTGGTGGTGATGATTAACTCTGGAGGCTGTGCCCAGGGTGGTGCAGTACTGAGTATGAGCTCATTTTGGTGTGGGCTTTGTTCTGAACAGGCCCAAGAGCATTTCCTTGGCTAATTTCTCATTTTCTTTAAATATTCTATGACACAAACTTAGAAAAGCCCTTCTAAAATATGCTTACTAATAGTTATCTAATGGCAACCAATTTTACCTATTAGCAAAGTGAGTAAGTGGAGAAGTCTCTCCTTTGTCGTTTTTTAAGGATCTTTTCACTAGAAGTTACTTAATTCCCTGTTGACCTTAAGCTCAGAGTTGTGCCATAAAGTGTATTGTGGTCTTTTAAAACAGTGTTCCTTGTCGGGAAAGATACTGTAAGTGATCTGAAATAACACAATTCTGGAAGGGAAAGAGGCCTCATTTCTGTTTCAATGACTTCTCTTATTTCTTTGTTCCTCATGTTCTTTTCCATTTGCAGTCGTAAAAATAGGAGTAATATTCATAGCATGCCRTTTTTTGGCTAGACTTTTGGTTAAAAAATATTTAATGCATTTAACAACACTTAGAGTAAATGGCATTTAAGGTATTACTTTTTTCCTTTTGTAACCCATCATGTTAATTTTACATATAGACACTCTCCCACTAGTTCTTGCTTTTCTTTTTGTTGATTGTTATTTGGTTTTGTACTTGTGAGCCACACAAGGAAAGTGATCCATTGGTTTAATGTTTATCTGGTTGTCTAATCTTGGGTCTCAGATGAGCTTAAATCAAAGCCTCAGTGATACTTATCTAATTGAGTCTAAGTGGTGGCAGCCTGTTGCAAGATTGGGGTGAGCTCTGAAAAGGCTTGAGGTGGTCATGTAATCCCCAGGTTGCAAGGGGTCACCTTTTGTCTTTTCCCTTGATTTTGCTGTTGTTCTTAGGATGGAGATCGCTCAGGTAACACACAGTTGGCTGAGATGGGATCTGCTTTTTATTAAACAGGAGACTGCCTGTGTGCTTTGAGTGTCTTTCAGTGCATGTGGGAATATGTAAGGCCATAAATCACAGAAAGAAAACACCATAGCCTTTCAATAAAACATCCTGCACCAGAGTGTCTGGGACAGAGAACATGAGTGTTTCACTACTTTCATGGAGCATAATAAGTCACTCAGAAGACAAAGTGCTTGTAATTTCTCGTTCTAATGTCTAACACACTTGGGCAGGATTCCCATCCAGGGCTCCTACCTAAAGGCACAGGGCTTGACACTCCAGAGTGACYTCACTTCTCTGGGAAGAAGGCAGGTTGAAATTCAAGTTTTGCCCTGTATCAGGAACATTCTCGGCCTTGCTGCTCAGCATCAAGGAAAGTGATTGTAAATRAGTAAAAAAGTTTCCTTGACCATTCAATAATCTATTCAGAGTACTTTCTTCCCAAACTGTGCTTTATTTGGACCAGTTTCTTTGGTCCTGTATTCACGTTGACTTGTTCAATCCACAAAAATATCCTGCAGAGCTCTTGGAATTCCTGTAAATTAATTGCAGGTACCAAGACCTGGCTAATCCAGAAAAGGACAAAATATGCATTTCCTACAAGGACTTTCATTTGCTGGGAATGGATTTCACTTGTTCATCTACCCATATCTATGAAGAAATATTGATTCCAGGGATTCCAGAGACATTTGATGGCTTCAGGAAGGGAAGCTCATGTTTTTTTCATCCACCACCATTCCCGTTCATCTCTTTTAAACCCTGCTGTGACTCTGGAGTTCAGGCACCGAGCGTTACTCGTCTGCCTCAGCCAGTCACTTTTGACATCCAGTGTACTTGATCTGGGGCTGGTAGTTTACTTCAAACGTTGTTCATATGAATGGGTCTGGCAGCTGGGAGACTGCAAAAAAAGTGCATGAACAGTGATTCTTGTTTTCTGTCTTCAAAACAGATCTATTGTACTGTTTCTGCTGGCTGTTTTGAAGAGTCTTGACTTTGAAGCTGGAAAGAAATCATTATCTAAGTAACATCCATTTAAACTTAAGGCCAGTGGTCTCATAAGTGATCACTCACATTAGCCTTATGAACCTCYGCCATGGATGGGTGAGAAGAATATTGCTTTATTGTAAGACGATTTAAATAAGAAAAAAAAAAACAACTATGGGAACTGAATGTGCAGAGTATATTACATGTATTTATACATTATGCATTCCAGCTCCTATAATTTGATTATAGATCACAGCTGTTTCTTTTCTCTCTTGACCTCCTCTAGCCTGTGACATGCTCTGCTATCATTCTTTCATTCTCCTAATACTTTCACTATTGAAAATACTRTTATTTTCTTTGTCTTGCTGTCAGGTATTCACTCATTTCTTTGTCCTGTCTTAGAGCTTGGACTCAGAAATTGAACTGTCTTGATTTTTATTTTTTTTTTGGTAAGAGACGACAACTTATGTTTATTTGATTTTAAAATTTATGCAGCAAGTCTTWCTCTAACACTCAGATCTCACATAAAGCTTTTTCCTAAGGGTCTAAAAATGCCTTTCAGAAAAAAGAAAATCCAATTGTCTCTAGTTAACCCAGGGAAAACCATGATACTGAGGTGAGTGCTCTGCTTAGAGAGAGRAAGCAGATCGGAGCCCAAGAGCAGAAGAGGAGAGTATGGTATTATTCAGGCACACATGAGGACCATTGCAGGGGGAGGCTTCTGTGCTAAAAATCACATTGAGACTTGGGCTGTAAACTGATCATTCCAGCTTGAAAACTCTTCCTTTCTGGGATTTAAATGGAGCAATTCAGTCCTAGAGGTCAGACTCGGGTTGACAGTGARGACAAAGATCAGAGCAGCGGTGGAAAGGGATGAGGTGGAAAGGATGTGGTCATATTAATTCAGTGCAGCTTCAGAAAAGCAGCACAAGGAGATTTATAGGACTGTTTTTGAAAGGGAAAAGTGGGYATGATAAATGGGGTAAGTCAATGTCAATTTGTGAAATTACACCTTTGTGTCATAGTCTATCAGCCACTTCCTCTTGCTATATTTGGACGATTTTCCGGTAGCRCTAAGAGGGATCGAATTGTGACCAACCCACCTTTCCAAACGGCTAATTTAGGAAAGGAACAAAAGAGTTGGGCTGCAGTGTGTGAATCATCCCAGATAAAGGTCAGAAGTTACTATCTTGTTTTAGATAAGGATACTTGAGCATTTTAGAAACAATTAACTAATAACTTCCTCAGCGCATGAGAAGCCCTGACAAAATTGTGAAAAGCCAAGAAAGCAGAAGGAGCAATCAGGCAAATCCAAGGGGGAACTGGAGGCAGTTGTAGTTCTGGTGACACTGATGGCCCAGCAGTGCCTGGAGCCCCCTTGTTTTGGGTGCCAGCTCTAGAGAGGTGCAAGCAAATCATTGCAGGGAGGAACAGAAYAGGAACTTGAGAGTTTCCTAAGACCACTCTGCAGGTTGGAACACACAAGAATCCTGATCCCAGCAGCTCTTCCCACAGTGCCTTCTGTCCGTGGTGGTGGCTCACAGCCTGCCCTGTCTCAAGGCAAAGCCTCTGGCRCTGTGCAGATCTGAGGGATGTGGCTCTGCCTGTCCCCACAGAGGGGTGGTCTGAGGGTATCTGTCTTGGTGCAGTCCTGCTCTGTCAGTCTGGTCAACATAAGCAGGGTAGGGGTGAAATCAATGGGGAGATACTGATTCTGGTTAAGTAATAAATGCTATCCCTGCTCAGGTTTGTTCATTGCCTGTCACGCCTCTCATGTGGGAGGAAAACTCTGCACGGGATTCTGTTCTTGATTTATTTATTTTAGGATTTATTATAGTGTGTGGAAGTTTAGTTCTTTTTGAAACAAACAAGCAAAAAATGTGTCTTAAAGCAAAAGACTCTCCCTTGAAGAATTTTATATTGGGCAGAMACGGCCATTGGCATCCAAAGCAAGAAGCTCTGGAAAAACTTGGGTAGTGAAGACTTTCTGAAGATTTTTATGTGAGAGGAGGGTGGTTTTTTTGGTTCAGAAACAGGGTATCGGTGGAACATCTTAGAACAACCCATTTCATGCTGCTGCATGCAGAGACAAACATTAATCTTGTGGAGCACTTGCCCTGGTTTTGGTATCTACCAGTGATGAGTCTCTGAAGAAATAGTCYGAGTTTTTTGCTATTGTACTAACAATTTTTGACTCACTATATGAAGTCCATTAAATTATGCATGAGATGTGCATTTTGCCCAGTTTGAACTGTCCACACTAATGGAAGCACTAATGTTAGATGAATGGTATCCTCAAACTAATGTGGTTCTTAACTGGTGAGCAATAGACTGTCAGGGTGAAAATGCAGAAAGCCGAAATACACAGCCACGTCATGAAAAAGGGTGGTGCTGAGTACATGTATGTGCTGGAAAACAAATAACTACAGGCCACTCTTAGAGAAGTAAACAAATAATCTGAATATTCACATCCTACTCTGATTAAGKGATGCAGAACTATGGGAGTGTAATGTAGAGAGAGGGAGGATTTGCCTGCCTCAAAAYGTGGTGTGGTGTCAAGAAATGAGATGTCAGTGTCTCCTACCCCGAGATCCAGCAGGAGACAGGGTCTGACTGAGCCCAGGAGACCCTAGTTCTCAAAGACACTTATTTCCATGCCACATAAACCAGGTCTTCTTGCAGGGTTTGAGGGACTCTGCTGGCTCAGCCCATATGGGGAATGGCAACCTTTCATTTCAGAACAACAACACAAAAGTACTGCAGTGCTCAGAAGCATTTGGGCAGCAAGGCCATAGGAGGAAGCCCAATGTGCTGTTAGATAGCTGTCTGGGCCCTGTTTGCAGCAGAGTGATGAGATCAAGAGTGGTTTTGTATTTTTGGACGTGTGCTGTTTCAGGGTTTCCTCAGACAGCTGAGAGCTGCTGTGTGGTGTCCCAGGCTCCCCTGCCTCGCTCTGTGCACTGTGAACCTTTGGGGACTGTGATTATCTCAGCTTTTTTTCCTTGCACACATGATTTGTGAGGTCCGTGCATGAGGCCAGTTGTGTTTCTTGTGCATGGCCGCTCAGCAAAATGGAAAAGCACATCCAGGAACTCTTTAATACTTACAAAAGCTTGTGTGCCCTCCTTYCTTTCTGCTACTGCAAGGATTTCACATGGAGGGAAGAAAATCAGAAGAGCAAGTGGTGGCTTAAACTGTAAAAGCTTTAATTTGTTCGCCAATAACATTATAAACCTGGATTTAAAACAATATTGTTTTTGTTTGGAGAATTTTACTCTACTTTAGTATTTATGGGRTTTCATCTTGAACTACTCGAGTTAGAAGCATATTTCACTGGTAAAGCTGAATTCTCAACTGTAGCAGGAGTCCAGGAGCTAAAGCATTAAGAATCATTCTGGATGGCATAATTCCCCCAACAGTTATGGGAAACATTGGGGAAGTCCTTTGTGAATGTGTTTGCTTCATTCCATCTCACTACCTGGTTTTTTTAGTAACTTCAGTATTGACTTCTGTGCTTTATTGTTAGAAAAGTCTTAATTTGATGGAGTATTTTAATAAACATAATCCCTAAAAGTAACAGCTTCATGCACACTGAATTGTTCCCAGGTCCTGACACTGAGAGAAGCCTGTGCCTTTCTCAGCCAGTGATACAAGCCCTCTCCCTATGGGGTACTTTCCAGCTGGACCAGTTTTTAAAAATAGATTCTTCTTTTGTTTTTTTTTTTTCCTTTCTTTTTTACATATTGGCTTTGTGTTTGTGAGATACTACTTAAGAGTTTGCAGATTTTTCCCCTCTTTTTTTTCTTCTATTTTTTACCCTCCTGTATCTCTCTTCAAAGGGAAGAGAAGTTATTTTCAGAAATGTGGTAACTTTGATTACTTGATTTTTCAGAGATTTCCAGCTCCCGGTATTCCTTAAAAACTTCTTATAGACAAGACTCTACTGCTCTGTATTTTAGTGGGTTTCAGAATTACCTTCATGTCTGGGGAAGGCTGAAAGGGCGCAGGTCAGACATACAAGAAAGTTTTGGAAAAAAAACACTTACCAAGAGGATTGTCTGAGTGATTTGTAGTTGGATTCTTGAAAGATCTCCTACGTGGTTCAAAAGGGGCAGGTACTAATGTGTGTTTGAGTTTTCACGTTCACTGCTTTTCAGAAGCTCCGAGGGAACATTTTTCAAATGTATGAATTCAGGACTGTAGCCCTTGCTGTCCTTCAGTGGAACTTTTTAACCTGAATTCCTCATACTGCTTTTTAAAAAATGTATAAAATAAGTGTATACAATACTTAAATTGAACCAGACTCTGTGAATATGTAAAGGAATATGTATCAGCTTTTACTGTCATTGTGTAGCTAATCAAGACCTCTAAAGACAATCTCTAAAAGAACCTTCTCATTGTAGGGCTAAAAGTGGCAGACCAAAATAAAATAGTTTCTGTTTTCCCAGTATCTTTGACCTGTAAAAAGCAGGAGATTGCAAAGGTCATGGAAACAGTTAAACCACAGTTTAAGGCAGTGGCTGTGCTCTCCTTATTCTGTTTTTCTAACCTTGTATTTGCAGTTATTTTGTCAGCTGCTTTGCTTTAGAATCCCCGAGATAAATAATAAGAGGTGTGGTAATATCCCTGCTGTTAAATCAGTATCAGCAAATAACCCACGGGAGCCCAAGCCTTTCCTTGTTGAGAATCCAAGTTTCAGAGGGATGGAAGGTTTTACTGCTCTGTTGCTCTCAACAGCAGCATGTGCACCTAGAAAGATCCTGTCTGTGCCTGAAAACAAAAWTTTTTTTTCCCCTTCCTTTGGGAATCTCTTCAGTTTAAGTAAAGAAAGCAAAGTGCTCTGATGAACAGCAATCGAATAAGTAAAAAAAGTAATAAATTAAATACCAGAATGCTGTGCTTCTCTCAGCAATGCTAGAAGYCAGTTTTGGAGGTTGCACTGGGGTTTATAAATATCAGTGGAGAGACCTGGGTTTAAATAGACTTTTTGATTTTTTTGCTTTATTTGCARGCTGTCAAAGTGCTAAAGGGGAAAAATAGAGGACTGTCATTAGCAGCAGCAAACYTAAATAAATTGCTGCCATGCTGTGGGTCAATACTACCTATATGGTAGATTGCTAAACAGGTGGAGAAGTGAAATAAAATCCTGTCTTTGGCTAAACTTTGAGTCCAGGAAGATCATGGACTTCACTGTAGGCATTTATAGAAGAGAGATTGTTTTACAGCTCTAAGAAGGGTGTAGAGGATGCTTTATCAACACCTGGGAAAACAAAGTTGTTGCTACAAGGAATTAAAATTTTGTTCAAGACCTTGCATGACAAACAGGATACACAGATGAATTTAACCACATATGAGGCGTACCTAGGAAGAAAAGGGGGGGAAGTAATGGATGGAGAAGAGGCAAGGAAGGAAGGTACTGAATTTCCTCAGCAAAAATGTGCAGTGATCATGAAGAAATGTTCTGCTTTTGTTGACTTCCTGCATTTCTAACAGGAGAGCAGAGCATTCAAAAGGAATTTGAGTAAGATTTTGAAAATCTACAGGCAAGTTCAGGAATGGATTTCCATGCAGAATAACACCTGCCCAGGGCAGGGAATATGAGAAAATTGAGTTGGCATTATTTGGCACACAAAATACAGGAGCTGTGTGAGAAGCAGGAGTGGATGAAATTTTGCAAGTATTGCCACGAACAGCTGTGTGTCTCCTAAGCAGCATGGCCAATACTCCTGGAGAACAAAAGCAGCAATTCTGCAGTCAGTGTTCTGTAGCTCTAGTAATCAAGGAATGCCAAAAATTAGAAATTAAAAGTCCTATTAGTTCATCTCCCCCCATAAAGGGATGTTTCCTCTGTAATGTATGATGGTAATTAGCTGGCTTGCAAGGGGAGGAAGTATGGAACAGCAGAGATTTAAAATAGTGATGGAGAGTCCAGAGCTGGGAGGATGAAACTGCAACAGAGGATTATCAGGACTGAGAGCAATGGTTTAGYACTTTCCACCTCCAAAACACTGCATGGATATTAACCAATTCATCTGCACAAATGAGCCATGAAAATGATCAGTGGCTTTGTTGAAGTCCAAACAGTGAAATCACGTTCAGATTTAGCACTTAATGTTCCAATATTATGGCTTAGACAGGAGAGGGAGAGTCTGAGATTTCAGGGAGCTGCTGGCTTCAGGTGAGGATCCAACACCACCTTTATTTTGCCCAGGGGTGGAAGGTACTTGCTGAGACTTAAAGGCAACAAGGACTGYCTAGTCTGATGTATAACATAGTGATACTCCTTTTGAAGTTCTTTTGCCTGTGGTTGAACTAAAGTGCCTCTTTCCAAAAGAAGGTTTTGGGGTTAGTATTCTAAAATATAAGTGATTTGCCACATTACTTTAAAACTTGTTGGAATAACTAACCAGCTTTCCTCCCACCCTCTCCTTTGAAGTCAAGTGACAGTAAAGGAGAGATCTTTTAAGACTAAAATAATCGTTCGTTTCTGTGTGGATACTGAGTTGGGTTTTGTTGCACCTCTGCTGCTTGTCTTATAAGGCCAGAAATATAAATAAAACACTCTTGAACATTTTCCAAATCTCTTTTGTACAATCCAGGAACATTCTGGGTTCTCCCAGCATTTTTAATATTATTTTTCAGTTGTTGTGCTACGGCTTATGTAGCAAATAACAGGTGTGTGTGTGTGTGTGTGTGTGTTTTCAATTCTGGGATTTGCTCTTGGAGAAAAATAATTAACACTGGCAGGAGTTTGATTGCATTAATTCACAAAAAGAAACACCCAAACGATAAATCCATAGTGGGAGAACTGCCCATATGTTACAGATTGGCTTAACATGGATGAGGCATTAAATAAACTAAGTCTGAAAAATAAAAACCTTATCAGCTTTATTAGTGTTGAACTCTGTGGCTTCCACTGGGGCTGACACACTTAATTAAAGATGCTCTGGTCTAATTAGGTTGCACATCAAAAATACAAATACAAGTTGGATTTTTTAAAGACCTGTCTGAGCTCCAATTCCCAATGTTGTGAATATTTATTTTATTCAGTTAGTCTCCACCTAGACCAAATGTTGCTAGGTTAGCTAACACAAAAATACAGGGATTGGAGTATTTGGATTTCTTGCACTGGAGGAGGCTGGCTCAGGTCCTGAATGTCTATATATCTGAGGAAGACAAGTGCAGGCTAGGGAGMAAGACGACTTTATTTTGAATTTTAAATCATTATCTGATTCTATTTGACTGGCTTAATTCTATTGGTGACTAGCTCATGAAGAAATCCATGGCCTTCATTTGTTTTACTACCTATGGGATTGATTCCCCTGTGGGTCCAGTCCAACCTCCGTGGAGGTCAATGGGAAGACTGCCATTGATTTAACAGGAGATGGTTCACAATCGATGGGAATGCTGCGTGTCGCAATGGAGGAGTGCTGCTTCTTTCCACCATCTCCTGTGCTTTAAAAAATGGAATTGTCCTTGTGTCAAACAGGACAGACTTGTCACATACCCTGTCATATAGTCCCATGATTTTCTCTGTGGGCAAGGTTCAGCATGGAAGACTTTGGTTCAGCCCCTCTTTTTCCTGTATACAGTTCTTTTTTGCAGATTGCTATTGGGACTCTATAACCTTGTCAGCCTTTCACTGCCATTTTTGTACTGGTTTCTGAAGGTTTTTTTCTTTAATTGGTGAATTTGTAGTTTCACTTTATGCAAGTTGCAACTGCTTCTGACATCAGTGATTTTGTGTGTGCTTATGTTCAGGACGGTGGGTCTGAACTTCACCTCCCGTCTACCAGCAATAATCTTCATTCCTGGTGATGCCATTTGTCATTCCCAAATCACTGTGAACAAAATGCTTCTGTTTTTAATGCCTAACCAGATAATTACTGCTCAGCCAAACACATATTAGCTGGTGACAGGTATGACATGACAGCATTTCTAAACCTTTTTGTTACTGGAAAATGGGAGCCCATACATAGCTTTCCAGAATCCTTCATTGATTTTTGGTGCTGTTTTGGTACCTCTAAATCTTGAGTGACACGTAGATCTCCCTCAGTGGCAGAAGAGGGAGAGATCAGCAGCACCAGGCCTGTGGCCCTCAGTGATTTTACTCAGTTTGTGAAACTTTGATCAATATGTTGGCAAATGGACACCTAAGAAGGAACTGGTTGGCCACAGTGTTCAGTCTGGGCTCATTTGCAGCTGTGAACACAGCAATATTTCCTATCCCTGCCACATCCTATTGTGAAGGTGTTTTCCTTTTGCACATTCAGTGTTAACTTTCATTTTTCTTAGTGACCAGAAAGTACCCAGACCCTCTGCCTTTTGCAGTTTCCTGCAGCAGGGTGAGTTACTGGAATAGGATTTTGGCGTCATTTAAAACTGTTTCTTGAGAAAGGAGACAGACAATTCTGATTTATTGAGAGTGACTTAGTGTTAAATGGAGTGCAGCTCCAGGCTGCCTTGAGCTATTTTGGCTTTGTTTCCTGCTTTGCTCGTTGTGTGTGTGTATGTATCTGTGTGTGCACATCCACACAAATTCACATCTCACCCTAGAGCTGGAGAAAGCAACTCAGTCTCCTTCCTCTGCCACCGAGCCACCTGGAGACTGCTCAGTGCTCTCAGTAGATGTGATGTCCCAGTGACTATGTCAATAATTTCTGCTGAACAAACCTGCAGTAACTGACAGATCTACAAGTCCTCCTCAAGTTCTGTGCCCTGTAACTGAGGGCAAATTCAGGATCCACGTTCTCCATCGTCTGCTTGACTCAGGACATGAGTACAACTGCAGCAGGTGCTCCAAGGCAGCGTGAGCAGAGCAGAGGAGCGTTCCTGCCGGGAGCTTTCCTGTGGAGACTCCGGAGAGCATCATCAGCCCAGCAAGGCCGATGTGTGGGCAGAGGGTGGCACCTGCCAATGTGGTCACCACTGCTGCTTCTCAGGCTCTCTTTGCTGGGAGACAACGCTCCTGACTTTACTTTTCTCCCACTGCATAGCACTGAGTGCCAAGGAGCTGCAATCAGTGGCGTGATTTGCTGCTTTTCTCGGTGTGCTGCTCTTTTCAGGCTCTCGAGAGCGGAAAGGTTTGGTGCATAAATTGTGAGCCGTGACAGACAACGTGGCCTTGTATGTGTTACTATTGGTATCAGCCATCTCAGGATGGAGTGGCAGCTTTATCAGGGAATATCCAGCATTTCTTTTCAAATGAAGTTAGACATTTAGGAATAGATGCACCTCTTTCTGCTTTCTGAACATACATTTTGTTATGACACCTTACGGAGCTCATTTTAAACCCCGCTTCAGGGCAGAAATATTTATGGCATACTTTAAATAAAACATATTATGTGTTTTGTACAAACATATGTATCATTGTCCCCCTCGCTGGAGCTGGTATAATTTCTGACACCAAGTGCTGTGCCTCATGCAAAATTCATGACATGTCATTGCATAAGAACGAATGTTCCTTTAAAATACAAGCTTTCCAGCCATGATAACCACTTAGTTTTCAGTTTCAGGAACCAAAATCCTTCCTTGCTGTGACTGTTTGAGTGAAACACCGTGTCAGTGACTGGCAGCTTCAGAGTCTGATGGCAGGTTGATTGTGGTTTTCTCCTGCAGATGGTTTTTTCCTCTAAGTCAATGGTATTTGTGGATCTATATTCAACATAAATCATCCTTTAGAGTAGCAACTGGGCTGGTCAGTGAATGCTTGTCTCACTCAAGCATCCCATTGTTAAAAAGCTTTCAATACTGAAACTTTTCAGTTTCTAATCCTTATTTATAAAGAGAAAGAAAAATATATATCTGTCAACATCATATACATGGTGGAAAACTACCACGAAGACATAATGTGCTGCTGCAGGGTGTTACAGACATAAATTGAAGACTAAATTAAGAGTGGGGGGAGACCACCTCTGTGGTGAGCTGTGACAGGACCTGAAGGAATGGCCTGAAGTTGTGTCAGGGGAGGTTTAGGTTGGATATTAGGAAAAGGTTCTTCATCCAGAGGGTGGTCAGGCTCTGAACAGGCTCCCCAAGGGATGGTCACGGCCCCAAGGTTGCCAGAGCTCTAGGAATGTTTGGACAATGCTCTCAGGGACAGAGTGGGATTATTGGGGTGTCTGTGCAGGGCCAGGGGTTGGACTCAATGGCCTTGTGGGTTCCTTCCAACCCACCATATTCTGTGTGATTCTGTAAATATGCTTTGTGCTTAGCACTGTGCAAGCAGTAAGTGGTCCCCAACCTCATGGATGAACAAAGTGAACAAATAAAGGGGCACAAACATAGTGGGGAAATAAATGCTGATTTGAGACGGGGGGAAAAAAACCCCAACAACAGAACAAACAACAAACCCCAGCATTTCAGAGGGTGGATGGAGAAGAGCTGAGCAGTGCCAGCCCTTGCCTTCCAGAAAGCCCCTGTGCTGCCCTGGGCTCCTCTGCTCACTTCCTAAAGGCAGCAGCCTCTGTGGAAGGTGATGCTGTCTATTCTTGTCTCATGTCTATGGAGCCAAGGAGCAGTGTTTAGAAAGTTTATCCCTGGTCTCTATCACCTCCTGAGCAGCTTCATCTCTGCTGCAGAAGAGGTGGTGGAGAGTCACCCTTAGAGGTGACTTCGAGGCCACAGAACAACATGATTACATTTTTRACAGCTCAGGGGGTGATTAAAGCTTAACTTTAAAAAGGAAATCTGAGTTAAAATTAAAGATTAGAAAGTCAAGACTGAAAGAGTTTAAAATAAAGGCACTGTTCTTACACYTGGCCTAGCTGTGCTGTTCACAGTGTGTGCAAGCAGTGTAATTGCTGGTGCTTGAAGAGACCTGGGACATCCTGGTTTTCTTCCAGGGAAAGTGGCTTCCTCCATGGCCGAGGGGAAGGCTGGCTGGCACTGTACACACATGGTGATTTCTAAGGCCGTGTTTTGCAGCACTTCAAAAGCCCAGTACTGTGACAACTACTGCCCTTAAAACCATGCTGGGGTCTGATGAAACACAGCAAAGCCTATTGAGTCCTATTAGCTGTAAAGGCTGGAGAGTGTTGGCTCTCACATGAGCAGTAACATCATCTTCTCGTGCAGGAAATCACTGCTCTGACACACCTGGCCCCATCTCCCTGCCATTAAACCGATTAATACAACAAATGGGGGTTTATAATAAATACGTGTCACTTTCGTGATTTTAACTGGTCTTTTGATTTGTTTCCCATTTTGTGTTGTTTAGACAGACTGATTTAGACAGTTAAAAATCCACTTAACCGTGATACATTGTGGCTGCCTGACAGACAATAACATTGATATATATGACTAGATGAGTCTCTAATTAGATTTTGGCAGCATGTCAYAGTCAGGGAAAGTTTCCACAAGTACTCCATTGAAATGTTGTTTTATGCAACCTCATGGAACAAAGGCCATTTTTAATTAAGCAGGTCCCCCCAAAAGGATGTTAAGCTTAATATAATTTTTTTCAGTTGCCTCTGCCCTTGCAGTGTTTGCCTTCTCAAATATATTCTTTGGTAGCACGACTTAAAGTGCATATTAAAAATGTACATAAAGCAGATAAAAATAGGTTAAGAATTAAGTGAAGCTTGCCCTGAATGTTATATTTAAAATTAGTTATAAGCATGTAAGCAACAGTCATTTGATAAATTATTATTGTTCTTTATATAGGAAAGGGGAAAACGTAGGACCAGGGACTGATTATGTGACTGTATAACGAYATCAATATTCTGTAAATCTCAGTTTTTATGAACACTTCATAGTAACTATAGAACAGAAGAGACTATTAAGCAAATGGAAAAGCTATTTCCAATAACGTCTCTCTAAAATACTTCAGGTTAGTTTCAGAGTTGGAGAGAGGCCTCTCAGAGGCCTCTGGATAGCAGTGCAATATAAATGTGAAATAAGTACACACAGCTATGCGGCAGTTAATGGAGATGCACATCATCCTCTGTTCTCCAAACCTGCCCCGAGCAGGGTGTTGGAATCTGATCGCTTGACTTAACACTTGCCATGTTGCTGCGCATGGAAGATATAAAAGGAGTGATCAGATTTCCTCTTCTGGGCTGGGCTCTTGTTGAGGTTTCACCATGACTGTGGAGAGCAGAGCACAAGATCTGGAGTGTAACCTGGCAGTATCCAACTTGCCCACTGGCATACAAGTTAAATAAAGTGGATGTTTACCGCTCAGAGAAAAATAATAAATGTACTATTCCTGTATCCTAGCATTTAATGAGTAAAGATCCCTTTATCCTTAAGCAGATGTTAAGACATCTCTAATGATACAAGTTGGAGTTGTGTGTGTGGATTGCTCTGTGTCAAGAAAAAGAATGAGTGGAGGAGAGTGGTACTGTGGGAAGGGCCAGGATGTCTGGGTTGAATATTGAATGTCTTCAAATTGCATCAGTTTCAATGGCAGCAGGACTACTTTTTTTTTTTTTTTTGATCCTGTAGAGATGAATCCTTCAATAAGCAAAACAAGGGCTGTTGGATGGTCATTGATGTCTGCAGCAGTTTTGTCATTAATTGCAAGAAGTGCAGAATTCGACCTGGTTTAGTCTACGTATCACTGAGGAGGTCAGTCCGTGCTTTTGCCTGTGCAAAGATGTTACTGTGATGATTTCGAGTGTGAAGGCAGAATGTGTCACAATAATGTCCTGTGTGGGTGTGTGGTGCCCTTTAAAGCAGAGTCAGGCTGTGGCTTATTTTCATACAAAAATAATACACATGAAAATACAAGTGGCAATTTCCTGTTCTCGCTCCATTTGTATTAATTTCAAAGGCAAATGGCAACTGCAGTATTTGAGAAGACTTGCTCCTCTCCCATGCCAGTGAACAATTCTGTACAAAACTATCTTTTCAATACATTTTTGAGGAGCTGGAGTGTAGCAAACTGAAAAACATATTCACTTCTTTGCAGAAACAAGTTCTGTGGACGCTGTAACATGGTGTGATCAACTGAACTCAAATACCAAACATCCTAGAACTGCAAGAAAAAGGTAACTACTTACCTCTGTTCTACCCTTTGATTGGTGAGGAGGACTTGGTTCAGATCAGCTGGTAACACCCAAAGAAATAGAAGCTTTCCATGCATGAGTTTTAAGGGAGAACTGTTGGCACCTGCTAACTTAGTGCTGTCATGGTAAACCTYGTCAGAAAAACATACACCCTGCAGTGCCGTTTCAGGTGACCATTTCTGGGATGTTTAGCTCATGTTCTAGTCACCCCTCTCTGTCTCCTCCTTGAGCTCTAAATTTATTTCCTTTGGTATTTAAGTCCTGTTTTAGGGCAGGAGCTTAATTTTCCTCAATAACCCCAATTTGCCTTTAACAGTGGATCTGATATCTTCTCTACTGATGGAAAAGATAGGAGGCTGTTAGCACTGGTATATTTATACTGTGCTAATGGGTTTTAACCCTCTTACTGAGCAGTGCTGATGGTTTAAAATAATGACTAGGCAATAAATTTTTACTGGGACAGGTGTACAAATAGTACCAAAAAGAGAGTGCTGCTCAGGGTCAGTCTATGAAAAGAATGGTGTCCCAGATTATAGTGCAAGATGAAACTGTTTCATAGGCTGGTAAATCCTRACAACACATGGTTTTAGCTTTAGCCACCAAGACTGATTTGCTATCATTAACAAGATCCACATGTATCCAATACTCAGATCCATCTGAGTCAGAGTCACCCCGGCTTCTGTTTCAAAACTGTTCATTTAAAGGGAGAGGGAGTGTCCCTACCACCCATTGACTCCAGTGGGAACCAAAGCTGCACCCAGAAAAATGCTGGTCTTGTACAGTTTGTTTCAACCCTCTGCTGCTTCCAAAACCTCCATGAGGCTCCTGGAATTCCTGTTGTGACTGTACCAGATGTGGATAGCTGGAAAACAGTTAATTAATCCTGACTTCAGTACAGGATGTCATAACTAACTCGTCTAACTGACAGTGATGTCTCACTCTTTGGTAGCAATGTTTTTTCCCATCACTGAAGACATTTTTCATAAATACTTTCTCACTAGAAAGTTATAAAAACCACCAAAACATTTTATTTTACATTGTTTCTGTTTTCAGCTCCACACTTTAGTTTTCTTCCTAAAAAAAATCAGTTTTTGTTTTCACTGTTTAAAAAATGCCCGCGCTTAACCAGCTTTCATATTCACACTTCATCATCTGCTTTTCAACAAATCACACTGTTTATTTTTGAATAAATGAATAAGGAACATGGAGCAGAAAGTGGAAAGTGAGTAAGTTTAAACCAAATGCAAAAAAATCGTGATTTAATGTACAAGCAAATGGATAGACCCTTTTGACCTAAGTGGTTCATCACCTATTTAAATCACTACCCAAACTTCAGTGACATTTCTGTGCCTGGACAATACTCTGCTGGTATCTACTAAATTCGTGCTTCATTTGAAGAATCCAGGAGCATTTGTGTGTTGGACAGATAGACATTTTGAGTTTTGTAGTCAAATGGGAGCTATTACAAGATTGCTAAGGGTAGCTTTCAATGTGATACAACCAAAGCCTTGTGTGCCCCTGCTGCAGAGAGCAGTGTCATTGCACATGCTGCGTGCTTGAGCAGCAGTCTTGAATACCTGTGTTACTCACACTTTTCCCCCTCAGGACACTAGGCTTGAGAGATAATAAATACAGCACTTCAGAATGCAATAAAACACTCATCAACTATCAAATGTAGAATTCACCTACCCCGTGTTCTAGTGTGGATTTACACCATCTGATAGGGAGGAGGAGCAATTAAAATTTCTCAAGCCAACAGTCAAATAGTTTTATTTTGTTCTTAGTTATCACAGTGTCAGAGATAGTCCACCAATGGAAAAGAGGTCAGTCTGGCAAAATATGTAGTTTACCTCTTGGTAGTGCTGGTATGTCCTTCCAGATATCTTTTTGTTTGCTCTGTTATCTCAGTACAATTGTGAACATCACATGGCTGGTGTTTGAGTTGGTTATAATGTTTTCTTTCTTCTGGTTAAACTGTAGAGCGAAGTGAGTGTTCAGTCCAAGGTCTTGGATTTTAAATGAACAGCGAGCTGTTTCTTCATTCATCACTTCACACCCAAATGACAAACCATAAGCATAGCAAAGGAAAGGAGTAGCACAAGGGTCTTTGTCAGCAAATAGGGACATCCTTCAAATTGTAGCTTTGCTAAGAGTACTGGGCTATTATAGAATATTGTCTACTCAATAATTCAGAACACTCCACAAATACTGTTTTGARCTTCTTGCTGTTCTCATGCATGGAGGACATGTCACTTTCCAATTTTCCAAATGGGTCTACAGAAGAACAGGACCTGGAAAAGCTGAGTAGCTTTATCACTTCCAGAGGGTATCCCTGCAGCAGGTGGTGGGTTCATAGGACAGCTCCCACAATGTAAAGGCCCTGGTTCCTCAGCCTCATTTTGTTGTTTCCCTGTAAGCAAGGATGTGTCTGGAGTCAGTGATGATGAGCAGAACAAGTCTGTTCTAAGCAACTTCAGGAGGAAAGGCACAGCCAAGAAAAGAGATGCTTGAAATGAACTTAATATCCTTAATCCTTCTTTCCCATCACAGACTGATTTTTGTTTTTTTTTTTCATTTCAGCAGAAAATTATCTTTAGGGGGATATCAGAAGGAAGAGGAAAGAACAGAAAGGGTACAGCTGTTTTTCTCCACAGAGAACTCTTTTGAGATGGGCATAAGGGTGAAAAGAAGAAGGATAAAAGCCTGTCCTTAGAGCTGGCAAGTGTTGCCACCGTGGTGGTCAGTGGATGTTTTCCACATGTGTACGTGAGGGCAGCAAGGATCYTGGAGCTTGTTTTTCTTCTGTGTGCAGCACAGCACGTTGGCCTAGATTTTATTGCTGTGACCTGAACTCATCTTTGTACCATGGGGGAAATACTTGCAATGCTTTACAGATCTCAGGGACAGTCTCATTTTCTCAGCACAGAGCTAATATATCAAGCTAATTTACTGCCGTGGTGTGTTGCAAAGCCTATATAATATTGAGTAAACATTGTTGGCTTATACATTAACTGTAACTAAAACTCACTGCAAACTTTATTCTGGCTTCAGGATTTTCCTTGAAGGAGTGACTAAGAAAAGAAGGGTAGATTTTTTTCTTTCTTTTTTTCCCTTCTCTTTTTTTGCAGGGAGGAAACTCTACTCTTAAACTTGGCAGTTCTCTTAATTCTAGGTCAAGTGGCAGGCATGGTTAGGAACTTTCTGTGTGGCTCACTCAATTGACTCCTTTTCTTTGTCAGGATCCCTTAGCAGTGTTTAATATGGTTTCTTTTTCCTATTTGGTGTGCAAATACAACTGAATAAAACAAGAATCTAGATGTATGTCTGATTTGGAGGCTTAGTGGAGCTGTTGTGCCTTGGTATGACTAAGGTTTATAATGTTTTGGATGATCTAAAAAAAAGGAAACCAAATACTTATTTAGTTGAATTTATGTGGGAATCCTTGTCTGAGGATCTTAATGCGCTTCATCATCAGGATCTAATTAGAAAATAAAGCACTTAGGTAAGGAATATCCTTTCAGAGGAAGGCAGGATACCAAGATATTATTTAATTTGGCAAAAAGAGATTTCAGTATTTGTCTCTCTATAAGTTAAAACCATTGAAATTTGACTAAAACCAGAAATGGTGATAATTCCCTACAGTTCTTAGTAATCCTGGTGTATAAATGACTAAAGCTGTAGAAACTGCCCAGTATCAGATATAAAGGCAGAGGGGCAATGCAAGAGGGAACTCGTCCTTGAAATGTGTGGGCAAAAGCATTTTTCTCCGTGCAATTTCTATGAAACTTTCTTTCCCCAGTGTGTACATTTCTATAATTTACAGTAACCATTTGTTCTAGTTTGACTGGGACATTCCCAGTTTCATATGTGATACTGTCCCAATGTCCAGGGAGCATTAATCAAAAAATGTAAGGGCTTTTTTTGTATTCAGGGCATATTGCTCTGCTGAGTAAAATTTGTTCTGGCTTAACTGTGAACAAACTTTCCGGTGGATGAGTGTTAATCTTATTGAACGGTGGTAGGAATAAAAAGAAAAACATCATCAGAGCTGTTGTTTGGCTCAAAGTGGATATTAATGTCACTTCTTCTGTGTTTCATGATAAACTCAGTTGGTGAGTTACTGGAAAAACTTCTCCCCCATGAGAAAGAGCCAAATGTCCCTCCTGAGATGGATTCTGACCATAGGGACATCAGTATTTATTCCTGAAAAACAGTCCCATGTGTCTTCTGCAGGACCCTGGGAACCCCCAAAATGAATCACTGGAAAGCATTCCATTCTGTTGTTTCTAAGATTGAACCACTTGTAATCCCACCAGATTTCTAATACATGGGGGCAAATTTCAGTGGAAGGAATAGTTACAAATTTTCCCTCTCAACTCGTATCCTAAGCAGAGTTAACTGCTACTGGGGTCTGATGTGGAAGTGTCACAACATAGGTTGTGATGCCTTTAGAGTTTGCTACAAAACAAAAGATCATTTCTCACTTTTTCTTGCACTGTGGGGAGGGAAGGGAGCAGCCTCTGGATTGTTTTCTGTTCGTTCTTCAAAGAAAGCCAAATGAATTGTTGTTTTGGTTTTTATCAAGTGCAGTCAATAGAAGATTCTTTTATTGAAGATGGGTAAATAGATTACATGGAATCCATTTTTACTTCTTTTTGAGATATTAATTACACTTGGACATGGATTTTGGTGTGATTTTTTTGGTTTTTGTTTTTGCATGCTACTTAATTTTCTGATTGAGCCTGGAGATCAGAGTTCTACAGTAGATTGAGAGTCTTTTCTGTTCCTGCATAAACAAGGAACAAATGGATACTATAGGCATGATCTAAACCCCAGTCATGGCAATGGAAAGGTTGACATTGACTTTGGGATTTGGATCAGGTGCCTGTTAAAGTCTGTGTTTTCATACATGTGAGCAAAATTCTGGAGGAAAAATATCAGTTTGTTTCAGACTTCATTACAGGCTCCAAATTTCTACTGTTCTTTATAGATCTTGCTTTGGGAAACTCTTGTTATAGTGTAAGAAGTATATAGATGATGCTTGATTCATTCAGACAACACTAAAAAGAAAAACACTACTTACCAGCAAGGAAAGAAATACAAGGTAGCCTGTTACATGCAGCTATGAGTCCACTACATTTTATTCACCAAAATTGCTGAGTTTCAGAGATATGCTTTCCCAGTGCTTGGGAATCTAAAATCTCCTATGGTTTTCTAACCTTTTTAAGGTCTCAAAATCTTTAATGGGTTGAAAAGAGTCTATCAGAATCAAAGTCATATGATGCTGAAACTGGAACATTACTCGTATGTGCTGTTTCCCTGTCCCTGATTTTATTCATTTGGTTACCATTCTTCTCATCATTTTATGATCATCTAGCAACCTTTTTCAATGCCAATTGGATTTTTTTAGGTAAAGCCACTAATTTCGATTGTACAATAGAAATCAGCTTTCAATGGTATTTCAATTAACCTTGCTATTAAAGAAATTGCTTTTTGCCAATACTCGATGGTTGGTTGACATTCAGAGAACACACAAGTCCTTTAATACAATCTGTATTGAAAGAAAAACCTGCATTTGTTGTCTTTGAACCAGCTTCTTGTAGTTTGGGGAGTTTTCAATACAGCTGACACAGAGCAGACTGAAAACAAATGTGCAAAGTATTTTGAATTAAAAGCTTTCAAGCATTCTTTGCTATATTATATATTCTATTCTGTTTGGGCATATATCCTGTATTGGATATCCTTTTTTTTTTTGTAGATGATGTCAGTTATTTATTTAACCCACTGCTGTAAATAATGCACATTTCTGGAGGTGCAGACAAGCTCACAGTAAGACTTCACTGGCTCTAATCCCTTTTTGCTGGTGGAGGTCTCAACAGGAAGATTTGGTAAACTTCCTGTTCCTGCATGTAATTCTGGTCTGGAGTGCAGCAAGTCTTGGTGCCAGTTTGTTTGCTCTCTGTGCTTAGCTCGAGGAGGAAATAAACTCTGTTGGAGCCTTGCCAAAAGTTTAAAAGTTCAGGTGGGCTTGTTCCCCAACAGCCCCTGCTCAGAGCCACCTTGTTGAGATCTGCTGAAACACCTGGGCAGGAAATCGTGGCCCTGTAGTTACCTGGCAGGAGAGAATGCAGAGTTCTGTTTTTTCCTGGGGGAATGGGAGTTCACTGCCTTCCCTCAGTGCTGCTCCTGACCATCTCTGGGGAGGGTGTGCTTGCAGCAATCCAGGGTCACCCGGCCCATGGAGCAAACACCGAGTTCAGGACATTGGTACCACAGGGCTCCTGCTGCTTTGCATTCCTTAGTGCACTTTGGAAGAATGAGGAAAGTATAAGAAATCCTACAAATCCTCCTTTGTAGAGCTTACTCTGCTATACAAGTGACTATAGAAAGTCACTTGCCACCAGTGCAAGTCCAGGAAAAGCATTATATGGGTGAACAAATGAACAAAACATTTTGGGACAGATCCTGAGATTTTTTTTTCCCCAGCAAGATAAAGACCTTGAAGGATTCTGGTGCTGCATTTCCTACTGGAGGATGGCATTTGTAAGCACACTGTAAATTTTAATTGTGCCTTACAGTGAAAGATATTTGGAACATATTGAATACAGGGTTGCAGGCTTGATTGCTTCACTCTGCCCATCCTTGTAGTGAAACTGTGGGATTTTTAAAGTTGTGTTTTCCTTAGCAAAATATGCAATATTTAGGGCTAAACGGCCCAACATGCCCATATTCTGCTGTTTCAATGGCTTCTCCTGTAGCCATATTTGCTTTTCAAGGAAGGTGAGTGCACAGGGTTTGATGTTGGCCATTAACACACGTGAGCCTGTGTTTGCAAGCAGCTTGCAATGAGGTTCAGTCTATGGATGACCCTACAAAGACTGTGTGTGTGGGAATGCAAAAATGCATATGGAAATCATGCACTTTTTCTCTATGAACTCGTTCATGCAGAATCTGATAATCTGGCTCCAGACATTGTTCAAGGGATTTCTAGTTGGCATCTGGCTGAGTGGAGTTTATCAGTTGTGCTCAAAGCAGCCCAGCTTGCCTTTAAAATGTCATTGTTTGTTTTAAAAGAGTCAAACCCTCTGCCTCCAATTTGCTTTTTCATTCCTGAAGACCCCAAATGTTAAAAACATCCCAGCCAAAAAAAGGGGCCTTTTCTCCTTTTTACACCTTTATTTGAAATCTGAGCCAGTTGACCCTGCCAGTGTTTGAGAACTCAAATCAAGTGAGAAGTAAGGACTGATCTGAAATTGCAGCAGATGATAGAATAGAGCTCTAAATAAGAATACAATGAAATAATAAAAAAGAGACAGCCAAGTTGTCAGCAGTGTAACAGTATTTCAGATAATCCCCTCTGGGCCATTTTCTTAACAGCAACCATTTGTGTTTATCCGAAGATTAGTGCAGAGACTTTTGATTTTACAGTGCATGTTCCCCATTTACTTTTAAAAAAATATTTACATGCTTTTTAATATATTGCTTAGTATTCCATGTGAGGCAAATAATACTACATTGCTTTAGATTTTATTGGCAAGGCATTTAATGTTTGGGATGGGGTCTGGAGTAAAGAGAAGGCAAAATTACTTGGTCCTGTAGGCTGTTTAAATAAGGATTAGAGCCAAATGTTTGGGTCCCAGGAAATTGGCCAAGCCTGGATACTCACAATGTCAACTTGCACGTACAGTACATAGTTTAATATTTTTATCATGAGGCTTTTTTTTTTCTGAAAAAGAAAAAAGGAGCTATTTGCCATTTCAGCTCTGTTCATAAGACAAGAAAACAGCTGAATCAGTTAAAAATAAAAATATTCCTTTGGCTTAATGTGACAGTAGAGTTTTGCCCAAATAGGAGTACAGATCTACTGTGCTAGAAAGAGGAGATGGGGAATTATGAGAATGTGGCTTTCACAGTGCTGCCCTGTCCTGTTCCAAAAAGGAGGGAAGGATTTGCCAGCACTGGCAAACAGGGGCTTGGGTTTCTGCTGGCTTTTAAGACAATTTTCTCATTTTAACAAATGTGTGAATAGTAATGTTAGAAATGAGCTGTCAAAAAGGATTGTTATTTTTGCATCTGATTTAACCTCGTTTAAACAGGAAAGGTGCATTAAAACAGTGGAAATCCTGGACTAAGAGTGGCTTTATCTGAACTCCTCTACTGGATCAAATCCTCGATCAATTGGAAACAGGTGTAAGTTAAAATGAAGCAGGAGTGTTCACACTGAGATTGGCCCTGGTTTAATTAAATTGATTTTCAGATCAATTTAAATTGAGCTGATGCAATTTGCCCTGTTATTTAAATTAGGCCTGCAGGAGTAGTCTTGGAATGAGGGACTGTACACAGTATGTGTAAGAGTATCTGAATCGGGACCATTATTATTATTTACGGGAATCTACTTTTCAATGAATTATTTTTTTCAAATTAGGGGGTAGCAGCCATAATAGTCCACTGGTGTTGGCTCCATTGATAATTATACCATTTTTCTCCTTTTCATAATTGTCCTAGTCTGAACTGTGCTATTTTAGCGGAAAGTGTTAATTATTTTATCAACAATTGGCAGACCCTGCTTCAATTTGCTGTTTTCCCTTTAACCAAAACAAAGATTACAGGCCCTGTTCCACAGCTCAGCTGCTGAATCTTTGCTAAGAAACTTGGGAACCCCTTTCTCATGAAACACTGTGTAAAGCTTTAAGCACTCTTTGAAGCTGAGTTGTATTAAATGATAGACAAAAAAAGCCCTCTGAAGAATTGGTGCTTAATTACAACTTAATTAGCATAATTATGCATGCTAATAGCATCTCAAATGAATAGCAGTTGTCAGGAGGTTGGGACCATCTGTAAGAGTGTCGGATTAATACATCATTTTTTATTTCTAACAACGCTGTAACTCTTTCCCTGAAAGTGATTTTCATTAATCAAGTTCATTTTTATTATATAGAAAATTTGGCATTTTTCATTATGGGCCATTATCCGTTTCCCCATGCAGTCCTAATACAATACTAATGAGACCCCATGTGGCTACTCCACACTGACAATGGTAGTACAGGTGTATTATTATAATTGTTACAAACAGCACATTGTACCTCAGGACTAGTAGAGTTCTAATCTCAAGATATCAGGGTTTCCACTTGGTACCTTCCCTTGGGCCCAGTACAATTTCCAGAGCTTTATGAAAAACATACATGTTTGTGGTTATGAGGAAGCAGATTTAAAGAGATAGAAGCGTGTTTGTTTTAGAGCTGGAACGTTTGGAAGTTCAGTAAGCTGCTTTGGAGATTTTTTTTTCTTTTACTGACTCTACTAAGCTTTGAGCTTCAAAGAAATTGCTTCCTCCAAAGACCTGCTGAGGGGGACAGGGGTGATGCAGTGCATGCTCTGAAAGCATCAGCATTTACTTGAGAATTTGTGAGTGTGATCAAATTCGAGATTATTCACTATAAAATTTAGTAAAAATAAAGGCAGTGGAAAACATGTCCTGGATATCTGAACGCCTGCAGAAGGAATGTATGTACCAGCCAAGCAGTCAAGTTCCAGTGGTACGCAGTGTGTACATGTGCACAGAAAGTGGATTTTGAAAGTTTGGAACGTCTTTTGTGTTCAGTCAGAGGCCAGGGTCTGCTGTCAGCCATGCTGCTGGAAATCCAAAGCACGATGATTTAAGTCTCTGGACTTAGTTCAGATTTACAGTGCAGCAGCTTAGTGCATAGCTGACCTTAGCGCTTGTGTTTTAGCTTTAACTAATTGGTTAATGTTTGCTTTGTAGAGTCAAAAAGCTCTGTGTAAGCTCTAAGGATTATTTTTATTTAGTGGCATGTTGGTATATTCATGCCTAATGYTTGTATTTGGTTTTTTCTTTCTCTGAATGCACTATGGTGGTGTTTTTCAGATGAGAGTTTCCCAAGGGATTTTTCTTTTTCCTCTTACTTTCCCTAAATAGCCTTCTGAAAACTGAAGGCCTTCCAGTAAATTCTGATTTCCTTTGGTGGCCTGACTATAGAATGAATGGAGCAGTTTTGGAAATGCATTTGTAAGGAGAGGGAGTGAAAGGCGATGGAGAGGAGGACAATCAACAAAGCTGCTGTGCCTGTATTTATCAGGCTGCCAGTGGGAGCTGCACGGTTCAGACTGCACTTCTAATCAACCCTAAACAAAAGAACATTGAAAATAGCTCAACTGACACAGTCCTCATCATAACTCAGGACCTGGTGGCAGGCACCAGTAAATCCTGCTCTCTTGCTGTTGTTTGTGAATATATTTGTGCATATAAACCCCTCTTCAACATCTACTGGGGTTAGGCATCTCCATGGAACCACCCCATCAACTTTCCCCCCACTGTTCCATCAATCTAGGCTGGAGACAAATGCCCTGTGACACAGGGAACAGGTGGAGGTTGAGAAAATAGGGCCTGGCCAGGATTGAATGAAGATTGCATGTAAATTAGCAGTATTAATATGTAAAACAAAAGCTCAGCAGAGGCTGTTTCTCCCTGTGTACAGCTACTCAGAGCACAATACAGATCCTGAGTAAAATAACAGCAGCACCCCAAGATTAGCCTAATGTGCTTGAATGTCATTTTATGCTGGAAATCCAATGTAAACAAGCAAGATGGTGTTTAAGTAGGTACCAGAAATTGCTAGGACAGTACCACAATTTGTGTCTTCCACTGGTTTGCTCCATAATCTTCGTGTCAGAGTCCCAGGGAAAGTATTCTGTGGTTTGAGCTGTCTGATGGTCTAGAATGCTGTTATTTTCAGAGTRCCAGCACAGCCTCTCTCTGCTAACTCCCATTATCTGAAGTGTCTGGTTAAGTTAACCTGGTAACTGTGAATTTACGACGGTAAAAATGGAGCGAGATGAATCTGTGTGTGCACCGAGCACCCAGAACTGTGACAACTGATGGTGTCCAAGRGGGGATCAGCTTTAAGCAAGTGCAAATCTGAGGCTGCTCTGAGTTGCCCCCCACCAACACAGAAGGCAGTGTGGGGACCAGACAGCTCACYGTATCCTGGGATGTCTGCTGGTACTGGACATCTTTTGTTCGGGGATTTTAGAGTAGGCTTAATTGTAYTGCCTTGGATAATGTTTTCTGATGTCATTAAACATCTACTGGAAAGCTAAGAATAGAACTTCAAAGTAATGTCACCTGTAACATTTGCATTCAGATTTTTCTAAAGAGAAACACTAACGGTTGCTGGAGCCCTGGGATTCCGTAAGTTACTTTTAACTCTGAATTCCCCAAGCAAGGCAAAAAGTGAAGCTCCTTAAAAAACAAACCAACCTCCCCAGAATACTGAAATTAAGAAGAGACTAATAAAAATCAATAAACATGTTCCTTCTTTTGCCTAGATTTTCCTAAGTGTTGTATTTAATCACRGATTTCTCTGGGAGGGGAGGTTGCATATGAAGGTTTTAAGTCTAATTGTTTCAGTCTGGCTGCTGTGGTCTCAAAGCCTTCAATGCCAGTTCTGTCCTCTGCAGATTTTAAATCCTGTGCATCTTTGGATCCTTTGGAAGGTCACTGTAGTATGATCAGCACCTGAYCTCACAACTGAGCCAGAGAAAGTTATGGCAGCTCCAGCTAAGTACAGTTAGTCAAACAAAACAACGTGTCTGTGGCTTTTTGGGTGCAGTTGTTGCGTTGCTACAAAAAAAGATGATTTATGATATACAGAAAACACTGTATTATGAGTACTATATCCTAGAGAGGACTGCAGGAATGATGGAGACATAGTGGAGCATGTCTGTGGAGCCATGTGAGCACTGAAGTGGTCCTGAGCATCTTGCACAGTGTCTGTCTTGGAGCTGAGGGTGTTCTCAGGGCAGCCAGGGCACCTGGAGCTATTTGGTTCACTGCAGGAGAGGGAGAGATGTTGCCTGCTCTGGCTGGAGGCATCTCAGTGAGGGAAAGGAGAGTTCCAAGGAAGCTGGCTGTATTTTAGGGACATATCACTTGTCTTATTTATCAGCTGGAGTGTTTTTTTTCCCCTCCTTTGTTTTTTTTTCTAATGTCTCAGTCCTCTGAAAGATCCTGACCCCCAGCTCTAAGAGATACTCCCAAACAGTTTGTCTCTCCCCTTTTACTGTGGCTCCTCCTAACATTTTGCTCTACCACAAAATGCAGAGGGATTAATTTTCACTGATAGCACAAAATTTCATGTTGGGGGGAAAAGCAAACCAAAGAGTGAGAAATCTGATGAAATCTTAGATGCCAARACACTGCTCAGCCTAAGCAAGGGAGCAGCTTTCTCTGTTGTCATCTGTACATTTGGCTTGGATTGCCTTCTCTAGGTGAAACCCAGGGTGTGCAGTGCCTACAGCAGGGAATGGGTGCAGAGATCCAAGTACTGGCACAAGGGAGGTGGTTATTAGTTTGCATGAACAGAATCACAGGGTGGAGGTTATAAGTGGAAGCAAAATATGTGCTGCAGATGGCTGTCTGTTGACATTGCTATGGACAGATTATGCTTTCCAGAGATAAAAGAGGGATCATAAACTGGATGTCCAGCCAGGAGAGTATATAGAATTGAGTAATAGACTTGGACTGKGGGGTTAGACTCCAAGTTCATATTAAGTATGTATTTTCAAGAAATTTGTGGATTCTCAGATGCAGTATTTAGTTCATAATAAAAGAGCTCCAGGCCACAACACTTGGGCCTGAAGCCAAACTTTTGCCAGATTTAGCTGATTTGTAAACTAATGTTTGCCTTTTGAGCTGGAGTTTTGTTGATGATGATGATTCTTAAAGCCCTAAAGACTCCTCTGTTGCTCAGGCTCTGAGGGCACTTCTGTACCACCAGCAGTTGAATGCTGATGCATAAAGTGTGTCTGGGCACCAGGCTCAGGGCCTGAAGATCAAATTGGGAACTACATTTGTCAGCGTGCTCTTCCCTGCTGCAAACATGCTTTGCTAGTCTGAAAAACTTCCCAGGGAAAAGGGTTGGTAACACCCTTCCTCCGGTTTGTTCCGTTCCCTTTCAGCATCTGCACTGAGCTTTATTCATGTTGTAGTTTTGACTGGAAGAGGCCCTAAATTGTGGCTGTTTGGCTAAAATCTGCCGTGCAGTGTCCTGTGCAATATTTGTCTGGCAACAGTGGCGGGATTTTGCCAGCAGATCCCTAATATCTCCTTGGAGGTTGGTAACGTTGCTMAAGGATTTGAGTATGGTGGAAAGGGTTCTCCAGAGCTGAGGAAAAGCACACTTGTTGGGCTTTGATAAAGGACCTGTTGGTTGTGTGGCTGACAGCATTCTTATTAATGTATGAAACTTCCGTTTCTTAATTTACTTGGAATTGTTGTTTAGACCCTTAATTGCCCTATAACGATATAGTGATAGTAAGTTAGATTTCAATCAACATACTCAGGAATTGCCAGTATTTTAGCAATAAATTGCCAGCTAATAAACTTGTAGCTTCCTTTGTAAATGCCAGTTAAAGGCCTAAACATTCCTTGCAGACTTAATTGCACATTTAGTGCTCATGTAATTTTGAATTAATTACATGCCAAATGGATTTATGTTGTATGTACTTAATAAACCTTGGTAAGTGGCCTTTTAACAATCAGTTGGTATTTAGGATTCTATTTGTGTAAGAAGAATGACTTATGACACAGGGTCATGACGTGCTGGCTGTGGTGCCTGGTGGTTTGTGTGGGATTCACCACCAGAAGCTGCAGAACCCAATGGGCACAGGCGTGAATCCAGTGCAGCCTTGTGAAGATTTATTGTGTCCCAGCTAGATCCCATGGTCAGGAGATGGAGTCTGCATAGGCATCCGTGATCCAGAGCCCACTGGAGTGAGCAGGATGGTTGGTGCTGGTTTTGTCTCAGGTTTGGGCTGTGTTGTAAATGTAGAACAGCTCTGGAAGCAATTGTGGCACTGCAGCAACAGTAAAAACCAGGGGTGAAAATCACAGCACCCTGCTGAAGTGGAAGAAGAAATCCAAACCTGACTGCTTATTCCACATCCTTGTGTAAAGTACTATTTTGCCAGCCTCAGACTAGCAACCTACAAGTAAATTAGCTTTCCTTCCCAAATAAGTATTTAATATGAGAAATTTTAAAAAGCTTTACATCTGTCACACTGGTAGTGTGGACCGACATTCCAGGCAGGAGAAGCATGGATGTTTAGGCAAATAAAAGGTAAACTAACTTTCCATGCAAAAATGCTGCCAGGGTTGATCTTTCTTAGGCCTTTTTGCTTTTAAAAGGTTAAGCATGAAGAGCTTCACTCAAATCCTTGTGTATGTGTTGTCCTTAAGTTCTAGGGTTTTTATTTTGGTTTTGACATGCCAGGAGCAGTGTGTAATGTGTTTGACCTTGTGGCTTTACATACATGTATTCAGCTTTTTTATCTGGGTAACAGCAACTGACTCCTAAAAGATTTTGCAACCTCTAGCACACAAATGATAACCTGTAGGCTGGAGGCTTTCAAAAATTTAATTATTGACCTTTATTCGTTTTCTCTCTCCTCTGCAGCTAACACACCGTTTAGTGCATTTAAATATGTAGTGAGTGCTCAGAAATAACATTTCAGGGTGSTATCGCTGTCAGGTTGCAGCGGTGTTGGAGAGTTCCTGTGACAGGAATTCCCTGTCAGAATAGCACATGGAGTAGCAGGCTTCTGCCCTCTTTACGTAGAGATAAAGGCTGAGCAACTTGGGAATACAGAGGCAGGTCAGGGTGAAGAGAAAAGGCCAGCAGTAAAATGAAAAAGCAGGTCCTTAGGGCCCGAAGTGGAGTTCTGCATAAAACAGAATTGTAGAAGTTCTACTGCTGTGAAAATGTCTGATTTCCCTTGTTGTCAAGAGGTCGGGAAGGCAGGTTTACAAGCACCAGATAACTGATGCAGCAGCATTACTAAAGATGTTCCTTTTTTTGTGTCCCAGTGAATGCCGTTCAGGTAAATGGTTACACCGGCAGACTTGAGGTATCTGAATAGCCAAGGCATCTGCAAAAGAGTCGTCTCACGCTTTGCTGGATGCTGGAATAACTTAAATATAAATGTACCAACACACTGGAAAAGCCARCTGCTGTGTTTTGAAGTGTTTGCACTGTGACATGTTGGTGGCTGTGTGATCCAGCAGCACTCCCCGGAGCAGGGGTCAGTGCAGGATGACAAACCATGGCACCAGCTCAGCATCCTGAGTGAAGCAAAGGTACCTGCAAACTGCTAAAATCAATGAAAGTTTGTTAGTGCAAGTGGCAGAGCAAACCCAGGGTACCAGGTGTTGAATTTTGAACTGAAAAACTCCCTGTTTCCATATGAAACTTCAGCAGATAGGGATGAAAGAAAGGACCACATCTTAATCATCTCACAGCATATGTTTTTTATGAAATGGGGAAATTTGGCTCAGTCTACTGTCAGGTTGAGTCTCTATTACAGCTCCAAGCTCAAACTCTCAACCAGGATTGATTTTGCTTGTTCTGTACAACATGGAGAAGCAGATGTATCACATATATTAATGAGCAGTTCTGCCCATCAGGGAAGCAATATTGCCAATCCCAAATGCTCAAAGAACAGAAGATTGAATGATAACAGTAATAATAAGTGCAGAGTTCTGTTTCATTCCCACCTTTTTTAGCACCTTCCTTAATTTTTTTCCTGCCTCTGAGTCTCTGTACCCAAGTGAGCAAGAAGTTAGGATTTTTAAGTTTTTTCCTAGAGGCTTGTTTTATAGTCCACCAAAGCAAAGCTTATCAGTTAAAAAACACTGAGCCCTAATCTACAGGACCTTTTCCTACCCTGCTTATGGGGGAGGGCAAGGAAGGTTTATCTCTCCGCTAATCTCTGTAAAATGCCCTGTGGAAGGACACCCATCAGAATCTCATTAAAATTGTTTTCCTCTGGATGCGTCCTCTGATGTGATCATTAACCACAGAGTCTTCCTTGTGAGAAACCCTGTACTTGCTGCAGCTCCCAAAGCAGTGGGGTGGTGCTCCCACAGCTGCTGGGCTGCTGTCTGTACATTTTACAATGTGGGTTTAAAGCCTGATGCTGTCCAAACGTGTTTCTCCAACCTTTACGTGCTGCTCTTGCCAGTCTCAGTTTTCACTTGGTGGTTTACTCTGGTTGTATGATAAGGATCTTATAATACTTGAGTCATTTGGATTTGAGGCACAGCAAAGTCCTTCCCAAAGAAAATTTTTCTTCCAAAATTGTGTTTTTTCCAAAGAGAAAAATTTGACATATGTTGAGTGCAGGGGTCATGAGTTGAAAAATTCTGCCTACATACAGATACATTTTTATTTTAATAAAATGGTTTTTGTGTAAACACCTAGGTTTTATTTTGACATTTTCAAAGTAAAATTGGCTTCCTGACGTAGCTTTGGCTAGTATAAACACCAAACTGAACAAAAAACTCACCCCCAAACTCCTACACTAGAAGAGAAAGTTGCATAGAAAGTTGCTAACTATCTTCTGTTGTCTCCAAGTAAATTATTTTCTCTTTGTTTGTTTCATTCTGAAAAGTGAATCTGCCGAGAACTAATGCAGTGTCAAAAGTTAAAGCACAAACTAGAGCAGAGGAAAATTTAGGGAGAGAATTAAAAATGTGGGACAATCACTGAGGTGAGGAGATAAACAAAACTGTTCCCTGTTGGCAGAGGTTCTACGAAGGAACTTGCATCTGTTGTGCTGGGGTTACACACAGCGACTTAAAGAAAACCCTGCTGTACAGACAAGAACAAAAGTTGTATTAATTATGCTGACTGATGTAAAGATGAGAAAAATGTAAATTTGAGACAGGTCCAAAAACGTAGAAATTTTTTTATTGACCATGTAAATACTTGAACACGTTGTCACTTGGAAGAAAATGTAAGTGTCCACCTGCTCACTGAACTGCAGGTTTGAACTGCAGTAAACTCATGGAGTTACTTAGTGCCCTCTATCTGAACCCCAAAGAAAATGACAATGGAAGTTTAAGAATCTCCAGTACGACTCTATTACTGCTGTTTTCCTCGGTGGTTCTCCTTGTTACTCAGGTTGGTGTTTTTGTTATGGTACCTGGTTCGTGTCTAAAGGCCTTGCTCTTGGACAGGCCATATCTGTCACAAGTATTTTCAGAAAGTCAGACTCTGCAGCCTGTGGAGCACCTTCTTCTTGATCCTTGGTAATTAATATAGATGAATTTGCTGTAAGAAGAGGAGGGAGACAAATCCCTTTCCAGCAGCACTTCCTCGGGCAGGATCGTGTGTTACAGCAGCACACCCGTGACCACGCAGTGCCCTGTCCCATCTGTCCCCATTCCCAGCGGATCTGGGCTGTCTCTCCCCTTCCTCCTCACCCCAGAAGGAGCCTGGGGGAATGCAGGTCTCCCTCAGCCCCCTGGCAAGCAAACAGAGGCAGTTTCAGGTGTTGCACTGGAACTCACAGACCTTGACTGGTTTTGCCATTTCAAGGCTTTATCACTGCACCCCGTGTACGAGCCAAGGATCTGTTCTCTCCCTGAAATTCACGAGAAACCCCTCGGAGCAGGAGCCTCAAAGAGCTGGGATTTACCACGCAATTTTCATTTGCTAAACGGCCTAGAACAGCAATGTGTGTCACTTTGCAAAAGTATAGTTAAAATTAACAAGGCAAGATGCTGCCCAAGAACCGCAAATGCCAGACAGGGACTCAACTGCAACTTCTTATGCTACTCAGAGGATTTCCATGTGTGAGTGAGGTGACTCACATCATTAAGCAGTTGCAGAAACGTTCTCTGTACTTTTACATTATCAGCCTTTATAATCTTAGTCCTGACCCCTGGAGCTCTGCTTTGAGTCCAGGTGGAAGCTGAYGCAGGCGCTTCGTGACCCACTTGTGTGAGGTTCCAACTTTTCTGTGCTCAGTACAAGCAGGTGCATGCAGCAAAATGGCCAAAAGGTGAAAACAAGTGAACTCATCTCATGTTGGAGGATTTCTGTGTCTTGTAGCCACAGCCAGACTGAGAGGAGCCAGGGACTCCAGGTGACCCAAGATCTCCAAGGGGTCTTAGAGTCAGGCTTTTCATACTAAAGTGAAAGCTCACTGGTAGGTCAGAAAGAACCAAACTATTCTTTTCTGTACAATTTTAGAGGGTTTTAGAAAAGCTGTTCCAGTTACTATTTCTAACATACTACATGTCTGTACTCCTTTTGAGAGTGTCAGCCCAAACAGAATTGCTATGTGTCTTAATTAGAGGATGGAAATAACCAGCAGCTCCATCTTCCGTGGAAATTTCTCATGCAGAACAAAGGGAAATTATAACCTCATGTGCTTATTTTCTTGTCATTGCAAACTGCGCAGCTTTTTTTGACACAAAAATCACCATTTGGAGAGGGACTGAGCAAAACTAGTGTTTCAGATAATTTTCCTTTATTCAATCTTAGAAAGCTTGGTGCTATAAAATAAGGCTGGAAGTTTTCAGTCTAATAATTCTAGGCAGTGCCACGAAACTTTGAGTCTTTGGAATTTAGAGTGTTTCTTTTACTTGTTTTATCAGCTAAATGCTTTTGTAATTTTTCTGGTTTTCTTTTTATCATGGTTTCCTAAAGGCTTATTTGTCATTCTTTTTAGTCTGCATATGTCTCTTGCATCCCTTCCCAGTGACTTCTATGTTGGGGCCTATTTCACAAAATTTGACAGATATCATGGGTGCCAAGGTTTAGTGCCTTCAAGTTTTGTGAAAATGGATGTGTAGGTGCACTCAGCTCTCACCAGACACAGGAGAATCCATTCAGGATCTCACATTTGAGATGCAGAGGAGGGTAAAATGTAACCACTGCAAAACTTCCAATGCTCACAGGATGACTTGACTAGAAATATTCCTTTCGATCYGGTAATTTTCCAGAGTTTGTTTTGCGAGAAAGTTCTGGGTGGCCTAGAGAAAGAAATCAAACGTAAAACCAGACAGTTAAATTTTGAATATTTTTTTCCCAATAACCTCTCCCACTCTGTCATCATCCAATACACAGTTTGGTCTTGTAATTGTGGATTTTCCTGTGAGTCCCCTTTTATTCTTCTAAAACAGAAGGCAAGGGTGAGCTGTGGAGTCAAGTTTGACCTTCATCTTCAACATCTGGAAGAATTCAGCAGCAGATACTGTCATGGGGCCTGCTCCAATGCCCATGGAAAGGGAGCTTTTTCCCAGTGGTCCTGGCCCTTCATAATGGACATGTCTCACAGTCTCAGGCCTGAGAAAACTCCCAGAGACAAACACCCTTGCTCCTGGATCCAGAAAGTCAGGGATAAATAAACTTGGCACTATGAGTTCTTGTCTCAAGGATGTGTCAGTGATGCCCACTTGTTCTTGAGCCTGTCATATCCACTGACAAATTAGGGTGAAGACATTTCTTCTTCTTTTTTAAAAGTCATCAAAATCCCCTTTTTTACTGTTCCCTCAGCTCCATCGTCGTCATAATGTAACACAGCCTTGTTGGAGCCAAGCCTAGTCAGGGTATGTTTGCTCTTAGAAAAAGCTTTTTGGATAAGATTTTCTCCTATTGCCAGAATGGAAAGATTTGGTTTTATTCCCAGCCCTCATGCCAGGGTGTTTCTGTCAGGTAACTTCTCCTGCCTCAGTTTCCCACCCTGGACAGTGCAGGCAGTGACATGTGCCCATCTTAGCAGTGTAACTCTCTGTCAGAGGGACCTTTCTCATGCTCAAGAATTGCACTTCCATCTCTCAGAACAGCTGAGTCCTCTTCCAGTGGGACCTTGAGCTCACTGGATAAAGATGCTCCCTCTGTAAGGAGGGGGAAGTATCATTATTGACTAATGCTGTTATTGGCTCTAAGCTGCCAGCTTGACTTACTAACATACGTTCATAATTATGTGGGATTCCGCTGTAATGAATGGGACTGATTATAAGAACAGGATACATCATAATTGATTAATATAATTAAAAATGTTTTATTCCTGTTGTCTGTGGCCAGGCCAGAATGGGAAGGGGATAAATGAGGGACTCTTAGAAAGGCAAAATAAGATTTAGAGTGAATACCCTGATACAAAAACAGCCCCCATGGCACCAGGGGGTTTCATTCACAGGTAGTACAGCAGGTTCAGCAGTGATGGGTGTCCCTATGATGTCCCTATGATGTCTCAAAGCAGACGCTAAGTATTACAATGCAGTGCTACAGAAGTTTCTGCTTTTTTCTGGTGGCAAATGTTGTTGTGGTTTTTTTTTTTTTTTTTTCTGGTTTGCTGAGAAAGGGAAAACTTAATTCACATTCACTGCAGACAGCTTCTTCCTCCGCTTTTGACATTTAACCCTATGCTAAGGGGCCCAGAGGCTGCTAAATCTGCAGCCGCCACTGTTAGCACTAACATCTTGTATCAAAATTCTTGACTTCTAGCAGCCAGGGATTAAAGTGAAACTAAAGTTGGAGAGAATGAGTTTCTCACCATCTCTCTCCTTCCATTATATTCAAGCCACACTTCCTGCATCCGCTATAAATATTTAAAGCAGCAGTAGCCAACGTTTAGAGATTGGGACGGAAGCAGAAATCCAACCGTGCCTGCGCCTTCCTCTGCAGCCTGTGGCAGCTCCAGCACATCAGCCAGAGGTCGTGTGCATTCTTAATGAGGTCGTCTACCCTCTGCTTACAAGGGAGGCAATATGAAACTTCAGTGAGAGTTTTATTTGCTAACCATGGTTTATAGCCTTGGATGAGTTGGGGAAAGCTTTATAACAACATATGTCCAGGCTTCGCAGGCAGTCGTGGTTGTGTAAGAGGTTGTAATTAGTGAAAAGCCTGGAAAATATGTCTCTGTTTCTACCTCTTCCATACAATAAGTACTAATACAGTTTCTCAATCTGAAACATCCTTTTATCTCTCTTTTGGATGCCTATTACTTGTGCAGTGATAGCTTTAAAAAAAAAGAGACAGTACTAGGAAGACACAGAATTAAAGTCTATGGCTAAATTCTCAACAAACCCAAGTTTTTTGCTTGGAATTTCCAACACAGGTCCCTGAACTGATTTATTTCCCCCCCATTTTGGAGCCAAATGCCTGTCTTTCTTCTTCTATATCACATTTCCTGAGAAGTTATTTTGGGCACAAGGATTTTGCTGAAGAATTGAAAAAGTCCACTACCTCTCCTTTAGTTTCTCGACAGCCACTTTAGGGGCAATGGGACTTTCAAATATGTGTACACCACAGCACTGGTTTAGAGTAGTGTAACAACCTGTCTTCCATGCACACTGAAGAAGTACCACAGACAAACATGACAGCCCTGTTAGTGTAACCTTTGTGTGTCTTTAACTGAAGTTTTGAGATTTGTTCATTTGAATGCTTTTCACCGAAAAGTGGAAAAATCTGTTTATTACTTCACTTACAGCATTTTCTTTGAGCTCTGGCTCCATGGTATGTGAGGCATGAAATGGGACTGACTGCTCATGCCGAGAGAATGACAACAGCCCGGACCAACTTTCAGGTCTGTGGATCCATAATCCAGATCCTTGTATGAAAGACATTTGGCATCACACTTTTCATCCACACCACATGCTTAAGTGATTTATTTTTTCCTTATGAGCAGGTCTAAGGTTTCCCTTGGGCCTTGGAAGGGTTCACTTTTGGACAGTGCACAATGTTAAGGTCTTAAAGACTGATCAACACGAATTCTTGCTCTTGGAAGACAGTATTGACTTTTATGGTGAACAAGCTTGTTACTGCAATTTTATTCTGGATAAAGAGTCATCTGTAGTAACTCAATGCAGCCTGAGAGAGGCTCCTTAGGACTTTTGAAGATGACATTTGATTTTCAGCCAGAATAACAGAGTTCCACCTAGACGACGCACAAGCTTTTTTTCCTGCTAAAGCTCACTTTTGGAAGAGATTGTATCATAAATGAATTGAAGCATTTCCTGGGGCATTGAGTAACATCTTTAAGAACCTGATTTAACCCCCTGAGAGGTCAATGGGAATTTTTCATCTCTCTTCAGGATGCTTAAACTAGGCATTCCTTTTCTGTTCTTTAAAAACAAAATCTTCCTGACTATTGTTTGTGTTATTATTCCTGCTTTTATTTCTACCACTGAACTCCTCTCTCTGGAATTAGTCTTTTAATCTCCACGGTGAAAAAGAAAAGGGAAAAAAATGTGCTGATAAGTGGAGACTGGACAGCGGATACATCAGCCCTGTGATTACCCTACTATATTTGGACATTGAAACTGAGAAGCTGCTGCCAATTGCAGCCAGTCCACAGGGACTGGTGAATTCTGTCAATGGATGTTGTTTGATTGCTTTTTTTACCAGTGGCTGTCGCTATCTTTTTGGACCTACTAACACCCAGGTCGATAGCTGAAAGGCTGTGTGGATGCAGAGATTTCCTCTGCTTCCCAAGCTGGTGGCAGAGGTTATGCGTTATAAATCATGTGCCATTATGAGATGAATCCGGATCATAATCTAAAGAAGACCTATACCTGGATTAATTATAGTGTATTTATAGATGCTCTTCGAAAAAGGCTGTGAAATAATTTCTCTTAGGAAATCATTTGACCCTTAGCCCTGAGTTGTCTTTTTACAGGCGAATGTGAAGCAGTGTCATAGTTGGTCTACAGAGAAACCCTCAGATCGGCCAAACCTGAAGAATCTCCCTGATTTGGGAGAATTCATCTGAAGTGTTTCATGCCATAAAGATCTGAAGGTTTGGTTAGGCCACCTATAAATCCAGGTACATTTAATTCAGGTCAGGATTGGGAGCRTTCTTGACGTTCAGGGATATTTCTGCACGTGCACTCACAACCCCACACAACACGCTGCGTGTGCAGATCTGTGGCCAAAGCTGATTGAATTAAACCCGAGTCCTTTCATTCTGTCTGGTACCAGGAGTTAATGAACTGTTGCCTGCAATGTTTAGTGCTGTGTGTAATCAGTCACTAATTGTAGAAACAACTGATTTCAGGGAGTTCATGGCAATTATGAAGCGCTCGTAATGGCAGCAGTGTACTAAAACAAAATAAAAGGCAAGCTTTTTTCTCAGGCAAAACCCAGCAGCCCAGCAATAAAGTGGCTGGGTTTTCAGGGAGAAAATGATAGCCTCTGCTCTGACAGTCAGTAGAATCAGAAAGTATTAAATATCTGCCTCGGAAAATAAAAATTAGTAGTGGTTCTTTTGCAAGTAATGTTAATCTAAAAAGTTTGGAGGCAATATTGGTTTTAGTTTTGAAGGAATTTATGCTTTGAGCTCACCTGATGGCATGTCAAAGTGTTAACCTGGCACCGGGCASGGGTGTGGGGGAAGCAACGTGTTCATTTCCTCTTCTTCGTGAATCAATCGATAAACAAACTGGAATGGCACTATAAATCCTAGAAAAATTGCCTGCTAAGAAAATGTGAACGTTTTTATACAGTTCCTGCTTTCAGAAGCTCGAGTAAAGGATAGCCCTGAAATATGCTAAGCCTGAATGCTAAGGTTAAATCAGCAACATCATCAGTCAGACTGGCTGGGCCTTCTCCGTGCAAAATTAATATCACCAGCGGATCCCTCTGAATCAGCTCCGTGGCAGCACCTCAGGAAAGGTGGTGAGGCAGCACACCCCACCTGAGCTCTGCTGGTRCCCTCTCTGCCTCTGCTTGATGCAGATTTATCACACTAACAGGCTAAGTCTCACTAAGCTACAGAGAGCTTTTAAGACAATTATACTGCAGTGTCSCCTTTCTGCGAGAGTCACATCTCGCTAAGCAGCGGTGCAGGAGCCAGTGGGATAATTAATCTGCAGTCTTTGCCTTTCATTCATTATGAATAACTTGCTTAAAAATGTAATGCTTCTCCTAGGTGGCTTGTCTTCTTAAAGTAAGTCCTTGATATGTATATTTTTGATCTGTGTGAGTTTTCCYATGGTTACAGGTAACTGCACCTGTGCCCAGAGGCCTGGGGGAAGGTGAGTGCATGAGAGTGTGTGCACAGTATTCCCAGGCATGGGATCATAAGTGATTTATGGGTGAGGTGCTCAACAGCTTCCTGATGTGCTGAAGTTTGCACGGCCCAGAGAGCAGGGATGTGGGGGAAGTTGCAGCTCAGTTTGGCAAAAACCTTTCATTTTGCTACTCCCCACAAAATTGGGCAAATTAGTGTGTGTTCAAATCCAGCCTGGAGGAGATGTTGTTCATCTACAGTTTGAAACATAGTTTTCTGTCAATGGAGATGTGGAGAAAAGGTATATTGTGGCAGATGATCATGGTTAATCCAGCATTGCTTCTTTGCAGCTGGTTGACACGTTGCAAAGCTTCTTTTTTCCTGACTACCTGGGCTGTAAAACTGTCCTGCAAGGGAACAGGACTTTGTTTTCTAGTGAATACTCACCAARAGAGGAAATAATGTGTTAAATAAAWAGGTATAGAGATTCCYACACAAGATAAAGTGTTTCTGTTTTAATCAACTATACCAGAATTAATTTGTGAATTAAGTAACACTGGATTAACAGGAGATAAGCCAAAACCACTTATCTGTTGGTSGACCTCTGTCAACCTGCTCAACATGATCCAGGGACATGTATTCTATCTGTTGTTATAAAAATCAGTAAGAAAAAAGAAAGAGCTCATAGGAACTGAGGTGCTGTGCCTGTGCTGTTTGTATAGGGAAGYTCTCCACGTGACTATTGACCTTCTGTTGGCAGGTCTGGTTTTGTTGTATTTTTCAGAGGTTTTGGGGAACAGCTCAGGTGCAGTAAGTGCTAGTGGAACTATGGCAGTTTCTAGTAGCTGATGGTCTGGTGTACCCAGATTTTAGAGTGGACTGTTTCGTATTAATTTTAACAATAGGCTGCATTGGAGAGCTTTTCCTCTGGTAGCACTTACAGAAAGGAAGAGAGAAAAGGGAGAAAAGTATTTATATCCTTCAATTAAGCTTTTTTGGCATCCTTACAGACAACAGCAGAAGTTGAAATCGGGGCAAGAAATATGTTAGGTATATCCTAATGTAATTTTTAAAAGAAAAAAAAAAAGAAAGAAAACTTATTGAAATTCCCCATTTTAATCCTTCTCTCTTTGTCCTTGAAATTACAGCAGGTCCTGATAATTTACAATGTTGGCAGCTCCAAGTGTCAATTAATGTTTTCAAGGCTGCATTTGCCCAAACCACCACTAATAATTTTTAGTAGACTTCCTGTGAAAATGTAATCACTAAAGAAATGCAAAAAAAATTCATGTCTTCCTGGATCTACACCATATAAAACACAGTRTTTTTAACACACTGGAATGCTGGATTAGTTGGTGGCTGCTGAAATCCTGGCCAGGCTGGGTATGGGACCCAGAGCTGTGTGTGGTTCCTGGTGGATCCTGTGCCGGCACTGGGGTGGGTGAGCACATGAGTTACACACCAGCAGGTGTGGAAATGCACTTGAAAGGCATTTTYCCCGTTTCTTGGGACTTTGTCTTGCTTGCCAGCGCTGTGGAGCAGGGATGAAGGGCCATGCCTTTGACGTGTGCGTGCATTTGCAGCGCGGCTGAGGTCAGAGCAGAAGAATGCTGCTGTAATTATGGCTGCAGGCAAGGGCTGAGCATAATGGGAATCAGGGTCTGGCTCAGCCAAAGATTTCCTGTATGATCCTGGTCAAGTCACTTAATTACTTTTGCCTCATTTCTCAGTTGTACAGTGTATATCCTAAGGCTTCAGTTACCTGCCTTGTCTATTTAAATCAAACTCCCTTTGAAGCCAGGACTGTACAATGAGACTATACTGTTAATTGGAGTCTCTGGGTGATAGTGTAATTGTGTGTAGTGTAATAACAACATTTCCCTGCAATTTGCATCAGTTTTGCCACGGAATCAGCCCTCTGCAAAGCTCACAGTTTTACACTGCTCCTGTTGAATACCAGTGCACAAAACTTAACGCTGGCCCATTAAATGTGGGCTAATCTCACTCGGGAGACTTATCACTGAGCTCACCGAAGTCAAAGGCAGACCTCTCATTTATTATTTTCTGGGACTGGGATTTCCCCCTAAATCCCTTCTTTTGTTGGATAAATGGAGGGGAAGGCCTGCCACCATGTCTGTGTGTGGTGTTCCTGCATCCCTGGRTGCAGGTGCTGGTGTGGTCTAACATGGAATCTGGTTAGCCAGCTTAGTTCCACACAGTTTTCCAGGTGTAGGATTCRTGGACTTGGGCTCAGATGGTGGGATCCAGTTTGCTACATAAAGCTGTGAGGTACGAAGTGCATAAAAAGTTAAACCAACCCCTGTTTCTTCCCCTTAAGGGCAGGGTTGTTTCAAAAGCCTTCTAGGAAAATAAATAAATACGCAAGTCAAGTTTCATTTGATTTTAAGAGAAACAAGCAGAACACAGAATTAGCAAACTAACCGTGGCCATACAATTTCAGTGACATTTTGAGCAGCGGTTCATGATTTGGGATGAACTGTCCTGACAGAAATTGCAGTTTTGTAGCTGTAAATACTGCTGAAATCCAAGCTTATGTAAATATTTTTAAAGGGGAGGAACACAGACAATATGTAATGCAGATTTTGGGCTGATTCTGAGGGAGATTGGATCTGCTAGAGTAACTCAGCTGTCTGGGATGGGGTCTACGCTAATTGGGGCTGAAGTGAATGGTTAAGAACGGATTGTTTTCAGAATTTTGCATGGTAAGGGAGTGGTAAGGGAGAAATCTACCCCTGTGTAAAGGGCCTGCATGAATGCCATGGATCTCATATATCCCCCTTAAACCCCTCGGAATGGGGCTTAAATGGGAAATTCATCAGAGAAATCAATACAAGGTCAAATGGTGTTTGTTTGCCCCTGGAGTAGGCAGGAGGGAAAAATTCATTTGTGGTGTGAGACTACGAAGTTGAGTGGGTTTTGCTGACTTTCAGGATGAATTTGGCTGGGAACCCAAGTGAATAATGAGTTGACACAGATTAAGAAAGCTTACAATTTTTTATGGTTTTTGAGCAAAAGTTTCAATTTTATCCAACATTARAACTGCGTAGAAGGGGTATTCACATTCAGAATTTCCTCTTTGTTTTTCCAAGTGGGAATATGTCATCCATCAGAGGAGCCATAGGATTCCTCTTATTTAAATATATTTAAAGTGTGCGTGTGTATTTTTTCCTCATGTTAAAGATGGGAGGTGGAGCATTTTATTATGGAAGAGAACCTGGAGAAAGAAACAAGTTTTAGCCTGTTGTGAAAGGCCYCATCTCGATCTGGTTGCACACTGGGCAGAATCTTAACCATCCCCTAAAYCTTGTTTCTGCACCTGCTTAAATCAGCAGAGAAATCCCTTAAAGTCTTTGATAGTGGGTGATCATTTGAACTCTGAAAACAATATATATACAACAGTTAAACGTGGAAAAGGTGGAATCTAAAGCTGCAGATGGTCTGCAKTTGCCATTAACCTATGAATTATTCTATGTACATCCTTGCCACCGCACAAGAACAKTTATAATAAACGTTCTTCTATTTGTACGTGTGCATACCTCAAATACATTTGTAGAAGCAGCTAAGAATTTGCCAGGTGCACCTTCTATTAATAGCAGGGGAGAATCTCTTCCTCCAGCACMGCCTCTGCTGGCTGTGGATAACAGAGCTGTGAGATACTCCCTRTGTAACAGGCTAAATCACACCAAGGTGTGTGTAAAAGTGAAAATTTAGGTGGCTATGAATTTAAAAGAATGAATAATTCCATAAAAGAGCTGTGTAGTTCTGTCTAACATGTTTATATGTGCATGTAAGCAGAAAAGCATCTAGACAGTCTCATGGATTTTGTTGCACTGGTGTCTTCCTAAGATGAAGCCACATGYGGAGGGAAAGGAGCAGGTTTTTGTTACTCACTCAGAACTTTGGTTTATGAGGTTCCTGTCACAGTCAATGATGGGAGGTCAGTGCCACCAGACAATAAAGCAAACTGCCTGCTCTAGTTAGGCCATTAACTTTTTTTTTCCAGCAGTTATATTAGGTGGTGAAAATATTCTCTGAATTTCAGACATGCCGACGTTGGTCCTATTAATCTCTGCATCATCAGAAAAGGTGGGGCCTGCCTGCTGTGGGATGATACAGACACATGGCAGTACTTTCATCCAGTAAGTTCATAAAACCCTGGCTTGACTGAACAAAGAGCTTTAATAAGTGTGATGGGTTTTGGAGTCTGGAGCTTGGAATTATTCCTTCTCTTCGGTTACACTAATGCCTCTAATAAATTAACAAGGGTAGGGATGCCTGAATGCCAAACAAGGAGTCGCTGCTTCCTGCAGTCCATTGACATCCATAGCTGCTTTCAGTTTTGGAATTTTGCTCTTGACTGCATCAGGGCCAGGATTTCTCCTGGGGAGAGCGTTCCCACAAACAAAGGCAGCTCGTACAAATAAGAGCATCTGAGCTGATTTGTGTGTGTCTTTAGATTTCCTCTCAGCACTATTTGGGTGTCCCAAGAAGTAAAATAAGAGCCACTGATGCATTCATATCCTTTTCAATTTGTCTAACACAAAACAATAGTTTCCACTTCTTTTGTGTGATTTATGTTTCYTTAATGCACAACTGATGCTTTGACATGCTGCAGAAGAGAATTTGTTGGACACGGTAATGCTGATAGAAAAATGTTCTCTCTGTTTAGATGTCATGACTATTTCCTTTTTCAAGTGAAAATTCTAGTGTCACGTACAAATGTTACCTTTTCCCCTGATTATCTTGTAGAAAGCTAATAGTTTTGGAATAGATACAGATTTTTAATGCAATGCTATGGTTCTGGTTTATAGAAAAATGGATCAATTACCAAGGCAGGCTTCAAAGAGGGAGACTGCCCTAAGTTATAAATGGCTCAGTCCCTTAATTCTGTCATAATCCTATTTGATATATAGTTCTCAGTGCTGCTGAATCCTTTTAGGGCTCTTTGATCAAGTGAGTACTTTCAAATGTGATGCCTCCTGTCATCTAACCCCCTAAAAATAACACAACTTGCCATTTAATTTCTGGAAACATTCGTTTTTCCTGCCTTTTTTTTTTTTTTTTTTTTTAATAGAGAAAACAAAAAGCCTCACTTTCATACTAGCTAATTTAGGAGAGAAAGAAGGACCAGCAACCAGAGAGGTTATTTTTTATTTATCAAAAGTCCACTCCAGTATTCCTTCTTAGGCTTGTGGCCTGAGTTGTAGCAGAGAGAGGACCAGACCGCTGGTACTTAGATGCTAATGTTCTGAGTTTCACTGAGGRCTTAATTAATTGAGAATATCGGATGTACGAGAGACACCAGAATATCATGGACAGCTTCTGTTTTCAAAAGTAATGGATGATTTGGTAATTATTTTGGGATACCTTACTGGATGCCTCGAATTTCAACAATAAGGAGCAGAACTCTGTGTAGTGCCTCACGTCTGGCTTTTTTCAGTAYCCTGATGAGCCTTTTCCAGATTAGGTCATGGGACTCATTAGATGTGCATGTTTGACACAGATCCTTTTCTTCSTCCCAATTTTTAAAAGAACACCAGGAAATTGTACAGTTACTAAGCCTGAGTTAATATTTTTTATATTAGGGTGATGTGGTGCCAGAACTCCTGCTTTTCTGTTGGGCACTATAACTGCTGTCACTGCTAGTCAAAATCCAGCTCTGTAAGGAAGAAAAGCATGCAAATGGAAGGTTTAATATTTGGCATATGAGAAGTTCTTTGTTTTCCTTCCCCTTTGCAACTGCTGTCACTAAGTTACATTCAGCGTTGGTGTTCTTTCTTCCTGTAACCGATATGCACCCAGGTAAGCAGATCCATCGGCTTAACAAAGACAGCTCAAGAGAGCGAGGGATTTTAGGATCAAATTGTCCAGACCTGTGCAAGGTTTTCAGCTCTGCTGGTTGGAAATTGGCAGCTCCTGGAGCTACACTTGGCAGTTTCCTGCAGGAGAAGCTGGGCCTGGGGCACCAGAATCCCAGGAGGAAAATTTGGCTTGCACATGGGCATGGCTAGCTCAGCACCTCCAGTTTTGCCCAGCCAGTCATGTTTTCCAACGGATCATTTATATCCTGGAAAAGGAAAACACTGGAGGAGTGTGCTTGAGGTGAATCTTGCAGACTTCTCACCAATGAGAAATGCTTTTGAACTTTGTCCTCATGGAAGCTTTGGAGCTGTGGGTTCTGTGGGGAGCCATGGCTCACATCGTGCACACTCAGCAGTGGCAGCCTGAAGAATTTGGCTTCTTTTCTATCTTTGCATCTCAGCTCAAAAGCCATTTGGCYCTTGGCTTTCTTGCATGTGGCTGTGACCTGTCTTCCTGCAGACATCTCCTTCTGAAAGGTAACGAGGAGAGGTTAAAGCTTCAGTGTCGTTGTAAATACTCTTAAAAGGGAGATTAAATATCTGTGTCTGTCCCCTGGAGCAGTTAGATTCACCTACAGCCCTCCAAATGAAGTGATGGGGGCATGACAGCCAAATGCTGTCATGATAGAACCAAGCTGGCTTGTAAAAAGGGCTACGCAACAGTGCAGCTGCTCTGCAGCCATAAAGGACTGGATGCTTTCTCCCATAGAAACAGATTATCCCCACCAATCCTATATTCCTGTTTCAAACCAGCTCTCCCTCAGCATTTAACAAGTAGAACAGAGCATCACAGACATAGTTCCAACCTGTTCAGATGTTATTCTGCTTCTGCCTACAGGTTATTTTATGTTCAGCTGGAAACTTGAGCATTTTGAACTCCTGAACCACCATCTGCTCAATCTATAGAGTCTGTTTATCAAAGGGTTTAAGTGCACTGTAAGGTCCAAACCATTTTATGGAGCCTTGCCAGCTGAAATGAAATATTAGTTGCTGTATATTTTGAAAAACTGTCGCTTTGTAGGCCAAGAGAGCTTGGAGATCCCAGTTGGTAATCAAAGAGCAGTGTCACATTTTTTATGGTTAGGGGCTCCATTGGTCCCAGATTCTTTAGAAATCAAGCTGATGAATTAGCCAATCAAATTTGGACCCGACTTAAGTCCAAAATGCCATCACTGAAGACCTGTATCACCAACAATAGCAGCCACAGCAAAGAGCCAGACCTTGTGAAAGTAAACACATAAAGCGTCTACGCAGGATGTTTGGTTTCACATTCAATAAATCCCTCCTTAGAAAACAGAAGCTAAACACAGGCATGATCCTGCAAGCACTTCTGCCTAGGCAGAGATGTCCTAACCTGCCACCACTGGGATCTGAAAGGGTTTGCTATTGATTTCTGTGGGTTACATGTGAGGGCTCCTCATTCCTCCCAGCCCACAGTGCAGATGACTGTGGATAAGAGAGAAAGCAAGCTTTGGGAGGCTTCAATGCTTGGTTCTGTAATGCAATTAGTGACAATTAAGTCTGATTCTGCACCTTGCTACTCAGTGCTCGGGCTAATCCTGTGAAGGCCACGCTCTGAGATGCTGGAACGGATTGCTGAGCCTTTAGCCTGACCTCGTGTCAAGGGAGAAACTCCCTCTCTGAGAGCTGATTTTGCTGGCAGTGGGGCAGCAGTGCCTTTGGCAGCTCCGGGCTCACGGGTGCTGTGTCCAGGTTGTCTGAGGATGGGTCAGGTGTGCACGATTCCAGGGTGAGAACAAGGGAGGTGAACCTTGTAGCTGAGGCAGTGCCTTTGGAAGGTGTTTTCTCCAGCATGTTCCTTGTTTGATGGGCCACACGGCCTGAGGGAGGCACCTCATGGTGGGTCTTAGGAGGTGAGGATTGGAGTAAACGAGGGAAATTGTAGTGCTTTCTCCTTGGCCTGGGTGCTGCTTCTCACAGTGGACTTGTGAGCAAGCCCAGAGCYTGTGACATCTCCTGCTGTGCTTAGCCCTGCTGGCCGGAATGTGACCAGGAACTTGGCACTCGGCCAGTTCAGGCCCTGGGGTTTGGGAAGAGGGGGAAGGGGAAAGTGGGATTACTCCTAAGATGAGCTCCGAGCACACAGCTGTCCTAGCTGAGACACTTGCCAGCCTTCTAAAATAAACCCATGCAAGCCACTCTTTTCTGATCAAAGAATGAAGTGGCTTAAGCTGGATAAAGCCTGGGTTGGTGACAGACTTCACTGCTAGGGCCAGCTCGTGTGTTTCCTTCATTTAGCAATGGCTTTTAAGGATTTTGATTTAATTCTTCGGGTCTTAAACATAAGCAGAAAATTCTCATAGCTAATCGTACATTTTTGTTTTAATTACGGCTCTTGGCAGCTTCCAAATAGAATCCCATCTCTGCAGTGCTTGCTGTAAAGTGTTCTGTTAAAATGTATTGTTCTGTCTTTTTCCTCCGGCYGAGTTTAGCACAGGGTAGCTAAAGAGACCACAGCAGAGAGCAGTTTGCTCACGACTTTTCAAGGAGAAACTGTTTCGAGTGACTGTGTAACCTCCAGGGCCCCAGCACACATCTGATTTCCCCTCACCTCTGCCGTGACTTGTCCCATGGCATGGGACTATCGATAATATATGTATCTTCTTACTGTACTGCTCAGTGCATTCTCCTGGAGGTGGATCTGGTTAGAAAGCACTTGAAGTTTCCTTACACATCTCCACTTCCCCAAGGGATCAATGTCTTGATGGATCACATTCAAACACATTCAACATCTCACGGAGGGTGTGTGAAAGGACAACAGAATCACTTTCACTCTATCCATATCCATTTCCTACTGCACTCCCTGTTTTACAACTATTGGCATGCCTGGAGGGAACAGCGTTTCTCAAGGTCACAGGAGGTGGAAAATAGCCACTGTGGAGGTACAGCAGCTTTTGAATCAGGGTAGCAAAGGCACAACCTTAATCTAACTCCAAGGAGAAGTTGGGATTCACTGGTGGTGGCAGCGTGTCTGTCTGTACAGCGGGGTTGTGGCGGGTTGGGGATTTTTTTAGCCTTTACAAATAAGGTTAAATGCCTTTTTCTTTTATGAAGGTGATAGTAATCTTTGCATTTTCAGGGTAAGAATAATTTTCTAAGCTTCTTGACTTTGCGTTAGAGGAGTGAAGGACGATAAGATTCCAGAGTTATCGCATTTCACCCTCACTTCCCTGTGTGATCTGTACATGTGCCCCACAAAGTGCACTGCAGCTTTAGGCACTGCACACTTGCTGTTTCTACTAAGCAGAATTGTTTTATCGGTATTAAAAAGGAGATTCTGACAGACCACAGCCTGGCAGTGTCCAGCAGCGAGCAGTCACTTGTAAGGGCTTTTTACTGACACTCAGGTGGGGGTGGGAATTAAACCTCAATTTTCCTCATCCAAGATAAAAGCCCCAGCCATTTGGTTTCAGAGAAAGCAGGGAAGAAGCACATTGCTTCCTTGTAGCCTTGAGATGGAATGCCAAGTGCCTGTGAACCTATCCTAGCAGAGTCTCTCCCAAGTCAAAATGATGTATTTTGCATCTGCCAAAAGGAATATTTGTCAGTGTCAATGCAACTTGATCCAGCCACGTGTGTTTGAGAGTGGACACAGACCAGGCAAGTGTATGGAGCATCCTGCAAGGGATCCAATTACTGTTGGAACTTTCTACCACAGATTTTTCTAAATTTATTTTTTTTTAATAGAAAACATGATTTATGGGATTTTCTGAGAGGAAATTTCATTATTATCACAAAAAATATTCACCCTCCATTGGGGAAAGCAAATGAAATATCTTGTTTCTACTCAGACTTCTTGAGTTTGTGGTGTTTAGAACCAAATTACGTTTTGGGTCCCTTTGACACGTAATCTGCTTCTACCCTGACTGCCAGGATGTCTTATAGGAGTTGTAGTTTCCTAGTGCTTCCTATACCAGAGCTCCAAGCTTCACCATCATCAAGCCAACCTTCATCTTCCACAACCTTTAGCTGAACTAGTGCTTGTGCCCCAGGAACCTGCTGACTGCCAGCTGAGTAAGGGGGATCTTTGACTCAAATCTAGAGTCCATATGCCAGAAGTGCCATATGAAACGGGGGACAGCTGATTTTGCTCTGCAAAGACCTGCAGATTTCATAACCTTGTAAAAGCAGGAACCAGATGTATATTTTAATGAAATTTAATGAATTCAGTATTGGGCTGCCAGGAAGAAAGGGAAGCTGAGATAGGAACTGAAGTGAGGTATTTACTCATTTCTTTGCAGAATTTATTGGGTCAGAACCAAGAAATATTTAAGCTGAGCTTTTGAAAGGGCTGTAGGTTCCCAGTGCCCAATGACTGTCAGGAGCTGTGGGGCATACACGCTTGATTGTTCTGGAAAATCTGAATGGGCTCAATGGATTTTTTTTTTCCTTCTGCTCTTTTTTTTTGTCCTTGAAGTGCTGTGAAACATGTGTGGTGCTTCTACTTGATGGGTAAATCTTTATTCCCTGAGAAAGTTGGTTTAGATAGTGCACAGCATTGTGCATAACACTCCTAAAGTGCCAGCCCTGGAGCATCTCAGGTGATTCCTTGAGAAACTTGCCAGAGAGGGATGCTTGTTTTCCTCATTTTACAAACTGGAAAACAAAGAGACAGAAGAAACTCTGTGTAACCACACAACTGGATCAGAAAGATATTCTGGATTTCCCCACATGTTTGTTTTTCCTGTGTTCTGTTAGCATTGGCTCAAGTGGATCCTGCAGCAGCGATGGCATTCCCATTAGCGCATGACTTGGATGGTGGGAGCTTCCACACAGATTAATAAAGGAGCGGAGTTTCTGCGAAGGCTTTATAGCCTGAAAAGATCACGGCATTCCCGGTGTGAGGAGAGCTGCCTGAAATCTTCCTGCCTCTTCTCGTGTGGAAGAGACATTTCAGCACATTCGACTTTGCCCAACTTAGAGGTTTTCTTCACTTCGCAAGTGATATTTTGTAAATATTTGTCAGTTTGCCAATGTTTGTGCCTCTTGCAGCCTTAAACAAAGCTTGTTACTGTTACTGAACATATCTGCCTTTTGGCATCTTTTCGTTTCATTCTTAGGATTCCATATGTTTTTAACACACTAAAAATAAATTCTTATTGCTGTTAATTTTGCTGCCCTTATAACCTTTTACTTCTCTTATCACTTTTCTATGGTTCTTAGTTTCTCATTTTTATCTGTGGTTTTCAATTCTCTTCCTCTTTCCACCCCTATCTGTTATCTGTTTTATTTATACATACTTAGGATTCATAAATAGCTGCATTTCTTTCTCCCTCCATTTTACCCACTGGCTCCTTCTTTACTAATTGTGTCCTTCTGAGCTAATTAGCAATGCTCTCAGTATCAACCATGACTTTCTGTTTACATTCTTTCTACTACTGTAAGCGGCAAGGTTGGTTTAGCCAATAACTTCACAAAAGCAGCCAGATCCAGGGCAAGTGAAGGTCCAGGGCAGAAAGAAATCTAAAAATGTCCCTTACATTTGACTCGACTCTTACTCTGTCCAAATGCCCTGACAAATTTCCACTTGTCCTTAGGATGACTGAGGCAGATATAAATAAACCACGACATGTGACCTAGCAAGGAGTGTGAGGGGTTGAAATCCCATCCCAAATAATCAATCCCACTGCAATTTCCTAAGTAAGATTGGAGAAGGGATAAGAGTCAGCTGTACTGAGCAGCAGTGATTAGCCTCATTTACCCTGAATTGCCTAGGAATGGCGAGGTTGTGTGATTGTGTAAGTCACCAGCTGAGCAAAAGTGTTTGAGGGAAAAGATGGAAGAGAGTCTGGATTTGTTTCCAGGTGATAGAAAGTAGTTGGCCATGAACTGGGCAGCTCTGGAGTTTCCGTGCAAATTGCTACTACTTTGTGGCCAGCACAGTGCAGAAATGTTGTGAATTGCTTGGAAATTTAGTATTTTTGTTCAATTTCTGCCATATTCTTGCAATATCCATTGTTTTTCATTCTCAAATGGAGACCCGTGCGTTTCTATCTTGAGTTTTGCAAGGAGCATTAAAAGCACTCTTAGGTCAGACTGAGACCCAGAGAAGCAGGGTAACCCCAGCCTGATCTCTAGGATGCTGCTGGCCCACCTTGTGGAAAACTGAGGTCTGCTTTGGCTCGAGAAACAGGCTCACATTGAGGGGCCCTGACAGTGGAGGAGCAGGTGTGTGCTCGCTGCAAACGAGTTCCCCTGGCAGCAGCGCAGGGATGTGTGCCTACTGCCGATCAGTGCTGTGCCTGGCTCCAGCTCATTCCATCAGGATTTGYTTTTCTGAGCACTTAAAATCAATATAAATTAATAAAAAGAAACCCAACAGCCCATAAACAACATTAGCCATGGAGCTGTTAAAATGCAAGCAGTCAAACTATATTTAATCCACTCTCTCACATTAATGCTGGGCAAGGGCGCGTATTTAAAGCGCTGCTTTTGGATTAGTAGCAGATGTTGCTCAAAGGAAATAATCAATGATTCTCATGGAGAGTCGTTTTGGGGGAGGCTTCTTGGGCCATCTGAAGGAGTCCATGGGGCCTCATGTGTGCAGCAGCTGCCCAGTGCAGAGTGACTCTGGGCTGTGTCGGGGCCAGCCTGGCTCCTGTGACCAAGAACCCTCCTTTGGAGGGACCCAGCCAGGCCCCTTGCAAGCTGTCAAAAACTGGACCGAATTTCATTATTGCTCTGAGATCCATTTCTTCCCAGCTCAGCTCCAACATAGCATCTTTGTAGTTCTCTGAAGTCCACCAGGGATTTCCACACTTTTGATAAAATAACAGTGTTTAATATTGAATTATATATCCACGTCTTCTGGGAAGCGTATCCTCTTGTAGGGTTCATTTCAGTAGAGTCCCTGCATTCAGCGTTACAGCTTCTTCCCTGCTTTGTGTGTGTCAGACTTCTCTGGTCTGAYATAATTGGCCAGTTTTAATTATTTTATGAGTTCTGGCATAATCTAGTACACTGCTGAAGTATCTCCTTCCTATTTAATTTCTGTGGAGACATGAAATAGTTCCCTCTGCAGTAACAAGGCTCAGCCTGGTCACGCAAGTTCCAGAGAGCTGCTGAGAGCACAAATGTCTCTATACCTCTGTGGAAACACACAAAAAGTGAGTAAAACCGTGTTCCTTCTGTGTGACACACAAAAGAAGTGCCCCATTTTGGTATAGATACAGAGTGGGGCATTTGCCCTGCAGCCTCGGTGTCACAGGGCTGGAGAGGGTGAGAGAAAAGGGGAAGGGAGGACGTGGCTGTACTTCATACCCCTCTGTGGAGAGCTTCCACGAGCAGTAAACTTTGGTGCAGGACACTCACAACTTTGCTGCTGTGTCCTATTTCAGCCCTAGTGTCTCAAACAAACCTAAAACCAGCAGCACCCTGACTGACTGGGACCTTCCTGCACAGAAGAGGAATAGGAGAAGCTGAGAACACCTATTAGTGCAGCAGGCTTGAGGCTTTCTTTTGGTTACAGCAGAAACTAGGCTTTATCTTTGTCTTCAATATGTCTCCAGGAACCATCCTTCCTTCTGCCTGAAGTAAATTCATATTTAGACCTTCCTTCTTTCTCTAATACTTGTGTGTGGGTGGTTTGTGTATATATATACATATATACACCCCCCCCATATACCATAACCACCCATCCTCTTCCTATTGTAATGTTTTTTTTAAACATTTGTGATTATACAGCATCTTATAAAGAATTAAGAAGTTCATAATTATTTATAAAGTTAATACTTCTAATGAAATGGTTGCACTTTGATGTCTGTATATGTTTTCTAAGCTAAGATGACCTATATTGTAGAGGTATTATGTGTACTAGGTGATGCAGGGATTGGCTTGGGAATTACCCATGTTTAATGAACACTAAAATTAGAATTTGACTGAAATCCACATAAATGGCTCGACAGCAAGTTCGACTGCCCCTGGGGAGCTGTGGGCAGCTCAAATTTACCCACAGGCATTTTTGAAAATGTTTTTTTTGAATCAGCATAGTGTGCTTTTTGGAGCAGAGAGTGCAGCTTGCACTTTAAACTCCCTTCTCTTCACCTTGTCCCCCATTTTGGTGTTGAAAAGCCCTCCATGGAGAATAGAGCATGAAGCATGTTGCAGGTATAATATATGCTACGCTGATGCTTTTTTTTGCAGAACTTGCCATGGGAAGTCTTCTGCTTTCCCTACACGGTGGCCTTGTTGCTTTTACCCTTGCTATTTTGAATTTCCAAATATTTGGCCTCTTYTGTGGGTATGTGTACTTTGGATAGCGCAAAACCTGCTCTAGCTGTTCTCTATCTTGCTGCTCACCCCACTGCAGCACTGAAAGCCTGCAGCCACAGAGAATCCCAGCTTTCAAAGATGAAGGCTTTTTTTGTTTTCCTGTTGTTCTCTCACTCTGAGGAAAGATGATGCCGTGCCTCCCTTTTACCATAAAAAAGGGGTTTAATTATCCTTCAGGAGAYCCGCTTTTATAATAACTATTAGTTCCTGGTCGCTGAAGGAAAAAAGATTCCTGAAAGAATAATATGCAGTGCTTCCCACTTTGCACAGGYCTGGGAAAAAATACAATTTAATTTCCTTGCTTCACCCCGAAAGTGGAGTCAAGAAACATGTTATTTCTGTTCAGGATGCAGATGCAGGCAGTCTTTTGCTCCTCTTGCTTTGTCTCAGCAGCTGAGTGGTGACACTGAGCTGTGCCATGGCTGTGACTTGAGGTGTCTGGGCTGTGTGTGACAGGACAACAGCTTTTTGCTGCAGAGCCAGGCAGGAACGGTTGGAGCTCACGGCCTGTTTAATTCACAGCCCAGTTGTGCAAGTGGAAAAATATTGCAATTATAATTGTCGCCCACAGTCAGTGTGAGAATTCTTCATAAGATTCAAAGAAAAATTTGCTAATTTGAGTAGCCAGCATTTTTCCAGAAAATCTTCAAGCACGTGAATATCCGAAATCTCCAGGGGAATACATTGTGTTATTGGTGGGTTCACGTGTAGAACTTTAGTTTGTCTTAAGAGGCTTGTATTTCCTTTTAGGATGTACCTGTAAGGGAGCTCTAGGTAAAATGGAAAAGTGTAACACTGGTTTTAAGCTGTTTAATTGGAGTTTGTGAGATGACATGACTGTAAAGAATTAAGTCCCCCAGTTCCTTCCCAGCTGGTGTATTCTGGGTTCGTTTTTTTTGCAGTTTTATGTTCCTAGCCTGAACTGTAGCCCAGCTTTTTAAAACTTAAGTGCACATTGCTGCTTCTCTCCTTCCTCCTCTCCTTCTCTCTTTTTCCTCTCAATTTTGTCTTGCTTGATGGCAGTAGGAGGTTGGCTAGAACAGACAAGCCTTTTTATTTCTTTTGACTGTTTCTGCAAAGCTTGATGGGGAATTTACATAATCAATGAGGTAACCCTGTCACCCCAAACATGGAGTCTTTAAAGAGAATAGTTTTATGCAAATTAGATATTGATGGTGTAATGATTAATTGGCCCCAAGCCTTTGTTAATATGCAATTGTTGTAGTGTAACATGCATTTGTAATTATTTTGGTTTGGTTCTTCAAACAAGTGGTCGGCACTTAATTGCTTGCAGCAATTGAAGAGACAGGATATCAGAGACAAAAGCAAAGAGCTGGTTAACTGGTTGCCTGATATAATGTTAGATTTCCTTTGTGTATAATGTTTACACGGTCAGATTCTCRGGTGATAAAAATCAACGCAACTCTCTTGCAGCATATGGAACTATTCTGGCTCATAGCAGCTGAGGATGAGATTTGAAATGGTCCTAAAATCTGATTTCATTGTTGTGTTTGGATCAGACAGGAGTTGAGATGGTGAGCTGTGTTGTTGAATGCTGTTGGTTATTGTTATTAAAAATAAACCACTTTGGTTCCAAAGGCTGCAGTGAGCTAAAAGAATTCATTAATAAGAAGCTGCTTGAAAGACAGTTTCAAGCAAATAAATAAATATCTGAGCTACTTTACAGTCTCCAAGGTGCTTATCTGCTCTGTGTGACTYTCCAGCTAGTTTGGTATTTATTTTCCATGCCCTTTGCCTTTAGATCTGCATTTAGCAACAGAGAAAGAAGTCTGTGTATTTGGAGGTGAAAAATCCCACATCTCCATAACTGTACTTAGGCTGTCGACTGTCAGATGTTGGTAGTGTATGAATTTACTGTATTTTTGCTTAGAGAGTACATTAAAGTTGTGAAGCTTCACTCCTGGGACATTTGGAGGGGATAGCACAGGGATCCATATAGGAACAATGGACACAAAGGTAGCAGCTGAGTATTATTAAGATATTCTAAAAATGAGCTCATCTAATAATTATATATACATAAATATTAACTTGGTATATAATTATAGTTCTATAATTATTCTATCTACAGAACAATAGGCATGAGGACAGAAGCTACAATACAGAAATGGGAGTGAGTAGAGTGAGTAACAGATCCTTCTTGGCAGACAGCAAGTTGTCATTTGTCTCATCATCAGCAGAAAACAAAATTACTTAGAAAAGATATAGTTTTTTTCCTTGATTCCATCAAAAGACACTGGAAATGAAAGGACTGTGTATGTGCTGGGGATTGGACTTAGCAGTGATACTCTGTTAGGGCTGAGTGCAATCTTTTTGTTTCCTCATTCTTGCTCTGTCTCCCTGAAGCTCTGTCCAAATTCCTGTGATGTATAGCTTATTGTTGGTTCTTCCAGGGGTACAAAACCCCAGGAGAAGCCACATCCCCTTTACATCCCATTTAATAGGAYATATTACAGTGTGTATGCATTGTCCTGGAGTTGGTGCTGGTGTGTAAAATAAAATCTGTTTTTAATGTAAGTTTTTTGCATGGTCAAAATGAAGATAGAATTTTCCCCAAATGGTTGTTATAGATTTGCTGATGAGATCTAGGGTTGTTTTTTAAATTAATGGTGTTATCATTAGTAGAAGGAAATGTAGAGCTTTGCCTTCAATTGCTTATGAAATCTCTTACATTACTTTGGTTTAAACCTACTTATGATAGTGGGGATTAATTATACAGATCCACTCTATTTTGGTTAGTGTCCTTTGACATAAGGGTCAAATATAGAATGTGTCCTGTCTTCTTTTCTGTAATATATGCTCTGCTTCCCAAATAGGAAAATACCATTTAATCTCATYATGGATTCATAGTCTTTTTTTTTTAATGTAGAGCTAATAGACAAGACAACAAATTAATGCTCATATCATCTATATAAAGAGTTCAAGCAGATGCCTTCGATCTTTTCATTTACTCAGAGGCGTTGGTGGCAAATGGTTTTAATTTGAAATTGAATGTGCTAAAAAGCTGCTCAGGACTGAGGAAGTTCAATCATTAAACTGTGCAGCAACATCTTCTTTACCACTCATTTGAAACTCAGGGAAATAGGCAGTTTTTCTTACRTTTGGATAGCATCAGCCACAAATGCTACAGCAAGACTTTTAATTCCTCTTGACAGAGGAGAAATTAAGTATGTAAAGAAGAAAGGATGCCTTGAGTTGCTGGGAAGGTCGAGTCAAAGGCAAAGCAAAAGATCTGCAGRTCTTGAGCTGGTCATATTATCACTGGCAGAGAAAGTAGTACCAAGTGATGAAAAATAATCATAGACTTCAAGAGGGAACTTCGCAGGCTCCTCTTGAGTTCATCACTGATCATCATGAACATCATGTGTTGTCAGGTAGCTTCTCAGCCAGTGGACAGCTTGGTCAGTAAATCCTTTGTAGTCTTTTCCTATGCCAGCCAGTGATAAGAAACAAAGAAACCCCCCCTTATCTAGTAGTTCATAATAATCTTTAAGAGTTGAGAGGMAGCTCAGCTAACATCCAGAACAAGTGCAACACTGGCCAGCGTTACAGGCATTAATATCTGTTTAAAAAAATAAAAGAAAATTAGAAACAGTCCCAGAGCTAGCAAGAATCACAGCATCTCCCAGCTCAGATATAATATTAGAAAGTAAAGAAACAATAAGACCAATCATTTTACAAATGTTGGAAAAAACCCCAATCTGATGCAAATTGGTTTGGGGGCAAGGATGTGCAGGAAGAAATAAAGTCACAAATTGGCAYGCAATGGTTGCATTCACCAGTTTAAATGATCTGCTAATAAAAGATGTACCTCTTAAGAACTTAAAAAACAAGTGGTGCCTCTTCAGCAAAAMTAAAATTCTGTCTTTATGTGCAAAGGTGAAAGCAGGAAAGCCAGCATCAGAACAGCTCATTCATTCCAGGCATCCACAGCAGCGAGCGCCTCAGGAAATGACTGAATATTGAGTGAACAAGTGCTAAGGGAGGATTCCATGCCAAACCCAGACATTTGTGTAACATTTCATTGCCTTCTGTCCCTCCTGGGCCTCTGGGCTGTAGCTGGGTGGATCATCCCTGGGCTCCAAGCGGGGAATCTCCTCGTCTCAGGAGACATCCCCGTGTGTGAAACTGCAGGGGAGCAGACACAGCTGTTGGTCACAGCTCCAGTTGTGTCTAAGGCCTATTGAGAGCACCAATTTTTAGTGCAGAATTTAGACTAAATGCAATGCATATCCATGCATTTCATCCTCGAAAGGATATCCTGAATGTGTCTATCACAGGCCATAATGTGTAAAAAAATCTACAGTCCTATCTGAGAGATACTACTGTACATCTGAAAAGATGTTGCAGGAGTGAATGAAATCTCTCACTTTACACTGGCCCAGAAAACCTAATCCACAGTCTTTAGTCTCTCTAACGTTGCACAGATATTTAAAGTATAAGATATAATTTTAAACTGTGTATTATTTATCCAAAAGAATGTTTGCAGGATAAATAAAACATTTGCATGATAAAGCTGACGAGCAATTCGGAGATGTTCTGGTCTCCYGGGTAAATTTGAATTTAAGCAGGTATTGTTATGCATTTTACAGAAGTGTACATTGAGAGGAGAACTTTCTTGAAGTATTATACCAATACCCCAGAACATTTAAGCTTCATAAAGTGCTTAACTTGTGTTTTCTTAAGACTCTTGTAGTTTAAAGAAGCCAAAATGTTTTTTTATTATTATTCTCTTAAATCATGTTCTCTTCAACTTCTCCACCAAACTTCAAGCAGATGCTTATGAGCAATTTACAGAATAAACCCCACAAGGAATGTTTATCAGTGGAAACATGGACACAGTATTTACTATGGCAATGAGGTACACTCAACTCCAGTGCCACATTTGGAATAAAAATGACAGCACCTCACCTACCAGGAACATAAGACAGGAGGATTCCCACTCTGTCATCAATCTTTGGTTTTATTTCATCAGAGCAGGGCTATTGTCTGTGCTTGAGATAGTCTAGAGAACTACAATAATTATTAAACCAAACCCTTGTATTGTTTACTGTTGAAAGGGTAGTGACAGGTTTTCATGTAAAATCAATCTCAAGATTAAAAAAAAAATCATTATCATAAAAGAAGAAAGATAATTTAAATAACTGATTATGTGCAGGTGGTACAGAAAAATTATCCTTTCTGCTCACACACTTCAGCAGCTCTATAGGAAACATGTACAGCTTGTGGTCAGATTGTTTAAAATGCTGGTCTGGCCTCTCCCTCAGGCACACTGGTGGTGCCTTTGTTTGTGTCACTGCAGCTCTTAAAAAACTTAGCCTGGAGAGCTGATGAAGATGAGGGTGTTGCGAAGTTCATTGTGGGAATGATCCACAATGGTAATGAAAGGGACAAATCAGGAGTGGGAAGTAGATGCCAATTGCAATTTGTTTTTTCCTTTATTTTCAAAATCACAAACCTGAAGTTGCATAGGTGCTTTCCTCACATCCCACCAGTAAATTCAGCAGCCCCTGAGTCAGGAAGGCTGTGATTGCTGAGCACTTCGTGGCTGCCTTGGGGCAGGATTCTGCTGGGTTGTGTAGAGTATTGAAAGCCGTGGCATCAGGCACAACCCCTGGAATACTGGGAGATGTGTGTGCTGCTTGGGGCAGTAGGCAACCATCAGAGCATTTTAGGTAGTTCATTATCATTTTCTTGGCAGGTAGAAATCCAAAACGACTAACTTCATCCATGTTCCAAGGAAAAGTGGGAGGAACAGCAGTTCAGACAGTGGATATAGCAGTATCAGCATTTGTAGAATGGATTATTTTAGTTTTTTTCATGAGAGTCATTCTCCTCAGAGCTGCCTCTCAAACATAACAGAGTGAAAAGTGTGTGTTCTGCACCAGGGTTTGCTGTGTGCTCTCATATAACAGGGAAACCCACAATCCTGTTAGAAAGTCACCTCCTGGGCCAAATCCAAAGGTGGCATCCRTGGTATTGCAAATTACATGGTGGTGGTTGTGTTTAAGAGGCTTTAAATCGATGGAAGTTGAAGAGAGACCTATTTTGACATCAACTTCTACCCTGTTATTAGCAGCTCTTCGCACTCCCTCCCTGCCAGGTTCCTACCACGGAACAGGGAGGYGGCGAGTCCTTCTGGCTTCAGCCAGTCATTTACCCAGCCATGCACCTCACCTCTGGTGGCATCCCCGGGAACTGGTGTCAGTCCCGTCCTTCCCCACTCCCTGAGGGCTCCAGGGAGGTTTGCTTTGGCAGGAGCACCCACTTGTTAAACTGCAGTGCAGACCCTGCTGGTGGGCACAGCSCTGGAGAGTCTGTTTATAGTCATTTGCTCTTGCTGGGGAGAAAGAAATATAACTGGAACCATTATGGTGAACGCAGAGTAGGAGACTCAAGCGGTTGGCTCCTGATGGATGACTGTGTGGATGTGATAAATGTTAGAATGGTTACAGCAATAATGATGCCATGTTGTCCGAGAGGTTGCATTAATTTAATTGGATTTGGAGTCTGAGTTGACCTGCCTCTACACAGTCTTAAGCAGCCAACATGCACTGGAGGTGTACAAGAGAGAGTGGGGGGTGTCTGTCTTTTTTTTTTTTTTTTTTTACTTCATAGACAATAAATTCTAGATCAAAGCAAAAACAAGCAATGATATGTGTAATTTTTTAACAGGAACTCTATAAATATTCAGTGCTGCTGTTTGGCAACATTAAGAAATCACTGAAAAATGCAGTCATTGCTAAATGTGTTCATTTGAGAGGTTTGCTGCTACAAATGTGAATCTTCAAAGGCCATGAAGCTTAACAATAGCTTTTTGGTATTAGACAGAGAGTTAATTATAACATCTATCACACAAGCAAGGTAACTAAAACAAACCCATATCCCTCCTCAGTTTCTGGCTTGTTGAGTGAGTGCTGTCAGAAGGAATTTGCCTCAATGTGTGTGCTTGGTGATGTTATCAGAGTGTCTGTCAGGGAGAGCATTTAATGCTGTTCAGAGTCCTGAGCGAGCGCGTGGGGATTGGCAGAGACAGTGACAGTGGTGGCCACGGTGGGTCCTGACAGTTTGAATACAGGATTATATAGTGCCGTGACAAAGCGCTCAGTTTATTTAAACCGGGGGACAGGATGTGCAGGAGACAAAGGAGAAGCAAAGAAAAGGTTAAGTTGCCGAAATTTTAATTGAGCTCCGAGTGACGGTTTTTGAATAATTGGTTGTGTCAAAACGTAATGATCACCGGCCTGGGGAGCTGCAGCCTTTCACCCTCAGGTCACTGGCTCAAATCTGGACTGTGCTGGTTGTAATGACTGATGTTCAATACCAGCTAATGTGAAATGAATTGCTGATCTCTGCCCAGCTTCTGCTGGATAAGGATCTGCCTCGCCAACGGTGTGTGCTGGGAGTTCCAGCAAAGGCAGCACCCAGAGATCATCTTCTCCGTTTTGTGTAAGTTTCCTGCTGGGAATTGGTTCTCTGGTGTGTGAGACCTTTCACTATTGCAACCGTGATTTTATTAATGCAGTAAAAAGATGAGAACTTTGCGGTTCAGTGTTTTCTGCCAGTGACTTTTGTGCGCGTTTGGTGAAACCTCAGCAATCCTTCACTAACTCTAAGGATCCCTTCACAGCAGTTCAGGACTGCTGGCAACCAGGGCAGCAGGATTAATCGCCAAGGATTGTTCTCTGGGGTCTGGACACAATCATTTCACTCTATATTTAAGAAYGTTTTTGAGTTCTTATCTTCCAGAGACAGGGAAATAAAAATAATAGCCATTGCATAGACAACATTAACCCACACTATCACTCCCCAGCTGTGTCACAAGCCATTTTTTCTGCTGCTGGAGTGTGAGATCCATCCCTGGAAGTTCCCTGGAGCACGGTGAATGTTTTTGAATACACCTGTCTCTGTATAGGTCTGGTCCAGAGCCACTCTTCCTGAAAACATCCCATACTGCAGGCACTGGGAGCTTGGAACAGGGATTTGCTATGATGGCTCAGTAGATCAAAGCAATCCAGCAGTTGTTGTTTTGCCATCTGAAATGTGGGATCGGTGGAACAGCTGCCGGATGAAAAGTTTATTTGTGTGTCCCAGAATAAGATGTAGAAAGGTTCCTCTAAGCTGCCTGATTATTTTCTAAGAATACAAGGCGGCCTTTTAATAGTCCTAAAATAACTAGATTTTTTTGGCAGCTTTGAAAAGTTCCAAATCTTCGAGACAAGCAACGCAGATGAGAAAAATTCATAAATTTTAAAGTTGGTCTTGATTATTTCTGAAGAAACTAGCTCAGCTTTAGCAGCATAAAGCCATTCCAGGCTTGTATGCCTGGGGAGAAAGAAATACCCATCCTGTTACAGTTTTGTCATTGATTTTAAGTGAAAGAAGTTCCTCCACTGACTCAGCAGGCCTGGAGAGGACTTGGAATCAGTATCAGTTTCATGAGTTCATGAAACCTCTTTCCTGATTACCTGAGTTATTTGGTGGTGAGTCACTTTACACTCTTCAGTGAGAACTGAGGAGGGTGTAGGGCTGCAGGCTCTCCAATTTCCTATTCCACTGTGTTACCCAAACAGCTGGATGTTCCCTCAGACTCCCGTGGGAGTGGCCAAGGTTACGAACCAAGCTGTTCGACTGGGCTGTGGGCCCTCTCCAGGCGCACTCCAGCTGAGAGTGCTGGCATTTGAATGAGAGAAGGTCTTGACATCTTAATTCTGGACTAGCAGGTATCACTCCCCATGCAAATATAATTTCTTAGAGYGTGAGCAAGTAACATATGTCCAGCCCCCGCACTGCAGAGGCCCCAGGGAATGGGCAACTGAAGTCCAAAAGCCAAACATATTTCCTGATTAATTGGGCCCTTGAGGCTTTTGGGTGACATTAAAGAATCTGCCAGTCATTTTCCCCCCCTCTCACCTCTTCTTTTAGATAGTAAGTAATAAAATAACATAAAATCTGCTTTCAAGACCTCACTGCAATCAGTTATTTCATTCCAGATGCTTTGTACCTTCTGTGAGACCTCATCCTGTGAGGGGCAGGGTGCATATCGTGGATGCCTGTTTCAACTACAAAAAGGAAGAATACGAGCTCAGCTGCTCTTCTTCCAGCCAGGGGTACTGGCTTGGACGGTACCCACCATGATGTAAAACTGATGRAATGAAAAGATAGCTTGTGGGACAAAAGGTTGGAATTAGAAAGGYAGCCATTTTCTAAAGACAGAAAATATCTGCAGATTTAAGAGTTTAGTGGTGTATTAAAAGAGTGTGATTCTAACTGTCATGGCTTATTCTGGGGAGAACAGCCTTGAGACACTCAGAGGTCATGGAGATCACTGGAACAGACATTTCATCTCCTCCACACAGCAGGAAGGTGTCTTCCACCTTAGGTTGGTGTGGCTGCATTGGTGAGAAAGAAATGGCCCCATCTCAAGAACAGAAGCAGCACCATGTTTTTATCTTTTTCTCACATAATAGATCATTTTCCCTGTGTGCCGTGGTCCAGAAGTGGTGACTGTCTAAGATTAGAATCAAAATTTTTAAAAAGTTTGATATTTTTATTTGTTTTTCACTAGCAAGAGTGTCATGATTAGTTAGGAGCATTGTGTGTGAAGAACCTTGCCACCTCCAGCATAACTCTCCCGGAGAAATTGCCTGTGTGGGTTCAGCTGACCATTAGGATCCAGCTCTTGGCTGCTTGGCTTTTCCCCACACAGRATGAGAAAGAAAATCCTAGCAGGGTATCAGCAAGAACCATGTTGGTTTTTTTTCCCTGTTGCCTTTGCCATGGGATGCAGCACGTTTTTATATGGTGTGTGTAAGGGGGAGTTCCCYGACGAGGGATAACACCGGCATGCACAGACAAAGTGACAACCTCTTGGTWCCCTTGTAAAATTCCACCCAGCTAAAGGGAACCGGAGAGGAGATGTATGGCTATTAAAGTAAAACATAACTGCCTGTCAGAGAAAAGTACTGACAACATGCACCGAAAGCTCCGCCATCTAATGCCTGTCAGCAGCAAGTGGGTAGTTTTTAGCATTGTTCATATTCCTCAGCAAATGTGCTGGAATTGGYGGAGACAAGGATGGAGTTGACACGGGCAGGTTCTGTCAGCTCCAATGCGGAGGTGAACTGTGCGCATCCCAGCCCCGGTCCTGACAGCCGCATCCAGGCACAGGCATGTTTGGGAATCGGGAGCTGCGGGAGGGCAGGGGAGGTACCAGTCAGAGCTTCGCCTTCTCCCAAAGAGGCAAGGTCCGCGAGCAGGAGAGGGAAGGGGGCAGGGAGAGAGAGGGAACAACAAAAAACAATGCCTATTATGTTTCATGTCAATGTTGCTGTCATTAGGTAGTCGGAAAGATTTCAAACAGATAAACTCCCCTTTGGTATGGCAGACTGCCTTGGCAGCCAATTTTAGGCCTTGATTTGATTGATAAACTCTTTGTGACAAGGAAGGATAAAAGAGGCCCCTAGTTTGGTACATATAAATAGGAAATTAGCTGGCAAAGTTGTCAAAGATAATTAACTCTCTGATTCTGTGTGTCTATTCAGGTTGACATACTGAAATTATTTAGAAATGCACATGTCAACGCTCTGACAGAATTTGGTGCTGATCAGATAAACAGTTTTTGAGATGCCTGATTGTAAAATGATGTAAGAGCTTAGCTGGTGGTTTTATCATTATGCATTCTCTTAGCAGCAGCAGGTATCAAACGGCAACACCATCCTTTAATGTGCGAGATTCAGAGATCGGGAGACAAAGTTAAGCGCTACTTCACAGCACTCGGCTCACTTGTTTTGTTCCTTGCCCCTAGGTTAAACAAAATACTAATAATGTGCTAAATTCCTGGGTGTTCATCTGCTCCTCATCCTTTCCCCGGGCACAATTGGAAGTAACAAAGATAAGGGTCTATGAGATAAGAGGTCTGAAAGCCGCATTTTGTTACTCCTTCAGAGGAGATAAACTACTCACTGCTATAATCCCAAACTCAAAGATTGACAAGGTTAGGAAAGTGCAAGAGGAAAAAATCGGTGACTCTGAACGTCTTTATAGCGGCTCCCATTAAAACAATGACAGAGAACAACAAATATATTTAGCATTGCACACTCAGCGTCCTTCCCACTGTCCCTTGTCTGCAGATGGCTGCAGTGGCCGGTGTAGCACTGCAGTTGCAATGAGTGTGTGGAGGGTGCCTTCTGGATGAGATTTGATTTCCAAGKCCCACCAATGTCCTTGGAGAAGTTAAACTCAACTCTGTGTATGTACTGTACAGCAGATGTGAAGGCACTGCAGTCCTCCAGAGCAACCTGACTCTGATTCCTTCCTGGAGATTTGCCCCGTCTGAAAGTGCTTTTCAGCCTCCAAAACCAGTTGCTTTTTGGTAGTGGGAAGGTACAGGCACCAACATCTGTCTTGAACACGATATCAATGGAACAGAACTCACCTTAGCTTTCCTTAGATCACCTGGAGCTTTGTGTGGCTGTACAGAAAGCACCACAGCCCCAGTTCTGTGAGTGGATGCTGTGGCAGCATCGATTCAACTCAYCCTACTGCTCTGAGCTCGTTGGGATTTTTAAGCCTCTGGAGTCTAAGCTCACACTGGRCACTGTCTGGCAAGTTTTGCAGCTTTCTGTCACATCTTGAAAGCTGGCAATCAATCCAGACTTTTACCCTGGGATCCAACCCCTAGACAGACAGCTTTGCTTGAATGCTCMCCTTTCCAGAGTCTTGTCCAGCGGTGGGGGAACTACAGAAGGAAGTGGATGGAAAACGAATTCAGGGTTGGTAGGACACCCCATTGCATTTACTTAGGGGGAAAAAGGTGGCAATGCTAAAATACACAAGAAAAATAAGAGGCATCTTGCCTGCAGAGCCTCTGMGTGGTAGGTCAGCAAATAGGTGCCCCATAACCTTCTTGAGCTGCTGCTGCTCTCTGAAGTACTGGCTGCTGTCTGCCTCCTGCCCTTTTTGTGCCTTCCCCACCATGGATTTCAAGGCAATGTGAGCATGTGAAACATCTTTGTCACTCAGAGAGCAAGATCTGGCACATCCAAATCGTGACTCTTGTGCCTCTCCACCAAATCTGCTTTAATATACACAAGTCCTGGCTTTGATCATGCTGTTGATGAGGATCTTGCAAAGACCCACCCCAAAACCATACCCCATACGTAACCTCCCAGGACTCACGAAGGGTAGGCGCGGGTTCTCTGCAGCTYGGTGCTGATGAATGCGCTACTGTCCTCGGTGTCAAAATGATAATGGCACATGTATTATTCTTCTTGAGAGCCCTACGCTTCCTTTTTATCATATTTTGCACTCATTTGTACAATGAACAATGTCTTGCCTCCCATCACTTACGTACCAAGAAGCTTTTTGTCTGTTTATAAATAGGGTCTCACTTGACATAACAAAATTCATGATGTTATTTCCTCATCCATAAGCATTTCTGTAGTGCTCGTTTCTGCATTTACATTCTGCAACTATCTTGTACAAGTAGGCACCCCAGGGGCCAGAAATTTGACTTTAGCAGTAAGRTCTTATTTTTCTCTTTTTTTGCTATTCACCTTAACATGAGAGTTTAAGAATGATGGAGGTCTGTGGTGGTTAATAMGGGAATGGAGGCAGGTACCTATTCAAAGTGCAGGGACAGGCAAGTGCTTTCCAAAAAGATATCCTAAATACAGATGTCTTTGCTTTATTATGTTCATCATGTCTAATTCAGCCCTCCCAGCACATGGCAGTGGGGGGCTGTTCATAAAGAAACTGATATTCTCATGTATAATGCAGCATTATCTAAGCTTCCATATAGATCACTGGTTTAGGATGAATTATCTCAGAGCTGCACGCCCCTGTGTTGTGTGGTATCTATCTTACAATAGGTTTGTAACTTATCACAATTGAAACCAAAGGAATAAACTGGAAGGAAATGCACTTTTCTCTTGAGTGGTTCTTGTTAGAGCCTAGTTGAAATGTAGCATCTTACAGAGACTCCGTTTATACAYAATTTGATGATGAAGGCTTTGCTGCAGGCAACCTGGAAACATGAAATAGGGCTTTAATCATAACACTTCTACTTTTCTCCATTGGGAGCTGTAGGTGTGCAGTGCCTCGGAATAGAAACCTGCTTTTATTTTGATGCTCGATATGGATTTATGTGCCTGAGCTTAGATATGCACATTTGAAAACAATGTCCCTGTATGCCAGAGCTACCCAAAAGCCAGAGCTCTCACAGAAGGACACAGGGCTCTGGGTGGGTGACAAGCTGAATATGAGTCAACTCTGTGCCTCTGCAGCAAAGGCCAACAACATCGTGGGCTGCACTGGGAGGAGCATTCCCATCAAGCTGAGAGAAGGGATTCTAACCCTCTGCTCAGAGCTGGTGAGACTCATCCAGGATCTGTGTACAGACTTGGGCTCCCAGTACAAGAAAGAGCTGGAGGTCCTGGAGACATCCAGTGAAAGGCTACAGAGATGATTAAGAGGCAGAAGAATCTGACACATGGGGAGAGGCAAAGAGAGCCGAGGTTGTCCAAATTGCAGAAAAGAAGGCTCAAGGGGTATTTTGTCAGCTTGCGTCAATATCAGACGGTGGAAAGTGAAGGACACAGAGCCTGACTCTCCTCAGTGCTGCACAAGTTGAAATACAGGAAATGCAGTTTAAATACAAGGTGGTTTTGTCAACATGAGGGTGGCCAAACACTGGAACAGGTTACCCAGGGCTGCATGGAGTCTCCGTCGTTGGAGGTTCTCAGAGCACCATTGGACATGCTCCAGAGCAACCTGCTGTAACTGACCCTTCTTGAACAGGGTCTTTGGACCATCTCCAAAGGTCCCTTCCATCCCAAACTCATAGAATGGAATTGCCTTTTCCACAAAACCCAGGCTTTCCTCTAAGGAGAAGTGCATAGGTGGCTATGTCCTGGAGCGGGAGTAACTTCCTCATAACTTGTTGGCAGATGCTTGACACATCTGTTTGCTTTAGACTTCCACTGAAAAGACATTTCTCCTTCCTGCATCACATGTGTCAAATTCAGCTTCTGGGGAAATGTACAGATGTTCACACACAGAGAAGAAAACAACATGCCACGGGAGTATGTCATGGCCGTTGATATATCTTACACCGTATTAATGAGGAAAATATGTTTCCTTTAATTAAAACATTTCGCCCGGGCTTCAGATATGTTGTGATTTTAACAGGCTTTTACTTGTGTGTGGTTAATAAACACGTTGGATGTGTGTGTGCACAGCGATGCTCACATGCTGCTCTTTCCATCCAGCTCTAAGGATGAGCCCAGTGTTGATGGCGAGGCTGTTGCAGGGATTTTTTTAAGGGAACTGCTTGCCAATACTTCTGTTGCCTTTCATCTGCTGCTTTTGTGTGATTTTGCTCAAGAAAATAGAGTACTTGTGGAACAAGTCTGAGACTTAGGAGTTAAAAGTGGCAGATATCTGAAGAATGGGGAAAGTGCTACATATGCCACAAGGGCTGGGAAGCATTGGGTGTTTGGTGGAATAAATAGGGTGAGAAAGGGGTCTYGCACTCATCTTCGATTCATCGCTCTTGTGGAGCTTAAAAACCAGTAGCTATTCTGTTTTATTTCCATATGTTGGCCATATGATTGTGCCGTCTGTGCATATCCTTTTTCCATCTCCCTGCACTTGATTTCTAGACAGAATTATGTATATTTTGAAGGTGCAGTAAATTTTACTGTTAGTGGGTTTGGGAGCTTGAATCTTCTCTATCAGGCTATATAATACATATTTTTTTAACCTATTTCCAGACATGATTTCCTCTTCTGTGCTAACAAATTTTCTTTTTCCATAAAGTAGGACAAAATGTGTGGTCTCGAATGATATGAGAGGGCAGTCTGTGATTGTTCTGCTTCTGCAGTCACATCATCATTTGGGGATTTTGTAGTCTCCTGATCTGAATATGGGGCCAAAAGAGTTCCAGCTGTGAATAATTCAGTCTCCTGCCAGTACTATTGAGGCGCCTGCTACCTAGAAAACTCAGGGTGCCCTTGTGGTATTTGACTTTCATCTGTGCCAGAAGCCTTATACAATTGCAGGGAAACTGGTGTCCTGTTCTGAACTCACTGAGATATTGTAGGTAAACCCTGTTCTCCCAAAAAGACAAATATTTAGGCTTTTCAGGTGACACACTTTAATAACTGTTGGCATATACATTTCCCTAAAAATGTGGACTTGTGTTATGCAGAGGGAACAAAAATCTCAGAGTTCAGGGTCCACATCTGCTCCACAGCTGCAATGAACCTCAACTTTATCGCTGGCTTTCGTGATACTATGGCAAATATTGTCTTCCTAACTAATTAATGAAAGGTCTTCGGAATATCTCAGTAGGAATGCAGGAATGGAAAAAGGGAACAACTATGGAAATTTTTTTACAGAAGAAGGAAAAAATGAGCCTTAGTAGAAAAATAAGAATAGAAAATAATTTTTCCAAAGTTCTTTTAGAAAACAGAATTGCAAAATCAGTGGATAAAAGGCAATATGCTGGATCTACTGATGATTTTAGTGGTGCATTTGATGTGGTTTCTCATGACATTCTTGCTTGCAAAACAMGTTTACACATTGGTTTGGGTATAAACAGTGTGTTGCAAGGACTGCAAACTGGTTGAAGGATAATTGTTAACAGCAATACATAATGTTTTGCGGAGGTGTTTATCAGAGGTTGGCACCAAGGTGGGATTTATGTTGATTCTTAGCTACTGGCAGTGACCCGAAAGCAGGCTGTGCTAACAAAATCTTGAGATGGCAGTCACTTGGGAGATGGAGTGGACAGTGAAGCTGCCCAGATATGTCCAAACAGATCTCCAGAGGGTGGGTGTATGAACAGGAAACAGCCCAGTGCTGTGCAATATGGAAAATGAGAAGTTAATACGTGAGGAAAACCTCATTGTGGGGGAGAAACCTAGAACACTTTGCTGATGCAGACCTGAGGTGGTAGATGACTGAAAATGAAACATAAATTTGTGGTGCAATGATGTGGCAACAAGAAATTCCAAAATAAGATGGGCAGGAGGCAGGAATTACAGGTCAGAATGGTAACCTCTCTCAAGACAGTATGCTGCATTTTGGGAGCCTCAGATGAGACTGAGTGAGAATTCGGAGAAAAACACCAAGTTTATGTGTCCATGTGTGGATGTGTTTATGTGCACCCAAGTGACAGTGGCTCAGTTTCTGAGAACTGCTGAAACTGAGGGCGCAAGGATTYGACTGTGAGCAGGGGTGTGAGAGGCATAAACACCCTGGTGTCAGAAAAAARCAATACAGGGTTTTATTAAGGGAGTGCTAAGAATAATACCAATGAAACTATCAACTGGAAAACTGAAGCAGGATATTAATGAAAACATCCTGAATGAATGAGGTCACTTAGGCTGGAACATTCTCCTTTGGATCTTTTAAATTCAGTTTGGGGACCACTCTCARCGAGTGCTGTGGGGATGCAGCTCTGCCTTGGTCCTGGAGGGTGGGTGAGTTGAGCTGTTTTTTTAGGAAGTATGAGCTTCTCAAGTCTGCAAGATACTGTGTTTCCTGGGTTTCATTACTGGAAGTTTTCCACAGAGCAAACCCCACGTCAACCACAAGTGGAAAGTCAAAATTGTCTTCACCGTTTGGTCTAAAGAGGTCACCTGAGGCCTCCGTGGGTTATTGACATTTCAAGATCTGCACTTGCAGAGGTTTGTGCCATGGATGAGTGGTGCAAAGTGTGCAGGGCAGTGTGGCCCTTCTGCACATGGCTCTGCACTCACCATGGCTGTGTGTGGAAGCCTCTCTCTGTGCAGACAAGGCTGAGGGGGTGTGGACAGACAGATTAATGTGAATTTGTGCAGTTCGTTGGTTGTGCAGAGCTTGAACAATCAAATCCCTTCAGTTCACTCCGCTAACTGGATTGCTTATGACAAAATCACAGCTTTTTCTCCAACCCTTTTTAATCTCCATTTTGAAAAAAATTGGAAATGACATGGTAAAGTAAGACCAATTAACATTAACAATTGCAGTTTATTTGCTTCCACTGTTTTACAGCATGCAGTCTGGTAGAGCAACATGCACTGCTATTTTGGAGACATCAAAATAAATAAGTAAATAAATACATAACCCTGTGGGCTTACAGATTGAGTCAAAGAGCAGGAGATTATTCCTGGCACTCAGAAAAAATTGTTGCCTTTGAAAACACCAGACATTGACAGTTTTGCATCAGGACAAAATTAGGATGGGGTGGAATCTCTCCATTCGCATTGTGCCAATTCAGCAGATGTTTCAGGCAATCCTGGAAGGTAAAAAGAAATGAATAGAGACTAGAAACCAAAACCAACCTCAGATCCCTGGAGACAAAGGTTACTATTTCCCTCCCAACCAACTCTCCTTCATATGTAGTGAGATAGGGTTATCTAAGCTTTTGTATTTGTATTTTAGTGCTGTGCAGCACTTTTATATAGAAGAGATGCCAAGGCTTATAACAAAGAGGGTATGTGTCATTATCTCAATTTTACAGGTAAGGAAACTGAAGCACACAAAGGTGCTAGGACTTGCTGGCAAAGCACTCAGTAAACCACAGYAGAGCCAAGCACCTGACAGATGATCCTGTGTGTTTGCCTTTGGGCCGTGTCATCTGTCATCTTAATGGTACAAACATTTTGGATTTAGTCACACTGGAGAAGCAGAGGACTTAGAAAGAAACAAAATAAAAAAAACCACTCCAGAAATTTGCCAACTAAAATCAAAATATCCAATTTAAAATCTTCTAAGAAATAAATGTCTTGTTATTGTTCTCTGCGAGGGAAATGCTCTCAATTAGAGCTTTGTAAATGTGAAGCTATGCCCACCCTCGTTCCACAAATTAAAACCAGCTTCACTTGAGAGAAGCTCCTGAGAAGAGTTGCTCAGTAAAAATACCAGTAATTATTCTAACATCTCATATTCTTTTACCAAAACAAAATAACATAAGCTTGGAGACTGACTGACTTCTATCATAAACATTACCATGCTGTGCCTGGACCTCTGGAGATCTGTCAAAAACCAAAATGTTTTGTCTCCACGTAGGTTTCTGCTAATGGATTTTCCATGCATCCCTTGTTTCAGTTTCTCTTACCACGTGTGGGACTCAGAAACTCATTGCTGCTCTGGGCAGTATCAGTTCCTGCTACTACCTTAAAAACATCAAGGGGCTGATTGCACATTACATTTTTTATTATGCTCTATGTATTTTTAGAGGAGAAAGGAGCACTGTTTTCAACCAATGTAAATTAGTGTTGTGAGTGAAAAAGATATCAGGCAGGGGAAAGAGCCAGTTTATCTTTCAATCTCTTACAATGTGTTTAAAGTGTGCTCCTAGTAGAGAATTTCATATTCTATATTAATTGTATTTAACACTTTGTTCCCCAAGCCTTGAAGAGTACTTCACTGCACAGGTTTCTGTGCAATCAATGAGGGGCAGGTATAAACAAAAAAAAACAAACCAACCAACCAACCAAGGAACCAAAAAAAACCCCAAAACAAACAAACGAAAAAAAAAAGAAAAAAACAACCACCACCACAATCTCTGCCCAGGGAACTTTGGATCTTATTATAAGCATTGTCCTTGCAGGAGGGCTCACAGGCAGAGCAAGCCGAACATGGAATCATTCTAAAAAGAAGGAAAGATCCTATTGCTCCATCCTTGCCTCCTTTCCAGTCTTGCTAATTGTATTGAAATTGCCTCTGATTTTCACTGAGGCAGACCTTTGCCAGCTTCAGCACTCTGTGTTTTGTTAAAGTTTCAGAGAACTTTAGGAGCATGTTTTTAAAGATTTCTTTATTTGTTCTATTTGAATTTAATGTTTGCTTACCTCTAACAAATAAAAAACATGCCCCATGGATATAATGACTGTGATATTGAGATTTTTTTAAAAATAGTTGTCTCTTTTTACATAATACCATTCATCTAATGTTTTCCAATTTTTCTTTACAGTCATATGGGCTAGAAATTCAAACTTAAGCAAAAGCCAACACAAAAATCACCCAAGCTTGGGTTCTTGTGCAGTCTCTTGATTTAAGCAGAACTTTAAAAAACATAGGCTGTTGCAAGGTTCCGTAAAAGAGGTTGCAACAGAGTGGGGACAAGCGGCTCACCTGCTCTAAATTTGCCTGAAGTGGGTAAAGTTAGGATTCTGCACCAGCTGACTTGTCTGCCCCAATATATTTTGACTTGCCATTTTTTAGTTTTTGTTTCAAGAGGAATGGTTGAAGTGTGGCTGTCTGTCTCCCACTGAAAATGGACAAAGTCTCTTTGGCTCTGTTTCCCTTAGATACAAGTCAGCCTCTGAATCTTATTAAAAATATTTTAAATATAACACACAGATGAATACAATGAAATAGGAAACAAATGCAGAATGAGACCCCATAGATGCTGCATGATGAAGTGCTTGTACACAAGACACAGTTAGAATTATGTGTGTTAGAGCAGCATGTCCTCTTCCTAGAAAGGTGAGGACTGGTGAGAGTCATCCTTGAATCCAAGGTTGGGCTTGAGGGCGATCCAGAAGCTTGGAGAACTGAGCCAATGGTCTGAGAGCCCTGGTGCAGATAAGAAAACATCTCACCTGTAACTGAGATGTTATGGTGACCACATTGTGGAACAGAGAGCCCCCACGTAAAGGAGGGCTTCTGTGTGGGGTAAAAGCGCAATCTCCACACTTGGTGCCTCACAGACCACTCTGTATGATTAGATCAACCTCTCACTGCCTTGGCTGCTTTCAAATACACATAAAAAGCCTGAAACTTCCCCTAAGCAGTGAAATGCATTGACACAGGAAAGTGTTTTGGTAAAAGTTTCAGGTGGAAGAGGCGTGAGCTGACATAGTTACTGTTTGGTAAAGGCATAAACCTTACTTTGTCTTTTTTTTTTTTCCATTTGGGTTTTGACTGTTTGGTTTAGTTCTTATTACTTGGTGTAGTTTCGTGACTACTGTTGCTTCCTCTGAATTTCTGTTTCTGCCACCTTGCAATGTGCTCTGCTTTAGAATACACGCAATATTTGCAGTATGCAGAATGCTGTATATTCTTGAAAAATTACACAGCTCTCTGTTTTCATGTGAAGTCTTTAGCCTGAGATTTTCACCTGCCACAAGTGGAGAATAATACCAAGATAAGCCCTGGTTTGCTAATGCCACATAATCAAATATCACAGGTATTTTCGTAGTATATTAAGGGTAGATTTTGCCAATCATATTTTTGTCTGGATTTTCCTTACTCTGTGAAAAACCTCATTACAAGAATTAAAGCTTCTACTGGCACATGTGCTAATCTGTGTAAACAGGAATACAAGAATATGACCTTTGCTACTGATATTTTGCATATTTTTACTGGTGTAGAAAAGGGTCTTACTCCATGAACACAGCACCAGTTCCGAGAGAATTGTAGGCAGTACTAGAAAGGTAATTTGAATCTGTTCCTAAATATTATTACTTTGATGAAGTGCAAAATATCTCCAGTATTTGTTTGTCATCATTGTCAGCAGCAATGCACCTGGCTTCTGTTGCTCCAAGAAGAAAGCTGCTCTATTTCTTTTTCTTTTACCCCCCTTATTTTTTTTTTGTTTATTTGTTTTTGCTATTTTTAATGCCTTTCTGCAATAACAAACAATGAGCTTCCCCTCAGCCATCCAGGCACAGCACTGTGGCACCCCACTCGCTGCTGCCTGCCGAAGTGAAAAGAACAAAAGCCAATAAGCAGTGATGACAACCATGTAATCCAGTGTTTCTCAGCTCTCTATCTCAGGGAAAAAGCTGCCTTCCAGTGCCACTCTGGCACAGGTGAATGTCTCCTCCTGTCTGAGGCTCAGCAGGAGGCAGAGATACTGCCAGGATGACTCTTTTACTCTGCTCTTCACCTGCAGTTGTACTCAGGCCCTGCAGTACACTGATATGATGAAGAGTGTTGGTACCCACATCAGAATAATAGTCCTTTTCCTAATATTATTCCTCAGTCAGAGGGGCAAGAGAAGCATCAGGATCGCTTTCTGGAGAGTACATGCAAGGCAGATGTGCTGCTTAGGCTAGTGGGAATGTGGTTTGTCCTTGTTGTCTTGTGGTCATTTACTCTTCAGGGCAGAGCACAAGCCTGCCGAGCACTTGTTATGAGTTGTGAAAACCTCAGATGCAGGAAAAACAGGTGTAAAAGGGAGCCAAGAGAATGGACCAGGGTTTAATGCAGAGACATTTTGTTTATTTGGAGTGCATGGATTACTTCTTAATGTATTGCTTTCTAAAATAATTACCTTCTCAGGACAGTTACAGTTTAAGTATTGAGTTTATCAAGGGATGCTGTGTAGAGACGAAACAGAGATCAGACACATTCCCGTTCAGCCCATGCTACTCAGTGGGATTTCAAATGCCAAATTTCAAAGGGATTTCAAATTTTAAGAAAAGGATATCYGTATCCTTTTGGGCCAGCCCAAAAGCCCTTTTGCCATTTACAAGAGAAGCCACAAGGCCCCTGAGAACAGCATGGCTCTGCATCGTGGTGGCAACTAGGTGATGTGCAAGTGTGTCTGAAGGGTGGCACTAAGAGATCTTTGGTTCTTTGTACAAGCAGCACCGAGGCTGCTGTATCCCCATTGAGTCAGAACAAGGTGACTATCCTGAAAATGGTTTTCTTTAGGGTAGAGGTAGCTCATAATCTGCTGTCGCAAAAGTACTGTCCATGACTATTCCCAAGTGTGTTTCTTGCTTTTCCTTAGAGCAATAAAGTTGATTCACTTGGAGAAAATAAGGGGAATGTTTTATAACCAGCATGTCTCCATTGTTTTTKTTTCCCCCCGGAGACCGAAGTTACAGGCTTCTTCCTGCTGCAGACAACCAGCAGCAGCAGTTCTGATATTCTTGGGTGAGACACAATTTCCACTTATTTCAGTGCCTCTACTACTGGTGGAGCACTTCATTGTATGTGATTCTCTGCAGCCATTCCAGAGAATGCCTTCCTTTACATTAATCTTATTGTTTCCAAATTTCTTTTGTTTTCATTATCAGCACAGACCTTGAAGTGCAGCCCTCAGCCAACATCTTAAAATAACCTAAAAAGAGGTCTTTGACATCTGGTCTTTGAAAAAACTATGCTGTTTCCTCCTTTAGGTCTAATTATAGTTGCTAATGCATTGATCCATAGGAAAAAGGGTCCCACATAGTAACTGTATGGTCAAAGCTGCTGAAGGGAGTAGTTGAGAGAAAGATGAGCCACCTTAGGTTGAGACTCGGAGCACAGAGAGGTCTCAAGCTCCTCTCTGTTCTTCATGTTGCTGAATTGCTGTTAGGTCTAACAGTTCTTCTTTGTATCAGCCTATAAATACAGCTGTGTCTACTGGATTTTGCCCAAGGGCTGGTACATCATAGTTTGCTAAATTTTAATCATGCTTATGTTTGCATTTGAGTGGAGTTCACATGTCCCGTAGAGCCCTTAATCCTCAGTTTGCCATCCCAGGCAAAATGCCCAGTCTCAGCTGAGGCCTTCCCAGCAAACTGCTCTGACTCCACTGACTCCTCGCCGTGTCCTCTAACGCATTTATGGATCTGGTGAGAGCTCTGCACTYCTCAGACCAGCAATACAAGCTGCTGTTGATACCCTTCGTTAAGAAATATCATACAAGCATCCTGTCAAGCGATTGAAATTCGTCCATCTCTCCTGGTGATGTAAAAAACAATGAAAGTATCTTCGTATCAAAGTGCAGGCACATTGACAGCTGGAAAATATTTTAGCACGCACGCATGGAAACACCGAGTTTGTTGTAAGAGGTTTGAAGAGCACAGTGTAATTACTGCTTGACTCCTCCGTATACAGCGTTGCAAGGTTACTCCCTTTTTAAAAAACCAAATTAACTGCGCAGTTTGCATCCAATTTCTGCATGCAATTGCCATGATTACGTGTGCAGTTCACATAACCGCACACAGAAACTGTCAGAGTTGTCCGTTCGGATATGTGAAGTAGAAAGGCTGTTGTCTTTTGCATGCATTGGTTTGGCAGCTGATTTGCAAATCTGTCCCTGCTTGTGGTCTGCTTCCCACAGCAAAGTACTCGTTTCAATTTAAATAAGTGGCATCTCTCAGTCATTCCTTAAAATTGACAATTATAGACTGGGGTGAGTTCGTTTGACAAAGACAGATCTTCTCCTAGAACAAATTGTTCAGAGGAATTTCATTTGTCGTTTCTTTTTTTCCCCCTCTTTGATGTATGGGAGTACAAAGGAATCCAGGACGTGGCTCTTCAGGAAAGAAAGATTTCTAAAATATCCTATGGGCAAGACTTTATTCCTGTGTAGTTCTATCCACAAAAAGCTTGAAACATTGCAGATGTGCATTTTAAGATTTGCATGTGCTAAGTGCAGTACATTGAAACTCCCTTTACAATGGGTTTTCAATATAAAATACTGCTCTGATGGAAATAAGTGCAAAAATTATGATGTGCACAAGCACAGGATCTGTATCTGAAAATAGAGCAGTTATGAGGACTATCACTTTTGAAGCTGCTAAAGAATCAAGCTAAACCAACCAACAATATTGTATAGTTTACATTCCTTTTTGCCTTTATTTTTATATTATATCTTAACAGATTCAGGCCTCAGCAGAAGTTGAAAACCCTAAAAATATGAAACATAAGTAAGAAGGGAGAGCTTTCAGCTCGATGACATCTGAAACACACGTGTGAAGGGAATCTGGCTCGGAGAGAGATGGCAGCTTCACCAACACCGTGCACCAAGGACATCAGACAAAGTCAGCACTGGAGATTAGGCCTTCTGGCTCCCAGCCAATACGATTATATATTTTTTCCATTTGTTATTATATTTTTATTTTTGTATTCCTCTCCCTCTTTTCCAGGTTCTTGCAAAAACTTTGGAAACTGTTGATTTTTCTTGAGTTCCCTGGGAAGCTTTCTCACATCCATTTAAGTACCAGCACCTTTCATGCTCACATCCTTTGGCCTGTGCAAGCCCTCTTTATCTTCATCTAAACCTCCAGAGGGAAATGCTATTCATCTTTATTTCCTTGGTTTGTCTTTCTCCTAGAAGCTGACCAAATTCTTCTGATTTCCTTTATTCCAAGCCAGATTTGGATAGTTCTGAAGCTCCAGAGCCTGGGGATATGGGTAGTGAAGTTAGAGCAAGAGGAATTTGAATCCCTCAGTGGAGATAGCCCTGGATGAGGCTCCATAACTGACTGTGCTGCAGAACTGCAGAATTATACTGTGTCTGCTGATACTGTTTAAGCAGCACTGGAAAAATGTTGTATCTGTTGAAATAGTGTATCTGGAAGGAATTATTTTGGATCCTTTGAGTCATTGCTCAATTGGGCAATCAGGGAAGACCTCATTTCTCTTCTACAATTACAGGAAAGGATGTTTTAGTGAGATGGGTCTCAGTTTCTTCTGCCATGTCTCAAGTGAAAGCATGAAAAGAAATGGCATTAAGTTGCACCAGAGGAGCTTCAGATTATATATTAAAATGAAAAAAGTCACTGAAAGAGTGGTTAGGCATTGAAATAAGTTGTACAGGGAGGTGCTGGAGTTACCATCTCCGGAAATGTTCAAGAGGTGTCTGAATGTGGCACCTGGGGTTATGGTTTAGGGGTGGTTATGGTGGTTGGTGCTGGGTTGACGATTGGACTCGATGATCTGAAAGGTCTTTTCCAACCTTGATGATTCTGTGATACACCAAAATTTTCACGCAATCATCTCTGATATATCACTTTCCTCAGAGCTGAGGATGTGAGAGGTCAGCATGGGAATTGCTCCTCAGAGATTCCTCTGCTTTGCTGTCAGGCCGTGCTGGTTTGTAATGCCATTGGACACTCAAATGGACCAGGCAGTTTTGCTTTCATGAGCACCTTTTAACACTTGTCTCCCAAAGATGGGGATTCAGAGTGCACCCATGATCTAACACAGCCTTGCTGGGTCACACGATGCAACCCAAAAGCTGCATTTCAACTCCTTCATGGATCACAGCTACCACAGGCCGTCCACTTGTGAAAGGGGCTATAGGGGAAAGACAAAAAGGAGCTCATGGCGATGCCGTGTCTCAGAAATGGCTGTATGACTATTTTCTTGGTTGCTAAAACAAGGCACAAAGCCTCCGAAGAAAATATTTATTAAGCCACAGATGGCAAAGCCGAGCCTCTGATTTTCCTAAATCCTTAAGAGGATTGTGATACAGCTTATAGGAGCATCTTAGTGGCTGGATGCTCAGCTTCTTATTAGATATGTCATACATCTATACACCCACAGTGGCTTGAGGAGAGACAGTGTTTGCATTCCAGCTTTGCTAATTGCACACCTTAAATTAGGGTAACAGATAACTATTTTTTCTTTGTTTTTCATGTTTGTGCAATGCCAGGCTTTTGAGCACAATGCAGCAATCCTGTTTTGTATGTCTGATTTTAGATATGCTGTATCTGTCGTCTTGATTTTAGTTACAAAATTGGGAGAAAGCTGTAACAGAAAGGGGAATGATCAGGGTAGTCATACCTTTGTTTTGAACAAAGCATAGAAAAGCAGAGGATTGTACCAGATAAGTAGAGAAAAATGAAGGAAGAGATGTAATTACTTTTATTGATGTGTCTTTTCTGAGATGCTGTTTTACTTGCACTCCTTTGTTGTTCCCTACAGTCCCTGAAAAGCCTGTCTCTTGTTCTCCTGCTCTTATTCATCTTTACTTCTTCATATTTTGCAGTTGTAGAGAGATGAGGAGCGAAAATGTGTTTGGAAGAGATCACAGTAATGTGTCCAGTCTTGGCACAGACAATTTACAAGTCCTGTCTCAGTTGTCTTCATTGCACTGTCTTACACACTGCTGGGATTTTCCTCATGTCTAGTGGTGTTGGTCACAGTGGTTTTTCAGCAAAGTATGCTCAGTCCAGACAGTTGACTGTACACCATAATTTTGTTGAAAGTTCCCTCATTTGGCCTATGACTTTTCTAGAAAATCCAGAGCAGCTTTTCTAGTGAAGGATGTGAGGAGATGACAGTAAATGTGATTTTTAAAGGAAAAGCCAGTGCAACAGATTTTCCTGTTTGTCGTTTTTTAGATGAGAGTAACTTGCACATTTCCTGAATGAAAGAAAACCTGGGCCAATGTGAGAGGGAGCAGGAGAGAAGATGTACAGCAGTCCTGTGATGCCACCCAAGTGAGCAGAAACATTTCTCCTCTGCTGCTGGACCACGTTTCTCAGGTTAGTTCTCAGTGCTGATATTGTTTACCATTCTTACCTTTACTACTGAGAGAGAGTTTTTGAGCTTAGTACTGTCTGGAAAAGGGCTTGGAAGTTTGGCCATATTAACCATCTTCCCTTATTTAGATTCTGGAGCTTTAGGGAAATGAAACTTTGTATATTGCTTGACAAGATTAATTGGATTGTAGGAAAGCAACAGTGGAGTTTACATTAATGTTATCTTCCCGTCGAATTAATAGATTCCAAAGTGTTGCAAGCAGCCAGATCCAAGGAAGAGAGTCACTTCATAAGCGCTCATGCACTAGATTTTGACAAGTTGCAGTTAATTTTTGAACTTCACTTTTTGCAACAGATTCTCAGAAGAATTTCGTGATGTCCACTGAAAATTACAAGCAGCACATTACAGTGGCTGTGTTCCTGTCTCTTACGTATTCTGGAGAATACAGAAGAAGAACCAAACCCATGCAAAAACTTAGCATAGTCAGGTTGTTCTGCTCCAGAAGAGACCTAGAGACAGTCCAGCATGGCTGCAGGGTGAATGGTCAGGAAAATATCATCTTGGCTTGCAATGGGGAGTGAGACAAATGAGCAATGTAAATATAACTGGAGAATTCAGCACTGAGTACATTTGGTTTTCAATTGCCATGATCCTAAACCAAACAGCAGCAACGCCTGTGAAATGTAATTACAAATATCTAAAATAAAGTCAGCTAGTATAAAAATAGAGCATCCTGTAAAATGTATAGAACTATGATTTTTCCACTCCATAATGGAGATACACCTACCAAATTCATAACTATGACAGAGGAAACATTAGTTAATAGAACAAATATTCTTTCCTTACTGACTTACCAGACTTCCTAGTTTATGCAAAACGTGGTAACTCTAAGGGGAATTTTTTGGGTGCCGACTTTAAAGATACATCCATTTTTTAAATTTCTGAAAATCCACTGGAAAGTGGTTCCAACTGTCCTGTCCAGGTATCAGCTGAAATACACTGTCAGGAGAAAAAGGAAAGTGCTGTATGTTTTTGAATGGCGAAAGAACGTTGTGGTTTCTGGWTAGCTCTGAACAAGCCATCAAGGCTGAGTTGTTCCTTAATAGCATGAAGGATTATGTCATGAGAAAATACCCTATGCAGGACAGAGATCATCTGTGCTACCAAGGAACCACGCAATTACCTCAGGGTCCCATGCTGCCAACCCGGGCCACTTGTCCAGCTGAAGGGCAGGATTGGTGAAGTTGTGGAATTTCAAGGTTGACTTGCATAAGGCTGGATTCTGATTGCAAACCTCTTCTGTTGGATAATTTGCACTGTAGAAAAACCTTTGAATATTTATTGATGGTTGCAGTGCTCTGGAATTTGTAGGAGGATTCTTAGATTAGCTGTTTTTCAACTTCATTCCATTTTTTGTAGGGTAGTTTGGGGGCAACTGTGTTCCRGAACAGTCAGGTGAAACCAGAGAGCACATGGGAAGGTTTTATGCCTGGCAAAGGTGTCTTGAGATTTGCTCAAGACTTTCCTCCCTAATTAAATGGGTATCTTCCTTGACTTTGATCTTGTGAGTCATTCATCTAGAAACTACTTACATTCTGCAAGACATCCCTGAATAAGTCTCTCAATTTATTTATATCTGTAAGATGATTTAATACTAAGTTAATGATTTAGGGGACCTATCTGATTCCCAGAAAAGCCAGTCAGAGACTCTCACTGTCCCCATCTAACCAAGTGGGTATAATACCTACTTACATTTAAATACCGTTTACATTTCCACAAAAGAATTTATRTTGCTTTCTAATACCCTGGATGCAGAGCTTTTTATAGATTACTACCCCATAAATCATTAATCCCTACTTTTTAAGTTATCTTTCATTAGAAATGGAGCGAAAAACAAAGCTACAAGTACAGACCTAAACCCTTCACATTTTGAGAAGTTCCAGATTCAGGTACCTTGAACATAAACTTCATTCTGTGGCTTTRGATTTAGACTAAACAGCAAATAAGCCTATTTTCAGGTTCCAATTTGAACATATGGTAAATTCTTAGGAGATTATTTGGCCTGATGGGTTTGTGACACTRGAAGAAGGTTGAAATCAGAAAAGGTAATTTCCTTGCTTTCTACTGAAAAGCAGTAAAATTGATTTGTTGCTGATATTTTAGGGAGATTTGTTTCTAGAGACAGCAGGGAAAAGCTAATTCAGCCAGAAAGTCTTCCTGTTTTCCAGGACAAATCTGTCTGCTTTTCTGTTCCGTTGTCATTGCCTTCAGCAGATGGGGAATTAGTAGCCAAGGAGTACAGGAGCTGCTAAGGAATTCTGCCCTTGACTTTAGAAATCCAATGCATGGAAAATTCATTTTTGACTTGGGAGCTGCTGGTTTATACAATCTCTGGTGGCACTCGCCTGCTTCACGAGGGAACCTGGAAAGACGTGTTGGGAAGTTTATAGGATGGACATGTTTGCTCCCTTTGGCTGTTGGTGTCACCGAGGCATCCAGCTCCTCAGGACCTGCCTGGCAGGAGGGTGCTGAGCTGGGCTGGTGAGAGCAGGGCTGTGGATGAGCACACGGGACAGCAGAGATGAGAATTCGTGCAAAGGCGTGCGGGGGAACATCTCGGTCTCACTGGGGACAGCGCGGAGCCGCACCACCCACGGGGGATCCCCGGGATGAGAACTTAATTCGAAAGAGTTGCTCAAGCATGTACCACGCCCGGCACAGAGTTAGAAACTTCTGCTCCAGGTAATGTTTTARCAAGTTGTTTTCTTTTTTTCTGTTGTCACCTGAACCAGAGGATTCTGGTGCCTGCTTATTGCGTAGATACACCTCGGGTTATGCACMAAACCTGTTTTTTTTCTTTCCTTTGTTTTGTTTTTTAAACTGGTTGCATTCAGGCATTCAGGCCCCTTCAGCACTTCAGATCTGAAGTGAAACAATACATGGGAGGATGCAGAAGCCACCATGTGTGYACAAGTGAGAGGTGGAGTGTTCTACTCCATTCCGAAGAACAGGAATCATATCTGGTCAGTCAAGATTTTATTCCAGCTCCAACTTTTATAGAAATTATTTGCAGAAAAATATAAGCATTCAAAGTTAGACTCCTAAATCTAAATTCTATGGACTGATTTAAAACAAGAATTGAATTCCAACACTTCCTTATTGATTGTAATTTAAGGTTAAATGCAAGAAATTAGCATTCATATCAATAATACACACCAAAGGAAAAAGGAAGAATGGTCTACCCTGCCTGACAATTCCTTCTCATTTGAAGACACTCCTGCCTCTTTTTCTTTYCTCTAGAGAAGGAAATTATAGCACATCTGGAAAAATAACTAATTTAAGCTATTTTGGTCAAAGAGGAGAGAACTAATTCCTATGTCAAGTTTCTTCAAACAACACTGGACTTCCTAAGTGTTGAATGGGCTGGAGTTTGAATGTTTTGGGTGGCGTGSACTGTGGCTCTCTCTGGTGATCTGGGTGCTTGCAGAAAGGCAAAAATTTACTCTGCTGCACCTGCTGAGTCTGGTCTGGTCTGGTCTGAGACTGAGGAGAGGGTTGGTGACTTTTGCACCACCTTCAGTTTCTGGGTGACTTCAGATGGGACTCCTGACAGCTCATGAGTTGTAAAGTCCAACAGAAAAGAATATTTTACGTCATTGCTTGTGGAGACAAGTGAATAAAAGCTGTGGGAAGTTGGTTGTCCAAAAGAAATTGGGGATCTTAATCTGATTCTCTGAGTTGTGAAACAAGGTGGCAACCAACCCCCAATATCTCTGTTCACAATCTGCGTCACTTCCAGACCTGATCTTACCCTACCAGGTCAATAAAAGACACACTCTTGCCTTCCAGATGTCCTCAGAATTGATGCTGCCTCACTCCTGATAGCCCTGTGTGTGCATTTAATGAAAAGAAGCATAAATTTGGAACTCTGTAAAAATACCACTTAGAGCACAGAAAAGTTTGTAATGGTGACAGATGTGTGCGGGTGACCTGCTATCAGGGAGTGAACATCTGYCTTTTCTTAACAGTGCTTACAGAAGAGATGATCAGCTGATCCAATCAACACAGCCTGTACCGCACACACTGGTGCTCGGATTGACAGAGATCCAGGTGATCTGAACCCCTGGAATGTTGCTGTGTTTTCCATATGGGGAAAGAGAAGAAAAAGTTTAAAGCAAATATCCTGTTGTCCCTTTTATACAGCTCGTCCAAAATGAAATCACAGATTTGTTTCTTTGTGAGAGCACCAAGAGCGTTTCATTTCAGYGGTCTGGCAGCCTACTGCCCACCAAGCTGGCTCACAGGTAGACCACATTCAGCCTAAACCCCCAAGCCCTGACCCCTTTTGGGAAATTAAAGTGCTGTTGAAAGCTTCTGGTGTTGAGTAGGGAGGTTACAGCCATCCAGCAAACCCCACTAAGCACAGAGACTGTGGGGGTCTGGTTGCAGCCCCTCGTGTGTTAAAGCTGCAAAGTCTCTGGGTACAGTCCAGTTGSATGTAAACAGCATTCCTCTGCTGGGGTGGCAAACGATACCTTCCTCCCTGCTGGGCCTCAAGATGTAGCCAAAACTTGTTTACTCTGTAATTTAGAGTTCATTGTAATCTAAATATGGATTTTTGCAATGCAAATAGGGCTGTATGGAATGTAATACATTTTGTTTATCGCTACTGTTAATTATGACTATATAGCTTATCACTCATCACATAGCCTGGATTGCAAAACACAATGTTTCAAACACACTTTAACTCTCAGATCATGATAAGTAAAGAGAATATATTATACTTTTAATATGCACTTTCCCCCACAGTATTTTACAATAGCCTGCATAAACTCCATTTTGCAGAAAAGGTTTCCAAGAAATGAAAGAAAAAGAAGTCTTGATTCATGTGCAAAGGTAGTTTCTGATTGCACAACGTGGGCAAAAAAAATGTCGTTTTATTTGACTTCCTGAAGAGACCTTTGTTGTCTCTGGTTGTCCGGGGTGGTACAAGAGGTATGAGGGAGTCTGCTCTTAACCCCAAAATTCTGAGTATTTGAAGATCATCCCATAATGATCTAATGCTGAGATAAATAATTGCAGTTCATCATGGCTAGAACAGTCTGGTCGACTCAGTGCTCTTTAAAGGTGCAGAAACTAGAAATGTAGTGCAAAGGTTCAGGAGCAACAATGTTTACATGAAGGAAAAGTCCCCTCTCTCCTTGGTCTGTAGGAGGTGATCTAGGTTTGCTTCTTCTATAATTTACACCACTCATAAAGTGATAGTCAGGCTCAATAAGAAATGAWATTCAAGTACTGCCCAGTGAAGAGGGATGGAGTGGTTAATGTTTGCTATCCTGATGCTGGACCTTGATCTTCTGACAACACCCACCATTCTGGAGGTGCCACTGCAGATAAATGATTCTCTTCAGCAGTGATAAAGTGCTAAATGCTTCACTGTTGTCCATGGAATAMCATGACTCTTATGCAGCCCAGAGATTAGAAATCTTTTATTAGCTGATTACGCTTCCAAGTAAATGTGTTTGGGCTAGGTCTAAGAAGCCTGGTTCAGTGGGTAGTACCAAATTCTCCAGCTCTTCCCATGCCCCACTGCATTTCAGAGGGCAACACGGCTGGGAACAGTAACCCAGAGAGACCTGGAACCTGCATCCATCCATCCCTCTGTCCATCCATCCATCCATGCATCCATGCATCCATGCATCCATCCAGCGAGGCTTTCAGGACCTGGCCAGGCAGAACCAAGTTTGATCTACAGTTGGCAATATCCCTGTGCTGGGATGAAGGCGGAACTAGATGGCATCTCCTTTCAACTCCCAACTCCAGTAAGTCCACGATAAGTGCTGAGGTGTTGTAGGTCTTACACAGCACTCACCACCTTCCTATYGGAAATGATGGTTGGTCCTGCAAGGACTGCACAAGCAGGAATGTGTCAGGAGATCCCAGTGCCTCAGGTATCTGTCTAAGTTCCCATCCAGCCCATGCACCTCGGTTCCTTCCCACAATAAGTGAGCAAGAGGATTAGGTTGTGATATGCTTCTGGATTTTGGCCTAAAATGGAATTGAGGGCACGGCTGAAGAATGTGAGCAGACTGAGGAGACGCTGCATCTTCTACAGATCAGACAGAGCCCCAGTGCCTGAAAGAAATGCTGATTTTAGCTGAACATTGCCACAATAAGTTCTCTTTCAGCAATAAAATTAGTGGTGAGACTGGCCACCATAAGGGAGGGTAATGTTGGAGGGAGACACTCAGAAATCAATGCAGGTATTTGGCAAACTGGAATATCTGACAGTGTTGGAAGTGACAAAGCTGGTTTAGCATTTCCCCTGCCAGTATCCACTCTTGTAAATAGGAATTTCATTTTTTTGGATATAATTGCAATCAGCAAAATGTTTTGTAGGGAGAGTTCTCTCTACAGTATTTTCTCTGATACCTGGAACTCAGAGTGGACGTGACATACTGTTCTGCTTTGTCTTTCAGTTAATTTGAGCATTCTGATAACACTGAAATAACAGCAAAGTGGTAGCAAGTAGTCTGCATTTGAATATATTATCTTAGGTCTCACCAGCTGCAGAAGTTGCATTTACATAGACAGATGGTGGAGTGAAAGCCACCACTGTGACTGTTCCATAACGTTGAGCAGTTTTTCAGGCTGTGTAAGAGGCAGTGCTTATTGTGTTAGGAGTACTAGCAGCAACCTGTTTTTTTTTTTTCTTATATAATCAAAAACCTCAACAACTCCAAAAATAGTAGTCACCGTGGAGTAGCTGGTGTAAAGATGGAGGCAGTAAAACTGTCATGTTTGAAAATGCGATTTGGGAGCCTCCACAATTTATTTTCTGAATGATTAGGGAGGCTGTCACAACGTAAAAGATTTGGAAGTAACCTGTCCAACGTTCAAAGCTACATGGCTTGTCACAAGAGCAGTTACACTGCAGCTGAATCCTTGGTGATGTAAACAGCTGTCAGCTCTCAATTAAATAGGGATCACTCCATGGCTTTGCCCTGCCTCTGAGATAAGCTCAGCCTGTTGTTTCAGTCCCAGAGCATCTACCTGTGCACAGAGCTGCTCAGAGCAGATTGCTGCCATCATTTGTTTCCAATGCACAAAGTACTGAGTATTACCAGGAAACAGAATGCCTGACACTTTTCCCTCTACCTGAGGTGCACTGCTGTACAAGGGTCAGGAAAATCCCTCCTGGCTGAAGTGCAGGGAGCAGCCCAGCTCACACGGCTGCTGGCCCAGGTGTGTCTGGCACTGATGGCACCGTGGCCGCTGCCTCAAGGTTACTGTTGGTTGTGGTGGCATCAAGCAGCACTTTCATGCTCTTGGCTGAAAAGAGGCAGATTCCCTTCTCTGTTGCTCTGTCCTCTGCTTTCTCCTTGTGTAGGGTATCCAATGTAGTCACGGACATAATGCAATATTTGCACCCACGTACATAAGCACATGGAACTCTGGATTAAAACATAAACTGAACAAGCTTTACAGCATTTTCTCCAAGAACCCAATTCAAAAAATGTGCTTTCCATCACAAAGATGCTATCAACCCCAAAACCATACTTTGTATTCCCAGGATAGATCATTAACAGTATTTCAATCAAAATTTGGTTATGATAATCCTAACCTGTTTAGTACAAGCCCTGCAGAGCCTTTTATTTTTTTAACTGAATGAAAATAATAACAATGCCATCATCAAAAAAGTTAGAACAAGATTATTTGATATTGAGGTAATTTAAACTCATTTCAGCAGAGACTGTAGACTAGGGGCAAATGTTTTCCATAAAGCTGCTCTTTCTGAACACCAGCATTTATGAAAGTCACATCTACTAAATCCGTGGGTCTGTCTCGTGAGTGTTTTATCTAATTCCAGTGTTGCTAGCACGTCAGAGGGTTGTGCTTTTTGGGAGGTTTCCATTTGTCTAGTAGAAATCCAGTTGCTTATTCATGGGTGAAATCTGATCAAGATGGAAGATACTGCAATGAGTGGAATTACCTTTTGGCTTTGATGAGCTGGTCTGAAACTGGAGGGAGAAGCAAAATTCTATTACATATAATTTTCCTTCTCCAGTTTTATTTATTTCCTTTCCCTCCCCTCCATCCTTGCACTTTTCTCTGGGCACTTGGCAAATCCACAAGTGCCGTTAATGTTGCTCCTTGGCTGAGCATTAGATGTGTGTTTTTGAACTCAGCCTCCCTATCTTGCACCTCACTGAAATGCCCCAGTCCTGTTRGCTCAGGGATTGTACTTGGTCTTGGAATATCCCAAGGGAAATCCCATCACAGTTCTCCCATTCACATGACCTAATGATTGTTTGAAAGTGCCTGATTTTGCAGCTTCTTTCTTGTAAAGTCTGAGTTTTGTAGTTTATGTATTCTATAAGACTTTGGAGAACTTTACTTTGACACAGTTCATTTCKTTTAGCCTGAGCATGAAAAACTTTACTGGAAATTATGTGATGTCTATGTAAATACTGAGATATAGTTGGGCACTGGACATTTGCCTTAAAGACTGAATACAAACCATGAAAATACACCAACCTTTAGCCCACAGTCATTATCTGTGGTACCTTTGTAATGGATGTAATGCCTTGTGCAGAGTTCAAGGCCCTCATATTTACASACTGAGGGATTTTCTTCCCACAGAGTTAAAAAGAAAATGTAACTAAAGATAACATTATTTTTATTAGTTTAAAATGTCTTGTGAATAGTCTGAACAAGTATAAAAAAGCCCACATGCATACCAGTCAATATAGGATACTTTTATCTGCCATTGCAGTGTACACCCCTTCTGTATTAACCATCTTAAGCAAAAATATGCCAGACCATTTGGGCCTTAGGATAATGATGTTGTGATTTATTGCACTCTGCGTTTCCATCCTGCAGCAATTACCAGAAGAGCTGATAATGGTCTGCAATTTGTTTTCCAGAACTGGGAATAGCTGCCAGCAAGAGCTGCTCTCAGGGAAAGGCAGTGGCTGTTTACCTGCCCTGCTCAGCCAGTCCAGGGAGGACAGGTCAGTGAAATCCTTTGGGAATGCACAGCAAAGTACCAGCCTGTTGAACTGAGAGCAGCTGTTTCTTCCAAGGTGGTGCAGTGGGACCCAACAGTATAAAACCTGAATTGTTATTAAATTTCTATAAAAAATATGAAACCTCAATTTAAGATGTGTCCTTGATTCCAAGAATCAAGTGATGCCACCCTRTTTTTAAAGAGGTTACAGCTCTAGCTATTGGTGGAGGTTCCTTATATTGGAATTTACTGTAAGCACTTGTTATAGTTATATGGAATCTTTATAATCCATGGGTTAGAAACGTTTCCTGTTTTGAACTGGTTTCTTGATGACCTTGGTGTCAATGTATTGAAGCTCAACACCCATTTTTCAGGCTTGATCCTGCCCAGCTGTGACAACTCAGTTTGTCAGCTGCCAGGAGATGAGACCCTGTGAATCTCACTACAAAGGACAAGTATCCATCTTCAGATATAAGATGATTTCATACTCATTGAAAGTTTTTGGGTTTCTATAACTATCAGACAGGTTGGTTTAGYTGTCTTTAATAGCAAAAGGATTGTAGGGTACACAAAAGTAGTTTGACTGAAGGTGTCATAGCCTAGGTCTTGGTAAATGTGCAGAGTAGGACTTCAGCACTCAAAGAACTGAGAACATGAAGTGATACAGAAATATTTTGCAGACTGAGGAAAAGCTTTTTGGCTTCTCCAAGAAAAGGAGAAAGTTGGTCTATATGTTGTCATAGGAGAATGAAACTAATTTTTTTAAAAAGCTCCATTTGACTTAGCCTGTATTCTGTCTTCTCTTCTGCTGGTTCTTGTGTGTTTAGACTCTGCTTTGCCTGTGCTCAGTACCTGGTATTTTTCATGAGCAGTCATATATGTAACAGTCTGCTACTGGAGCAGAATAAATACTGATTCTATGACTCTGAATTCTTTAGGCTTGGTATCCAAAATTTTAGAATGGTAAATTGGACTTGTACTACTTTTTATTTAAAGGAGAATAATTAAATGGTTTACCTTCCTCAAAATACACGATTTCCCTATAACATGGCTGGAAAGAAAGAAAGAAAGGAGTGCTATTGGCATTCCCATTGGTGAAAGTCAGAACATAAGGATCTGGATGACATCCAGTAACAGAACTAAAACCAGCCCTGTGTCAAGACAGTGTAACCACCACAGGATTGCAAATGCCAAGCACAGGTAAGTAAGGACTCTGCATTATTACTTCTTTCTTCCCTCTGCTTTCTTTCACACTTACACTCCTGTTTGTGACTCGCCCCTGCAATCTCCRGAGTCAGTGGGATTCCCAAGTTTTCGGCAAGAACAGGAATAGCAAAGACTGCAGGCACTTGAATGCACTTTCACTTTGGCAAGACATATTTCCCCACCATCCATCTCCCTGCTAGCAGCAGTGGGGTTTGGGTTTTTGTACCTTTTTATTGTCTCCCGGCTCATTTTGCTCCAACACTTCCAAGGGGTTATACTAAGTCACTCTTCAGTGAATAACCAAAATAATCAGGTATTAATTGTGGCTAAAGARCAAGGTCCAAAGTGTGATTCATTATAATTCTCCAGTTCATCTAGAGTAAATAGGACCTTATCTGTGGGGCTGCCCAGGTTTTTTACTTCAGTGATATGTGGAAACTRCAGCTCAAGATCGTGGAGGAAACTTTGAACCCACTATACCAGTTTAAACAGGTTTGTGGCCTTTGGCTTTTTAATCTTTGCCTTGATTCACTGTTAGATTTGAATGATTGCCAAGTACTGTAAAAACCTGGAAATCGGATATTAATCTTGCAACTCTTCTTTAGATTCTTTTCCCAAGGAGAATGTTGCACAATAAACATGGCCCATCCATCCGGCCATGGGAGAGTGTTTTCCACTTTTGTTTCAACCCTCAATGAAAACTGAAGAAACTCAGTACTTTGCAAGAGTAGACACTGAAGCCACAAAGCAATATGAAAACGTCATTGTTTAAATGACTGTATGGTTATTCTCATTAATAGTGTGGCTTTGCACTTGTTAAACCTTTCCAGGAAAAAGTATCAAAATGTTTTGAAATTTATAGTTCACAAAGAAAGCACATACTTGTATTTTATTTTTGTGGAATAAGCTGTGCTTGAGGTGGGAAGAGATTATGATGTTTAAGTGCCTCAACTAGCCTAACAGAAAATATTAATCATTTGCATATTATTTTAGTCACTATTACATTTCTATCACCCTTTTGAGGAAATAGGGATTTGAATAATGGTTTAATCTTAGTTCTGAATAGATATATATTAGTACATCTATATTTTCTATGGATGAATATTAGAATTAAGAGTACTTTATAAAAAAATAACTTTTCATATTGGAAGTTCAGCTCATAATTCACATAATGTTTTTGAAAACTCTACCTTGCTTGGAAACTTTTCAGGCTTTTGCCCACATAATTCCTGTTGGCTTAAGAACTCCAGCCAGTGCTCAGTTGATATGAAACCCAAACAAATAGAACAAATTAGTAATACAAGTGGTTATTCCCATGTATGTATGCATATATAAATAATACTGAAGGTTTATGCCTGGTAGCATTTTTTAGCTTCAGCTATAGTATATGAAGAAAGTGGGTAGTATAACCAGACCTCAGTTATTTAACTAAATTTTCTTTTCGTGCATTTATTTAAGGGATAAAAAGTGGTGCTGCCGTTTTTCCATGGAAGAAGGCAAAAGCCAGGGCTTCTCAAGGACTTTGTAGGCCTTGAACTTTCTCCTACTCTGAGGACAATAGCATCAATTTTTCTTTCTGGGAGATTTCAAGATCTGAAGTGAGCTGTCACTGATTCCAACACATTGAGTTTGGGCCCGAGTCAGACCCTGATAATCTCTACGAAGAGGTCACACAGAAAAGCCCAACATAACTCATAACCTGGGTGAGTAGCTCAAAAGGAAATAGTTCAAGGAAATCTGTGTATGTCTTAAAGGTGGTGTCGTCATCCAGTGCAAGTCAGGCAGGTCCAGTACAATTAGGATTTGCCACTTGATTTCTTGAATCTGTGCTGATTTACCTTGGTTTTGGTCTGACCCTTTGCTCCTGACAGGCTTGCAAAGAGCAAACTGTATTTGCAAGTCTAATAATGTGGCTGAAACTGGTAATTACTGTACATACTTCTAGAAGATCTATAATATAATTAGCAGCTGCTTTGAGTTGCAAAATTACAATAAGAGAAGATTTATGTGCTTCCTTTTAACTTAAGCATGGTTTACTTCGATAAATACAATTCTGAGATAAGAATAAATGCGTATTGCATTGGGCAATCTTCCCTGTGACACTGAGATATGTATTACCTCTTTGCTCCAATTATCCAGAATGATGTTGCTTTCCCTTTTCCCCTGCTTTGATTACCTCTTCAAGTGTTCTGCACCACCCTTGCCAAAGGGGTGCAATTATCCTTACAGGTTAAACCTCTTGACTTCGGGTGGAGAAGTCATGTAATCGTGTTGCCAGTGTGGCGGCTCGGTGAATCAAACTCTCTGCCCTTTCATAACTTCTTTCATTAGGGGTCCCACCTGAGGGTCTGAAGAAGTAGGGTAGGGTAGGAAGATGACTGAAGCCAGTGAGCAAGAAAGCTGTTCCTGCCCTGATCTGCCTGGTCCCTGGCCATCTCTGTGCTGCCAGAGATTGTTGCTGCTCTGCCTCCTTCAATCCTGGATGTTCCAGTACAGACAGTGTCCCCCATATGTGAGCGACAGCCTTTAGACAATCATTTAACACTTTTCTAGAAGTTCATTAAGCAGAAGCTGACCTGAAGTCAAGAACGAACTGTGTCCAGGGCCTTCCCAGACTTTGAAATTGGAGGCAGGAACCTTGCTAGCAACAGGTCCGGGTGTGTATATCTCAAAAGCCCAGAGGATTCTTGGTTCTTAAAGGCTAGGTCTGCCACAGGGGAGTGCTTCCTGACACCACCCTAACAAAAAAATGTGTGAGAATGCCCTCACCAGAATTTCATCCCTTTCAGGCATGGTTTCTCCAGGAGGACAAATGACTTTAGTTCTTCTGCTGAGGGTTAGGATTGCAGAGCTCATTACAGGGGTGTAAACTCTGCTGAGGGTCTTCCTTGCTTTTCACTCATGTCTCGTATGAAGACAAATTTATTTCATTGCCTTTTGAGCCCTCTGTTCTCAGAAGGGATTAAGATTTAAATCTCCTACTGCCCCCTCAAAGAAGGTGGAGTGAACATCAAAACAGCCGAGCGACTGAAAGTCTGGCTGAAGCTAATAAAAACCTGTTCTCTTGAAACACCCTCGTTGCTGCATGAGGAGCACCTCTGTTACCTGCCAGCCTTTGGCTCCATTGTGCAGCTCACTGATTAGGAACAATACTTGATGCACTCGTGATAAACCCTTTGTTGGACGTCTAATCTGTGCGGGGCTGTGCTCGCCTGCGTTGGGGAAGCGCAGAGTACGTGCTGTGCGGCACTGCACACCTCGCTTAGATAACAGCCGAAACGCCAAAGAAAAGATCATGGCAGTAATAATAGTGATGATGGTGATGACAGCGATAAAAATAGAATTACGTAGTTGGAAAATCTCTCGTGTTACCTTTGCTTAGCCTGAGCAATTTAGAGAAAAACTCCCGGTTCCCAAATCTTGGATTGGGAAAGAAACTCCCAGACAGCAAAATTAGAGGCGTAGTTATAATTTATTTAACAATGGAGTAGCTTTTTGGAGGAGATGCTTCAGATTTAAAACATTAAAGTTGCCTGAAGSACAGAGTGAGTGAATTGATGATAATGTGGAACTTTGGGTTTGACTCTTTAGGGGTTTAAGGGGAGCAAACCCTTGCTGTTTCAGCTATTTGTAAAARCATCCCTATTTTTTTCATGATTGTGTCCCCAGTGCCAGAATTTCAATCCCAATTCAGAAAGATTTTAACTATTTTTCAGAAAAGGATTAGACCTAATGAAAGCTTTTCTGCTGATTTTGATAGGATTTTGAAAAAAACCCAAATGATAATAAGCTCTAACCACTTTATTTTCTGGTTTGCTCTTGTAGTAGCGACACTGCTCTCCCTAAAAACTGCAGGATGATATGGGACTTCATCCAACTCATGCTGAAGTCTTTCCACTCAAATAGAATCCTTGGTGAAAAAAATTAGAAGTGATTCCTCAGTAAATACAATGCATTGTCTGTGATGGGTCTTGCATTTATTCCCAAGCCTGGTACACGATGCTTAGGAGAACTGCACAGCATTAAAGGCCTTTGTTTGAATTCTATCCTTTTTATTTTGCAGATTTTTTTTAATATAAAAAAAGGAGGCAGAAATTTATGAAAATGCAGACCKTGTCAACACAGTTCAATTTCTCAACTTGTCATCTTGTCTCAGTTCTAACTGGAAGAGCCTGAAGAAGGCCCTATGGCCAACTTGTCAGCTCTAATCTCCCCTTCTACTCTTAGCGGATATTTTATTAACACTTTTTAAGACTGTTTTTTATTTGTTTTTGCAGTCTACGTGCTGAGGCAGCAGCCAGTTTGGTTTTCTTCATCTTTCTCTCTTCTTGCTCTCTGCTGCCTGAGAGAGAGGTTGGCTCTTCTGCCACCAGACTCCACAAATCACAGCAAAAGGGATTGTTGCAGTTTTCATAAATGTGGTGTTACTTGAAAATTATAGACTGCAACTGCTTATTGCAGTTCTGTGCAATGGCTGTAAATTGGGCCCTGTATCTTTCTGGTGACAGTCATTCCCGCAACAGGCCTTTTAGGAAATTGGAAGGGAAATTAAACAAGAGCAAGGGGTAGCTTTCCTTTTATCTTTGACATGCCTTCCTGAAATCCTTATCTATCATATTCAGGCAGAGATGGTGCTGAAATGGTGGTGGATTTAGATGTTGTCTGTCTCTGAAGCTACAGACTGCTGATCCTGCATGCTCTTTGAAGCAGGTCTGTTGACGGGGTCTAGGTACACATAAAATTTTATGAATGATGGACCAGGATGACATKGAACTGGTGGAATATATTATTTCTCCATTTTCACTGTCCATTCATTTAAAAATCAGCTTTCTCAAAGCCATTTTAAAGGCTTGAGCTGAACACTCTGTGGCCATAGGTAGGGAAYGGTTTACAGAGAAGATTGAGTGGTCAGTAAGAGAAGGCTACACAGTGACTTAATTTCACTTGCCCAAGAGATAAAGATGAATGAACTGAATGTTCTCTGGTCCTCTTTTTCGGCAATATGGACTGTGGATCCMGGCATGCAGGAGTAAACAAATCTACCTGTTTTGTTGCCCATTCCTTGCAGGACGTGTGTGGAGGTGTGGACAACTGTGATTGTCTGCTCATCTTATCCACTGGCCTAATTGTCTGAGACAGTGTGAAAGATGGTAGGTAGAGCATAGAAAAATAATATAATCTACCATTATATATACTATATATATGTTAAATAATAGATAATCTAATAACTAGATAATCCCACCATTCCGTATAAGGAAGGAAACTGCAAATGCAAGGTGGCTTCTGAAACTCCAAGCTTTCTTGAGGTGATGCACATTACTCACTGCCCTGTGTGCTGGGATGTGCCCAGTCCTAATCCAGCCCTGAAGTCCTGGCCTTCCTTCAAGTTTGGTTTGATGGGAAGGGCTCCTCACCTAACCTTACCTTTCTCTTCACCACAGAGTTTGCCTGAAATGAACTCTGTGTTGACACTCGTGCAGGCAAAAAGTCTCCGTCTGGAAAGAAAAGGCCTTTTTATGTCTGTTCTACAGAAGAAGAACACATGTTAATTCTGGCTATGGCAGATCCTCTAGGCTCACACCTCTGACACACCCAATATAAGGAGAGTTTAAACAAGCACTTACCCTTAAGGGTGGGAGGGATGCTCAGTTTTATCACYTCACCACACCCCAGCCCTGGTTCCTCCAGGCCCTGTTAGAACAGCCAGGTTTGTTCCCTGCGTGGGGTAAGTGCTGACTTTGTGTCCCTCAGCAGTCACCTGCTCCAGGATACTCTGTGCTGCAAGAAAAGAGCCAGGTACAAAAGCACCTTTTTGCACGGGTTGGAGAGAACMAGTCAGTGCTAGGAAATGATGGATTTAACACCCTCATGCATCTCAAACCAAAGCAGAAGCCTGACCTGGAAACACCTGTGCCTCTCCAGCAGCGCTGGTGCCAGTGGAGCGGTGCCTCACCTGAACCCAGCGGGACAAACCCCAGACACTCCTGGTGGGAGCTGGCAGCGCTGGTGCCAGTGGAGCGGTGCCTCACCTGAACCCAGCGGGACAAACCCCAGACACTCCTGGTGGGAGCTGGCACCAGTCCATGGTTGCTCTCACCACACTGCCAGGGCAAAGCCCTGCTCACTCCCCGTGCCATGCTGAAAGGAGCATGGGCAAATTAAAAGGCAGTTAAATGCAGTAATCTCCTTATCTTTGTTATTAGTACTGCTTTCGATTATTCTGAATGAGAGATCGCAAGAAACCAGTTTTGCTTTTGATCTTTAATACCACATGTTTACTTTTCACTAAGCCCAAACAGGGAAAACCTATAACTCTATTTCACTTTTGTCTGTCCCCTATTTATTTTCATGTACGAACACAGTGCTTCAATGTTCAGGCTGTGGATGATGCCAAGGAAAAATTGAAGTCCAAACCAAGAAGCTGCTTTCACTGGAATTTAGAAAAACAAATACAGAAAGCTTTCTGTTGCTCACTTTATTTCATTTTCAATAAATCTAAATTTTGGGTCAACTCAACCTGACAGTGTTTATCTAAATAAAAATGCAATGGTTATGGGAATGAGAGCTGGACCTTAAATCAGAGGAGGAGGAGACTTTGATTAGTATTTGGCTAGGAAGAAGGTAAGTGTCTAAAGCAAGAGGATTTGGAGGCCTTGCCATGTTCCACTGAAGCCGGTATAAATTTTATCAGTGTCTTTGAAGCAAGTAGAATCAGACTCTAAATTAGTGATTCTGCATTACTTAATAACTCTTGCCCAAATCTAGTGCTTCTGGCTAACTTCAGTTTTTAGCTGGAGAGCAAACTGGAGGGGTTATTTGGAGTTGCCTTAAACCTATATGCTGCTAAATGATTTACTGGATATTTAGATACCTATAATCCTGGAATTAGACCTACTGGGATATAAATCCCTGAAGTTCACAAGCAGTTAAATAAGGACTAAAAGGAAAAAGAAAAACCCATCTAATCCTTTCCATGCTAAGGTATATAATAACACAAAATTGGAAAAATCCATCTTCCACACCAAACAGAGTGATTACAAATGAAGGCAAGAACATTACCCAAAAATATTGGAAGCTGGAGAAGTACTATGATCAAATACAACAACAAGCAATTCCTAAAAAAGAGGGAAACTACATAAATATTTATGTATGTGTTTTACAGGGTCTGCACCAACGCTGAGTTCCTTCTCTATGCGCTTTTATCAAAATTCTTAGTGAACCAAATTCCATATGCTTATTGCAAAGTTTTCCTTTTTCTTTTCCAGGAGGACATATCCAAAGCTCTCATAAGGAGACTGAAACCATGGGCTGGATTTGCTAAGGTCTGTGAAACTTTTCCTGCCTTACTGGGAGAGGGCAAACATGGAAGTTCAGCATCTTGCCTCCAAAGCCTACTGTGGACAGGAGAGAGCTGCCTCAGGACTTCAGTGGCCCAGGAGCCAGGCCTGGTGAGTATCCTTTCTCTGTGTTTTCCACTCCCAATGGGTTGGTAATACAATTCTCATTGCAGACAGCCAAACTCAGGAGCAACATCCACAGTTCTGGATGCAACGTGCCAGCAAAACCGGTTTTGAAGGACCTCGGCGTGATTCAGCACTGATCCAAAATACTGCACAGTGCTGAAGAAATAAGGAAAGAAAGTTTAAGCTTATAGAACGATTCTTTGCACAGCTATTGCTGAAAGGGGCAAACGGTGTTCATTGGATGGAGTGTGAGAGGCTGCGTGCACGGCAGCATCCCCAGAATGGAGTGTTACTGTATGTACTGCAGAGATCCTGGGGGAAAGGAAGCAATACGCTTCCACCCTAATTCCCAAAGTGCTCCTGGAAGAGCCAGCTGCTGAACTGACTCTCGTGCTTCCAGTACCTCGTATGGTCATTCTGAAATTGATTTCACAAATATTTCATGCAGGCTGATGAGGAGGAGACGAACTCTAGGAAGAAYTGATTCTACCCTTGCTCTGCTGCAGTACCTCATCACCCTCACATTGCAGAAGTTTGGCTGCATCCTGCAGTCCTGGTGCTAAGAAATTAGAAGAAATTCCCTAAGTAAGGTGACTTACATGTGACTAATGACAAACACTGCAGGCTCTGGCCCTGCACCACTACTGTGTAAATGTAATTTTGTACAAATAGTCACATTCATGTGCAACCAGTGGATGTGTTACTTTGATCATTTAACAAAACGAGCAGAGGCAGGTAATTAATTTTGGTTATTAAGTGTTTGCCCAGTATTCACAAGTAGGAGCGGATCATGGCTACTCTGCCTCTGGGGCTATCTTTGCATAATTTCCTTTGTTTGGTAACAATGTGCAATCCAGACTTCGGGGAAGAGTGATGTAATCCCTTTATGGTGGAATCTGGATGTTTACTAATACCCACGGAGAGTTTGTGTGAATGTCTTTGTGGCCAGTCCCTGCCTGCTGATCCGGGTTGTGTTCCCATGCAGGAGGACCAGTGGGCACCTGCCTGTTTCTGGGGGCAGCCAGAAGCCTTGGCCAAATGCGGTGTGCTAAAGTCGTGTGTTTCCCAAACTGCTCCAAATCCCAAGGCAATTTTATGTGTTTTGCCCTTCAGCATACAATTTATGTTAGTGAGTTGAGGAGTGAGTGCTTCCCTTGGTGAATTTTATCCTACAATGGGCATTATTGACATGGAGAAGTGACAGAGGTGGCAGACCAGAGTTTCTCGTGTGCAGCACTGCCCATCCTCCTCCCCTGGCTCCTTGGGATCAGTCACTAGGGACTGGCTGTTAGATAAGCCTCAGGATACACAGCAAAGCCACCAGCCCTTCTCAAACTTGCTGCTAGGTCAGAAGAGCTTCCTTAGAGTTTTATTTTTTCTTGGAGATGAACACTTTAAGAGCTCCTTCAAAAAGTACCAACAAGAGCAGAAACAGATAAGTGTTAAGCTTCCTTTGAATTCCACAAGAGGTCCCAGCTGGTCTTTCTCTTCCAGCAGTAACCCTGGGGCAGAAGGCAATGCTTTTTATTTCCTCTCACACTGTGCAAACCAAAACCTTAATAAGGCTTGACACAGCTGTTCTTTTCCATGTGTAGTTTCGGGGGGTCCCCTAAAAGTCTCTCTGGATGAAGGGTTGCCTAAGACTTTATAAACACTTTGGCTGAAATTGTATTCAAAGTTTTATCACAGGGCTTTGCATGTGGATGAATTTCAACCATAGTTTCTATTTCACCTGATTTTTAAGGCCAGCAGGAACCATTATAATCATCTTGGCTGACTCTCATAAGCCAGAGGGTCTTGCTTAGGGATTGCTGCATGAAGCTTGTGGTAGAGCTTAAGCACATAGTTTAGAAAGGCATTCAATCTTGATTTAAAAACTCAAGTGACAGGGAATTTGTCTTGCATAGTTTACTACCTATCCTGGCTTGTTCATTGTGGATCAATAATTTGAGTCACAAAATTTAGGCTGCACAAAAAAAGGGAAGCTTAGTGGTGTCTTCCTCCACACCTAAGCCTCACATAAGACTGAAAATTGAGTATATTGAGATTTACTCATTTCTGTGTTGATAAACAGGGTCACAATATTCACATTTCATGCCACACGCTGAGCTGGTTTGCTCGTTATGGGAGCACATGGCACGAGCTGCAGAGTGGTGACCTCAGTCTTTGCTGGCCTCTTGGCAACAGTGCTTTGGCAAGGAGCAGCTGCAGGCAACACCACCTTTTGCCTTCCTTGTTAAGTTGGACCATTGCAGGAGCATTTCCTTTGGCACCAGGGAGTACTGAAGGTTCCTTGGGAAACGTGCTGGCTCTGAGCCATGAGAGCACATCCATGCTCTCACTACTACTTTACTACTACTACCTTTATCAGGACAGAGGGCAGGGTATCAAAAAGTTGCGTAGCATTAGGCAAGGTTAAGGTCCTGTGATAATGAAATAAAGGTTGTTCATAGGAGCAATCATTTCCTTAATTGTTTTATTTGTTTTGTTTTATTTTTTGTTTTGGGGGGGGGGTGTGTTTGTTTTTTAGTGTTTTTCTTTCTTACTCTGTAAATGTCTTACCAAAGTTCAGAAAGAAAGTCTCTACTAACAAGCATGTGGAAGAAAACCATAGCAGCTGAAGGCCAAATTAATGGTTGCCTATTTATTCAAGACTTTGCTTGTGGATGAGAAGAATAATTGCATCATTAGTAGTTGATTAGCCATTAATATCTGTAACAGCTGCTAAACCACTGGGAGCTTGTAAATGGGATAACTGGTATAAAACTGGCCAAGTGCTTCAATAAACCTTAAGAAACTACCAGAAGGTGGTCAGGAGCACAAGGGTGCTCTGCAGGTGATGCTACTGCCTCTCCTCTATGTTTTTAGTCCCGATTTTACTAAATGAAAATTACTTCCCTACTGAAAAATGTAGCATCTTTGACTATCCAAACTTGAGTTCAAATGTTTCATCGTCAATAAATTAAAAAGAAAATCATCCTTTTTAAGTTTATCCATCACCTAAACATCCAGTCTTTCAATATTTAGCTGCTATTTGGACTATAATGTTTCTGTGTCTTTAATAAGGAGCATTTTACATGTTATGTAGGGTAGTTGTCTTTAAAAGGTTTTCATTTACTAGTACAGTTGGGCTCTATACTTCCATGAGAGAATATCTGAATCACCACACAGTGCTAAGTAATTGTTACTTAGCACACAATAACAAACGTATTATTATTTACATTTTAATAAATGTATTCAAACATAATACATTTATTATATGTAAATGTCAACATAGTACTTRCATACCTATGTACACAATGAAGTCTCTAGGACAGGGAAACATTAACCACAGCCAAGTGTGAAAAATGAGAACAGCAATCTTCACATGGAAACAAGAAATCTGGAGGAAAAACCTTTCTCTCCTGCATTGACTGATGTATGTCCTAGAGTATGTAGGAACAAGATTTTGTTGCCTCTCAAAATGTTCACTGCTGGCAGTGGACATGCTCAGGTTCCACAGCAGAAGTGCTGTTATTGGCAGGGATGTTGCTGGGAATGTGTCCGTGGGACACGCGCTGCAGCTCCTCTGCAGGTGCGATTCACCCTGACCCGTTCACATCACAGTGAGGGAGAACTTTCTCAAGGCTCCAGTTATTTCCATGTGGTGAAGGAAGGATGCACTTGACACAGGTGTCTACTGGCCTTTTCAACTCTRCATGGCCAATCTCCAGCTGGCTCAACGGTGGGACTATTCACAGAGGAAGGGGAAGCATTCCTGTGTGCACGCTTCCTTTCAGAGCAAATCTTTATGCCATGAAGAACCTGTCTAATAAATTTCAGCGTGCTTTGGATTGAATTGGTTATCTAGAGAAAACATTTGATGCAGATATTTGCTGCCTATTTTATCTTATACAGTCTGGAAGAGCTGGTTATCAGGTACTCTGAAATCAGTAGTCCCAGAGCAATGCCCTCTCTTTTTTAAATTTCAAACTGGAAAGAACCCAGCATGCTCTAGCTTTGCTTCTCGAGTTTTGCCCTTTTCATTTGTTTTTTTCCTAACAGGGACAAGCCTTAAGCACAGGTGGCTGCTGTGGTTCTTTATTTCTGCTGACAGCTATTGACCTGCCAACTGGCTATTCTCTTGGTAATAGTACACAGGTTCCTAATGGTTAAACTTTCTTCCATTTAAATTCTGTAGTCCAAAAATAATCTAGTATTTTATTAACCAGGGAACATATTATTAAACACATACATCATTTTTACCAGACTACCTCTGTAAACCTGAGTAGTTTTAAGTCAATGTTTTAGGGTTTTGGTTGTTGTATTTGTTTTTTTTTTCTTTTAAAAATTTTGGGATAGGCCTCCAAACAATGGAAATTAAAAAGTGAATTGAGTGATTCATATGTAAGCAGAAGGCCTGGGAGCTAGAAGCTATGCACAATTCTGACAGTGTGTTTGAAACTACATGGGAAAGAGTATCTATCTGACAAGTAGCAGACTCCTTGCTGGTTATGATAGAATCAATAGGTGATTTCAAGGAGTATACTTCTCTGGATTATCTTGTTTTATATGAGTTATGACACCTAGATTTTTTTTTTTTTTTTGTTATTTCTGTAAGTTGTTTAAATTGTAAAAATCCATTATACTTTCTCAGCTAATTAAAGAAATGCAAGACCTTCCTGGCATCAAGCTGGATGACCCCTTGAGCTAACTGATTAKGAAAGTATCAGAGCTTTCGTACGTTAATGTGGTCTGGGCAAGACCCCTCGTGGTATAGCCAAACCATATGGAATTTATATCTCAGCCGGTACATGGGAAAACGAGGTTATTTTCCCAGGATATGGCAGTGCTCTCATTGACTCTCTGAATCCTTGTGAATGAGTGTTAATGCTCGGGCAGCTGACAGGCTGCTGTCACAGCCCCGGCCCGAGCGCAATCCAGCGGGCTCTGGTCAGGCTCTTGCACACGCTGCTCTGCCAAAGGACTTCAGCCTTCACCTACAACATCCTTGTTTTTCCATTACTGAGACTTTCCCAAACATACAGAGCCAAAGGGACATATTAACACATGCTTGCGTGCCAGAAGGCACAGCATGTCTCTGTGACCAGGAAACACGCTCGTTATTTAACAATGGATGGAGAYCTCTGCGTTTGTTTTTCACCTGAGTTAATCTCAGCCACCTTAGTTAGTATCATTTAGGTCACCTAATGTGTTACATAAGTGAACTGTAGCTGGCCAGCATGTCTAAATTTCCTCTTCCCACAATAATGGGAAAGACAGCTTTAGTCTTCCTCTCCTTGTCTCATTTGGATGTCACATGGGTATGATCCTGTCCTATTGTGCTCTCCTAGAAAGATCTGTGGGTTCAGCATTGCTGGTCCAACTCCTCTGGCCATCCCTTTGCATGGCTAAAAATCCATGTGTTACTACCATCAGTAACTTTTACCATTCAGGGAAAATGTAATATCCTTTTTTTTTTCAAAATATATTCCTACTCTGCTGYAAAGAATGTGTGATTTTTTAACTTTCTACCTAACCAAACAAACAGAAAAAAATCAAAATGGGATTTTCTCAGTTGTTCAGTTCTTGAAACAACTCATGGCCACAAAAGAGTAGTCTCAATGGACAAGGCAGAAGGCTYAAGAAGAGATAGTGATAAATGGCATGAAGATCAAGTGGCCTAATTTAGAAATGTGGGCCAAACTGTGGTTGTGTAATTTTTTATTTATTTGGTAATTATTAGTGACAGAAGACTGCTTATTCTAAAATACTTCCTTATTTTTCTGAATAATGAAAATGTATTCGGAAATTTTCTTTGTTCTTCTTCAAGAGGTGCTTTTAAAAATGCTAATTTTTTGGTCAATCGTGATATACAGCCCCCTCTCAGCCCATACAAAAGTTAAAAAGTGTATTTCTGTTTTTTTAGTATAAATACAAACTTTTCRGTGAATTTCTCATGAATAATGAAAGCTGAACCCAATGGGGAGAAGTAGAGAAAGAGAAAACATGGACATAATTGGTTCAGGGATGGGAGAGCAGTGCCAGAGAAGGGACTGCTCCAGAAACCTTTCCCTAGCGCCGTGTCCCTGCTGCAGGGCTCTTCCTCCTGGAGCCATCCGTCCCATAACACTGTTGTCACTGCTCCTCTTGCAGGGGTCGTGCTGGGGGGGCGTCCCTCACAGCTGTCTTGAGGAGAACAAAGGCAGTGTTGGGTTCCATGGTTCCACTTTCAGACTCAGCGCGGGATTTGGGAGCTCTGTGGGACGCGCAGTGCTGCTCGTTAGCCTGTCCTTACATCTCAGCAGCAGCCTGGCCAAACCCCTGCTCTTCGTGCCTCTGCTCTGCCCCGAGCACCACAGGCACGAGTAATTTTGGGTAAGTCTGCACTGAAGTTTGATTTAATAAATCCCTCTAATAAGTGCAACAAAGGAACAGAAAAGATCCCTTTGGTGGCTGAGCCAGCTTAAATGAGCAGAATGCTTTCTAATTAACAATCCAGTGGTTCACTTCACATGCTTGGCTTTATAAGAGCAAAGTGAAAAACATTTTTAAAGCATTCAAAGACATCTTTGTTTTAAAGGAGTGTAGAAATGCGGCTCCATCCACTGACCACCACCACTGATCCTAAGGCCATGCAGCTCCAGGTCACTCTCACAAAATGGTTGCCAATATTTTCTCAGCACAAACTCTCTATCGATTGCATAAATACAGTACAGTACCCATGAGGTAGTGTTGACCTGTCACATAGTAAAGATGTGGCAAGCCCCATAATTCATTACCAGTTGGAAATAGAACATCATTGGAGAGATAAGGATAACAATGACTTTCCATCCAATGATAAATTACTAGCAGCTGCATTATTTTCCCTCACTTATATATGGCTCTCTTTATTGAATTTAGCTTGAGATAAATAAATGATCTGCCAGGAGCCTGGTTAATATTACTTCTCTGGGACCCATTTCAGGCCCAACTAGGCTTTTGCTGATAATATCTTTAAGCTTTTCAGTAGGGAGAGACATAACATTTGTTTCTGACAAGAACCCTATGTCGCCTTATCTGTTTCATTTGAGAGGCCGTCGACCTCAGCTTCTTTAGTTAAAATGAGAGCTTTACTGTAGAGGCTAAGTTCTTGAACTTGACTCTCTTCTTACAATGAGATTATATGTCCTGGTTGTAAATTTGAAGCCACACATGATATACAGTCATTCTTAGCATTTCCTGTTGATCACAGGGTGCTATTGATTGCCCCTGCTTTTGAATCTTTCTCTGATTTGTTTGAAAAGGAATTCTGTCTCTTTTTGTATTATTATTTTTCACCCCACAATAATCTGTGAGCTTGTTGATGAACAGTCATATTTAACTTCAGGCGTTTGTTCCATTTGRAAATGGCAGTGTTTTTTTTCACGACCTCTTCCTCCTCCTTCCACCTTAGGAGAGACAGCTTAACAAATATATCCACTTGGTTAAAAATAAAAAAAGCCACTCTAAGAACAAAAGATTAACTCTTTCTGTGAATCAAGATGGCAAAGAAGGCACTTGAAGTCCCAAAATTCTTTTTGTTACCATTAGTAATTCCTGAACTGCTTCAGCGATCCTGGCTTTGCAGGTTTTGTTGGAAGAGTCGAGGCAGGRAGGGGATGGAGTGGAGGTGTGAGGCAGCAGGCATGACCAGCCTCTGCTGCTCTCCTACAGTTACTGTTTGGATACCTCAATTGTGGTATTTTTGTTATTTCTGGGAAGCCCTATCATCAGGTTTTAGATTAAAATCGGACAGCTGCCATTTTTCATACAGTGTGAATTAGAGGAAATTAAACCCAACCACTTCTGATAAATCCTCTCATAAATAAACTGGCTGGTGGTGTTAAATATAAGTCCAGCCACACTTTGATTCACATTGTAGAGAACAAAGAATGAGTTCTGTCTATTTTAGTGTTCTGTCACCATTATTGTTATTTATTCTGTAGGAATGCCTAAAGGCTCCAGCTGAGTTTGGAGACCCCATCTGCTAAGTGCATAATCAGACTTGCCTGGAAGAGTTTGCAATAGGAATAAGACAGAAAAAAAAGGGAAAGAAGTGTTATACCTTCCTATGTCTTTTACTTTACCCTTAGGAAACTGAGGCTCAAAGAAGGAAAGCAGCCTGCTCAAGGCAGCGAGGAGTCTTTGGCAAGGTTGGCAACTTCCAAAAGATCATCTGAGTCCCCGCCAAGTGCCTTGATGTAAGATCCTTTTCTACAGTCTTTTTGGGGGGTCACCTGTCTCCTTTATGCTTTCCCACTAGGCAAAAGTTAGAAGATAAAATGGGAATACGACAATAAATCTCTTTTATCTGATGTTAGAAGAATTTGCGGTTAGAAGAAGAGGCACGCCCTAAATAGCRTCTTGCATAGATTCATGTAAAAGAAGATATAATCTGTGTGCATTTTAATTTTAATTTGAACAATGTCTTGTCTTGAAATGAAATAAGGAAAATTTGCCTTTTTATATAAGAGGAGTAGTTTTGGCATGTACTGGCCATTTCTCATGTCACATCAGAAGACAAAAAAATCTTGCACAGTTCTCCTAAAAGGCAGAGAGGTTAATATTTATTATATCAGAAAAATAGGACAGTCACATGACAWGTAATTCTTGTCAGCCAGAACCAGTTCTTATTTATTTTGAGAGATTGACAGGATCTTCTCACCAATAATTATTAGCTAAACTCTTCAGAAATTAATTTCCCTTACAATCACAAGCACAGGCAGCAGAGGGGGAAAAAAAGGATGGTAGATATGAAATAAATTATTTGCTGCCAAAGAATGAGAATGTATTTTCCATTTCTGCTGTGTTGCCATTCTAATGTTTCCCTAAGTACCCAGAAAGTATCAGGATGAGATTCACACAGTCCCACAAAGCCAAATTAAGGAGGCTTCATGCAGAGCTTTCCACAGAAGACTGAATTGACTCTGTGCCCTTGTGTACACACAGTGTGTGAGCAGAAGGAGGGGAAGGCACTGCAGCAAGACACTGATGTTGTTGTTGTAGTCCCCAGAGCAAGYTGGGACAAGAGTTCCAGGGAGTTCTGACCACAGATTCCATCAGCTTTGTCACCAGATTACTTATCTCACTGGATGTTCTGTGTGGTGATCCCTTTGGGCCTGGAGGTGCAGGGATCGCTTCTTGGATGGGTGAAGTCATCAGATACCCCTCACTTCTATCCAAACCATGTCATTGCAGCAGGGAAGGGTGACACCTATCACTGGAAAAGTTTACTCTAGTGAATCATTCTTGCTAAGATCCCTGTGCAGTGGTGGGTAAATGCAGCCTCTCCTTTTTGTGAGCCTCAGAAATGGAATGCTGAAGTCACTTGACCAACACAAAGGGAGGCTCAACTGGGAATAAAACCCTTTAGGATTGGAATAATAGAACACCCCTCCTTTCCTGGCTAAGAAGTGGCTGCTTTTTCCTGTCACATGGGTAGTGCCTGTGTTACCAGCCATGTGGTGTTCATCTGTTGCTCTGTACTTTGCTCCCTCTGCCATGAGGACTCTGGATCCATGCTGCTGTTTCCACAGCATTGGTTTTTCTACACAAACCATGTCTATTACACAAAGTAGTCTCTTGATCTACTGTGAGGCTACCAGAGTATTTAATCTTCAGCGAGCTGCTGAGAGGTTTTACAGCAGGGCTGTCAGTACATCTTTGACAAGGATCTTCTGCAAATTTTGGCATAGGAAGTGTGGCTTCTGTATCTACCTCTAAACCTGGTTTGGCTCGGTTGAACCACAGACTCCTTCTGATGGATGCACAGCCAGCCTCCACTCTGACCACCTGAGTGCGGCGACACTGCAGTAACTCCCCTGCCAGTCATYAGATCCCACCTTTACAGGCAATTGGACCCATCTTTGGTGATGATTATTATCCCTCCCTCTGGAGTCACCACCTCTACAGCTGATTTACAGTGGCAGATCACACCAGTGCTCCGTGGTTCACCTCAGTGCCAGGTGTGCAGATTTAACCTGTCTTCCTCGGTGGAGGTTCTGCAGTGGTGTGGTGTCAGTCACTCGGGGTGCTGTTCACGGGGACCTGGGCCAAGGCCAACGACTCAATTCATGTTATTGGCTGAGCAAGAAGAATGTCACTGGTGCTGACCTGGTCATAAATCCCCAGCTCCTGTCCCCAGGCCACCAGCTGTCCAGACCAGCCTTTTAAAGACCAATTGTATCTGCATTCTGGTTACTAAAATGGTTTGGGTTTTTTTTTTTATTTCAACTCTGTGTTGTCAGCAGAGAAAATTCCTGAATAATTTTGCCTTCTCATYGGCCAGAGGTGCCACTCTTTTGTGCTATGTGCCAGCAAGGCTGCAGAACAAGGCTGTCTTTAAATGAAAAAGCCCTGCATTTTCCTCCTCGCAGTCATACAGGTTAAACATGACTTCTCGCTTCTGTCATTCATCCTATTAAGAAAACCCCAGGCTGCCAAGTGCAACCTCATTTGCCAGTTTCCAGGGGATGGCAAGCATTTATACCTGAATCATAAACCCTGAAGGAAGGACCTTATCTGATGTGGTACACCAGGCTTAATGGGCTGGTCTCTGCAGCTGCATCACCCTGGGTAAGAACTTCAACAGCCCCTCAAAAACATCCTGCTTGATGTTACATGCTCTGTGCTGAGGGACACGGCTGTTTGCACTTACAGACTTTGTACCTCACTGCTCTGAGTGCGTCTTCGGTGGCAGCATTTAACTGAGCAATATTCTAAACTGCTTTGATTCAGTTTGGAACTCCAGCTCTGCAGCAGGATTTTGGATCAAGTGTGGTTTGCCCAGTTATCACCCTCTCTCRGCCTTGATTGTAGGATGGAGATGCATTAATGTGCTGATGATGTAAGACTGAAGGAAGACTTTTTTACATGTACCCATTACTGCTGAACCAGTTGTTTCTGATGATTTACCCAGAAGGCCTTAAGTGTCCTTATAAATGTAAAATTTCCTTTTTTTTTTTTTTAATTCTTGAGCAGATGGAAGACTTAGATGGAAAGGAATAAAAACATAATTTGCCAAAGCCCTCAATTAATCATAATCAAGTTTGTGCATGTTATACTCTACAAGGGTAACAACAATGAAACACAAGGAGAAAAGGATGCTTTCCTCAGGCAATTCTGGAGACATAAAAGCAATAAAGAAGCATACTTCAGAATAAYGTGGAGATATATGACTGCACTAAATAAAAATGCTCCTTTAACGTACTGTAAAAATAAAGATGTTTAGTTAGATTTATCATTCTTGTTACAAACACAAATTGATCCCCTGGACTAYGCCACTGGCTCTGAAAGTATCCAAGGGATGGTTGTGGCCCACTRTTTTCTGTAATTACTTAAACTTTGTTTTATTTGTTAAAGAGCTAACTGGATTCTTTTTATTCCTTGTTTTTACTCCAAGGTAATATATGGGGTACTTGGTCATGCAGATATGGATTTTTGACTTTTACACTATATTCAAGCCATCTTTTAATTTGCTATACTAAGAGGAATGGTTTGCTTATTATTTTCCATGAGCTGCATCCAAACCTGTGAAAAGACATTTTTAAAACTAGTTTTACAAATAGCAACACGTGGTAATTGAAAGCGACCCCACTCCCCAAATCCGCTCTTGATTGACTTGAGAACATTCAAAACCAGTGAGATTCATTTCTGCAGCCTCATTCAACCATTGCAATGAGCAAATGAAACAATTGTTTTATTTGTAAGAGGAGATTATCCCTTGAAGGCAGATAGAAGGATACTGCCTACAGAACCCCATTTGCAGGCACAAAGAGCGCTTAGTCAATTTTTGGCAGTGATACTGAAGCTATTAGTTTTGGATATGAGTTCACTGATGTTCAGTGCTGTAGATTTCCAGTTAGTTCATGAAGGGCCTTTAAAATTACACACAGAGCTTCATTAATTGCCTCGGAAAAGAAGCAACAAATATCAGGCCCTTAAAGTGTGTGTGCACAGAATGGCCATTGATTTCAGTGAATATTCCCCACTGGAGAACTGATCCTACGTCCTGGGAAGGCAAYCACAGTTTTTACAGTAGTTGCATCAGGCACTGCCTCAAAGTACAAGGGCATTTGCAGGATCAGGCCCTGGTAGCTGCTATCTTCCTTTCTTCTTGTCTTTCTTTGTAATTGTCTATATATACAGTTTATATACACATCTACACACATATATAATCCTGACTTAGTGTGTTAAAAGTGTAAGAGTGATTGTTTTAACTCAAGTCAGGRTCTTTCAATAGAAAAAAATAGAAATCCAGCTCTGTGATCTTGGAGGTTTTTTGGTATTTTTTTCCTTTTCCCATTTGATAGAGCAGTGCCTGAACATTTGTTCCACAACCAGCTATCCATAAGGGAGAATTTCCTATGCCTTCCTTGCAAACGGCACAACCTCATGTGATCTCTGATCACAACAAATTGATTTATTTAAATAAAAATAATGATCTTCTTTCCATTCTCCAGCCCCAGCAGCAAAATCCCATGTAACCCTGATCAGCAAATTGATACAGTTATCTTCTTTTGCCCTTCTTTCTCGAACCCAAACAATGCCACCCTGATCCCCAAGTAATAAGAAAATGATTTATGCAAACAAAAATAATTATCTTTCTTTGCTCTCCACCGTCTGACTGTATAATCTCAGCAGCTCCTTGTTTAACAAATTGATTTATTTAAATTAAACAAATAGTGAKCTCCTTTTGACCTCTATGGAGCACCTCTGTGGCAGACTCCTACCACTGCAACCACCTTACCCATATGCTTAGAAGGATATATTTTAAAATACAACAGCACTTCCAACTAACCTTCATACTTTTTGATTCCTTTAATCAAAGTTCGTGGAAGCTCTGTTTCTGTGAAGTGAAATTAGGACACGTGTCATCTGAAAATCAGGAAAGGTAAGTTAAATGTCACTGGACTGTCACTGGCAAAACTTTCACAGGGGAGAGGCATAGTCCTGCTTGTCAGAGTTCCATTGACATGATTTTGTCCCACGTTTGATAGTCCTGAAGGTATATAAATATATAGATGTACGTGCATCTGTGTATTTTTTACTGTGCTGGTGTTATTTAAATTTGTATTTTCTGTGCTGTCCGACCAATGTGTCTGTTTTGTGCAGCTGCTACTTAAACAGTCATTTGGGCATTATACAGAATTACATAATTATATGTGCCATAAGCAAAAGTGCAAATAGTCCCACTTAACACCTAATCAAATGATATCTGTTGTGAAATGCTGGCCAAGAAGCCAATAGATAGGACTCAGTCTGCTTTTAGCTCTGGTTCTTTGGACGTGAGTGCGGACTGCAGCTGGAATTTGGCATAGATGGAAGAGGGATTAAGTGATAGTGGGAGCCTGAGTGTGTTGTATACAGAAACATTCTTTCCTCGACCAGTTTCTGTGCTGCGTAATACTCTGAGCAGTGGTGGGACAGTGGTGTTAACCAGTGTCCCAGATTTTGAAATACTTTGTTTTTTTGTGGCTCATTCACACTCGGTGTCTGCTTTGGTTTCAGACCCACGGTGCTCTCCGGCAGAAGACAGTGACATGACAGGCATGGTGACACCAGGCTCTTACTGTTACATTCAATAATTGATTCTCCTGGATGGATTGTGACTCCCTAAAGGTTGCAAAGAGAGGTAAGAATGATTGGACAGCCTCAAAAACATAAGTTCCTTCCAAAGACAGAAAGTTTTCCCTCCCTTGAATCCTTCCCCTTCACAGTCTAGCACTCTTTGGGACTCTTTGGAAATACATGGAAAAATCGTTGAGAGAGATTGTTTTTATTAACCAATCACTTTCTTCTTTCTTTTTCCTGGTAACTTTGAGTGGTTTTTTTTTAATGTTGAACACTTAATTGGAAATCACCATGTGAAAAACCTTATTGTGTCCGTTTGTATGATTGTCACAAAGTCTACATAAGATATCCAAATGAAAGGGAAAACATTGCAAAAACTGCTCAAAACCCCTGCAAATTAGAAATATAGATACCTCTGAATTTTTTGAAATCCCACTCTTTTTGTGAAGTCCATTTGAAATATATTTTTTATTCTTCCAAATGCCAAGTAATTGAGGTTTTTGCGTGCGAACACCTTTGGAGATATAATCTCAAAACATACTTGGATATTTGTTTCAGAATATTCTATTTCAAAGTTCAGTCCTTCCCTTGCATTTTCATTACCTTTACTCCTGACTTGCGCAAGTAAAATGAGGTGAGGCTCACGCTATAAGATTATGCAAAAATGGTCCCATAAAAAAAAATAATAATCTTGTTTTGAAATTATACATGGAAGATTATTAGAGCTGCAGCCTCTTGAAAAATTCGGCCACTCTCTATTGACTTGCCAGAGAGGCAAGCATTTCTATAGATGGCTTGGAATTAGCAGAACATGAAATAATGTCAATGGTACTGGTAAGAGGATTACCCAGCAGTTCTGATGTTATTGAACGGTTTGCAGAGACCATATTAAACAGCCACATCAGTCCACAGGTCAGCCCTGCAGTTCTTCTGCTAAGCAAACACAGATGCAGAGTTCCCTTTCATGGCCATCGTTTCATGCCTTTGACATATGTTAGGCTCTTGGGACTCAGTGGCATATTTACAGCCTGAACATTAAAGATTCCCTTTTTTAGATCATTAGTGGGCACCGACGTCTAAGTCGGCAATAAAAGGGAAAAGCAGGAACCCAGGGCACTGGGGATGGACCCCAGCAATACAAACACATCAGTGAAAAATTAAGCTGCTAGAAAGTTCCCCAACARAGTGCTGGGGGCCTTTTCCAGTTGCAGACAAAAATTGTCCTTAAGAATCCAGTCAGTTTGAAATCTCTTTTTCTTTTGGGTTGATCTTCTCTGTGTTTGGCCAAAGCTGCCTATGAAGTTGCAGTGGTTGAATTTCACAAGGCGAGAGGGTTCAGCTCATGTCAGCACTGCCAGGCTTCTGTGCTTGTTCGAAGTTTGTGCAAATCTGCTGGGACTACAAATTGGCCAGAAGAAATTGAGGGAACAGCCTGTCTTACAATATTCCCGTTCCTTTCCTATTCCAACAGAAACTTTGGCAGTTGTTTAATATTTTCCTCAGTTTTTTGTTTCTCTGAAACTAGGAGTCAGAAATGAAGAAAACAAATGACACAACTATGTGATAAACAGGGKTTTTTTCGTACACACAAAATACATACTTATGTATGTGTAGTGAGAACAGGGTGGGACAGRTTCTTCTTGTTTATCTGAATGGTTTTACCTGTCTCAGTCTTGAAAACTTGTGCAGTTTTCAAATGAAGATATAGGCAGAGACATGTTATGTGTCAAGGTAGAGTTCCTGAATATAAAAGTAGTTGACAAAGAAATTAAAGAGAAAGAAGATAAAGCAACAGGTAAATTACAGAATCTTTGGTCAATAATTGTTTAAYATGATGGAAATTTTAAGTGAAATTTTCAGTATACAACAGCTCCTCGTGTAGCCAGAGGAAATAAACATGCAACCAGAGAGTGTAACAATGAATTACATTCAGCCTAGAAATGCTTTAGCATGTCTCCAAGAGCTGCTGCCTGCTTCAGTGATGGATTATAAGTTAGCATGGGATCCCACAGGCATGGCAAGGTATTTATGTGGTGTTCTGATTGCTGAGACACTTCCAACAAATGTACAGTCAGTGCGAACAGAAATCAGAGTATCACTATCTCCCACTTTATTTCGTTTATTTATATTTAGCAAGTGCTGGAATATTAAAAACCACCAAGCACARCTGTAGCTGGAATATAGTTTCCAAAGCTTATTTACAGTAGCTCTCACTCACAATGGGTAATAGTATATCACTCCATAAGTAGTCCCATTGATTTCAAGGGATGCATTAGAGAGGTTCCATTCCTTGTACAGCTGAGTGTATCTTGATTTGGTCCCATGGTTGAAATGTAGAAAAGCTCCTTTACTGCTATGTTCTTAAATGCATGAACAGTTTAAAAAAAGCCCTGCTCCAAGCCCTCCCCCAAATGCTCATAATAGTGCAAAATACTGATGAGGGTGGAGKGATGCAGGTTTTGTAATATTTTATTTTCTTGCAGAAGCAGTGATACATGTTCTTCAGTTATACATAGATGGATGTGCATTCCATGTGGTGTTCTCTGCTGTGTTCTTACACCAATCCAAAATCCCAAAGAGCAAAGAAAAAGCTGAGATTCACATCAGTAGCAAAGAACATCAGGTGATGTTGATTTAAAGAAAACATTAATCAATCCAGATTTGCTTGGAACAGGGCCCAGGTTCACTCAACAGGTTGGTGAACCTTAGCAAATGTTTCTGTGAATATGTTCTGTGTTTTGACTTTGTAACATGATCTGAAATCATCTGAGTTTCATGTGGTTTTGTTGTGCATGCTTTGGAACGCTTGTGGGGCGAATCCAGGGAAAGACAGAGGTGCTAAATTTTGCATGACGTGGTAAGGTAAGAAGTGTTTCACTTTTACTGACACTCCCTGATACCAAAGTGAACAGCAGTTGATGCTGTCAGCACAGTTTTAAAAGAGGAGACAATCATTGTCTGTCAGGCTCCTTGTGTSTCCAGCAGTCTTTATTTCAGAGCCAACAGAGTCTTCAAATCATGTCCTGAAAAACCGTATCATGAGTTTTGGGCTRTTATTTTCTTTTTTTCTCTGTTTCTGGTAAATGTCAAAAGTTTTACTGCATAGRCAGGTACTGGAGTTGTGAACAGTGTGTTAGGTTTCTTGATGTATATTGGTTTGAAGAAGTTTTATGGTGCTRGAAAAAATTAGCTTTTTATATCGAGTCTGGATGAACAACTTGTGTTTTAACTTCATTYGGTTTGTATCTGTATTCATAAATAGGTGTACTCAGCCTCCATAGCTGAATATAAAGTATTTAAGATCCATCTACAGCARTCAGGTAAAAAATATGATGAGGTGACACTTTCTATTAATTTTATTTTTAGTCCAAACTAGAGCCCAGAGCAATAGAGATGTGAAACACTCTGCACAAGAAACAAAATCTAATTCATCAGAGGATGCCAAATTTTTCATTCTGTTTCAGGGTGAGCAACAGAATTTTGCAGGAGTTGAGATTTTGGAGAGAAAGCAGGTGGGAGGAGCTGTTTATTTTTTTACACTGATTCACTGCCTCATAATTGAGACACTTTTGTGGATCAGTGGAATGACAGGGAGCTTAGAGAAAAGGAGGTCWGTAAGTGGAGCTTGGTGGCCTGGCAAATACACAAGGTCAGACTAGATAATTTRACTGTCTCTTCTGGCCTTAAACTTGAGGAAACTCAAAGGAAAAATCGAAGTCTGCAGAGGTAATAAGTAAGAAAAAAAATGTAATAAGCTGGAGTGTCCTTTAATGCCCCCAAGATTCAGCATTCTTTAACCCATCAAGGAGACTGGGCTACAGCCACAGATGGAATGGTCCTGCCAGTCCACTGGGAAGTAGACTAGGAGGTAAGAACAGTTTGCCAGTAATATTCAGGTTGAAGCTGATYTCTTTATTCTCCTCTAGGAGAGTTCTGTTTGCACCCTCTTGTATCATTGCATTTTTCCACTAAGGTTGTCTCAGTTATTTAACTTGACACACGGAGCCCCCTCCGAGGTCTTTGAGATTCCAACCAGCATTGGAAGTGACAGCCCAGATAACTCAGGTAATCATATCAGACCTTGGGGGACTGCACTGACTACTTTTTAATTGATAATTCCAAGTTTCTGTAATAAATTTATTTCTTAATTATACACATCATGTCATACATGGTAGCTAATGATTACCACTAGTTTCAGTTTGCAGCCTTCAAGACATCCTTCTCCCTACCATATAATCATAATTTTCCTTCCAAATTAAGATTTTTCTCCGARAGAAAATGAACAAAACCTGCGCATTAAATCCAATTCCTTCCAAATAAAATAAAAGTAGGTAAATTTAAGATACTAAGTTAAGTAAGCRATTTTAATTAGGGGATCATTTCAGGAAGATCATAAAACATTTAAATAACACTGAAGTTATGTATATTTAAGCAGTTTTATGGAGAATTAAAGTCTTAAATGGTAAATTTCAAATGTAAATACAAAAGTCGATGGAGGAATGTTAATTGCTTTTCCTAAGTTTCTCACATGGCCTAGATGTTATGAGAGGTATCCAGAATTACATTCGTAGAAATAATGTGCCCAATTCAAAGCTTATTAAAGTCCTTGGAATTTTTCCATGGATTTTAGCAGTTATTGTATGAAAACAACAGATGCTTTTAAATGCCTAGCTTCCGGTATTGTGGAAGTCAYTTATATGTAAAAATTATACACGTGATGTCAATATTCTAAAATAATGGTAAATTTTTAGTGTAAGATTCCTTTTAACAGCCAAGAAATTTAAACTGACCTGAAGAACTTATCCAGTTACGTCTTAAACAAATAAAATTACATTTGCAGCAACAGACATTTTACACCAGCAGATTAGTTTACATAAAGGAAAAACTCACACACCAGGAGAAGCTGCTACGATAGGACAAAAAAATGTGCCAACAAATTGGATTATCAAGAATGTGAATTCTTACATGCCTGTCCATAGCTCAGCAATACTCTTATATTTTTTTTGACTCAAATAGATGAAATTAAAACTTAATTTTGCAGTTTGATAATAACGAAATGCATAATGTTTGAAACTAATGAGATTAAAATCAGGCTGAAAAGTCACGATGTATACATTTTCTACATTCCTTTTTGTAAACCACTTGGAAATGAATATCCTGTTGGAAGAAGGAGCACAGAAGGTAGTCCCCAGCAGTTTTCCTTGATTCTCTGAAAACATTTGGTCTTCTGTGAGAGCGTGGAAGAACCACGGCCACATCTCTTCCCATGTCAGTGTCAGAAGGTGGATGGAAGTGGTAACTTTCCATGCAAGCTTTTTATTCCGTGTAGACACAGGAATTACAATGCAGGGACAGCCGTTCCACCAGCAGTCAAAAAAAAAGTGGGAATGCTGTCAGTGGGGTCTCCTTGTGACTAAATTATCAGCATGTGTGAGGAAAAGATACCTTAAGGGACTGGTGGTTCTCAGTGCCCAAAATAAAAGTCCAGAAGAAGCATTTTTTTTCCTCTAGAAAAATTCAATCCCAGTGCTAGAATGATTTCTTTCAGAATTTGGTRGCACCTTGGGCCGTGCTGAGTTTGTTTCCATTGGGTCCCCAGTGAGCCAGGTTCCACTGTTTTTCCAGGGAAAGCTGTCCTGGTGCAGGTGGCTGAAGCAGCTCTCCTGTGTCCCTGTGCCTGGTGCAGATAATGCTGACCTCGGAGGCTGTCCRGAGCCTCCATGGGGATTTCTGGGAGAGGGGTGTGCGTGCATGGCRGGAGCTCAGCCTCGTGGAGAAGCCACCCTGGCCATGTACGTGAGAGAAGGGCTGAGGGCAGTGCAAACTGGTCTTTTCCTTCTCTTCAAAGCGTTCACCCTCCCCATCACGCACAGTCCGAGGCACGCGATCCAGGACGTGGCTGTGCCTCTGTTTCCTCAGCTGTTGGATGGGGATATTATTATGCTCTCGTCTCAGATGCTGAGAGGGTTAATTAATTATGTTTATGAAACCCTTTGAGATTCTCAGATGAAAGGTGGCTTTGGAATTGTTAGGTGTTATTATAAGAAAAAAAGAATGATTTTATTGCTTTATGTTAATGGTTAACATCTGCACCACAAAACCTGCTTGATCACATAAAGATTCTGCTAAGCATTTAATCCTAATTTGCAGGCTGATGCATATTCATTTTATTTAGAAGATTAATTTAGTCATCAAAGGTTAATCTGCCTCGGGTTTGTAATTAGACAGAGCAGTGACTTGGCGTCTCTGGGCTCACCCAGGCTGCACTGGGTGTTCTGAGTGGGCAGGGCTGTAACTGTCACCAGCTCTCACTTCCAGATAGTGCTCAGAGGAGGCTTAATTTTTGGAGAAATGGTGAGTGGTAAAAGCCTTGGCCAGTCTGAAGATTAAAAATAAAAGGAGAAGCACAAGCCAATGAACAGTCAATACAGTGAATCTCGGAATGCTGTTTAATTCATCCCTGGCAGGTTTACTCAATGCAATGTCAGGGGGATAAGCAAGGGATTTTTTTTTTATATGTATATGTAAAAATGATTTAGCAGATTTCACAATCTTTGCCATATGAATCCTGCTCCGCTTTCAAAATTACTGATTAGCAGTGTGCAGAAAGTTTCTGAAATGAAAAACTGCAGTTTCTGCTGAAAATCTCAGATTTTAACTTTTAGCTGCTGTTAGGAGACACTGTTGAAAGGTTATACRATGTGACCTGTAGCTGCTTGTTCCCCTGAAAATTAAACCTTTTGTGCTYAAGGTTGGCTTCTTTAATCAGAAGTCACTAAAGAAAATGTGGTCCTTGTGGAGAATGAAAATCACGTTTCCTTTGCAGGTACACCAGAAGGCATCTTTAATTACTGTTTATAAAACCGGCTGTTACTGAGTGTGAAGGGTTATTAGTGCCAGGGCATTGTCTTTTGAAGTGAGGGAGAGCAGTGGCTGCCTCTCTGTCATGTGCTCATCTCTGCCCTGCTGTGAAGCAGTGGTGAGGGTGATATCAGAGGGTGTGTGCTGCTCTGCAGAGCCTCAGCGCGGCGTGGGGCAGCGAGGTGGCCTCCAAAAACCCCGGGATGGGAGCCAGGGTGACTTGGGACGTGCTCATCCTCACTGTCCGTGGAGATGGGGTTGTCAGAGGGCAGCTGAGTGCCTTGGGGATCCAGCTCACACCGGGTTGGATGCGGGAAGTTCAGTATGGGAGATAGGGCTGGGAGACAGCAGAGGAAAACCTCCCAGATGGAAAATTTGTCTTAGAAGCAGTGGTTTGCCCAATGTGAGATCAATGCGTGCTGCAAAATAAGTACTGCAAATCAAAATCGTGATACTAGAATTTAGGAATTTGGCCAAAGTTTTACATTTCATTGCAGCTTGGCTTTGGTTGAGTTCAGAATCCAGATTCCATGGGGGGGTGTTGCTTTTTTTTCCCCAGCACAGTTCTCACATCTCTATTATGATTTGCCAGTTTTCCCCTCCTTTTTCTGGTGCAGAACCTCAGAACCATCCAAGAAAGGATTTTGGAGACCATAAACTGTTCTTAATTGAGAACAGCCTGAAATCAAGTTAAGTGCTAGCTTGACAATCAGAATATAAATGAAACTCTTTTATTAAAGCATTGTATTTTAATTATTATGAAGAACAAGTGGCCTAATGTGAAAAAGCTTTTAACATAGCAGTTATTTGCTTGATAGCTGATAAGTTAATTTTGAATGGATGATTACAGCTATGGCTTCTTGTCTTCTTCACTTTCATTTTTATTTGATCTAATGACTGCTTACTGATTTTCCTTTGGACTTGTGGTGAACTTCTAATTCAATTGCTAATAAATTCAGGTTGGTAGAAGCCTGTCATTGAAATCAGGCTTCTTATTTCCAGTTTAAAAGCCCAGTGGAGTTTTGTTGGTGTTTTGAGGAAAGKTAAAAGTGTTTTGAAACTGATGATTTGCAAAGGTGGGAGCTGTTTGCAGAGTGACCCATTGGTAGGCAACTGTAAGCAGTTGTCACTTTGCTCTTTAGAACAAAGATAATCAGCCATGCAATGAGTGTGATGGCAACACACTACAACTTGGGGGGAAAAAACCCCAAACAGTCAGAATAGGTCTCTGAAAAATAGGATACTGAAAAACAATGTTAGTTACTGTTACACATTCATGCCCTTCCTTTCTAGCTGAGAGAYGGAGAGTGGAATTAAACACACACATTTGCCACAGATTTTAGARTGTTAAAGCTGTTTTAGTCATCTCCTCGACCTGAACCTTTAGTGTCTTCCCTTGCATCTTAATCCTGAGCTGATTTGTCTGAGTGGTAGACAGGTACCACTGAAATGTGGCTCGTGAGCTTCATCTGTCATCCCTGTTGCTGTATCATTGACTTCAGTGAGCTTCCAGAGGAATGAGCCTGGCCCACAGGAGGATGTGAACTGTCAAGAAGACAAACCTCTTTCTCATCCATTTGAAATGTTTGTGGGAAAGAATGCCCTAAATATTTAGCAGGTTGTATAATTTGAGAGGCAATGCAGGGTTTTTTTTAATTTTATTTTTCTCCCTACCTTTCCATTTTCTTTATTAAATAGAAGAAAACCTTGCCTTAGGCCCAGTGTGCTTATGACAGGGAAAAAATATCTGCCAGAATCTCCATTATGGCTCAGGCCTGTACATATTGTTATTGCTCTTGTATTTGTAATAGCAAAAAGTGATTATATTGCTTATGAAAAATTCTGTTTGCAGAAAAATGCCCACTTCCCCCCACCTTTTCCAAACCCAGCATAGTGCATAAAGAACCCAGGAGCATCTATGTTGGTTGTGTGAATGCAGCAGGGCTGGAAGCAGCATGGATGTAAGGACTGGACTCGTGTGCCGCAGCTGGGCATTGTACTGACRGACCTGGGCGATGCAGCTCTAGGAAACAGGAGGGAGCAGAGATGTTCGAAGCCAGCTCACCTCCCTCTCCCTTGCATGTTTGGGAGTCAGTGCAGTTGCACAGAGAGCATCAGTCAAATCTACTGCAGCCCATCCTGGTTTTTGGTGGCACAAGACCTAATGTAGAATTTCAGTGCTGCAGACGTCCCCATTGGGGTCGCCTATTTCAGCACTTCCAAAAGGCAGCCAAACCGATTCCTTGCATCAACCACCATCAAAGATCTTGGCCCTTTGTATTTCAGCTGCAGGGAGCTGCAGTGAGTCAAGCTTGGGTGGAGGGGGGAGATCCTCCACCCAGATTGCCAGCTCGAGCTTGCCAGGGCTTTRTCTCGTGGTCTTAGGCAATGTGTTAAGTTCTGGAAGACCTCAGGGTTACCCTCTTAGAGCAAAAGCAGAGTCCATCACCGTCATGGACCAATGGCTGGCTGCTGCCTCTTCAGCSATGTGTACAGCAGGACCCCAAGAGACACCCATGTCTGTGCATAAATGGAGCTGCTTACCTTTGATACGTGAAAAGGGATGGCACAAGGCTCATGAGTAATGCTGAACAAGGGAATATTCTGCTTGAGAGTGGGGCTGTCCATGTGTGTGCACAATTGCAAATTCCCAGTCCAAGTGTATATGTAAAAATTTATCCATCATTGAATTGACATAATACTCAACATTTTAGAGCTTTTAGAGGATTCTCAGCATTCCTCCCTTGTGCAGGATGACTCTGAAGCAGATTCTCTCAGACTAKGAAATCTAGGCAGTAGGTCCCTGGCAGTGTATTCTTTCTCTCCAAGAGGTGTGCCAGCTCCAGGACTGGTTGCTGGTACCTTCAAAGGTTGAGAAGTCGGCACCTCCTTTATCTGCCAAGGCTTCTGTGCAACCAAGAGCTCCTCTTTCCCAGCAGAAAGAGCTCTGCTTTCTGCCTTTGCCCTCGCCTGAGGGGAAGCTGTCTTTATCACATTTGCCCTGTGGGCACAGGAAGTGATATTATATAAGAAATAATTTTGCAACTCCTACTAATCACTGCCACTCCTACCGTAATAACAGATAGATGCAATAGGMGCGATTCATGTTTCTATTATTTTTTTGCTACAGTTTGCATGTGTTTTCCATTTAATTACAGTCTATGAATTTCATATCTCTCATTTTTTCCCCTTCTTGCATTTAAAATTGAATTTGATATCTGTGATATGTAGATAGGTAAATCGTTTGATGCAATTTACCCTCTTAAKTCTGTCTCTGCAATTCTCTTAAGTGCTCTGAATAATTTCCAGTTTTGTTGGTGATGCAATAGCATCTGGGATACTGTTGTAGTCGTTTCTGCACAGGACAGAAGAGTAGCTTGAGCATTTAAAGAATCTTTGCCCAGCAACAGTACCAACACCTAAACCAATCACAGCCATTTTTCATTTTTAGCGAACTCTTTGCAMATTTATATCTCAAAACAAGTTGTAAAGGACTTTGTAGGGGTAGAAAACTGAGGTGTGYTGTTCAGTGATGACCAGGATACTGCGAACAGAGTAGTGACAGCACTGAAATAGAAACCAGATTTCTGGGACTGACCTACTCAGTGGGAAACATGTCTTAAGATAACTCAGGCTTGAAGAACTTGTGGTGTGCCACTCATTGGATTCTTTCTTTACCAACCTGTATCACCATGTTTGAATTGAGCATGTTGTAAAACTTGAGAAAGGAGRTTTAGTTCAAGTTTTGCATGAAAGAGGCCAGCTGAAATAGGGAGGAACAAAGGAACACTACTAAATATTTGTTCTTMTGTATTTTAACATGAATTAGTGAAAATCTTCCTAAGAGTGGATTGTGCCTCCTCTGCAAATTTCCATGTGTTTCAGAAAGAGTTGAACTGTCCTGCTACTTACCAAGAAGAGAAAAACAGCATAAGAGCATTGGTTTAATGGGCATGCTCTGGATTCACACTGGATCTGGGGAGCAGGATTGTCGCCTGTGGGTGTAGAAGTACCCTGGTAACTCTCCCCAGGTAATATTCAAGTCCTATTTTTCCTGAAGTGCAATGTCGTGTTGCAGTGTGTTCTGCAGATCGATGGACTGCAAATGACATGTGTTTTTAAAACAATGGGGGGATGCCTGCTCAGTTCACACATAGCCCGCAGAGGTTTTGAAGGCTTGATGTACCCTATTGAGTAAATAACTATAAATAAAACARACTATTAAAAAATCTTTAAATGTGCATTATGCCATCGAGCTATGCTGTTTGGAAAGAGCTGTGGTGCTTGGGAAAAACGAAACATTTTCAACAACTGTCCAAGTACATATTTACACATAGTTTATGATGTATACAAAGATATGTCTGTGGTAACTCTTGGGCCCCAACAAGCTTTATTAATTATTATGTATAATTTGAATACAGTATTTTCAGTCACTTGAGCACTGCAAGTAGACAGGAGGCAGCTAATAATAGGGAGAAATGCTGATTTCAAGGGAAAGTGCAACTTCTCCCACAACCTTTGGTAGCAAATGGCAAAATACTGATATGGGATGTATGGAATATACCTGTGTGGGGAGGGGACAGAGAACTGTAGTTCATATAGGCTTTTAGTACTGGTTTGTTCAGCCGGGTGAGTAAAAATTTTTCTTGCTGAGAGCTCTCCTGGTCAGTTCCATTTGGAAATGACCAGCACTAGGGCTGTTATCACTGAAGCTTTTTTCATCACTTGGATGCCATCTATGACCTGCAGATGTTTTYGTATTCTGAATTCCCTAGACAGCAAATATTAGGTGCTTTTAGTGTCCTGTTCAGTCAATGAGGAGTGGAGTCTGTGGGTTTCTGCCTTCATTGTTTAACAGGGGTGTAGTGTGATACTTGAAAGACAAAATTTCTTTAGATAAGAAACTTCGGAGTAGGGACCTTACTTTCCTGCTTGCCTGTGATGTTATCAAGCAATAATCCTTGTTAAGTAAGGATTAATGTTCAAACATGATCATGCTGATGAAATTTCTTGTTGGCTGCAGAGAAGACCTGGCAGAGTCTCCCTCTGCTGCCTTTGGATCATTTTATAGACCTCATTCTCATGAGCCGCTTTATCTGTGAGTGGGGTGGGGGATCATCAGCTTCTCCCACTACCACTGGGGAGCATCTTGGACTGAGATCTCACCTGCATCCAAAAATAGTGCCCCACAAAAGCATCTTTAGTTGTAAAGCTCTGAAACCAGGTTCTCCGACTCTCTATCAGCTCTAAAGTTCTTTTGGATTTCACCAGCTTGTTTTATCCCATGCCAGAGAGTGCTGGTGTTAAGAAGACTTGTCTTAAGCAATCCTCTTAGTGTTCCTGTGAGAGGTGGCTATATTTTAAACACAGTGAACCAATCTGTTGTCCATGCTCATGAACAATTTGATCAAACCCAATGGGGTAAAGTTAATAGAGTCTTGTAATATCTAAAAAGCCCATTTAGCATCAGCACTGTTTACTTTCTGGTTGTACTGCTTATTTGCTAATTCCCATCGTGTTGCAAAACTTTCTAGGCACTGTGATTTCTTTATCTGACTTGTTAGGAGTGAACACGGCCCTTAAAGACTCCTTTATTTTTGGACAGTTGTCAATTTTACCAATTAAAAGAACGCCTTTGGATGGTTATCAGAAGCTGAAGCTGAAAACATGTTTGCAATTACTGATGACATAGCTGTTTCTATTTGCTGCTCTCTCTTTTAATTCCAAAAAGTGATATTTTTTTTGGCAGTAGATATGAGAAAATATGTCACTGTGTATAATTACAAAATGCTGTTCATTTCTGTCTTGTAACTGTGGGGGGTTAGTTGGTACAATACATTTGGTTCATTCTTGGCTCACTCAACTGCATGACACACATTTAAGTGTATTATTAATTGTCATGTTAATATTCATTACCGTGTTAATTTCCATGGAATCRTATAATTCTGCATGCCTCCAAATTGATGTTCAAGGGTATATGCAAGCATGAAAAAAACCACTGAATGGTTTCCCAGGACATTGTAATAAGCCTTAAATAAAATCACCTTCTGAACATTTTCCTCTAGGASACCTGGGCTTTTTCAACAGACTTTGACCCCACCACGATAATTGCTACAAAACAAGATTCATCCCTGGGAATGGGCTTTGTACAAAGCTGCTTTAAATGTTTGTTGTGCTTTCAACCTGATTCAAAATACAAATCCACAGTACTGGCTTTACTTTAATTTCCYAGGTTGCATCTGCCATCTTATCAGAGCAATCTGACTGTACAGTGCACTGAAGAAGCTGCATAATATTTTTAGTRGCTGGGATTTTTCACTTGATATATAACAAATATATGAATAATGGCTCTATAAGTATCTGTGATTTTTTCAGTAGATTGTTTTGCAAGAGAAAGTCCTACTAGAAACAGTAATTTGGGAAGAGCAAATTTCTGGGATAAGAGGTGAACCTCAATTTAAACGACTGTTGCCTGTGAATTTRAAAGAAAAGGTTTGATACATATATTTTGGGCTCAACCTCCTRTAAGCACAGACCACCCTTACCTGGAGGGTGGTGAAATCAGTGGGAATTTTTCATTGGTTTTGAGTGTGTATCAGACTTCCAATGCCTGTGTGTATAGAAAGAGGGCACATAATGTCTGAAATTCTCTATTTTTCCAGAAAATAGGCCCATCCAACAAAAACTTGTCCATTTTTGAGAACACCTTTAGTTAAAAGTGACTGCACCTGTTGCAGTTTCTRGATGGGTGAGTTCTTTTCTCTAATCCTGGTGAAGTTTTAAGAGGTTTCAGATATGTTCATTATCCACTTTTACATCTCTTAGAGAACACACAGGCTTAGGCAAGAGAGAGGGTGGCTTTAGCTTCTTGYCTTGGCTGGGAAGTTGTCACTCTGAGCAGGCACAAGGTGCTGGCACGAAACCAGGGTGGGGTCACAGCACTGGAAATTTTATTGTAGGATAAAAATAGCTCCCTGCCAAAGTCCTCGCAGAGCAATGTGTTTCAAGGTCAGTTACACTCTCCAGTCATCTCAAAACATGCTTGTAAATAAATTGCATGGGCTTAGCTCTGCTGTCATTGACATTTTCCCCCAAGTAGGTGCCAGACTTATTGTGGAGAAAACACCACTGACAGAGAGCCCCACACCTGAACGGACTTAGAGCTGGGATTTAGTAGTCTTGGTTCTAGGTGGCAGCAAAGCCCTTCTCAAACCCTCTGAGTTGCTTGGGGTACACCTGCGCTGGGTAATGAAGAGCAGAGGTACCTGAGTCACCCCTGGACAGGGCGGCCCTGGAAGCAGCATGTCTGGRAAGCAGGGCTGGAAAAGCAGGGCACTGCTGCTCCAACAGGTCCCTGCTGCTGCTGGGGCCGAGCAGGGCTCTGGAGACACAGCTGCTCCTCAGAGATAGCCTGTTTATTTGTGCAGGAGTTGCATATTTTTCCGTGCTGCAGCTTCCCTTCCCAGGGTAGGGCTCTGCTGCACTGTGTCTTTCCGTCTGGTGACAGTAAAGGCAGCTTCAGGCATAGGTGAACTCCTACCAAGCATTGGTGTATTTGCCTACAACAGCCAGCTCTGCTCTTATAAGAGACACCAGCACACTGCTACATTATCATTATTGCTATTACTATTATTATTATTATTATTATTATTATTATTATTATTATTTATTTTAGTCAACAGCTTGTATTCAGAAGTCATAAGTCTTGTTTTAGGTTACCAGACCTGCTTGAACACAGCCATTTAGAAGTGTGACATCTAAATTAATATATTGATAACGTTAGGAAGGATGTTTTGAACTTCTTTTTAAACAGAAATTAACATTTTATCTGAAAATAGTAATGGAAGGAAAATTGTGTAGTCTAGCAAGGTATATCATTTAGACCTGATGATAGAATAATTGTTTTCCATCAAGCAAACCAAAGAAGAATCCATAATAAAATTTTACAAGTTAGCTGCCACCAAGAATAAACTCAAGAGCACTATATGAAATGAATTGTGTGTTTTAACTGAATCTTCTCTCAGGACAATAACTCTAATGTAGAGCCAAGGTCTGAAGAGGTCACCTGCGGAAAACCCTCCTGGGGCATTTCAGAGGAGAAAGGAAATATTCTTCTCCCTGTCAGGTTCACTTCTTTTCCTAATATGTCTGAGGATGTGCATTGAAAACATAATCCACAGCCACCATTCTGAGTCGGGGTTTAGATAACAAGGGTCATTAAGAAATCTCTGAGGATGACAAACTTAACCCTGTATGAACTTAAGGATCATATCCTGCTACTAATGTGAAGAGTAAGTCTGGTTGATTGTAATTGTGACTGAACTAAAATGTCACTTACCATTAGGATCAATTTCTCTTTTTTTTTTAAGAATTGCAGCATTTCTCTAAAAATATGTATAAGATCATAACTGGCATCTATTGAACACAGTCTGCACTGATCTTTGCCAGTACTATATGAGAGAACATCTGGATTTCCATATGTTTCCAAATATTTGCCATATCTCAGATTGTGCTTGCAGGACTGGGGTGTGGTAATTCGGTGCAGGATGCCAAATTAAAATACCTCTTGAGAAACCTCTACATTTGTCATCACAAGCATCCAACTCCACAACTTCAGCTCAGGCCCTTYGGGTAAACCAGGGTGTATCGCGACTCTTCCTGCGCGCAAAGGGTGACGTGTGCTCCCCAAAGGATGTGCAACACTCCTGGCTCTGAATTCACAACCACAGGTACTGCTGGSCTCTCAGCATGCAGCCCCACAGCTGTGCTGGGCTGAGGGTGCTCCAAGGGATTTCAGGGATTCCCATGTTAGCTGTTTGAGAACGTCAGGCTGCTCCCACGTTAGGGTGGCTGGGCTCTGGAACAGGCTCSCCAGGGCAGTGACCAAAGTCCCAAGCCTGATAGATCTCTCAGGCACGTGATGGGGTTGTTGGGGTGTCCTGTGCAGGGCCAGGAGTTGGACTTGGTCCTTGTGGGTCCCTCCCAGTTCTGCATATTCTGTGATTCTGTGTTTCTGTAATTTTGTCATTCCAAGTGCCGCATACAATGGGAGAGTTTGAAATTGCCCTGCCAGTGGCAATGTGAAASGTTCCTGACTGTTGGCACTATAAAAATCATTCTCTGAACATTCTCAGACCTTTATTACAATGGCCCAATTTATGGCTGTATGAAGGAAAGAGGCCACTTTATCTCCCCATGCCCAAATCCCCAYGCTCCATCCTACAGGCACGCCTTTGAGCCTTGAGCCTCATGTAAATTTTTATAGCTCCATTAACTGGGATGTCATCAATTTGGACAATTACAAATTACAATGATATTAAAATATCCAAGCAGCACTAGGTAGAAGTCAGCAAGGACAAGAATTATCCCATTCCTTGCTCTCCAGTCATGTTGGGGCTCCTYTCTTGGTTTCTGTCCCCTGTCTTGCATCAGGGACTTGAGGTGTCAAAGATCTCATTTGCATTTTAGCTTCCTTGAGCTCCTAAAAGTGAAGGAACTTGGCTAAGTGTAGAGTTTCAGTATATTGTGTTTACTTAAGGGGATTTAGGTACTTACAGAAAAYGCTGGGTAGACAGAAACTAACTACAGGGATTATGGGTGAATTTTATTTACCTCTACTTSTAACCCAGTTCCATTCAGTGAGGCTTTTTGGCTTTCTAAACYGTGGAAGTCTTTTGTTCTTAGTAAAAAAAAAAAAAAAGATCCATTGGGTGTCTTTCATGGASAAGAATGATAGAAGGAGCCTTCTTTGCTTTACAGCAGACTCAACTCTTTTTTGCCGTTTGCCTGTAGGGTCCATCTCTGCGTTGCTGAGCTGGTGTCAGGGTGCTGCAGACAGCAAAGCCATCTCCTCCCTCCTGGGATCAGGATGAGTTTTTGTCTCATTGGATTTTTTATTTTATAAGCCTTTTTTGATTGCTGGTGATTGGATGTACTGGTTTTATAGCTTTTTCTCCCGCTTCTTTTTCTCTTGGTTTGGTCACAGGACACAGATACATTAATTTTTAGAGTGGTCCAAGGTGCAGTATATAACTGAAGGCACTGTGCAGCAGAGTGTCTTTGGGATGTTAATAGACACATAGTCACCAGGGAGGGACAAATTCAAGTCCCTGGGAGACAGGAAGCTCCGCTTTTTGGAGGACTCGTGGTCTTGCGGTGAAATAGGCTCAGACTAATGCTCCTCTCAGTACGATAAATCAGGAGTGATTTCCTTGAACTAAAAAGGGGTCGCAAGGAGATAAAACTAGTGACAGGAGAATCATTGCCCTTCTCTCTTAAGAGCAGACAGTTGGTTAAATTCCTCTGCTCCTCAGATAGTGTTGAATGTCATGCAAGTGATCATTGGGTCTGTGGGGAGTGGGATACAATCAGGATGTTAATGTGCTGGGAGCGCAGCTGTTTCTTCCCCGGTGTCACCCGTGCTTTGACTCACCTTTGCTGCCACAGTTCTTGTTCGCTGCTCTTCATTTGTAACTCAAATCTTTGCCTACACACATTTGCGACTGAGATTTGTAAGAGACAATTTTATGCTTGAAAAGGGAGAATTACTTTACAACTATACCTGTTGTCTGTGCAACTGCCTGACAACCTCGCAAGAATTCCTTTCACTCAGTAACTCTGGTTCTCTTTGTCAGTAAGAAACAGAACATGTATAGTTCTAAGTGCTGAAAATCAAATACTGGTGTGATATATTAGCTTCTCTCTCTGCCCCCCCCCACCCCCCTAGTGTTCTAAATATGGCTCTACTTTGAAATTAAGTGCACTACAGAATATTCGGTTGCAGCACATTGCTGGCATACAGTTTATAAATTGTTAGTGTTTGGCAGCCCTTGGTTTTTAAATTCCTACTGATCACAAGTAGCTGGCACTAATCAGCTCCAATAGAGTTACGGTGCTGTGTACCTTCTTAAATGGCTGGAGTGGAGATACACATCTAAAACCCCATATATAATAGCCACATGTCAGAAACACTTTACTCTGAGCAGGGTTTTTATTTTACTTTTTACATCTCTCACATTTTACATCTGGTTCAACAGTTCTGAAGGAAACTACATCTGATGTGATAGCAGGAGATCTATATCACACATCTTAAAACCTGCCAGAAATGCAATTTAAATATAGTTTTGGACAGAGTAAAAGAAGTATTATTGGTATCAGATGTTTGGGCAGTGAGAAGTTGAGCTCCATCTCCTCTTGATTTTTTTTTGTACAGAAGGAAATCATAATGTGAAATCCTAGTTCTGCTAARACTTGTGAGAGCTTTGCCGTTGATTTCAGTCCTCAGTTTCACCTTGCAGCTGTAAAGTACCTGCCAAGTTCAAGCAAAATTGTGTAGCTGGAGCAGCAAAGGCAGACCTGGATGTGGCCTTTTGCAGAGATGAGCAGGGTTTGGACAGATTTCAGTGGGGTTAACTACCACCTGTACCATGTCACAGGCTTCAGAGGCATCTTCTCCAGCATTTGGATCCACAAAAAGTTTGGGCAGGGCAGCTGGTTCTGGCGCACGTCACGTGTATTCTGGTTAATTTTCAKGGTGCAAGTTTAGAAATATCTGAAATTTCAGATAATCTAATTCAAGTTAGTAAGGAGTTTTATGCCTTGGTCATCTGAGAGTGCACATACCACCTGCACTGAACTTCTGAAGTGTGTGGGAGTCATTCACCAGCAATGGATGGAGAACATGACCTGCTGGCTGCGTCTGTCACAAATTAGCACCTCCCATGGCTCGCATCTGAAGGGGCTGCATCACGTCCTCTGCACATGGCAGTGGGCTTAGTTGCTCGGAAATAGGATAGCCTGTGTGTTAAAGAGGTGTAATTTTAATACTGTTGGTACTTGGGGTTTGCTGAAAAACAGACCTCGCTGATCCAGGGCTCTGAAACCCGCTAATAACCGCTGTCAGTCAAAGGCTGGGGAATGTGTTCAGCCACTTGTGTGTCAGCAACGTGCCAAAGCACCTATGCAYGTAGCCCAAATGCATTTTATTCTTGTGCTGGGTATGTAAGATATGTCATTGTGYGAGTCTGGGGCTGTCTAACAGACAGACCAAGATTCACTTTGTTATTAGGATCCTAATCGTTGTTATTTCATCAYTCCAGAGCCCTAACGTAGGACAGGGGCCCCAGTGTGATGGACTCAGTAAGAAGATGAGCTCCAGCGYTTGCTTTGAAGCAAGCTACGTTTTTGTCTCATTACTTCTGATCATAATCCAGCACCAAAAGAAATCAAAAGCTGTCTCTGAATTCAGTGGGAGCTGAGGGCACACGAAAGCTCTCAGGAAATGCTCAGTGTGTTGTCAGGATCAGGCCTGTAATGTGTAACTCCAGCCTAGAAAACTCATTTCCTTTGAAGCTCGGTTGAGTGTTACTACTACACATCAGCATGTTGCACCACACAGAGTATATCAAATTTGATGTCATTTTTTTTTCTTCCTTTTTCCCTGGGAACCTGTAAATATCCTTTGGTAGCAAAACCAGAGAGGAATAAATTCTCCTCGATGTATTTACAAATGTGAGAAGCTTTTCAAGTTGTATTTGCAATTCTCTTTCTTGCAATGACCTCTATTTTCATAATCCTTCATGGAATATCATGGTTTAAAGAGCTTTCTCTCCCTGCTGTTTTTGTTAAAAGGTTTTTGGTGTGATATTTGGAAAGTCAAATTCTGCATTTAAATGTTGTGTTTTCACAGATATAAATGAAAGAGGCCATATTTATCTTTTTCCCCCTCTTTTCCCTTTTTTTCTCAGAACATCAAGCAATTCCGCTTTTCTACACGTATTGTTAACTAAACCGTGAGAGCATACAGCAGCTTTAATAGTAAAGCAATTGTGATTACATCTTGCTTGTAATTACATTTATTTCCTCACATATGTCCAAAAAGGCAAGCATTTGTTTGGCCTGTATAGGCATGTGCTAATGGCAAGAAAATCGTCTGGCAGCTTGACAGCAAGGAAAATAGCTTAGAGTCACTTAAAGTCTTTCATGTCGTGGACACTCGCAGAGGCTCCGAGCACTCCGGCTTTCGCTYGCGTGCTTCCGAAATCGATTGCGTTCCCAGGGAGGGGGAATTTGTTGTGTGCTGCGGATTTGCATCTAAATAATCAAAGTATGAAGAGGTACAATTGGCAAGGCGCGCCTGTGCGATCACAAATTTGAAAAGCCCGGCCATGGCGCTCCACAGGACTAATCCACAAATACCCGCGGGCCCCGCGCTCCGCTGCGCGTCAGCCTGGCGGAAACGCCTGCGGCTGTCCACGGGAAAAAGGTGGGCAAGTGAAGGGTCCTGGAAGAACTCTYGGGCTCACTTGTACCCCACACACCATCTCATTGATTTAAGTGACCTGCATGTACAGGACAGTGCAATTCAGAGTGAGCCAGAGGGTCATGACTTGTTCCTGTTAGAAAAGGGCTTTGCCAGCCCCTGGCACAAAGACAACCACGCTGGTGAGTGTTCTTTTCACTTTTTAACAAAACCTCGGCTAGAAATTTTACAGAGTGATTTATGAMAAAACTGAAATCACATGCATTTTCTCAGTGAGGAAATGTTTCTTATTGGAAATGATAAATGTTACGGAGTTCTTCAGAAGCTGCATGTAACATTAGACTGCAGTCTGGGAAGAGTGAGAATTTTTCAGTGTTCATATAAGCCACAAACTAAGGCAACTTGCAGCRAGGTTTTCTGAAGCTAGAGGTACATTTGTATCTTCAGTCTGGTCTGCTTGCCTTCTGCAGCTGTGGCTACCAAGAATCCCAACAAATTCACTGTTTTCTCCACTGGAATAAGTGAGTGCCCAGCCAGAACAAGAACACTCTCAGAAGGCATGCCTTGATATCGTGTTAGATCTTTCCCAGATTTGTGGGCACGCACAGGACTTTTGATTGCCAGTATCCGTGGTCTATGACTACACAGATTATGTCCACGGCTGTAGAGATCATTATGAAAATTTGGTCAAGAGTAGGTACACAAACATGTAGAAGAGTAGGTAACAAATGTTAATCTGCACMCTCAACTCAGCAACTAATTGCACAAGCTTGCAAATATGTCCAATTTGATATTTTTCTTGCTTAGCTAGAGAGGAGCCACTGCATAAATCCTATAGCCCTGTGCCAGGTGACGAGACAGGCAGACAGACAGACAGAGCTCAGATTTATAAATGCACCCAGCTTCCCCAATAGGGCTGGGGGTCCCTGGGTTCCAGTTACCAGATGAGGCATCAGCCCACTGGTTTTTGCTGGGCTGGGCAGCCAGGGTAGCCAAACCAATGCTCCTGCAAAGCTGGCTGTGCCCTCCAGGCAGCAAAAGAAACAGCAAAATAATAGTAGAAGTTGTTCACTTGGACTGTTGCTGCWGTCTGCAAGGGTCAGGCATGCTCTAGTTTTCTTGGGGCAATAAAGCTCCCAGCGAATGCTGGGCACAGTCCTGGTCATCTTTGTAGACTTCCCTCGTCCTTTAGGTATTCACAATAYGGGCAGTCATTAGATCTTTTAAAATGGAATTTTTGAGGGTAGCTGAGAGCCACTATAGGACTAAACCCAGGGCTTTTCTTGTTTAGTATTTGGCTACTTTGTAGCTTTATTGTGTTTATTGTTTTCCATCTGTCAAACCTCCCATTGAGCTAAAAACTTTCAACAGTAAGAGCATGGGGTAACTACAGTTAGTAAATAGAATWTACATCTCAGAAAAAGAGCCTAAGCTTCCTCATCCAAGCATTATAAGCAGGGTGGGTTTATTATTAGCCATGGAAATGGGGGAATGAAGGAATTAGTATGGACAMAATGATAAAATAAAGGTGCATGATCTGTGTTACGCTACAGAAATGAGGTTTGTCTTCTGGCTAGAATTGAGGTCAAATTACAACATCTGAGTACTGGGTGAGGAAAAGCAGAAGGTTGGAGTTTTGGTCTGTTCTCTGTGCCAGAATTTAGGGAGTGCTGAAGAAATCTGCCTTTAGATCTATTTCTGGATTTGTATGCTGTGTCTCTAAGAGTTATATTAGCTTTTTCCATTCTGCCATCTGAAAACGTTAATATTTAGGGGATTTTTTTCATAAAAACAGCAACAACATGGAAAATATTAACAGGAAACATTTTAGATGCTACAGGAAATTACAGCTGTGAAGAGTGTTTCATATTGTATTAGCAGGAGATTGAATGAAGCTTCTTCCCATCCAAACTTTTAAATCCGTGAAGAGGAGGAATGTCTCTGACTCCAGGTACCTGCTCTGAAGTGGTGTGAAATCTGTAAGGAACAGGTATTATTTTTCGCTTTGYTTTCACTGGCCTGGGAATCAGCAGAAACACTTGGATTTCAAGCCAGCTGAGTTGCACAGTTCTGGGAATTGTGAATGAAGTAACAGAGTCGTCCCAGCTGACAGTCTGATACCCTGGGTTGGGCTCTGCATGTCAGTGGGACACGGGCAGTGTTTGGCCCTTCCAGGGATCCTGCTTTCCAAAGTGGAGGATGGTCTGTCCTCTGTCCCTCACACCAGGAAGGGCAGTTGGTATTTCAGAGCTGCTCCCGTGGGTAAAGGGGGCTGTAGAGCYACCTGAGACTCCAGCTCACCGGCAGCCAGGACCTGGCAAGGTCACAGTGAGCAGTGAAGCAATGCTGAACTTTGTTTTGTTAGCTAGCATAAGTCTAGTCTGGTTATTTCAATATTAAATTTGCAGTTTCACAGTTTATATCCCTCAAGCRTTATCGTGACTCACACTGGGTGACTGGTTTGCTCTCAGATCCTGCCCGTGTTCCTACATATGTGGTTTATTTTCTGACTTGCTTGACCTAGAGAGAACATTACTGCTGGATGAGCCTTTCCATGAGAAGATGATGTGCTTGCTTCATTCTGTTTAGAAATCTCCCTAGACTTAATGCACAGAAATAGAAACAGCAACAAAAAATAATTCAGGTTATCCCGAGRGAAATCCTTTGCTTCGGAAAGTGCATAAAATCAGAGAGAATCTCTGAGCTGCTGTGCCTGTCCTCAGGCCTGCAGGGAACCACCAGATTCCCTGTGAGCTCAACAGCTTTGCTCTGTTTGTAGTCTTGGACCAGCCGCTGCACTGGAGAAGTCAACCCTGGCAGTGTGAGAGTGTGTTCCTTTCTCCTCAGGATTGCCTGCCCTCCCTGAATATCCACTTTCCACACCCACAGGATGGCATCCCTTCTACCTGTGCTCATATCCACAGAACTGCTGTGCTCTGCAGTCTGCAAGGGGCGGATGTACCTGATCTGCCTCAAACTAACAAATCCCCCAGTGCTCGGAAATAAAACAAACCTCAGAAGGGGGGAAAGTTCCCTCTTCTGAAATGATCAGATGCTATAATACAGTTTCTTTTGAGCAGTACTCTGTTGGGCAGAYAGCTATTGATGTGGTCCCCATTGTCACTTAGGTATTTGGTCTATTCATTATTTTCATTTATATTGTTTATGTAGAGCACCTAGAGGCCTGTGATAAGCAAATTTCACCAAATAAAATAAGCCAACTTTAGTAGGTCAATTAGCATTCTCCAAAGATCATACATTTTAGCAGGGAGTTTTGCAGTTTACTGCTGTTGTCTAAGGAGAAAATGGAAAGTAGACCCCTCCCCTCGTATACAGTGTCAAATATCAACCCTAAATTAGAATGTTACTTATTCTTACTGAAACTGGGAATTCATTGTATGAGCTGAGTAATCACAATGCCGTGCTCTGATTTCATTTCTGGAGATCATCCAATGAAAACAGCCTGTTGTTACCTACTGGGAAGAAAAAGGCAAATACAGTCATGTCCCTAATATGTGTACACAGTATATCAGCGCTCTCCAGGTTGCTTGCTAAATGCAGCTTAAGAATGTTCTAAGATACAGACAGGGAGATTTGTAATGAGACCTATCCAATGTGTTTCTAGTGTCTGCTGTTTTCTTTATAGTTGTAAAATCAATAAAACTTAGGTGTACCAAAGAATATAGCTCAGTAATACAGCGTTGCAGGCTGATGGAAGTTGTTCTGATGGGGAATTTATTTTTGATTTGAACATTATGAGCTTCCTGCTTTCCCTACTTATACAACTTCTGACTGTTTTATTGCCCCCTTCCCTTCACTTGGTTGTCCTCTTTAAGTAGTCCTCTGAGATGTTTTTACTTCTGCTTAAATTTTCATCAGTTCTTTCGTGATGCTTCTCTGCTTAAAACTCTTTCCTCATTTTAGGTGTATTTTGATTGTGATTTTTTTCAATACTGAGAGTCCTAACATAAACCAAATTAATTGATAATACTGCTGCAGCAAGACAACCCAACATTTATATTTTGTGTGCCGTGCTAAGTTTGTGTCTTTCATCCCGGTTTACGCAGGTCAACCTGCCTGGAATTGGGTATTTTTAAGTTTATATCTCTTCATCTGAGTAAGTGATCTAATTTTTGCTCACAGTTTTACTGACTTCTTGACTTGAGTCTGTTGAAGTGTTTCTGGTTTGCTAATTTAGGCTTCAACTTCCTGCCAGACTCAGCCAGACCAAACCATATGAGCTGTCTACCTTCACAGTCTGCCTCATGTCTGCTCTTCCAGTCGACTGTGTTTGGGAAGATGACCTTCCTGGGAAGCAACCTCAGGAACTGGAATTTTTTTATTTTTTGGCTAAGCTTGTTCTGACCGAAGAGGTCACAGAAGAGCTGCATGAGTGGGCAGAACAACTGGGAGAGAAGAACAGGGAGTAGTAGGATTGCTGCCATCCAGACCCCTCGGTTCAAGATTCACGATCCTGGGTAAATTCCAAATGCACGCAGAAACGGAGTGTGGGAGGAGCCATGGTGGGGTGTGGTCAAATCTGGTCAAATCTGTGTGCTGGAGGCCAGGGGTTTGGAGTCTCCAGTTCTGGAGTTTTGCCTCAGAGGTCTCAGAGTAGGTGGTCACTACTTTTCTCTCCAGTCTGGCACAGAAGAGATGGCCAATGATTCCAGGCCCTGAAAGGTATTCAGGTTTCCAACTGCGCTTGATTTTGGTGTGTTCAGTGATGATGAAAAACGAATTTCTAATGAATCTGTGACAGTAACACAGCTCTTGTTGGTCAGAGTAGAAAAACAAGCTGAAGAAAGGGAAACCAGCATTTAAAAGATGTCCAGAATGACAAGAGTGACTGTTTCTCTAAACCAGAACTTTTCCATTACAGTCATCGATATTTCTACCTTATTTGTTTGCCAGTCATGCAAAAGCCATCACATGCTACACTGCAGTCCAAATATTCTATTTGTAACAATAATACGTAAAATATTTTGATTTGTGACTGCGTGAGACTCTGAAAGCTTGTCCTTTGCTCATGCCACAAAAATCATCCTTAAAGATATTGCTGGTGGMTTCAGAACTTAATGATTCTTATCAATGTTGAGAACCAAAGCAAGAAAATGAGATATACAACAACCAACTCCATCCTAAGAACATCAGCTACATCCAACTGTTAATACTGTATTGAAAGACTTCTAATCCTAGAATGTAAAATACCCAGCCCAAGTCAAAACAAAACCGAGAACCAACTACCACCCTAAATCTAGTGAGGWTTTATCTAATTTTTTTCCTGGGATATAATGAATTAAACATAGTATGAAATGCAAAAAGGTTACATTGAGACATATAATATTTGAAGGTTTAATTCATTTTTCTAGTGTATAAGACACAAGGCTATTAAATTTTTAAAGCAGTGATCTCCTGAAGTCCCTACTTTATGAGGGCTTTCTTCATAAAGATAAATGGTTTCCTTGCCAAATCAAATGCAGATTTGAAACAAATTAAGTTAATGTTCAATGGTACAAGGTAGAATGGATGGGGGAACTGTTTTATTTTGCATTGTAATAACCATATACACCTAAATCAATAGCTGTGGRAAAAAAAGGCAATAATATCACGTAACTGCAGGAAATGAAATATAGTGAGATGAAGGGGGGAGCGGGCTGCAGAATGAAAGGATTTGTATTGGAATAATGACATTTCATTAAAAAGGGAAGGAGTGCTATTGAATATAAGTCCATACCAGTAAATTCTATTTCTTATAATAACACTTGAGATGAGTTAAAGTTGCCCAAGTATTGTGATAAAGTATCTTGCTGGATTCCTTTCTTATATTATGCTGTAATTTTACGTTAAAAGAAAAATTTGAAATGTTAAAGAGGCAGCGCATGTTTTCTAAAGTGCTTTCTATTTCTCCTAATGTTTCATTTAGCTTGTTATATTATCCTGTGCTCCTGGAGTCTGAGCAGGAGGAAGTTTATCAGGTTCACTCTTCTGCAAGCTTGTATTAAAGAAACAAAACAAAATGTGAATCTGCAGTGGTGAAAGGCGTTGGATTGAGAGTCCTAGGGATTAAAGCCCACCATTTATCTGCAGCACAGGCTCAGGCTGGTRAGTAACAATGAGGACTGAGAGTGGGTGAATCTGTCCCTCTGCAATACAGGGATCAGATTCCTGGCTGGTGCAAATCAGCAGCAGCCAGTGCTGATAYACCGGGTGACGGTTCTGAACCGGACTGGATGCAGCCTTTTTCAAAGCATTTCACAAAGAAATTGTTGTTCCTCTGAAGTCAATGGCAAAAATCCCATTGATTTCATGGAGGTAGGGATTTTAACCTTGTTTTTTCTGTGTGTCACCCTGAAGTCTCCCTGAAAGACTCTCCAGATAGAAAGGAAAATATTCCATGTGCTTCACTGTGGAGCACTTCCCTGATTTATTTCATTCACTTGAGGTTCCCCAGAAAGGGAACAGTTCCACTGACTGGGCAAACTGAGAGACACATGTGGCCGCTAGAAATTAAACTGATACCGTGCCATTTATGTCCCATGTGTCAGATCAAGAGCAGTTCATTAGAGGGACAAATAGTTTTTGTTCTTTTGTGGAAAGAGTATCCACCGAAAYGGGAACTTGGGTGTGGGGGCACCTCGGTTGAACTTCTGCCAAGCAATCATCTGGAAAATCACTTGTAGTATTAAGAGGTGTATAGGATTGTAAAGAAAGTAAGATTGACAGTGTCATAACACTCCTATTTCAGTGATAGAAACATTSTGGAACATGGATGTCATCTGTGTCAGAACTTCTCTCTGCCACTCCTGACACTGGCTGTGCAAATCACATGAAGCTGTTGTTATCCCTGTCAGCAGTTTCTGAACTCTGTCTTCTTTGACCAAAAACATTAAAATGCTGTGGCAGCAGGGTCTCTATCAGATGGAAATAGAGCTAGACCTGTATTTTTATATTAATAAGGAGAAGGTTTGGAACTTAACTGTAGTTTCTAGAGTTGCTCACAGTCGGGTACAGAGGAGTCCATCGTGAGAACATGGTACCTGCTTGTATCATTCTCTTGCTGTAGTATCATGTCATAGTCTGGTTCCTGTGGTGTATTTCTGGAAATTATAGAAATCAAGTAATGCTTTACTTAGATCTCCTGGACTAATTATGCAACATTACTGTGCTCAGAAATGCATGAAAATCCACAGAACATTTGGATAAGATTTGGATAAGACTGAAATTCTTTTGAGCAGACACCTGAACGCTCCCCTGTGCACAGTTAAAGGATGAAACTTGTCCACACTCACACAGCTCAGCATCCTCGTGTCCCCAGTGCAATTTGCATCTGTGCTTGTTCCTCCTCACACCCTGCACAGCCAATGAACCATCCCTTTGTGGTGAGCCAGTGGGGGTCTTGCTCTGAGTTATTTCTGGAGTCATAATGAGCTATGTGCTTCACTTGTTGGTTCATTTGTTTCAATAAGAATGGGTAAAGCATTCTCAGGCTGATTTCAGACCTCATCCAGTTTGAAGAGCCTCCTCCCTATGAGCGTTATAAAGAGGTCCATAACTGTACCTGAGGTTGTCTCAGTTCCTTGACCTGCTTCAAAATAAGATCCAAAGAGGAGCTGCTTGAAGCAAATCAGCTTTTCAGAGGTGCATGTTGTGAAATTGATACCCATCTCTACCAGCAGGAATTGATAACTATGGCTGAACTATCCTAATAGTGTACCTTACCTGAGTGTGTCACAGGCTGCACTTTTAATGCAAAAAGTATCAGTTTCAGGAATATTATTTATAGTCTCTCCTTTCATACATTCATTAGCTAAGGTGTCACCAGGTTTTTGCCAAGGGGCCAGGGGTAGCTGATACCATCTGAGGATTTGGCTGTCTCCCACTCAGGAAATGAGTGAAATGGGTGCTCAGTGGAATTAAATATTTTTTTTAAATAAAAAAAGACCTCCAAATTTATCCAGGCTCTCATATAAAATGCCACAGGGAGATTTATTTTAGAATATGTACAACTAATCAACCTCCATTTTGTGCATTGCTATCACATTTTCTGGTCTCTGTTTCCTCTGGATAGGACACTTGGGATGCGATCCTTCAAATATGCTTTTAATTTTACTCCCCATGAAATTAATTATTGACAAGTCCTAGAATCTGAGCCCCTCTAACCAACTGTTCATGGATTTGTTGTGTTCACTTACCAGTAAAATTCACAAGTCACATTGTGCTATGAATCATGTAAGTCAGTTGGAGAACAGAAACAGTGCTGCATGGTTTATCTAAATAATAAACACAGTTGTAATGGTAAACACTCACTCTGAACTTTCCAAGAACATCTTGTAGCATAAAAAAATTTACTGCAGAAATTCTCAGATAGTGTTTTTAGATAATGGTTAAATGTAAGAATCTCACTGTGTTGCAGGAACAGTAAAAAAAAGATGAAATATATTGAATAAAGATTTTATTGTGAGTTATTTGCTCAGCTCTGTAGCACCATCAATTTTTTCTCCCTATATAAAAATAATGAAGTCAATAAATGTGTTTAGGTGACCTCTGAGACTTACAAAAGGGATGTTATGAGATGGGTGAACACTGGATACAGTATTTCATTCAGATGCCGAACAGCTGTTGTGGAAGACAATGCTGGCATCCTATTTTTCACCACTGGTGCTAATGCAAACTGTGTTTTGATTGTATATATATTCTATCCTATTGTGGGAATGTGACAAAGACTGTTGGCCTGTCAACCCTCATGTCCCGCCTGGTTATGACATTTTCTGATGTGTTGCTGCAGACAGTCAGTCAGGAAGCTTGGTGACCAGTGTGGGAGCCTGCACAGATTTGCCCAGCCACTGTTGACAACCAGCCTGGAATTGGGCTGCAGCCTCTTCCCAAAACCCATTGGGCTGTGTCGTCCTGGTGATTTCAACAGGCACGTGGCAGAGGTATGAGTGGTTACCTGTTATGTTCTCCCCAGAAAAAGTAAATTTTATTCAAATGCATTTATGAACATCTGGACTCTATCCTGACGCTGTCACTGTGGGCTGTTAATTGTTCCATCTCCTTTCCAAATGAGTGGTCCCAGCTTGCTGCAGCGAGTAGCAGAGATTTGCTGGGGATCTGAATTGCTTGTGTGTATTACAGATCATCCCCTATGGATCACAAAATGAGAGAGGAGGACACTTTGTKCTTCCCTTATGTGTGTGGTGCTCCTGTGAGGTTGTCTGCCTTGGTACCTGTCTTGTCATCAGTGCTACGTGTTCACAGAAACTGTAAAAGTATTTTTCGTGGAAATACATAAATTAGCATTTTAGGACTAATTCTTAATTCTATCAGATTTAATATTTATACCTGTTGTGACTTTTTCCTTTGCAAGATGATGAAAAAGAGAGGAAATATGCATGAACATTAACAATGAACAGTATGATAAGAATTCTGTGTTAACCACATTTTCTAGCTATTTTCTCTGAGCTGACTCTTTATTTTCTTTTCAGTCCGCCAGCTGTTCCAAAGGAGGTGCACACCTTGTCACTTACAGAATGACCTCTGTTGTAAATTGACTGAGGGTGTGTGATTTGCCCTGGAGCATCTTTTTTAAGTAATTAGTATAAATCAGTCAATAGGTTTGTGTTAGCAACACTTGAAAAATTGCAGTAGTTTGGAAAATATTGCACTCTGTTATATGTTATCCCCTTTACGTGTCACTGGTTTAAAAGGTGAGGGAATTACCCATTTTAAAAAGGAGATCACTAGTACTTTGATTAAGCAGCTTTTGTTTTAGAGGATGCTATGCATTCGTTCAGGAGACAGTTGGCACTACCTGCACTTTGCTGCTTATTCCATGGAATCACAGAATCATGGAATTGTTTGGGTTGGAAGGGACCTTAAAGATCATCTCATTCCATTGCCCTGCTGTGGGCAGGACATCTCCCGGTTTAAAAGCACTTTCAAAGTATTGCTCTGTAAGCTGCTCACACTGCAAATAAGGATAGAGAGGATCCTTTTGACCTCCATGTGTGTGATTATCTCAAAACGAAGTTGCCTATACCCTGGAATGTCCCAGCAGCTCCATATGATATTTTCCCCATACACTGACCCTCCGCAGTTGCTGAGCTTTGGTGGTGGTGACCCARGGCTGTCCTTAATGTGGGAAGCAAGGGAAAGATGCTGGTTGTAGGCAAGGGATTGAGATGAAGGTGGTGTCAGCTACAGAGGGAATTTTCTTGGGAGTGAGGGATTTGTTAGTCAAAAGGCAAGTTACAATGTCCTTTTCACCATGTTAGTGAGTCACTCATGCCTCAGACCCCAGGATAGCTGCTTGGGTGCAGTTCTGCCATCTGCAATCCATGGATGCTTCTTTGCACCAACCAGTTCTTTGCTGCTTACTGAATTTTTGCTCCTCGAGTCCAGTGTCAGTTTTTGTGGTTTTGCATCTCTGTGTTTCTGTTTTCTTTCCAAAGTAAGTCTGCCCTTCATGTCTGTGGGGAGACTGTCTCCAGTGAGGCTGACTGCCATGAGAAATGCTCTCAGAAGTGCATGTAGGAGCCTTCACTYCTTCTCAGTCATGTACTAGAGTCCTCTTGCTTCTTACTTGTGTGAACGATTAAAAAAATTTTTTTAGTAGTTTAGAAAATTTAATCAAAACTGAAAATACTCTTAGATTCTGAAGAGGTACCAGCTTCGAAAATGCTGATTACAATAATTCTGTCATCCCTAAGATGAACCTTCCTGCCTTTCTAGCTGTGCACAGAAAACAAGCTGTTTAGAGCAAAAAAAAGCCAGGGATTTTTTTTTTTTTTAAATATCTGTAATTAAGCAATCATAACAGACCTTTAAATAAATACAGCTTGCATTTACATTTTAGCATGCACTTCTGGTGTTTGTTTAACTTTATTTCTTTTTCACCCCATTTTAGCATAACAGAAGATGTACAGCAGGCTTTGTGAGTGCCTCCACTGCCCCAGCCTGTCACAGCCTGTGAGCTGTTCATCCAGACTCAGCCTGGCAGGATGCCTGATGCTGTCTCCCACTAGGAGAAGTGGGTTTGAACAGAAAAGCCAACCATTTAGAAAGATACATTGTTCTGCCCATCCCCAGATCAGAATCTGTTAAAGCAATTAAAACTTAATTGGGATCAGAAATCATGTATGTTGGTCTCAGGCCTCGGCTGTAGAAAGTTCAGCGTTCCCTGGAGTCGGAGATCCAGGCTGGATTTTCACAAGAGCTCAGCAGGCACCGACTCTTGTTGAGCACAACGGGGATGCTTCTCAAGATTGGATGCCTTTGAAAATCTGATCATGTCACTTTATTTATTTATGTAGATTTGTGTGTGCACAAATATACACAACATGCCCAGAAACAAGCACGCACACATACATGACAGCTCCAGGGTCTGGATTTTCAAAGGAGCCTAGGAGAATTCAGTGAGAGATGGGTGTCTAATTAAAAATTCATATCCTTCCTGCCTTTGGCATAACTTAAGCCTACAGCTAAGTTAATGCCAAAACATGACTGAAGGGCAGCAGGATAATTCAGTAAAACCTACAAGAAGGAAGCCGGGCAAATTAGCCTTCCTTTCACCAGCCTTACATTTTCCCATTTCTTATTTTCAAAGATGGAAGGAAAATTACAAATGAATGCCAAATCTCTTTAAAATACTGCCCTTAGGTGGGATGATTTAGATTGTCTGAGGTCAGGACCTGTCTCCGGTTATGCGTTTGCACAGACAGCAAAAAGAGTGTGATTTTTGTTGGGACTTCACTGTACTGTTGCACTGGTGTATGAAAACCATAGCCAGGTAAGCAAGCACTCCGGCCACCTGTAAAATCACACTAAGCTATGAAATCATAGCAGAAACAGTGCATCTTCCCCCCTCAATACACTGCAAACCAACCAATCAAACAAACAAAYYTCTTGGTTTAGGGTTGCCCAGAATGCTGTTTCTCCCCTACATGCGCAAAAAGAAAATTCTGCGTCCTGGAAGATGCTTTACCAAGCCAACAGTTTCTATGATAGTGCACAGTCCAGTTTCCATTCCAGCTTGGCCCCAGGAGGGAGGAGGGCACTGAGTTCAGTGCCAAACATCTCTGCTTTACCCAATGCATACACTCCAGACAGCCCACCAGAGCAGAAAATGGAATGCATTCACAAGGAGGGCTTTTACATCACCATTGATCTTGAGATCTTCGCCTCCCAGGGTATATCCTCAACAGGTAGTTTGGCAAAAACAAGTAGAAAAGACGATAATTTTTTTTTTCTCTGGAGACCACTGTGGGGAGGGAGGAATTTCAATGCCCCTCTTTCCTAGCCTGGATGAGAGACAGGTTTGCACACCTAGAACAGAATTGTTTCTCCAGCTGCTGGATTTTAAAAGAAAGTGGCTGCAAATACGTTTTGCAAGAGATGCAATATTTTCTGTTTTCCTTAGAAAAGATTTACAGGACTGGCCCTCTAAGGAGAGTATTTTTAATTCACGTGTCCTGAGCACAGAAAGACGCGTGGAAAAGAACATTCCTCCTGAGCTCCTGACCTGGATACCCATGGAAGAGAAATCATGGCATGGGGTGACACATGTTGGGTAGGTGGGAGTTTGGTACCTCTGACCAGAAGTACAGGACCCCTGAAAGGGATGAGGGCCTGGCTCACAGTTTTGCATTTTTCCTCATGGAATCTGCCAGAGTCGTATTTAACCAGGGGCACTGAGCCCCGAGGGAGAACATTTCGAAACTAATAGGCCCTAATGTTTTCTTCCCTGTTTGTTGGTGTCAATCTGCATTTTTTTTTTTTTTCTGTGAGCTGCTTTATGGACTCAGAAAGAACGAATCCCCTAACTCTTTCTTTTCCAGAACCAGCCAGGTTTGCTGCAGTTCTCTCACTTGTGCTCCTGGATGGTACTGACTGTGGAGGATGGATTTTTAATTAAAGGGAAAAAAGGTATTAACAAATACTTTACATCAAAGCAACTGGTCTCTAACCTGAGCAGCCCAGGATGCTTGCCCCTGCCAGGCTCCTGGACAAACACACTTCACCACTGTGATCTTAAGAGGCTGAAGTATCTTTCAGACAAGCTCATTCCTTAGACTTAATTAAAACCTAGTTCGCTCCTTTATTCAATTTATGAGGCCTAGCCAGTAGGATTAAGCGATTACAGGCAAAAAGCCCCATTTGTGAAACACTCATAAGCTCAAGCTGCTAGACTGCTCAGTTGTACTCCATTAAATTAATAAGGAATGAATAGACTGATCCATTATGAATAAAGCTGTGGGGAGCCTCAGCATTGCCTCAGACTCTCTGCACACTCCTTAGAGAACATTTGTGCAAAATGATTATGTTCATATTCATTCAATTGGAATTCTATAAAAGTGGAATGCATAAATTACTCTGAAGATGGGGAGTTTATCTTAAACATTAACTATGTGTGTGAATTAATAAGACTATTATAAAACCATTAGCATTCAGAGTATTTACCTACGTATGCTGCATACCTAAACTAAATTCAACAATTGTTCCTAATTGCTATTCTTGTTGTGTGATCAAGCTGTGGTTCATTTTCCCTTGTAGTCATAATATTTATGAACTGCAGTTTTTCCTGTTAAAACTTCTCAATCTCCCTTTCCCCCCCCCCCAGGTTTTCACTTGCTCCTGCAGTTTTTGCATTGGGAAGTGAAAGATCAACAGATGCTTACAGAGGTGTTAAAATAAGACATTGGATATCACCTGTAAATATGTATATAGTCAAACAAAGCTTTTCTTTTATAGAGTAATAGTTGAGGAAGGATGGCAGTGACTCCTGGGTGATTGTCCCCTGAATCTTCTGCTGTTCAGCRGAATCCCAGTCTCAAAATGCAGAGGGTACAAAATTCAACCACCATTCTTCGCTGTGTTGTGAACATGCACAGTCTGTGTCTTCTGGAAGAGCTCCAAATGTCTTGCAAGGTAAAAAACGAACCCAAAAACGAAAACGAGGGGGTGGATTAGTGAAAAGAAAACCCAACTGGTTTTAGGAGGATTTGGCAAAAAAGGAGTTAAAATGAATGAGTGTGGGTTAGTTGCTAAGGTTATAAAAGCAAGTGCTCAGGCAGTGAGTGGTAGGGGTGTGCTGCAGGATGAGAGAGGGGCTCAGGGCTGAGCTGCTGGGACAGACACTTTGAGCAGGCAAAACCTTTCCTCCTGCCCTGCATCTCCCTTCCCATCCTTTGGCACTTTCTGACAGAGCGACCAGAGCAGCACACCCTGTGGGGCTGTTGGGTGGATTCACCAGGGCCTGAGCTGAAACAAAAAGATTGCATTATTAGGGCTGATCTGATGTGATCTCCATGAAACGGCAAGCAGGGGTATCTGGGCACGGTGTTATTTTCAGAGCTGCTCCTGAGCGGAGCGAGGAAGTTCCGTGTTAACACAGGTTAGCTGGCGTGTCTGACCTTCATTGTTCCCAGTGGAAACAGCGACAGTCTATTAGTCCTCCACAAGGGATATCACTGTCTCACAGCAGCTCTGAAAATCCCCCAGGACACTCCTGGAACAACAATAATTCTGCAAGAGTTCACACAACGTTAGAGCTCTGTGAAATGTTTGCAGCAAATCTTGCCTGGGTTGGAGAGGGGGATGTGGAAGGAAGGGGGAGAGGGATGGCTTTGAACTCTGCTGTGTTGGAGAGGAGACACTAACCTTGCAGGCAAGTAGGACCAGGTGGGAGCTTTGCAACAGGAAAATCTTGCTAATTCTCTTGAAATGAAATAACCAAATAGATAAAAGAAGGTGGAAATTGGTTTTTTAGCTTAATCTTGCTTCTGAAGTAGAATATCAACCTTTAAATCTGAATTTTAAAGCGAAAGACAAAGAGTTTAAACAGTGAAACTCATATGAGCTAAAAGCCAAAGAAACCAATTTTCAGCTGAACATTTAGGAAATGGAGTGACAGAGTTTTAATACAGCTTATAGGAAGTAGAAGCTGAATCAAAGTATGATTGCCTTTGATACAAAATAATGCTATGCGTGGGTAAGTAAGTCTGTAGATTTTTACACATTGAGTAGCTGCTAAAATCTTTTCATGGCTGTACTTTTAGAATAAAAGGGTAGGAGTGAAGAAACTCTTGGGTTGACTACTGGATTTCTTAGAGCTGATCTTCTCCTCTTTGGTTACATTATCCTTTCCAAGGCGTTGTACCTCTCAAACATCCCTGCAGCCTGGGACAGGGTTGTGTGGTGTGTCCTGGCCCCAAACTCAGCACAGCCTGTGGGTGCTCCCAAGGGCACAGGTGACGCCTGTGCACGGATAACCTGACACAGGTGTCCTAGGATTCAGTAAAGATAAACATGGGCTATGTCCGGGGTAACCTCRGCTCGCTGCTATGGAGATTTCTCCACGGGGAGGTGTACCTCGCGGCACGGAGTCACCCGGTGTCACTAGGGCCCCYGGATGACTTAATCCAGGCTTGATCGAAAGGATTAATAAATGAATTCTTGACAGAGGCGGCATGTGAAGTCTGTATCGGAGAAAGGCTTATTCTTTGGCCAGGCTCCAAGAGAAACTAATCATYGTGAACTTCATGCAGATTTACGATTATTCTTTCTATGGAAAGGGTTGGGCCGGCGCTCTCTGGCAGCGGCGAAAAGTCTGCAGAAAAGGAGAAAGTCAAACACACGCGGAGCAAACGCTGCACGCGGGCTTGTTTCCTTGAAACCCTTCCCTTGGATTGTCTACATTTCCGCGGAAAACTGATGTAAGAGCACTACCATGCATTAAACCAGATAGAATCGTTGTGCTYGTCTCGACTCCAGGAGACAGAAATATCATACACTCTTATTTTTCCAAGGGAGATGATATCACGGAATGGAGTGATAAGAAAGAAAGCTACCGTGATAGTATGAAATATGTCCACTGGCTGCCTTCAGCACAGTAATCTTTTATGTTCAAACTATTACTCAAAGTAGGGATTATTGAAATGCTGTTCTTCTGTGGCACTCTCTTGGGTGATCTATGGAAGCCTGGAGACGTCAGTGAAAAGAATCTTATCATTCCTTTTTGTTCCTTAAAAAACGGTAATAGAATAATCTATCTATTAAATTTCAGAAACACATATATGCATGCGTTGGAAATGCAGCACGATAGTGGGGGTTTAAAAAGTGCTGTTTAATTATCAGRTTTCTAATAAACTTTTAAAATATGCAGGGAAAAAAGGAAAAACCGCAACCTCCTCATCCAGAATTTTTGGCTTTATTTTTTTTKTTTTWTTAAAAACTAGTTAAAKACTTTTTGTAATCTATTTCCAACACTGCATTTGCAGATATGCATGGATTTGTTAGGTTATCTCGTACTCATAGGATTTTGTTAAACAAGGTTGTGGAACAGTCATTAAAATGAAGACCAAAGCTTTGTCCCAGAGCTTTTCCTTGGTCTTGAGATAGCTTTTTGCTTTTTCTTTTTAATGCTAAATTTTTGACATTAAAACATTATTTTCCTGACTCTTATGCACGAAAAAAGGACATAATGAGGGGACAGAGATAGTAAAGGGGCTATAGAATTCTTTCATTTCGTAAGGCAACAGACCAGTGGTCTGTAAGATCCGATATCTGTCCCAAAAGAAAATTAAAATCACTCGGTCAGCCAGGCAGTGCAAGATGACCACAATTCTGTGATCYCTGTGCATGGTTAGGGTATTCCCAGAGCCATGGGGGTTGTTAATCCTTGTGACTTAAGCTAAATAGTCTAACTACAGATGTTAGTACTTTGTAGACTCTGCGTTATTTGGATCTCATCAGCGTGTGACAGGGTTTATGAGCTGCACCATGTGCGATGTGTGAGTGGGTGTACAAGGACAGGGAGTGCCTCCCACTTGTGGGGCTGTGTAAAGGCTGAGTTCATTGTGTGCATGTGTGCTAATTACACATGAAATCTAATATCAACTTTTTGAAAGACAGATTTGATAAATGGTAATATCCTGGATAATACCCTCATGAGTATAAGTGTCCCAGGATATGTGGTTTTCCTGTGTTGTAATGATATGTATGGATTTTATATGCTCAGAACCACCAATTCCACCATGAGACRGAAACAGAGGAGCCACTGTATGTGGAACTGAGGAACCATTTCCTCCTATACTCAGGACAGGTATTTATTGGACAGTTTGTCATAGAAAATGAAGCAAGGTGATGTTTCCTGTTCTGAGATGAAGGAGAGAGACCTCTTTATTCTGTCATCTGTAAGGTTTTTGGGCAGTATGGATCACTTGCATTACTTAAGATGGCTTGATAATACATTCCTGTTCAACTTCCTCAAGGAGATTCCTTCCTTGTCTCAGTGAAGCAACAGGTAATGATATGGACACAATTAATAGGCTTGTCTTTGGATGTTTTGCATTCCAATGTTATTATATCACATATATATTTCCCCCTTGAAAACAACCAAACCRCTGAGGAATAGCACCACCCATGCTTGTACATCACAGGAGTCCCAAGGAGAAGACTTCAGTAATAATGTTTGCTTGCTTGGATGTATAAATTTAACTGCATGATTAGCCTGGGAAACTATGGGAGGTGTAGAAACTCGATCCTAGTGGGATGAACCACCCTCCTCAACGACAGTCCCCGGAGTGCAGGCTGGAGCTGAGGTAGAAGAAGAGTTATTTAATGTGTGAGGAGCCAGTATGTCCCAGTATGTCCCTTTCTGTCTGTCACGTTCACTGTGGTGCTTGCTGAGATAGAAATCAGTGGGAATCCTTCTAAAGTGGGGCTTCAGTGGGTCTTCTAATAAATTGACTACTCTTAAAAAATACTTCTGATGAAAGCACAGTGCTGCCAAGAGAGGGATAAAGGTCACCTTGGTAATAAATGATAGCTATGTTGCAGTCTGGGGAGAAGTTCTAAGGTTTTCCAAAGTTTGAATAGGGATAAGTGGCCCGTTAGGTAATTTTCCATTTCTTGTAATATCTTGCCTTTTTTTGRCCAATTTGCCCTCTCCTTACATGCTGTATTTTGGCCAGTTTCCCTGGAAAACTGCTAGAAACCCAGCATGTACTAAAGGCCTGCAAATCAGATGATCATATAACAGTGACTTTCCAGTTCCCACTGCAGGTAGCTCTGACTTCCCATGGTACAAGCAGGATTTTCCTGGGTACCCAGCGTGTCACACCAGTCCCAGCGTGCTGATGTTCTGTTGTCCTGAGGTTGTATCGTGAATTAAGGGTTGAAGCCACACTRTCTCTGCTGGTCTGCAAGCATGCAATTCCAACGAGCAGTATCCCCCACAGGGTAATAAACCCTTTAATAACAGTAATGTAGCAACCACAATAATGAAAAAAGTGATTACATTCTACATAAAAATATAAAAGCTCATTTGATCCTGAGGTCCCCAGTGGCACATTACCTGGACTTTTATTTAAAATATAACATTTCTTACATCTTATTCACGTCCTTTGTTAACACTAAAATAAAACACCAGTAAAATTGTCATTGGAGGAATTTAATAAGGAGTGGGTATGGCTCAGTGATGCACGCTGCTAATTCTGAGTCCTTCCATGAATCCAACCTAGAAAATCACAAGATTCTGTGCTTGAGTGTCTCAGTACCGAACCCCACTTTGCAWATGCAAGGCAGACCAGAAGATCCCTTCTTTTAGAAGGAGGGCTCTTTCCTAAAATAGGAGTGCTTCTACAAACGCATGAATTTCATGAAATGTGAGAGTCCCTTCTTGTACTTTTACTTGCTCTTCGTTCATGATGGTTTCCCTGCAAATCCAGGCTAACTCCAGAGATCTAGAATCACACCAGGGGATTTTCTTCCAAGTGTATGTCAGGGGTTCTGAAAACAGAAGCCAACCAAACCTTAGTCTATAATCCACCTTGCTGTATTTCTATTATATCTAATACTGGGAGGAAACCAGCCCTACTAAGCACTGCTTTCCTCCCACTATAGATAGTATAGACATTACTGAGCCTGTGGGCAGACTTCAAAAGAATCTGAATTCCAGCAGCATTTTTTTTTGCGCTGTCCCTTCTTGTAATCTGTACAGTCGAGCAGAAATATATTCAGACTTTTTCCATTTCCTTTATTTTTCTGTCAGTACCACATTATTTCCTGCTGGATACTCTAGCCTTCCCATCATGTCACTGAGGAATTAATCCCCTGTGCTGTAAGTAAGAACATATGGCAAACCATTCATCATCAGCCAGTGCATGGACACAGGTTTGTTCTAGAAAGTGGGCTGGCCAAGATGGTGAGTGGAAGGATGGGGCTTTTAATAGGAGTTTTTATCGGGGTTTTAAGTGTTCTCAAATCAGAGACAGACCTGAAGATTTAGAAGGTGTGTGATCAGGCAAAGTGCATTAGCAAATCCCCCTGTGAGGTTTAACAAGGGCGTTGTGGTGGACTTTGAGGTTGTGATGTAAAATAAGCTTCTACCTCCTTTTGTATGGAAGCTTCACGTGTTCCTAGAAGTTAAAGATCTGCCTTCATTTCTAAGTGTGCAAATTGCTTTCTATCAAATTGAAGCAAACTAATTTAGGTAAAGAAACACATTGCTTCTCTTTTTTCAAGAATATGAATGCATTGACTGTCCCTTAAAAATCTGTGAGGCCATTTAACATCATCTATACCTCCTCCTCACATCACATAGTCCCTCCAGCAGTTGGTGAACACACAGGGTATGCCATATATGTTGTAACTCTCTCTGACCCTGTTCTTCCTCCCATCCTTTGATCATATCCACTGCTTGTCTCATTAGATGTTTATGGTCAATCACAGCTCTAGGGCAAGGATTGCTTCTGTTTTAATATGCAAATAGGCATGTAATGCTACAGGACTGGTGTTTCTGGGTGTTAATGCAAAACAAGCACACAATGGTAATCAAGGCAATAGACTGCCTGAAATGGAGGTGATAAAGGGGACACCTTTGCAAAATAGTCTTTGTCAAATACTTTTTTTATCTGAACAGAAAGTGAGAAGTCCTCACAAAGAGAGGTCATATTACAAAGCTTTCTTGTGCTCCTTTCCATGGAGTGACTGCAGCACCAACCAAGATTTTTAAACATCTTTGTTTTTTGAAGTGATGAGCCTTTTAAAAATAATATTGCATGGGTAGCCTTAGTGAATAGGAATTGAGGGAGATGTGCTACTGTGCTTGTTCTCTTACCAGTCATTGACTGGAAATGTTCACAAAAGGAATAAAAAGTACATTTGCCTTGTTAATACAATTTGTATTACATATTCATAAACCATTTCATAAAGCTCCCAAGGAAAAATTCAATTGTACTGAAAGCACATAATGGTAGAGCGGCCATACAGAAAACAGGCAGCATGTTGCAGAATTAACTGCACAATGAATGAAATGCAGTGTCTATAATAAACCCATTCAGATATAAATTATGGGAGAGTAGATGAAATGTTTGTTAAGCAATAAAGCTTGCAACCGTACATATGAAATTGAATGGGATTTATCATAAAATGTTGTGGAGGATACAGTCTGAATATGTGTTACAAATTGACTGAATTAAAAATAATCCAAGGAAAGCAAGCTTTTGGGAGACTGAAAATTTTAGGAAATGAGTTCATAAGCTGTTTAGCTCTGACCCAAAGTCCCCTGGTGCCAAGAAAAAGAGAGCCAAGAAAATAAGAACAGAATAATTTCTTAGAGGACCGCAGTTATGTTGTCTTAATTTTAGCCTCCTAAATTTTGTCAAATAATCAGACTCCCTGTTGAACTAACAGCATCTCACTGGAGTAGAGGGTAGAGAATTTGGCCCAGCAGTGTTTGGTTAGTATGATTTACAGTGGAAGATTTTTTTTTTTCCCCCGCGAACTATTTATCTCAGTAAGGCTGTTGTACCGAGGGCAGGATAGATGATATTTTGGTTGGACCTTAAAGAGATATGTGGTATGTTTTCCCAAAAAACTTTACCAGATATCTCAGTGCAAACAACAGAGTTGCTGAAGGACACATTCTGTGGGATTCCATACCAAGCTCGACTGAAGTCCACTTCTCAAAATTACAGAGCCTACGCTTTTGCTCATTACTTTCAAAAATTGAAAATACTTACAGTTTTTACAACATGGTGGAAACATTGTGCTTGTGAACAACAACCAACAGAATCGCCAAACCCTTAGAATTAGATTTAAAATTCAAATAGATGTTTATGGGGTAGGGGGATAAAAAGAGAGTGGATAATTTCCAACCACAAATAACATTTGTAGCTATGGAAACATAGGACAACTTAAAAAAAGAGAGAAATAAGACCTGTAAAATCTGTGCCTGAGAGGGTTAAGAGCATCATGCTTTTTCTTAATCTTACCTAGATGCTTTTCAGGTCTTTTCTCTCCTTTCCAAGCAGTGAATAATGACCATTTCTCAAAGTAGTTAAATGTATACAAAAGAGTCTGGAAGCCAGAATAAAAAGTGCCGTTTCTGTAGGGGCTTTGAGATGATTGCTCTGAGTTATGGATGGAAGATCCTGCCTGTAGACTAAAGATGAGTGAAGCCAAGTGGCATGGTCTTTATAGGTGTGCTGATCCTTGTTTCTGTAGGTGTGTGTCACTGTGGTGGCATTCTGACAGTTTGTCACACCGAAGGAGCAAATACATAACTTCACCCTGATTAACACACCTGACTCACCAGCAGACCTCCTTTAATCTCTTTGCCTATGCAGCCCAACAGAATCCTTTTTGCTTTGGCTCTGCTGATGTTTAATAAATACAGGGGTCCCCCTTCTCAGAGCCACAAGTAAAAAGCACTTCCATGTGTTATCCAGCAGTGTTTTAATTTCAAGAGATAATGTCGAGCTGTTTCAATGGCCAACTATTGCAGAGTTAAATATAAATAAATGAGGAGAAATTAACTCAAGTAGACTCCATTTTGCTTCTCTGCCGAATGGATGTATTTTCCCATGTGTAAGAGATTCCGTGGATTTTTTGTTGTTGTTGTTCCTTTTTTTCCACTGGAAAAACCACACTGAGTGCAAACATACATCGGCATCCCGCAGTGTATCAAGAGGCGCTGGTAATCTTAGCCCTTTAAGAAACGTGGCATGTGCCCAGCACTTTTGGATTGCATTTTGTTTGTAGGAATACAGGCTATGAAAACCCTCTTCCCTACTGAGGAAAAAAAGCCTGTTAACTTGTCAGCCTGTATCTGAAAGGCCAGGGGTTCAAAGCTGCTCATCAGTGTTGGTTGACATTCCCCCTTAGAGCCTTTGGAAGTATCAAGTYTGCCAGTTATTGACTGCATTGCTGAGTTATCTGTTGTATAAGCACAATTTCCATAAAGGACATAAGGCCAGGGACATGTTCACCAGGCGTTTTAAGACATGGTTGATTTGATTTTCTCATTTCTTGTTTTCTCTAAACGTATTTCTCTCAAATATTAAATTGTAACAATATTATTGATTGTGTTCTGCTCATGGAGCAATAGCATATATTTGGCTTTTTGCATTTTTTTTTTGCTTAATGATTTGCTCAGAGGGTGGAAAGAATTAGAGCAGATGAAATACCTTTGTCCCTTTGAGATAAGGGCACTCCAATGGAGACCAGAAACACAACAATATGGGATCTATTAGCACCATGACAGACCAGACAGAGCCCCCGAACACAAACCCTTTCTCTGCATTTCAGGAAGAGATTCAGGACTTCATATCTAGACCTTGAGAGTGAAACACCATGTTTTTCTTCAATTAGCAGCTAAATTCCCACACGATTTGAATAAATCCGGAGAACAATCCTTTAGGAGCACAAGAATTATAAAGTCAGTTGAGGGGAAAAACATGCCATGTATAATCTGCCATGGGCAAAGAAAATGCATCAAGTTTTGAAATGCTGAACGCTGGGAATTCAGCAGAAAGTGAGTTGTGGACAGAAACACAGCGTTCAGCTTGTAGGACAACAGCGAGGACATCTYGGTCAATTCTGCCTTTTTCATGTTTGCTGTGTTACTGCAGGTGAAGAGGTAATACCACTCAATGAGGCAAATTTCATTCTTAGATTCATGCGCATAATTATCGGTGACCTTTTGTATCTGAGAGAGAATTGATTTTGATGAGAGCTCTACCTCCTGCTCTTCGTGCAGGGTCTTGCCCAATTTGTTTTACATGCTCAACAGTCATTATTTGGATGAACCAATCATGGAGATGGGCTATTATTGATAGATCTTCCAGGAAATATGTCAAAGTTAAGTAAAAATAAATAAAACATGAAATTAACATGAACATGGGTTTTTCTTAATCAGATACATGTTGCAGTAGCTCTCGCTAAAGAGGCACAATTTAACCAGGAGGATGCAATTGATATGAAAGGTTTATTAAGAAAAGCAATTCAACATATCCATCATACACAAGGGAATACTGAAAAAATTACAATTATCCTCCAAAAACCATTTGTTGAAAGATGCACAGACCTGAATCAAACCRTCTTCTAAGTTTCGTCAAAATGTTACTGCAAATTTTGTTATTCTGAAACAGATCTCATCCTGAGGAGCTGCCAGATTTTCTGGCACACCAGAACAGAAGGTCAGAGGACCTTTATGACACAAATATAATGCCCATTTAGCAGGTGAGAGACACAGGGATTGCTCAAGCTCATGTGTCCCGTAATTTTTGRTGTAATGATTCAATTCCAAGTCCTGCATCTTCTGGAAGAATCTTTCTTGGGCACAGGAGGAGCTCTCAGCTTTCTGACCCAGACGGAAGAGTGCTTTGTGTCTTGCAAAACGAAGGTCCAGCTCTTGGTCTGGATGGCTGACAGTGGCGCAGTGCATGCCAGAATCTCCCTCTGGCTTTATGGAAAGCAGGAGGTGCTCAGTGCCCATGTCTCTACTTGTTTGTGCACAAAATTGGGCTCCCAAAATTAACGAATGCTTTTCAAGAATTCTGTGCAAACAGTTTGCTTCAGTRAGTCAGTAGCAGAGGTATGAATAGAGCCCAGGGCTCCTCAATCCTGGCCCCGTGCACCAACCACCAAGACCATTTACTTTTCTAGCCAGCGCCAGAGTGAAGATGTGAAAATACCACAGGCAAAACTTTTTATTTTAATTTTTTTTTTTCAACTTTTCCACTCAGTTTTGCAGACTCAGGAGGTTCRGTTAGCTCTCCACATTGAGCAAGTGGTTAATATTGGCTTTGCCGTGGAGTTTTTCACTTCTAGGCRTACGAAAGATGAGTCTTTCCTCTTGCTTTCCCCACTGACCTCTGCTCGAAGGTGAGTGGAGATGAGTGTTGGGTTACTTTTGCGTTGAAGAAACTGGTGCAAAAAGAGAGGTGAGCGAGGAGAGCTCGGCCCGTTGGGGTTCCGGCCCCAACCTCCAGCTGGCAAGGAGCAAACGGGATGGGGAGAACGGGGAGGCCAGGAATAGCAAACGGCCCACAGTCCCGGTCTGTGCTGTTGATTCCATCCTCTGGTGATCCAGCCAGGGGATCAACAGGCCAGTTGTGCCCAGTCATTAAGGAAAGGCATGTCTGTAATTAATGGCAAAGGGCCTGATACAATAAAAGGCATGTCTGCCTTCTGCACTGCGAAGCCCGCATTGGGCTGAGAAAGACGCCAAAGAAAATCAATGTTAAGCAGCTTGTATGGATTTGTGCAGACCTTTACAGTGCCAAAGTCCAGACATATTTCTCATTGAGCTGAGTCCTCATATGTTTTATTTATAATTTAATGCTAAAATTTATGAAGGAGGTGCATGGCAGAGGGAGAACCCATAACCTTGTCATTTCTTTTCTTAAAGCACCAGCTACTAGATCTAGGAAAGAATTACGTCCTCCTCCTTCTCTCTGACTTCCCAGCATAAAATGTAACATGATAGAAATTTTATTTACTTGGAGTTTGTTTTCGCTGTACAGCTGAGGTGCCCGTTGCATATCACACAAGTTTTTATCAAAATCACTAACTGCCAATCACTTCCTCTAAACTAAATCACCTCAGCTGTTATTCATCAAGCGTGCCATGTTGCATTATAGACTTTCATAACTCAGGCACTTAAGGTATGAAAGAAATTAATTGCCTGTATTATTTTCCATAAAAGCAAATAAACAGCACTAGGTGACTTTTTAAACTCAATTGGAGGATTGATTTTAAAATCAAATTGTATTTCACGAGAGTTTGAGCCCTCACCACTAGAAGCTGTAATCTTGCAAATTTAAATATGGATACTGTAATTCCAGACTATCACATGCTTTAAACATTTCAATTGAAATTGAAGCCATTGCCATAAGAAAATGTAGTGTTTTAGTCCCAGCTGGCAAATAAGCCTCACACCACTGCTCTCTCCCTCTCCCCCACCAGTGGAATGGGGAAGAGAATTGGAAAAGTGAGAAACTTTGTGGGTTGAGATAATTTTAATAGGTAAAGCAAAAGCCACACAAGCAAGCAAAGCAAAACAAGGAATTCATTCACCGCTTCCCATGGCAGGCTGGTGTCCAGCCATTCCYRGGAATCTGGGCTCCATCATGTTCAACGGTGACTTGGGAAGACAAATGTGACAACACCAAACACTCCCCCTTCCTTCTTCTTCCCTCAGTTTTATATGCTGGAATACATTTCCGTATGTCCTGGAACATCATTGGGTCAGTTGGGATCGGCTGTTACAGCTGTGTCCCCTCCCAAACCCTTGCATCCTCCCAACCTCCTTGCTGGTGGGGTGGTGTGAGGAACAGAAAGGTGTAAGTTCAGCTCAGAAATAACAGAAGCATCCCTGAATTATCACTGTTTTCAGCACAAATCCAAAACACAGTCCATACCCAGCTACTATGAGGAAAACTAACTCTCTACCCCAGGCAAAACCAGCACAGAAAATAAAAGCAGTATACATAAAAATGTATTAAACATGGCAGCAACATTAGCAGCCTTGTTTGGAGAGGGGAAKATTTTTCACAGAATGCATTATTTACTGGTCTCTATCGTATCATTCCACCATGATGTCAGGATTGCATTTTCCCTRGAAGTGTGGATCAGGCTTTCCCCCATCTGACATCAGCCACATTTGTATTACGACGCTCAGCCGAGACACCGAGGTGCAGGATTTCAGCTGGCATGAATCCAGCCAGATCAGCACTGCAGAGCCAGCTGAGCTTAATTGAATTGTGCTGGAAACCTAAAAGTGAAGAGGCTGCCAGGGAAACAACACAGGTTCCTGCAATGGAGAAGACCCAGTGACAGGAGAACCTCAAAATGTTTTGYTCCATCAGGTTGCCAAGAACAGGTACGAGTCCAAAACTCACACAAGACTCAAGGATCCAAAAGTTGCATATATTTTTGTGTTCTTTTAAATTACCCAAATGGCCTGGTTCAGCAGAATCTGAGCTGGGAGTCTCAGGGAAACCTCTGTCACGCGAGATGTTTAGTTAAATTTAGTTAAACAGTTAAATGTTACCACTTTTATAAGCAAAAGAACAGAAACTCCACCTAATCCAAAACACCTCACATTTTCTTTAACAAAAACATGTTTCCTCTTTTATCCCTCCCCTTTTTTGGGAGACCTTAAATATGTCAGTTGTTTAAAAGATGTGACTGCCCTTATAAATGTATCAAAGATAAGCTAGGTTGTAAAGGATTCAGGTTCATGAACTGTGTTTATACAGTCTATTGTTTAGTACTCATGAATAATTGATTCTTGTCCTTCCTGCACAAATATTCAATCAGATACCATTCAAATTGATAGCAGGTGTCTGATCCAGGAAAAAAATGGCAATGTTCTTTGACTGGAGATGTGATTGTAATACAACACTGCTCCAGCCATGGAGTACAGAGGAGTGCCACACATTTCAAATGGGACCTGTTGAGAGGGAAAGTTTCTAATTAAAACAGCATACCGTGTAATTGTCTGGTATGTTTWGGATAAGCAACCATCCCAAAGCACATTTATTGCATTTTATTTTTATGTGTGTATAGATGAAATGGAGAACAGATCATAATTGTTAAAAATTCATTGTTCTGGCGAGAGGTTTGGTTATACAGAGAAGAATAGYTTTATATAGTCTGTAATCCTGTAGGATCCTTACACAGTCAATATTAAAAAAATCTGACTCTGATTTCCCCAAGACCATGTGATGACCAGGAGACATASAATAATTGCATTATGTGATATATTATTTAAGATCCAGTAAGAAGGTGCCTGTTCCTTAAAGCAGAGATTCTTTTCCAATGAATTACAACTTTCCACTACTGGTAGCTTCCTGTAAGTCACTTTATATACTGCAGGAAAAAAAAAATGTGCATAGAAACAGAGCAGGGAGCAGGACCTGCTTGTGTATCCTTGAACCTTGGAGCACTGCTCGTTTCTTGCTCAGGGAGGTTTGTGGACGTGAGCAAAGTTATGCCTGATATGGAAAGAGTAGTTGCAGAGTGAATATAGATGTATAACTGGAATTTTGCTCCCAGGCACATGAAAATAGGTCTGAGGAGTCAGAGGTCCAATATATTCCAACTAAAGCAAATACAAGTCTGGTCATTGAATTAACCAAGACAAAAATCAATTCTAAGTTGGTATTAGGAAACTCGAGGTATATTCCACTTGTAATTAACCTATATTTGTAGGAATTCTGGAAGAGCCATTGAGCAAAYATGCAAATAGTTTTTAATTTTTGGTCACTGTCATGCTAAAAATATTCTGGTGGGAGTTCTCAGCTCCTTTGCATCAGGAGCCCAAAGCACTGTGCTATGAAGAAGCTTCAATTCCTTCTCATTCTTACCCAAGCCATGAGTTTTCTTGCTGCATTCTGCAAGGATATTTTTAGGGTCACTGTTTTTACTTTGTTGTGCCTCTTTCCCCATGTCCTCCCACTCCTGAGTTTAATGCTTAAAGACACGTAATTGGAAGCTCTGAAAATTATTTTCTTCTGGTTGCTAGTGATGACAGTTTTCCATATTTCTTTATTTACAGGACTTTATATTTTCATCCTCTTTTCTAGCAAAGTGGCTCYGTAGGTGTAGAAAAGAGGTTTTGTTGTACAGCAAAGTCCATTCAGTCTTTGACTGTACACATTTGACTACCAACATGGAAAGATAATGTTGTTTACAGTTTGGGTATGCTCAGGCCACAAWCATTGGTTCAATGAATGGTTGGTCATGGGTGTTTTTTGTAGTCCTATTAGACTTACACGTTTGAACTAGGCAGCTGTTGGCACTGGATAGTTCTCCCACATTCTTCAGCTCACCAGCTCTCATGTGCTTCCAAAAAATTAATTCAGCCGTGGAGTGTTAATTCTCATTGTCTATTTGCATCTTAATTTTGGCTGGCAATTCAKGAGTGGTATCAAGCACCCTTCCCTGTGTCTTTCTCAAACCTTCAGTCCCATCTCACAACCTTCTTGTGCACTTCATCCACCCAGTTAGAACTGTCTCACAACTCTATGCACTTGTTCCCCAACACAGAAACATCCCAGAAAGCTGCATCTGCCACACAAGCTGCCAACACCAAGGTGTGTTTCAGAGTGCTTTGCTCTTGTTGATTGAAAAGCCCTTTTTGGGTTGCTTATTTGGGTAAAATGTTTCTGCTCTAGAGCAGCATAAAATGTATAAGTTCCTTTTTATTTTTCCCTTTTGAATACTATTCCACTGCCTGTTTGTGAAGGTTCAAACAAATGCTTTACTTATACTCTGTCTGCTCAGCACACCAGTGCACAAAACCTAGTATTTTTAGGGAGCGCAGACCCTGAAGCCAGTAGCACACTAAAATGCTCAATCTTCCATAAATATTACCCTTCCCCTGACCTTCCTTCATTTTCCATGCTGGATTCCACTTCTGAATCTATTCATTTTGAATAGGCAGCAAAATCCTTCCCTGGAATAGACAACACAGATACACCTTGCCAGCTGTAGCAGTTCGTAATGTATATGTTATTGAAATATTGGCAGTGGTCTCTGAAACCACAAACAGAATTAGTTGTACCCAGAGAAACATACTTTCTTTCAATGGCTCGAGTGGCCAACAATTACTAAAAATATCCTCCTCCTTTCCATAATTTCAGAAGATAACATGGTATTTAGTGCACAAGTGACATAACACATGAATCAGCTCTTCATAAAGGCTTCTTTTTCCCGTGGTACCTTACAACTATTCAGATGGGGCAGCTCACAAAGACAGCAATTTCTTTCTGTTCTTTATTAAGGGCATTTAATGCTTGCTAAAGGTTTCAAGTTTCTACTAAAGTTTCCCTTCAGCTCAGCACGAACCTGAAACTCGTCCTGCAGCCACCTTACTCATGTGTGGGACCTTAAGCGTGGGAGTAACTGCAGTGATGTTTCCAGCCCACTGCTAGAAACACGGGGGGAAGTGGTGGCAAGGCTGGGGCCTGGCTCTGGTTCTCACTTCTCTCTCCTCTTCCTTGGGACAYGGAAGGAGCAACAGCACTCCACCTCTGGAGCGATCCACGGCTTGTAAATTGTTGCTCGTATCAGTGTTCTTACAGCTTTGAGGGCTCTGAGGAGCTGTCATACACACCAGTTAATGAGTGCTTAAGAGTTTATTTAGGAGTGATGTGTATTTGCAATAATCAAATGACTGTGTGAGTGATAGGCTGTRCTCTCTAGGAGCAACCAGGCTGGGAAACTGGTGGAAGAGACAACTGGTGTTGGATAGAAGAAAACATCTTGAATTGCTGTTATGAGCCTAAACTCAAAAGTCAAAGCTTTTTCAGATCTGGACTCTGCTGGTATTCCTCACCTTTGAGTTCTTCCTTTTTTTTTTGCTAATAAGCCAGGATTTGGTGGTGTGTTCCTTGCACTGCTTTGGTGAGACACTTTGTAGGCAAACAGATCTAATAACTGGCAACTCCTGAAAGGTATCACTGACCTCTCCAATCCCTTGAAGCTGCACACTCTGGCATCTCCCCCCCCCGCCCCCCCCCCGCCCCTGATACCTATTTTTCTGACAATTTAACTCCATGAATTTGCTTGTTCTTTACTTGGATGTGCAGAGCCAGGAAGCACAGACATCTATGACCAAGTATGTGGGGCACTGCCTGATCTGTAGTGGGAACTTTCACCTGTGGATTTGCTTGGAATGGGAAGCTGGATGGCTTCTGTATATTCAATTTGAATTTTTAGCTGTTTAGTTCTCTAGGAAGTCSTTAGAATGAGTCCATCTACTAGAAATGAAATAACATCATGAATTTCAGTTCAGAAAATACTAAATTATATTCTGAGAATTTTGGAGGATGAGGGAAGCCATAAGCATGAGAAAAGTGTAAGTGTTTTACATACCCTTTTAAAGGGGAAAAACAAGGGTTCTGGAATTCATAAACCAGTCAGCCCAATCACCATTCCTGAAAATACACTGGAACTAATCTTAAAAAGAAATCTTTCTAACTATTCAGATGATAAGAGGGTTGTAAAAGATAATGGAAGATTGAAGTGATTTGTTCTCAGCAAATCCATCTGATTTTTTTCTCAGAAAGAATAACTAGCCTARGGGAAGGGGTAAGATGTTGCTGAATTATCCAGATTTCAGCTTTTTGTTTTGTCACACATAATGTCCTTGTGAAAAAAAAAATCCAGGGGAGTGTGCACAGCACTGGGCACCATATTTTACATATCAAGAAAGCATATTAAATTGAGTGGAGTGTGACAGGAAAATCTGAAATATATAGAACATGATCTRTGAAGAAAAGTTGTGGGAACTGATAGACCTACAGAGAAATCATCGTGATAGTCTTTCCAATATGAGAAAGTTATGCAAAGGCTGGTGCTTATTGTTCTCTCTCCACTTGAGGGAATTCAAAAGAAACCAATTTAATTTTCAGCCAACATGCATTAGGATGACTGGGAGGAAAACTTTCTAACCACAAGGGGAATTGAGTAATGATGCAGACTTCACCAGAGCCTTTCCAGAACAGGGTAGGCAGATGTTAAGGGGGGTCTGGCACTACTAACCATTCCAAGGCTGGGGAGGTCCTACCCAGGCCCAGGTTATTACCTGAGAACAGCAACCCAAGAGGAAAGAGTAAAAGCTACTGCCAAGAGACTAAGAATGAACAGTGGTTTTATCAGATGGTGATAAATAGCTCTTTCTTAGAGATGAGGATGATATTACTTTCTAAAAAAAATAAAGTTCTTTCATCCTGAATTGATGGAGATATATACATTTCAATATATATAGGAAAGCACAATGTAAAATGTTATAAAGACACAGCATGCTAGTGATAGTCTATCACAGACTCTGTTTATATATTGTGATAATAGCCCTAACTTCTTATTTTCAACATCAGTTACACTGTGATCTAATAAAACATTAAGGTTTTCTAAAGTAACTTTTACTAGATTTACATACATTTTTAGTTCACATACAAATTTTTGTAGGCCTCCTGAGAACTTATAATAATAGGACAGGAGAGAATGATGCAGAATTCATTTTAATTTGCTTGTCTTGGAATGCCCTTTGCTGTTTATATTACAAATTTCAATATACATCTCAGAGGATCAGAGCAAGTATAAATATCTATACCAATTTAAAATGTACCATTTTTAGAACCTGTCATATATTTTCTGGTAAGGCATGCTATCCATCATCTTCTGAGGACCATTTTTCGTAGAAATATGTAAAAGAATATATACAGCTAATGTACAGCATCCCAAAAGCTGTAGCTGGGAACATAAATTAAGCCCAAAGTGCTCAATTTTAAATGTACCTTGCTTTTCAACAGCATTTGGCTGTCTGGGTCTGAGAGTGCTTTCAAATTTGAATGAGAAGAGTTTCACAAAGTTCCAAAGAAGTTGATAGCTATTATTGGGCTTATGTCTATTATTTCATAACATCATCCTCCAGAGAAAATGCTGGCATTAAGATTATGACCCAGCTTGCTTCTGAAGCCTAAACTGAAAATCTGGTTATGTGTCTAAGGTCATTTAAAAGTTTATTCTCTTTCTTCTCCTAACTCCTTCCCTTCTGTAACTTTTAGTACTGAGAAAGAGCAGCAGAACGAGCTTAGCATCAGGATTTTTGGTGCACAGAGATTTTAACAGTTCTGGGTCACCCTCAGTGAGTCTTTAGGTATTCTAAGAAACATACTCAGACAACGTGGACTGAGGAATTACTCAGTTGTCACTTGGCCGTTCTCATTTCCACTCGCTCCTTGGCAGTGACCTGTCTGCAGTYGCAGCTGAGCTGACTTTAAATGTCTCTATCAACAAAAATGCACGGAAACACACGAAAGGAAATATAGGTTACTGGTAATGGTGGTGCTCAGGAGTGCTGATCTTTTAGCTTATTTATCGAACAGTTAAACATTGCCACCTTTGTAAGCTAAAAAAACCCACCGACCCTCACCTAATCCAAAACATCTCACTTTTTCTTTCATAAAAGCATTTGTTTGCTCTTTCATCCCCCGTTTTCCCTGCCGTAGAGGTTATCTGTGGTGTGTCTGTTGAGATCCTCAGCAGCCAAAATGTATTAGAGCTGCCACAAAGTGGATTAAATTGACTAAAAATGTGTCAAAAATGGCTGGCAGACCACTACTGCTGGGTTATTTTATGCTGTGCTACAGATTTTAAACAGTTAAGAAAACCAATTAGCATCAAGCAAGCGTACAATACCATTTTGTTCTGTAATTCTACCTGTCACTTTTCTATTTCCCATTTCATTCTCATCTTTCTCCATAATTGGATACAAAAATACCGAGCTGTAACTACTTGTGCGAGGAAAGATGAGAGGCAGGCCCCGAACAGATCAGCGTGTGCGTTTGAGGCTGTGCATTGTGGAAACCCAAAACCAGCTGGAAAGTGATGATTCAACCAGCAGTGTCCAGTGTGATAGATGGAATGGCCTGGGAGGCCAGAAAGAGCTGAGCTGTGTGGCCGAACTGCTCCAGTAGTCACTGTGTTTTACAGACCAATGCTCACACATCTGTATTGGGTAGTGTCTGTGGAGGAAACAGCAGCAGCCATAAAATACTCAGCAATATCCTATATATAACAATGCAGGTTTGAAGGCAAGGACACCAGGTTATGTATTTCATTCTTGTGCCTTACTGAGAACATGACAAACAACCAAAAGCAGGTGGACAGGGCGACTGATGTGAGGTCTCCTTTGACACAGATTACATTCCAGCATTTTTAATAACTYATTTTCCCAAGGGTGGGGTGATGAGGATGCTTTAAATATTCCGTGATAGTTTTTTTAAAGACATGCAGAGCAGGCAGAAGAAGGCCCTATTTGCTTGTCTGGTGCACTTTAAAATCCTCAGGGCACATGGATAAAGGCACTTGTTTATGGACATCCTTTCCAAATATACTTTGCTGTCAGTAATGTTTTCCTAGGAAGTGTTGTTATATGAGGTTCTGTTGCTGTGGCTAATTCCTGCAGTATGTAACTGGTGGATTTCTGATTTTCAAGGAAGGAATAGTCTCTCCTTATTTCTGGTAGGAAAAAAAAAGATATCAAACATTTTATTTACAAATATTGGTGATTAGGAGGAGTGTTTTCTGCCTTGATCAAACGTAATAGGAACATTTGGGAAATTTTCATTATGTTCTTGTACTTCTTTAGTCAAATGCCTTAACTATTTTTGGCTCTGATTTCCACAGTTTTGCTTCTGCTTCAGTAACTTTTACTGACTGGACTCTAAGCAGAAGAACCTCATCCTTTTTTTGCATCCCCTTCCCCTTACATGGTATGGAACTTTGGGGTGTCTTTCTGTGTTTTCCATGAGACCAGAATTGATGTTGCTTTTTTCTTTCTGACTTGCAATATCTCTGGATCATTTATGCTTTATTTAGAGCATTGAATTTGTTCCTTCCCATTCATCTTTAAACCTCACCTCTGCCAGAGAGCTTCATGGGACTGAAGGAGGAAACGCTTTCCCACCATCAGGGTGGAAACTGGTTTATCCCAAATCCATCTTTGCCTTGTCTTCTGGGGTTAAAAAGTATGTCCAAATGATAAGTCTGCTCTTTCGGTGATAAGATTTTCTTCATTGTCTTTTCTTGCATTTTGAAGTGTCTAAACAAATTAAAATGGATTAAAGGTAATAAAAATAACCAATAATTTATGCCCACATCCAGATAGTCTGATTCTGCAATTGCTCATGTGTTTTTTGGAGGTGATTCACTTCTGGCTAAGGGGTCAAAGAAATTCTAGAAGAAAGGGACAGAGTGACATAGCCCTAGCCACAGCTCAAGGTCATTGTAATTAATATTATTTCATATGCAGCTTTTAATATGAAGAACTTGRGGGGTAGAATCCCAGTTTATCCAAAGCATATAACTCAAGTGTAGGAAGTCAGCAGGCAGCTGCCAGAGTTAAGGCTAAGAATGCACTTTAGTGTTTTTCTGAACTGGGGAGCACTCTTTTTCCCTCATAATATAATATTTTGCACAACCCAAACATGTAGGTCAAGAGGCCAGAAAATTAGCACCGAGTTATAACACTCTTGTAAGGGGGTTTGATGAAAATAAAACCTAAAACCATTCATATGTTTTAAATGGTTTCCCTTGCCTCCATTCATGCAATGATACAGACCAGCTGGCCATGAAACCTGGCTGCATATTTGTTAAACGGGAACAGATTACTAAATCAAATTTGTTGACCAATTTTCAAGTATGTGGCCTTGAGATATTAAAAAAAAAAAATTAAAAAAAAAAAATTAAAAAAAAAAAAAAAAAGTGGTTTCATCACCCAAAGAGAGAAGGTGTAACAGGCCAGTGATAGGAGCATTTCATGCTGGTGGGGTTTGGCAGGGGGGGAGGGAATGTAATCGCTAACTTTCGCGTGAGTACCCAGCTAAAACCTCAGGGAATTTTATATAGTGCATGTTGTCAGTATTTTAATCATCCACAGCTGTCAAAACTCTTGTAACCCGCCTCTTCTATTTAAAATGTGTCTTCTAGGCATAAAATAATTAAAGGTGCAGGACCATAAGGTAGGCTCAGAGCCGCTGCAATGTGACAAAACTCCACATATGAAAGGCATTATTTCAGGAAGTTTTAAATATAAATTTTGTTTTGTCAGAAGGCTGCAGGGCACACATTTTCTATACTGTCAAGCTTGATAGTAACAATATTTATATTTCAAATAAAAAGATTAAATTGCAGTCTTATGTGTTTCTGGTTTTCACATAGTTTTTACCAGTGTATCATAGTGTTCCATATCAGTGTGTCATCGAAACTTTTTTTTTTGCTGACACCAGTTTTGCTTTATTGTAATATTAAGTCTTGTACTGTCAGTCCCTGAATTGAAATAATGAGGGCAGACAGTAGTTTAGTTGACTAACCTATATCTTCGCTTTCCTCACCCCCCCTAAAAAAACCTGAAAACAACACACAAAAAAAATGAATTCGTTCCAAAAGGCAATTGTAAAGACAGAGACTTGGAGCCTACTGATATAAAATGGCTTTGTGTGTGTGTGTGGGCTTGTGCAACCTTGTGTTTGATGTGTGTCATCCTCGTGTCCAAGACCCCACCTTGCAGAGTGGCCCTCATGTGTTACCAAGTGATCTGTACTTTGAGAGAGGATTAAAACTCTGTGGAGAATACAGACAGAAGAGGAGGAAAAGGCATAATTTCTGAATATTTTGAATTTTATTTGTTWGTTTTTAATATTAAAAGAACTAACCCAAAGAATGGGTGTCTCGGTCATTTCGAGCAGTCTGGTTGGCAAGGCTTTTGTGCCACTGTTTGTTTTCTGTTAGTTYTGAACTTTTTGCTGGTGCCCATAGGCCCTTCTTTCTTCATTGTTTGGAGCTTGAGCCCTGGGCTGGGCTGGTGTCTTCTGTGCAGCATCACGGCTTGACAGAACAATGGGCAGGAATGGGAAGAGCTTCTGACTCAGGCTCACGTTGGAACCGCCAATTGGAGTCACTGGGGCTGGGTTTGCTCCTTTTGGGTCGAAATCTGAGGATTTCATCACAACCCTTTTGTGGCAGTTTGGAACCAGTAAAGGCTTTCTGTGCTAATTCCCCTGGTTTTACCTCTGTGTGATGGTGAGGGYTTTTCCCCCTGTGTCAGACAGCACTGTCTGATGTGTGACAGCTTCTCTGACCATGATATGTTTGATGAGCTGGGCTCATCAGAAAAGGGATTCAAAATCTGGGTATTACAGAAACTCCTCCAGTACTGCTATCAGCTTGGGTGTGATATGGGCTTGATTCTTTTCTCTGTGTTACTGCAAGTTGGCACTTCTTTCTGTCACTTTAAACCTTTGGTCTGTCATTTGGCTGCTCCTGGGTTTACAATAAGGAGTTTTGATTTTTTTTTAAATGAAAAGAGGTTTGAGTTTGGGGTTTTTTTAATTGTTACGGATATACATCAATAAACATTTTGTTTCATTCCAAAACTGGACAAGAACTTTCTAGTCCATTGTAAAAATTATCTAGAAACCTTCACAGATTTATAGAGTACATGAGGTTAAAATGTCAGTGAAAAGATTGTGTTCCTTGAAGAACAGACGTGCCTTTTCTGTGTATACATCCAAGTCTCTGTACACCAAGCTCCTAACTGYTTTGCAAAAGAGCCTGCAGGATTAATCAAAATAGGAATAAGGGAAGATACTTAAAAGTAAAGTTCTGTACAAGTGGAAGACTTTTGTATGGAAAAGAAGACAACAGGTGGCACTACCCATTCTGTATTGACAGTCTGATCTCAGTTAACACCCCCAGACACATTTTTTTCCAGTTTGAACCGATGGATACACAAATCAGGCTATTGCAGCACACACATCTCAAATGAGGGAGCCCTATGYCGGTGGAAACATCTGGTTTCATTACAGCAGGTAACACCTGCATGAAATTACATCTGTGTGGAAAGTCCTTTAACAGAATTTAGTAATTAAAGTGAGGCAATCTAATCAAAGAAAGGCATGGAGAAGGTGATACATGAAGTTTAGTTCTCTGCCATGTAAATAAACTGCATTAGTATATTGGGTATTTCAAGAAACAGTTAACATCAACAGCTTGCAATTGGACAGACTTCATGTTAAAAACAGCCTTCCATACTATATCCCCAATATATATTCTGATCTTCCAAACAGATCTCCAGGGTGCTGTTTGGATTTATTGCACTTAATAGCATATTGTTTGGAGCGTACAATGTGTGGGTCCSACCGAGTTTTACTGGGGTATTCTGTGGCTCAATTTCCTTTCAATATGTAACTGTGTCCTTTTCAAATTTTGCTTTAAAGCCTTGTGCAGTCTTTGTTCTATACCTTATCAACTGGTTATTAAAATGTCAAAGCTAACCTTGACCTGAGCATCAGCAAGGAACACTCCCAGTGGAGGGACATGGAGCCTGGGGGCTCTGTGGTAGTTGGGGGTTTCTCTGTGTGKTGTCACTGTGCTGTGTCTGAGCCTGGAGCCACCTCAAAGTGGAGTTTTTGGAATTGATTCTTAGTTCTCTTGYGATTCTCAGGAAAGGACATGGTTTCTCTGTCCTGGAGCAGGTTCTGTGTTAGCCCTACAGAGTGTACAGGCGCTTCTGGCTTTGTTTGCCTGAGATTTTACCATCTGGCAGTGTCACCTGGAAAGCATAAATAAAGCCATTGTTTCACAGGTTCTGTCAGGGGCTGAATATATTTTTCTTGTCAGAAAGTACAGAATAAAGGATCACAAAGAAATCACAAAAAAAATTGGTGCTACTGTTATAAACTGATAAAGGACAGCAAGGTTAACACTCCTGGCTTTAGGATGAGTTGCAGCAATTCTTTATGGACCTTACTGACATTTTTTCCCATACTTTTTTTCTCTGAAAGCTGATTTTTTGGCCAGAGTAAAAAAAGCATTACATGCAAAATTTTCGTCTTGGTAACGAATGCGCTTGCTGAGATTAATAAGTTTTCCAGACCTTCCCTGGAGAAAGAGTAATCCTTGGACCATAGCTGGAAGTCAAGGACTCATCTTGGAAATCAGCTTTTTGGTAGAGAGTTTGCCTGCCTGCCCTCGAAACAGCATCTTGTTTATCACCTGACCTTTGGACAAATGCGGCTGATTTGCTCRGGCACTTTCATCCCTGTTAATCCGGATGTGCCTCTTTAAACCGTGTTCCTCCTTCGGTTTGGTGTTCTCGGGAGCCCTTTCTGTGCAYGAGCCCTCGGGGGTGGGCCACAGAGCAGGGCAGGGTCCGGGTGAGGCAGGAGGGAGAGGAGAGCTCGGGAGCCCAAAGGTCGCCTTGTCAGGAGTCTCCTGTTTGAGAGGGGAATGTTTGACACCAATTGCCTGTACTCGCTGCTGCTGCTCTCTTTGGCTGCAAGCTGAGGACCAAACACATCTTTTCATGCAAGCTGCGTTTGTAGGTAGATCCAGGAGTGACCTACGATGTCTCTTTTGCACAAGTGCTTTCAACACGAGGCCRTTTAATGCTTCAATCCAAGAGTCAAGTGCAGGCATGGAATTGTGGCTCCACAATACCCCACAAAAGTCTTTGCCTCCCTCTCCAGCATCTGTAAATACAGTAGAGATAGTGTTCCCTTGCTGTTTACAAAGGCCAAAAAAAAAAAAAAAAGATAAGAAAAACAAAGAAGGCAGCAGTAGTAAACTTTCTGCAGAGCTTTAGCCTACCAAAGATTTAAAGGATTGACATTTGCATTACATTTTTCCCCCACCCAGTCCTCCTCATTAGCTGGATATCTTTATTCTCTAAATATTTACCACCTAAACCAAATTTACAGTTTAATTTGCTGCATAAAATCATTTATTGACTGATAAAGCTCATTACTAAGGCCTAGCCCAAGCTGTAGCCTGCCACGACAGTTTTAATTCTTGTAGCAGCAGGCTACTGCAGGAGAAAAACAATCCTGTCACGTTAACGGCAGGGGTCTGAATTATTCAAATACACTAAATCCTCCCAGAACAGTTCCCCTGCTCATAATTTGTCTTTTCTCACCAACAATTAACTAGCAATATTCAAAGTTAACAATGCCAACTCTTTTGAAATCTCAAGGAAAATGGAAATATATACATGCGACAAACCTTTTCAGGGAAGAATACATTAAAAGACCAATGCTGGGAGACTTCTAGGGAATGTAATCAGTTAAATGGACCTGCTGCTTTCTCTAGGCCAGGAGGAATTTGCTGGATATTTGTGTGTGTACAGATGGGTTTGATGCTGAGTTCTGGTGTCGGGTGGCACAGATGCAGGGCTGGTTCCACCCRCCAATGGCCCTTTCCATGGCACTCCTGATGGCTGATGTTTGTCAGGTCGGTTGAACTCAGAGAAGGAGTTTCCTTTTCTGTCTCCTCTCTTCTATCAGAGTTTCTGCTGTCATCATGGTTGTGAGTTATTGTAAATAATTGCAGTACTAAATGCAACATACTGGGGCAAAAACATGCAATATGCTATGAAAACAGGGAAAACAGAGAGATGGGTGGAGATTGCCAGTACAGGTCATCCCAAAGAGGCTGAAGGTCTGAATCTGTCCCAGCTGGGAGTCTCAGAGCTTTCTTTCCAAGTCAGCCCACTGAATTTAGGCTGGCAGGTGGTCTTTAATACAAGCCCTCAATTAGACCAATTTACGCAGTCATGACAAGCTGAGGCTGTCTGATCTGCTTTGACTGTTGACCCACTGGCCAGTGTGGTTTCCAGAACAGGGTCTTGATGTTTTCATAATTTGTCTTTCTTACCAGCTCTGTTGGGTGATGGACCCTCTCCTACATCCATGAATAGCCACTGAACAAAGAGGGGCTTGAGATCACTCCAGGGAGAGTGAGGAGGAGCTATAATTCCCTGTAAGGGAYGAAGAGTTTCACTCCACAGAGGACAATCCAATTCAGGTTTATCCTTCTGTGTGTGTGACAACCACAGCCCATATATCACAGTCAGTGATGGGCAATAGGAAAGTCTTTAGCATTTTGGTGTCTCATATAAATATTGCTTCTACATAGCACTTTACACTCTTTCAGAACTGTAAGTCCATATTTCCCTTGTCCCATTCATTTTCTCCCTTCAATTTCTGTGGCAGTTCCAGTGCAGAATAGCTTCTTGTGCAGGCCTTCAAAGTGAAAATGATGGCTCCAATTTGTGACCAAATAGCTTTGACATTGTCTGTACGTCTGCTTGAGTTTATAAAAGACTTTGGTTTTCTTATTTAATCCTTTGATGTAGAAGCAGTCTGAAAAATCAGTAATTCTTTCTGGTGTGCCCTTAGTGACAATTTTAACTCTCCCATGAAATTCTCAGTTTTTAAACTCATAATGTGTCTTTTTATCCTTTCCTATAGCACACAGAGTGCTTTAATGCTGTGAAATCTTAGATCTCTGTAAAAGTGCATAAAGATAGGATGAAGTTGATATATATAAAAAGAATAYAGAAGATTGTGCATTATTTGCTACTCATCTATATCAGCATTTCACAAGATGTGGGCCATAGTTCCTCTGGTGATGATCTGCAAAACGACCAAAATTCCCCTTCATTCCCATTTACTTTAAAGGTTAAATCTGTGTTTCTAGTCCACTCTCTGGGTGGTGGTTGAGTGGGCAGTAGCACCTGCTGAATTGATATGTCTTTATTTGATCTGATATCTCCAGAGAGGAATGTATGTGCTGCAGGAACAGAGGGCACTACAGAGGGTTGTGTATATTCTTTCTAAGTAGCCATAATCTCTCCTATTAATACACCTCTAACAGTGGAGCTGGACTTTGGCTCTAAAAGCTCCAATGTTGGAGATAAAAGGGAATTATCAGTAGCAGCGAGGCTCCTACCCAGTTTGGATTGGCAATGCTAGGACTGATCTCTGTGATACCTCCTGTGTGTGCTCTCCCTGGGTGCTGTACGTGCTGAGATCCACCCTGGTACCTGAGAGGAGTGAATGGGACTGCTGATTTGCCCCAGCAGCTACGGGCAGTGTGAGATGTGTGTCCACACTACACACTTCCCCACTGTCAGTGTCCTTTTCTGTTCTGCTGACATGCTGCCATTGCAGCTGAAGCCATCCTTTGTGGTTTAAACACAGCTGTGATGGATAATCCACTGCAAACTGGTTTTTTTTTTTCTTTTACAATGAAGGCAATTTTAAAGCATCACCTTTCTGTCATAGGAGTTATCCATGTTCACTCACTTATCATCCTCATCTGTTTACACTGCTTCTGTGCTGTCTTTTTGACGGATTTCTCATCTCAGCTTTCTGGAATACATGTGGTGGCATCTCTTCGTCCTGTAACAGTTTTACGGAAAAGACCGAGCAGACCTTGGGCAGGCTGACACCAGACACCTGGTTCAACTGTCTCAGATCAAGTTTTATCAGAAGACCTTGTATGCAGAATTTCTTCTGGCTGAGAGTACTCTGGGGTATCTCGCAGATGAAGCCTAACTTTGAACTTCCCATCTCCTTAACTCCTCTTTCTATAGAGTCTCAGTGATTTCCTTATTTCTGCTTCTGGTATCTCAGACCCCAGGGCAGTCASCAGACTGTTTAGCTTGTCCCTGGATGAAAAGAAGCATCTGGATCAGGAACATCTGAACGCTTCACCTGTGCAGCGTCAGTGGCCTCCGCCATGTCTGGGATTGATGGATCGGGTGCTCGCTGCTCGGAATCAATGGGGCCACAGCGAGTTCAGTGGAGCTGAGCTGCTTTCCACTGCCTTGAGGCCTGGGGATGCAATCCCACATCCCTCATTTCCAGCTCCCTTTGACCGTCTGCCCCTGCTTGTCACAGGCTGGAACGAAGCTGCGGGGAACTTGACCTGTGCTTGTTTATTYCAAACGTGCCCACGACTGCAGTAAGCCCTCGCTGCTCCAAACATGCTGTTCCAGCTCCTCTCTGTGTCTGAGGCTTGGAGACTGAAGCCGGTTAATTGTGGCAAATRTGGTTTTCTGGGACATCTAAGGGTTATGTCACTTTTTTAAAAATCTCTTTGATCTCGAATCAAAAGAARGGGGTGGGTTTTTAACGTCATCTTAACTGTGTGGCTTTTACAAATTAAAAACCTACTCGAAATTGGTTATACAATATGCGCTTGTGTTTCTCTAAGACTGATGAGACCACCTTTGACTCTAAGCTGCTTTTTCTAGCAGATCATCAGGAAAACTCTGGTAATGAACAGTTAGGAAAAGCTAGAGGGAGCTTTTGAAATAAGAACTGTGCTTTTCTCTGTATTTTGCGAGCCAAGGCTTTAATTTACAATAATCACAATAAGGGCAGAAGTAAAGCTGCTGGTGTGCCATCCCGTGTCAGTAAGCAAAGTAGCAGAAAAAAATACATATTTATTCTGTCCTTGTCACTAAAATCACCACAGTCATAAGTAATTAGTATCTAGAGGCTGAATCATATCCCACTGATTTGGCCAGAATCTTAGAAATTGCTCATTTTTTGTTAAACTGCCTGTGTCTTTTTACCTTGTAGCTCTAGAAGCATTTCTAGAATCTCAGCACCTTTATCTCAGGTGCACCTTATACACTCATTTATGTGTGTTGTGAGCWGGGACCATGTGGCTGAGAAGGACTTTAAATTAATGGAGCCTTTCTTGTAGATCTGCAAGCCTACTGAATACTACTCTTGCCATATTTCTGTGTAGATTCCTTTGGAGTAGTCTGTGGACTTCAAAATATCTCTGAAATACAAGTGGGAAACCACTTGTCTAATTTGTGGAATGGTTTTTTCATTCTGTGAAATGGGTGAATTGTCTAAACTGTGTTTGTCTTTTTCCAGCTTGAAAATCAGGTTTTGGACCTCTAGTACCCGATAAAACAGAAACGAAATAGGGCCTACGTTGCCCAAACTGTGCTTTTGCTGTCAGAATTTTACTGTAGAAAAGGAAAGACATTGATGACAAACGTGTTGGATGTTTCAAGCAGCTTGACAAAATTATCAGAGTTTTGAAAAAAAAGAAAAATAAGCTTTCCTTGAACAGTAATAATTATCACTGCCCCCGTTGTCTGGATTAAACCAAAGCAAAAGCGTTGGTGGTACCCAGCTTTATGTAATACTTTTTTTGTGAAAGAAATGAGATTTCTCATTGTGTGTATTCAAATGATAGTTTGCTAGTCTGTTCTAGGCATAACTGATCATCATTGTTTGTGGGTAAGTTACTTGCCAAAATAGCTTCATACAGGAAAGACATCCAAATATCATAACCTTATTTTGTTTGGTTCCTTGTAGATACTCTGTTCACAACCACTCTATATATTTAATTTCTCTTAAGTGTGTATACATGAGATGAAGATTACCATTTTACAAAGCAACCAGTTCTTTGGTACAACCAGTTTTTTGAGAAATAACTATAAATACTTTTAAGAGACCATATTTCCTGTGAGATAAACTCCCCCAGCTTCTGAAAAAAGTCCATTTTTTCATCAGGACTTTGGTTTAGCCATCCAGAATGACTAGCTGGTAATGGCAAATTTAATCAGCTGGATTAAAAAAGCAAAGTTCAGAAACCAATGGCAACTCATATTCTTGTGAGCTCTTTTGCAAATGTGACTGTTTTAAAAGCAAAGCAGGAACCGTTTTGAACATCTGCCTGGTGCTTTGCTCCCTTTGCTGATGTGGGAAAGTAGACAGCCTGGCTCTGCACCACTCCTAATGCCAAAAAACTCCTGGTCTTCCACCGCTTGGGAGCTGCAGGCTCAAAGTGGTGTTGAGATAAATGCCCCGGAGCAGCTGCCATGATCTCATGTCTCTCTTCGTATGACATACCCTCCTTGGCTCCCGCAGCCCTGTTTGACTCAAGGCTACTGCGTACACCTCATTTCTTTTATCTGAGCTTCCAAAGGCTCATCTGATAAGGTCTGAGTAGCTTATGTGCACATCTACCTCACTACACCTRAAGCTTAATTCTCTCTGTCCTAAATGGAACTTTTCTGCCGTTCAGTTCGAGAGCTGCTTCGCGAGGAAGTTGGTCTGCTGTTCCTATTATTAAATACATGTGATTCTTTGGGGGCACATCACAGAGATTTGAGTTTTTCTGGTGTTGAATTCTGCTCTTGGATACAAATGCACAATTCCCAGAGTGATCTGCAGAGAATTAATCTGTCATTAGCAATATTGGGTGTAGTGCCTCTAATTCCCATGCACCACCCTGAAAATTTCCACCACCCCCACAAATGGAAAAGAAAAAGAGGACTATTCCATTTATTCTTTTTTATATGTAAATGAGACTTAAAATAATTGTTTGATAATGACATGGGTTTTTTGTTGTTGTTTGGAAATATCTCTTGACAATAATTTATCCTGCAATTATTGTTGCTTAGTCCTATCCTTATAATTAAGGCCAAGAAAGTGTTGTTCATCACCTCATTAAATGTTTTCTCTTTCAGGATGCCTGACTCCCTTTAACACAGCCAAGAGCTGATAAAGCCACTTGTATGCAGAGCTGGCTGCCTGCAGATCTTTGATCTTTTTTTTCCCCCTTCTTCAAGAATATGACTTTGTGAAGTAGTTGGTGCTGCAGTTTCAGTTTGTTGTTTTAAACAGTTCAGTTGCTATAAATACTCATTCACTTTGATTTTCAATTGCCCTTGTAAGACAATTGTTTTCTTGTTGGATTCCCACYGAATAGATAGCCCTCCTGCCTTTTTCTTTTTTTTCAAATGTGATTAAAATATAACCCTCTTTTAAAGCTTTTCCACAGCTCACTTCTTCCTGAAAAGGTGAAATTTCAGCCCTAACCAGTGCTAATGACTGAAGAATTCTTTGCACTTATATTATGCATTTCCCTTGGTTTTAATGATGGGAAAAGGGKTGAGGGAAATGTCCTGACTGAGGCCATGCAGGAAATCAGACATATCTCTTGGACCTTTGTTAGAATTATTTGACAGAAATCTCACTTCATTCTATTGTACTTTTCCTTCTTTCTGCATTTTTTTTTTTTGCATTGAATGTAGAGTGGTTCCAAAAAATCTATTTCTAGAACCTTTTCTGTCRTCTGAGGTATCAGTGGCCGTGCTCCTGCAGAGATTCTTCCCCCTGCGAACACCTTTGTGCACCTTGAATCCTCTGTCATCGCTGGGGAGRGTGGTTGTGGAAACCTTAGCTAAGGGCTGAAGATGGGAAATTTTAGATATTTTTAAAACTCAGGTACTTTAAAGGTCTTTATGACCTTCTATCCCCCAGAAGAAGATCTCAACTGTGCATCTAATATTGTAATTCACACCTTCCCAAGCTCTATCAGTTACATTTTCAATAGTTTTATGCTTTAGGATAAATGAGGAGTTCGGTCTTTCAGGGCTGAGGAACAAAATAAAAGCCTTCATGAAATTCTGGACAGAAGGAGAGGAGGACACATCCTCATGCTGTTTCCTGCCACGCCTTGCTATTCCTGGCGTGTTCACATTTCTTTTGTTTCATCCCTTACATGGTGACTTTCATTCTGGAGATCCTTTTTGCCTGTTTCTCCTCAGCTTCTCCCAGATGAAGCAAAGACCTTCCCAAGTTTGAGGGGCATACAAATGACAGGACCTGAATAAGGAAGAGGCCTCATCTTCCCACTTGTGTGAACATCCCATTTGTGCACAGAGGTAGAGAGGCTTTGAACACACATCACAGAAGGTGTGTGTTTATATAAATGTGTGTGGGGAACGAAGTGCTCTCCTCTGGGATGTTTCCTCTTCCAGACAGTTTAATAACAGAAGCTGAGATTAGTCCTTACACCTCAGCTTCAGCTTATCCCATGGTAAGATAAAGTAACAGCCAGTGAATTAATGAGTCCATGGTGCTTTATATTAAGCAAGTGCCAGGGTACTACATTGGCAATCATTTATTGAGTATCATTCAGTGCTTTGTCTAACTTTCATCTGCATCACTGAAATTGCCTATCAATGACCAGGAAGGCAAAGACAGCAGCACAGGTTTAGGATCATGAGTCATCCTGCAGTTTCCAAGGGGCTTCTCATCCACTAAGGTTCACTTTCTGGTTTGGGGATTTTGATGAATTAGGGCCTAATAGTTGGGTGGAGCAGATGGATTATTCTAGTAGTGATGAGTGCAGGTAGGGAAGCTCCTGAAACCAAAAGGAACGCCAGGCATTCCTGTGCTAAGCCACTTAACMGATTAAAATGACCTAGTGATTCATTTAAATGAGAGTTTACTTGCTCAGGCTTGAAGTGTCTAGTAATAGTTGATCTTGACTATTTGTTTAATCTAATGTAAGTGACTTTCAGTGTTGGCACAGACAGCTGGGTTTATACCTGAAAGACTGTTGTTTAAAATAAGTTTAAATTTAAATTTTCCTTTTTATGCAGAATATTCCTTGGGTAGAGAAGACTTGGATGTTTCCTCTGCTTTAATAAAATGCAGAATTGGTGGCAGGGAATAAAGTGATATTGTGGTGGATAGAAGAGGGACCACTTGTTTCGTGCTCAAGGAAAGGAGTGCCCTGACACCAGCTGCCACTAATCCCATGAGAGCTTTGTGTTCACAGCCTCTTGTGATGGTCCCAGGACATGCTCTGCTGTGCAATTAAGAGAAACAATTTCTGCATTCATGCAGCTGTTGAAGATGTTCAAGGAGGAAAAGTCCACTGGGAATTATTGTTAAATACGAAGCCACCACTTGGACCAGGCAACTTAAGCAGTTGGGCTGTGTTGGTCTGGGCCCATAGAAGTCAGTGACTCACATGCTGCCACTCTGCTCCTTACAGCATCCTCTGTCCCAGATATTCCCTGAGCTGTACAAATGACAGGATCTTCCAAACCACGGGCTGGAGAGCCCGTCTAATCGTGTACCTCTCACACTGTGCACTGTCCAACCTTGCTTTTATCACTAAAGCCTTTTAAATGAGTCACTGGTGCTGCATGTCTGTGTTTCAGTGGCTTACAAATCCTCCAGCACCCAAGAGAGCAGCTTTAGTGGTAGCTGCCTGGCAGCATAAATCTCTCAGACGTGAGTTAAAATCCACTCCAGGCAGAGTGGTGAACTCCAGATGCTCAAGCGCTCCCTGGCATGGATGGATTGTGCACATGGAAGTGGGACTGTGCTCCTAAGAATCCAGGTTTTCTCAGCTCATATGGTCTACACCTGGACTCTGTTGACAGCACAGCCGTGAAGGTTCACAGGAACAAATCTCAGCTGTCAATTTGCTGTTTGTTCCTGGGAACGTGTGAGGGATGCTTTTGTTTCTTACACTGGGACACCTAAATGTTCCCCCATGAATTAATCTATCACACGAACAATCARTTGTCTGATTAGTTTTAAAATTTCTCCTTACATATTTCAATCAATAGGTATATAATAAGAAAAAGCAGAACCTTATTCCAGGTTTGATTTTACTGGCTGAAACCAAGCTGAATATTAGAAATAGAGCAAAATTTGAAGTATTGCCTTAAGATTTAAATTTAGGAACTTGAGATCCTCAGACCTTAGCTCTTCCTTATTCAGGTCACTGGGCAAAGGATTGTCCAACATTGTCACTTTTGTCCTGTCCGGTCAAAGACAAAAGTAACCCTCACATTTGCTATTTTTTTAATGCATTTTTTGGTTTTCTTGTCTGAAATCTCTAATGTAAAAACCGGTAGAATAGTCTGACATTTTTCATAATCATTTGTACTCAGGTGATGAATTAAAAATGGTTTCTGGTTTGGCCTGTGCTTGTTGCACAATGTGATCAGCTCAGGAAGCATAACTGGAAAAGCCATTTCTAGCTGTGGAGCAACACAACACTGACATATCCTGTATCCCAAATCCACGAGAGCCAGGCTTCATCATGAAGCCATTAAAAATTTTTAATTCCTTTTGACACTAAAATATGGTATTTTATATTATATTAAAAATAATAATATTATATTAATGATTGAATACATATCTTGGATTTGTATTATGGTTCTTAATTGTCCAAACCTGTAATTTCCCCTAGAAGTAAAAGTTGCTGCTGTCCACAAGTCGCTTAAACAGTTGCTCTTTGACAATCGTTCAGCAAATCTTGTGTGGGCCTGTGATCTTGCCTAGGTAAGTAGAATATATCCTTTGCTTCTCTTATGTTCCTCCTGACTTGTCCCAGTAGAAACGAGAGGAGGACATGTCCTGCTGCTGTGGCGACTACCTGAGAGATGGGCATTAAGTACATTCTAGGAATATTTCACTCTTGTAAAAAATGGCTTAAACTTATTTTCCTGAACTGTGTTGGGATCAGGATGAAGCTGTGTCCACTTTGCTGTCTGAGATATTCCTTTCCATATTCATCTTTAGTTTCATGTGTGACTTTTCAAGCTTTTGAGCAATCTTGATTTCAGTAAAATGGCGGGTTGCCTTCATCATGTTCATTTTTATTGATTAAGTGCTTGATCCTGCATTCATTGATGAAAAACAAGGCTCCCATTCAATTTCATGGTGCAGAGTAAAGACCTTGTATATGTCTGGAGTCGTCAGATTTGGTCTTCTTTTCAGGTACAAGCATGTCTTTGATTCTCAGGTTATCAGTTATGAGAAATTTCAAAATCTCTCTTATCCAGGATTAGTACAGCTAGGGACATATTTGCCAAGGTTCTCTTTTGAGGCAAGTTTGCCAGTATGAGTGAAGGCGAGGCTTAACCTCCATGGCAGTCTGTAGCTTCCATGGAAAATGCTATGGTAACAAATATATATGGGTTGTAGGGATACTGATCTCTTATGAATCACTGGTGTCCCACCAGCTTATTTTATTTAAACCATTGAAGGTTAATGAAGGAGTTGTGGCTTTTAGTGCAATCACTGTGGACTGCACTGGAGCTAAAATTCTGGTGGCAAAATTCCTGAGCTAACTGCTTTCCACTTTCAAGTTAAATTTTAAAAACCATTATGATGATTAATCCTGGCTAATTATTGTTGTCATGAACACTAGACCAAATTTGGAGCMTCCAGACTGTCTCATGTCATGCTGCCTCATTGATTATTTTGTTGCCTCCTTGAAATATGTTCTGGGAACCATAGCAGACTATAGTCTTCATGACATGTCCTCAAGTGCTCCTGGAGTTAAACATCAATTTCTATTTACCTTTAGTGAAGTAAAAAAATCAAAACAAAAGGTCCAAAAAACAGAATAAACATAATCACCTAGGATTCCAAAGTCTGGATCCCATGGTGCTTGTGGCTTGCATAGTTTATGGCTTGTAGCATAGATGGGGGAGGAAAACAGGTCAAACACTTCTTTCACCTCTCAGTGCTCAACCAGCATAACCCATGCTCATCCTTCTGCCCTCAGAGCTGTGCACCTTAATTATGTTTCTTCTGTGTAAAGAATTCTGGGTAAGGCTCAGGATGAAGTCTGAGCTTGTTGTTGCTGCCTTGGTCAAATGAGATGATACTGCAGTGAGGAACGAGCCATTCCTCCAGCTGCAGAGATGTGATCCAAGAGCTCCAGAAAGAACAAATAAGGTTTTCTATAATGCACAGTCATTGTCCTCATGGACTAATTCTCTGTAGTGACTTGAGACAATATTCTTTTCTCATGTCCCTCCTTTTATTTTTTTTTCCCCCTTTCCTGCCTCCTCCTCCTCCCTTTCTGGATGTCTCCTGACCTTCTGTAATTCTCAGGACATTTTATGTGTTTGGGGTCAGACATGGCTTCTACTCATACTCCATTTCACTTGTACCACCAATGCTGTGTATAGCTGGCTCAGGAACATGATCTCTATGGCTTCACAGCCCTGCTGACACCTGATCCTGAGAGTTTTGCTGAGATTAAAGTTGATTTAAAAATTCGGGAGGGAAGGAGGTGATGTACCATTTGCCCTGCTGGGTCTGGAGAAGGCAGTTAATTCTTCAGAGAGCCTTATGGCTGCAGGAGAGCTGCATCTCCTGCGGGTGTTGGTGTAATCATCAGGGCTAAAATTGTATATTAGGTGGTGGAATTTGATCTGCAACGTGCAGGGGCAGATTGCAAATGTGGCACACCAAGGAGTACGCCTGTCAGATTTGCATGTCAATATTCCTTTGCTTGGGAAATGTGTAGGACATGGATTGAAATACAGCCTTGGGGAAACTGCAGTTTTGTCCAAAGAAATGGAGAGATATTAATTTCATATAATTGCACAGATCTTTAGGAGGTGCAGCTCTGGAACAGGATCCAGTGTTTTCTTTGTCAGGTCCTGTCAGTGACGGCAAATCAATCACAGTGCACAAACTTGAATTTCAGCTGGTAGATCCAGTCTCCACTGCACCTGTGCTGTTCCTTCAGCCCTCTAAATAGAACATGGCACACTAAGTTTCTGTTTTTTAAAGACGAGCAGAAAGCACAGGACACTTCAGTAAAAAATAAAATTCATGTATGAAACTCCAGTTTATACTAATAATTGGTATGCATATGCTCTCCAAATTAAACATTTGTGTGTCCCCTGGGACACCTGTAAAGCAGGTAAACAGCAGAGGTATATATATGCCTGTTAGTCTTCCATTAGAAAAAATGGGTGGAAATCCAACCCTGTTACTGAGCAGGGTGGCTGGTGCAGCAGGGCATCTTTATTAGTCTGCTACTAATGGGAGCAGTGATGGGAACAGGGGCAGGAAAATACATTTCTTTGACTGAGTGAAGGATGTAACCTCAACTTTCATACATGGATTATTATAGTGAAGCTGTTAGCTATCTGTCATTAACCAAATGGCTATTTAGCTGATCAGGGAAAAATAATTAAATCATCATGGTGTGAAAACATGTGAAAAAAATTATGCCTAAAACCTAAAATGTTTTTCTCCAGACAGCAGACACTAGGCAGGTACTCTTTGGGAAGAGTAAATTGTTTTCTACATGGTTTTCATGAGAAAGTTGGTAGCAATTCTTGCTACTCAGCTCTTTCACGGTAAGGACACTTTCCTCCAGACTGAGCAGCACATCCTTGAAGTGGAGTCTGTGGCTAAAACCCTGACATTTCCCTTCAGCCCTCACTACAATGCTGGTGGCCATTCACAGAGGTTTGGATCTCACCACAATTATCTTCCCTGGGTCCAGGATCTCGACTTGTCAGTGTTCAAACCACATTATTTCACCCCAGGGTGGTACCAGGTAGTCCTAAGTGGCCGTGTGGAGCTCTCCTGAATTCCCTGCCTTATTCCTCTCATTCCCATGAGCAGCACAGCCCTTGCCCTGTGAGATATGGGCTGTGTGAGGAGGCACCAGGCACATGGCTTTAAGAAACGAGTCTGTTGCCTTGCAGGGTGTTACCTGTTGCTGCTTAGTAAGTGTTTGTTTCTTTTCAACGCTAATCTCTCTCAAAATATTTAACTCAAAAACCTTGGAGGCTTCCAGAACAGAGGGAAACTGGCAGAGCCAGCTCAGGGCAGGCTTTGCAGCTGCAGCTGCCCTTTCCCAGGAAGGGGGTGCACGGGAAAAGCCTGCTTTTGGGAAGACGTGCAATAGGATATTACTTCATTTCTCTCTGGAACAACTCCTCCTGAATTCAGAGTCCATTCCAGCTCCATGTGCTGTAGTCTCAAGGGAAGGAGCAAGTCCTATAAGTTACTCTTTACTCTTTTTTTTTTTTTTTTTTGCAGTGGTTTACTTTGCTCACCCGGGGTTATGGGGCCTTGCTCTGGGTTCCCACTTGGGTCGGTATATCTTGTCAGATCCAAAGTGCAAGCAGGAACAGAGGACCTGCCCAGCTCCCAGGCCAACCCTGCCTCACTTCAACCCCTCTTGCCCAACACTGAAGCCTGAAGGCCTTTGACCCTCCCAGCCCTGAGCCTTTGTCCCCCAGCCTCCCCCAGAGTGCTGAGTCCCTGCAGCAGTTCCTGTCCTTGCTGCTGCACCCTCTGCACAGCCCAGCCTCCTCCACCACCAGCTTCATCTCCTCTCCTGTTGCTCTCCTACATCTCCTCACGTAAGGACTTCAAAACCCTCCTCCTGCCTGATTCCTGCCTCTGGCTGTCTTCTCACTGCCTCCTTGGTCTCCACATCTCTACGTATGATTCAACCATATTTCAGTCCCATGGTCAAGCCAAATGGACAGATGGGGGCACAGAAGAGCCCCTGACGTGGCTTTGCTCTAATCTTGGGTTTTGCCTGTCTTTGCTCCTTTGTTCGTGGTTGCCCCTTACTGTGCTCCTGCGATTTCTAACGCAGATGATGAATTAGGACAGTGGGGACTGTAAAAGATAAGGTAATAGAAATGAAATACCAGGCCAGGATTTTAGCTGGAGTAAATCAGCTGCTGATCTAAACCAGCTGGGGATTTGGCCCACTCTAAAATGAAACTGTAGGATACGAAGAATCCATATAATTATTCCCCAAAGAACACTTTTGTCATGATGCCAGACTGATGTTTCTATTCTTGTTTTTAAAATGATGTATTTTAGAAAGTGATTGTCTCACTATTGCCCACCTGTGGTCACAATATTGGTTCTTTCAGAAGTGAACATGCCAAGTCCTCCAGGCACTCAGCGGTGCCTCTTGAAATGGCTCCTTCAGCACCTGGAGTTTCTCTTAAAAACTGCTAATCCAAAAGGAAACAAGGCCCACAACAGTTTCCCCGCCTGGGTCTCGGCAGAACGCCGCACCTCGGAGTCTCACGGTCAAATTCTGCCTTGAATTCCAGGTCGTGCTTTTGGGTTATTCACCCTCCTGCAAACGCCCTTCAGTGCTGGTTTCGAACTGTTGCACCCTGCCAGGAAGGGCTTGTTGTGGAGATCAGCGAAGGTTTGGCATTGAGGGGCCTGGGCAGCGTGTCCGGAACCAGGGTGACGGTGTCACCTGCGCTCAGCTCGTGGCTGGGCTGCTGTGCTGGGAAGAGGTGTGGGCTTTGTTCATGTGGGTTTTGTTCATGTGCTGTGTCTATGTGCACATTACATCCGACACGGGACTCCTCTATTTCTTCGGAAATTTGGTGTAAGGCAGCAGGTTGTCCGCTTTCTTTCCCAGGAAAGATGGCGTTTGTCATTCTATCCAGTATCACCCAGCTCTTCCTCAGCTCCAGAGTATTTCTCTGCTTGCTGCCTTGCATGACTAGGCAAGGAGTGAACCTGAGAGCTTCACTCCAGAGTGCTATGAGAGCTGAGCTTTCCAGATGGCACTCTGAAGTCTCCTACTGCTTGTGATCTCTATCAAAGTGTAAACCAAGGAGATGTTCTTTACCAATCATTAACAGCAAGGCTGGCACAAAGGGCTAAGTCTAGTAATCATACTAAAAAAAAAATAAATTAACAACTCTCACTGTAGGCTCAGTTCAGCCTCACCAGCCGTGACATGTCCTTTCTTGAACACAGCAACAAAATAGACCCAAGAACTGAAGGAGAAAAAAAAAAAAAAGAAATAAAAGAAAACCCAATTTGTTCCCTATTAAGCTGCTGAAAAGCTTAAACCCATTTCTATTCCAGTTAGTAGCTAAGTGAAAATGTAACTGCTTTATATATTTCACTAGAATTAAACTTAAACCTACAGAATTAGGTTTATTAATTTCTGTCAGTGCTCAATGGGGAAATAAGAGTGCCCATTCATTAAGGATACACAATTACTGCAGACAAAAATGAAGCACAGTGCTATTAACCATAATAAAAATGTTGAACACTGTGGAAATTTTCATTAAATAGAATCTATTCCTTATATGACTCTACTTAATCCTTTCTGTCTTTTTTCCCCCTTTGTGTTCTCCAACTCATTTTATTTTATTACTTAGCTCTTATATATGTTTCTTAATGTAATTATGATTAAATATTTTTAGTAGTAAACACTATTATTTCATTAAAAAAAAATCTGTCCCCACACTTACTTCAGCAAAAAGTAGCCTTTGGAAAACAATACAAGCATTAAGTAGTTTCATTATTATTATAGCTCATGAAGATAAAAAAGAAACCTACAGCAAATAAAAAAGAAAACTGTATCAGCCCATCCACTAAAGTGGAACTGACTTTATGGAGCAGATCCACAGGCACTCAGGTGGACCAGAAAAAAATCCATTGAAATCAACTGAAAATCAAGATGATGATTATGACTGAAAAAAATTAAATACTGGATAAATACAGAATGTGTTTAGGTTTTGCTAAAAACATTTAAGCCAAAATAATTATTTATAAAGAAAATATTCTCAGATTTTCATTATCTTCAGACAGCACTCTGAGGAATCACTGATCCCTCATGTGGACTTTGAATTCTTTATAGGAAACCATACGTCATCTGAGGGACACAGCTTTAATTGCTTGAGAAGGATCATCAGTTAGTAACTATGATATGGATTAGCTGATGACTTCAGCTCATGAAACTCTATTGAAGCCAATGGGATTATGATCATTTCCAATAAGAAAAGACTGATCTCCAGTTGAGTTAAAAGTGGATGTGACAGTGCCTGGTTGAGCGGGTGACCTGTATTTCTTGTGTAGAAGTAAATGAATAATAAATAACTATGCCCTGTTGATCAAAGATATTTATTTAACCTGAGGGCTGCATTATTAAAGACCTCCTTAGGAATGTCAGAGAGGGTTTTGCTCATGTTCTTGTCCTCTGGGGTCTTGGGCAGTTCTCAGACTGTCTGTGCTGGACCCACAATTCCAGCATGTCCATAAGAACCATCTGTAAGTTTGGGGAATGTGATCCCAGAGAGACTTGGATCTCCAGTGTTCATATTAGGCAAAAGAGATGCTGGATTTGTGGACTCAGACCGAGCTTTTGCTTTGGATGGCAGGGATCTTTACAAGAACTCACTAAACCCAAGTTCAGCATTGTCATTATTTTGGTTTAGCACCGTGTTTCAGAGCCATGCTCCAGACATGAGGGGCTACTCCCTGGAGCATTTGGGCCTTTTTTTTTTGTCTGGGGTAATTTAAATGATAGGTCCTCATACAGCAAATTGGGGCATAGACAGGGAACTATGTGACTATGCTGCATTTGAGCTATGTGGGGCAAGTTACCTCTCTCTGGACAGAAGCATGGACCTTCTGGGGCAAACTTGTGCTCTTTTGCTGGTGCTCACAGGTCTTGGTGAGGGATTGCAGCTGGCTCACTGTAGTTTTTGTTTGTACTGCTCAGAGGATGCAATCAAACGCGAGCATGAAAGATTTTTGACCAACCAACTGCTTTGTAGGGACAAATGACTCTTGTGCTCACAAGTAAGGTGGTCTCAGTGTGGCCATTTGCACTTATGAGGAAGGGTTGTATCAAAAAGCCTTTTCAGAGTTGGTCACATAGGTTATTTATAGATCTTTTTCTTGGATGACCTGATTGATGACATGCAGATGGTCAAGGGGGCATTGGATTATTCTAAAGCCTTATTGTGTCCAGAGCTGTTTGAAGTCTAGTTGCTTATTTCTCTCTATTAATAGCACCTTTCAGTTTGGGCCTCGGTTGCAGGCTTGGATGTTCTGACAGTGTCTGTTTCTTTATCCCATCTCACCAGGGAGCTGAATGGGACACTTGTTAGACTTTCTGGCATTTAAATACTGGAAAAGAAGGCACCCTGAGATAGAAAAGATGGGAAACCACCCTGTCTGTCCACCTCCACATCCACCAATAACAGAGAACGAAACTCTATGTCCATGATTTCAGTATTGCTGCTGTGGGACTCATTTCCACGTCGGGATGTCCTCTGCAGTTACAGCTCYCAACCAGAGAGAAATGGTCATGACCTTTCTAGTTCTTGGACTTAATAATGGAAGAAGTGAGGTGTGGAAACATGTAGATGGATTACAGCCAAAATAGACTGTTTTCTGAATAGACTTTGACTACTTAGCATTCAGTAAACAGCTTTAATACAGGACAGTAAAAACTGCCTATGCACTTATTACCTTGGTATGGTTAACCAGGCAGAGTATAACCACAGAAATATGAGTGCATTTCAGTAAACACACAAAATGGCTTCATTTTCAAAGTACGGTAGTTCCCCTAGGTAYTCTAAAATCTATTCTTCTGTAGACAAATATTCATTTTCTTTCAGCATTAATTGTAGCATTGTTGCTGATAATATTTTCTGCATTATACTCAGCTGCCTCATACTGTGGATAAGAGAAATCAGATTGAGAGCAAGAACAGAAAATACTAAGATTGCAGCTGCATCTCCTGGGGAAATTATTGCCATTTCAAATGTCATTCAGCCTGATTCATTATTAAGGGRGAGTACAAGACACCTCCTGCTTGAAAACTGGTCTGCACAGAAATGGCAAGCTGGTTTTGTTGTTACTGTCCTGATGATGTAACCTTATCAAAATATGTGCAGGTTCTATTTTGTCTCCACTCTAAGCATAACCCTTGGTATCCTGGGTAGTGGCTAAATTAATCCTCTCCCTCAGAACAATGCAATTTCAAACATGACAAACCCCTCCTGTTGTTAAAGAACATTTATCTGCTTTACTTTCATTTGCATTTTCCATAAATTGAGTAGCAGGAAGTGTGAAACACCTGAAGTTCAAAGTCTCTGGAATGCACAGATGTTGATTTTCATTATAGACTCCAAAGATTGGCTCCTAAGCAACACTGCAGAGATTTTTGTGTAACTTAACCACCTCCCATTGGTGTGCTGKGACTCTGAGAACTCTCCAAAGAACAATACAGCAGATTCCTGCAGGACTGGGAATGACTAGTGTGCCAGAGTGAGAACTGAAGTTATTGTCAAGTAACCTTTTGATTATCTGGKGGGATATTTCCTTGGTCTGGTTGGGTTTATTTTTAAAGATAAAGCTAAAAAGTACCATAATGCATTTGTTCTTTTACTACACCTCTACCCAAAGATGTGCAAGTGTGTTGGCAACTCAAGCTGGTAGTTGACCTTCTCTTACTTTGGTATTTATAAGGCACAGCAGCGTGGGCACTCTGTGCTCCCACACCTTTGCTTGGGCTGTCTGCTCGGATTTTCTCCTCTGACATAAACTAAAGAATGCAGCTGCTTCCACCCACATTCACTGGGGTTGGACCTCTGGGGGTTTCGTGAGTTTTCCCTCCTGAAATGTTCACACAGCATCTTGTGGTATATCTACACACCTTTTTGTGAAGCAGATCTGTGCCTGACTGAACCTGGGAGAGGTATTTCATACTTTGTGTTATGTGAAGGAGTCTTGGTACTGGGATTTACAAGACTGTAAATTTACAAAGCTGTAGATTTTCTTTTTTGCACAAAGAGGAAAGATGTGTGTTTAAGCTGTGACTTCAAGTCCAAATAATAACACATGATGCTTCCTGCAAGTACCATCCAACACAGTTTTGGCACAAAATCTGCTTCCTTTCAGCAAAGGAAAGTCTATGGTTCAAAACTCCAGTCCTCCCTTTGCCATCTACACCAATGCAGTCAGCCAACTAAATCTTGGCTAAATGCATRTAAAGTTGTATATTACTGTTTGTTGTCTACTGAGTGGAAAAATTGTCTTGTCATCCTTTGGCTTTTCTTCTTCTCTTTTCCCCTCTGGAAGGAGATGTTCAAATTGAAACTTTTGTATTGCAGTTATAGAGGAAATAAAACAAGCCACCAATGACACATATTTGTGCACCTTCATCTGAAGCTTAAACTCTTTCTGGTTGCCCAGCATGTCACATGTAGATGCAATGTGAATACTGTGTTTGAATTGCCTAATGCATTTGTACTGGGRGGGAAGAAGAGAGAACTAAAATCCCACTGGGGTACCATTAATGAATATTTCCTAATTYTCCATTCTTCTCTTTACTGGAGATTTCCAAAGGCCAATTTCAAGTAAGATAGGTGCAAAGTTGCTTTGTCACTAACAGGAGTGTAAAAGTGTCTACTTCACACCTCTTATCAACCTCATGCCTTCACGAGGGAAGGAAAAATCCCTGCAAATGGTTCTGAAGGATTAACAGAGGTGTGAAGTCTCACCTTGCSTAAGAAATATGTTTTGCTCCCTTTGTCACTTCTGTGTGATTTCRTGATTGTGAGTATTGACTTTTCCTSTCAGGCATTTGGGCAGTAGATGCTGACAGATGTCTGTATCAATCATCGGAGCAGTCTTGAGGATACGACCCATGCACTGAGAGGGGATGGACTCTTGTATTGAATTACAGCCAAGAARCACTCAACAGAATTGTGGCCAGGTCAACTTTGCACTTCGCCGATCCTCAGCAGGTCGTTCAGGCCAGTTTAAGTCTACCCAGAGGGTTGGCAGTGCCTGGGAACCATTACAGCACACAAGAATTAGTTTATTTAACTCAAAAAGCAAGGACAGTATTTCCTTTGTTTAGTGTAGCAGGAGCAGAGCTCTATTAAAATTCATAAACTCTGGTGGATRAATTTCTCTAGCTTGAAGAGGTGATAAAAATGGTGAGTGCAAGCAAGTTTGCGTACTTGTCCTTTTCTTTCAAAACCTTGTCGTGATGATCTTGGCCACCTTGCAATGCTGTGCTGTTAAATCATCCAACAGGGAGTGATGCAACACCAGACATGTGCAGAACCTGCTTGAGTGGCACACAAAATTGCTGCGCTAGTTCGCGGGGATGAGTCAGAGGAGGAAGTCACTGCAAGAGTATTGCACAAAGCATAAAGAATCTGAGGTAAAAAATGTGAAGAAGAGTGTTAGGGGTGAGGATGCTGGATCTTTATATACAGATAAAATAGTGCTGAAATGCTGATGAAGTGAACATCATTTCAGAGCACATGAAACCTACAATTTACATCAACTAAATGTGAAGAGGGAAAAGAACAAACACGAACCATTATGGAAACAAGTTCAGCCATATTTGTGAAGAAGCAAATCTTGTGATGGCGCGTGCACATATTTTAGTGCGTGCTCTGCAGTATGAGAACATTTTACTTCTACTTGAAATTCTGTAATTTGCGTATTTGTTCCAAGTAATAATCAAAAAAAGAGCTAGATAACGAAGTATTTGGCCATGTAGTTTTTTTCTGTTGATGATGGTCGGGAGTTGGAGGGGCTTCCTGCAGTAAATGTAGAGGGTATCTAAGGCCATCTCTTGCTACAGCTGAATCTCCATTCAGGTCATTTTGGTCACTGTTGCTCTGGAGGGGTTCAGTTGTGCTGGGGACACACCCCAGGGACCGATGGTGTGTGTGCACTTGGCTGCTGAGGATCCAGTTCAGGTGTGCCCTTGCCTGTTCATGCTCCTGTTGTCCCAGTCACTCTCAGCTGGTTTTGCACTAACCTTAGAGACTGTGCTGACTTGAGCAGAGCTATCATTTATTTCTCTTCTATCATTTTTTGCAGGTCAAAATCACCTCCTCTTTGATTTTTGTTCTTGAGACATTTACAAATCCTTCTTTATTAAAGGAAGCTGAAGACCAGTATCTTCCGAGTCACATCAAGTTGGAGGGAATCAGTTTTGTCTTTAGTGYTGGAGAGAAATATTGAAATGATCAGGATTATAAAAATCTCCYGAGAAGTACTTTCTAAAAGAAGTTTATTTGAGAAATGTAAAACAGGGTATCAATTTCTGCAAGACAGGATATTTAAAAGAATCCTACAAAATGTTAATGCATTTTTTTAATGTGACTGTAAGAAAACTGAGACTGGGTTCGGTTTCTCCTTGAGAAGAAGAAGATCACAACACAAAGAGATTCCTGCATTTCTGGAAAAATGAGCAGCAATAATTTTCAGAGCAGACTACTAGGTGTTGTGAGAACTCTCTGGGTCTGAAATATATGTGAATATTGATTGTATACTCAATTTTCTTTAAAAAGTTGAAGACAGAAGACAAACCAAGTTTTTTTACAATCACCTCAGGCATTACCAGCAACCAGAGCATTTGTGAGAATAGTTCTAACAGAAAGGGTCTTGATCTGATRCTTTTCACATCAGGCAAAATTAGGCAAACAGCAAAAAATTAATGAAATATTTTCAGAGAACTGAAATAAAAATAATAAAACTTACCCACTTTAGCTGGCTGAAAAATTGGAACTGGACACAATAAGTTGAGTAATATTCATGGACAAAAAAATGAGGTTTTTTTTAAAGTTTAAAAAGTAGTTTCAGTGTAATAGACCTGAAAATAATCTGCTTTTGGGAATTAAGGTGTTYGTAGTATATCAGATAAAACAGCTCCCTTGGATTTTTTTTCTGTGGTCACATTGTTAAAAAGCTTTTAAATTTATGTTGTTGTTTTGGCAAAAAATATGAAATTGATGAAAAATTACGGCTGACAATGCAAGTTGGAATGAATAACTACACATATATGTTGATTTTAGCCGTTCATTTTGAATAGCAATAAATCTAGAATTCTACCAGCTCAACTTATGGGAGGCTTTCAGCACAGTCAACCACAAAATGCAGTTGAACCACTCACAGAGCATAATTAGAGCAGATGCTGGTATAACATCCAACTGCTGTTCACGCTTTATTATGTTAAATCCTGCCTTTCCTGTTTATTTGGGTTTTTTTTTCTTCCTTCCCTAATACTTACCAAGAAAGCTTTTAGAAATTCCCCACTAAAAGCCCAGAAGGACCTTGCTATTTTATTCCAGGAGCAGCCCAGAACAGTTTTGCAAGTGTRTGTGTGTGTGTGTGATCTGTTCTGTACAGAGTATTTTAAAAAGAAAAGCAATGTTTTTGCTGGTGATGAGGTGCATATAACTGAGCAGCATCACGAAAACTTAGAACCATCATGACTGAATTCAGGTTGCACTGAAAAATTCAGGTTTATTCCCAGCTTCTTATCTGTGAATGGGCCTGACATATTGCTGCTTTTCCGCTATTCCCTGTCCCAAACTTCTTTTTGGATAGTAAATTAATCTGTGCAGGGAGGCGGAAACTTCTTCTYCAGTATCTTGTGAAGCAGAATGGGATCTTAGTCTTGCTTGAGACAACAGGTCAGCATTGTGATATAAATAAAAAATAAACAGAATGAACACAAGTKGAGAAAGGTCATAAATTCATCTCACTGAATACAAAGTGGAGTGGGKTTTTTTTTCTTCTGGATTTGTTGCAAATGGTTTGAAATGAAACTCTCCAGCTGACAGAAGATCATTCAGCATTAGCTATTTAAAAACTTTCACTGAAATGGAGTGAAATAAGTTTGTTATTTATGAAGTTCATCTCACAAGTTCCCAATTTGGTGAAAACTGTTTTATTTTGCTTCACATTTGAAACCTGCAAATAGCTGAGTTAATTTAACTAAAATGAGCATTCTCAAGATGACCCGTAAAGGGGAAAAAAATCCAACCCGACTGTACTTTAATCTAGAAACCATCAAAGCCTTCTTGACACACGTATTATTGTAGGGCTCAGAAAAAATAAACAGTTTATGTAGAAGATTAAGAGACAGTTTGGATTTTGCCTTTGACATATCTTGTCTCCAAATCTTAGCTGAGGATTTATTAGAACACTATCATGTCAAAGCTACCTCATTTATATGATAACAYATCTGTAATGTTTTACAAGTGCAGCAGTCCTCGTTCAGAATGTTGCTCTTTAAGTCCTAAATTACAGTACCTGGAGAGGTATGCATAATTATAGTGCATGTTAGCAAATGATAGGATGCATTTTCCCCCGGGCTCTCTGCATTAATCATCAGCAGAGTGGGTGCAATAAAATCATAATTGCTTCTTCAAAAGTTATAATCTAACTTATACAACTTTAAGTTAGTTGTATGGCAATATGATATCGACTGTCACGGAGCAAGCCCGTTTCCTGCATTTCCTTAAAATTAAGGTAGTGTTGCTCGGTGGTGAACTGTAATTAGCATCATTTTCATTTGCAGATTTGGGTTTTAGATCCTGAGTGAGTGCATGATGGTGTAAGCTCCAAGCTTGATGAAATGATGCTGATTTACATGAGCTGAGGGCCTCTGGGCTGATCTCTGCTTCTTTGTTGGGCTGCCTGCAGTCAGCTGGGTGGATGATTAACCTCCTCTGTCTCCTTAACTAGTGATTGTAGCTGAAAATAAGATTGTGTTAAGGAAAAGAGTTATTTTACACAAGAATCCTGGTTTGTGTTCTTTAGCTTGGATATCAGTTTCACCAGAGGAAGTTTTTGCTGCAGAGGGGTGACCTGGTCCCGTGCAGCTGTCCCAGGGAGGAGTTTCACACTTCCAGTGGTAGCAGGGACTGCAGGAGGTCTGGCACCTCCCTTGCTCCCACCTGCCTGCTCAGGTAACTTCCCTGGTGTCAGCACTGGTGATGCTTTGACCTCACAGTGATTCAACTCAGAGATGTAAACTGGCAGGAAACTGAATCCCGCCCCTTTCCCTGGTGGAATAGTTTCGTGTTGGTTTTGCTTCCTGAATTCACTCATTTTCTTGTCAGATGAACGGCAATGACCCTGTGAGAGGCTGTATAATAGGTGAGTGTAGGATGGCATCAGTTAAAGGTACTTACATCAGCTGTCACAAAGCCAAGCCTACAATCAGAGATCAAAGCGAACCTTTAATCATTTAGGAAACATCCCTGATGTAATCAATACACCTTACAAAAACAATTGTTTAACTCTAATTCATTGCCTCTTAAGATGATACACATGCACACACACAGGCATGACATGCATATGTACACACACATGTGTGTATATATATATTTATATACATACCTATATATACACACACATAAGGTTTCTGTTCTTTGAAGTCTGGCCAACTTTTCGGTGTGGTTGCAGCASCTGTGTGTAAAGCAATGTCCACAGGGCCTACCTGAGACACAAGGGACTCAGAAGGGGAATGGATGTGATAACAAAGCAAGTTTTTTCAGTTTTGCACAATCCTATTCCTCAAGATCAGGTCTGTAAATTAAGATCTAAACCTACGTATTGGAGGTCGGATCCTGTAAACAAGGCATTCTGGCCTCAATCCAATAAAACATTTAAATATATGTTTTAACATTAGGTGTATGTCTTGTTATGGTATGACTTCAAAGGGACTTATTTTGCTTAAAATTAAGCCCATGATTAAACACTGGGTTCTGTGTTTGAATGAGCCACATACAAATGGCTGAGCTGCTGCTGGAAGGCTCGGCACCTTGCTCCTTCACTGAGCAAACATAATCACATAGAAAAGAAAAAGACAAAACAGAAGCCTCCACCTTTTCTAAACAGTGCTTCCACTGTTGCTCTGTACCTAATTTGCACAGAAACACAGGATCTCACACTTCTTTCCGGGGCTTTAAACACGTGGAGGAACGTGCTCACCGTGATGGGCGTTGTAGCATCGAGGTCAGTGGAGCGACTCCTGCTCCCTGCTGCTCTCAGTCTCCCCGGGGAATGCTCCCTTTGCAGCCTGTTCCTTTGCTGGGAATGGAGAAAATCGAGGCTGTGGCCACTTTTCTCGATATCCAGAGAGCTGTTGGGATGTGAAGGTGTGTCCCCAAGTTGTAACTCCCACGCAAGTTTTGCTCAGCCTCTGCTTCCATCCGGTTTTGCCCTTCTGTGATTCCGGTTTGATGAGCATGGCAATTACACACCTAATACTCGATTTGCATGAGATTAAGCTGCACACTTGTGAAAGGCATACTGGTGCTAAACAACCAGAAAAGGGCTTGGAAGCATCCAAAAATTAATGTGTTTCACACCAATTGAAGTATTTGCCGAAATGCAGAAAATGGGAAGAGTTCCTCTCCACAGTTCTCTGTCCTGTTCAGTTTTTGAAGGAAACTGTCCTTAAAGATACAAGGCTCTCCCCCTTTTATGCCGGAAATGCAAAATATGATAAATAGAAAGGAGAGCAATATCCTACCAATCAAAGCATCTTCACTTAATTTTCTAATGCTTTTAACTCTCCTTCAGACCTGAATTTTTGCTTCTCTSTGTGACTTGCTGGTGTTAATAACCAGTGCTGTTGAGCAACAAGATTTCTGAGAGTTAAAAATAGTCTTTCATTAGCTAAAATGTACCATGCAGTTGTGTATTTACATGCCATGCGCAGTTTGGGGGAAACTAATCTAAAAAAAAAAAAAAAAAGAAGAAAAAAGGATTGACTTCATTTTTGTAGTCTGAGAAATTGGTGTTAAATTATTTTAAAATGCACCCCAAGTCACAGCAAGCTGCTGTGTATCAGGTCACACTGCCTCCTCCAAAATCATGCTTATCTTTAAATTTTCCTTTCATAAACATTTGGCAAATATAACATCAATTTAAGCTGTAATGACCACATTTAATTTTCATTTTAAATTTATTCTGTTACTATATATTGGTATCCTGGTTGATGCCAAGTCAGCCAGCCACAGGTCTGTTTTTCATTTATGCATTGAACTTCTTTAGGTTAGACATGCTCAAGAGTCCTGGTTTAATGCATAACCCTAATTATAACTTAGAATTAAGCTACTGCTGACTGCAGCATTTTAGGCAGGGGAATCAAAGAATGTATCTAATGAAAAAAACACAACTCCACCCCTCACTAGTACCTTATCTTTATATATTTTTTTATGTTCTTTTTTTTTTTTAGATTGAGTGCATAATACAGCTATAAAACAGCAGTTTAGATAATATAGTCAGCTTGTCAGTTTATATATGTCTACTCTGAGCTTAAGGGTTTTCTCTTTACTTTGAATTGGGCCTCACTTCTTATTAAAATGCTACAAGCTTTTAAGAGATTGTAGTATCACAGACCAGTCATAGCTCAACATTCTAATATATCATTATGTTGGACCTATATCTGTGCACTTTAAAATTGCATTACTGTTTAAGCTGGTTGAAATATTTTTGCAGAACGTTTGGGTTTGGATGAAAAATGCCTTTTCAACCATGCAGAAGTTTGATGAGGAAATTCTTAGAATGTTCTGATAAAAATGGCTTTGAGTTTCTTTTATGGGGAAACTTTAAAAATGCAATTTGGAGCCCTGTTCAATTACAATAAAAATGCTGGGGTTTCCCCACATTTTTACAGGAACTGAAATATTTTTAAGGACAAGCTCTTGTGGTCACTTCAAACTTGTCTGAATTTCATATATTGGATTGAATCATTGGGTACTCAATGGAAAGGCARGATGTTATCATCTGGGTCTTTACTCTCAGAATAAATCTGTTCTTATTAATAGAAGCAGGTTTTTTAGAARGGGGGATGATTAATGATGAGCCATGTTGCATGGGTTAGAAAGAAATGTGGCCTGGAGAGATGCCACCGTCATGAAAAATCAGATCAGGGAGAAGASTGAYGAGCTGGGAGGAGCATCCTGCTCCKGTGGGACWCCAGGACAGYGTCACTGACGCCGGAGTKAAGAGCTGGGATCAGAGCAGCACCATGCAGGGACAYCCTGTATTCACTGCACAAAGCCAAAACACTCAGTGTGAGATGGAGAGCAAATGAAAGTCCTTGCAAGGTACCTTTGTGCACCAGCCTTTTTCCTGTCCCTTTTCTTACGTGTGTGCTGCCTTGGGGCCAGGGAATCGCTCTCCTGCTCTCCAGGAACACTTGCAGATACTGCGCCTAATTCTGCTCAATTTCACTGCCTTCACCTCAGGGTAACACCTCCATTTCCTTAGAATTAGTCCAGGTGTACGCTGGGCTTTGTGGTTGCAGATGAGGATCCTTGGCCACTGGAATATRAGCCTGTGTGTTCTCATTCCTGTGACAGTTCCTATGCCTGCCTGCCGTCCGTAGGAGGCTCGTCAGTGAGAGCTGTACCCTGCGTGATAAAACACTAATGTTTTCCTTCTTTGGGAACAGGGAAACGAAAAAATTCTGGGTTTGTACTAACATTCCGCTTGTTCTGCGTGGGCATTCAGCTGTACCGCCAGGAGCTGGGAACGTTTGCAGTCCTGGTGTAAATGAAAGCAGACAGAAGCAATGGAGAAACAGGCTGTGCGAGCCTGGGGGCTTGTCCATGCACAATAGTAGCATCAGTTCAGCTGCAAAATCCATTTAGCTGAACCAGTGTATGTCTCTGATTGGACACACTTAAATTGGTTTATAACCAGCTTACATCAAATTAGTTTAAATCAGGAAGTTACCATAATAGCTGCATCAACCCGTAATTGTCTAATTTTTGCATAGGATGGTCGCAAACCAGTAGCCTTTCCTCCATGCAGGCTTTTTGCACGGTTTTAGCTAATTCAAAAACTGTTAAACCAGCAAAACTTTTGTCTATAGACAAGCCCTAAAGCCCCAAGTTTGTGTGAGCTGGGAYAGGGAGTGTGCAGGGGCTCTGTGCTGGCTCTGTGCTCAGCTCGTGCACTCAAAGCTGGCGGAAAAGGAGACGACAGACGCTTTAAGGCAAGAATGGGACACAAGGCACTAATTTTCCAAAACAGTTTATTGTTCTATATGACGGAAAAGTATGAGGTAAAGAAGTTCAGAGCTCCTTGCTGTGACCCAGGGGTTTTTATGAGCTGTGTTCACAAGCGTGGAGAGGTCAAAGAGAAGCTGTCCGAGGGCTCGCTGGGCTGTGTGGGATCATGTTTCACCCCACGAGCCGGAGCAGCCTCGAGCCTTCTCTAGGTTTAGTCAAAGGATAACAACACCCAGCAGGCAGCGAGGCTGGTGAGACATGTTCCATCGCTCGAGCTGCTTGGGACGGAGCTGGGACAGGAAATGTTGTTTTTACTATATGTTAATGGTGGTCCAGAGATGTTTTGGAAAGACAAGCCCCTCTGGACGGCAAAGGCAGGCAGCTTGAAAGGTTGACATTGTGGAAACAAAGGCAACAGGAGAATGACACCACGAGCAGGGTTATCTCAACATTTCTGCAACTAAAAATGGCYTAAATTGTTTTCCGAAATGAGCTCTTGCAGAGCAGAGAGAAAGCCTCTGATTTCAAGGGTTCCTAAAATACTTTTGGAACGAAACTCTCTGAGTGTTCTGTGGGTGTTGATCGCTGGAGTGCTCAGTAGTACTCGAGCTCCGAGTTCACACCATTAAAGCTTTGTCGACATTACTGAGCGTGTCCTCTAACACACTGAAGCAAGCTCAAGAGGCTGTATTTATGTTCTTAGGCTGACTTTAGGGCTGTTGCTGGCAAGCTGTCAATAAAAGAACTTATTAGTCAGGGAGACAGCTTGGAATGGAGAGTTGTTTGAGCAGCTCATTTATGAATGGGACACAAAGGTGAACAGAATGGACTTTCTGCATGTTTAGCAAATAGGAATACCATGGAGCAGTGTTATCAAGGTAACTCTGTTCTGGATGCCCAGCAGTAAATGTGCCAGATAGCTTTTTCCTGAGAAATACTCCTCCAGTTCTGCAAGTATGTCTGGTTGAAGCTGTTTTATCCTTTAAGAAAGAGAAGGGAAAATGGGTTTGATGTTCTTCCCTCTTACTGTTTTTTGAATGTGTGGAAGAGCAAGGCGGCGATGTTTTCTTAGCAATAGAAAATGTAATGATGCATTTCCCCTGAGTGAGGCTTCTGGACATCTTCTGACTTCCTATAAGTGGATTGAGATGCTGTGGTGAGTGGTGTTGTACCCACCAAATAATCCTGCTGGACTTGAGAGCAACGCACTTTAGAATAATACTTCTGGTAAAGGGTAACTTGCAGAAGAATAGAAAAAACCATGAGAAACAGTGCAAATCTCATGTCCAAAGAAGAGCACTGCTTGGAGAAAGGAGCAGCCTACTTTTGTAAGAAAGACATTTCTTACAGTATGCAAACCATCTCTGAAGACTGAAAGTGATCCAAGTGAAAACCATGGGAAAGAGAAAATGAGTAGAAAACAAAGGGATCTTTAAGGGGACTGACTGAAAGCTAGATCACAGTTTGTGGGAGTCATTCCTTCACTCCAGGTGGTTTTGTGTTGGCCTAAGAGTAACTTGTGATAAGACAAAGATGAGGACCTGGCTCACTGTAGCTCAAACCCAAGATATAGCTACAAGGACTAGTGTATAAGTGGTACTCCACTTACAGGAGATGGATGGCTTTCCAAAAGCCCTCTTCATGTAAATTTTAGTCAGCCCACTGCTCTGAGAAGGACAGCAGATCTAATCATAGCCATGCTGTTTCTGAATCATGGTTGTGGTGGTTTGTTTTCTTTCAGGTTTTGCTAACACTGGTGAGGACTCAACCTTCCTCGGTTCATCCTGGGAATGGCCCTGGCCTTTTTTTGTTTGCAGAGGGAAGGCTGGTTGCCAATGTGCAGTTCTAAAGTCACATTTTCACTTGCATTCTGGGCAATACCTCCCACATTTCGGACTCTGCAGTACTCAGTGTAAATGGTTCCTTAGAGCTACTTTGGCAGCCAAAAAAAGCGATATTGTATTTAATTTCTGGCACTGCCACTTGCTGAATTGCAGACACAGCTGTAGCAGACCTCCAGGTCTGGATATATCTGGCTAGAGCAGAAGATCCCTATGTTTCCTGACTGGACTCCATGTAATCCATGCCACTCAAGATCTGTTCTGGGGCAGCCAAGCAGAAATGTCAAAGGCAGTTCGGCAGTCATTTCAAAGTTGTTCTGGCCCAAAAAAAAGGGGACAGAGGTGAATTCTTTCAGAAATTAGCCTTAGAATGGCTAATTTAGGCCTTCTTCCAGTAGGGTCTATCAGGAAGGTCTGCTGTGTACAAGCCAAAGCTTAATTTTTTTTTTACACCATAACTTTTGAGGAAAAAAAATCATCCAGACTTTTCCAAGCTCCCAGAAACACATTTCTGCCTCCCCTTGGGTCAGACACCATTGTTCAGGTGGCTGGGTAGTGTGATATATCGAGAGACTGATGGGGCTGACATCTAATTGTGGCATTTTTAATTTCTTTTTTTTATTTTTTTTACTGTGCACAGAGGTAGTGGTGTGAACATGTTGGAGGCCTGGGAACCACTTGCTTCAGCAGCAGTTACCCTTGTTCACCTTGGCTTGGATCATATCCCTACCACAACATTAATAACTTAGCACACTCAGAGAAAGAAAGAAAGAAATATGAAAAACTACAGGGCATGTTTGCTATCAAGCTTCAACTTTTGCCTTCCTAGTGGTGCCACCACATAAGCAGATCCGACTTTTGTCCAAAATGAGCATTTGAGAATTCATCTCCTAGGCAAAAAGGGCCACTGCTTTCAAGAGCATTTGCTGCCCCTAGAAGCCATCCAGGATAATTTATGCTGGTTCTCAATAAATTCAAACAGACACRAGAAATCCCTTGAACATTGGGGTCTCTGGGAAGATTGTGTGCCTTGGCTTAGCTTGGCAMGGATGGTGGCAGTTTGATAGACTGATGCTGACACTGATAAAAGCCTGTTTTACACTACAGTGCAGTGCATGCAAGGAAATTGCTGCTGGTTTAAAAAGTACTGCACGGTTGGCAGTGGGGAAAATTGGGTCCAAGTGAGTTAAGCTCCATTGTCTTGCTGAGATAAAGGAAAAAGATGGAGCTTCTTTCCATGCTGGGCTCCACGTCATACAGCAACAAAACGCCTCTGGTTTCCCATAGCAAACTCTTTTGCAGGGTGAAGGACCTTTCAAGATCAAGGCAAGTGGTCACAGGAAGGTGTTGGTGGGGTTGGTATTCACCACAGCATGGTGATTTGGGGCTGCAACCCCTTGGGGCTGAGGTGTGCTGTCAGTATAGCAGTGATCCACGTGGGGTCACCCACCCGACTCTTAGGGGAACAAGCAGGCTGAAGAGTCCAGCCAGCTTGCTGTTACTGGACATGATTTCTTTCCTTCTGACCCAACCATAGTGTTTCAAAGTCTCTCCTTGTTGCGTCAAGAGGTGACACTGACACCATAAATTGCCCTGCAGAACGCCCTCAGCCTCGTGAATCATCTGCTGTAATGCTTCAGGAATGGGCGAGCAAGAGAGGTGCTGCAAGGAACGGGCATTTCTTGTGTTGTTCCCATACTTCCCAGCACATTCTGCCATGTGAATCTGCCCTCTTGAAATCCATAAAACCCACAAGCAGGCTCTCAAACGTTTAATTTGAAAGATCTCTGCTTAAATCGTTTTTGACTTGTGCCAGGGCAAGCCTGTCCTCCAGTTAATTATGTTCTAAGCACACAAAGAGAGCTAGTGAAAACAGTCACTTCATAACCATTTTCTTTTTGTAAACTCAGAGTACTTAGATCTGCATCATTTAATCATAATAGAGCCATATGCATGCAGCTTAACTTTTCTGGAAACCAAAATTAGCTAGAAGACATTTTGGCCTATTTCTGAAATGCTTGTGTATGGGGAAAAGTACTTTGAGCACTTCAAATGGGTATGAGTTCCCAGACCTTGCAGGAGTGGAGAAAAGTTCATGTCAGGAATGCTCCCACCTCTGCACGGGTCACGCAGCAACAAATACATCCTCAGTGCAATTTTAGAGTAAAGTTTACTGGTGGAGTTGTTAACTAGCACAAAGAAACTAAAAGAGGAACTAAGCTACAGAATGTAGGGCAAAGATTAATCTTGTGATGGAGCAGCTTTTCAGGGTGTGAATACCTGGTCCACGGAAAGTTATTTTAGTTGTTGCAACATGACCCTTAAATGGAGCAGGGGAATATTTCTTTATTAGGTATTTGCATATTTTGCAAATATTTAAAAAAATATAATAGCCTCAATGAAATTCAAACCTATTTGCCTAACGAGCCAGTGCTTTAATTTGCATGTCTGTTCAGATATATCTCTGGGTACCTTGAAAGCTCTGAAGGAGGCACACGCTCGAGCCATTGTCTCAGGAATGCCCGGTGGACAGCCACGGCAGGGATCACATCCAGAGGAGATGGCTGCAGCACACGCCCCACGAGCTCCAGGGCTCAGCGCTGAGCTCGCAGTTGTGCTCTGCCAGCAGGACTTTGCAGCAGTCACAGCAGCTTTGTTCCAGTGGGAATAGCGTCTGAGTCAATCCGGCATCTCCCAGTGCTCTTGGATTCCCAGCCGTGCTTCTCTGCCAAAAGCCCAGCGGATGTAGGGAGAGGATGGTGAAACCATAGGCCATTCCAAACAGTTCCTAAAAAGCTTGGGGTAAGCTTAAGGAAACAGTGTAATGGTATCTCGATTGATATCTTGCTTTCACCCCCACCCCTGGATCAAAGCCGTCAAAACTTGCTGTGAAAACTTTTAATAGAATTTACCAATATGGCTTTAGTTTCAAAATAGTAGTTACTAACAGGGCAGATACTCTGAGTGTTACATGGATGAAACTATTAATTAAAGGTCATTTACAGAACTCTCTGTGGCTTCAGAATTGCAACACAAATTTGCAGAGGAAATAAACATTAAAGGCTGCAGCCCATCTTGCAGCCAGCTGTTGGCCACCAGCTGAATACTCCCTCGCAGGGATAACATGGAACATACCTTGGTGAGGTTAAAAGGCATATTTTTGGGATCCCCTACTTTGGGTGGGATTCTACGAATTTTTACAGTAATTTTTTGCCCAGCTCTCACTTCAGGAGACTTAATGCATTTTCCTCTGGCTGCTGTGGCTCTCTGTCATCCAAACAGGCTCCAGCCAGCTAGGTCCTGCCAGCAGCAGGAATTCCTGCTCTGGCACAGGTGGTCTGGGACAGCTGAGACTCCTTCAAACAGAGGAGGGAGAACAAGTGAATGAAGAACAGGAGGATGATGAAGGAGAGGAAGACAGTGAGAGAGGAAAAGAGAGTAAAGCCAGGGAAATGCAGCTGATTGCAAATGCATTTGTCCTCTCTCAGGAAGTTCATCCTCGGAGCAGCCCCTGAAGGTAGTGCTGGTAACTGATGCTACCTGGTCTAGGTCTAACTTGCTGTCATGCTGACATGTATCAGGAAATTAAACCCCCTCTCTCTTGCCAGTGCTCCTGAATATTGATTCCTAATTCCACAACCTGGCCATTATTTGAAACTAAAGCTTGCCGCAGAGGAGAGCGCTAAAACACAGGTCAAGGACAAGCCTGCCCTCCACGCCTGCAGCCACTTCCCAAGTGCTTTGTGAAAGCCATTGTGCCATGAATGGATGGGGGGAAAAATAGAGCATATTCAGCATGAATAAAACATGACAGTGATGTGCTCGCAAACTGTGATCTGTTTTGACTGTGATAACAGTGTAAACCTCAATGGGTGAGGACAAGATCACAGAGCACTGAAACCATGAAGTCAGCTTAACGTGACCACGGTCCACTCGAACTCCTCTGTCGCTGCTGCCAGCTCCCTGCGATGTGCTGTGACTGTGATGTGCACCCGGCGAGAGCGAAGTGACACACGAGCCTGGCGTGACAGCAATGCCAGAAAAGATTTGGTGCTTGCTGTTCGTGGCCAGTTAGCCATGTGAATGCAAAATGCACGGGGCAGTTTGTAAAGAGCTGGTAGTGATCGTTTGTATGAATGGTTTTGACTGAAGAGCATTTGGGTTTGAATATCTGATACAGAWTCCTCCTGTAGCAAGCCTCGATAAACATTCAGTTACCACAGCTGTTGGCTGGAAGGTTCACCTTATTTAAAGTGCTTTCTGAGATTTGATGCTGTCCTTTTCTGTCTTCACTTCATACCATGCCACAGTGGCAGATTATTAACTGAGATACATATGGGGATCGATATAATATAAAGATCAACATGTCCTTGAGTTTAGTGCTCATAATTTCATAGGGAAGTGTTTTTTCCCCTCTCCATTTGGCTTGATTATTCAAGAGTTCTTTAACCACTACAACAGAATCCTTTTCAGAAGAAGAACGTTTTTCTTTCACCCTAGTTGCTATGAGAACATGAATCATCTCTTTAGCACAATAGCAACAACTGTAGTGCTTAAGTGCATCCACTGATTTTTTACTGTTTGTTCTTTGCTCTCAACAAGATAAGCTGTTGTTATTTCTTTCTTCTTGAACAAGCATAACATGATTGCTGAAGTAGTCGGAATAATTGGACCAAATAGTGAGGCGGTTAATGTAAACAGAAAGAATTTATCTCTTTCAAGTACAGTAAATTGTCCTCCAAAAATATGGAAATCTTGTCTATTTCTTGTTGTGCCCTAGAGCAAATTTTGTTGAGTTTGTTGTCACATCATTATTTTCGGACTCTGTGAAATTGCTAATGAGGAACAGGCTGCTTTCAGTGGGATAGCTGTGCGTGTTTAGGGCTGTGGTGGGATCAGCAAGGTTCGGGGGTAAATCACCAGCACAGGAGAGGTTGCTGCTCTCCTTGAACTCCACATCCACCACAGGTGTCAGATCCCACCAAAACTGCTGCCAGGGAGTGGGATGTGGGAGGACGGTGCTGGCTTCAGCTGCAGGGAATTATCTTCTGCAGAGAGGGTATAAACCGTGGTATCTGATGTGCAGGCTCTTTTGGTAGCTGTGATGGGARTGTGTTCTGCAGTGGAGGAAGATGATATCAAGAATGATTTTGCTTGATTATTAAGACCCTGAGCTGTTGCTGTAGATAACCTGCTTTTGGGAATMGTAAGCATGTTTTAAAATTTTTTAAATAACCAGTAAAGTGAGTTATTCTCATTGAGAGAGTAAGGATTTTTCTGTGTACTTTGTATATTCATTTCCAGGCTGCTCTTGGTTGCACCCACCACCAAACGCAGTATTTTCACAACATTAAGTCTGCTTGTGTGAAATGGCTTCTGTGGAGAAGGATCCTTGACAAGCAAAGGCTGGTGGRCATATTTTGACAGTCTCTTGGTGTTTGCTAACCACTGCCTTCCTAAAGCCTTCCTTCAAACCTCTTAATCCTAAACTCCAGAGATGTTTGTGGAAATCAATGTTGGTAGATGCAAAAGATGGGGGCCTGTGTCAAGTGGAAACGAAATGTGTTCTAGATGGCACGAGACAAGAGGTCATGAGAAGTTTGTGAAAGCATCTAAAAGATTTGAGGCTGGTGGCTCCTGTTAGGACTTGTGTGTCTGATTTGAGAAAGGAGCTTCTGCTCCAGCCTCATTTAGCACCTGTGATTCATATAATCTATGGCCCCCTTTAAAGAGGGGGATAAATGCTATGCAAATATGTCTAGACAGGTGAGACATGGCTAATGATCAGCTGAGATAATTTTCCCAACAAMCCTCTTGGATTTTAATTATTTATAGATCTAGAACTACGTACTATGCACTTCTGTGGCACAGGTGAATTAGAGGGGGAAAAAAATGAAAGCTTATATACAACCAGTGTTTTCAATAGTATCAAATTATTATGCCAATAAAACATGTAAAATCTGTTCAAGATCAAACAGGCATTTGATGTGCTGATTCCGTTTTGCAACAAAAAAAAAAATCCCCGAGTGATTGTTATCTGGTACTTGTAGCTTTGAATAGATAAAAGCAGTGGCCCAGACCTTGACTCGAGTAAATTAATACAACTGCATTGACTTCAGGGAAACAATGTGGATTTATACCAAGTGACGGATCTGTTCTTGCTGCCTGATAAAAATCTAGAGGTTAGGCTTCTTCATCAATTTTTGTCTAAGAACTAAGGAAGGAAAAGATAATGGGGCTACAAGCAGGGATATGATTCAGTATTATTCTGATCTTAAACTTCTAACCTCGGGGGAAAGAGGTCTGAATACTTGGCATGGATCTTCCTTGAGTTTGATGAACTGCTTTACCATTGTGTTTAATTGTTTGCAGCTAGTATTATACTGAACTGAACTAAGATTATATGCAATTAAGCAAAAGAAGAGAATTGCATTGAGTGTTATTTAGAGTGCCTCATTAATTTGTATTAGGTTGTTAATGTAGGAAAATRCACCAACATGATTTAAACAGAAAAATACCCAGGTAATCTGGCAAACCACACTAAGCTTCTAATCACTCTTTTTGAATATTTCCTGAAAATAACTGGGACCTGATTAAAGTATTTTTATGTGTCATGTTTTCTCAATGGAAAAAAGTCTTGAGACTGCTATTGCCTCAACAGCAAGAAAACAGAAGCAGCTCTGATGCAGAAGCAAGCCGTGACACTAAGAGAAATAAAACCTAAAAGATATATATTAGGAAATAACCACGTGTAGTAGTAAAACCAATTTCTTGGAGTGAACTAGATTTTGATGGCTTAATCATAATTTGTGAATGTTGACCTCAAATAAATGTAGAATCCTAATGAAATTTAGAGATAATCTAGTGAAATCTAACACTGACTATGAATCACAATTTACTGCCAGGGTTATGTGTGTTTTGGTCTTGGATTTAGCGAAAACCAGGTTTTGGGAACTGAGTGTATTGTATTGAGTGTGGGCCTTGTTATGTATCATCAAAATGAGCAGTAAAACTTCAGCTACTTTCCCAGGAAGGGGAATCTTGATTGTCCTCTTTGCAGGCAAATTCCTTGGGACAGTCACATTTTATGCAGTTATATGGAAATTTACGTCSCTAGCAAAGATTGTTTCACAAAGCTCTGATAACCTTTCTTATGGCAAAGGAAGATCTGTGAGTGACTGCTACAAAACACGTTTTCAAAAAATTGTGAAATCCTGCAACCGCTTTGTTTTGCAAAAACATAGTTTCTCCCACAATTTAAGATCTATTTTCAAAAAGAGGAAATCTATTTAAAATTAACCATTAGTGGACATTAACTGAATGGGCTAAATTTTTCAAGAACCAGGTTTTAAATTATGGACATATTATGAGTTACCTAATGTTCAGTTTATGTATCTGGATCATTAGTAAAAGAAGTATTTTAATGCTTGTTTGAAATCTTAAATTCAATCTAGAAATGCTGTTGTTTAGTCTACTTTTCATTTCATATTATCTCTTTATATTTAARTGCTGTTACCCATTACAGTTTTCCTGATGTCTGACGCAACGACCTTCAAGGACTGGCTCTGTTAGCAGTGGGGCTTGGACTGGGACGCAGTTGTTTCTAGGTCCTTACTGGCTCTTGTGCAAATGGATGGGAATTCCCCACTGATGCTGAAGAGATTCCAGAGACAACAGGGCTGTTGGAGMCTTTAGGACACAGCACTGAGCCCTGGGCTATGTGGTTAGAACCTGCTTTTCCCTGGGAGGMTTGCTTGGTTTCCTTAAATACTTTGCATGAATGCAAGCGGTGGAGAGTGGCATCTCTGTGCCGCCTGTCTCTGCAGTGCTTTTGCCACSGGTGCAACATTTGATTCCCAGAGCCCAGCACTCCGACCCCTGAGCCTGCAGGAGTGTCCTCTCCAGCCCTTCGGGTGCCTGCGCACYCTGAGTTCACTGCACGTGGCTCTCGTGTGATATCACCCAGCAAGAGCGAGATAAMACGTCTGAAAGGCTCCAACTGTTACAAAAATAATTCTTGCTGATTCTGACTCAAGTAAAACATACAAATTAACATAAACTCAGTATCAGCGGGATCTTAATTTGATTTTTCTTTATTTTTTTTTTCTTCAAACTTTTTAAAGATGTGCTCATATTTAAAAATCTCTACATAGCAGAGACCTGGTTTTCCCACCTCTTGAACACAGCATCATCAAGACATAAAACATGTTTCTGGCCATCTGAGTATAATAATGAGGCAGCTGTACAGCTCCCTTCAGTTGTTTATACCTATTTGGGCTCAGACCTGTTGCAGTGTCCTCTGGATGAACCTTTCTCATCTCAGACCCTGCAATTTGATGTCTGCTCCAAGCATTGGTTAAAGACCAAGTTTCAGCAGTTCATTTACTCTGTGTGAAATTTAGTGGGTTTAAATCATCACCTTTCTGGTGAAACATGCCAGTTTGAGGCTTGGAGATCTTGTGGCTTTGTTTTAAATAATGTCTGGGGCTGGGCTTCAGCCTTTGGCTTTGAAACCTGTCAGTATGTTGCACAGACTTGCAAAATAAATCAGAGCAGTTTATGTTATCATAAACCATTGAATGGGGGATTTTTTGAAAGAGCTGAGAGAATTACAGGTATCTATAGAGAGCATGTATGGATGTACAAGCTCAGTGAGGGGAAGTCTCTGTAGTTGTTTGAATTTCAATGGCTTTTTTGTACACCTTAACTGTTTTGGTTYAGCTGCCAGTCCTTCCAATTCCAGAGCTGGGAGGGGATTTTGTCCCACTCCAGATCTCATGCTAGTGTGTTTTTGATGAGTGTGCATCCTGTGCAGTGACTCCAACTGTAATTAATTAATGGATGTTCATTTAGGAATTGTTTTCTCTGTGAAACTGATCCTTACCAAACTGTCCTTAAACCTTATGTGAGCCTCCTTTTCCTTGTAAAACTGAAAGTCACCTTCAACCAGTATGGAAAGTGGTCTAGTACTCAGCTCTTTTTTTTTTCTTTTTTTTTTTCTTTTTTTTTGTTTAGTATTTCTGTTTTGAGATTTGTCCCTTGCTAGGTTCGCTGTCAGCCAGCACAACAACCAGGGGGTTCTGCTGAAGAAATATTCTGAGGTATGTGAAATTACTGTCAGAGATTTGCCACTGACCATGTCACTTTGTATGCAGCATATCCAGCAAAAACATTCATATGCCAAAATAACTGTGAGCCTACAGGATGTTAGCCTGGGATAACTATAGCTTTACAACCTGGCTTGTAAATTTTTATCCTGCACACAAGCCCCCATATACATGCATAGCACATAACTTAAACCATGTTATCACTGCTACACAAGCCAGTGCTGTAAAAATGCAACCAAAGCTAAATTTAAATACATGTGTAAGTGCAAAGCACTCAGCTCCTGTAACAAAGGTAAAATTGGGCTCCTGTGGTAAAGATATATGTCCTTAATTTAGCCTGAGAAATCACCAAACTCATTGTGTTGATGGTATGACCTAAACTAATCTTCTGTCCAGATTTTCAAAGATGAAAAAAATTCAGAAAACTAATCTAGTGCAATGCTGATAGCCTATGATGGTTGAGAGGCTGCAACATTATTTTAAAATATTATAATATAGCTGATGTGCGATTTTCTGTAACGCAACATCAGTTGTCTGTTATTTGCTTCTGACTATATTTACACGGGAGAATAAGGCTAAAAAACTCAGCAGGTCTGTTAATACTCAAGGTGCAGGTTATCATAAGTGCTGGTAATGTTTTCCTATTCCTGCTTTTTTCCTGTTATTACAGGTTTTTATGAAATATAGAAGATATGTGGCAACATGAAACATAATGTAACCTGGTATTTTCCTTGTTTGATGCTGCTCTTTATTCCTCTAAATCAAATGGGAGTGCTACAAGGTGCCCAGGCCCTTTAATATTTTGTTATACACAGTAGTGCACGTAAACAGAGTGAACCCTAGAGCACACTATACCTTCTATCTGTACCAGCAAGTGGTTTTATTCATAAAGCAAATTAAACACATCAAAACAAGCAACTTACGGTGATGAGCACAGGAATGGAAGCCTGGTATGTTGGTGAGGATGCCGCACCCGGTTTAAATTGGTTAAAATCTCATTTCACTGGTTCTAAGAACATATTAATTTTTCTTGGAGGGTTTTTAGATCCAAAGCCTATTCTATACTAAAGAGTTGGTGATCTATGGCTGAGGAAGGAATTCGTTACTGAGGAACAGCCTGAGAAATTCCTGCCTGGAGGGACTCAAACCATCCTCGTTTGAAGTAGGAAAATCCTTGAGGTGTTGATGGCACAGCATGGACAAGAGTTTGTTTGCTTTGGTGTAATATTTCTTGCTTTGAGAACCTGGGCTGCAAGTCCTATGTGCAGAGGATTTTAAAGACTCCTTTTCAGTTTTGTGTATTTTTTTTTTTTTTGGACCATCTACCTAGTAATGCTGGCCAAATATTTATATCTCCCCAAGCATGTGCTATATAGAGAAATTTCAAAGAAAGTTGTTCCAGGCCTGGGAATCTTATGATACAGATATAAAATATAATAAGCCAGAAAAGTGTGATGATAGTAGAATGAAAGCATGAAATGGCAGTAGCAGAGAGTATCTGAGTGGAAATACAAGTTTCRTCCTCAGTCCCTGCCTATAGGATATCTTGGACAAATTTCCAGTACTGAAATCTCTACTACGATCCAAAACTCAGCCACAATTGATTGCTGTAGTTTCCAGACTCACCCTGCATGCATCATAAGAAACCAAACTATCAAGTTATTTTAATAGTGTAACGTTTGCAGAATTCCAAATTTTCCCAAATAGCATCTTGGGTGAACCACAAGAGATGCATCTTACAGGACCACAGTCTGCTCCAGCAAACCTGGGGAAACTCCACTGTCTCAGACAGAAAATTCAAAGGATCCAGAAACTCTGAGTCTTTTTTTCCCCTTTTGAGCTTTTTGCATTGCTTTATTAAAATGGTGAAGAATTAGAAAAATGTTTCTAGTTAATGTGTAGGTTGGGCATATGTTAGGGAGACTGAAAACCAAGTCATTGCCTGTTTGGCAGACAGACTATTTTGTACAACTTAAGTATCTGCCACTAAAATGTTGTCATCCAGCAATGGTTACCACAGCACCAACAACTGAAATACCACAGCTGGTATAGAAAATATAATAAGCAGTTGTCACAGGAGATTCAGGGTAGGAAATAAGTGTGCCATCTCCCAGGACAGTCTTTTTAATGCCTATTTTTATAGGCAAGGTTCATCCTTGTACTGTTCCTAATTCCAGATGTTGCTTCCAGCAGGGCATAACACAGCAGAATCCAATGGGGAAAGCAGGCAAATGCATTATTTTATAAAGCACTTCTGTTCAAACAGACTTATTCTGGAACAGGATAGACATGTGAGTCTCTGTTATTGCAGTCTTTAATTCAAGCTTGGATGACTTTAGAAAAGTCATGTTCCCATGTTTTTAGGCTTTAGTCATCCTAATTTAATATTCATAGTGATCCTTCTGACCTTGGGTGGTTACTCCCTCCTTGTTGGGGTGATTATTGTTAGTGACTGTATCATACAAGAGTTCCTTAAATCAGTAAGAAGGAGCTTGATCTGCTCATGTTTTTAATGATTCCACATGCCCAGTGATTTAAATCTCAGTCCACCAGGAYGGTGAAATGACCTGAAAATGTTCCAAATCTTTCTGTTAAATTTGCAATGTTTATTACAATCCTTGTAATAAACCCTTATTTGTCTTTTCAGAGATCAAATTAGTAGGATACTTACTGAAATTTTCCTCCAAACAGAAGAAAGGTTAATTTCCTTTCTCTTGTCACCCARCTTTTACTTCCAGTAACAAAAAACCCCAAGAACATAAAAAAACCCACCCAAACCCCACAGGTTCCYCCCCACTAGTTTGAGACTATCAAAATTTCAAACCTTGAAAATGGAATAAGGATATGCTGCACACAAAAGCCTGCCCAAGTTGAGAAGAAAAGTTTTTTCTATTCAGTTTCAAGGATCCTGTTTCACTTGGACCTTTGTAGTTTTGTTTCCTTCTGRAAAGGCAGGAGTTCAATTGCATGATCCCCCAAATTTGTTCCAAGATATTGGCAGCCTGAATGAGTTTAATAAAAAATCACAAATGGAGCATTGAAGCTAGGATTTAACCACCTATGTTACACCATACCAAAATCTAATACAAACCAATTGTGGTCTAGTGTCTAATTTCCACAGCTGTAAAGAGAAAGATTCAAAGCTGTCATTCCTGGATTGGACCAATGAGAGGTCAAAATCCCATTCTCAGGATTATTACAATAATTGGATCCAGATTCTTTCTTGTGTCTGAAAGAAGACTTCAGGCTATCTAACTTCACATTCTGTAGTAAAGCTGCTAACAAAATGTTTTACTCTAAAAGTGTGTTGGATGTTAAAATTCCCAACAATGCTCACAAAATATGGCTCTTATKCTGGGCTTAATTGAATTTGGTTATTTATTATGCAACATAAAACATTTATTGTATGGAATGTGTTCAAGAACGTCTCCATTTACCATATGTTTTCAAAAATGCTTYACACAGTGCAAATTGAGAAGATAAATCTGCGAAGTGAAGCCACCAAGGGTCAGGTAGTCCAACCTGAGGCTTCAGAACCAACCTGGGACTAATCCCTCTTGAGGTGCCTTGGGCACCTACTGCTCACCCTGGGCTGTTCTTTTTCTTCCCCCCGAATTGTCTGTGTCCCTTCTGCAGTGCCTGTTTATCCGGTTTTTACGGAGTTTGTCGAGTATCACCACCCAGATTTTGTTTAGTTGCACATGATTTTCCATTTCTTCCCTCTCATCCCTCTCGGTTGTCTGTTATGAAAYGTTATGGTGGGTGCTGTCTTGGCACAGTCCAGCTGTGAAGGAGGCACCATCCAGTCACTCTCCATTTGTTTTGTTGGCAGCATGTGACCGGCAGGAAGCCTTGCGTGTGTGGCACGGTGTTGGCTGAATCCAGTGCCTAGGAAGCACAGGGAAATGGATTTGCTGTTGCTTCGGATTCTGCAGACCTATTTACTGCTCAGTGCAATTTTGCAACTCCTGGCAAGTCACCATAAATGTATGGTCTCACTCTGTTATGATTCCAAGACCATAAGTATTAACATTTCTTTAAATACTCTTTCTGCTTTCCCTTTATCTTAACATTGGTTAGGATGAATTTTTGAGTGAAGGGAAAGGAGGTGGTAGCTGTGTTTCACTCTTTTGCAATAAGCTGTGCATATAAAATAACACCAGTTACATCCTAGGGCTTCTTTTAAATTTCTCTGGCCTTATATGTCATCTTGGGCTGGGTAAGAGAATTCAAACTTCTCTGAGGCGTTTTCTTTTAAGGACATTGTAAACTTTTTTCAATGTATTTGKACTCAGATATAAACCAGGGACTCTTCCATATTTATTTTGCAAATCTTTTCTTGGAAACACAAATAATTTTTCTTGTTAATTGTATCTGATCTGATGTATATGCACACATGACCTGCTTTTTTCAATCATGCTTGAAAGGAGAGTGTCTGGTTAGGTGGGAAATCATATGCAARGTTTGCTTTCTGCCTCAGACTCAGGCCAGTCAGTTCCTAGGGAAGTAAATAAGAATGGGATGATGCACATCCCTGAGCAAAATGTGACACAACACATGACAGAATCCTTCCCAGACRCTGGCAAATCTTCTGTTTAGGTTAGCATAGTTACACTTGGGGACTAAACCTTGCTCAAAGTTTTCCATTAATTTTCAGTTTATGTTTGTACTAAAACAGTCATTTGGATTATATTTGCTATATTGCTATATAATTAAAAAATGTCTTTGGATATTTGAGATGAATCCAGAGGGAAATAAATTCAAGTGATCTCTGACTGAAAATGACCCATTTCTCTGACCTGAAGAATCTTTTAGCTGCAGTAGCAACTTCTGGTAAGTTTGATTGATAATGGATGTTGAAAGATGTTAACTTGTGCTTGATGAACTTGTGCTTCTGAAACCAAAGACCATCGTGCTGGTGCCTGAAGTTTGGTTCTCTTGTTTCCTGCTGTATTATTAACGAAACGACTCCTCAGTACAACTTCAGCTGAGCTGCTGAACTTGCACAGTTTTCAGATGARCTTCAGATGGAACCTCTGTTTAGTTTGTTTTGTTTACCCCTCAGCCACATGGTAACATCTCATCGACGTAGTGACAGCGGTTGACTCACAGCTACCGTGGCTCYGAGCAGTGGGGTTCTGGCCCCTGCACACCACGAGGAGCCTCTTCCAGTTGTTGCTCAGAAAATAATTGTGCATGGAGGCAAAAGGTCGGTTCTGGCTCTATGACCCCTGGGGGAAGGCAGATGGCTTTGTGCTGTGCTGCTGCAACCAGACCTGTATCCAACTTAGCCATGGGGCTCCTAATATCGGGAGAGTCGCTTGCTGCAGAGAATATTCACACATTCAATTTATAGGAAATTTATAGGAAACTTAAAAACTCTGTTCAGTAATATACTTGTTCCCATAAAACTTACATTGGATCAAGCCAAAACTGAAATGTACTGCTGTTTAAACAGAAACAGGAATAAGTATCCCACGCTAGGTTAATTTAATATTACAGTCAGATGTTCTGGAATTAAGTGATGGAGCAGATGGGACTGTGATGACCAATTCTTAATAAAATAAAAAGACAGATGATACTTTTTAGCTTATTTATTTTTAAGAGCCATCAGGAATGGCCATGGATAATAGAAAAGCCCATTTTTACTCAGATTCTTTTAAGTGTTAGGTTTATTCTTGTTCATATGTCAGTCTCCCCTCCCCATAATAACATCTCTGCTTACAGTACTCGACTATCCAAATTAATTTAACTCATTGCTAGGAAAAGTAATACTCCTTACTTTCTAATGGGGTTAGAGGAGTAGCATAGCTCTAGTTTACAGTAAAATTCTCTGAACTCTGCTTTTCCAGTACATGGAGGATGAAACTCTTTGGCAACAGGCAAGACATATATATACGGGCTGCATCAGCTCTTAGGGAAGCTTGCTAAATACTCCACTATKTATTGATCAAATACATTTATACAAATAAGTTGTCATTTAAAATGGCTTTTTTCTTGAAGATGGAATTAGCCATAGGCCAAGGGTCTCTAATGCCTTCTCTYCTCAGATTTCCATTTGTTATAGCCTCTAAATGACCAAACATGCTCTTTTGTTTCTCACATTTCCCAGACTAACTTAATATCCTGAGGCAGCCATGTCTGCAGTCCCATCTGATCATRGAATTGAGGGTGAGAATAACAGAACCAAATTCACAAAAAGCCATCATTGGGAAAGCCACTGGTGGTCAACCAGGATGGAAACAGGCCTGGTTTTCAGGCATAGCTGGTGGTTTGGGATCACCATACCCATGACTAGTTCTTCTGCTGGAGACTACCTTTAAATTTAAAAGCAAGGAGACACTTTGTCATACAAACCAGAATAAGATAGATAGTGGCAAAGCCAATTCAGTTGTGAAGAAGCTTGGATTTCAAGGAAAAAAGCCTCTGTGTGGAAGTGGGGGAAACAAGGCAGAAGTTTTCCATATAAAGTTACAATGAAGAATAAAGATCAGAAAGTAAAGATAAGTCTGTTTTACTGTTCCTCTGGGGAAAGGATGAAAAGCAAGGAAATGCTGTTGACATGAATATTGCCATAAACACTGGAAGAACYGATAAATGTTCAAGTCCTGTGAATTCAAACAGAATGCAACTGTACAGGATGTTTCTTTTCTAACCTGAAACCAAGATGTCAAAGAAAGAATAGGTATTCATAGAGCAGTGCACTGGTGTGGGGACTTTGGAACTTTAAAGACGATCTTATTAGAGAACTGTGGCATCAGTCCTGCCCTTAGTCCAACTCCCATCCATGTGTTGTAGCTGTATGAAAATTGTTCAGAGATGGGATGAAGTAACTCCCATGAACCAGCAAGGAGGAGAAGAGCTGTGAGAGGTGGTGGAATGTAAATCCTTGTGCTGGAAGGGCTGGAGGCATCTGTGTTAACAGCACTCTAAATAGACACTCTGTTAGCTACGGAGACACAATATTGCCTTGTGTTATTGCRCTGCGGAGAGTCAGTGGAATTGGTTTTTAGTCCTTATTTTGAAGGATACCTGTGTATCCTGCTTGGAACAATTCCTAATTTGAAAGAAATGAAGGTTGTGCAGTTCTTCCTAGCTCAAATTCTCTTTAAAGAAATAGCTTCCCTGTTGCTTTTTGCTTCTATCCTCATAACTAAATGAAAGAAGTTAAGTCATTAGTACACTCTGCTGGTCTTCAATATTCTTTGTACAAAGTTATGGGGAAAGTAATCAATAAACATTTTTGTTTCTTTTAGTCTCTTGGTTGTAGTGTGATTGCAGTGGAACTGAGAGCAGAGATCCATCTTTAAAGCTGCTTTTTTCCCGATAGAGCTTATAAGCCAATACACATTGTTTACTCAAGGGGCYGTATGCAGCTAATCTTTATGGAAATAAAGGACAAAAATATTCATATCTAGTAACATTTAGCTAACTTGTTTTTTTTCCCATCTAAGTAGGGCAGGTAAACACATCCCTGATTTAGAGTAAATCACTTGTTTGAAGGATTTTATTATTTTCCCTATTCTTTTCTGCGTGTCTTGAACTAAGAAAAATAAATCCATAAAAAGAATACATTAACCTAATATAGGTGCATTGAATATCTGCTGCTACTTTCTGCACGGTATAATTCTCATCTGATTTACTTCAAAACATTGTGATCCCAGCTGTAGAACAGCAACAACTGCAAACTAAAAATACTTAGAATTACTGAGTCAAAAAGCTGGGCTTTTAAAGAGCATAAAATCGACTGGGACCAGATGGTATAGCAGGAGAGAAATTGATGGGTTTTAAATTCATCCTTTCAAAAGTGAGATCATTAAAAGCCAGGTAAAGGCTGGAGCTACGGGTAAGATTCAGGAGTGCAGGCAGGGAACAGAAAACCTCAGTCACCGAACAGAGCAGCCAACCATGCGCAACTTTGGGATGTGGAATCCTGTATCATTTCTCTCACCACCAGCACCATCCCAAAAGGAAAAAGTGAATATATTTTTCTTGCACTGGGGGTCTTCTGCATGTGAGCTGAAAACAAGTGCTATCTCTGGAAGGAATGATCAAATATTTACTGAGTCAATAGGAGGTGACACATTTTCAGTCTTGCTGTCAATAAATAGTTGAGGATGTTCTGAAGAAGCTACTTATTTAAAAAAAAAATATTAGGACTGAATGATCAGAAAGGTAATTTACTTGAATTTAAAAGGAAAAATAAGTAAGGGAAAGTCTCTCTAAATAAACTACTAGATTTCCAAAGGACAGGCACTGATAAATTAGTGAAACCAATGAAGTCTCTTGAACTAAAGAGCTGTTGAAGCTGGATGTGGAGGAGACGGGGAACTTGTCACAAAATCTTCCTGGAGCTTGTGTCCCAAAACCTGGAGCTGTGACCCTGGCTTTATGGGTTCCCTGCTCTCCTCACTGCTTTTTGCAGGCAAGGCAAACATTTTTAAAAAGCCTTATTAGAGAAAGCCAAATGCCAGCAAGGAATATTTAAAATCAAACACAAAAAAAAACAAAGCCCCAAACCAAATGAGTGAAAAGACAAGTGTGCATTAGAGGTAAAGTGGTAAATAAGCCAGAAACAGGGGAACTTCATCCTCCTCACTGACGATCTGTAGACAGACCTGTCTGTGCCCAACTGGCTGCTGCTTCACCATGATATTTGGACCACACCACTGCCCGGTGGGATGCTTTCTTTCCCTCCTGCTTCTCCTTCTGGCTCCATGATCCTGCCACCCCTCCCAGGTCAGTGCTGGCACTCACTGATCTGCTGGCCCAGCAGTCACAGCGAAAGATGAGCCTGCAGCTGAATCCCTCCTGTGCCATCCCTCACCCCGAAGCCATCAAATTCTAATGCCCATGGGAGTGGAGAGAGGAAACCTAGGCCTGAGGGAAGGGGTGTGTCTTCCAAAGGGGGCATGTGCTGGTGGAAACTGTTCACAGCCCCAGCCCTCAGGTGAGCAGGGCCGTTCAGCCGCTCTGTAGGTGTGTGACMCCAAAGGGTGGTGAGAAAATAACCCCTCTGCCGAGCTGACTGGGAGGCACTGAGTGTGAGATGTGCAGCTCCATTCATTCCAGCCTGGCACAATCACCCTGCATCTGATCCAGCCTCTTCAGAGAGGGGGGTTATTCACTTGCAAATCACAGTAGGAACAGAAAATAACGAAAGGAACAAAACTGAGTGTAGCTGAGTAATGAGAAGGGTGGAGAGAATCTTGTCTGTAACACCATGGAGGGGAGTCTTGCTTTTTTTGCTTTTATCAGATGGATGACTATGAAATGCACACTAATCTATCAGAAGAGTAGGAAATAGGTAAATGGTTTTAAGACCTCATTTGGTTAATGAATTAAAATGCAGAAGAAAAAGAACCCGTGTAGATATACCCACTTGGTCATTTATCACTGCAGGCACTCCTAACAGCCATGCCAAATTCAGGCTTCAGGTTATTCACTAATAGCCATAGGCAAATGAAATTAGCATACTGGTGAATAAATTAATCTGAGTTCAGGAGGAAACTTCTACATCCATAGGAAGCACTGAAGTGCAGTGCAAAAGTGTGGGTTTGGGATTTTTCCCCCCAAGGGTGTGGGTAACACACCAGAGAAAAACTGGCAGAATGAGCAAAATGCCATCCAGGTGACACCTGTAGACTGAGAAATGGGAACCTGGCCAGAAACTAGGGAACTAAGGAGAGAATTCCATAAACTGAGTGTTTCTTCTGGGCCTAATGGGTAAAGGACAAGGAAGAGGGGAAATAAGGGTAAAGAGAGGGATAAAGCAATGAGAGGATGCCTTTAATCCTTGCAAGTATTCTTGAAGGGAATCCTATCCAGAAATTATTATGATGTTATGGATGTTTGTTGACTTAAATATTTTTTGAAAGGAGATTACCATATGTGTTCTGTTGGGAGACTTGTTAGGTGTTTGCTAACAAGGGAGGTGAAACAAGGTAACGTGTTTGACAGGTGTAATTCTGCAGATAGTCACAGTGGCAACCTCCCTGCCCACGCCTGGTGCTCCCTGGACTTCAAAGGCGCTTCCTATTACTCATTGGCACSGGTCCCTGCTGGCATGTTTGCTGCAGGGTGAAAGACTGGAATAAAGGAACAGATGTAAGGGATAGGTATCCTCTCTTTACTACATATCCTGGTCCGAGAGGATGGATAAAATCTCTCTGGGCTTCATGTTTCTTCATTAATTACCAGAACTATGCATTTGGTTGTTAGGTTTTCTTTTTTTTTTGTACTTAGAAGACAGAAAATTGTCAGTCAAAGATTGCTCGACCAAATGACTATGTGATCTTATACTTAACAGAATTTTTTGTGTCTAGTGCATCTGACTTCTGGTCAAGCTACCAGATGTGCAGAAAAACGCTGCTATAATCACTTAATGTATCATGAAAAATTGCTTTATTATTACATTGAAGAGCTGGGTACAAAAAGGGACCGATAGTTCTCATAGTGTGAGGGAGATTAGATTTTATGGGGCCCTGAGAAAATTTGTTCCAGCTTGTTCATGTGAGGACTGAGAATGTAGGACATGAGTCTTCATTCTTTGCCCCGCAGTRTGCTTTTTTTGCTGGCCTTTTCCCCCTCCTAAAATCACTTCTAATTGGGGATATCTTGAATTTTCCTTTTGCTGGGCACACGGTGACAGCTCTGCTGCAAAAACAAACATTCCCTGTGCAGCACAGTCCATCACTGTGAGCCACTCAGCACTGTTGTTGCAGTGATATAAATGGATCCCCATGCAATGAGATAGTGATTAATAGCAGGTAGAGCACAGTCTGCAAAGACGTGGTACTGTATTTGTCACCCCCCCAGCAGTTGTCATTTAATGCACTCTATCAGGAGCAGTTTTATGTAATGGACATGGGAAGATCCATAAAAGTAACATCTGAGACTGCAGTAGGGCAAGTATTGATTTATTTGTTACAATAAAATTTTTGTCATTACTATGCAATTGCTCTATCTCTGGAAGAATTGATATATGTTGTTGGATGCTACAAACCACTATGCAAAACTTTTCCCTTTTTTGKTTTTTTTTTTTGTCTTCCATAATTTCCTGTAACTCTTCTAAGGAATCATTATTCCTTATTACATAGGCCTGGCATGCCACCTATTTAGATAAATGCCTGAACAAGTGTGCAGTAAATATTCACAGCAGCTCATGTTTCAACTATATATGCCACTAATTAGATAATTTAGTGGCTCAAATAAATAAACACAAAAATAGAAGCAGACCTGGAAAAAACAGTGGAGTAAAATGAACTGGCTATGTCGTTCTGTGGGCTGAGACATCAACTTTTAGTCTGTATCAAGTGGCTTTAATATTCTGTAGATGGGCAAAATAAGGAAGGAAAAACAATGAGAGCAGAAAGAAAAGCCCATCTTGCACTCAATTACCAGGTACAATAACAAATGATCAGGGAATATTCAAAATAACGACTCCTCCGCCTCGCATTTATTTATCCACATGTTTTTGGCACCTTTCTCGCCAAAGGCTCGGGGAACGTGCCAAGCAGAGTGTACCCAGGATTTCAATATCCAGAGCCCTTTGTCTACAGCCCTCAAAGGGCTTGTCAGAGGGGCAGAGCATCATTGTCTCCCAGTGACAGAGGGAGAATAGCCTGCGGCTCACCCAAGGTCACGGCACAGAGCTCCCATGCAAAAGAGCTGCTGGCGTTTTCTGCCTGGGTTTGCCTTTTTTAGGTAAATAAAGCAGCACTTAAATGTGCTGGCAGGAGTCACGGCCTCAGTGCTGGGGACTTCCACGTGAGAACTCAGATGATGTGGGACTGAGGCAAGAAACACAGCAAACACTCTTTCCATACCGCAGACCTTTTATTTGCAGAATTTTGACCTGTTGATGGGTTTAGTTTTCCTTATGATTTCTTTRCAACTTCATTTATTTGCTCTATGGTCTTTAAATTAGATTCTCCTTAGATTAAACCCRTAGATTCTAAAACTGCTAAGCAATTTAATGAAGCAGGATGGAGGAAATGGGTAGAAGTTTTATTTTGGATATCAACCGTGGCGGTCACCAGTGACCAATACCCGTGTGAAGGCACTTTAGGTCCCCTGGTTGGCACAACTCAGCCTTGTTTATTATTTCAACACTGTGTCTGAAATGGCAGATGTGTTTAGTCATATAGTGGTTGTCATTTTCATTGCTGTTCCCGATCCTAGTAAAGCCCATTTTTGCTCCTGCAAATTTTTGGAACAAAGTATTGGGTGGGAAGAAATCATAGGTTTCCAAACCACTTTATCTCTCTTACCTCAGTAATTGGTGGTGAGCATCATAATTTGCTGCTTTCTCCTTGATTTTATTTTTTGATAAAAACAGTTAATGATTCAATTTGTCCTAGCATGCTCTCTGGCTAGACCGGATTTCCTTGTTTTCTTTCCTCAAAATTTACCCCGTGTTTCAAAAAGAGCATATGCAGCTTTTTCCTGGGATTTTGCTTCAGAAGTGAGGGGTGTGATTGGCACCTGTGTGTCAGTGGCTGCACCACTCAGTGACACAGAGATACAGCACATGTTGAACAGTGATGCTGTTCACTTTTCATCAGTTAGGACAAAAATCACGATCAAAACCTTCTCTAACTAACATAAGGGCTCCAAGCTTCCCTTTAAGTCACCCCTTTAGTCAGTGCCGAGGGTTCAGATGCTGATGTCTCAGTCTGATACTCACTGGAAGTTTTGATGGCGAAAGCAGTGTTTGCATTGCTCAATTGGAGCACTGGGATTAGGACTCCTTGTGCTCACCAGAAACGGGGCTGAGCTTGCTTGGAGGGGGCTGAGAGAAAGGGAATTAGCCTGGAAGAAGCCCAGTGGAGAGGGGCTGTAGGAGATAAATCRGGGGCTGTGGTGCTGTGTGAGCAGATCTGGCCATGCGCTGCTCTGAGCTAAGTGATGGGAGCTGCTCCTGGAAGACCCTTGGATTGAACCAGGAAAAATGGGGTACTTTGAGGACAGTGTTCCAGGCTTGGCTCTGTCTTTTATCATCTTAAGGGTTTTAAGGTGGTTTCAACACTGATTTTCATGTCTGACTTTTTCCATGTTGGATTTTCGTTATTGCTCAGATAACACAAACTACAAATATTTGTGGTCACTGATCAGCTGATGGAAATATGAGGATTGCGTGACTTGCAGTCGGTTCCATCTGAGGATATTCAGTATCAGTTAAGGTTAGGATCCAACAACAGCCAAATGAACACTCAAGAGAGGTCAATAAACTGCAAATAAGATCTCTTCTAGATTATCCCTTTCCCCGCTTCAAGCTGTTTGAAATGAACTTTTATTCACATTTTACTTGAAGAGACTTGCTAGCACTTTGCCATTTATAAACTGATCAAAACTGAACCATTTGCCAGTCTATAACATTCACGCCTAACATGAAAACTCTGCTACTTAACATGAAAACACAAAAATATGTAATAAATAAAAGATCCATTTTGGCTTTAATTCTCAGGATCCAAAGCATATACTGCTTTTAAGTAGTGAGATAATTTCCAGCTCTTCAGAGCTAAGCAGAAATATCATACCACTTCACTAAACATCCGTGGTTTATATAAAAATATAGATTTCCTTTAAGTGCTTTACTTAAGTCCTTGGTAAGTCATATTTACGTTATTATTGTTTATGTTCCGAGAAGTCAGTAGAGGGACAGCATTGTTGCAGTTCATGCGGTTTCATGATTCACACTTGATGAGGTCGCTATCAAATGAGGGAAGAGAAACCACTGACAAGTTTATAGCTGTGCTGTGCCATAGGACACATGGCAAGAGCACAATAGCACAGGCAGGTCGCTGTGGTTTCATAGTCTGTAGTTTGTGTTCCCAAACATGTTTTTGTTTTGATCTTCTGAAATCATTCCACCCGGGAAGGCATCATTCTGACCCGAAGTTTGGCTTTGCCATGGCTTGACTATGTTAATCTGGTTAAATATCACGTCCTCACAGCCARTAACAGTGTGGATTGCAAGGTTCAGTGTTTTGCAGAGACTTCAGTCGAATCCTCAACCAATATTTAATTAAAGTACAAGCAGAAGAAAAGTGGATCATAAAATCTTGTGGTGGTGAACGGTGCAAGAGGCAAGCATCTGGTTCTTTTGATGATGTAATTGGGCAGACCCAGATTACCAATACTGACTTTTTTTTTTCCCTRTGATGTCAGGACTTTATTTATTGCATTGTCACATTCTGTCTGTTTTGTCCAAATTTCAAGAAAGTACTTGGGACTCTCAAAGGGTACACACAAGTGTGATGGTCAGACCAGACAGATGACACTGGCACAGCAACAATCCTGAAGTGCAATAATATTTTTTTTGGATCAAAATAGCTTCTTCCAATTGTAACTACGCCCTTTATTTATGCTGGCTATCTGTTAAAGGTAACTTTGACTAGAGAAAGAACTGTTACCCTGTTTGAGGCCCCAGTTTAGATGTCTGGGTGCTGGTTTGGGGTTTGATGTGTCAATGGTAAGTCGTGGGTTTGTTTCTCCATCTGCCCAAGGCTGATAGGAATCAACTATGCTGGTGGGTGAGGGATGCAGTAGTAGATGCTTGTTTTGTGGGGATGACTGTGGTGAATTTCTTGTGGTGAACCTCTCACTCTATGGGTTGTTCAGCAGGATCTGCTGATGTTTCTCATCTTTTTTTGGTGTCTTAGTTGGGCAGATCTGGGCTACAGAGGGAACTTGTAGCATATCTGGCTGTTCTGCTCTGCAAAGTATTTGTTCCTTTTTATATTTCCAGCTGCCCTGTTGGGTTATTAATCCTGTACAGAGGTCTCCAGAGCTCAAGTCTTATGCTGGAAAATTCCMTTCAGAGTATGCTGTGAATTCCTGTTCAGATATAAGTGCTGCTTTGAGTGTCTTTAGGGAGGATGTGGATATTTCTTGAAGATTCTTTCTAAAATGTGTGTAGGTGTATTTGTGACTTTTCCCAAGGCTGATAAATCAAAGCAAAGATGCCAGGAAATTAATTTTAATCAGATGAAATCCAAAGTGCTCTGAAGCTGGTTTCTACCAGCTCTAYTGAGTTTTGGATCAAACTACATAAGACATCTTAAGCAATTCAGTGTAGAGCATATAAAACTGCTGATGGATGGAACTGGGACTTGTTTCTGGACCAATAAACTGCCAGGGAAGTCCATGGTAGAAAGAACATCCCTTGATCCCTGTTTCCATGAACAAGAAAGGAAAAGACAAGAAATTAGTATCAGGATAACTTTATAAAAGCAGGGCTAGATAATGCAGGGCTTCATCCCTGAGTCTATCCAGTGTGAGGGTTTCAGGTAACACACACCAACAGGACAGGCAGAGTGGTTATGGAATGCTGGCCAGAGCTTAGGCTTACCCTGAGCAATGGGAAGGGCAAGAAGAACATTTTCTTGTCTGGCTTTTCTTTAGCATTGGAGAGGGAGGCAGGCAGGGTCACTCAGCCCTCCTTTGCTAGACCCAAAACTGGAGGGAAGGGAAAGGAGGTCAGTTCCTGAAAACATCTCTCTTTTGGCTCTTTCCAACAAGATTCTTCAATGTGTTTATTATCATTTGGATGTTTAGGGATGACCGAGTAGGGAGTTTTATCTTAGGCTGAGTTCACAGGGCTTGGACTTTGCTCCTCGAGGCTGGTGTCAGAAGCACTGTGCAGAGCTGAAGTGAACCATGACAATTTCAAGATTTTTAAACTCTCTTGTTTGATATCTCCTTCTTGTCTGAGTTTTTTTCCTCCACTCCATATAGAGGAAAACTTAAATACATATTTTTCTAAGAGATTGCTGTCTAAATTTTCCTTAAGTTAAACCATGTGTTTTGTTGGAAACTTTAGATATTTATCTGTTTTTCTCTGTTGTTTTTTTTTTCTTTCCCTTTTATGCTTTTACCCTCTCCTTTGGGACCCACAAAGCAAAACACCAATGTCTCTTCCAGACAATGTTAGAAGGACAAGAGATAAAGCAGGGTTATATTTGCTTTCAGAAAAGTTTAAGATAACTGGTTGCCAAGCTCTCCATCTGTGTGGATGAAGAGCAGTGAATGCAGAGCCATGCACGTCAGCTCCATGGGGAACACGCAGCAAAGCTCCTTCCTTGCTTCTCCAGGGAAAGTGGACAAACTCAGTATGGACAGCAGCAGAAGTACTTGCCCATCTCTGAAAGGATTAGAGCTCTTAAAATCTCTTTTAGCAAATTCTTGCCTTTCTACCACTGAAATCAGAGACCTTATTCATGTTCTTGGTGGCTGTGAATTTGGCACCTTCCAAGTGCAGAGTATAAGTTCTATTTTTATTAACTTGGTGCATAATTAGAACAAGGGGGAATATGTAGTATGTAACAGAACAAGAATAGAGCAACAGACGATATTTTCAGATTGAATTTCTCATTTCTGGGCACAGAATTTCTGGGAGTTGTCATAAGCATGATCTGCATGGCCATTTCCCAGGAGGAAAGGGCCTGGTCTCTGATTGATCTGCCCCTTCCCTGGAGGGTGTTTGTGAATTGGAAGTGAAATCCATTGTCTCACTCATGTGAGTCAGGAGTCAGTGAGCAACTGTGAACCAGTCCTATCTTGGGCTGTTCTCTGTAACCAGAAGTTTCTTACACTCTAAAGCAACAATGCATTTCTCTCCATTTTTTAGTCTAAAATTCATCTGGGAATCTAAAATGATGGTAGGTGATAAATGTAAAAAATATCTGCATGACTAAGTGACTATTTCATATTCCTTCTTATGTTTTGAGATTAAACAACCCTCCTTCCCCACCAATACAAAATCTACACTCCTGGCTTATAAGAAAATTGTTATTTCAGGGAAATTCAGTTTTTCAGCTATGTATCCACCCCGCCAGTAAGCTCTGTCTGTGCAGCTTTTATGAACAGGTACACGTGGATTTCTGGAACAAAACAACTAKAAACTGCAGTGACACTGGTGACAACACAGAACAGGAACTAAATTTAGTCCCTCTGTAAAGGTGACACTCAGCTCAGTGGTGTGGTTTGGTTGGAATATGAAAAGTTAACATATGAGAAACATGCAGCTCACTGGTGGTGTAGCTTTGGGGATTATTAGGGAGGATATTAATTTAAGTAGCTCAGGACTTAATCCAGGGAGGTAACTTAAAAGGAGTTGGGAACAGCAAGCAGGAACCTCTCGCTGCTGGAGAAAATGAACAAACAGCTGGAGAACAAGGCTGGCCTCACATTTATTGTGCTTGGCAGCGAGTGGCACCAGGAATCAGTCAGGCAATAGTCTCCTGTTCAGCTTGTGGGGTGTAGTTCCTGCTCCCAAAACCTGTGTGGTGATTGTCACCAAAATGATAGTTCATGGACAGCAGATAATCCTGTGGGTTGGGTGGTGGAAACTTTTACTTTGTTTTGGAAGATAGAAAGAGCAGAGAAAACCGAACTTCAGTGTAAAGCAGAAAGGATTCAGGGGGAGGGGGGATGAATTAGTCTCACTTCACTGAAGCAAGTCATGCTACGGAGCTTTACACTATCTGAGGAATGGGCTTGTGTAGGGATAAAATGATGGGAGTGTTATCATCCTGCCTTAAACTGCTGTAACAGGAAGATTTTGTTTGTTGGAAATTTATGGTGGCATAGAGGAGCGTTTATGTGAACAGCAGAAGGAAAAAATGCATTCTGTAATATCCTGACCATGTATGTTTGCTAGGCTTAGCTTGATATTCCTGAATAGACTGAAATTTTAATTTCAGTCTATTCCCCCTCCAAATATCTGTTTAATTCTCCCCCACTTCTGCTGGTTACTGTGTTGAGTGTAGTGATGTATTGTGAGAAATGCCTTTGTAACCAGTCTGTCTGCGAAGGGCCATGTCCAAAAGAACAGAGAAAGTGATACAGAGAGCATGAAAATCCTGTGGAGAGTGATGACTGTGTGTACACCAACACATGGAGATGGACACATACAAAGGGAGGAAAGGAGAAGCAGAGCAAGAAGTTTCAAACTTTGCTCAGTTGTGGGAACTGACCCTGTAATGCTTTTTGAGGCTCTTTGCRTGCGTATCTTTGATTCTCCGTAATGAGTAACGTGCTTACAAGGGATTATTTCATCTCCCAGGGGACAGCCTGACCCCCTCACCTCCCCTTATCGTAGGCGTGAGGAGCCACGGGGGAGGCAAATCGTGTTTCGCCCTTCCCCAAAGGGCGTGTGCGGGGCGGGAGCCAGGCAGGCTGAGAAAAGCCCAGCAAAATGAATCTGCTGGCCCTCAGCATGGCTGTCCAGTGTTTAACCTTGGCTGTGTGGCCGTGGGAGCCGGGCCTGGCAGCCCCTGGGGTGAGGGGCACGGCTGGAGCCTGAGCTCAGGCGGTGTCACCTATATATCTATACATGCCTACACCTATACACCTCCCTATTGTACCAGCTGCACCTCCACCCCTAGGCACCGCACTGCAGCGTGTACACATTTATTACGAAATCCTTATATATATTTTACACCTCTTTTCCTCTTGATTTAAATGTCCTGATGAATATTTATTATATCCAATTAAATTTTAGTAGCGTATTTGGTTGTCGGGAATAAAATCCTTATTGTTATTTACATATTCTTTTGTTATTTGCATGTCTTTATTTACATCTTAAGTTTTATTATTAATGCACACTTTTAAATTTTATTTATTATTAATACAACTTTTAAGGTAAAGACAAAGCCTTTGAGTAGAAGGAGGCTTAAATGCAGGTGTTTACACTGCTAATATCTGCCAGAGAAAATATAGAACACAAACTGACACCTATAAACTCTCTTCATCAGAAAAAGACATTTCTGATGTCCTGTTGCTATTCTCTTTTTCTTCACGATGAATTTAAAATACAGAAGTTTGGCATGTGGAAAAAAATGTGAATTTCTGCATCTGATCTAGATCTACGCAATGAATATCTGAGAAGCAAGCAATTTGTCAGGAGTTTTCAGACTAAAGTTCCTATAGCACATGGCTTGTAGGGAGCAGTGATTTACAATTCCCTGTGAAAGCTTTTCTGGGATGAAAAGCTAATAGATGATGTTGCTATTTAAGTGCTAAGAGAATGTTTTCAGCCCTCAAAGGTTAGGATCAAATAAAAGTTGTGTTTCCTGGAACACACAAGGGAGAGGTTTTATCCTGAACTGATGTGTCTCTGTTATTTATCTGTTTGAATTCATTGGAAAATAGATGTTTTCACCAGGGAAATATTTTRTTTTAGTATGAAGAGCCATTGAACACATACATCTGCCTTGGTACAAAATTAGCTGTGATATTAAACTCGTGTTCACAGGTATATTGGCAAACATTCACATGCAGCCCAAAACCACTCGTTACTCTTCTTTGGTTCTTCAAAGCTGCTGTAGGTTTTGTGTATTTGTACCCACCCAGCTACCTGGTGAATGAGAGATGGATTTAATGCCCTAGAGATGTGACAATCCCTTGAGGACTTTTGAGGTCTGTCTTGATATGGAGGTCTTAAGTACAATTTGTGAATTCTGGTTGAAGTTGTGAAGTTGCTGGTATGAAAAGTGGGAGCGTCTTGGATTGCTGCAGATAGTGAATCCATCATTTTCTCACAAGGTCTGTCACGTTCTGCAGCGCAACGACCATGGAGAGTCACTCATCTCAGTGCCTTTTTTCTGAACAGGGAGGCAGGAGAATGGATTTTCCCCCATAATGCCAGGAGAGGGAAACAAGGACTTTGGTAATTTCTTGGACAAAAGCAAGAGGATGAAGCATTTGTTGAAAAAGAAGTCATGGAGGAACAAGAAACACAAACAGAGGTCTGAGGAAGGAATAAGTAATTTCTTAAAAGAAAACCAACCTAATGGCAGGACCCAGAGTAGGCCAGAGAAAGTTGGCAAGTAGAGCTGAAAAACTCTCTCTGAAAAGAAGCCATGAGACAGCAAAAAAAAAATCCTCATCAGCTAATGAGCTCAGATTYCTGTCCAAGGAATTCTCCAAAGTGCTGAGGAACCAGAGAGAAGGAAATAAATATAAGAATCGTTATTTTTGTTTATGTATTTTTTGACTTGATGATAAGTGACAGGGATATTTTGTACTTGGACACACATGAGGATGTGTAGAGGATCCTTGTGTTTAGAGTTTGCAACTGCTAATACTAAAATCCTCTGGCTGGAGAGGATCCCCTGATGAATAACCRCCCACAGATGACACTGCACTCTCTCCCAGCAGTGAGTTTGTTCTCTTTYTTTTCACTGTTAGCATAGAGGTGACCTCTTTTTGCCAGTGTCTGGTTTTCTATCCCTACTGAGGAGCTCTTAGAGGGCAGAGCAATGGAGCAGAGCTTAGGTTTGCTTTGCTGAGAGCCCCTCGGTCAAAATTCCTTTTGGCAAATTGGAAGTTTGGTCTGATCCATGCCTTTTGCATCTGAAACAGAAGAGGTGGGGAAAGCATTCGTCACACAAGTAACTTAATTTTGTCTCATGGAAGCCTCTGTTCCTCTGCTTTGCCAGTCAGACAGTGCTGAGCCCTGGTGAGAGGACTTGCAGTGTGTTTTTGAACTTGAGAGATGACAGAGACCTCCAGCACAGGCTGTAAAACAGAATTCCTGCCACCTCATCTCTTCTCAGCGACAGTAGAGTGGAAAGCAGAGCTGAGCACACAATGCAGAGTCACTTTTTCCTGTCTGTGCAAGATGTTGCTTTAAAATTAGGCAAGATGCATTGATTTGAGAAAGCCAGGAGCGGGGCCCAGAGGAGGTGAAAGAAGAGATGCTACTTGCTCTCTTAGAGCTATTTACTGACCAGCTTTTATTTTCCTCTTTTATATTGCTGAGAAATTCATACATTGTATTTGCCTTTTGTGTACGGCTCTCAACAAGTATCTCTTTGTCAGCCTTACAAAGGGCAATAAACTCTGTGTTGCAAATAAGCCTCAGTAGCCGCTGGACATTATGACTAATTGTAATGCAGCATATATCCTTGAGGACTATAAACCTATATTAAAAGACAATGGTTGAGAGAAAAGCTATTGAATTGAGATAGTACTCATGTAACCCCACGGGGGCTCAGCAGACAACAAGGAGGCCATTGATACCAGCTCTAATACAAAAAGCCACACAGACAGAGAGTCATCCAAACCAGTATGGTGTGTGGATGACCACATAGTTCAGTTTAATGCTGCTTTTGTTTTGTTCTCACTTAGAGGCAGACAACACACACTGGAACATCAGAATTAGTTCTGTTTAGATTGCTGCGGAGGGAACAAGTGAGAAAATTAATGGAGCAGTGCCCCCCACACCTTCTCTTGTTGTGTGCTAACGTGTCCGAAATCTGCCCAGTCCCAGGGTAAATTCTGCAAAAAAAGTGAAAGAAAACACTGTTGTCTTTTTTTCTTGTTWTCTAAAAGACTGAGCAATGTTGAAGTTTCTTTTGTTGAAGTCTCTTTTTTATTTTTTTTTTCCCTTGCATGTTCTCAATCAGTTCAGGTCTGATGATAGGGTGGTTTTATCTTGGGTTTGGGTACACCTTTCTACCCCAATATTGTATTAGTCACTGAATGAGTTGCCCTAAAAATCACTTCCATCCGTGGAGCGATACTTTTTCTCCTTTGTATAGCCATAATTATTTGCGTTGTAACCTGTGTGTCTGTGTGTACAAAGCCAGTATTTTACTGAGACCTATCTAAGACACAGATGATTCTTGAAATTGTGTTTAAGTCTGTCTTTGATCCGATATRAGGAACAAGAGTGTCCCTATAATTTAAAGATGACCAAGCCTGTGGTTAGAGCCTACTTGACAGACTAATTACTGATAAACTCCACCCATTAGAATCCCAATCTATTGCTTTACTAGCTTTTTCAGGGAAGCCAAGGAAGGATTTGTAAACAGAAACAGASCAAGCACCTACTTTCTTTTCATCTTTTCATTGTTTTAATCTGCTTAGATTTAAATTTTTCAGGGCCTTTGTAAGTACAGTTACTGTCACAGGAGGTGTGTAACTGCTGCCCCAGGACAGATAAATGCACTTCTTCAAGCAGGTTTGCTCAAGCCCCGTGCAGGACCCTCTACTTCTCACTCTTTCCTGGTACCTTTTCTCTATTGCCAGATGCCTCTCTCATTCTCTTCTTCAGACTGTTCTTTTTAACTTCCMTCCCAATGTGATTTCATTCCTTCTTTCATAAGGTGATTTTTGCCCGATTGTAGTTTCTCAGCGGTGTCTGCGTAGCACCTCCATCTGCTTTTGTCCTGTGAAGGAATTGCCTCTAAAGAAACACCCTAAGTGGGAATTATGCTTTTATTGGAGCCAATATTTTACCCAGTGAATTAGTCCCAGTGGAATGAGTAGGATGATTTGCATGCTTAACATGAGGCACACCGAAGTCCTTCACTAAATCAGGTCTAATGTGCACATTGAACTTCCCCTGACTTAGTTGAAATTCTGCAGTYCAAAAAACCTGTGATTTAAAGCCACCATGTGAAAACCTGGCTATGTTGTGGCCAGCGCCAAAGCTGGCTGTGATGTCTGTGGAACCAGGGTGGTACCTCTGCTGTTGAGTCCTTAGACAAACACCCCAAGAACACAAAACCTTCACTCAGGGGCCGTCCAGCAAATGAACCTTTTTTTTGTATGGAAGGATTAGGTATTTCAAGAGTTAACCTACACATCTGAACGCAGTAATTTCGTATGAGTTTCACTGCTGCCTTTTTCCTGTTAAATAAATTTGTTGCTTTTTAAACTGACTTCAAGAAAGAATAAGAGGGGGAAAAAAATCCACCTTTTTGTTAAATTAGCTTAAAGCAAACAAACTAAAACTTCTCAATGTTGTCCAATGCAATTCATTATTCTGGTGCAGTACTCTTTTTTTTCTTTTCTTCCTTCTTTTTTCTGCCTTTCCATTGCCTGAATAATGTTCTTTGAAGACTACATCATCAATAAACCACTCTGGTGAGGTTTAGAGGGCCTAGAATAATGAATAACAATTAGGGGCATTTAAAAGGTAATATTTTTTCCTGCAATTTGGGAATTGATTTATGAAGTTGGGGATCCTCCAATTTCATCAAATAAATGGTTTCTTAAACCAATTCTTCTTACCGTCATGGAAACACCTTTAGATCTGGCACGGTTAGGAAGCTTTCTTGCCAACTTATTGTTTTTGATGCAAATGAAGCATCTCAACTTGCACAATTAACAGAATTCCTGTCTGAAAATGTTACASGTTTTCTACAGCCCAGCTAAAGTAGCACAGTATAAGTTTTTCAGCGAGGATGATCCTGTTTGGTTTCATCTGTGTGCTGCTACATTTATTTTTAAAATTAAAGCCGTGGATATTTTTCCTCGTGACATTTCTTGAAAATGTGTTGGGATTTAAAGGCCCCATGAGCGCACCTCAAATGGAGCCATGTCATGAGCTCGGGTGAGTAAAAGGTCAAAGTCCAGCTTAGCAGCTCGGAAGAACAAATCATAACGCCGAAACCAGCCTGTGAAATCAATAAGTGGATGTGCAAAACACGTGGAACAAAGTAGTTGCAGAGAGGGGTAGGATTTTCATAATCACCCCAGTGACAAAGAAGTGTCCACGTCCTCAAAAACAGCCATGGAGGAGCCCAACCTGGGCAGTCCCYGAACCTCAGGCTGCCCAAACGACCTTCATCTCCAGCTCCGTGCCAGCCAGCTTCGATTCACCTTTAAACAACCAGCCCCTGGGATGTTTCCAGTGTCTTGCTGGTGGGTCTCCTAATGGAATTAAACTATAATACCTTGCGCTCTGGTAGGGCTGAATGCATGGATAAAAAGATGCTGAGGCAATAGTCTTTTTTACAGATCCTTAAGCCTCTTTGGAAGTACAAGCCAGAATAATATTTCCCGGAGGCTCTAACCTCTTTGGTAGAACAACCCCCCCCAGGCAGAGTGTGTGAAGTTTTGAAAAATATGAAAATATCCCCGTTAACTTTGAGAAGGGTAAACAACACAACTAGTGGCAAACAAATATTTAATGCACCCAAAATTCTTGCTAACAGTACATTGGAAATAATATTTGGAATTGGAAATGCAAATAAAATCTGTTTCTTCTCCAGAYTTCTCCCCCTTTGTGCTGGGTGGTGTATTGGGCAGTAACCCYTACGCTTAACAGCACACTGCTGATTTTCTTCCAGCAAGGAATTCTCAGCCTAGGTGGTGTATTGGTGATGCAGAGGAGTGAGGTGGATGAGGAAGGATGATGCTGGAATTTTYCAGAAGTCAGGAGCAAGGGCAACATCTCCCAAAATTCTTTCAGTGAATGAATGCTTAGAGATCACCTCATGTTATGTTGGTCCAGCCCTTGGGCTAGTGGCTGATTGCTCCTTTGTAGCCAGCATAGAAGAGCACAAAAAGCATCACCTCAGTGTCTCCAGGGCTCTGAGTGTGGATGTTCATGTCCTTTCTTATTAAAGCTGACTCATAAAAGGATTTATAAGATTTCTCATATTTCCTTTCTTCTTATTGTTTTTTCCTTATTTTTTTTAATTAGCAGACAACATCAGCTTAAAGTTAAGTATACAAAGCTAGATATTTAACTTGTATTTTCTGGCTATGCCCTAATCCTACCCACTATTTAGGTTCATGAAAATACAAGCAATTAAGTTCTGTGACTTTGTGAGCATTTGGAGTAYTGTAATTCCTGTTCTTTTTGAGGTACCAAGTGTGATCTCTGCGGTGGTTTAGGGCATGCAGTGCTAATTAATTTTGAAGGATGTCTTTGGTGGCAATTTGATATCCATGGCAAGAATCCTTTGAGTCATCCTGGTGGTGGGTGTAGAGTAGCTGGCTGGTCAGACACAGGCAGGGGGGATTCTGACTTGCCTTTTTGGGGGCTGAGGTACACCTAGAGCAGGCTGAACTGAAGGGRGTGGCTCCCTCATTTCTGCTCAGTAGGATGCAAAGGACCACTCCCAGAAATTCAATGGTAACCACAAAAGCAATAAAARATAGAAATATATTTTACTCAGCTAGGATTCTGTCAGTGTGTCTTGGAGAAAACAGGACAAAAGTTTGGAGATGCCCAATAGGAGAGGGATGTGTAGAATTGTTAAATCAGATTTTTCAACATGGCACTAGAKAGGTGCCCTGGAGAGCAACTAACTTCATGCTGGCTCAGACTGTTTTCACACATTCAAGCTTGTGTTTTCAGAAAGAGGGAAAAAATTAACTTAAAACAGTCTTTTTAATTTTGGAAGTCTTTCCAGATGCTGTTGCATAGAGCAATGGTGTGGATATCACAGTATTTATGAATCAACAACTTTAAGGAGCTTAAATATGAAAAACAATATCTTTTTTTTGTTACTTCTAAAGTACACTGTTTGAAAAGCAAAAAGCTTGTTTTTCCCCACTACAATTCTATAGACTGAATATCTGTCACTGCTTTTCATGAGATCAGCCTGGGGCTACTAAACCCTAATACCCTCAACAGACWACAGCCACAGTGCCAGGGAGGGATTGCCTGGGCTGCAGCTTCCAGAAACATGTGAATCACCCCAGCACTGTGCAGCTTTTTGTGCTTCCCTTGCAATTTCAGCAGGAAAATAAGAGTAATTAGAAAGCTCCATTTGGCACCAATGCTGCTGGTTTGAAAGTGACCTGCTAAGCTGCAAACCATTCCCCCCCCCACTCTCCTTTCTGCTCCACCCTGCTCACAATCTACATCTTTAATCTRGTCATCCCTAGAGTGGCGCTGTTTGGGGCTGAGCTGCTGCACTCCATGCACATTCCTGTTGTGTTTAGGAACTGTTGATAAAAGATCTCGCAATATTTATGTTGGACACGTCTATGTATGTCAATACTGCCATGTCCTCGCTGCTGCCAAATTCTGTCTCTTTTTATTATTTTGATATATGGTGGGTTATTGTAGAGCACTTGCTTCTGTACTCCTTCAAATGCTTGAGTTGTTCCATAGTTCCTCTCTGAGAGTCATTTGCAGCAGCTGTGACATTACTCATAGTTATCCCTTAACCTAATTAGTTGGGTTTATTTACTCTGGGAACAGGGAAGCACAGGATGGAGAGAGTTTTGTGATCCAGCCYATCCTGCAAACTCCACAGCTGAGGTGTGCCAGAGGAGTTCTTCATGAATCTGATTTGAGAGGTCTTTGCTGCTGGAAGGGGCTGTGGCTTGGTTGCTGCTCCGTAGAGGATTGTCCAACATCTCGTTGATATAAATAGAGCCACTGGGAGAGAGACAGGGAAAGATGAAGTAGCTGACTCAATGTTTGACTGATTGGCCAATGTAATGAAAGTTTTGCAATCCTTTGTAAGCAGGAGTAATAGGATAGCAAAGGAACACTGGGGGATCCATTAGATTTGCATACTAATAATCCATCACAGTGATGAAATTAATTCACTTATGTCTTATTGCATGTGCTGTATGAGGCAAAAGTGGTAAAAATGAATCTGAAGTATGGACTGGTCAGTATTTCAAGAGTTTATATGTAGTAAGTATGAAAAGCAGTTCAATATAGAAGTGATTGTTTAAATGGTAAAAAAAYGGAAACATGTCTTTCCTAAAAAGAAGTAATATTTTTCTTTAATGCTGTCTGATCAAAACAAGAGGTTTTTAAACGTAAAGATTGGCATTCATTTAAATACCCATTTTCAGGACCTACGTATTGATTTAGATTTCTAAACGTACCCAACTCCCCCAGTCAAACTCTGGTGGATTAGAATGATGTACATTTTTTCTAGCTATAATTACAATATTTGTTTATTTTGAGGTAGATTTAATGTGCCATATAATTAACTGGTGCAGAGAATTAAGCTATAAAGCACACTATTATCTCTCAGGCTTYTTCCAGGGCTATATGAGATTGTCACATATGGCACTGGTTGTTGATAACTAACCTAATGAAATGATACCATCACACAGAGGCTGTTCCTCAGTATCCGTTCCCACTGATAAGAAGTTATCTGTCTTGATATTGATTTGACATCTATCTGCTCCGTATGTGACTTTGGAAACTAATGACTGAGGTTGTACTGAATATTCAGAGATAAATTTTCAGATGAGCAAGGGACCAGCCTTCCTATTTCTCAGAAGCTTCCTTTCTTTCCCGCCTGCTAATGAACCGTGGGTGCAGGCATTAGCTCTGAGACAGCTTTTCATGATTGAAGATCAGATCAGCTGAGGGCGAATATTTGTGCTTGCGATGCATCCCGTGGAGGAAAGCAGGGCTGTGAGTACTGGTGGAAGCCTGGCAAAATGAAGGGCAGCTTTCTAAAAGAATCAGCCTGGAGATAACGCTGCTTTCCTCAAAGTACAACTTGATTTCAATGGAGCAGCTCAACGAGCTGAAAATTATGAGAAGTGCATGGCTGTCGCTGACCATCCCACTGGGGATCTGGAGCTCTTGGAAAGGAAGGAGCCGGCCTGACTTTGCAGGATGAGCAGGCCATTTATCTGTGTGCATGCCAAAACAGCAGCAGAGGGAAAACAGAACATGTAGGCCCCATGAATGGGGCTGGGATGGGGGAAAATGTGTTACTTTTGGGGGGTGGATATCCCTGTCAGGTGTACTGGCGTGATGCCACCCACTGCCAAAGTGGGGACAGGAGAGGTGTTAGGGCACAGCCAGGCTGCCTGGCCTCCACTTTGCTGCTGGCTGAGCTCAGCCCTGAGGGACAGCATTGTGGGGATGTGTGCTGTGAAAGCAGCGCATGGAGAAGAATTCCTTTTTTGTGTTAGCTCCGTGGGCCGGGCAGGAATTTGTTTGCATTGCTTCCCCTGAATCTGCCCAGAGTGACTTCGGAGGGTGACAGCTGGTGCTTTCACTCTTTACATGCAGTCATATCTGTCAAACAATCCAGAATATCTTTGATTCTGGTACAGACGTGTCAGGAGTGTGGGGTCTCCCATAGGGCAGAGCTCTAAGAAAAACACCAGTAACACGAAACCCCCTAAGTCAGTCAATACGATTTTATCACACGTGTTTGTGCTGCCTGACAGCCAGCACTGAAAGAAACTGGGAGYGAAAAAATCCTACCGAGGGCAGTACAGAGTAAACAGCATCCCTGTTTAGGTGAACTGTCCTCTGGAGAAGCCTGTGGAAAAGCCTTGGTAGAGCAGTTCCAGCCCGGGATCTGTCGGTGTCACCAAGGCCACTGGCTGCAGAGGGGGCAGAGCAGTGCTGAGAGCCCCGTGTCTGCAGGGCTCCTCAGGGAGGGGTTTGGTTTGGACTGCCACGAGTCCAAGCCAAAGGATTGTGAGTGATTGTGGCACTCCCCGTGCATCCCTGGGCTACATCCTCTGGTTTCCAGAGGGATTTGTGCTCCACAACCGCCTGTGCCGTGAGCCAGAGCGTGGTGGGTGAGGACAGTCGGGAGAAGAACTTCAAAAGTGTTCCCCTGATGTGACCTAAACTACTAATGAGGGTGTGTTGTGGCGCTGGACAGAGGGGATTGGAACCCCTCCCTTTGGGTTCATACGTGGTGTCAACAACATCCCGAGGGGTAAATAGGTGATGAATGTTTGCATCAGCTCCCACAGCGCTGGTGCCACTTTAGAGAGCTCTGGTTTTCAGTGCCCTTGTTAGCTCTGTAACCTTTCTGAACTGCCTTTGCCCAGCCTGCTGCATGCTGCATTCTTTCCTCAGTCCATTGCATTTTGTTTCTGTATTACACCATATTTTAGTGTTTCCATATTTATGAATTCATCCATCTACAATAACAATTACAGTTGGAATGTTTACTTTGCCTGATAACATTTACAGTTCATCTACTGGGCAAATACTTGTTATTCTTTGCTTRTTTTTTTTAATATATATTATTAGGAGAGCTTTTGTAAAATTTAATTCATTCCTCCCAAATATGTTCCATTTCACACAATTGGCAGGAACAAAAAAACAAATCAGAACAAAACAAAGCAGCCCCATCTTCCCCAAAGAAAAACTAAAAAAAAAAAAAAAAAAGAAAATAACCAAGGTCTAACATGCAATTTTAGTTCTTTTTCCTGGCAGTTTTACATCATTAGGTGCRATTATGGATGACTTAAGACCCTATTTTGTTTTGTGTGAAAAAACACAGGGCTGACATTCCCCTGTGTGCTGGATCAAGTGCTGGGTGCCCACTGTTCAGCAATGATGCTCATTGCAGGGAGTTCCTGATCCATGATGTGAATCACAGCAGCCTTGGAGAGGCTTTTTTATGTAGACACAGAGGTGTTTGGCCAGCTCAGCTCAGTGAAGCCAACAGCCTCTGCCTGATCCTATGCTGGGAGAGGGATAAGGGGCTGCGGGTGCCCAGGGCAGCATCCCACCTCCAGCCTCTGCAGGAAATCCCACTAAAATTGCCCTTATGTGCCTTCTCTGCTGGCCCTGGCAGCCCCCTCACCCAGATAGAGTCAACCCTGACCCTCGGAGYGCTGTCCCCCAAAGGACCAGGCAAGGACCACGCTGCTGTCGAGGCAAACACAGGCATTCCATGGCCTATGGAAAACTTCTCCAGCTGTGCAGCAGCTCCACAGAGCAGAGCATGCACTACCCTGTCCATCCTGGTTCAGTGAAGTGGTTAATGCTCTGTGCAGTGCATGGGATTTATTTAGTGCAGGGAGCTGGGGGACTCGGTTTCAATGTGCACTGGAAGGATATTGGCACACATTTTTGGACTGCACGTTGTTCTGTGCCTTGATGAACTAAGCAGATACTGTACCATGAAAGGGAAGAGGAAGCTGAAACTTGGAATAATGTCCCTGTTTGTCTCACAGCGTGCTGCTGCTCATGATGTTGAGCTGGCGCCAGTCCTGCTCCGCTTGGAGAACGCAGCCGTAGGCTCTGGTTGTGGGAGGATGAGCCCGTTGTTATCTGGCAGGGCTGGTGAGAAAGGAAAGGAAGGTTGATTCTGGCCAGATGGGAGATTCTTTCCCAGTGTGAGAAAAGCGTGCGTGGAAGCAGATTATGCTCCAAACAAAAGGAGCAGGAGAGAGCCCTCCAGGAGATGTGAGGAGCCAGGAGCCGCCAGCCACACGGGACAATAGGTATGGCCAGGAAACACCTGGCTTCGGGAGGAAGCTGAGGGGACCTTCCAGTGAATGAACATGTGAAATGTGCTCATTGACAGGTTCTGCAAATGCATCAGGCAAAGAAAGCCCAGCCATTTGTGAGGAGGCGGGGAAGCACTTCCGCTGCACCGCGGTTTAATTTCAAGCAGTCTCATGTGTGTGTGCTCTGGGGTTGGATCAGTCAAGAAACTTTCCATGGGTCGAGATTGAATATTTGGGGGAAMAAGCTCATCGGGAGGAGCCCAAAGCCTGTACATTTGAATGCTGGAAGGAACATTTGGAAGTGAGGTTTGACTAATAGGAGAGAACAAGACCTGAATGTTCACCTTTCCTGGGAATGTTACTGCACTTGTAAGCAGACAGGTAGTAACAGATGAGTTCCCAGTTAACAGAGGCTCACRAGGTCTGCATTAAACTTTTAGCAGATGGTAATAGTAGTGAAGAAAACCTCTTTAAATAAAAAGTTGTGAAAGAAYGCAGATAAGAGGGTGCAAAAATAAGATAAGGAAAGTACAAGTGGAAAACAAAAGGGAGGATTTCCCAAGAGGTAAAAATAATGGTAAAGTCTTCAAGTACACACAGAACTGAAGGGTCAGCAGAGAGCCATCAGCCATCTGAGTGCTGCTGAGCCAAMACCCTTTGCTGATGGGGCAGGTGGGTGCTGTGTTGGTGCAGACCCTCAACAGTGTATTAGGGGTGGAATCCTTCTTTCAGATGTGTTGAACTTCCTTTTTCTTTTGCTAAAATCTGTCCATGCTGTCACAAAAAGAAATAATTAACCCAAACATCTAAAGGCAGGTATCTGAAAATGTTATAAATTGTAATAAAGTGCAGATCAATTATGGATGTGGAGCAGAGCAGGGCAGCATGGCTGTTGTGAGAGAAACCCCAAATGTGAGACAGGATATTTGTTGCTCCACATGGATTCAGTCCTGCTTTTTGCAGTTCTGAACTCTCATCTCTGCACTGTCCTTCACTGGGCTCATGGASACATGACATGGAGAGGACAGTATTGGGTCAAAAAGGTCAGCTCAACCACATGATTATTGTGTTCTGGTGGACTTAAYGAGGAGGAAATAACCTGCATGGAGAAAAGAGCAAAGGAAAAGGAAGACATGGAACAGAAGAGAGAGGGGAGATCACAAAGAGTGAGCTGAGAGGGCTAAGCATGGACTGAATATGAAGCAGGGAGAAGGTGAGGGGACTGGGAAGAGGTTAGTGCAACATGGAGTGACACAGGCAGTGAAAGCACAGGGCTGGCTCTCCAAGAGTCTGCAAGTCCAAAGTGACTGGAGTCAGCCTAAGGTGGGGACATCCAATACAGGAATTGTCAGTGAACCCCTTTTTGTCTTTTTTGTCATGGACTGAAGCTTTTGTTTTCCCAATTTTACCTTTCCCTTCCTCTCTATTGCTTTGATAGTTTCTGGTAGTTTATATTTTCTCTGCTTTTGTGGGAAAATGAGTAAGGAAACAAAAAGGGAAGAGATTTTCATTTCCTATTGAATTTTGACAAGGTAGTGAGGAAGGTATGGAATGGGCCACCTCCTCACCTCTRTCATGATTTCTCTTTCAAACTAAAAGAACTCTTCCTACATCTCTGTCTGGAGGTATAATCCAGAATCAATTAAACTAAAGATCATAGGCAATGAAAATCATCTCCCTCCAATTCTGGATGAATAAAGTCAATTTTCCTGCTCTGCCTGCACTATCAGAGATGTATATTGGTGGGCATTGCCACAATCCACATGGTTTTCATCACTGCAAAGRAGTTAAATCCACCATGTCTTTACCATGCCAAATAATAACAAGAAATCATGCTTTAAGTATGCACCTGTGTAAGCTATTTTTATGAGACAAAAAGGCTTCCTGGTCCCTTGTGGGATCATTTATATGATGGAAATAAGAAATATGGTATTGTTTGGCTGGGAGGATATAATTCCTTAATTACCTGAGGCATGTCTGAGTTATTTTGGAAAGGTTGTTACGAACAGCGTGGTATCAGCTCTGCGACTGTAAAGAACAAGAACCAATAACGCAAGATCCAATTTGTTCTGGCAAATAACAACCTGGGTCAAAAGGGTTGGGGGGGGGCAGTAAACTGAAGAATTTACCCAATGGCAAACTACTCAGATTTTCTTTCAGAAAGTATAGTTTCAGCAGTGTTGATGCTGAGGTGCTAGAGGTAATAAACCGAGGGATAAAATAACGGGGGTAAAAAGAGTGGTGGTGCAGATGGTGCTGGCTGCTGGCAGGAGAAAAGTGCTGCCTCCCTCCCAGCAGGATGGGCTGCTGGAGAAGGGCTTCTAAAAGTTACTAAGAAAAGACTTCATCCCTCTGCTTTTGGGTGTCYTTTTTGTTAGTTGGCTTCTTTGTTGTTTCTTTGGAGGGCTTTTTTTGCTACCCAAATATCTCTGCACATTGATAAATTACACCTGTTGGGATTTTACCTTCTTCACGAGTTTCTGACAGTCCTWCAAAACCTCTCTAGAAGCTGGTTTAATCCATTCTAGGGACTGGATGGGTTTTGCATGTTCCACACTTGCTGTGGCAGAGTTCTTAACAAGGGTGGATTAGGGAGAGCTTGGCTGTGCCATCCCTTTCTGCTACTGGGAAAACACTCTGGGTTTGCCCAAACAGCTTTGCCTTTCCTGCCTCCCATTATTTTATATTTCTGTCTATCAGCTCATTCTAAGACAAACCTTACTTGTCCATGCAGCAGTAACTTCACCATCACCATCATATTTTGTGCAAGAAAACRGTGAAAAATAAAGTCACCTTTGGTCAAAATATGATTCTTTCTAATGGGAATTCAAAATGAGGTTTCAAAATTGTGGTAGAGGACTGTGGACAGAAGAGTTTGTTTCAAGTGTTTCCAGTGATAGTATGACTGAATATATATGATTTCTTTCTTTTTTTTTTTTTTTTAAGAATTACAAAACTATGAATTTGTGATGAAAGCCTTGATGGCTTTATGAATAAGTGCTAGTTGATGCTATTTAAGTAGGATTCAATTAAATCTTCATAAAATGAACAGAGTGAAAAGGCTTGACATGAACTGAGGCCCAGGAAGGCAAATTGCCATGTATGAACTATTCCATGGAAATCAGATTACTTTTCATAGCTGCAAAAATGTGCTTAGCTTAAACATATTGGGCCAAATTCTGTTCTCATTTATGCATGTGTAATATGGAACTAAGYGCAATATTTGGGTAAATCTATTTCAAATAATTAGTTGATAGTCTTGGAGGAAAAAGAAACCATTGCTAATTTAAATATTGGCATATTCTGTTTTTCAAACAGATGTTCAGACTCTTATATTTTGGCATCCCAAGATGAAAAGATAACGCAGTTGCACAAGAAGGTTTTTATGGAGACTGTCAAAGGAAATGAGAAAACTCTTGGGCCAAAATTCAAACAAGTTCTATACATAGTTTCCCACAAAATTTCTGATCCTGAGAGCTGTGGGGAATCCCACTGACTTTAGAAATTCCCTTCTCCATTGCACAGTTTGCAGGTTTGAGGCTCAGCAAAACCCAGCGCGGTTSTCCTGGCTCTGTGGAGGTAAATGGCAAAATGCCTTTGGCATAAGCAAAGTCAGACCTTTCACTATTATCTTTTTCAGAGACTGAATTAAACTCGTCCCCCCTCTTTTTTATTTTTTTTCCCCTGAGTGAATTCAATCCCTTGTTATTTTACCAAGGTTTTGATTTGAAATCTGAAGTAATTTTTTACCTTGATATGCTTATATAGCTTTCAAATGTACAATAAAGCAGAGTAGATGTGTTATTGCCAGAATATGGATCCAAGGCAACTAATTCAATTGAAAAGAAATCTAAAATCTTCCTTCTATTGATTATTTATTTGAATCAGTGGGTATCCCTGTTCTGCATTTATCCCCAACATTTTTCAATACAATAAAAAAAMCCCTGAAAGTAGCATTAAATTCTCACTCTTCTGAATTTGTTTTTAAAACTCCATTATCATTTACTAGAAAAACAATTTCCCTGGTTGCTTTTAAAGCCTCTAACTTTATTTTTTCCCCATTACAAAAATCCTTTGCGTTAGAAAAACATTAAGCCAGCTTCATGGGTTGCTGAAAAATACCAAATGATTTGCCCAAATTATAGTGCCAAAGTTTGGTGAYGTAACGGGGCGCAGAGTTTCTATCTTGAACTCTCAGTCCAGCCTCATAGACCATCTTTCCCTTTTCATCTGTGCTTCAAATGAGAATATATCCTGAACCAGAACCACTTTGGGTTAAAATATCAGCTGGAGTTCTTCTTTCATCGAAGTTATACAGTGATACAACAGTACAGACATCAACAAAGTGTCTTCTGATTTACCGCAGGATGAGAGAGAAGACCCACACATTAAAAAAAATAAACATTCATGTCAATTAAAGATATTTACATTATGAAGCACATTATCAACATGTAGTAATAGCGGAAAATGAAATCTTACCACTGTTCTCTCTCCCTGTGGAAATTCACATTCAAATTTCTATTTATACAAAGTCTTGACTTAAGATATCACCAGCCTTTGCTTTCTCTGCAGCCTGCCAGTGAACACATGTTTTTCGCAAAGTATGGTGTAATCAGAAATGAATATAACAAGGTAGGGGACGCGCAGGATTAAATTGCATGACTTCAGCTTGCCTGATGTGGCTTCTATTTGCTCCAACTCTTGCTCAGATCTCTGTGCTTCATCCTCTGGGAAAAAATGTTCTGGAAATTTTCAGAGTCCAGGGAGGCCAAAATATTTTCAACAAATTTCYGTTACCTTGACTTTTCTCGTACCATCCACAGGTATGTAGAGAAGTTGTCCTTTGCTTTTAGTCTTTCTCTGCATACATTTCTTTTTCAATACCTAAGTTGCCTCCTTTTTAATGGTACAATATTTAACTTTTCCCCTCAAATAGAGTGAACTTTACTGGCTCTCTCTAACTTCTCTATTTTCATTCATTTTGTGGGCTGTAGTAAGGTTTAGGGTTATCTAAAATGGCTGGTTAATTCACCTCTAGTTAGGGTGGTTAAGGTAGTTAAGATGTCAAGGCGTGCTGCTGCCAGTCTTTCATTGCTTTTTTKGAGTATAGAACCTTTCTGGTGCCAGATTTTCAGAGGACTCTGCATTTCAAATTCTGTATTTGGGCTGAATTGGTTGGTTCCCACATGCAAAGCAATGCAAAGGTCTTCAGAAGATCTTAAACCAGATGTCGAAACCTTCATTTGACCTGTTGAGGTGAACCAATACAAGGTTTGAATTCTCATTGGTAATCTTGCTTTATCTGGAGCAATGGACAGCACAAAAGGTGGACAATTGATGATTATTAGAAGATTGACGATGGGTTTATCTTCTGTAAGAAAAGCTGGTCCCTGCTGAGTGGCCAAATCCATTTTTAGAACTAGTAATAATAAAAATAATGCCAATTTGGCAGTCCAGCATTGCACCAATTAATTCATGTTGACTTCCCTGAATTACTTGTGTCCAATCAAAATTTAAAAGCTAAAACGTCAATATTTAATTTCAGCAGTCTCAGCTGAAAGGACTTTTTCTGCAATTTTTACATGAAATGTAATCCAAAATCTTTTGTTCAGATTGAGTGAGCACCAAGCAAAAAGCCCCAAAACAAAACCCTCAGCTAGTTTTGCAAATGCACAACCGGATAAAACTCTTGGATTTGGAATCTCCACAGTGGTGACCCCAACAGAAGTTAGAGTAGGTGAGGGGCTGGGTGCCAGACTTGGAGTGGTTTAACAGAGCTTTCTGACATGCTTGAAGTTCTTCCTCTTCGATCAAAGCCTAAGAAGGTATTCCAGTGATTCAAAGCAGTTGGAGACTCCTCCATAGCTGGGGGAATTCTCAGACATTCAGTTGTGGAGATATTCCATCCCCTTCACATGACTCAGCCAGTGTAAAAGGGCAGCTAGCTGGGGGAAAAAAAAAAAAATCTGGCTCAGGATTGGTTTGGAGAAGAACTCTTGAAAGTAGATACTTATAGGAAATTAATCTGAACCATCCTCATTTCTTGGACCTGTAAATCTGGGCCATAAATTGTTCAGGAACAGGTTTCTTTATAAGATCTCCAGGCCTTATTACTTCTCAGTAGGATGGAAATTGTGTGAAAAAAAAAAAAAAAAAAAGGCTGCTTTGTTTAGGTATTTTGGCACTCTGCCATCTTGCTTTAGAATATATAATGGGTAGAATTTAATGGAATTTTTCTGATCTGCAGTGCATTCTGAATTCCTTTTATGTCTTGGGCAGTGGCTTGGGGAAGCAGCATTTGCTTCTGAACAGTTTTCACACCCCCATGCTGCTTTTCTTTCTGCAGAGGTTGCCAGYGCGGAGCACACATTCCTAGGTGGGAATCTGGCGGGCACAGCGACTAAATGGACAATTCCAGCACTTCCAAATGCTCCTGTTATTCAGCAAGGGAGAAGTCTCTACCGATTAGGATCAGACTGGTCCATGACACAGTTGATGAGTGGCCTCTCTCAGGAATACATTAATCAGTGTAATGGCAAAGCCCTCAGCCCCGAGAGTGGAGAAAGCAAGAGGAAAGCGTTAAAAGGGTGTTTTGCTCCTCTGTAGACAAGATCATACCACACTTTCATCCATAGACTGCTTGGCTACTGCAGTCCACCTCGCTCTGTGCCCCTGCCAGGTCTCTGCTCCCCCATCTGCAGCGAGTGACAGGTCAGTGATTTGCTGTTTCTGCAGTTTTAGGATCCCATGAATTCTTGGGTGCGCATTGCCTAATACTCAGAACTAAGTAACTTGTTGGCACAATGGCATCTCTTGTGCTGTTCCTTCACCTGCCAACTTTTCCCTAGCACAGGCAAATTCTCTCTCTCCTTCCATTAATGCACAAAACAAGACTTTTAGGAGCTGCCAAGAGTCCCCTGTAGGACTGAAGGACTTGGATGTCACACGGCCTCCTCTCTGGCCGCCCGAGATCAACAGTAACCTTACTGTATTTCCCCACCTTGATGAAAGGCAGCTCACAAGATTAAAATAACAGGCTGCAAGAGCAAATGCGGTATTATACCACGTTAATCCTCTGACACAGCATTCATCCAAGTGCCACAATGGCCGTGATACTCCTGTACAGGCATGTGATTCATTCACCATTATTTGCCATAATTATCTGGCCCAGAATTAGAAAGGATTAAATGAAACTTGGTGGTCTGTGCACTTAAGAGAACAATGGAAAAGAATTTTGAAATAAGTGCTCCTAATCACCTTTGTTAAGCGTTTTCCCATAATCTCTGTTTTTAACAGAAATTTATTGCAGTAAATGTTTGTTAGTATCCATTTGTCATCAAACATTAAGCASGTCTTTGATTTTTGTTGTGATTTATCTTGATGTTTTAAAAGAATGGCCATGTGGTTAGCTGTGTGCTACAAATTACAATGGTTATAAWAACTGTAAATTACCTCTCTCTGTGCTGTACATTTCTCTTCAATGGAGCTAATGGAGATTGGTCATAATGGAGACATTTAGACCAAATTCTGATCACCACTGGTTTTGGTGTAATCCTGGAGTGGTCTCCCTGAACTCAAGAATTTAAGATGGTCTACTTTTGGTTAGCTCTAAAAAAAAAAAAAAAAAAAGAATAAAAGACTTGAGCTGAGTGTTCCTTTTCTGATTAACATTTTAAAAGCATGTTTTCTATCAGAAATGACATTTAGAAAGCAAGAGGATTTGATATGACTATAGCACATTTGTTTAATAACTGGGTAGATCAGAGGATTTGAAGAAAATGATTCTCAAGTCTATATACTCAGTGGCTATGAAAATAATAAAAGTGAAATAGATGTTCAAATGTGGAGATTAAAAATATGTCAGGACCCGATTTCCCATTTCACTTATCAGCTTTTGTATTAGAGATACAAGGCTCTGAGGAGGTTTGGGGACCTGTAGTCAAGTACTAATAACCTCAACTATCRTAGAACACCAAATATATTGTTGACAATTAAATATTTTTCCCCCCTCTGCATTATTACATACCTGCATGAAATGAAGAAAAAATAACTGACTGAGCAGGAATAAGTACAGCAAACTTTGTGYGTTACATACTTGCAAAACCGTGTATTACTGATTCGGTGAGATATTCTAAAAACTTACTTTAAATTACTTATGGTGATCTTGCCAGGCCTGGACATGAACACTGCTCCAGAAATAATCTTGCCTGTCTTAAGTATACTACTCAAAAGTGAAGCAAGGCATCAGAATTTGGCCCTAAATTAGCTGTGTTAGGGAATTGAGTCAGTATTTTTGAATGCAGATGAGGGGAATCTGGGCCTTAAGTTTGCAAACGTTCAGAGCCCGGTGCTGGTGCTGCAGAAGGAAGGGCAGGAGGAAGGATGAAAGAGCCTGGGGGTATGAGAGGTTTGTGAATTTACTCTTCCTGCAGAAAGCTGGCAAAGATGCACTGCCTCAAGAAACTGGTATTACAAAGCCTTGCATGGAGAAACCATATTTTTTTTAAAATAATTCTATTTCTGAATTAATTAAAATACTGTTAGGATTGATTGTGCTGCCTGCATTAGGATAATAGGCTAAGATGAAYTTAGATATCACTGGGAACCCTCAGGTGAATAAGTGCTTCAGCAACGTGCATAGATGGTGCAGAGTGGATATGATAATTAATATGCCTYTTATTTCTCAATTCTGGCATCTCTCTACTGTTTTATGAATCAGAYCTTATTGATTAAGTAAAAGAAGACTTAGAAGAGGAGCAGAGAAGCCCTGTAAATTCGGAAGCCAGGCATAATTAGTTTGCACAGGTTTTGTTGTTAGAGTTTCAGGTATCAAATCAATAGAGTAACATTAATAATTAAGGACTTGGATAAATATACCAAGTCCTAGATTAGAGCTTTGAGCTTTAAAATGCTCACATAAAAGGTTCTCCTTAGGCTCTAAATGTTCTAAAGTGCTATAATGTGACTTTTCAGCTAGAGATACTGTTAAGAAATACCAGGCTACTGTACCAGGGAGAGATTTGGATATCTCCAGGCTGGAGAGTACCTACTGTATGTGCAGGGAAATTGCTGGCATCACTTTTGCAGGGTTTGCCTTTCCTTGGTTGCAACTCGGGGGAAAAAAAAAACCAAACCCTATTGAAAATAAATAATAACAGACAACAGAAATGCTAAGAATGTTCTTAATTCAAAATTACAAATGTTGCCAGGTCAGGTTTTTTTGTTACTTTTTCCATGTCAAAATACCCTGAGCGTSGCAGGACATCAGAAAGCCACATAGATTCCAGAGGACCCACATGGGACAAGGATTATCCTGGCACCTCTGGCATCCTCCAGCACGGCAGTCCCTCTGTGAGTGCCACCCTCAGCCTGCAGGGAACAGGGCAGGGTGAGCTCCTCCCTCTGCCTGATTCAAACTGAAGTCGGGAGCACTCCTTGCTTCGCTGAGATTCCTCTTTGTATACCAGGTGAAGATACRAAAACAATAATAATAAAAAAAAGTCTTAGTTCTCTGTCGTGACAGCCTGCAAGGCAGAAGTAATGTTAATGCTTCCTCTCCAAGTGGTTTACTTTTCACCATACTATTTTTTAACAGATAATCTAAACCAGATGTTTCAGTTTTGGTGTAATTAAGTGGCTTTTTGGGTAAGCTGGCTCTCTTCAGATTATCAAAACATGTGTATCTCTTATTCCTTTTGAATCCCTTCTGTTAAGACTTTCATTTGGAAGCACATCCAAACCACTTTTGAGTTACTTACTTTAATTATTATTTAATTTAGCGTACTGACACAAACTACCCAAAAAGCCGTGCTGTAGAGAGGCTGATAACACACTGACTGACAGCACTGGGACAATTTCCATTGGCACCRTTCGTGCAAAGAGCGCAGAGAATTTTCTGTAGGACTTGCTAGGAAGGAACACAATATTTCTAATGGCGTTAATAGTCACTAAGTAAATAGGAAGGAGATGAGCAGGGAGAACACAAGGTGTGTGTGATAATAAGATGATGCACACAGCTGTACTGTCGTGGCAATCCRTGTGGATGAGAGAGAAAATGAAGGATTTTTTTSCTTCTGGAAGCACAGAGGATGAAAYTGGGCCAAACTGTGGCTTCTGCTGTGCCCTGTCCATRTCCATGCAAAGTCACGCGAATTTTGTCTGACTTTGCAAAGACAGTCAGGTATCTAACTGTCCATTGGAGCAGCCAGGGAGCRTTTATGTGATTCCCCCGTGCCTGATGAGGAGCCTCCCATGTCCTGCTGCTGCCCAGGATCTCTGCTGTGCTCCCAGGGTTAGACCTGTGCTGCTTCACACTGGAAACCTGGACCCAAACCATGACCAAGGCCTCAAACTGCTGGTTTTTCTGCTAAATGCCTGATAASTCACTTAAAAATGTAGTGAGGCTAATGTGGGAATCCATTTAAACAACTTTACAGAGGAGCTACTTCTTATTCAGGACTAAAAGATGTGTGTGTGTGTCTTTCCTGCATAGAGATGGGGTGACAGTTTTTTTAAACCTATTGCTTAATATTTTGAATCAGTTGGAACACTGTTTCTCATTTCCCAGCAGAAACACTCTATAATTTGTACAAAATAATTTTGCTTTCTTTGAAAGAGGAAGAGAGGTCATATTACTGAAGTTGTTATTCTGGAGTGATTCACTCTGGTTTTGTTTATTATGAGAATTGCRAGGAATTTATTTGTTTCTCCCTGTGTGCCTGTTTGAAAGGCATCTGTTGCAGGCAGAGGCTTACTGAAAGAAGGTTTTGGAGGTTTGCACCACTCCCAGTAGCTCTTGTTTCTCATTCCTGGCTCCTTCATATGGTAGGCCAGGTCGTAGGGAGCCTCAAAACACAACAGAGCTGTGCACCAAGAGATTGGCAGAACTTCCCAACTCAGTCTGAAACAGGGATGGGAAAGGTGTTCCAGAAGCTGGTTTCAACTGGGCTGTTGTGAGAAGTGGAAGTGACTAATTAGCCATGTGGTTTCATCAGATTCTTGAGGAGACTTTACTAATTACTTGTATTGCGATTAGAGATGGAAATTATGCTTCAATAGAATTTTGTGTGATTGCAATCTCTTAAAAAGTTCATCAGAAACCAAGAGATAAATCTGCAGGACAGTGTCCTTGGTATTAAAGTTGTGTAAAACTGCACAAACTACCCACCATGAGTAGGCTGAGAGGATTAAACTGATAGAAACTTTTCATTCTGTGATCACAAACTTTACAACTCCCGAATTAGCCTGGGACTCTCCCCGTGGAACAAATGTYCTTTCTTCAATCTCAGTGGCTCATGGTCTTCCATCCTATGAAAAACATAGGAAGGCATTCCTTTCATTAAATTGATTAAAAAAAAGCTAGAGGGAGAAAAAGTTTTGGCTCCAGGTAGGGTTTCAACTCCTTGGTCAGCAGCAGGTAGGTATTGTCTGACCACCTTCTCTCTGTATTTTCAGTGGTACTTTTAAAACAAAAGCCCTTCATGCAAAAGAAGTTTTTTTTTTTCTTCCTAGTAGCAGAATCTGAAAATYCTTCACGAAGGCCACCCAAGCTCAGGGTTTTGAGCAAAGCAAAACAAATACTTAGCAAAGGCTGTGCACAGGCTGCAAATGGATCACAGAAAAACCCTGTCAGACTTCCAGGCTACATGACAAGTCCAGCAAAACAGTAGCTGTTATCTGCAGAGCTGGGGCAGCAAGAGATAGCAGCTGTGAATGCTCGTGCAGGAATGGATTTCTTCATGTCAGAGTCTGGGGTTTATGTGCATCTTTATTTCTCATCTGAATGTGGTAAAGTTGGAACTAATAAAACATAATGGCTAGTTTAATTAAAACAATTTAGTGGAGACTCCAAGATGCCTTCTGATATAAAAGATACAATTTAAACAAAACATAAGAAGCTGGTCATTACTATTTCAGCTTAAATTTAGAAGAGTCTGTGGATATTCAGTGGATCTAAGCTCAGCAAGTACACACTGGAAATTTCCATTCCAAGCCTTTATTAATTACGTTTATACAATTTACTTTCATTATCCATATTTTTGACATCAGATTCTTTCACTTATTTGTACTGTGTATTTTTGTTGTGGGTTGTTGGCACGGTAATTCCATATATTATCTGACTCTATAATTTTGGCTTGAACTAGTGTTTTATATACTGTATTTTAATGGCAAAACTTAATCACAAATCCACAGTGGACAGAACTGGCTCTCTCAGCTTGCTTCCATCTTCAGCTCTGTAYTTTGCATTAAGCACAGCAGCCAAATGCTCAATGGCACAGGACTGGAGCCTGTGTGAGAGGCTGTGRTGGGATCAAGAGACCTGGTTATTAGTCCCTGTTGCTGCCCTGTGGATCCAGGAGCTGCCAAACCCAACAAGGAGGAGAACAGCAGGAGAAATGATCACAGAGGATGCAGGGACAGGACATCCTCTGCCTTGTACCTACCTCTCCTATCCTGCTCCTGAAAGACAGGAGGCGAAAACAGTGGAGTTCGGTGTATGTGCTTGTGGAGATTCCCTTGTGCACAGAACAACAAAGAGAAGAGAGGAAAAGAAATTAATTCTGGGGGGTTTTTTTTGCCCCTGGGGTGAGTGCACACTCCACCCCATAGAAATTTGATTTTTCTCCCATTTTGATCTCGTGCTGCTGTTATTCATGGCATTGYTGCTGTTGGCTTCTGTGGAGTTACTGCTGCTGGATGTGGCTGTAAAGGAAGGATTAGGTCTATGATGGGTTAAACTCAAGGGTCCCAAGGACTTGTAGGAGTTACTGATGGGCAGCAGCGGCGCAGACAGCCCTGCCTGACCCACCCCTTTCTTTGTCTCAGCAGTTTGGACTGGGAAAGCAACTCTGCTGTACGTGCTCCCTCCTGGACCTCTTGGACAAATCTTAATTCCTTTAGACTTCTTAATTTGCAGTGATTAAGTTATCTCACATATTTTTGATCCAATCCTCTTTGACAGACATAACCGTTTCGGCAAAACCACTCAGATTTTCCTTGTCTCATTGGTCTGAGGGAGCCAGCACAGATATTTGAGTAAGAAAAGGAGACTTGGAAGCTTTGTACTCCCTAAAGTATTTGAATGAGCAATATATTCTGGCTGAAATAGTGTGCTGCAACCTGTTTAAGATGATGTATTTGCAATTAACCCCTAGTTGATAGCTCCTGATGCAAAGCAACCTTTTTTTAAACAGGGTTCTYTATAGTCCTTTTATGTTAACAAGAAATTGTTTTCTTGTGGAAGCAGAGTTGTTTGAATATTGGAAATGAACTGCTTGTCCCTGATAACCCACCAYCTCTCAGAATCTTACCAAAATAGTAAAAAATAACTTTGTCTGGATGATTGCCGTGGCTGTAGTCGGGATCCTCCCCGGAGCTTGTTGCTGCACTATCAATGTATCAGATGAATCGATGCTGTCGGTGCAATAATTTTAGGCAGAAGACAAAACCACTTCAAAGAGTATAATGACTTGAGAGTTTGTCAATAAGATGTCTTAATGCTTTTGACAACACCCATTTTGTTGACACAGTGGGTGAGGAAGCCTGACATCATTTATTGTGTCAAGTGAACAGATTTAGCTGCTGGTGAACCACATGGTAAATTACACTTTTCCCCCTTCCTGTTTGAGCTATCAATCCTGTTTTCCTTTTGGAAGCTGATGATTACTTTTTTTTCCCCCATCAACTAAAAGACAATGTCATTATTTCTCAGAGAAGAAAAGTAGTATAATTTCTGAATCCCTCTGGAAGGAGTCTCTGAAGTGCCATTAATTCATATTTAGTGAACTAGTTGAATAAGATATCCCACCCCACTGCTAAAAGAAAAAGTGAGATAGCTTTATTTATAAGCAAGGATCTTTTATAAGTGAAAAGCTGTTTTACCATGCATGGCGAGTTCCCAGCTAATTTAAAACATTTAAAGTTATGCAAAACCACTTAGAGAGTTGAAAAATATGTAAAGATATGTAAAGACACTAAGTATCTTGTTCACTACTATAATAACAGAAAAATCAAGACCATGTTTTGACTTGGGATTTTATCTTTGGAGCTCCTTGCAGGGAGGCTTTTTTCTATACCTGTGTGTGGGTTTCGTTTCTTCTTCTAATGTTTTCCCTTCTTGTCTACTTAATCCTTATAAACTTTGATAGTCTTTCGTAACGATGAATATTATTCATCCAGGGAAGTCCATAAAGATTGTTGTTCACCAGTATTTGTCTTCGAACTTTGAAGTCTCCTAATTGCACGGAGATAGATACATTAAACAATTACCTAAATGCTCAAAATGGAAAGAACAAAGGAAATAAGGAATGACGTAATCCCCGAGGGAATCGCGCTCCTCTCTCCAGGAGGAAGCTGTTCTTAAAGTTGGCACAACTCTTGGGATGCTCAGCTGTCACTTTCTTCTCACATTTATTCTGAATGAACACAATCCATCCATCAGTGCTTAAGGAGTTTTCTAACAGTACATTGACCTTGAGTGCGGCACATTGATTTTCAGTAACGCATCGCAAATAGGGTCGTTACTGAGCCATCCAGCAGTGGATGTGATCGGGAACAGATCTCTGAAATTCCAATACTGTGCCACCTGCCTCTGATGATGGATCATTGTGCTGCTCCCCATCAATCCTCACCTCCCGCTAAAAAAATGTGACACCTGCATGGAATTTATCATTATATACAACAYGAGGCACAAACAAACTGTTACAGTGGGGACTGTTCAGCAGCCCCCACTCCGCTCCTCGGGATGGTTTACGGTGGCATTTATTTARGAGAGGTGCCTCTCGTAAAAGGGCCGGGTGGCCGTGGTGACAGATGTGAGCACTATAGGGAATTAATGCTGCTGCTGGGACAGAGCAATGGATGAAAACAGTCTGGATCTTAAGCTGTGCGAGGTTAACACCAGATCAATTAGGGCGATTGCTCTGCAGATCGCAGTGGGCGAATATACGTATACAAAAAGGGCATTAGTGAAATTGGGGAGGAAGAACAAGTAGAAATTAACTGATGTTAAAGCAAAAATCAAACTGGGAAAGATTTTGTGTTCTAAAGTGCCCGGCAGTCTGACTACTGCTGGGAAAGGGATCTTTCAAAATGATTCTCGAAAAGTGCAATTGAAGGAAAGGTGCTTGTGTTTCTTTGTGAGTTTGGAGAGGTCAAGCAAATTAATGAATTTTTCCCCCCATTGTGCATATAAATGAAAGGGTAGGAATAAAAACCTGGATGCTCAGAAATTTTTAGATCCTTAATGTCCACTGAGATCAATAATTTGGACACCCTTTCGATTTCAGGTTTGTGACTTCTGAAGCAGTAAAGGAGGAATAATTCTTCCTTGCAACTAGCATCAGTTTGGGGTACAGTGGTTCTGTAACCAGGCTAATACATTGATGTTTGTTTTTTCATTTAAATTGGTTAAGAATTAACTGCTGCACTGAGCAAGCTGAGAGAATAAATGGCCTCATGGCTAATAAAGTGGCAAATTTTACATTCCTCTCTATTTCACTCATTTGAAGCTGATGCTAAGAATCTTGAAAAGAACTCAATTAAGTAGCCTGTTAATTTCTTCTCTCCGCCTGTGGGTAGTTTTGCAATGGTTTTAATAAAAATGTGTATAATATGTACTCCACAAGCAGAATAAAACCTGATAACAGAATAGGAAATAACCATCTGAAAACTAAATTAAGTTGATTATATTTCCTTACCAGCTATTATTGCTCCTCTCTAATGTCTAATTCTTGGTTAAATTGAGAGGACATTATTGGCCAAAGTACAATAAAGTCAGGCTGTTATGGACCACTATGGAAAGAGTATCTATTTTGCAACTGCTTTGTAGTAAAACATATATGTCTTGCTCTTCTTTAATACCACTTTCAGACTGTCTGCTGGTCACTGCAGTGGCAATGGATGTTTGAGCAAGTTCCCTGAATTTTGGCTTAATTTCAGACTTGGTCCAATCTTCTTGTAGGGCAAGGGGCTGGTTCATGGTGATCAATTATCACCAGGCAGAATAAGCTCTGAGCATGTAGCCAGTGTGGACCCTGGAGCACTGGGAGTCAGACACTGCTTGTGAGACTCATGGCTTAGCAGGAGTGCCATCCAGTTTAACACTGATGGATTGTTTCAGGAATGGGCCCTAAACATCATCATCATCTAGATGGGGATGATCAGAGAGATCCTCCTTAATCAAAGGAGGCTTTTTTGATACTGCTACAAGTTCTGATGATGTTGAAGGGATATACAAGTATCTAAAATCTTTGTAAGATCATCTTCGCTTCTTCCATCCTACTGAAATTGCCATCTTCAAGCTTTTTTCTTTAAAATAAATTTTAAAAAAGGGTAGTTATTTGGCAGACAACTAAACACTCCTATTAAGTAGGAGGCAATCCCTGCAGCATCTTTGAGTATCACATGGCCTATAGCTCCAAGGTATGCATCTTCTAGAAACACTGCAGTCTCTCAGTAAACAGGTAAATTGACTTGTGCCCCTTGTTAAATCTCTCAATAAGCCACAACTGTTCTAAGCATAAGAGAAGACAAATTAAAAATACAGTCCTGCTGATGGGGAGAGAAAAGAGGAGGCTGTGACTCAGTCTCCTCACAGCTCTGTTACAAACATCTCATACAGCCTTGGACATCTCAGCCTCGTTGTATCTCAGACTTCCCATCAGTAGAACTGGCACCATAAARTGTGCTATTGACAAATGTGTCTATTGAGGTTTAACACGGCATCATCTAATCACAGCCCAAGACATCTGATCTGGATTTTAGAAATTATTTTTGGAGAAGGGAGAAGTTTCAGAAGGGGGACTTCAATTCTGGACCTACCAAATCTCTAGTGCAAGAAGTCGTATTCTATTGGGTGGCTGCTGGGACTTCACCTGCTTGGGTAAGAGCAGACTGCAAAGGGGGAGAGGTCACCAGCAAGACATAGATCTATGCTTTAAATTTTTTACAGCAAGATGGATGCTTGTTTCTGGGTTTGGGCCACCTCCAGTTCCATACAGGTTAGAGTTTTTGTACTTCTCTGTAGCAATTACCTTTGACTTCTAATAAATATATTATTACCCAAGTCTAATTATACATTAATTGCCTGACTGAACTCACTTTGACTGATCTGAGTATTAAAATTTTTGGTTATTGAAATAAACCCCCCAAAGTATGTGCTGATGTCAGGTTGAGTTGTCTGTGCATTCTGCTGGAGGATGATAACTTGGTGAGAACTAAAAAACTACCTATACCATAGTAATAAACAGGGAGAGAAGACAGAGCTAGATTGCGTGCATTTATTTTGAGCTATGTATTTAACCTCTCTGTGTCTGGCTACTGTAAAATCATATTTTATAGATTATTACAATGCTTACTATTTATCTGTGGTGTTGCCAGTTTCAGTTTTTTTGTGTTAAAATACTCTGACCTCCTCACATATGTGTTGCTATAAACTCAAAAGATGCAGATCATCAAAATACTTTGTGGAAGATGTCTTATTTGAGTTAATTTGAATATACTTCTGCATGTATTTTAGAAAGACCTGCATTTGTTTTCACTCTAGATATCACAATTAAACAAAAACAAATGCTGTTGATTGTACTTCTAATAGTACAGTATTAAAATAGTACAAATTGTACAATACTAGCTGACGTACTAATATAAACCTCATTTAGTTTTTCAGAAAGCAGTTCATTGTCTGTATATTTTCCCCAGGTATGTTTTGAATAGATCTCTGGTCACTCTGAACAAACAGCAGAATTTTCTCCCACTGAAAGTAAAAGCCATTAACACTAGAAAGGTTATGTTAATATTTGAATAATTTTTCAGGGCTACATAAGTCAAGCAGTTGAATGCCCTCACGTCTGAAAGACTATGTCAACACATGAAAATGGAAAAGTTTTAATTCAAATTTTATTTGATTTTTATATTCACTTCTGCAAGTTATACTTGTTGCCCCAGTGATATCAAAGAAACAGTGCTCACAGTTTATCTTTTAGTCTCCAAATGAGTGTTTCTTGTGCTGTAAATGTGTCTTAATATTCTAATACAGTTAAATGCCTGTTAATACACCAAATATTACAGGTTGCAAAGCAATTTTCTTCTTTCCTTGGGAGTGGAAATACAAAATAATGCTAAATATCAGTGGGCTGTGAGTGTGAAGGGGATAAATGACCTTAGGAAGCCCTGGTCACAAGCTCTCCTTTCTGGGGCAATACAAAGTACTCTTCATGTTCACAGAAATGACAGCGCTACTGCAGGAGCAAAGCTGTTTTAAAACATTTGTTTCCTGAGTTGGACTGTTCTAAGCTCAGTGCATCTTCCCTGCTGTGCCTCCCCACTCAGAGAATAAATCCTTGCTGCAATGCCACTGCTATAAATGAAGTTACTCCTCATTTATATTATTGTGAAAGGGCAGCCCAGCCTGTGGTTTCTGGCTGGGAGAGGGTCTTATTTAAACTTCTGGCTGCTTGAGGGAGTTAAAATTAATCCACTGCACAGGTTGCTTACTCTGAGGCATCTGGAGCTGGTGCTGCTGGAGACAGGAGGCTTCAGCACACGAGCTGCTGATCTGTCAGTGGCCACTTTGCCCCTGCAGTCACACAGAGCTCTTGGTCTCTGATTTCCTGGCTGGACCTGGTTCCCCCTTCCTCTGTGTGTGTGTGTTCAATAAATGGCGTCTTCTCGTTTGTTCCTCCAGCAAACTTTTCATTTAAATCAAACTCCTAGTTGGAAATATCAATTTTAAAAGGTTGCTTCGGTGTTAGTAGGGTGGTGTCGACTGCCAGGCAGGCAGAGATCTCACCTCGGCCACCTTGGCAATTAGGCCATCAACCCAGAGAATCAACTCCAGCAAGACATTAGTCATTCTTGGAAATTACAGTGCTCATTCCTCTCTCTCTCTCTTTTGTATTTAAATGGTAGGGTTTTCAAGCATATTTTTATGGACCTAATTAATGCGTGCGACAGGCTTCTGATGTAAGGTGGAAGAAATGACAATTAAACATCTTGGAATAAGCACATTCCAGAGTGTGCACAAGCAAGTCTTTATGCAGGGCACTGTGGGAGAAAGTGCTCAGCAACAAAGCAGCGATGTGTTTTCGTTTGAAACAACAGGATTGGAGTGAAAAAAGAAAACAATTCATTAGCATTTGTGAGGGAAGTTTGCAATAACCATTGACGTTTTGTAATCCTGCGGTTTTGTGCTCTTCTACAGGGGAACTTTGTGCTATAAAAAGACTTATTTTAAGTTCTTTGGACCCTGGAGATGAGGATGAGGTTAATGGTAGTGACACTGGTTAGCCACCAGCTTTTATTTTGTGTCTGAAGAGATGCTGCATTGCTGACACATGAAATTCAAGATGGACTTGAGTTTTTTCACCATGCAACTTTCAGCTCTTTTTCCATCTCCTGCTGATGTACGGTTGTTACATGGGCCATATTCTCTCTAACTCTCGTCATGTAACCAGTTCACCTTGCTGTGCAGGACTCAAAAAGGAAAATGTAAATGAAACCAGAGCTAACATTAATGGCAGTATCCACATTTCTGGACATGTCATCTCTGGAGGCTGACACCGGCAAAAAGGTGATAACATGGTATGCAACAAACTGTGACAGATTATACCTTCTCAGTCCCAGATTGTTCTCTAATTATAAAGGAATAAATGGGAATGGTATATGATGTTTAAATAAACAGCCACCCGAATTACAGAACTCTGGTGTGGTATATTGTGTCATAAAGAAGTAGGCAGGTATTCCTTTATGTATTTTGACTACCCAGATACACCGTCTCTTCARGGCTTTTGTTTTTTCAAATGTTAAGCACAGGATGCCATGGGATTACTGTGGGACTGCTAGGAACAAGATAACAGTTTTGGTTTTGTGGCTCATGTTAGGAAAACAAGTGCAAAGTTCAGGCTCCCTTAAGGTGATGTCCTTGCTCCCTTGAAGGCAGAGGGAGCATTGCCATTGACTCAGCCCAGGGGATATCCATGGTTTAACTTAGTCCAGCAGAGGTGAGGTATCATCTCCGGCTGCTCTGGTCCGATAGGAGCCAAATCCCAGAAATGTGTTTGTTGTCTCCCCCTCTCACTCAGGTATTTCTGCAAACTTCCTTGTGCCTGCTCAGCCGTGGAGTTAGAACAGACAGTGGTTAAACTGCATTATCTCCCCGTGAGCAGGCAACCACAGTGCTCTCCAACTGTTTACACTGGGAGGTAATTAATGGATTTAAACACAGGGAGCTCTGTGATACACGTGCCTGCTCTGCTGGCCAGGGCCCAGCTGCAGGGCTGGTTCTCATCCGGGCTCCGAGTACCCACCCGGCTCAGGAGAGCAGGGCTCGGGCATCCTGTGGGCTTGCCCTGGGCTCCCCAGTGTGCTGGTGGGGGCTGGGGCACTACTGGGGCTTGTATTCTCCCCTTGGCAGACGGAACTGGAGGTGTCTTTGGTCCTCACACAAAGAATTCCATGTRCTGCCAAGGTACATCTGATGCTGCCCATAACGAGCTGCCCCTCGAGCTCTGGCTAAGGGATTTTTAGGTTCCTGTATTTAAAGCTTGTATCAGCAAGGAAAGTGCACAGAGAACAAAAGTAGCTTTTCATGGGGCTGCAAGATAACTCTGAACYTTATTTAATGTCTGTGCGGAGGTGCAAGTAACAGTAACTTTAACTTCTAGTACATGTATACACCCCAAGTTGTCACTTTCTTGGGATAAGATTGTGCCTATAAAATGATTAGTGTTCTACTGATTGTTTTAAAATAACTCAAGCAGCATCTGAATTTATTTACATACATGATATTGCCTTTCATAAACACAGCTGTACGCAGAATGCCAATTCAAGGATATTTTTGGAAGTTCATCCAACAGTTCAGCTGGGATAAGAGCAGCTCACTAGCATAATCTCGCTTTCTCCCCCAAGGGCTCTGGACCTAGTGCAGGTAGCCACCACCTCTGTGTTTCTGTGCCCTGAACACTTGGAGACATGAAGAGGCTTGGGACGAGTGACTGAGCCTGCAGGGTTGCTGCTGCAAGGGGTTTGGAGGATCTGATTGCTCCGGCTTGGAGAGGCCAAGCCATGCTGAGCAAGAGCCACCATCCTGCATCTTCCAAAAGGGCAGTCACAGCCAGCCATTCCAGGTGTCCAGGCTGGTGGCAGGGGAATAGGCAGCAGGGTCATCCCTGTGCTCCCTGCAGGAGTCTGCTGCTCCAGGCAGCTCCCTGCTTTGCTCACACCCTGCTCCTCTGCGGTCTTTGTGCTGTGAGAGTTGGCGCTGAGTGACAGMAAAATTATGGATATAGGTCAAATTCCATTAAGACCACACCTTTAGCAGCACACATTCACCCTCTGGAATTTAATATTGCTCTTCGTTTAGCGATTTCCTTCTCCCCAGTTGTTTGCTTTTGAATTTAGGATAATATAAGTCATTATTTGAAGTAGGCTATTTAGAAAGCCCTGCACTGTTATTATTTAGTAAGCCAGAGTTACATTATCACTGGCTTCAATCTATGTTTGATGAAAAGATTTTTCCTATTTAAGAGGCAAACAAAAAAAAAARTAAAAGTCTTTAATGGTTTTTGTACCTATTCCAAGATCATCAACATGCAGTATAATTAGAAAGTTCTTGTCTCGTTTAAAATCTTTTTTCTGTCTCATGGGACTTCGACATTAAAAATGCAAGATTTATGTATATTATATAATTATTTATTTGTAGTACAGCAGCACTTAGAGGTATCATTCAATCTTGGGGCCCCATTTATGTGAAACCCTGCACTAGCAATAGCGCTATTGAGTCAGACTAAGAAATCCCAAGCTGAAAATGTGCTAAGTGTTGTACAAATGTGTTGCAGTGGTCACCGGCTGGAAGAATTTGCATTACAAGGAGTCAAGATGGACAAACAGTTAAGACAGGAGAGAGGAAGGATTACTCACCCAAGTGTGTCAGTTGAGGAACTGAAGCATATCATGATCCAAGAGCAGATTTAGGTGCGTAGAAAGTTAAGTTAGAAACTTGAAGGTCTTTGTGGATCCGGTCCTGSTGAGGATTTACCCGCCTTGCTCGGGGTGCTGCCTGCTGGAGCTGGGAGCCCTGGAGCCTACAGCAGTGCTTCCAACCAGAAAACCATGGATGAGGTTTTTGTTGCCTGCTTTTGTTTACTGTGAATTTTGTAGGTCTGTAGCCTGGCTCTCTAGAAAAAGACAATGAATTCCTGGCTAATCAAACCTGTATTAAACCGAGAAGGAATCCATGTCACCAGGCAGCCATCCAGACCGTTTTGAAAGCTAAATACTAACAAGATTTATTATGCCCCTGTGCTTCATTCTCTTTCTTGGAGTACTGTGTGTAGCATGTGACTTTGTTTGATTATTCAGGCTATTTGCTCTTCATATTTTGCATTTCTGAGTTAGGGTGATTCTCGGAAACCCCCACCATTTCCATAAGGACTGCTATGCATAAGGCAGCTTTTTGAACAATTCTTAGGAATACAAAGTAATAGGTAAGTAGGAGAGCTTATTTTTTGGCTAATTGACAAAATWAGAAGTAGACACTCAGGGCAGATAGTCCCAAGAAGTATCTTTTTAAGATGTTCCCAAAGAGTGAGTAACTGACCAAGAGTCAAGAGACAGCTGCCTTCACTTAAGTGCAAGATTTGGCTTGGTGGGTTCATGCACACAACAGAGTAAGTTTAACTGGTCAGCTGGGAAAGGGAAATGCTCACTGGCTTGCTTGAACATCCCTGGAGCTTCATAAAGTCTGTATCCATAAGAAAGTAAGTCCTCCTTCATGAAAAAGCAACTAAAAAGGYGGACAGGGGCGGGAGTCTAACCAAATGTAGCTTACAAATCTCATTTAAGGGTTTCTGGACCGAGCTTATCACTTGCATGCTTTATTTTAGCAAAGTTAAGCCCCAAAAGCTATCGGAGGGAATAGCAAATTGGGTCATTTTTTTTTCTGATTCGCGTAGGGTTTTTGGAATTCAGCAGCAGATGTCTAAATTAAAATACGTATGTGTTCCTTGTATTAACAATCCCATTAAACCGTGCTGCCCTTCYCACCCACCCCCCTTTCCAGAAATATATCCTATCATTAGCTGCTATCTGGAATCGACAGCGGAGTAATTTGAACTCTGGCTCCCAGGGGCCTCCTCCTTTACTTCCTGCTCTAGGAATAAGGTGTGTATTGATTAGATATCAGGCTGTAATTGGGCTCCAATCTCTCTGCCTCAAGATATATGATGGAGATGACAGGAAACAGATACCCTGTTGCTACTTGTAAATAGTCTGGTTGAACAAAATGGTTTGTAACCACTTCAGTGCCATAGTCTTTTATTACCAGAATGGGGTTGCTTTATCACTTAGTTTGATGGCTTTTTGAAGGGAAATAATATCTTTCTTTCTGAAGGAGCTAAAATAATTTTAAACAAATTGAATTCCTCTTTTGAGGACCAAAAATAATTATCTAATAGTGCGCAGCTTGGTATAATTATACAGTGAGTATGTCACAGACATAAAATTAATTAAGTCCATAACCCCAATCTGGCATCCATTGACTATTTAAAAAAAAAAAAAAAAAAAAAGATGGTGTTGAGAATGAGGATGTCAAAAGAAGGTGTTTGTGGTAGTTGAAGATCTGGAATTATTCGTGATTTTTCTATTCCAAGATGTTCTTTCCTATCTATCAACCGTACCAGGCTGAATATGAGCCTATTGGAAACAAAAGTGCAGAGTAGTGCAGATGTCTTGCTTCAGTAGGTCACAAAAGCAACTTATTAAATATTGGTTTGAGGGAAGATGTACACAGTCCATCAAAACTTCAAACTAAAGCTTGCAATCTTAAAAGTATATTCTGGTCGTGGGGCAGTTGTCCCACAGCTTGAGAGAAATGAAGCTTTTACCATTTGTACAGAAGACTTGGAAAAAAACACAAAATGCACAGACTGAAGGTGAAAACCCGTGGCCTTTTGAGAAGTAACAGGCTTGGGTTTGTTTCCAGAACTTATCTGTTGGGCTTTTTTTAAATCCTACAAAAGAGAATCCAGAACAGACAATCAGTTTATTCTGATCAGTGATTTATCTGTGGGATTCTTAGAGCCTTGTTTCAGAGCTGTGGACCAAAGTAACTCATGTGTTGCAATAATATATTTAGCACACGATAAGGCACAGAGAATATAGAGGGAAAGGAAAAAAAAAGCACACATTCCCTGGCTGAGAAGTTATTGAATGTTTAAAGCTTGGGAACAGATAGTTTCGGGAGAAGTAGATTTCAATGACTTCCACTCTGTAAATAAATTGTGAAATCCAATGCACTAGTACTTCATTTCTCTCTTTCAAGCATATTTTGGATGGCATTTGTATCACATTTATGCCCCAGACATAGTTTGATTTTTGCATACAAGACATTTATATTCTGCTGCTCCTCGGAGTGACCTTAATGTGATTTATTGACAAAAGGAGATAGAGTTATTTTATTTTTTAAGCAATAGCAGAAGGCAAAAAGAGAAAATATTTGTAGTTTTTAATAAGCTCTGCCGTGCATACATATATTATCTGTGCTGCATATTACATGCATTTTTGTTGTTATTAGAGCTGTAATTTTGTTTCCTTATCTGTAGTGCTTGATTTTCTTATTTGCCCCAATATTGCAGCAGTGTAACTCCACATGCTTCATCTGACCTCCCTCCCTTGTTAACTTCAACCCTGCAGAGAGATGTGTTCTTCTTGTCCCTTCCCTCTCCCATGTGTCAAATCTTTGCTTTTGGACAACACATTACATTTAAATCACATAATATGCCTCCTAACCAAACCTCTGAAAGTCCAAATTCCCTGGCTTTTGGTCAAAAACAAAAAAACAAAAAAAAAAAGAAGCAAGGAAAAATAACTTCCACAGTGATTGATCTGTAGTAGGGCTAGCCCTGTTTATGAAAAGAGTCAGAAAGCAGCCCTGTGAGTTCAGTGCTCTGCTTTTAGATCTGAGGGGCTGAAGTAAGAAAAATCGATAGGAGCAACACTGAAGGAGGAAGAAATGAACGGAAGGAGAAGCTTTTAGCAGCCGCCTGCTCGGATCCCAGAACGAGGTGTCTGACCGCGGAGGGGACGAGCGCGCAGAGCCTGACACGGGGATGTGCTGAGCACGTGCTCCCACCTGCCAGCCTTTAATGTTCCTCACTTTGTCTCAGCCTGTGTGTAAATGCAGTGAGGGCGTGTTAGACTGTGCTTCTAGGGGAGTTGAAGGTCCTGGCTCGTATTTGCAGGTGAGCTGGTGGAGATGCCTGGTCGAGTCGTTCGCTCCCTCCGTGTCACTGGCTACCCTGATGCTCTTCTGGATGTCACTGCCTGAGTGCCTGTGACAGATCAAATCTCTTCTTAGTTTCAACCATTGGGGTTTGACTTGTGCACTTCAGCCCTGCAGCTGTGCCCCAGTCTCCTTCCCTCTGCTGCTCCCCACAATAATTCCAACAGAAATTCATCAGAAAAGGTTTGGCTGGGGCATTACTTGAATTTCATATGTTTATAGGACTGTCAAACAAAAATTAAGCAAGACAAGACCCACTTCACCCCATAGCTAACCACAAAAGGTTAATATTTTGTGCTCACTCATGCAGGACTGGGGTGCCTGAAATGGGGGCAGGGGAGTGAACTGTTGTGTGGGCTCGTATGGGCTTGGTATCCATGCTCTTGCCCATTTTTCAGGATTGCTTTGGGATGATCAGTCTTTTCATCAGGTGCAAGTGGAAGGGTCAGTGCAACCATGTTGAACACACACATGCAAACACACCCAGGCAAGCAATACTCAGAGAAAGCAGAAATCAGTCACTGYCCTTCATCAAACTGCTGGTATCAGCACAGTGCCTTCAGAAACCCTGCTTGGACCACAGAAAGGGTGGGGCAGAAATCTATGGAAATAGTATATTAGGAAACTTGGAACATGAGAGTCTGTGGATGTCAAGGGTAATTTCCAGGGTTATAAATTATGGACATCATGGCAAATGCAAGTTTGGTTTAAAAAAGAGCAAGTCCTTAATTTCTGGTCTGAGTTGTGGAATTTGAGACTCTTGCTTGCTCCTCTGCCTGACACTAACAGGATTTCTAGACGATGGACAATGATGCATTACATTTTATTAATATAATTACTCTTAAAGTAATTTGTCCCTTTCCATTTCTTTGTCTCCRGGCAGTTTCAGACAGTCAGCAGGCCAGTCAATTAGAGACCAGTAGAACACACATTTTATTAAGAAGGATCAACTGAATGCTGTCAATATAGGATGTACTTACCTTATAGAACATGCCTAGGCAGCCTGGTGCTGTCACAGGTCAGCTCCAAGCTACTGGGGCATGAGCCAGTTTTGCTCAGGAAGCCATTTAGACACATTAGGGTGTGAATGCTTCTGAAGTAAAAAGTTTTGCCTCTCAGGTGGATTTATCGGCATCTTCCCAGTCTTATGCTAACATGGCTCTGTGCCTTCCAGACTGGAGCTGACTGGAGCTCTGGTGATTTGGAGTCTGGACAGTTCTTAATGTGCTCCTGTTTGTGTCTGAGTGTAGGCACAGCTGTAATTCTTCTCTTGCAAACTCAAGTTCTCTGAGAGTCCCTTGGCTTGATCTCYTCTTGCCTTGCAAATCAAGCTGAAATCAGCAGAATTAGGTAAATGTAGATCAGATTAGTGAGGCAACACTCTTCATCCGTTAGGACTGCTCACTTGGGGTGAGATGGGAGATGTGAGCAAGGATTTGCAAGATGAAGTRTTTAATCACGAGAAACCCACATGGAAAAATCTGCTTAATCGAAAAGCAGGGAACTGGCTGAAGAGCCAGTGATTCTAAATAGCTTTGATTCTTAATGGGGACAATAATTCTGTTTAATGGGAATATCTTCAGATGATTTAGTGTTGCTTTGGGCCTTTTATATACCTTGGTCTTATGCTGGTCTTGTTTGCTTTTCTACCAGGAGCTTTTGATGGCTTTAATGCTATGATAGATGCAGGAGGGGCGTGTGTTGGGGCACCCCTGGCAGTTCCTGGCTGTTGACTTGCTCCTTCCTTATCAATTACACGTGTCAGGCTGCCTTGCTAAGTGCTGCAAAGCTGCAGTTGGCTTTGGACTGCAGAGGTCCGTGCAGGAAGTGGCTTCAGCCTAAGCAACATCCCCAGAGCATCACTGGTGAAAACTTTGTGAAATGGGTGTCTTCCTGTCATGGGGAGACACCCAGCTCTGTCTGGAGTGTTTTGCTGTACGAGCTCTCTTCCATTCGGGTGAGATGTTGATAAATCAATGAATGGGAAGTGGGACAATGTTTGGATGAGCACAAGCTGTCTATCCCCAGAGGACAATGTTTGGATGAGGACATGCTGTCTATCCCCAGAGGAAGGAAATGAGACTGAAAATCACGGAACAGAATCCAAAGTTGTGGGCTTTTTTTCCCCCATCGCAGATATTCCTCGTGTGATGAACATTGTGTGTGCCTGTGAAAATCCAGCTGCTCTGGAACAGATCAGAAGAAAATTAACTGGTGCAAAGAGAARCAAGCAGTCCAGGTAAATCAAAAACTGAGTAGACTCTCTGTCTGTCTTGGAAGAAAATCACGTTCAGTACACATAGCTGCAACTTTGTAGATGTGCTTTCTGGCTTTGAAATTTGGCTGTGAATTTGCAGAATCCACAGCTTTTCTTAAATACTGCCTAAAACAAAAATCCTAGAGATACTTCAATTTTGCGGATTCTCCAAGCCCACCTGAAGCACAAAGCTCAACTTCCCCCTCTGTCACCAAATTTCCTTAGTTTACCTTCTAGTGCAAATGTTGCAACATTGGCTAAGGAAAACACAAAGGAAAAAGTTTCTTGCTATTCATCCTTCCCCTGCTGTCAGTTCCTTAATTTAAGAACTAGGTTTTGTGTCCATTATTGTACTTTATTTCTTGAGGACTTAATGGTCAGAGGGAGGAGCACAAAGGATAGAACACATTGATGAAGTTCCTCTTTCAGATGCCAGGTTTTGGCTTGATTCTTGGAAAATTTTGCACTTTCTATTAACTGATGTGTAATTCAGAGTAGAGAGATATTGTGTGCTGGTTTCTGACCTTTGCAAATGCTAAATCATGAAAATATCTGATTTATTGAATTTCTCCTCCCTGGCCATAATCTTGCCAAAGTGGTCATGACCACAATAAGTGAACTGAAATGACTTTGGTATGAGTATCATATATAAAATGTTTATTTTGGGATGTAGTTTGTGAAAATATTAATGTAAGATAGTTTTGGCCAGAACGAAGCTTATAAAGAAGTAACATTTAATCATCAGAGACTGAACTGCACTCAGGCTGAACAGTGGTGTTCAAGATGACTTCTTGAATCAATTTATTCTATTTCTGGTATTAAGCTTCAACCTGGCAGGATCCTAGGGTTGTCCACAATTCTGTAGATAGTACTATGTCAGTGTGCTCTAAAATGCTGTCTGTAGCATTCTGCACTGGATTTATTAGAAAGTAACCATCCTTAAAGTGGGAATTTTTTTGTTCTTACTTGGCTTGAATAGGCGATGGCATATTTTGGGAGAATGATAAAGGTCTTTCTGTTCTGCACCAGAGCATTAGCAGGTTCCTTTAATATCAGATACTTTGAAAGAGGTAGAAACTTGAATTAGAATATTATGAATTTTGAATTAGAATATTATGAATTAACCTCTCCATGGGGTGAAGCCCATCTGAGTCTCCACCATATATTCTCTGATCCTGTAAGGTATTAACCATTCTGGTCACAACTAGGTCTATGTGTAAGATGTGCTTAGTTTTAAACACATTACTTAGTTTTAAACAAACATACAATTCTGCTTGCAGACCTCTTGTGCCAGGGCCTAGGATATAAACTGAACACAGAAATTGGATCTTCCTCTTYGAAAGAAAATGAACTGAAATTGCCATCTGTTTTTTTTTTCAAGTCCTTTAGACACATRTGTAGAGAGACATGAAAAATGTCCACACTGCTCCCTAATAAATAGGGTGCTGACACCACCCATACATTATTTTCTTCTCTTTTGCTACCCAGTGAATTCCAAAGGTAAATTTAGGATGGTTTGTTTGGGTTCTGACTAAATTTTGAAAGTTTTGCTTCCAAGTTTGCTGTGTTGTTTGTAATTCCCCTYAGCACCCACATCTCCCCCACAGTGCATTTGCAGGGTTGTGTGTTTCTTYAGCAAGAGCAGTGTTTGCTGCTGAGCAGGAGTGGACCAGACCAGGGAATCAGTGTGAGGTGATGCAGACTGGACCAGCCCTATCAGGGGCACGTTGTTTTGGGTATCATGGAATAGAAATTGGTTTCTTCTGTRTTTGGGGGAAAGTTGGATTTGGCAAATGGAGATTGAAACTGGGGAGGGGAGGTTGTATCTACTTATGGGTCAGGTAAGGTTATGCATTGCCTGGCGTGACTTTCTTTGGCATGAGCATAGGATCATCCCTATTCTGAGGCTTAGCTCTTCTTTTTACCCTAAAAAACCTCTCCCTGCTGGCCTTTTGGAAAATGATAACGCCAGTGAGGTCATTGTGGAATTGGATRTTAGGCAAACCACTGGATATTTTGTTAAATAAAATGGTCCTTGCCAATATTTTGCAATCAGTCCTTTAAATTTAAACCACATCTTAAAGTTAAAATGTGTCTRTGTCTATGGATAGATAAACTTGTGTGTGTATACAGCACGGCCTAATCCCCTCATTAATTATAGTCCTTTTTTCATTGCAGGGATCTTTAAAATAGATAAACAGCAGTTCTGAAATCACAACATGGAGGGTGAAAAACTTAATGTGATTTTAAGTTACTTAGAAGGAGGGATATACAAGGGGCTGACTATTTCTTAGSAAGAAAAATGCCTTTGAAAATCTTTCCATAGTTCAGGTATCTTCTTCAAAACCACATCTGATAGGGATCTAATCTCTGTGTTCAATAAAATCATCATTAAACATTAACACATCACAAACAACAACATGTTTATCATTTTAACATTGCTTTCCAGGATCAGGTTTAAATTATGGTCTGTAAAAATAGTGTAAGTCCTGTTCTTTCTGTCTCTGTCTTTTTTTTTTTTTTTTTTTTTTATTTAAGGAAGATGTATTTTCTTTCTATAAAATGAGTGTTTAATACCAAGTGAAAAGATGAATTGCAAATGGCCTCCGATGATTTTAACACATGGTGGTCATGACTCTGCTAGGACAAAAAAGCTGCATGATTAAGGTACAATCAAAAAATGATGCACAGAGTTGGCATTAACCTGAAATAAAGAAGACACTACATTTCAGGGGAACTGTTACTTATCGAGGGAGAAGAAAGGGCTTTGGTTCACACATGCTCTGCRCATGACAGTGAAAAGCTGTGTGCATTTTTGTGGAGCTTCTGGCTGCACATTTCCTGTGTCAGGGCACTTCCTCTGTGTGAGGTGATGCTCAGCTCCTGGTGCCTCTCCTGGGGCAGCTGAAGGGCATTTCCAAGGCTGGGGCTGTGTCCCATGAGCAATGGCAGAGCTCTGCTGCTGCTGCTGGGCTGTTGGATGGGGAGATTCAGGGATGGTGAGGGGAGACCCAGCACCCTGGGGCTCAGCTGGAATCACTGGCCTTCACTGCCCGACAGCCCTGCCTTGGTCTCTGGACTTGGAGCACTTGTTCTGTCATTCCGGGCCACAAGGATATCTTGGAACATGATTTCTGAGCAATTCCCTGACATACAAAGTGATAACTGTCTGCCACAGCATTAAATTATGCCCTTCAGAGAGCTGGTAGAAGGCAGACTGATGCTGTACATCCCTGGGAAGGGTTAGGATGGTCCCTCCTCTATGCTGGGAAGACAAGACCATTGCACAATGCGAGATATTCCTTAAAAGGAGCAGAGAAATGTTGATGTGGCCTCAATTTTTGGGGCATGCAAGAAGCTGAACTTTTCTTCAGCTTTTGATATCTGCAGTCTKCTCTCTCTGTAGTAAAACCTCCTTTTCAGTACCACGGTTCACTGTCAAAAGAAGCTTGAGAACACATCTTCCTCCTTTTCCAATCACAATAGGCCATATTAAACCTTGTGTCCCAGCAGGATGGAATGTGTGCGAGTTCTGGGAYTTTCTCAACTATCAAACTTAGCAGTGAGAGCTGTAGGTTGCCAGGAAATAATAAAAATAACCCCTCCTAGTTCAGCAAGAGGTTTTTAAAGCACTTTTGAAAAAGTCCCGAGGTGTAATTCTTTGTCTCGCTGATTTTTCGTTTGTTGGTTTGGTTTTGTTTTATTTGGAAGCTTCCAGGTAATTTTTGAGTCCATCAGTTCAGCTGCTCCCTGTACCACAACTGTTTTCTCTGATACCCCAAAGGAGTGGAGCCTTGGGTATTTTTATTTCCTCCTTCTCAGTCTGTGTATTGGGTATATAATGGATTGCAAAGGCAAACACAAAATTGTGCAGTTTTTATAGGYATAAAACACTCTGAACTCATCTGTAGAAGGGTGACCTAAATATAGCCTGTACAGGGTGCTGCACAGGGAGGTGGGTTTGGATCCATTGCACACACAGGTTCTCAGGCAGATTTTAGACAGTTTCAAGGCTCTTGTTTCATATGAAAGACCCAAACATCCTTCTCTAAATACCAGGCCTTAAAACATGTTTCAAATTGAGGCTTCAAAAATAATGATTCATTTCAGGCAATTCTGGTCACATATATCTTTATTTAGAGAAAGGAAACCTCTCTGAAGAAGGTCTGAGGATCATCAAGGTCTGGGCAAGTGAGGTCTTGTCAAACTTTTACAGACAAATGTTCTTAAAATTGAATAGCTTGTTTAGTGGCATGAACCATTATTTCCTTATCTCTGGTTGTTCCTTTCTTTCTTTACTAAGATTATTTCTTTCCTGTGTCCTGTTAAATTCCTCATCCTGTTAGAATAGGGAGGGGAAAAAAGGGAGAGAAATATTGTACTGAACTGCACAGACACATTGTCATTGTGGTTTCCTATTAACTTTCTGCTGATTTCTGCTTACTTATCATGTGCTCTAATRTTGTGTTACACTCTCCAGCAGCAGTGTGTCTCTAGTGCTTTGTCTCTGAAGCACTAAAACTTACTGTTCCCTGCTTTGCTGTTGTTGTCTTCCTCATGTAAAATAGCCTCCTTAGGATCACAAGAACAACAGGGCCAGTTATTTTAATCAAATGATGTTTTTCAGGATCTTGAAAGGTTGCTATATCAGCCTCTGCTCTGACCTCTAAAACAAAATCACTTCCATTCAGATTATTATCTTCAGCRTGTGGGAAACAGACGGAATCTGAATATTCTATTTTTCCCCCCCTCCTTTTTTTTTTTTAATTTTTTTTGTGTGTTTGCTTGGTTCCTTTTGAAAATGCATCCAACCTATAAGCAAACAGCCTCCTCTGTGTTCATTCCCCAGCATTCTCCAAATATTCACATTCTTAAAATACCATCATCTTCCTTATTTTCTCAATTCTTTATTTGTTTACACTCAAAAGCTTCTTTGTAGCTGCCTACACTGAGCCGGGAAAACATATAGTCTAGTCCTCCTTTATGTAAATGTACAATAGATTGTTAATGTCTTTGTTACCAGATACTAGCAAGCTTTATTGAGGACAAATCCATATGCCAGTGAAATTGTACAACATGAATGTTCCCAAATGTATGCAATGTTCTCCAGATTAATTGGATTCTATGGAACATATTCCCATCACAATGTGCAGAGGTTTTAAACATATAACTCTCATTAATGTTAATGGGAGTCACATGCTTAAATCCCAGCACTTCCAGATAGGAATAGCATTGCTTTAAATGAAGCCAGCGTCCACCTTCCTGTGAACTATTACAAGTAATGATTGCAGTTTTCTCCTGTGGATGAGAAGGAAACAAGTGCTACCAAATYGTCTCTTTAAAGCATTTCATATTTCTGACATTGCTGGACAAAAAAATCTGTGCTGAACTGAAGAAATAGCTCCGTACAGGAAGTTTTGCTGTTATGTTAAAAAGTGAAGTATACCTGTTCGACAGTCAGCTGTAAAATAACAGAAATGGGCAGGAAACAGCATTTTCTTTAGCAGAAGGAAACAATAATCCTCTTTCTTGGTAACAGACATTATACTTTCATGAATTTGAAATTATATGTATACATATATAATATATATAATATAATATGTATATTATATATATACACACATATATAATACATAATATCCATTAATTAGTAAGAATTCTACTAATATCTCAGTGTGGGCTGTTCAATTATTTTTTTCCTAAAATGAAACAATAGCTTTGGTGATAGTTTTGTTTTCCAGCCATTATTTCATGATAGTTCATAATACATTTCTTTCACAGTGCTGGAAATGCAGCAGGGATGGGCATACTAAAGCAGTTCTTGAACAGAGCTGTTGACTATGGACCACAAACAAGTAAGCAGAGAAATAGGACTGAGGTGGTTAAGGAAGTTTTGGATTACTTTGCATCATTCTCTATAAAACTCATGAGTTAACATTTTTATCAGCTGAGTTGTGAGGACCCACGGTCACCACACTTGTCACTTGTAAAGGAACAAGTGAGAATCTCTTCAGAGGTACAAGTAGGTGGAAGTAGGTGGCCTCTTGTTTTAGGTGGAGGTCTTTGTCTCACCCTGGAGTCAGTGTGAGATTTGTTCTCATGTGTCTTGTGCCCATGAGGAGCTGTGCCTTTGAAATCCCGCCATGGAGGAAGCAGAGCAGATTTCTGACATCCCATAGATTCCCATGGAAACAGATTTTGTAGTCTCAAGGGTAGGATCATGCTCTGCTTGCAACAGGATGCAATGGCCTGGCAAGGGGACACCATATCCATGGCAGGAGCAGATATAACTGCTGATGTAGCTGACAGCCTGGTTCTCCTATCCCCACTTGCTCCTGTAGGGAAATACTACAGTAATGTTGTGCAAGCACTGATAGGTTTTATATTCCTAAAACAACCAGGCCACAAACAGAAGGGACAGAAGAGGACTAACTCTCTGTGACATAATTGCATATGGCAATAGGCCAAACTGCTTGATTCTGCTGGAAAAATCCCAAATACTCTGTATGGAAGCTTATTGTGGGAGGGATAAGCAACATCATTGATTGGTTTACGTGGCATATGTGTTGGAGAGGCTGAGGAGAAGAGCACAAAATGCATTTGGTCATCCCGAAAAGGTCCTTGATATTTGTCTTGGAAGAAATTATTTACATCCTAACTCTTTCTTCTTCAGTCAAATGCATAGGGAAAAATGGTCGATCTAATYCAGCCACGAGCTGGGGTGGTTGTGTGGGCAATCAAAGGGAGGAAACCTTTAATCCCTAGAAATATTTTGGCTGATTGTCCAAATTTGAGTCTCTTTTGGTTGGTAGYGGACTTGTTCCAGCTACTCCATTTCATCCTCCAGCATCGTGTTTTTTGGTCTGTTCCTCTGTTCCTCAGAACAAGGCCATCAGAAGGGCAGTGGATCTTCTCGTTTRCACAATCATACCTATGGAGAGGCACTCAGAGGTTGGGAGATGGTTATCACCGATCACGTGTCAACCTCTTCAAAACTCATCTCGATATGAGTAAACTCTTGCTCAAATAAAGCTCAATTCCTTCCTGCTTATTCAGTGCTTTGCTTRTTATACCAAATTGCAAGCTTTGTGTCTGCAACGTCATCTTTCTTGTGCTGGCTTCCCTACAATCTACTGATTCATGTACGGCTCAAAGCAACCATCTCTGTTCCTGAGTACCTGGGAAACTGATTTAAGTTCAAGATGCAGCGCTGGTGGAAACAGGAGACGTTACATAGTCTTTGCTTTTCCACTTCAATCCCTTCTCCACTGTCACGTTTTTCACTCATTTCTGCTTCTACMACTTCCATGCTTGGAAAGGACATAAAGTTTTTTTCTTTTCCTGCCACGTCTTTCCTCGTGACGTCTCCGCATCTTATCGCCGATTGATTTGTGCGTGTGAGTCACGGCAAAAATGGAATGCCTCATCTCCCCAGCCAACCACCTCCACCCCCGTTTTTGTCCCATCTCTCACTCCTGCTGTGTGAGTGCCACTGGTGACTCATCTCTCTTTGTGTTGCTTCATCACATGAGTGGCCAGTCCTGTCGAAACACTTATGCTGACTTGGGAYAAAGTTGGTAGATGGAGGGTTCACTGGTACTTTCCATTAGGTTGGACTGTTCCAAGATGTAAAACAATCCTTCTTCAGCATCTTTTTCCATCAGATAGTCCATCTAGCTAGTGTTAAACTGGGAAGAGATTAATTGAGGAGGTTAGAATGATTTGCCTGGTGGCCAGAAAGGACACTGCACAGGGCCAGAATGTACCGGAGTATTGTTTGAGTRGAAGGAAAGGCATCAAATTATTTTTCCTCCCTTCACTGGTTTGGCACGCAGTGACCCAGAATGAATGTGTCCTTGTAGCCCAGCCAGATACAGAWATTGTTCCCTCTGATCATCCTTGTGCAGACTGTAAGCAAAGACATCACGAAGAGCAGAGCTGGACTTGTTGTTGCCCAGTGTCAGTGGTGATTCCATAGGTGCAGTTCTCAGCAGTGGATTTAGTGTTTCTGGGTATTTTAGGAAAYGTATCAGCCTAATTTATCACCCACATATGTGGCTGGAGTCTGAAATGAGAGATGTGAACATTGGTTGACCTTCAGTGAGCAAAACCTGGGAAATAGGCTGTTTCTTGGCCAAAACTTRCTAAAGAATTTTATTCTTATTCTGATTGGCACTGAACAACACTCCTGCTTTCCTAGCTTAAAAAGCATAAAAAATACAGTCCTAACTTAGTGGAAATCGGTACAGTAAGAGCAATGAATCCTCTCAGTCAAAAGCAGAGGATTGGGTGTATTTCAAAAGCTTTGTAAAACAGTAAGTTTGCTTGACTAGAGGTGGGCTGGACAAAAAATCCTGGGGGCTGCAAGGTGGCATTATCTTTTCTGATTTATTCAAGGTAGACAACTCAGTGCAAGACACTTGAAATCCCAGCAGCCACTCTGGCTGATGAGGAAAACACCAGCCTAAATTCCCCTGTGAAAGGTCATGCTGGATTTGCACTAAAGTAACAGACASCAGAATCCACCCCAACACTATGACTGGAGACATGTGGGGAGAAGAGAGCAGGTGTATTTCTTTCTCCTGTCCTACTGTTTGCTCAGATTGATTCCCCTGTTGAGAAAAACATTATAAATGCAACATAAATACTAAATTACATGAGGAAGCAGTGAAACACCTGCCTAAGATGTTCGGCTTGGAACACCCCTTTGTATCTGGGTAAAACAAATCTTAATGTGACAGTGGTCCAAGGCTGAGGATTGATGCTATTTATTTATTTATGTATTTGGCATGGGTCTTTAACACTTCCTTTAGACTTTCAAAAACCTTTGGCTAATATTGTTGGAAAACCTTTCTCTGGAGAAACTTTGACCATCATACTGAAGGATGTTTCATCTTTATTCTTTCTGTTTCCCRGATGCCTTCCACTGTACTACAGCCTTCATTGCTAGGCATTATACTTGGGAAAACTGCTTGCTTGTTYAACAAAAAAAAAAGTGGGGAAGAAAGAGAGAGGGGCTTGTGAGCCTATGGTGAACTTAATTAACATCGCTGGAGGGACAGCAATAAAGCACTTAACAGGGCTATAGTAAACCCTTGCAAAGACACGAACGAGTCAAGATATTATTGACGTATTCAATTATTCGCAGTCGCGGGGGTTTTGTTTTCTCTGACGACTCCTGAAAATAATAAAGCACTTGAAAGTTCCGCTTTCGCTGGGCTGACCCGGCGCTCCCKCGGCAGCACAGCGTGTTACCCCGGGAGGGAGCTGCGCCGCAGCCAGCGCGGGGCCGGCAGCGCTGAGAAAGCGGCACACACAGTCCCTCCGGAGGGGAGCAGCTCGCATCCATCTCTAGGGGCTCTTCCCGCCYGGCCTGTATTATTTATTTTACTATTATTAGCATTTCTGAGACACCAATCGCTATGGTAACTGTGCGCCCGTAATAACTCCGCRTTGGTGTGGCTCTCTCCGCCGGCGGTCTCTCTCTGCTTCGCGGTTGCCGGTTGCTCTCGAAGTTATCAAACCTGAGGACTTGTCTCAGATGGGAAGGCTGAGGTGCAGAGGGTTTAAGGGATGAGCCTTCATGGGTCTCCTCACGCCTGGACCTGCGTCTCCAGAATAAATCTGCATTTCAGCTTCTTTTCCTGGCTTCCTAGAGGTGCGTTGCAACAGGGACTTAAGCCATCAACCCCTTGTAGGCTTCATCTTTCTCTTTAAATTGTTCCTGTCGCTCTTCTGCTTGCTGAGCCCTTGAGACCCAGTGCTGGGAGCCAAGGCAGGCTCTGACTGAATGATCTCGATGAAAATATTTCTCACAGCTCTTCAAGAGTGCATTTTGCCCCAGCCTTGCATAGACAGACATAGTGAGCGTCGTGACCCCACGGCAAGTGTGAGGACTATGGGAGGACCTCAGTGGTTGTGCAGCTCAGCTGTGCCCTCTGCCAGCTTCAGAGAGGCAGCCCCATGGTATTCAGCATTGGAGATGTTCACTGGGGGACCACTGTGGTGATCCCCACAAACCTGCTGGCGGGTCAGCTGGGAACACCTTGGAGGAGAAGCCCCCCTGAGAGCCGGATCACAGGGCAGCAATCTCATCCCTGTGTTTCACTTCAGTTTTCGGCAGCAGCCAAGACTCTGTGGTTGCAGTCACCCGCTGGCGCAATAGTGTCATTTTTAATCCTTTTAATATTTCTCTTTTTAAGAGCATCTTAGCTCGGGGGCCACATGGAGGCTGAGTGGCAGGAAGCCTGTAAGCTCCRGGGTTGTGGAGGGGAGAGGCACAGTCTGCAGCAGTGCCAGTATGCACATCACAGGAGGAAGAATTATGGTTGATTTTCACATATATCCATAACATCTGTGTGGCTAATAAAATTGATGGAGTTTGTCATAATCAGCCTGTACTCTCCAGTGAGAGAATTATGTCTGAGCATTTGGAAATCTCATGCACAGGCAGTTACTGGGGGAATGCTGTGAAGATTAAGTTGTTTCTGCGTGGCAATGGATGCCCATGCTGAAACGTGGCGTTGCTTCTGTGCTGCAGTGGGGTCCTCAGGGAGAGTGTGTTGTTAAGTGTGGCACTTGTATTAACCAGAAAAACGTGCTTTTATGTGCTACCTGCTGTCACAAGCGTGCATTTACATTCAGGCTGTTGCACTAAGATAGTGGATTTCCAAGGCAATCAAAACTAATCCCACAAATATTGCATGGAACAGCCCTGGTCACCAGTTCGTCTGGGAAAAGGGAAAGTCCCCCCAGATCAACATAAAGGCACTGYTCTGATCTGCAAAATTCTCACCCACCGGTGTTCCTGGCATTTCCTGGGCCTCRGGGTTGGCTCTGGGAAAGGTTGAGCTCCTGGGCTGGTTCTGCTTCGGGGTGTTGTGTCCTCCCCATCACTGCCACCTGCTGCCTTGGGGCTTTTGGAAGCCCATCACCCGAATTCCATAGGGGTAGAACGAACAAAACCTCAGACAGGTTAGTCCTCAAAGGGCTGAAATGTGAGAAATCAGTGTTTTGTAAAGTTAGGGCTTTGTAGAAAATAATACAGTAACATTTTGTAAAAACATTACTTAGTGTGCTACTTCCCGGGTTGGTTTTTTTTCTGTTGTGACGAAGAGTTGGTAAAATCCATGTTCTTTTGCTGGATCAAATGTARTCAGCTGATAGCTGTCAGGTTCCCCAGGAAAAAAATGGACAAATAATGCTGTGATGACAAATTCTGATCACATTCATTTTATAAGCAGAGATAGTTGAAATTTCATGTGTGATGGATTGAAAAACAGTACTCAAGAGGGATTCATACATTCTGTATTTATTTACTGCATTTTGTTGGCTATGGGCTTAAACAAAATTGGTTTTGCATCCAAAATGTAATCTGAATGCCTGTGAACACAAGAAGGCAGATGAACACAAGTCATTTGGGCATCCAATTCCTTTGCATGTGCATGTAAACACTTCTCTTTGAAATATCAGGGTGGGCAACATTTAGCAGTTTGTTAAAAATACGGACTCTGATTTTTCAAGATGATGTCTTGATTTGCTATAAATCTGGAATATGTGTAATTCTGGCTGTGGCTGTTCTGTACCTTCTGCCTCTTCATTGCCCTGTCAGCTCTGTGGCTTAGGAATGCTCCTGGAGCAGTGGGTGATGTTGCTGTTTGAGTTCAGAAGAAATCTAAACCAAATGAACCACTTTGGTAACTCCCCTGTCTTTCTGGGATGGATRCAGCCATTCCTGCTCCACCTTTTGAATGAGTTTTGGGGCCTGACCCAAAACATATAAATTTCTGAGGATTTCAGCTCAAATCCAAGTTGCCATAAGAAGTGAGAACTGTACTGCCGTTTAAAAGTGATTTCAAGTCTTTTATTGTTTTAGATCCAATGATAATAAAGACAAATGCATTGGATTAATAACGCTCCTACCTTGAAATTTAATTTAAAATCTCTTGTAATGTAATCACATTTGGGTGTGCCATTACCCAGATGGAGAGAAATTTGTTTTGTTGAGAAATTGCTTTAGCATAAGAATGACTTGAGTTTATTAACAGGGAAAAAAACATGACTCCCCTCCCCAGCCACTCCCCATGCATTCCAAAAATARGAAACTCATTTCAACATGGACATTACTGGTTAAAAAATAATTACACATAATGAAATGTCATATTTCACACATACTCCCTGCAAACCATGCTTCTTAGTCTTCCCCAAAACACTGCAGGGTGTAACCGGCTCTTTCTTCCTCCTTCATGAAAAGAGTATTTCACAATGGAATTGTGCGATTACAAAAAATGGTGCTGGAAAAGCATCACTACCCAGAGAGACATAAGGAATTGCTAAAGGCCACTGCCTATAATCCCACACAGTATTAAGTAGTCATTGTATCTCTTTCCAGGGCTTCATTCTTCTTTTGTGACCTACAGCCTCTACAAAAGTTTTTGCAGAAATAGAACGCCTCGGAACAGCAAATTTGGGAACCCCTGTCATTTGACAAAAAATGTTTGGCTTAGAACGTTAATTTTTTTTTAATGCATCTTTCAGCCACTGTCATTACAATTGTTAAATAGCCTTAGAAACCTGTTTTGTCAATTACCTTGGGGACAAGAATGAAATACTGGGCTGTTAAACGTGTGCCACGAAAAATAAACTGCGCAGCGCGAGCGCTGCAGGAGGAGTGTTCGCGGGGCTGGACACGCGCCGGCACACCTCGGCTCCTTACGGATCCTTCCCCCTGCTGCAGCAGCTCTAATTAGTTGGGACTAGATATTCCCCACTCTGGGAGGTGCTCTCCATAAATATTTGTTCGCGTTCAAAAGCAGATTTCTGCAAAGGTTCTGGTGCTGACAGTTTCCCTCCAGGAGCGCTGGCAAAGCGCGGATGCGATGCCCAGATGTGCGCAACGTGTGCGACCCACGTTGTGCGCCAAGGCCCCTTAACCAGACAAGTTTTGGGTTATTTCTTACAAGTAGGGCTTTTGTGGGACTGATTCTTACATTATTAAATATGTTTAGTATGTAAAAAACCGCGTACACCGCGGTACATTAAATTGAATTGCACAAATGAATTTTGTGCCTGAGAGCAAGAATATTCAGTGTATATATTTATGCTCTACCTCATTTCTAATTATTTATTTCTAAATATGGGTGATGCATATCTCTGGAGAGGGGTATTGTACTGCTGTGAGCTTAGATTTGGATGGATACAGGTGTTTTATTCCTACAATATTCCTTTTTAAGTAAATRTATAGCAATGAGCCTGTGACATTACTAAAAAAAGAGACTGCTAGAGATTATCATAACTGTAGTAGACTGGGGTAATGGTGTTGAGTTAAAGTTCCTGTGGTAAGATTTTTGCAAATTCCATGGATTTTTGAAGGTAGTGAGAGGGAAATCAAAGATGTTTGTGGGTTTTTTACTCCTAAAGCTCCATCCTGAAATAAAATGGGTAGAAATGAAAGGAAAAAACTAGGCAGAAAAGGAACAAACCAGGAAGATAAGGAACTGATTGGAAAGCTCAGGAACAAAATAGACAGGGAAGGAAATTTGACAAAATGTTTTAATTCTTCTTCTTGGATGAAAGAGTTATGTGGGGCAAAGAATGCTCATTTTAATTTTATGAAATGAAATTTTATAAATTCTCTTTGTTTAATGCCCCCATCTACTCCTGCCTGCAATTAGCAGTACTCAACGGTAGCACTTATTAACCCCAGTAACGTTTTGTTTAAAACAATATTTTGCAAAATTGCAGTCTGTCTTTTATTGATGTGCTTTGCTGGATGTCTGAGAGAGGTTATACAGCCACCCATAACCCACTTCATCCTCAAATCCAGGCATACTTTACATTCAGAGCTTTGAAAACCAGCTAAATTTACACCCAGCTTGCTCTGGAAATAAATCTGCTCATTTAGATGAGGTCTCATTTAAAATGGCTTAGCCCAATAATTAATCATTTCATTCTCTTTATATATTTGTGGGTGTTTGAAAGAAGTTTGATTAGTTACCAGTGATTACACTTCCCAACACCCTGCAAAGGAAATAATAAAATAAAATCCGTCAGGCTTTTGTAAGGATTGCTGGGGCTGAATTTGGGCTGAATTTAATAGCGACTTACTAACTGGCAATTATTTGTCTGCCTTTAACAGGAACTCCATAATGAGGGAGGTTCTCATCCAGGAGTTATACCCAGCTTGTTTTTAAATCCTGCAAGGGAAAGATACTGTGAACAAAGCAGAGGTGGCTCTCGGGTTCCTCCCCAGGCACAAGGAGAGCAGTGGGGCTGTTTTGGATCACAGGAGCACAGGTACCACCAGCCCACCCTCTGCCACCCCCGGGACACTCATCCTCYTCCTCACCATCATTTGGGCTCCCTCACTAAATGCAAACAAACAGAAAAGCTTCCAGTCACTGATCTCTTGTTTCTAAAGGCACTAAATTATTTTAAGGGGTCCTGAGATTGAAGATATTTTTCTAATCCCAGGTTTTTGGCTCTTAAGGAGGTGGAGAGGGTAAAAGATCGTGTTGGTCTGAGTAGATATTACACCCCTAAAGCTGCCCATCGTTTCTTATCTCTATTGTGGCCAAAGTGTATGGATGTCAGAGTTCAACATATCCATGCTGTTTAACCTGGTGCTATTATCACAATGACCTTAACCAGCTAGGCAGTTCACAGAGCAGGCACTAAACAGAGCATGAGATGAATTTAATGGATTACTAGGGAGTATGTTATTGCAAGGAGAAGCACCTGTGGAGCAACATATTTACCTCAGTTCCACTGAATGAGCATGTTGAAAGTGAATTGGCACAGCCTTCTGCTTTATGAAAGGAAGTATTTTGTCATTCTTCATGCTTTCATTAAGAGGATTTAAGGCAGAGGATGCTGAAATGGTTCTGTGTTGGCACAAAAAAAAAATCACAGATTAATAGTGAAGCTTGAAAATAGTAAAGCATCTGATTTTTGCTTTTTCATCAACAAGCCTAATAAACCAGGATGAAACTATTAACATACAAATAGACAACCTTCTGATTAAAACAGCAGCAGCCAGCCCAGCCTGAAAAAGACCTCTTCACACAGAAAGCAATTATGATGGCGAGTGTTGTCCGATTCACTTCCATTTGCAACAAACCTGGAAAATCAAAATGTAACCAATCATAATTTTGCAGAAAACCAGGTGTTATTTAAAATATAAGATGCTCTTGATTTTTCTTTTCATGATTAGCATTTTAGAAGCCCCTGAATGTGCTGCAAGTTTGTACTCCTTTGAGTTTCTAGTCTAGGCATATATTGAAAATAAGGAGAAGTAAGCCCTCAGGATAAATTATTGTGGGAAACCTACCTAGAGGAAGGGCAGATACTATTCTAGATTATACTACTATGGTATACTTGCCTTTATTTCCTGCATCTCCCCTAAGATGGTCATCTGTGGAAAAAATGTACTTGCTGACCAGACCATCATTTAACAATCTACCTCCTGATGATGACAATGTAGTGGAAAGAAGTTTCCTGATTTTAAAGCCAAGCCATGACAACTGATACCACTAAGATGTTCCAGCTTAGAAATTTTGTTTTGTCATGAAAAGAATCACTGGCCTGGGAGAGTTTTCCCTCATGACTAAGCAAACCTGGTTTCCTGTTTACATGGACAGAGTATTCCATGCAGGAGCCACTGTGGAACTGTGTCCGTAGCGTGGTCACCCCTGGAGCAGGGAGGCTTTTCRGTGACTCTCTGCTGCCTAATTCCACTTTGTGCAACTGGAGTATAAGTGGTACCAAGCCCTACACAATTTCCTCTTTCCCCCTTTCGGAAAGGGTGTAAATACATGCCAAAATCCCTCCTCATTCAGTGAAGTGCGGAGGCTCATCTGTAATTTAAAGCACGAGTTTAGGACCGGTTATTTTCTGAGGTGTACTCGTGTATGCTGAGAATTTTTTTTTCCCATGTCTTGAACATCGATACACCCTGCCCATTTTGGAGAAAGGATTTAAGATGCACTTGTCCAGGTAGGGGTAGGAGTGCCTGTAGAATTATCTGAAGGAATCCACTTCCTTTCTCCTGACACTGTTCTCTTGGATGTTTTAACATGGTAACTCTGAAATATTGAGATATTTTGGTATCTATCCAAATTTTGATATTGGGACAAGTATGCATTTACTGTGCCAGTGAGCTCATCATCCCTTTACCTTTTCCTTCAATTAAATTTATTTTCAATATTCCTTTCTAGCAGGACGTAAAACTGCTAGCTTCTCACTTGTTCAGGTGGGCCAAACCTGATCATTACACATTATGAAAGAATTCAGAGATGGAGCATGGTGGAAGATGATTTCTGCATCACACAGATTTAAAAACCTAATTAGGCAGCTAAAGCAGCCTCCAAATATGCAGACGCTCTTTTGCGCTCCAAAATAGTTGCATCAGCTATCAATCAAGTGAATAAATGATGCAGACAGGCAACTGAAGGTTTTCATTYGTGAGTAATATTAATTGTGGGTGTAAAATGAAAGATATAATAAGTGATGAAGGTACCACTCAGTACTTGGACGAAACATTTTCTAAAGTTAACTCCAAATGGGGAGTTCCAAATGGGATGCTTGTATAAACAAATAAAATTTCAGCTCGGCACTGACCATTGTATGTTCTTGAAAAAACRTATGGAAGTGCCCATCGATCATTGTTCTCCCTGATTTTGGTTTTCCAGCCCTGTATTCTGGCTCGCTGTTCATTAGTCTGGAGTAATTGGGCTGGGACAGAAGCATTCAGACCCTGGTTCAATATGCAAGGCAAATAAAATGTGCAATTATCTGATACAGAGTCACAGAGTTGCATCAAATGGAAACAAACGGTGCCAAATCAAGACCACATGTTTTTTTAAGAGGATTACGAATTTAAGTGATATGCAGCTAAATGTCATCTACTTTAAAATAATTGAGGAATTTAAAAAAAATCCTTTAGAATATTTTTGTGAATATAGTAATTGTAAAAACACTCGCCAGGATTTTTCTGAGGTCAGTGTCCAGAAGTCTGAAATTCAGACAGAAATGACTGTTCCTGATAGTCCTTTCTGAATGGGACTCCTGATTGCCCTTCAACGGAGTCTGATCACTTCCCTGTGGAAGACTGGACATCTGAACCAATGCTTTCAAGCAGTAATTGACCCCATGAGTCTTCAGATAAACCTTTAAGGTTTTTTATAAATCATGTTCAAATGAACCATTCTTTATTTAAAAACTGGAAAATCTCAGAGGCGCCTTCTGCTTGCTTTCTTAAAATTTTTTTTCATAGTGCATTTAGGCATTCTGCATCCTATGCCTGCAGTGGCTTGACAAAGGACCTTTCTATTTTCCCTTATTTAGATACTGAACAGAGCTCTTCACCTCACGTCTGTCACTGAGGTCTGCATGTGGTTGCCAAGCCTYCCCTATCACATGGAAGGGTGGAGACAGGGCAGCAGTTTTCTCTGGAAATGAGACAGATGATCGTGCCAAGTTCCAGAGAAGTACTGGCAATGGCTTTCTTGGGGAGAGATTGAGACACCCTTTGACAGGAGCCAACACCCATTTTGAGACGAAAAACTGAAAAACTTTCATCCCACCATCTAACTCCACAGTCTCACCTCCAGCAGACACTTCTCTGGGAAAACACCCACTGCTGTGTCTGAGGCCGGTGGGGATCCTGTGACTTGCTCTGTGGTTCCTCAGTCAGCTGGACCGACCCTCCCCGTGCTCATCCTCTCTTTTCATTGCCTTTTTGCCTGCACAAAATGCTGTGAACAGCCAACAGGCTACAGTTAAATGTAAGAACGGGAGTGAAACAGGTTTCCCCTGCTTGCTGCCTTGTTTCCAGAGACTTTAGGGTGGTATCCTGTCTTGTTTGTCTCTGTATCAATCTGGCATCATCTTCTACTGTCTGGCAATTTGGGGCTCAGAGTGTCCCATCTGCAGGCAGCAGGATTCTGACAGAGCTCCCATCTCCCCAGCCTGGAGTGRGAGGGTTCACAGGGAGCCTGCTGTCAGTACGTGCCCTGCTGGTTCGGGCAAAGTCAGCTCTGCACACACAAACAATATAATTTTGGCTAAATTCAAGCCCAAAGGAATCACTATCTTGTTGCTTTTCTCTCACGTGTGTATTTTTAGACTAGCTATAGTTTGGATACTGACTTGCATAAATCCCATCCTCTGAATGGTTTGGGTTTTGGGGCTGGGATAGGGACGTGTAAATCTGTTTATTCAGTTAACCCCGAGTGACAGCTGAATTCAGACAGGTCTGCTATAGAGACCTGAGGCACACAGACAAGATAAGRCAATTCCCAAATCATCTGAAATCTCATTAACAGATGCAACCAAATATATAGTCAGTTTTAAAGCTTTTGTATGGAAGACTCTAAAGATTTTTATGACTTGGTCATTAAAATACATTTTAAGAGTGCAAAAGGATGAGAGTATTTCCAAATGCACACTGCAAAATATACATCACACATTGCCAGAAATTTTTGGAAGGAGGAGATAGCACTATCTCCCGTTTGGATAACCAAGGAGAAAACAAGTGCTGTGAGCTTTGGAAAGCCCATGGAGCACAGGGATGGGATCAGAAGGCAGAGGTAAGGGAAGGGCACTTTGTGGGCTTTATTGTGTCCCAAGACTGCATCCTATTTCCTACACTAAAGGAAGACATAGCATTGGATTTTCTGCAACAAGCAGGATATTGTTTAAGTCCTTTTCCAACAAAGTATTATCAAGGTTTTTTGGTGKTTTTTTTTTGTTTTGCTTTTAATTGGGAGTAGCAGCAAAGTTCAAAGCACCATATGCAGATGTTACAGGGACACGAAAGTACAAGATAAGGTGCTTCCTACCACAGGAAGGCTATTTTAACAGTTGGTTTTTAAGCTGATATTTACGAAGGAAGGAAAGTCAAAGGCAACAATAATTAATGTCATCATTATGGTCCTGATTTTCAGAGAAACATAATGGGACTAGGAACTCAGTCACTTCAGCTTTGCAGAAGACTTCAGCACAAGATCAGGCAGCAATTGAAAGACAATAAGCATCAAAATCTAGGTTGTTTTTTTTTTWAAATTATATAAGGGCTCTATATTTCGTTCAGGTATATGGATTGCAGATAGAAAAGAGTGTTAACAAAAGGGAAGGTAAATTTGCAGGCCTCACCATCTTCCCTCATTAATGGTTCTCAGCAAAACATGCTGAGCTTTGTGACTTTTTATTTATCATTAAAACACAATTTTTGCTATTTGCTGAATGGTTAAAATTTCTTTTCCTGATAATTTGGGGAGGTAGCTGTTTATCATATGGAATGATAAACAAAAGCTGCAAAAGTCTTTTCAAATGGGTTAGTTTGCAGCCCTATAGAGCTGTGCTTCATGAGTTTATTTGCATCGTCAGGAGAATCTAAACTAATTTAATTCATGGTAGGGAGCACATGTTAATGACTTTGCTGGGTGGATGAAAGTAGAGCACACCTCCCTTCTAACTCAGTGGTCCTGATCTGCAAGCAGGCCAATAGATCAAAACCACATGGTAAAGACCCTATGGAATTAAATTCATGCTCTTAGATACTTTTTATGCATCACAAATACCATTGGTATGTTTGCTACCATGTCAAACTGTCCAAAAGTTGAATTAGGTACAGATTGGATGGATCCCTGACCAACCCGACTTAGTCAAGGGCATCCCTGCCCATGGCAGGGGAATGGAACTGGATGATCTTTAAGGTTTCTTCCAACTCAGACCATTCTGTGGTTCTATGATCTCCCTGCCCAGCAGAACGAGGTGCTGCTGGCCAGTGGGAGAGGAAGGGAGGGAGCTGTGTTGTGAGCTGAAACAGATTTCTGCTTTCCCAGCTTCCTCTCTTGCAGCCTTGCTCTCACTTAACAGCTCCCTGGCCTTCACAGGCTTGAAGAACTGTATAAAGGAACCAAAAGAAAAGGTATTTCAAGGAATGAAATTAAGAATTGTAAAGATCTTTGAATAACTAGTGTTTTCAAACTGGGTTAAAGCAGACTTAGAGTAATCTGACATGATGTAATCCGAGTGAAGTTGCAGGAAAGCAGAAATTAAGTATTTATTTGGGGTATTACAGTGTCTAGTATAAGATATTGTTAAGTACTGTCAGTAACTCATTATATATTTATTTAAAAAAAATAAGAACTTAAAAGAAAAAAAGAAATTTGAGATTAGAATGTGGTTGCTGTACATGCATTATACATGCTTCTCCTTCTGTTCCACTAATGGATCCTGACTGCCAGAACGGCGAAACGAACCACTGAAATTAGCGGAACTAAGACCCAGATCTATTAAAAATTTTCATTTGCCTCCAGTGTAGAATTTCAGACAGATCCCTGATTTCTGCGAAGCCTTTCCAAAGTATCACAGCCACGCTGCAAAATGAGTTTTCTGTCAAAGGGAACAAACGTGGTGGTGGAAGCCCCGAAACTTCTGGTTCCTAATGGCCACACTGCAAAGACATGAAAAGGATGAAGCATCTCTGGTGGCAYGTCATTAATGCTGGGGGCAAGATGGGGAACTGCTGGAGGAAGAGCCACCAACAGCAGAAGAGGCTGAGATGATTGAAGCAGGAGTCATCAGCATGGAAATACCACCTTAATTATACCATGTTCTGAAAAGAACTAAAACAAGGCAAATACAAAGCTGAAGCTAAAAGGCACAAGCCACCCATTTAGGCTTCACTGCCTGATCTCATCAGGGTTATATTGCAAGTCACTGCTGAAAAATAGGACCTGTTACCTTTCAGCCTTGGTGATCTCCCGCTGCTGAAAGAGTCGCTAATCCCCAAATTTTCCCATTCTGAGCRAAAATCAGAGGTGGAATGTTATCGYAGTTGGAAATTTATTTGTGGGCCATCGGACAGATAGAATATGGAACGGAATTTATGGGCTACAGTAGTTACCYTTGCAAAGGGAAAAGTATTAGTGAAAATCGTATTTAAAATACACTRTGGAGGTGTCAATAATCTGGTCATCAGTACTGAGCACTTATCAGGAAACCTTCCAGTACTAAGTTATGCTTCATTTTTAATGCTGCCCAAGCATGCTCTGCTTTTGCCAAAATAATGGAAGTCTAAGCCTTTGCTGGGAATTTCCATATGACTGTGGCTTTAAGTTATATCCTTCAATTTTTTTTTTTTCTGTTTTGGTAATGGGAATCTTTAGTGCCTGGAAAATTTGAGACACTAAAAGAACCTAAAAAAATGTATATGCAGGAGAGGGTTTGGCTTTCTTCTGAATCCTGGTCAGACTCTGGAAAACAGAACCAAACCTCAGAACCAAAAATTCCTTCATGAGTTTTCAACATTTCTGCTAATGCCGAGTTCCAGGGTCTGGTTTACATTGGGAAACCTTGACTCCTGGCTCCAARGGGTTCAATTAGTCAAAATGGTTGGCAGATGGAAAAAATAAAGTTCCATCCAGTGTTCTGTACAATAAAAATAGACTCAAGACACAATGGCCTTACCTTGAACTTTGCAGGCCAGCGTCACATAATGATAAAGAGGGAGTCAGCTTTTAGGAGCTGGATTATCTACCAGCACACGAACAGAGTGTGAAGCTGGGCTGCAAGAGGCACCAGAACGTGCAGGCCAAGCACATGATTATTAGCTTAATGATTTTTTAGCCCAGATCGAAGATGCAAATTCTGGCGATGAGAAATAACTCGACATGCATATTATGAGATTACCAAAACCTCATGATGGTAGTAATAACAATAATCATCTGTTATTTGAAGAGCTGCTGAAATGCATGGAAATTTTAAAATATTATTCTTAGAAATCTTGCTCCTGAATGCTTTGTCTTTCCTGAAAATGACAGAAAAGTAGATAGATAGTACTTAAACMAATTTTTGTTTTATGCTGAAATACRGCCTTAGATGCCCAGCTTTAAGACCTTGAGTTTGAAAATACAGTTAAGGACCAGAAACATAACCTGTGCCATAGTTTGACATTAAAATTTTTCACTCCARCAATCTCATAAGATACGTGGGACAAAGAATTTTACCCCACATTATGCATCTGATCATTCTGAATAATGAATATATTCACAAAAAAAAGAGGGGCATATCGGATAACTTTGTAAATTGGGAAGTGTGACTTACTATACAAATGATTTATTACAAAATAAGCTCTGGTGAAAATTTTATGGCCGAAATGATGTTTTGGATAATAAATTATGTATTACAGACAATAAAAAGTGGGCAGATTCTCCACCACTGTCAATGACAGCACCTGGCAGTACAGGGCACATGGGCTTTGGAGATTTATCTCTTAAGCACAGAATGAAATTCCCTACTGGTGGGAATTACTAGGGCACAACAGCGTTGTAGGTCGTAATATTAATAAAGTTTTCCAGATAGCATAAGAGTTCCACGTATCCACCCTTGCGCATCTACACTTTTACATCCGCTCTTGGCTGTCACTCAGGGCTGGATGCAACTGGGTACTTAACATCTAAAGGGATGGCGAAATAAATTGCACAGATCTCCATGCAAGTCTGATCAAGCTCTGGAAGGTGAGGTAAGTCTGCTTCCTATTGCTCACGTCCTTCCTTCTATTCCCCAAACATCTACTGGGCACGACTGCCATCGCTTTCCCTCTCCTGTATCCCTGCTCCGAGCCTGCCCTGCCCCACTGGGGCTGCACCCACCGCTGCCAGCCCACGGTTTTCCATGAAAGTAAGGTCTTGTTACGTGTTTGAGCAGCACTGTGGATCCAGGGTGAGGACAGGAGGAGGCTCCTGACGTGATATCATGGAGTGTTTTGGCAGCACCGGTGTGGTTGAATCATGTGGCTGGTGCTGCAATGCCAGCGCTTTAAAGAGGTGATGTCCCCATGTTTGTGATTGCTCTAATGGTCTGGGCTCCTCTGAGGGTGCAGCAGATGGCCCCCACCTTTATCTTCATGGAGTGTCTTGTGGTTGTTTGTGGTGGTATTCCAGAAAAACCACTGAATCTCTCCCAAATCATATGGTGTTCAGAGGATAACGATGTTCGGCTAAGCCTGGGAATCATTAGGTGGCTGCCTTGGAGCCAAGCTGTTTGGATGGGGCTCACTTTCACAGCTGGCAGAAGAAGGAGAATCTTTTTCTCCTTCAACTGCTGGGACTGTCAGCAGCAAACTTGCAGAACTATCTCCCAGTTCTTGRGGATTCATGGAATGGCAGGGTAGGTGGACGTCCTGTTTGGTGAACTCTAAAGCCATTTTGTTGGTGCATGTGTGTGGGGGGGTGTCTTTAAATTTGCAAGCTGCTCTTTATAGTTTTATGRTTTGGGTCAGAGTATTGGGTCTGTCTGACAGGCTCCTTGGGAAAACAGTGGAAGATCCTGGTATTTACAGTACAATGTGGCAAAGCTGAAAGGGTCTCAAGGGCCAGAATTTTTCCTTTGAGTCATAATACTAGTTCACTCCACCTGAACCTCCAAGTGAATGTTCAAAACCCTGATTTCTCTGATCCCTCAAGGGCCAAGCTTCCTGGGTTCAGCCTGTCCCAAAGCACATGCTTCTGACTTGACACAGCAGTCCTTAGAGGCCAGGAAAAATCAATGTATACTGTGGTGTTAAATCCAGTGAGGATTAGCAGAAGGGATGTGCTAATGAATTCCACATGAATATGCTGCAGCAGACCAGTCCTACAAAGCACAGGAATAATTTGGGAGGAAACCTCCCTGGTTTGCTTTCCAGCTTGGACTGAGGGCTGAGCCTTCTTACCTGGAGCCAGGGCTATTTCCTGGGATGCCACTGGCATCACCGGGGTGGTGTGAGGTGTGGTACCCTGCCCAGCGTGGGCAGAGCTGGTGCTGCACAGATCAGAGCAGGCAGCACATCTTGATGTCTGCTGCGACTCATGAGGTGAAGGCTTTGATGTAGGTCCAGGACCTGGCCCTGTGATGCAAGATGCACTGCGAAACCTGCTTTTCAGGGAGCACATCCGTAGCCATGGGAGCTTTAGAAACMAAATCTTGTCCATCAGGAAGCCTGTAACAGTAATCGATCCTCAGGACTTCCTGAAGAAGAGTTCCTTGTCCTAGACTTGACATTAGTATCCTCCACCTCCTGGGAAGCTCAGGCCTGTCTCATGCTRTTGYAGGAATAACCAAAGCAAAGGCTTTAGGTTTTGCTTCCAGCTCAAAAGCCCTTCAGTTCCAGCACCACTGCTCCCACAAAAAATGCTAAAATACCTTTTTGTGTGGTGTTCTGTAATCGAGTTTAGTTGTAATACCTCAGAAATACACAGCACTGAAAGCCTCTCAGTTTTCACTAGCGGAGCAGCCATGCCAGCTGGCTAAGAAAARCTGGTGTGATAATTTTTCTACTTTTTCACCCACTTCTCTGTACCTCAGTATCCTCACTTTTGGTGCTTTTCACTAGCCTGGCTCTCTCTCTCCTCTCTGGCTGTGCTCCTGTGCCCACGTGCCTGCAYGCGCGCACACAGGCTCAGGCAGATGCTTGTAACCTGACTTCACAGTTCATCCCTCTCCCTCGTAAACTGTAAGAAAGAAGGGAARGAAAAATAAAAACAAAGGTGTTACACAGAGGAATGAGGCAAAAATAGAAATCCAAGGATATGGCGGTTGCAAGGGATGCCCAGAAATTTCCTTCTGGAGTCTCTTTTAATCATCTCTCGTACTTTGCTTCACTGCTCTTCTTTCAGCTGCTCAGGCCAGGTTGCTTGGTAGACTTTTACTGCCAAATGCTATTATAACCAAACTGCTCTGATCTTTAGCCAAACCTTAGGAAAGAAGTGGGTGTGCTGAAGCATTGGTGAGCCAGTGAGGGAACTCTTTACCAAGGCTGGAGTGGCAAACATGACTGTACAGAGGAGAGCTGYGGGAGCAGGGCTGCGATGCTGCCATGGGGTCTGGTTTCAGCGGCTGCAGGCAGGGAAGAGCAGCCCTGAGTGCTTGGAATATACAACAGTTTCAGCTACAACCACCCAGAWATTAGCACACAACATGGATAACATGAACAACTTTTAAGGCACTGGGTACCTGAGACAACCCTGTGGGTTTTGCTGACGTGTCCCCAGGCGGTGCTGACGAAGTGCAGATCCCCAGCAGGAATGACTGAGGCTGCACTGAAACTCGTGCCCACGCCGTCCTGGAGAGGAACCACGAAGGAGGTGGAAGGGCTCCTGTTTGTCTGTCAGGGCTGCATCTCCCCTYCTCGGGGCTCAGGGTGGGCTTCACAGCTGTGCCTTGCCAGCTCTGGGCAAGGACAAAAGTGTGGCTGGAGCATGAGGAGAGGCAGAGCTGAGAACRCAGAGCCTTAATAAGTTCACCCTCTAAAGAAGGGCTGAAACACCATTTAAACATACTAATTTCTCCGCAAGACCTTGCTCCRTGATATTTGTTAAAAACACTGTCTGAGCAAAAGACTGAAAAAACTCCAATATGCTATTCACAAATGCAATGAGCTTGCTAGTTCCCAGAGCTTACACCGACTCTGTGCCACACATCTGCAATAAAAGTGTCTCTATTTGCTTAGCAGATGTGCTGGAGTCATGTAGAGTTCAAATTTACCATACCCATCAAGATGCAAATCCCAAATTTCATTTAGCATTGTCCCGTTGGTAAGGATGTTACACGCAGGTCAGGATTCTATCTCCCCCCAAGCCCTTTAAATGTGTTTGTTCATTTTGTTTATTTTCATTTCCCAGTTTCCACATGTCGCTCAGTCAGATTTTCTGTTAGCAAGACCGGGAGACGAATAACATATGTTACCCCACAACTGACCTTGAAGGGGAACTGAAGAAACCATCTTCCCTAGGGCTGAGATGTAATTCAGGCACGAGCTTGCTCCGGAGAGGTCCTTTTCTGAAAAAAGACACTGCCAACTGCGTCGCAAGCCCTGGAAACATTTCTGCCTGCATCSATAGCAAAGCATGAAGCACGTACCAGGGGGATGTTGAGGGTTTAGCCTTCTGTGCCATCCCTCCCTCGGCTCTCGTGAGCAAAGCAAACAAATTCTTTGTGTCTTAGAAGAATCAGATAATTCAGGCAGCTTGAGTCGTTTCCTTGCAGGCCTGGCTTTTCACCTGGGGGACCAGGTTTGCTGATCCTGCCCAGGTTAAAGTGACTGAAAATCAATRTGGTTTGACAGCTGTGGGAAAAAAAAATAAATAAATGGATGTACAAACTGTTGAGCAACAAAGACTCTTGAAGTGGATACGAAGTGAGGTACAAAAAGAAACTGTTGTATATGATCTTCCTTACAGGCTCTTGATTCATGGCAGTCTGGCCAGTCCCAGCCCTGTCTGATAGGGTTGGTCTGACTCTTCCACGGTGCTCTCCGCTTCCTCGCTCACTCTGCTCAGGAGGAAGATGCAGGAGGGCTGTTCCCCTCTCCCCTGTCCTTGACTGGCTGAGCTGGGCATGTCAAGCTGGAGATGGGTATGTCTGGGTTGCCTTAGCCAGATGTTGCAGCCACTGCCCCACTGCTGAGCTCCCTTTGCCTTTGAAACAGCAGAATGTGGGAGCCCTCAGCTGGATGCTCAAGAATACAGGAAGTTGCTGAATTTAAAGTCCTCCATGCCGGAGGCTCCAACTCTGCCCATCACCCCACCACGGACATCATTTTTCCTGGTCCTGCCACACAGCACTGACCTCAGGAGCTCATATAACATCTTCCCTTTTTTCCCAGTGTCATTTCTTTCCATGGGGAACGTGATCCCTCTGTTTCCTACAGCAATTCAGAATGGAATTACGTCTTAGAGGCATTTGGACAGCACTCTCAGGCACATGGTGTGATTGTTGGGGCCGTCCTGTGCAGGGCCAGGAGTTGGACTCGATGTTCCTTGTGAGTCTGYTCCAACTCAGGATATTCCATGATTCTATGATTTTCCTGAGGGTTGGGCAGTTTGGGAAGGGGCGGTTTGAGCAGGTGTCAGAGCCGCCCTTATTAGCTTGGTGTCACCCTGCGGTGAAATCTCAGATGAACATGGAATTGCAGCACAGAGAGGAGATAAATGTTACATTCAGCATGAGCTGCCAGTTCTGACACACAGGAACACTAAACACGTACCCTGACAAAATCCCAAAGTCACGCCAATTTGAATCCAAAAACCTGCCTCCCCAGTTAGCGCTTAGTAACAACTTCATATCATTTTCCCCATGTAATTAAAATGTCTTTCCCGAGCCAAAAAATTAAATTTTCTTTACAGCACGCAATTCTTATGTAAAACTACTTTTCTCTTTAGTTTCTGTCAGTTTAACATAATTTTTTAGTTGTGCTTGGAGAAATCCATTTTGGGAGTTATGACTTTTCTTATCCTGGTACTGGGGTTGTGGGGAAGGAGGAAAGTAAACTGGGCACTTAGRTTTCGGCTGGAGTCAGTGTCAGCTGAAATGCTAGAGTCAGAAAATATTTCCAGAGGTTTATGGATACTACCTGTGGCTGGCAATGGATATCGGTGAAGTGTCACTAGTGAAGCTTTCAGAAAGGTTTGTTAATGCCCATTGCAGCCCAGTAATATCTCCTGTTCTGACATCTGTTTTAACGAGAGGTGAACAGAGTCACATACACATTTTCTTCATATTTTCATACTGTGGCTGCTGGTTTTGACTGCTTTTATTTTTTTGCCCTCACCCACGACTCTTGCTCTGCAGCAGTGCTCAGCAGCTCCTGGGAGACCTGGAGCTTTCCACAGCCATCACCTTATGCCAGTTTGGGGGTTTAAACATCCTCCCCTTGTACCTTTCCCCCTTCTCCAAAGAGCACCCCAAAGAGCTGCCTTTCASCTTAGCACCACTTTTGGAAATGTGGGTTTCCTTGATCTCTCAGAAGTGCCAAAGGGCTCACTGGCATTACAGGTCATGACTTCCATCAMCACCCTAAAAACGGCCTTATTGGCAAAGGAACAAAGCTCAGAAAACAACATTTTAAACCTGTCAAGTCTGATTTACAGAAAGCTTCCATGATCTAGAAAAGCAACAAGCAATGATTGCGTTCTACTCCACCCTAATTTTAATTATAAAAAATGCTAGTGTAGTGTTCCAGTTGACATCCTTGTAAAGCAAATAAGTAGAGTTGGAGTAAATCTTCCAAATAAACATGTTTCTCAGACATAAACATGATAAATCTTTTCTTTTGAGAAAGATATAAAGAATGGTTAACTTAAAATATGCATATAATAATATATTACCCACAGCTTCTCATGTTTAAAAAGATTCCATATGCTGGGAAAACCCATAAAATAAAACCCAAGAAATGCTGCATCCTCTTCCTATTAATTTGAAACAGTCACTTAATGGGAAAAAGGAAAATATAGAAAAAATAAAGAAAACTGGTAGAACAGAATTATTTTATTTTTTCTTAGAAAATCCCAAACAAATCAGTAACTCCAACATTCCAATCTCTTCATCCTGTTTTTAGTGGTGTATTAATATGTAAACTCAATACTTCTGTTGAAAAATAGCTTTGGGTAAGGAAAAAATGGTAGCAAATTCCAGGGTGGCCTCACTAGCATTTTTGATTAAAAAAACTTGGAAAAATGTTGTTGTTTTAGGATGATGAGGAGTGCTGCCATCTCTTGTGGTTTACCCAGGATTGTCCCAAGTTTGACTGTTGTCTGTGGTTTGGTTAAAAACCTAAGAAGGAGCCAGTAACCGTGTCTCCCTCTCTTCCCCATTCTTGCCCCATATTTAATAAGTAATTGATTTTAAAATCGTCCCACTCAAGAAGTTTCCTGTTAAAGAAAGATAGATGAAACAGTCTACTTTTCTATTTTTTTTTTTTTTTAGGTGTTTATATCTCCAAAAAGGTGTACTCCATATGACTGTGGGCTGCAAAGCTGGGATGGCGCGAGCTGGGCTTAGAGGATTTGGGCTCTGGGCTGATTTTGCTCTTGACTTGGTTTATGAATAGGAGAAAATAATTTGTTTTTCACTTTACTTGTGATTCCCCCTCTTTCATCAGATATTTTCACATGGAGAACACTTGATATCCAGATGCTGGTCTCTGCCTGGCAGGGACACCCAAAACTGTTCCTCCAAGGAATGGAGCAGAGTCCAAGACTTTCAGGACACCAACATGGAGATGATGACTGTCCTGGTTTATATCACAGCCCAGTGGTCAGAGCCCTTGCTTGCAGACCTGTTTTCAGCTGTCTGCCTTCAGTTGGGGTTATTTCCAGTTCTCATATATCACTGTCCTGTGAACCTCTTGATCTTGATCAGTTGTGGATGCCCCATCCCTAGAAGTGTTCAAAGCCAGGTTAGATGGGCCCTGAGCAACCTGATCTAGTGGAAGGTGTCCCTGTCCATGGCAGTGGGGTTGGAACAAGATGAGATTTAAGGTCTCTTCCAACCCAAACAATTCTATGATTCCATGATATTTGGGCTTCTGGCTTTGCAAGGGGTTGAGGCTCCCACTCAGCTTCAAATTCAAAACCCCTCATGCCCTAGAGAGGCCACGAGCCTAAGCAGAGCTGGGGACACACCAGGCAGGGAACATRGAGCAGCACATCCCCACACCCTGTGCTTGGCACCTGCAATTAGCCAGGGGCGTTTACCCAGCCCAGGCTCAGCCAGACAGGTTCTTTCCCAACGTGGGCACCCCAATTCCCTCTCTGTGCGAGCTGAGGGGCTCAGCTCTGGCTGTGGTGCAGGGGTTAAAGGGGGCTGAGCCAGGCTCCAGCTGCGTGCAGGGCAGTGTGGGGAGCTGGGCTGGGCCAGCTGTGAGTTCAGCTATTCCCCCCAGCCAGCTAGAAAAGGGCTGTGTCTCCTGCACTGGGATTAGCACTGGGGGGAGGCAGGTTTTTATGGTAGGGAAGGAGGTGGAAAAAAACTGCCTTTGACTGATTCCTTGCTGAGCAGTGTCTGGGGAGGGTCTGTGCTGTACAAAAGCTGTCCTGAGAGGAGCTCTCTTGGCAGCGGGGTTAAGAGAAGCCTGACCCGCTGACTTCTTCACTTAACATCCAGGCTGGGGAGATGCTTGTTTAGCCCAAAAGCTTGGGTGAGGCAGTCAGCTGGAGTTCAAGATCCAGGGACTTAATGTCCCATAACTGAGCGCAGCTTGTTTGACCTGTAGTGCAGATCTTGAGAAGAGGGAGCAGAAGTGTTTTTATGGTATGTGCTGAGCCTGCTCTCCCTGACTCAAACACCTCCTGGAAAATGAATAATTGAACATACATGTGACTATGTATAGCCCTTTCTTCAAACAGAACCTGAAATGGGGAGGAATATCTTCCAACTTCATAGGCTTTTTCTCCTGTTAACTGCACAGGACTGGCCATAAAATCTATAGGGACATGGCTCTATAGCAAGGAGCAGGCTTTTCAGCCCACGCTTTTCAGTCTGAGCAGTGGCCTGCAACTCTGAATTCTTTAAGCTAAGCAATGTGGTGAATTTCTGCCTCCAAACTGAGTTGGAGTAGAGGGAAAAACCGAACCAAGCCCTATTTATTTTTTTTTAAATTTTATTTGCCAAGCCACACTGCTCCCTTCTAAAATCAAGAGATGTTACTATTGGCGCAGTGGGTTTAAACTCACTACTGGGTTTTGCATGTTTTAATAAAGGAAGAAAGTGATTGAATGAGATTCTCTATTAGTTGCAGTAGATCAGCAGTTTCTTCTTTGTAGTGATGCAACTGATTGTTTGCCGAATAATACAGTGAGAATAGACTCAGCATGCAAACCCTGTAAACTGTCTGAAGAAAAAGCTATGTCCTTTTTTTTTTCTCCAGTTGCTTCCAAGCCAGTAGCTGCTTCTAATATTCCTGTATCCAGTGTGAGCCCAGTGCTGTTCATAACAGACATCTACTATTTGTCAAGAGCTGTAATTGTTAGGAGAAAAGGATGTTGAGGAAAGCAGAGTGGGAACAATATAAGAGCGCTGGTTGTGGAATATCCTGGGCTGCATTGTGGGACAGCTTGGTTYGATTCCTGACTCTGCTGCATCCTCCTCCCCTGACCTTGGGAAAGTCTTTTAATCTGCTGTCTCAGTCCCACACAGGTGTAAAAAGAGGCACTGTTTTATATGCAGAATGTACCAAGTAAATGCCTATATTATGTCTTAAATACATGCCTGTATTAAGTGGTAAAGCCAGAACCAATTCTGTAAAGACTTGTGCAATGCCCAGGACACACAGGGTCCTGATCTCACAGTGCAACACTGGCAGTGCAAAGCCCAGATTAATTCTGTCCTTCTGATTCTTGACAATGTTCGTTATCTGAATGATAAATGTAAGTAGATGCTTATTTTTAGCCTGTACGTTAGTGGGCGAGGGAATGAAAGGGGAGGATCTCCCACACCAAGCATTTTTTTTTTTCAATATAAATGCATGTCTCATAATATCAYGGACAAATAAAGGGTTCTTACCACTCCTGAGGTGTTATGGTAATCCTTCATGGAGTCCTTTTAATGAATAAACCAGGGATGCTTCATAAGTCGTTTATTAAGGGTTAATGATGTATCTTCTCTCTTTGGCATCATTCCCAGCCTAAATCAAGCCTGCTTCATCTCATATGGATATGAAAGACAAACTGTACAGATTGAAAACATCTGTATACTGAGTGAATGAACCACATGGCAGCAGTGTCATGCAGAGATTTACTTAAAACTGTCCCCTTTTGTTTGACTTTAGAGGAACAGCACAAATAAATACAGTAGGTTCTGTTTAAACAAAGAGGACTCTGATCAATAGAGGTTTGTATAGCTTACGACCTTCAACTATAAACAAAAAATTGGGGTAAACCCCACAAGTCTCAGGTCAATTGCCATCTTATTTACTTTATTACGCCACTAATGTTCTAATCTCTCTTGCATATGAAATGCTTTATACAAGCCATCTTGCCTTGCTTCTCCATTTTCTCCAGAGATAAAAGGGAAGGTTGTGTTTGATTCAGAGCAACCTGTGAGTGTGCTGTGCATTTAGAGTATTGTGAATTTAGGGCGGAGAACACAGGCAAACCAGTTCAGGCAAATTTCAAATTCCAGTAAATTTTGGTTGAGGTTTCTGATAGATTTTGATGTTTTTTGAGAGGGTTCAGGCATCCACAAAGAAAAGCAAAATAGTTTGTGGCTCACCATAGCCAGACCCGGGCACAAGAAACACGACAAGAGGCAGTGCCATATGGAAAGTGGTTGCTCTGTTCTGGCTGTGAGCAGGGGTTATCCCTTGGAAACACTTGAAAACATTTGCAAGTATCTGCTAGGGACTGACCCTAGCTGCAAGWCTTTATTATTATTATTTTTGTTACTGTCTCCCAGCAAGATTAAGTAATTCCAAATACTGAGGGGATGACACTCCTGCGTGAGTTCTGCCCTCATATCTCCAAATAGCTAACTTGAATTGTAATTACTTTTTTTCTGGCACATTTTCTCATTTTCTAGAGGGGGGAGACTATTATCTTAATCTGTTTCTGTCCATTTTTATCTTCCCTGGATAACTTTTAATCCTTTTGGTCAATTTTCACAGAAGACAAAAAAGGCGAAAAATGTTCCTATACTGGTTTATGAAAATAGATGGCAAGGTAGAAGAGAAATACTCCAGTCATGCCTTCCCCAGTGGTTGAATCTACAGCAGGAGCCTTCATGAGGCCTCAGAGGAGCCAGTCAAGACAAGCAAGGCCAGGAGAACCCAGATTTATTAACCTTGCTGCTCAGTTATTCAGAGGTTTTTCTTTGCTGAGGACATTCCTGTTCCCATTGACTCCAACATTTTCAACTTTGGTGTTATCTGCTCTAATCTAGGAAATACTTCACTGCTGCTTTAAGTGCATTTTCTCGTGGAATTCAAATACTTTGGGGGGTAATGGAGGGGTAAGTCCCACTGGGAGCATGTCTTTCCTCAGAGCTTTAAGAGATCTAGAGAGAGGTTTCTGGATGCTGTCTGGTTTTGAATTTACGTTGGGGTTCTTTTGGTTAAAATGAAAAGAGCAGCCAGGCGCTGCTTGCCTACCTRTGATCCCATTTCRCTAGCCAGGTGCCTTGTGATCCACRGAGCAGCGTCTCAGCCGGGAGGAAATCCTACAGACATCCAAGTTTTGCAACTGAACAGTTGTGCSCTTGTCGTGCTTCCAGCATTTCTTCACCGTGCCCATTTAGGCCCAGAAACTAGAGCTGCCAGTCCCGGTCTCAGCAGTCATGCCTCCCCCATCATTAAATAATTGAGTTYGTCCTGCAATCTGGAGCCCAGCAGCCCGAGACACTACCTCATAGCTGGTGGGTCGCTGGCGGCAGGTTTGACAAAACCCTTCGGGGGTGGCTACTAAAGGGAGGCCCTTTCCTGGCAGGTCCCAGCTTGGTTTGTTGGGTCGGTGGGGACACGGACGGGGCTCGCCACGCCCTGCCCCTGCCAAGCCACGCTGGCTGAGGCTGGCTGTGTTTTGGCTGTGCCTTCCAGCACAGGGTTAGAAATGCTGGAGAAGAGGCCGCGGTCCTTCGTCGAATAAAGGAAGGAAATTTAGGTATCGGAGTCCTCGGGAGATGCTGTTTTGCTGCCCTCTAGGCAAAGATTAAAGCTTAAAACGTGGAAGCTACAGAAAACGCTGTCCTGAGCACACCGAAGCAGAGCAAAGGGTTGGGAAGGTTGMAAGGCTTTTTGTGGGACTTCATTAAGGTGTGAGTACAAAATCTGTAAAAAGATCTCTGGGCTCAGATAAGGAAGATCCAGTGGTGTACAACAAAGAATTATCGGTAAAGGCATCACAATTACAAAGTTCTTTTATATTAAAATGATGTCATGTARTAGGTTGAAGAACAAGAAATAAATAAGCTGTGCAGATCTCCTTTATCTAAATAATTGTTTTCTTACGCGTTAGGCTGAAAACTTCTCATATAATTCCAGTCCTTTAATGGTAAAAATGTATTCAATAAAGGCTATGAAACTATTTTAACTTCAGTAGTGTGTCTCATCCAGAAAATCCCAGAGTGCATCACTGAAATGCAAATTTGAGAGAACCATAGAAATAGAGAACAGGATACAGAACGAGGGCTTAATAGGGAGTGTGTCACCACAGGGCTCTATGGTGAATATATAACCTCATTTCAAAGTGTAAGAACTATTGTATGGAGATTTAGATATTTTTAAACTAAAATATATAATTGTATGACTTCAAGTGTTGAGTATTCTCTCACAGAACTGTTCCTTGAGGATAAATCTTCATTTCTCTCATGTGAAGAACTATGCCGAGATCTGCCCGTGGAAAATTACTTTCTAGGAGCAAGAATCACAAAGGATCTTTGCTTTYGGACTTTTCTCTAAGAGGTCCACAGCATAATGAGCAAAATGGAATGAAGGGTATTAACCTTTGGAAGATGAAAGGTAATCAGGACTGAACCAGTGCTCCCCGTGGTTAGACCACAAGCTCTTATGAAAGCTTTATGATTGTTCTGTTTGTGTATCTCAACAGTTCCTAGGGAGACATTTCCACAGGTCATATGTTATTGGATAATATATATATATATGTTTATAAATAAAAGTTGATCCTGAAGTGTTAAAAGTCTCATCTCTTAAACCAAAACAGATACAGTGACCTTAGGAACAATTGCCTCTTGACTGCTACCCACACAATGCAGAAAATGTTAAGGAGGTGGAAAATGAGCTCAAGTTTCTAGTTTCTATTATTTGTGAATCAACACATTGTTGTACTGTGAATGTTTGCTTCTCTTTCGTCCTTGTAGGTGAAAGATCAAATTATTTTCTCAGTTAATCAAGACAGAAGGGACACTTTGGAGGTAATTTGGAGAATACCACCAGGCAATAATCTTTTCAACAGGGCTTCAGTGRTTTCTGTGCTTGTCTAGGGCACTGAGGCAGCTTTCCTGTGAGCTGCAGGAGAGCTGTGAGCTGTGTGACCTTCCCCTGTTTGCTCAGCAGGGACATGTCTCCATGCTGCTGTTGGATCTTTTTATCTGCTTATGCCACTGCTGACCATGACCCCCTTCTTTCTCATCTGGGCTTGACACTGACCTGCTTGCCTCCTGAGCTGCATTAGGTCTCGTTTGACTCGCTGTATTTCCTTGGCTGCCAGGGCTGGGATTCCYTTTCCTGGAGCAGTGCTCACCTCAGGCCACAGCCGGTGAGCAGCTGTCCTTTCTCTCCTGGTGTTATCTACACAGGAGCCATCTACRTCATTTGTAGTATGTCTAAGGTTTTCAGGGCTTTCAGTTTCTGCATAATCTTGGAATGTATTTCTCATTCCCTGCATTTTTCTGAAAACAGGACATTAAAAGCCGTTCTTTGTAGATATCTGCTGTGTCGTAAATGGATTCATGTGTACTTACATTGAATTTGTTCTGTGGATTAGTCCCTTTGTTTCAGYGGGCAGTATGGATGTATGACTGTGGTCTGGTGAACCAGAAGTGCATTATAAGAGCAGGAACAGGTTAGGAATATGGCTGGTTTTCACAGAAGAGGTCTGTTTAATGAATGCACATTTGTAAAAGGATTTGTATCGCAAGGATGACATTAATCTGTACTTTTGGAGTGTCTGGGATGATATAGGTGGCTCCTTGGGGGAGAATATCGGATACACATCGGAGATGCTGGAATGAAATAATATTTCTCCAGAGGTTGCTAAGAACTGGGGYTTGAAGTTAATTCCCAGCAGAAGTGTGGGAATAAGCAGAGAAAGAAAAGCATTCAGGGAGAGGTGCTGGAAATGCAGAAGAGCAAACAGTCATCAAGTCTTCTCACAACTCCATAGTCTTCAGTCAAAAAATGTCTCCTCAAGCAACAAAGTCTGTTTGAATTGATGTGCTACCAGCAAACAAGCAGGTTTATGAACCCAAACTCAGTGCCACAGCAAGAGCTTTTAATCAGGAGAGTCTCTGTACAGGCACATAGGAGGCTTCGTTGTGGCATAAGCATTGGGATTGTACCCTCAGAGGCTRAATTCTCTGCATCTGCAGAGGGTGACAGTCCCCAAACACACAGGGACAGCTGCATAGCTTCTTGAGATACCTTTAGACTTTCCCTCTAGCCCTTTCTGGGTCTACATCAGCATTTGGGTATTTCCTTCAGCACCAGATTTAAGGTGTGTGAGACCTTCCTCCCTTATCCTTACACCAGACTCTCAGSGGTTGGTTTCATTGTTAATGATCCCAGAGTAACAAGACTTTGAATGCTGGGAAGGATGAGTTTAAGGAAAGAAAAGAAAAAAAAAGAGAGAGACAGAAAATTTGGTGTCTCTCAAGAATGGTGGAGGCCTTGCTGCTGGCAGGTAATGGCAATGGCACACAGTGTTTGCTTTTTTGGCTCCTCTCGTTGGTTTAAAATTTCAGCAAGGGGTCATTGCAATGATGAGACAGTTCAGTCCAAATTGGTTTTACCCTGACAAAGAACTGTTTATCTGTTTGGAAGAGGAGGACTCATCAGTGTTGGAAAGATTTCATATACCTGGTCTCGGGATCTCTTTCCCCTCAGCTGCTGGAACATGAAACCTTCCAGCTGCCTCTCACCACACTTTGCTCAGAGAAGAGAAAATATTACGAATGAATGTTTCTAAATCCCCCATTCAGTGTACTGAGGGCCAGAGCCTGAAGTAAGACTCCTGATAAATATGGGGATCCAAATCTGGCCCTCTGAGAGCTATCATCCATTACACTTGAGCAAAGGAGCGGCCTGATGTTAAGATCTGACTGCTCATTGCAAAGCTTATTTTGTTACATCAGCAGGCCACAAGGTTCAACAAACTATGTGGCCTTTATCCGTTCCATATGTACTGGCTGCCTCCTGTAGTTTCTATGTATTTACCCTGTATATGAGCTCTAAGGGAATCTGATGCCTTTAGACAGTAGAAATGCAGATAATTCTCCGGTTTGTAAAACCCCATTTAAATTTGATTCTGCATCAGAAGGATAATGCCAGTAATTGCAATTTTTGTTTTCGAGATACAGGCTTCCAGAGGGGCTTGTGACTCAGAGGATTTTATAGGCATTGAAATTTGATGGATTAATTGTTAATAAAAGTTAGATTGAGTAAGTGAATACAAACATCATACTGAGTTTAGTGTTTACATTGGCTCCCAAACGTTTTTAAAGGGCAGTTTTGGACTGAGATGCCTGACAGAATTTTCGAGTTTTGTACCTAGAAAGTTATTTTACTGAAGAACAATCCCTGCTGACAACACCAGAATTTTCCTCTGGTAATTTTTTTTTCCTTTGCATCACGTTATCACTATCTCCTATCAGGATCTCACTGTACAATAGTGACCTCTGATGTAAAGGAATCAGGAGTGCCACTTGCAAGCCCTACCRTACAGCCTTACTGAGCAGTTATGAGCCTATTCAGCAACAGCTCAGAAGGGAAGGGACGTGTGTGCATGTGTGCACACCCACACGTACACACAGAGACAACTGGAAAGCTGGTGATAAAATAAAATTGAAGACCACAACACTGAAGGATCTGGAGCTGTTAATTTTTATAGCCAATACAGATACTAATATTTTATGAGGTTTGGAACTATCAGTATAAAAAAGTAATATCTAGCCTTACCCTTTTTGTTTTAATACAAAGATAAAACTATCACTCGAATAGAGCAGCATTATGGTTAATAGACCTCCTCTTTATGGACAGACCTATCTTCCTGTTTCCTTTTGTCAATATTTATAAAAGCAGGAGGATATTTGTGCCTAATCCTATCCAAAATCCATGGGTTGCTTTCTTTAAAGAAGCATCTCCTCCGCTTGCTTATATCTCAAGGCATATTTCAGCTAAACAGCAGAGTTGGACTGATCCTAGCCAGATTTTATGTGTTGTAGTTTGTGAAATGGCTCCCTTTGCATCAATGCAAACTCTGAAGTGACACAGAGAAATTGGATAAGAGACTTTCCCCTGCAGAATTTACGTGATGGTGAACATCTGAACTCCTCAAAAGTGCTGTGTCCTTGCTCCAGGGACACACCAGGGTGTCTCATCTGAGTGCTCTCCAGCATATTTCAGAGGGTCACAGCTACCCCAGAGGCATCACTGGTGGGCCAGTTGGGCATCTTTGCAAAGGCTACAAGATAGTCCTTGAGATCAGGGGAATGAGTTGCAACAGGATGGAAGAGAAACTGGGAAGACCCCTGGTCCCAGGTGGTGTGAGAAATCTATGGCCATGACCCTTCAGAATGAATAATAAATATTACACCTTAGGAGTAATAAAAGAAACATTTATTTCCATGTTACTCAACAGATGATACCAAAGACATAATATTTTGAAGAAAATTTGATATTACACCAGATGTAGCTTTAAGGATTGTGTTGATATACTGAGATTCTCCTTGCTGTACACGTTATGTGCACAGCATAATTTTATGTGTAGAACAAAGGCGATCTCAGGGGCAGGATGCAGAACTGGTGCTCAGGTGATCCACCTTCTGCTGTCACACAACCTCAGACTTCCTCTGTGACTTTATTTACCCCTTGTGACTGTTTGACAGCCTTTATAAATATGAAAAAAACCTTTTTTTGTGCTCCACAGGAAAGTTATACGTCAAGGCACAACAATTTGAAAAGTTTTCAAGTATTCATGTGGTGAAGGTCATGCAAACGTATGGTTCAGATTCCTGGAAAATGCTGCTGGTTCTGAGTTGGTTGCAGTACATTAGTCATTACTTAAAACTTGCCATAAACAGGAGGACACAGCACAATCTAAGCTCTAAACACTCCTCATGTGAGCTTATTCTTTATATATTGTCTTACGGGGTTTTATCAAAAACATAAAAGGTTGAGAAAAAAAAATATTATGAAAAAATTAATCCCTTTTAAAACTTTCAATGGATTAATCCCTGTTTTCCAGATTCTGAAAAAGGAAAGCCAGAGTATTCCAGAGTGTTTGCAAGCCCAGCGCAAACGTTTTGGAAAAACACATATGTTTAGGAAGTACTAGGATGATCTGTAAAGTTGAGTGACTTCTTCAATATATTGAAAGAAAGATGTGTATGCTTTGTAATCTGAGTCCTGGCTGGGCATCAAGGTTCCCATAAGGCATTCTGTCCTAGCAGCAGCCAAGAGACCTGATACCAATAACGCTCCAAGAATTCAAGGTGTTCGTTAATATTCAGCTCTAATGAATGCAGCATGTGTTTTGGAATAAACTACATGCTTGAATGAGGACCTCTCATTCAGGAAGGTGAGGTGCATAGTAGAGTGATTAGACTTGGCAAAAAGCAGTTGTTTTCTGGGAATGACACCAGCCAGGTAATTGTCAATGCGCAGAGCGCGGCTCCGCCGGCGTCACTCGCCGAAGCAAGAGGCTGAGCTTGGATGTCCCAAACCCACTACACTGGTAAATCCTAAGGGAATGCCATGACTGAGAAGTCCCTGCAGGTTGGCACAAATCTGCTTTGCATTAAAGCACAGTTGTGTCAGGATTGATACATGTTTGGCTGAATGCTCAGCCTTTTTCACTCTGATTTGTTAAAATTCTACTCACTTACAGTAAACTGAAAATGGCTCAGCTTTTTAGAGACCATTTGTCTGAGCTTTGGAGGAAAATGAGCTTCAGTCGCACCAGGTCAGCCCAGTAACCCAAACCAGCAATACAAAACTTTGAATTTATCTATTAGGGAAATAGAACCTAAGCATTTTTCCTTGTGAGAGTTAAAATTCCACCAACCTCAAAAGAAGTCTCCAGTCTTCAAAGCAAGCAGGATCTGTTCCCCAGTAATCATTTAGGTCCAGCTTCATATTTCCAGTTGTGAATATGCAAGGGAGATGTTTCCATCCTGATATGTGCAGGTTTTGGGCCAAAATGTCTTCAGTTGCTTAATGGGATGGTTGGGTGGAGGCCCTCATTTCCATACTGTTGAAGAGAGGAGATGATCTTCRTACAGGGAAGTGAGATGTTCTAATACCCTTATCTTACCTTACATAACTCCAGATGTTAATCATCAAAAAAAAAAAAAAGATCCAGCCCTTTTTAATATTAAGGAATGAAATGATAAGGCTTGACTTCATTTTTCAATTTTACCTTGATAAACCTCAACTTTGAGATGCCGCAGGAGGTGGATTCACTAGACTTCTTGGTAACCTTCAAATCTAATTGCATCAGCCTAAGCCTGTATATTCTCCCCATAAAGCACCTTTGCATTACATTTAGAGTGGAAACTCTTAAAAAATTAATTGTAAGAAAGTATGTGGTGCTCTATTTAGGAGGAAGAAGGTATTGTTTTTAAGAAATAGTAATCTGGAAGAATAGTCAAAATACATTCATAGCGTTTAGCAACAGTTTATGAGTTTTCAGCTTTTCCGTTTCCTCTTAACCAACTTCATCAGCCACCAATACACCTAAAAAGTGACTTGAAGTGATTATTTGCTTTGGTACTATTAAGAGTAGAGCAAATGCTTCTGAAGTTAGTGTGGAGCAGATTTTCAAAGAGAAATAATTTTTTTTAAAAAAAGTGTATCTGCATATCTCTGTAAAGTTGCTTATGGCTTTACTTTCCACACCCTATAAATAATAATAATAATGACTGAAAATAACAAAAGCTTCCCACTCAGACCAATTTACTTCAATTTTCTTTTCACTGTATTATTGAGTTTATTTAGTCTTTATCTCTGACTTGCCTCTGGATTTCAGACACATGTGTACAGATAATTAGCATGGATGCAGATATTGCACAAGACAGGGTTATCAGATACAGGCATGTCTAATCTGTTGGCAATTTACAGTTTCTTTTTAAATTTCCACTTTCTAATAACAGTAGAAATTTTTCAGAGGACATACTCCTGTTCTTCCGTCTCCAACTGGAGCAAGAAAATCTCATGAGACGGGACCTAAATGCAGAATGAGCACTCAAGGAAAGGCTCCGATCTGCGTGCCACACCTCTGCCCTCTCTTGTATACAATGAAAAGCTCGTCAATGTTATTGTAAATCACGATGTCTCAGTCCAGAAAAAACATATTTTGCACCTCATCTGGTCTAAATATTGAGTTTACGAGTGAATGTTGCTTTGCATTATGTGTTATAGATGCTTTATGTTTATTTAAGAACTCAGTTTGCAGGAATGTTTTCCAGACATGCGGTTTACCGCAATAGACAGTTGTTGATATTCTGATCCCAAGAGCATTAGAATATGTTTAGAAATTGCGACACTTTTAAAACCAGATGTTCTACATAAGCTACACAAAAAATGGGGGTGGGGGAACAAATAGAACTGTCATCTGGCATGAAAACAGCCTGTGTTGAAGAAAAGGCAAACACATACCAAGTGAAATAAACGTGGTGAACTGCCCTCAACCCTTTCCTTCTTTTGTAAGTAACTATTTTAACAAAAGATGGAAAATCCCATCTCCCAGATGGTGTGGGAAGGGGAAAGGAAGGCTTTCAGGTCCAGGGTTGCATCCGAAGGAAGCTGCTGTATCTTGTTTCTGGGATGGATCAAGCCAGAATGACAGAGCTAGGCAACTTCAGGCGAGGAAAGAATGCAAATCTGGATTCAACGCCCAGCCCAGAAATTAATTTTCTATGTGTTTCTAAAGGTAAAGGATGCTCACTGAGGAAACAAAGTTATGCCYTGTGTGGTGAATTGCTCCTCCAGCAGCCAGAGACTGGTGGCACATTCTGTCCTGTCCTCYGGGATGATTTGATGGAGATATTTCTGTAAACAGGTAGGGGATCATCCTGCACCAGGCACTGTCTCAGGGACGGAACTATCTCAAACTAGCTCTGTCCTGGGTGTCTGGTGGGAAAGCATGGTTGGRCAGCAGAACAATCTGAACTCACAGCCATCATCATTTGGTGATAAACTGTCTCTTTCCATTCAATCTGTTGCTGTTTTTTCTTCTGACACTGAATGCTATCCCTTGTTTATTATAAAGCAGAAAGCAAAAGAGTTTCACATACACCATCCTTAAACAAGTTGACTTGAGTAATATTACTCTGAATTATTTTTCCCCTCCTATCAAAAATTAGCATTCATTAGTGTAATCAGTGATAACACTATAGGCTGGGACCTATAATAAAAATAAGACCAACTGACAACCAAAAGAAAAGATAACTAAGGCATCTCTGCTCTTCTTTACAGCTGAATCCCAGAGTGATAGAAATGTTACCAGCAAGTTTGGAGGAATTTGGACAAAACATCTCAGTTTAGGTAACTAAAGCAGTGCATGTGTTTACCCAAAGGTGGAGAATGTTCTATTTTTAATATAAAAGTAATGCGATGTGTGACAAACAGCCTTGTTCGAAAGCGGTTAAAAGAATGCTGTGAAGAAAAGTGCTGGGCAAGCGTGGTTTTGCCATGAGATTTCCTGAGCATTGAGAATCAGAGCTGTTTGGACCCTCCTGTCTCTCTTCCAAGCTGTAGCAAAGCCACTCTGCAGATGGGTGCTGCATTTTTTCAGCTTGCTCAGCTGCATAGGGATAAGCTCATTTATGAGTCCSTGGTTCATGGGGAGGCAATTTCCTTACATTAGTAAAAGGACCAAACTGCCCTCCCAGCTTAGTCACCCTGCCTCCCTTCAGTGGATGTTGGGCCAGTTCCCTGGTCCAGCTTCAAAGAATTAATGCAGTAGTAGGATCTGCCCACTGACTCATTCTGCTCCTCATGAGTACCTGAAAAGCCAGCTCTGAAGCTCTTCCTAGGTCTGCCTCACCAAAGACGATTTAATGCGGAAGTTCATGTACATATTTATTTTGTTGCTAAAGAGTTTGCTGGCATACTTCAAAGTGYGGGCTATTACCTGTTCAGGTTTATTGCCTGCTCGAGTGAGTTATTGCCTACCTGAACAGGCCTGCTGAGCAATAGTTCAAATTAAAATGTATCATTTATCATGTTCACACCAATCCAAAATGACCACAAAACCCAAGGTGTAATTATTGCCRGGCTCTGACTGCAGAGCTATGATAGCAAGCTCTCAACCAGTGGGGAATACTGGTTCCTCTCTTCGAAGGAAATCTGCTTCCTTATTCATAATGAACAAGTATGACCCTACCATTAACAGTAATATTGTTTCAAACGCTGATATGCACCACGGAAACCAACTTTGAAATATGGGGGAAGAATGTGACACGGACTCCATACAAGATTAGTTTTTCAGCAAAATGCAATTTTAGACCCAAGGTTTTTCATTAAAATTTATTCTAAAAGCAAGTCTTGCACTCATCAACAGTATCCAGAAAGGAGGTTTTCACACTGCACAGAATGGGGGTGCTATTTTTCTTAGTGTCATTATTATTATTGCTACTACTCTTATTGTTTACCACAATCCAGAAAGAAATATGACAGGAGGATCTCAACACCAGCGTGGGCTGTGGATGCTTCAATTTGCCTGCAGCTGTAGTAAGCCAAGCCTGTACATCCACGTTCTGCCCCATCCTCTTCTATCCCTGTTGCTTGCTGTGTCATCTTTTCACATTCTTTGATATATCCCAGGGCTTGTGTTCCATTTTAACCCAAAATTTGTAGGGCTGCAGCTGCCTATGGTTTGTATATGACAGCAGTGAAGAGCAGCAATTTATATAGTGTAATGTTCCCTCACATCCCTCCTCAACCCTTCCTGGCTCATCTGGGGCTTTTGAGCTTTTTCTGGACAATGTAACRCTCCTCAAGTAAAAGAAAAATAATGCTTTTTGTCTATGTCTTTACTGAAGCATTGTAAATGTATATTGCAAGTCTTTTTTTTTTTTTCTCTTTTATTGTTGTAGGACCTGAAATGACAGGGAATAATCAGACAAGACCAAAATGGAAAGCAAAAATCAGAAGTATCTATTTTAATGAAAACATATTGTAATAGGTATGGTTTTCTGTTTGTTCAAACTTGTATGTGTAAGTACAGGGAAAAGAGGGGGAATAAACCCCAAAGTGTGACTTTAGGCGGATCAGAAAACTCCTCTTGGACGCAATTGCTTGAGCACTGGGATTGAAGATGGACCAGGACTGCAATATGTGGTCAGGCTGCACATAATTCATATGCAGGCTGGTTCTGAGCATCCTGATTCCTGCCTCACTTCTCCATGAAGCATTCTAGGTCTATGCAACTAATGGAGTTTGCATCCTAATCTGAATTTTGCAACTCAAGCCTACCTGTGGTTATATAGTCAGACAGAAAAGCCAACAAGCCAAGAGCAACGCCTAGCCACTGGCTTTGATCTAGAAATAGTTATTATCCAGCTATCTCCATTACAAAACATCCAGTTTGCTAAACCTGGGTTATCTACTGATTTGGCTTCATTTGATAGGCAAGAGCAGGTCTAGCATGGGAGAGCTTCACATTCTGAAATGATGCATCTTTCAAAAAACTGATAAGTGATAAACCTTGCAAAACCCATGAGTAAGAAGTGACATTTCTGTCCACCTCCCAACTCTGTCTCTACAGTTAATCCTAAACAGCACCACTGGCAGCTGTTGCAGACGAGATGGAAATGTGAGTGAATTAATGCTTTGCCCCACAGAGCTGGGACTCACCAGTGGGCAGAGAGAGGGAATGCACTGCTAATGACAGCTACAGCAGTTTGGTTATGCAGAGGAGTTCAGTTCTCAGGCTATGAGCCTATGCAGATTTTTCATGAGGGTAAATGACTTATTTTCAAACAATTTCTTTGAATTTCTTTTTCCTGGAAGCACAGTGGGAAGTTACTTAGAAAGGAAGTCACTTAGAATTCTCTTTGCTCCAGATTAGAAGAAACTCTTCTGTATCTGAGGAGTGAATTTGGGTCACGATGTAGTAGCACTCAGTCCTCATGCTGAATTACTTGCTGAACATGTGGTAGTGTTTTGTGACATGGTCTGTGGAGTGGGAAGTAGGCTGAGCTCACCCAGCCCATTTCATTTATGGCTTTACACAAGTAAATAAGTATGTTTTCAGCCACTCAACACAAGAATGGCTTGCAAATTGCAACCACCATTGCCTGGCAGGTCAAAGGTTAAGCTTTTCAACAGGTCAGACTGCAGTGCTAATTCACCTCAGTAGTGAGTYCCAGGCAGTCTGTAATGCATATTTGTGGTGGTTGTGTTTGTATAGCATGCACATAAAATGAAAACCGTATGACAGAGGTTAGTCCTCTTAAATGGTTGTCACATTGGCTTGGGTTCCTCTTGTACAGTTATCCATATGCTAGCCAAGATTCTGGTGGTATTTTTGTATGAATTTTATTGACGTGGTGAACTAACTTGGGTAATTTCATAGCTATTATAATCAGCCAGTGGCCCAAGAAATGCGCTGCTTTGTTTATCATGAAAATGTTGCTAACTGGTCCAGCCAGATTCAGCTTCCAGTGGTGGCCCTCCTCCAGACGTGGAAAACCCCTTTTTCTGACATAGAGGGTTCAGACAATCCTTGTGTGCCTGGCCCACAAAAGTGCCAGTGCTGTGGGCTGAGGGCTCAGCCACTGTCGCCAGATGTATTTCTTGAATGTTACACAAAGAAAGAACTTCTTGAGTTCAGTTCACAACGGCCAAAGCTTGGACTAAGGCCTGGATTAAACGAAATGTCTATTAGGAGCCTAAATTAGGCATTTAAACTCCCTCATATATTCAGCTGGGAGAGATAGGTAGTCCCAGGGACACCCTGGGGAAGTGCATTTGTCCTCTGTCCACYCTACGAGGAGCCCAAGGTAAGAAATATCCTCACACAGGCATCTCAGCTGGGCTCATTTAGTGCTGTGGATCTGGACCTGGATACCTGCACACCAYGTCAAAAACTACCTCAAATTGCTTCTTCAAAGGGCCTGTATTCTTATCCAACCTTTTGGTGGAAGTTACATGCAGACATAGTCCCGTGGATAGGAGTGCCGATGTTCGTTCAGCAGGCCAAAGATCTGTGTCTGAATGACCAAAAGAAGTCATTTACTGTCTTTTGTTGGCACAAAAGTATTAAAATTTCCTCCTCCACAAAGCAGGAAGAGCAGACRCAGCCCTGGACTTCCTGTCCCAGATCCTTCCTGACCAAGATGCCCTGCTCCAAGGGAGGAGCCGTGACCTTCCAAGGCTGTGTCTTGGCACATCAGGACATGCTCATGTTCACAGCACACGTTCGTTTTCTGTTGAAAAACAGGTGAAATAAAAAACTTACCACACAGGCCATTTTTAAGAGATTTCTGCTGAAAGGTGAAATAACAAATAAAAGAGAAATGCATGAGTGCACATGGCGGGAGACAACTGAGATGTTTTGGGAAGCTCCCATGTCCATCTCCCAGAGTTCCTCTACATCCTTGAGAAAAGATGAGTGYTCCCCATCTTTGGTGAAAAGCTTGATGGAGCTGGCAATACCACTCCGGTTTAACACTGACTATAAATGATGCTTACATTTCAACAGCATTTTTTAATAATATTTTTCATAAGTATAAGCTAAAGGAGTTACTTTCTACCAGGGTCGTGGAGAGTTCACTAAATGCTGATAGACTGTATTCTGCATTAATGATGCTAAGCTAACTGCCTCACAGAACTGCCAAATCCCTTTATTTAAAGAAACAGCACTCTATTTTACCAGAAAATATTTTTAAAYGTTTCCTTATTGATAATTTGTCTAAAGAGAGACAGATCTAATTATTTATATGGAATCTGAAAGGTCCAGTGTGGGATGTGTTCAATAAGGTACATTCTTTATTTGAACTTACATTTAGAGCAGCGTGCAACACAGATCATTAAGATTTGGTTTTATTTTTATTTAACAGAATATCAGCAATTAGCTTCTGCAGCTAATTATTGGATTTTATAACTGACTCTTCAAAAACAGCTAGGAGGATTTGGTTGAGCCTTTGTACTGTGCTCTGGGTAAGGGTTTCCACATGGCAAGAGGAGAATTGTGGTACARGTCACAATTTCTACTCTTTGCAAGGGGAAGGGATCTGCAGCTGATCTGCATCAGTTCACCCACATCAGCAAGGTGGGTGACAGAGCTGGGACTTATCCCTTGACATGGGACAGTTGTTTATCAGGCCAGAAACTGGGGGCTGTGGGTAAGATTCTCCCTTGCATGAGTAATGCATGCTAAAAACCATCCTGGCTGGTACTTGTGGAAATCCCATAGTGGTGGTGTCTTGAAAAGTGATTTCAAGTTAGAAACCAGCTCTTGTTACAGTCACGAATGTGAAATGACCTTAAAGCAAAATTACTGGGAAAGTGGTGTAGGTTGGATAATGAAAGAACTACTAGGAATAGGTTCTTCCTTATCAAGGCAGGGCAACCCACTGAACCCCCCTAGCTGCACTGAGAATTAATTCATTGACTTCTCAATGGAGAATGAATCTGTAAACAACCTGCTCAAGCTTCTCCCCTACCATGTCACATTTCAAACCTATACAGTTGTAGCAGGATTGTTTTGAAGCAGAAACCCAAAGACAATACAAAAGAGTCTCTGCTTCCTGCAAGTCTTTTGCCTACTCAGGATGGACTAATTCATGAAGCTGACAAAACCTGCCATTAAAATGTGAAGACCATGAAAGCRTAATGTGTAACACCCAGCTAAACAAAACTACTCTTTTAGCTCTGACTGTTTGGTTTAAMGACTGTAGCAAGAGTGTACACAGATTTTCAGAAATGTATTTACTGTACGTGCCTCTCCATTGAGGGCTGGTACCGTGGCCACACCCTGGCAGAACCTGTGGCATCCACAACCTGTGATATCTTGAGAACTGCAGGTTCAGCTTCTCAGGTGGTGTAGTGATAGATATTAAGGGCCATATTTAATGGGAAAACAATTCCTAGGGCACTTACCTGTTTGTTTTCCAGCGTGTGAAAACTGGTTCCAGCATATTGTTTTATTGTCTGTGCTCTTGCCTATCTGTGTAAGCTGGCATCAAGTGACCCTAAACAAACTTGAGCTGAAGTACACAGGGAGAGGATTAATCAGTCAGGCACTTAAGCATAAGCTTAACGTCAAGCATGCAACAYAATGTTGTTGAAGTGAAGTCAGTGGTATTATTTGTATGTTCAAAGTTAACCACTGAACTTATCTGTTGTGCTATATCAGTGCCTAATAGCTTCTGCACTTACTTGCAAATTTAAGATACTTAATCTGTTTATTCTGGACTCTTCCTGTTGTYGTGCATCAGAAATTGTTGCCCTCAACCAAGCAGGGTAGTCCAGGAGTACAGCAGCAGTGCAGCCCAGCTCTTCCCCAGCCAGGGACAGAGCGATGGGATGGAGCTGGATGTGGACAGGGAAATGCACAAAGCAGGCCTGCAGCAGCCCCAGCAGCAGATCAGGTTTTCCAGAGCCCTCGAACAAACGTCACKAGTCCTGGCATTAGCCCCAAGGGCAGCAGAGTTAGGCCACTGCTGAAGGCTTTTGAAAGTTTTTGCTTGTTGGGCTGGGAATGGTAAGAGGAACGTTGTGGTTTCCCCGAGGCTGTTGGAGACGGGAGAGCTGAGCTCTGGTCTTTGTTCAYTCGTGGATGTTCTACATTTGTGCAAGTCCTCTCACTGCATCACTGCTCTGGGGATGACTGTATTTTGCTGTCCCAGCTCCTCTTCTCTGTGCATGCAAAGGTGACAGACCCCAAGACCTAGAGAAACGAAACCTCTGTGTAAGGGTAGCGTGTGAGCTGGACCACCCCACSTGACTCCTTGATTTGTATGGAAGGACAGTCTGGGGAGATTTAGGCAATAAACCAATATTCCCACCCAATAACAACCAAAAAATAAATGTTCTTGAGTGATGTGCTCAGCACCTTCTCTTCTCACTGAAGTAAGTAGTTCCTTTGGGACTACTTTCATGTGTCTKTAGGGAATGTAACCAAATTACACCACATGAGAGCTGGTAATTTTAATGTTATGCTGTAAGGGGAAAACTATAAACATAACAGGAAAGACTGGATGTTTTCCATTCATATTTTTAGACAGGTTGCTTCTCATCTGCACATATTTGCTTTTCAACATCTCTGGCAAGATTTAAATGAATTATTTAACTGGAATTGAAAAGCAAGTCTTACTTTTAAATTAAGGTGATAAAAGCTGTTGTATTTTTTAATTTTTTGAATATGASTATAGAAGATAAAGATCAAAACCAGACCCAAGAGGAGATAAGACTAACAAAATACCTAACCTGCAACCTCACRGCAGGAGTTGGATTATTTTGGAGAATGACTGGCTTTGATTCAAAGCGTGGTCCATAGAGTCTGGTGAATCCATGAGGCTTTAATCGGAAGCATTTCCACGTTGTGTCAGTGCTCTGTGACAGGGAGAACGGGGTGTGCAGAGCTGGGAGCGGCGCAAGGCCGTGTGAAGGAGCTTCTACTGCAAGAACCGTGCCAAGTTTTGTGCAAAACACRGAGAAAAGCTGAGAATGGGCCTCAYGGAGAAAGACCGAAATTGAAATTTCAGTGTCTTCTCCTCTGCCAGTGGGAAATGTATGAAATATGGTCAGCCAGAACTCAGCGGGAGATTTTTGGTTCAGAAACCAAAACCAGCCCGGGAGAAGCACTCAGGCAGTCGAGTGACCTCTGCTCATGCTGTCAGGATTTGGCCAGTCTGAACATGGGGATGTTTTTACAAGCTAAACTGACCCCTCCGAGAGCAGCAAACATGGTCTGTGCTGTATGAGAGGTGGTAGCACCCACCCCTTGCTCTAYGCAGCTGAAAACTCCTGTTTCCTTGGGTGAGGCTCAGGTGGGGTCTATTGCTGCAAAAATCAGTCATCTGAATTGTAGAGCAAGAGTTTCTGTGCCCACGTCCACCCCCCAAAAAACCTCTCCCCAGTATTTCCATGCTTCCCCTTTTGCCRTTAAGTCAAGATTTTCTCCTGCAACTGAGCAGTAAGTGCTTCATAAACAGTTCCTCCGTCTGCAAGTGGACCTTGAAAATTGATTATTTTTTGTTTGTTTCTTTTAGTCTCCAAATGTTTCTGCCATTATGAGGCAGGCAGTTATTTTGCTAGGAAAGGAATGTGAAGAATTAGAAAAGTTGAAAGCGATTAGGACTCTGTCTTTTAAGACAGAGCCTTTCACAAAGCCTGGCATTCAGCCTGCTCAGAGCGAGCATCATAAGACACCCTGAAGCCTTGAAATCTCCCAGTTTTAAACCCCATGGGGTGGCCTTTGCATTATCAGGGAAGAGATGATATTGGAGAGACTATTTGCTTCATATTTTAAAGGCCTCTGAGTTAATATTTATTCTAAGTAGATGTTTATTTTTGGATAGTTTTATTGTTTATAGGAAGGCCACAAAGAGTTCAATGTTATGGAGAAATGGTTACTTTGTATTTATGGTTAACGAAAAATAAGAAAAAAAGAAAGTTCCAAACAATCCTGCCCCAGTTCTTTATTTCAGGAGACAATGTACTTTCCACCCATGCACAGGCAGTGCTTTAGAGGCTGTATAATAAAACGCTGTTCCAGATATTGTCTAAATAGAAACAGATTTAACCCTGCTGTTGTGACTTGCATTGCTGGGTAATGAAAGTTTTCAATCTGGTTTTACTTTGTTTTATGCTCGCTGCAGAACTGCACATCCACAAAATCCTGCCTTATGCACAGAGACCTGTTGTTCCAATGCCATCTGTTTGTATATAAAAGGTGAACATCCCCAGAAACAAACAAACAAACAACTTTAGGATTTGGCCTTTTCTGGTAGGAAATGAATGGCAATTCAGCCCTCAAAGCAATATTTCCTGCAAAGACTGCAGGTTATGGAACAGAACCCACTGGTTTCAAATGAGACTTGAAGGTACTTATGGCAAGGAGGTGCTGGTTCCTATCCCTTCCTAACAAAAGGTCAGAAACCCATAAAATTTCTAATCCTACAACTCTGAGAGTGAGTCAAATCGTTTACCTATGCAGTCATTCACTAATGGCACACTCAAAATTGCTGAAAAGACTCTTTAATTTAAGTCGGCTTTGAAAATTACCCATTGCTGTGTTACCTAAAGCAACCTCCAAGTGTTTCTCCACAGGGGAAAAGCCCTGTGATAAGAGATAGTCCCTGAAGATCTGAGAACAAAAGATGGGCTGCAGCATCTGCATATCAGGAAATGGTCCATTACTCATTAATTGCTCCATTTCCGTGCACCAACGAGGGTCACCCTGTCACTGAGGACCAGAAAGATTATAAGAATAATATAAATACTGCTTTATTTACAATTTTACAAGAAAACAACATTTCATGTTTGTTATTGTATAGAGACTGGGKTTTTTTTTTCTAGTTTCCACAAATAAAACACTCTTGGAGGACAGTAGGAAGTTTGTAATTTGAAGCATTTTGCTGTGGGACTAAAAGCGTGTTTCCATATGTCACAGAGCCACGTCCAGCTGTTGGGACATGAACTAAGGACTAGGAGGAACCAGATTCTCCTCTTTRCTCTCTTTCCGATTTCCTGCATGACCTTGAAAAAGTTACTGAGTTTCACTGCCTGTGTGTACGGGCAGTACCCTGTTATACTTCCTTTTATAATCTGTGATACTCCCTTTTGTACTCTTAAGCGAGTGTTTTATATCCAGAAATGAGCCCTAGTTCAGGTTCCTGTAGCTTCTGTGCCAGCTGCCTACTGACTGGGGTCTATAAAATTCCCTCCTCCAAAGGGGTTCCCGTCCCTGAGCTGCTGCTGGGGGAGGATGGAGGGAGGGGACCAGTGCTCGGCTCCTCCAGCACCGTGCCCTGCCTGCCAGGGGCTGCCTGGGGCTTGCTGGGTCCGGGATCTCTGTGGTTTTCCCATCTGCAGCTCAGAGGCAACAGGAATCACCTCCTGCCTGAGAAGCTGGGTGGGGGTAAATACGAGTGACACTAAGGGCAGGCATTATTATCATAATGTGTGTCTTACAACTGCTTGAGGTAGTCACTGTAACAACATCCCCTAGAATTTGTGTCCACTTGGACTGCTCTGTCTGTGTAATCACAGAGCAAGAATGGGCAGGTATGACTCTGATTCTTATCATCGAGGATTAAAACACAGCAATCACCCCAGCCCACCTCTTAGTATTCATTTTACTTATTAAAGCTTCCCAACAAGTCTCTGCAGTGATGTTATCTGCTAAATTGTGTGAGGTTTCTGATCATTAAGTGGATTGGTCTTCAAAGAGCTAAATGAAAATGAGCAATAAATATCAGTGTTACTTAGGTCATAGAGTGCAAAATGACAAGGAGACCGAAAGACCTTCTGGCAACTGTGGAACAAACAAATATGAAATAGATTCACTAGAGCTTTTTGTGGGTTTTTATAAAGTTTCTCAATTTTTTATTTAATTTTTTTTTTTTAAAGCAAGTTAAAATGGAGAAGCAGACATGGTCTTAAAGAGCAGGAGCTCCTGAATTCCCCTGTCTGTTTTGTTCCATTGCTGTGACCTGAAGTGATGTATTTTTACTCCTGCACTAACTTTCCTCTCTGCAGAACGGACATTGTAATATTTATGTATGCTCTGGGGAAGGTATCATTATTATGGCAATTTCTCCAGTGCTTTGCACATAGACAGATGCATTTAAGAAGGTGAGCCTCCCGCTGGTGGGTGTAAACAGGAGCTTGAAGTTCTGCACCTGCAATTGTGTTTCCTGTATAAAACTGAGCACTTGTACCAGTAGCAACCTAACTGCAGAGATAAATGAGGCAGCAGCAGTTGCAGTAACTCCTGTTTGTATTTGTGTTTTCATTCATTTGGAAATATAATCAGCCACAACTGTTGCCAGGGCAGATTGTATCCTCAACCAAACACTGTGAAAGTCTTCCACTGCAATATTAAACATTGCTTGGTCTTTTAGATAATATTTTAAGGACTTATTTTTACTCAGTTAAAATGTAATGAAAAAAATCCAAATCCTGCGACTTCTTCTGTCCTGATTACTCTTTTTAGTCTCTTCCTCCAGAATAAAATTATGGTAGCAGCCACTGTGAATGGTAGCCTTCTCCTTGATAAGCAGCCCAACCCTGTGAATATTGCTCTGGTGAAGCCACAGGGTCTTCCTTTACAACGTGGCAAGAGCTCCAAGAGCCTGATGTGTCCATGCAMGCTCCAGCAAACCAGGGACAAACTCCTCACTCCACTACAAACCCACTCACCCAGTTCTCAAAGGCCAGAGTTTTGCTCCAGCCAGATTTTCCCTGTGCCTTCACCGGCTTTTCTCCTCCTGAAGAAGCAATATTTGAAAAGGAGAAATTATCTTGTAATAAAAATAACAAAATTTGACTGTACTCATTTATTTGTTTCTTTTACTGCCTTAGCTGTTGGCATCTCTTCCGGGGTGACTGAAGCACTCTTGAGTTAGAAGTGGGGCCAAAAAGAAAGAGCAGATTCAGTTCAAATTAGGCTGAAAGACTGAGGCACAGAGAAATGGAAGAGTCATTTTTTTGAAACAGAGGAGAAAGAAGTTTATAACCCAAAACCTCACAGCCCGAAGGTAACAGTCATTTCCTACTTCTGTGAAGACTGTTGGGGTTTCTTTAAAGGAAGTGGGGGGTGGGGAGAGGACAGTTCCTGGTATTTTCCTCGGCTTAGAAAGCAGACAAAAGTCACCAGTCTTCCTACGTGACCGAGAATAAGTGTTAGGGAAAGTGTGACTCTGCCATGCGGCACCGCGTGCCACGGGGCCGGGTACCCTGCTGGGGGCTGTCAAGGCTACAAACCTTTGCTCATATTTCCCTCCACGGTGCTGCTCCCCATATATAAGGAAAAAAATCTAGTTGGATGTTAAAATGATTCAGGGAAGGGTTAGAAGGCCCTTGACTCCCTTTGTCCTTGGATCCTTTACGCCCATGAGTGTGCRGTCCTCTGCAGTGGGAAATCTTCCAAACCTGTCTGGATGATGGGCCACATCTGCCACGTGGTGACACAAATATCCCCCAAACCCTTTCTCCACCTGGGTGAAATGCTTATTCTCAAAAAGTGCCAGCAGCAAAAGAGTCAACACGAGATGGCTGGAGAACACATGTTAATTGGTTTCAGGAGGTCTTCAAACGGAGCTCAGAAACAAATCAAAGCAGTGCAAGGCAACTGTAAAATTTATTGTTCAAAATTAAATTATGGGATACTTGTTAAACATAATATTTTAAACTTCCGTGGAAGCATCATAAGGCTTCTAAATTATAACTGTGATCAAGCATGATGTGAAATACTCTGGCTCCCGTTCTGCAGATAAGTAAATCAGCCTCAATGCAGAGGAATGAAGGCTTGGATGTGTTTCCTAGGGATGGGCAGAAGGAAACACATCAGCTGGGCTCTCATGTGATTGATGTCTGTCTCCTGTCTCCYTTTTCCTGGTGAATTTAGAGATTATCCACCTGCACAGCAAAGGGAGGGAGGCCAGCTACAGAGGTTTTGGTTGCTCCTGTGGGATCAGATCTCCAGTGACTTGAACAAGGACACGGAACTGAGTGGCAGCATTAGGATGAATGCCAATGGATTCTGCTCCCATTTTTCAGTTAATAGGTATTCAGCTGAGGAGGGCAGTTCTGTACAGGGAAAAATTCATTATATAAATATGTACTGAGGTGAAGCAACTCAGAATGAAGATTAGAAGGAAGAAAATTCTGGTCTTGGTTCTCAACTCCTAAAGGATGAAATTCTAAAGCCGAAATGGTTTGACTTGTGCCAGAGCCTGGTGTGCAGGGCCCGTGTTCTTAAGGATGTAATTTTGCATTTGTTGCATCAGTTAGGATTTACACAGCCTTCTATGAAATCTGGGCCGTAAATGTTGATTTTAAACAAAGACATTTCCATAGGATCTTTATTGTCTGTGTAGTGGTAAAGTGCTATGAATAATTTTTCCCAGGTGCTTAAACAGGTGGTGTCTTCAAGGGAAGCAGGGCTTCTTTCATGTTCCCCATAATTTGTGCTGTCTTAAGCCTTCATTGTCAATGTCTTGGGTGAACGTTTATGGCTGCTTGAAATGTTCCTTCCCCACAAAGATGCTGGATACCCAGCTCCACGATTGGAATGGAAGTGTTACAGTTATTTATTTACAGGGAAGGAAATAACACAGTGGCTCTATTTGCTACTCCTAAATTTATTTTCTCTTCTTTTGTGCAGTGTAAAAATGTTAGTCATCTCCAATGGCCCTTGGATATAAGCTTTCCAAATATATTCTCACACTCTATATAGATGCACTGATGACACTCCAGCAGTTCAGCAAGAGGAAATCTGAAATAGTGGCACTAAATGACAAGGAAAAAAAATCACTGGGGAGAAAACTCTCCATAAAAGTCTGAGGATTATTATGGAGCATTGGSAAATGTTGCCAGTGCTGGACTGCATACTCGTTGAGCCTTCATTTCTCAGACATCATTGATTAAAGGTGGATGGAAAAGTGCCATACAAAAGAGCAGACTCACGAGCTTCAGCTTCTGTTCCCATCTGCTTTGGGGCTGTAAGTGCAAATCCGTACAACAAAATTGGGATTTTTAATCTTGTATTTGGGGCCCAAGCAAAAATGTCTGGACTGAGGAGGGGCTGTGTCACCACCATTAGCTCATGATGCTCATGAAGCCGTGCCCCCTTCATTGGGAGCTTCATTCAGGATCGGGAAGCAAACTGCGGCAGCCAGGTTTGAAAGCGGGGATTGATGTGACTGCAAGCTTCCATCTCCTCACTGAGTTTTTTAAAAAGCCATAATACTTGCTTTCCTGAGAAACATATGTCGTGGGCTTGGATTTATCAGCGTTTTTAAAAGCAATGGATGTGTCTGCTTGCTGGGATCCATCAATTGTGAGGGCATACATAAGCTGTTTAAACATTTCCATGTGGTTTCGGGGTCTCCCTCAGTGGTGCCCTACGTCCATCCTGTCCATGCTCATTTATCCCGACACACAGGGAATGCACCATGACTGATGGCACTGCAAAAGCAAGTGATTGACCTTTCCCTGGTGTATACGTGCAGAGATCACCCATCTGCACAGAGAGAGGGAAACCGCACATGGGTTTTAGTGGGGGGTACCTGAGAGAGTTTGGACAGGGATGTTTCAAGACATTGGTTGTTCAGCCAAAGGGCTCAAAGAAATAAGAAGCAGAAATATGGTAGTATATGAAAATATCACCTCTGCTTCTCCAGCCACATGTAGATCATCCCTAGGATAATGCTACACATATATATTTATTTATACACAGGTATATTTATGTGTGTATATAAGTGAGCATAAACTTTTTTCCATTAAAGAAAAAGCTGTGATTAGGGCATGCAAGCTGAAGCAAACTACTATCTATTGTGTTCAAAAACTCTGGAATAATTTTTTCTTCTTCCTCCTCGTCATTTTTTCCAGCCATATGGATTTACCAGTTCACTGCATCATTGCATGTTTATAACACAGCATTTCTTCAGCAGCTGTCACTATCTCATAACACCATGGTACATCCTGTGTACTGAGTTGCAGGCCACAGAGAGATAGAAAACAGCTTACACTTAAAGAAAAAACAATCTTGACATCCATTTGGATGCTGATTGTGGATGTAGAAAAGGCTCTCAATATGTCCACTGTTCCAGCTTTGTGTCAGGCTGCTAATTCACCACCAGGGCTTGACATTTAGCATGGTACAGTCTAGGGTACATTAACCAGAGACCTTTCTCTCTGTGGCTGTCCTGTGTCACACCAGTTGGCCTCCGGGATACAGCCTGGGAGCTTGACTTGCTCATGGGGGTTTTTGACTAGGAGAAAGATGGGTGAAAATAGAATAGGTGCACACCCACACAAAAACTGTGTGCAAATTTTGGAGATTTCAATGAACTGGACAAAAACTGCCCTCAGTCTGGCCACGGTGATATATTCAGGTAACAGCTGAGATACCAAAATGTTAATTAATGTCTGGTCTTCTTCCCTGTCCAAAGGACAACAGATCTGGAAGAACTGACTTAGAATTATATTGTCTGGAAGGAGTASAGAAGTACTGAGGCTGTCTTCTGCCATTGCTGTTGAGTTCCTTGCCCAGCAGCCCTTAGACCTGTCCAAGAGCTGGGGCAATTTCTGTCTGGGCTCTCCTGTCCATCACTCACAGTCTCCCCACGCTGGGCCAAAACCAGGACCTGCTGAGCACACGGAAAGTGTTCATCTGGTTGTGTGAGAGCATGTGTGGGTTTTGGGTCACAGGGAAGGGAATCTCTTGCCCTATTTCTCATAGAGAGCTTGAGATTCGTTGTGCTGGGGCTACCCCAGCTGAAAGCTTGGCCACACAGGCTGCATGTGGTGCAGATATTCAGGCTGTGATAGTTTTTCAGAAGTTTGGCGTGTGTGACGTTCAGTTCGTGCTTATCATTTGACCATCAGCAGAACAGGAAGAAAGGTTTGGCGCTTTTTTTTGTTGTTTTTCTTTTTCTTTCTAATGAATATTGTGACAGGATAGCTTGAATTATCAGGGTATCATACAGTGTGCTGCAGATAGTGGTTTAATGATGTAACATCCCTTCACAGAAAGAAACCCAAATACCTGGTAGTTTGATTGAATGTGATCAGATAGCACTAGGTCACAAATTGGCCTTTCTGGCTCATCTCGTGTGAGCCTGTGAGATGAGATTTTCAAAACCCAAACTCAACAGGGAAATATTTCTTCCTGTAGTCAGTCATTAGCAGAGAAAGAGCAATTGTACAGTACTAAGATTATCCAGCAGTAGAAAGAACATCCTAATCCCAGACATGAGAGACAGGATGTCCATTAGGAATGGTAGCCACTGATCAATAGTCTAATTTAGCATAGAGAGGTTTTATTGCTTTGGGAGCTGGAAGGAGAAGAGGGAGGTATTGCAGTGTCTTCAGTTCTAGTCCTGCCTCTGTCGCTGATGCACCCCAAAGAAACACTGGCTGACTCCACTGCTTTTCCACAGCCGTAGGATCAAGCAATAATTTTAAACTATCAGACCATTATGTATTTTGAATGTGCATTTGATTGTGTATGGGGTGGCATAAAGCAAGAAAATCCATTTTTGACAATGTCAGGAGTAAGCTGACATTTGCCTGCAGTTTATTTCGGATCAAATCCACTGGATTTCTAGGCCATCAGCAAAGAAAATAACTATGAAAGTCTTTTTTCAGACATTTCATGCCTTTTCCTTCTTTATTTTAATAGAATAAATATAGGGGTAAAATTCCACAGCCTAACTTTAAAAAAATGTCCTTTCTACAAATATGCAGATATTTTCTATGGAGTATTTTTAATGTTTCCAGAGCACCTCTGCCCTCCATTGCCCTCCCATGCTTCTCAGAAATGAGACTTCAGACTGTGAGCAGGTGAAGTGCATCACCTTCAGTGGTGAACTCAGCTGCCAAAGGTTTTTCTAACCAGGTGAAGGGGTAAAAGTTGCTATTATTACACGAACTAGCTAATTAAGAGCAAGAATTACCAGCAAAACGTTTATGTGCTGGAATTTCTCTGGGAGTGAGGCAGTCACATGAGCGGGAGGTGGCAGGCAGGGTGCTGGCACTCTGGGGCTCCTGCTCCTGCTCTGCCTCCTCCCAGGAATTGCTTCCTGTCTAAAGCTCGGGGAGGGCATGTCCAACCCAGCACAGGGAAGGTGATAAAACGTTGGTAGCAGAGCCTAATAGATTTTCAAGGAGATTGAGCAGGAGCCACGGAAGGCAGCAGTGAGGCATGGAAAGCAAAAGTACACCAGGCCTCATTTAATTATCTTTTTCACACTGCATTAATCATCACAAAAACAGGATTATGCCTATTTTTACATCAGTGTTGGAGGGTAATACAACTGTCATTTTGTGCACTGTCTGTCATTAGCAACTGTTAAATTAAAGGTTTGAAAAGTAAAATAATGAAGTCAGACTGCTCCCTTGACCTATTTTTCACCAAGAACTTTTTCCCCTTTGACCTCTGAATCTGAATTTCGCTTATCAAATCATCTCACTCTCCTCGGCCCCCACAGCCACCCTGTTTGTTGTTCCCATGACCTCTCTCTTCAGCTGTCTGGTTTTATGTGCTGGTATGACAGTAATTTTTTTTCTTCCTACAGCATCCCTAACTCCTTCACTGCAGAAATCTGCCTCCTTCTCCAGCTGCTCTTCCAGCATCTCTGCTGGTGCCTCTTGTGATCACAGGCTCCTTCACTTTCTGCTCTGGGGCTTGGCTCAGACCTCTTCCACCAGCTTGACCGTGGCTCAAGCCTCCATCCCTCCCTCCTGGCTTCTCCCTGTTCAGTCCTCTATTCCTTGTGGGTGTAAAAGGTTCCTTCCGTGCACATTCCCACTTGTCTCTCTGTTTTTCTTTACTTCTCCATTCCTATTTTTGTCTCTAACTTCCTCACTCTCCTCCTCCTCCTGTCTCTGTTTCCTCCTTTTTGCCTCCACCCTTGAAACAATTTGAATCACTCCATTTTTCGCTCTGGTCTCCATCCAGATGCAGCCATGATCCAGTGCTTCTAAAAGAGGCACACAGATTTGGCTGCCTCTGTGCTTAGAGTTTGGTTTAATGATGTGGGATTCTTTCTCAATCCCACAAGGGCTAAAGTTAAATATACCTGTTACTTTTACTGAAGTTAAATATACCTTTTACTACACTGGCATAATTATTCTTCCTACACTCAGAGAGGTAGAGGTTCTGCATTAATTTTATCTGTAACAATTGTCTCAATGACGGCTCAGGCTGACTGCTGCAGCAAAACATGCAGGTTTTGGTATTCTTAAAAGACTGACCTTGCACTTCACCAGGAATTCCCTTGGTTGAAATTCATGGGACAGGGCTGAAAGAAATAAGTGCCTGAGGTCCTCTTGAGTGGAATTTTTCCTAAGGTTTTCAACTCCTTATACTCCTGTGTCAGTACAAACCCTGGCACAGAGCTCACCTGCACACACCTGTGCTTGCTCCATGTCAGCTCTGCCTCGGAGGTGCAGAGGTGTGAGAGTTGCAAAGTTAGGCAAAATTCCAAGCCGATGTGTAAGATGCTGGGGTTTTTTATGGAGGTGAAATGATAGGACGTAAGTCTGAAATCCAGACTATGACAATTTGCAGTGATTTAAGGGTACAAAATGAATCGGATCAGTCACAGCTCCGGTTTCGGAGGAATGTGCAGGAGTAAATCTTCCCACATTAACATCCCCTGACTGTGATCAGTCTTTATCACCCAGACCTCGACCTGAACGATGGACAATCGACTGCAGCTGTTTCTACTTTACTAATTTGATCTACCTAAGGAAACCACTCTTGCAGGAACTCTAAAGATGAAAAATAGCACCAATTATATTCTCTAACGCAATTGATTTCTTAGTACCCATGTGTACGGTTCTGATTCTGTACAATTCTGCTGCCAGCTCTGTAAGAAGGGATTTTATGATGGTCTGAAAACTTTCTTTCCTGAGACTGTATGAACACACTGCAAAGTCATGCATATAGCCAGGTACTTCAGAACCGAATAAGTAAGATTAACTATATTCAGATAAAAAAATTTTACCTGTTTTTACAGCAATGAGTCAAATAAATGTAGCAAAACCTCTTTTTGGTTCTTGTCTTTTCCATTTTTGTATGCTACCGTGTGCAACCTTCATTGCAGTTGGCACGGAAGGCAAATTGCTCTTCTGCTACTGCACCCCCAGCAGAGTCATTGGGAGGCAGCTGAGATCTCCCACAGGACAAAGAAAAACCTGTGTTCATACAGTATCTAATAGTACAGTGTAAAAACCAGCATGTTTTAAGATTAACCAAAGCATATCCCTTTTCATGCAATTGAAAAGTCTTCTCTGGAACTCACTGACGTTAACAAAGCCTCTGTTGGGCACAGTTACACAGGTATGTATTGTAATATTAAAGTTTTTAATTCAGGATTTTATAAAGGACCTAAACCTTGGTGTTTCTTTCAGGAGACCAGGATCTGGTTAGGCTCTGAAGAAATGCCTGTACAAGTAGGTTACTCCATCAGGTCGGTGCAGCAGGTATTTTTCACCTTGCTCCAGAGAAGGGTGGGAGGATCTAGTAACTGATGAAGACAGGATAGCAGACAAGATGGAGCTTTGGCTTGATTCCATATGATAATTTCAGTGTAATTGTTTTGCCTTTAGGCTGCTGTATCTGATTAGAGCAGTCTCTAGCTGATCCCAGGTTAGGAGAATGCAAAACCGCTGTGGTGTTGTGCAGAACACAATGCAGCCAGACCAAATAATCTGGGCCGGTTATCCACGCAGATCTGCAGATACAGGCACACATGCAGTTTTGCATGAGGAACATAACACACAGTAGCTCCAAATTTGGAAGGGGAATTAATAATTTGTTAAGATAAAAGTTGTGGTCTCTACAGTAGGTTGGGTAATCATATAAATAAATGTAAAAGTCCGTTTTAGAGCAGCCTTCTTTAAATACTAATTGGATGCAAAAATCTTATCACATTAGTAACCTTCATACCTTTATAATAAGTCTTTTATTGTATTAGCCAGCTTGGTTTTCACTAATATGATACGAAAGACTTGCTAATATATTAGGAAAGTCACTAACACTATTAATTTACTAGATAAATTACTTCTCTATCTTGGAACTTTAAATGAAATGGAATTCACTAATCCTAATTGGTTTGCCTTCTACCAGAATTATTTCCCATTAGTTCAGCATGTTTTCTTTTTTCATACTTGAACAGAAGAGATTTCTTAAACTCAAAGCCTTGGGGTACAGTATATGGGTTTATTAATTATCAGGTATTCATTCAAGGGGGTTAATTAAGCAATAACTTTCCATTGACTGGAATATACAAAGGAATAAAAGGCTTGACTTGTCCTGCTGATTAAAGCACTGAGGCCGTTGTGTCATCATTTTGCTCCATTTGGTTGTGGGGGAATAAAGATTTTTCCACTATTTAACACAGAGCTCGGAGCCTCCACTCCTTATTCTAGAAACTTTGTTGATTTGTTGGTTTTTGCCCTTTTTTCCCCACACATCCCTGCCTGGCCATGAGGGTTGTGACCTTCCCTTGCGGCTGTGGATCCCAGTGCTGTAATCCATGTTTTTGTCACATGAAGACTTGGGAACTGCAATGCAGTAAAGGGAGCTAAATCCCCCGGGAAATGAGGAGCCGGCACTGGAGGCAGCATCCTGCTGAGTCGGATCTCTTGCCGTAAGCACATGACACTGGTGGTGGGGAGTTGGTACTTGGCCTGGTATTGGCTCCCAGGCAGAGTTTACGGTGTTGGCTTTGACGTTTGGGCCCAATTCAAACCTTTTTGGACTCAGTGGAGTCCTCCATGTGCTTCAATTTATTTTGGATCAGGCCCAGCAGTGTTGGAACAGCTTGTCTGTGCGAGACGCCCCCTCTTCTCAGGGGTCGTTGCCTCATTGTTTGAGAGGAGCAGCATGTCAGCTAGAACAGCTCCTTTTGGGAAGGGGCCTGAGCTGCTCTCAAACGGGGGCTTGAGACTCTTGCAAGGGTTACTTTGGTCTAGGGCTCACCCTGCAGGAACTGGGATCTGTTGCCTTTTAGGGCACACCTTTGAGAAGTGGATCCTTTGAGGCCATGAATTAACATATTAGAATAGGTGGAAGAGAAAGGGGGTTTTCCTAGAGCTTCCCTGGGTCCCACTGAACTCCATTTCTCGTAACAGCCTCCCAGGGGCTGTGACAACCTGCTTTAATTAGAGCTGTCTCCGAGCATCTCTTGATTATGCTGAGGAATGGGGCTCCACCGAGAATTCAGCTGACCCAAGCCGTGGGAGCGCAAAGGCCGTCGTTGCGCAGGCCTCCCACGTACCCTCATTTGCGCCGCGCGAGGCTCCAGCCCGAGCCAGCTCGCTGCCGGCCGGGCTCTGGAATCCATTTATAAGAGCTTGTGGTCGTGTCTGCGAGCCGGTGAACGCGCACGATGCGCTGGCTGGGGCTGGCTGAAACCGCCGCTCGCAATCGGCCCCGCATCACTGAGTCAGCGCATCCCGAAGCCTGAGCGCATCTCTGCCCGGGGCCGGCGGGGCTGCTCCCCGCCACGCCCGCGAAGGTGGGGCCTCCGGGTACCAGCCAGGAGCCCACTCGTCGCAGGCAGGAAGGCAGAAGGAGGTGGAGCTGCAGGCTGGAAATATGTGTGATGTTAGAGTGACTGCTGAGTTTATTCCCCAACAAGCGTTAGCATGCTTTTCTTCTTGATTGTTTTGGTGATTGTGGTAAAGTGCAGATGTTATGCAATGGTAGGACTGGTAACGCTGGCCACTGCCAGCTATAGTGCCAGGAGTCATTTATAAGCTTCCCCAGCAATGAGCTCTGTCAGCACATGCTTCACCTCCTCGTTGCCATCGCAGGCACCACTGTTGAGCCAAGATGTGCCGTGTCTGAGGCGCCCCTTCCACACCAATCTCCTGGGAGAGGAGTTCCTTGCCCCCATGAAACCACTGTGCCCCGCCCTCGGCATCCTCTGTTAACTCTTGCAGATGAGGTCTGCAGCTCAGCCAGAGAAGCCAAAATTCCAGCATCACCTTACCGAGAGGGACATTTTGGTAAAACAAAAAGATTTCGAAACCCCAACAAGAAAGGCTGTAAGATTGCCTTGAGTGCTTGAAATAATGTATGTATGCACATATCTAGGTATACCTGTATAACTGCATGAGCCAAACGACTTGCTTTGGCTTGCTTATCATTCTAAGACATAAAACAGGTAATCTAGCTTTATTTGACACCTACGATAATCATCCAAGAAAATGAGAGGCTCTGTAATGGAGGTCTATAAACAGGTCTTGCAGGTCATTCCCACCAGCTGGCTCTGCACACCAAGGCTCTATGGAAACGTGACTATAAACATTGTGTTGGATCAAGAGCTTCTCCACTGACAGAAGAGAYGAACACTAAAGCAGTACAAAACTGAGTAAGTCTCAGAAAGTGATTCACTCTCTTAATTAATTTTCCATTTTGGTTGGTGGAATGCCCTTAGGTGGCTGCAGTGGGCTCGAGTTTCTTCTTTCTGGGCAGAGTTCACCTTTGCACAAGGACTGGGAAACTCTCCTCTCCCACCCTCCACGCACGGAGGAGCCCAGGCAGGATCCTTTAAGGGAATATTTTCCTCTCCCCAGATCWTTCTGAATCACACTAATTTCTTAAGGCACAATCACATGTGGCTCAGAGGCTTATTTAATTGCCAGCACAGTGGTATGCTGGGAAGCCTGTAGCCTTGCTTTGTTAAGCAATGCCCCTTTCCCATCTCCTGGAAAGTAACCCCCAGTGCAGTTTTCTGTCTTGACAGCCCCCAGGAAAAGCTACTGTACATGTGAGCAGTCCCTCTTGCRAAGGATGCAGCATTCCCAGCTGTCTTTGTGCTGGGATTCTTCATTCCCTGGGTGAACCAAGGACTCATAAAAAGTAGGCAGAGCCGGGGAGCAGAGTCAGACATGAATTCCCTCACCATGCAGGATCCAAATGCCTGTGCTCTGCCATCTTGTACCAGCACAGCTGGGGCAAATTCATGCTGCAACACCAATGTCTGCAGAGTGCTTTTATGTCAGGTCTGTGTGGTTGTCCAAGTTCAGTAGAAACAGTTTGCTTGTTTTCTTTTGAGTTAGAACAAATGTAAGGCTGTGCTCCAGCTGTTTCTTCCACGATTTACAACTGCATCCTTAGGCACAGTTTTCCCACTGGAATCCTTTACTCTGATCAGGAGACAGGACGAAAGGAGTGGAAAGAGCCTCCATGTCATGCCCCAGGGCATCCTAGGGAGGGGGCAGGCAATCCTGAGCCTTATCTCTCCCARCTCTCCCCCTACGATGYGCTTGGAGAAGTGACTAATCTGGGSAGAGGAGCTGGAGCAACACGAGGTGGGTGTGTGGGAGGTTGCCAGTGGGGTTGTTCCAGCTTATGCTGGGAGTCACCTTGACCCAGAGCTACAAAGGAAACGTAAAACTGAATTTCTTCTTTCCATTCCTGCCCCACAAACRGCGCAGCATAAAATGTATCATTTTTCTTATTTTCAAATAGCTTTTCTATATGCATTATTAATGTGACTAAAACCCAAACCTTCAATTTATCACTCCCTGGATACTCGCACTTAGAAATGTGTGTTCTATCATTGTCTGTTTAGAGATGGTGTTAAGTTCTAGCTTGAAAAGAAAGGTGTGGTGTTGGGAACTGTGTCTTTCCTGAGAGGACACCAAAGTTTGGATTTTTTTTCAAGACAGCAGTGTGTAAGAGTCTCCCTTGATCTGGCTGCAGGGGGACATCAGGGTAATGAGAGGGCATGGCCCATTTTACTCTTTACCACCAGGCAGGAGCTACGATTTGGCTACTTCTGCCACTGAGCCTGCATGAATCAGAGATTAGACTTTCCCCCCTTCCAGTATTTTACTGATAAACATCAGTTTAAAACCCCAAATGTGGCCCACTAATAAATCATAGATATTTTGTCCTATCAAGCTTTCATCTGGTTAAGCCTTAAATTTCTACTGCCCTCAGGAAGACTTAGGTTAGAGCTCCATATGGTGCCAGAGATGGAAGGTTTATGCAGCTAAGGGTTTTTTTAGCAAACCATCAGAAGCTTTAGGGTTTCACTTTGCTCCTGAGAAAAGCAGAATAGCTTCAGATTCAGACTGGCAGAAAAATTACTGACAGACTTTGGTGTGTCAGCCAGGTAGGGACTGCAGTTTTGACCCAGTGAGGATTTCAAAATCAAGATTCCCATGAAAGCCACGTGAAGTCAATGGAGATATTTCCATTGGTTTCTAAAGCCTCTGAGGTCTACCCCGTAAAGTAACGGTCTCACAGGCTCTTCAAAACCTGTGTTAAATGGATTTGAGCAGCAGATCTGTGTTWAAAAAAAGAAGGGGACATGATTCCCTTTCCCTGTGAGGAGGAGAGAAGGTGTAGAGTGTGCAGCAGTAGGATCATGTAGAGTGTGGGGTCGTCTCAGAGCAGGGAGTGCCCATGGCAGGGGTCTGTGTGCCACATGTCCAGCCATTTGTCCCCACGAGGGCTCACCCTGAGCAAGGTGTCCTGCAGTGGACTGACCTGGAGTCACCAGTGCTTTGGAGCCCATCACAGTCCATGCAATGCAGGGGTGGAGGCCACAGTGTCCCTTCTGCCAGATGTGAAATCATCTCTTTTGTGGCAGGATGAGGGAGGGGAGCAGAGCAGCATTCACATGCACAAGTTGTGGAGGCCTCTGCTTTCAGGCAGGAATCAGACAAGACAGATGAGTTGAAACTGGGAGAGATTGCTCCTGAAGCACTCCTGAACACCCACACTCTGGTGGGTTGYGAGGTTTCATTTCCAACATCTAGAACCTGCACTCGACTGCACTTAGGAGAAGATGCCTGTTCAACTCTGGGCACTGTCAGCAGGGCCAGAATTCGCCTCCCAGAATTAGCAGCCAGCGTCAGGACTTTGGTGTGCCAGGCAGCAAAGGGGTCCCTTCTCCAAACATCTGCCCCCAGCACCCCACTAGAGGAGAAAAATATGAGCACAGGGAATTAAAGTGACAGCCCCTGCGATCTGGCATATGTCACTGCCTCTGAGGCTGATTTAACTGGGCAGCAGGTAGAAAAGACAAATATTCACTAGAGGAGCTGGAGAAAATGGAGGCAAGGCAGGCTGAGATAAAACCTCTTGGAGAGAGTGTTTTACAGTGTGGTTCCTTGGGGGGCTGGGAAGGAAGGAGAAAGTTCGCCATAAATGGAAAAAGGCTTGAACTGTAATTAATTTACCTTGTCTGAGCTTTTTACCATGTTTCAACCGCATCTCCATGCATGAGAAAAAAACACACCAAAAATCCCATGTTCTGTATTTTTAAGTACACAACAGATAACTGGCTCACAGCAGATTAACATGRTCGTATATTTGCTCAGGGTATGGCAGGGCTTGTGATGGACTTCAGCTTCAGATGAAATAATCAACCCAGACTAAAAGGGCATTTATTGGAAAGGCAACATGAAAAAAGAGGCTGCTGCTGTCTGAACTGCCTGGCTCCTGCAAATTAACAACCTAAAGGAGAGGTTTTCTTGGAAATCCATACGCAAGAGCTAAACTCCACTGCTTGCACTGAGCCAAATGGGCATCAGGACCAGTGAAGGCAGCTCCCTCCCAAAGCTGCTGGTCACTCAAAGTCAATCTGGGATGTGACAATCAACCCAGGTTCTCTCTGGCTCAGACTTTGCCAAAACAGATTAGGAAATCAGCCTATATTTACCATTTCTGGCACCAGCTGTAGTAGATTCCAGAACCTGTGTGGGTTCTGCAGGTGAATATATGCCTGTACCAAATGTAATTTGTGCCTCTCACAATAGTGTCAGCAGTAGAATAGACACTGAAAGATTGGATCAGCCTGAAGCCAGAACTCACGTAATCACTTTTGCTAAGTAGAAACTAAAGCTGATAAAAATGACAGGATTCTGGTGAAGATCTGAGCTGTCCCCAGATTCAAGGATTCTTGGATTAAGGGCTGGAGTCTGCTAGGAGATCAAGGTTAGATTTTGTTCTTTCCCCTTTGCGGTGTTGACTATAGAGGAAAAAAAAGATATGGAAGGAAGCAAAGTGTATATATATATATATACTTCTGCAGCCTAAGAGCTGGTTTCAGTAGTGCATRCTTTTATGTAGAACTCAATAAAATACATTTGCAAACATAATTACAGATGCAGCAATGTTCTCTAATAATGGATTATATAAAGCATGTTATGAAATGCATTCATATCAACTTTTGGCAAATTAAACTACCTACTATAACCAGGTGTTAAAAAACAATTATGGGTCTGTAGGAATTACCAACACCATGTATGTACCCTTTAAATAACATACAGTTTCAGGTAGCTGTAAAATGTGCTGTAGAGGGTGGTGGAGTTATTCTGGACATGCTGGAGCCCAGCAGCACGAGAGGGGAAGCTGCTCTTGGGGAGAGCATGGTGATAAATTGTGCTTCGATGTGTATCGGCTGACTCTTGGCTCAAGGCCTACAGGTTGATCCAGCTGTCCTTTTGTGCCACAATATTTTGTCCTGGTTTGTAGTCCTGTAAATTCCCATCAAAATATGCAGCTCTTTGCTGGCCTARGTAATGAAAGAAAAATAATTAAGACCCCGGTCCTGAATTAATAGCAAGCATTTGTGATGTTGCTTGAGTTTGCTGGATTCCCACATGAAGGCTGTATTCGAAGCCTTTTCAGCTGAATGGAAATTTACTGTTGAATTGGGCAATCTCTGGATAAAGTCTTGGTTTAATTTTCTGAGATTATTTCTTTAGGGCAGAAGGGATGTTATTCTGAGTTATTAGGTTGTGTATTTTGCTGTGTCATGAGAAAAACAAATGGATTTCTTCTTCTACTTCCTCATCACTAAAAACAGCCTCTAGTAAAAGATAAGCAGAACCAGTACAGATAAAAAGGAAGCCCCTTCCATTTTCTCCCTGCACTGAACCTTTACCCAAAATCTTTTTTTTTTTTTTTTATTGTTCCTGTTGTTCATACATTTCCCAGTTCTGCCTAGGACAGGGAGCACAGTCACAACCACACAAGTTCCCATCATCGCGTTTCTTTGCTATTCAGAAAAAATCTTCTCCAGTCTGTTTTTTTGCAATAATGGATGTTTGGGCGGTGTGAGAAAGCAGAGAGTGCATGGACCGTGGGTGCCACATCAGTGAACTGCAGTTCAGTTCRAGAATGCAGCTGCAGGAACATTGCCCTCAATATATCAGATGCGAGTTTTTGAGGATGAAATGCACCATACAGCAGGTGCCCAGCTCTCTGGAACCAAGGACCTGCCTGCAAATGAGTGAGATGCCCTTTCAGGCTGCTTTCCTGCATATTTTTCCTATTAAATCCACATAGATTATGGTGCATAACCACTCTTATGCAAGCAGGAGATTGGGATGCAGCTGGGACATATGCTTAGACAGAGAAATTGAGATTTATTTCCATGTATGCAGCTACCCTGATAATTTGCAAGTACATCTTTTCTCCAAGGACCTCAAAGCACTTCACAAATGTTGTTGGAGGCTCAGAATGTTCTTGCACTTTAAGTAAACTTGTTCTTAGAGAGGTTAAGTGATTTATTTGAGGTTTCTCAGTAAATCAGAGRTAGAGGTAGGAAGTGAAACAGGATCAAGACTGCAAATGACATCCTTTAACCTTTGGAGGTGCTACTATGTACAAAGGCCTGACCCCACCAGCCTCACTCACACAAGCAGTGTCTCTGAAGTTAATGGGATGACTGGYGTGAGAAAAGGGCTGCAATATTTGCCTCTTTAGGCCTTTCTCTGTGAAGTGTTTGATATTTCCCCAGASGTATGTTTGGCTTCACCTCCTACAGAGTGTCTTATAGCAACAACAACAACAGCAACAGGAAAGTCAATCCCATTTTCTTCCTTTAGTGCATGAAAGTCAGGATCCCAGGCTAGCGCTCTCTCTGGGCAGGCACTAAGCCACGGGGACCCGAAGAGAGTTGGTGTTTCTTGGAAATGAGCTCTGACTTCTCTGCTTTTCTCCTTCACAGGGAAAGAAGAGATTTTGGGACCCAGTATGGACCTGCACGTTTCTCAGCTGGTAAAAACCGTAGTCCATATTTCTTCTTAGCAAAAGTTTGGCGCTGCCCCAACTGCAGCAATCACAAAGACTAACATGTAAGAAAGGCTGCACTAAAAATATAATGTAAAAAGATATCTTTAATAAAATGAAACCAGAATTCCCAAATTCTTTTTTTCTCCCTCTGCAGAAAAAAAAAAAAAAAAAAAGGTTTTGTGGCTACAAGCCACTTTTTGCCTATTTAAGTCTCTGTGCTTCTTATTCCACTTCTTTAACAGGCTTGAAATGAATGAAGAGGTAGCAGACGAGAGAGTGACATAGGTAGTAAATTATGTAAGTTCTGTAAATGCGTGGCAGTGGCAAGCAGGTTTCAATGCTAATGCAGCCGGCAGAGATCTCTGCCATGAGGGAAGAAAGGAAGGAACCTGCAGCATCCGAAGAGAAATGGGCTCGCTGAGKCCAGTGCCTGCTCCAGCCCGCAGGGAGGGGACCCTGCCACGTTCAGGAGAGGGGAAACGACTCCTGAAACCCTCACCAGTGACAATTCCCTGCAGCTTGAACTTCGGCGACAAAGGGAAAGAGATCATTAACTGTGAGCGAGGAGAGTTTGTGGAGGAGAGAAGAGAAAAGGAAAAAAAAAAAAAACCTCTTTAACTCTGGAGTTTTTAAAAGTGCCCTTGTTTGTTTTCTTGGCAGAGGAGCAGAGCGTTTGGCACCCATCCTTGGAAGGTGGCCCAGCTGCACAAACGCTGGGGTTGGCCCTTTCCATGCTGTTGCTAAGCCGATSGCCCAATAGCCGCCGGGGCCCTCCACACCCCACCCGTGCTCCGGCCGCATCCAGCCTCCGGCCCGCCTGCATTCAAAGCTTCTTTTCTCCCACTTGCTAATAATAATAATTCAAAAAAAAAAAAAAAAAAAAGAGCTCCCAAAAAGTGCCGAGTTTATGCAAGCAAACCCGCCCCGGCTCTTGCCAAGGGCTGAGCAGAGGGGAGCTGGGGAGCACCACCCCGTGCCCGGCTCCCGCTGGGATGGATGGGGCTCAGCACGGGCTCCGGTCGGACTCGTTCTGCGCTGCCTCCGTCTGCTCCCACAGCCTCAAGGTATAGGGCAGAAACAAAAGGATTTTTCTCCCCCCTCCATCCCCACTCCTTTTTTCTTTTTTAATAACTTTATCAACTCCGAACCCCAGGATGATTTGTGTGTTTCATACTCTCTCTGTGCTTTTACTCTCGGTTAGAACTTGGATCCTTTCCATTTCTCGGTTAAAAACTCTTTTTTTTTTTTTCTTTTTTTTTTTTTCTCTCTCTTTCCCCCCAGTTGTTTGTGGTTTTTGCATGAAAGGGCATTGTTAACTCCTTCACCGCCCGATTGGAAAGGGCTCTCTCGGCTCAGCTGTTTTAGGCATTTCTGGAAGAGCAGAATAAAGTGCTGGGTTTCAAAAACACACACTGAAAAAAAAGGAAAGTAGTGATGGAAAAGATTTACACTGAAACTGCTACTGTAGGGTAACCCCAGCTAGAAAAGCAGAGTGCCTGTTACGGATTTATGGGAGCCCTCACCCCTTCTGCGAGGCACGGGATGAGGCCGTTCCAAGCTGGTGCTCCAAAGAATCGATTTAGGGGGCAGAAGGTGAGAGGTTTGGTAAAAGCATGGGAGAACTTGACTGCCCTGGCTGCCCTGCATGGACAGGGGAGCCAGGCCACCACGTGCTGCTGCTGGACAGGGCTGGCACTCCTCTCTGGTTCAGAGTGTGCAGAAAGCCTTGCTTTCGGGTGCAAAACCGGGAATTCTGGGCTTTTTTTACTACCTAACTACAAAAYAGTCAAAAGGTGCACCTTTGCACAGAGGCTGTGTTAAATGCCGTGTCACACTCGCCTGTGGCTGAACAGGAAGTCCTCAACACGCCGGGGACACACATAAAGCGTGGGAAGAGCCGGGGAAATTCTCACTGGAAGTTGTAGAATGTAGGGGATTGATTTTCCCTGTTGTCCATAAGAGATGAGAGACTGGGAAGAAGTTGGCATCTGTCGTTTAAACTTTTTTTTTTTCCCCTCCCCACCCAGAGCTGCAGCTGCAGACAGCGGGGATGGTGTCTGTCCCGTGGGGAGGCTGGGCTGGGTGCGCGTGTCCGCGCCTGCACCGCTCCAAGAGCTTTCCCAGCCGAACTCCTGCAGCTCTCAGTGAATGCTAGAAACAGAGATGACTTAAATACTTGGCAGCAGCTCGGATAAGTTATCTTTTTTCCTTCAAAAAAGAGCATGTTATGCAAGCAGGTTTTAGTATAATTGCGGGTGTTTATTATTTCTGTAGGTTATAAAATAATCTTGTTGGAAGCAATAGGAATGTAAATTTAGTATTTCGTGCTATACGTTTCTTGTATACCTTCTAAAGCACACGAAAAGTGCTCCTATATTTGCACACCCTGTTGTAATTAGCAGGTATTATTTTTCATTTTTAGATTTTGAAAAAAACACTTTTGTACTGGTTAAAACAAGTGCATATTTTTCTCCAGCATCCTCCCCAGTATGGTTGCTGTTCTTAAATATTTCTATGCATGTTAGCATGTATGTTTGTTTTGCCTGTTAGTTCCGTTTTGTAGAACAAATGGAGAAAACGAAAATATAGATTTTTAACCGCAACAAGATTCCCTGCAGACAGGATTTTTTTGTACAGCTATAGAAATGCAGCAGCTCAGAGGAAGAGCACAGCATGTAATTCTACATACATCACAGCCCTTTTTTATTACTCTTACCACAGCAGCTGAATGGAGAATTACAAAAACTATGTCCCTGATTCTGTAAAGATTTTAAAAAGAGGCTTAACTTTAGGCATACAGGTAACTTCAAAGGGAATTAAGTGAAAATAGAAGATGTGAGTATTTCATGACAGATGAATGCATTAGAGAAAATTATCTATACAAAACTTCATCCAGAAGTTCTGGAATTACGTTAATTGACCTTGGTGAGCTAAACAAAAGCTCAGTCAAAATTATTTTCAGAATTTAAACCCAACACTTTTGCAAAATAAACCCCAGTGTAATGGATATTCCTATTATTGCGTATCCACTGACTTTTCTATAGGCAAAGGGTGAAATCCCAAAATCCCAGCACTGCGGAAGGGAGCGGGAGTATTGCCATTGATTTTACTAAGGCCAGAATTTTGCCCAAAACACTGAGACTTCCTCTGTCTCTGAGGTTTTTTTTTTTKATCAACTCTGACATTGTTTTCTGCATCTCTGCTGTCACATTGCATGGGGTGCAACGGCATTTTAAAATTCACCGTGGGCTTGGGCGGCAGAGCACGGCTCATCGATCAAACCYCTGGATGCATCTGACAGAGTTTGACCAGGAGTTTGATCCCAGCCCTCCGTACAGACACACCTCTTCCTACGCTCACGGTTCTGTTGGCACACCTGTTGTGGCCCTGGCGGGAAATTTTGCGGATCTAGCAAATCCTGGTCTAGTGGGGCAGACTAAGCATCACTTTTGTTTCACGGCGTAGGAGCAGGCTATGTCAAGCACTGCACATCACTTCACGCTCATGCTAAAGCCTCTGCGACAACGAGCCACCTCAGCAAGCTGTCACTTTAATGTTTTATCCATTTTCTGTTTGTGTGTGTTTGCTCCACATTTCAAGTGAAGCCTCATCTCCCCTGCCCACYGCCATGGGCTATGAGTCTGCAGCAAAGCCCCGTCTCCAGCGTGTCACTCGGAATGAAACGGGAAAATTCCACACAAAACGTTCYGATCGCTGGCTTTCCCAGTGAAATCCCCTCCTGGTCAGACAGAGAAGAGGACAAGCGAGGCAGTGGTAGGTGACACCTGCACAGGGGCAGTGCTTGACCTCCTGCAGCCGGGAGCGTTATCCTGGTGGTTTGCTGTGGGACACGGACTCGATTCCCGTGTGGCAGCTGCAGTGGRAACCCCTGTGTGCCTCACTGCCTCAGCTCTGCGGGATGCCCGTGCCCATTTATCACTTCAAACTAAGCTGAGCAGCTCTGCTGTAATACTGCAAATTAGAGGCCTTCTAGATCATAATTTTAAAGCACTTAAGCTTGTGTTGCCTTTTAGGTTTTTATTCATCTAAGTAGTTAAGGTTTTGAAGACCTAATCTAGTTCCCATTAAGACAAAGAAGGGGATTCCTTTCTCTGTGAAGTGTTTTACCCCAGGAAGCCAAAAACTTTGGTGTCTTCCTTAGACATGTATGTCTTACAGGCATTAACAGCTCAACCTATAGATTTTTGTTCATCGGTGGGGAAGTTTTATTCTTATCCCCATTTTACAGGATGAAATCTCTTATCCAGTAAAGTATGTGAGCATGTGCCAGTTTCAACAGAGCTGGTGGAATCCTTCCAGGATAGACWGAGTTTGCCAAAAGTGCAATTTGAAGTGGAAAACTATTCACAAATTCTGGTTGAATGTAATGCAGAGTTTTGTCAGAAAGAAAATCAGGGGAAATACTTTTCTCAGGGAAGTTTAAATGTTTCATGTCACTATTTTTGAAATAAACKGTATAATTCTGACCTTTCTTATACCACTTAGTTTTCAAAATTAACTGGTTTTGTTCATTATGATTTTGAAAATAATATGGTAAATTGAATATTATCTTCCCAGTAAGAGAGTGAATTCCCACTGCTTTGAGTTTCATTTCGATGTTTTGAAATGGAGGGTTTTCTCAGCTAGGACGTTTGTTGTTTAAATTTTGGGGTTAACAACAATATTAGAACTTCCATTCTAGATCGAGCAATGCAATCTGAGCTGACCCAAAACGCAGCTCTGGGGGGCTTTTGTGTCTGTTGCACCAACACATGGTGTGTTTGAGGTTCAGCCTCACCTGAACCCTTTCCCAGTTTGCCGTTCAGCCCCCAGCCCAAAGGGAACACGTCCGTACAGCYCCGGCTCCAGCAGTTTAACAGCTCCATTGTTTTCACTTGACTCCTGTGAAACTACCTTTGCTGGGAGTCAGCCACGTGGCTTCGAGTCTCCCTGAATCCATGCCTAAACAAACGTTGGGAAGTCAAACCAGGTGATGGGCTGAGCCCGGCGGGGAGCCCCAGCATCCTGGCTGGCCCTTTGGAGCGCTGAGTTCAAGACCCTTCTTATCCTCCAGGTTTGCAGAGCTCTCTGCAACACATCTGGGCTAAGAAGGAAGGATGGGGGCTGAAAGGGGAATTATTTTCTTTTGCAGCTTTCAGTGCTTATGACCCAAATTGGRGAAGTGTGTAAGCTGAAAGAAATGCCTGGGTGGATTTGAAACTGAGACCAGGGCTACGTTTTTCAGTGTTTCTTAGTTTAAAATGCTCTTCTCCCTCTTATGAGCATAGCTTCYTTTAAATAAATACACAGATAACTTCTCCTAGTTGCCAAGCTTTTTCCCATCGTGTMATAGCTCCTCATAATAATGCAAAATAAGCGATAAAATAAAAACGAGTTGAAATAATTTTGCAACGACTACTTTAACAATGACTCCGTTCAGGGCAGAGCAAGAACAACAAAGACATAAATTTAAACATATACCTCTAAATAGCATAATTACCTTTTAAGTTTCAAACTGTACACACGAAAAATAAGATTCCAACCAGCCAAGAGAGAAGGAAACATGATCCAAAGGATGCTTACTACACACCAAAATATTTTCCACCAAACTAAAAGTTTTAYGAACTTCCCAATGCCACGCGATATGTATCTGCAGCTCACTCATACTGCCTTAATTTGTTGCTCTGTGTGACAAGTCGTAGTCTGATCCAGCCTGACATGCCATGGTATGCACAGCACACATACATCATGATAAGACAGTTGAAAACCAAAGACAAACAGCCCCAAACAGAGAGCTAAATAGCATGATCCAGCAGCGGCCTGCATCCGTCAGAGGGAGAGTGTTTGAAATGGCACACCTTCCACTTGCAAGTAAATAAATACTGATTGCATGCTATAGCTGGGAGTGAACAAGATAACACAGGGTTCCCACGGACAACTTGGTTTCTTCTCCTCCGTGTGTATCAGTTGCTTTCTTTTTAATGACACCTTTTTTTATCAATATACAGTGAAAACCAGGGTCTCTTGGACTCATAAACCCCACTGAAATGAGAAKGTGGGATCTTTTGCTGCCCACTGGAGAAGGAGATGGACCCAGCTGCTGCTGCTGCTGTAACACCATGCTCCTGCAGTGAAGATCTTCTGCTCTTTATTCTGTTGGTAAAAGCACCAGGGATTCAACTGCTTTGTTTCTGGCCAACTTCAGGTTCCTCCTCTAACGACACAAAATATTTCTGGGCTATAACTAAAGTGGTTTCAATATCGAGGATTCCTCTGGCAAATAGGAGGTCTTCAGTGTTTGCAGGTTCTGAGAGAAAGTAGTCATTGCCCAATTGAAGCAATGTTAGTTGCACTCACATTACTAAAAAGTTCAGTAGGAAACAGGTGATTTTTTGGGATTTAGTTAATGAAGGTGTTGGTATCTTTGACAAGGAACCCCCATTGAAGGGGTGGTCCTAAAACACCCAACCAAAAACATCTGTTTTGTTCCTCATGTCTCAAGTATCACATCTGTGGTGTTTCTGATGCCCTGGSATCCAGAGGTTTAGGGCATTACACAGATCTGWGTTTCATGCCTAGAAAACTGACACRCACTAACACAATGCTTTTCATCCCCTGTATTTGGGCCACAGAAGAATATACAAAATCCAGGCAAATATGGCAATCCAGGCAAATTTGTAATGAATTCTTCAGTGTTTGTGTTGTAAAGACTGGTGTTTTGATCAAGTGAAAGCTGCCTTCACTTTGGTCCCTTTGAGTTCAACATTGTGAGGGTCTAGCTGAGAAACTGAGAATTTCATTTTATCTTAAAAAGTGTTCTTAAAGCTATGTCTATAGTGTTGTGCTGCCTTGCTTTGAGGAACTGGGCATGTGCTGCATCTGCTTAGTGTTTCTACAGACTGTGCAGGATGATCACTCATCCAGAAAGAAACACTTTCCACTCCACGTGAGCATCAGTGGAAATGCAGATAATTTCAGAGTTGTTCCCTTTTTATCATAGAAAACTGACATTCTCTATGGACCTGCTCCAAAGCCTCATCGTGTCAGTGAAAGGACTTCCATTGAATTCAGTGTGGCTTGGAGTGGTTCCTAAAAATGGGAACAAAGCAGCAAACTTCACAAATCTTCTGATGTGGTCCTTAAAGCGAGAATTCAGACCCCATGGGGCAAAGGTTTGTGATTAGAAAGACGATTTGGCCTCTCTTTTTTCCTGAACTGATCCATTCAGGTCTTACTGAAGATTCATTCTGTTAGAAAAACCATATGCCAGTCAGCACAGGGGATTGTGAGTCTCTTAAATGCTACATTATGCCTCTTACTTTTCAKTATGGGATGAGATTTGATTAAGGCAGTCAATGACCCTGTGCTTAGAAGCAAAAGGAAAAAAAAAAAAGCAAAAAAAAATCTAATGGAACCATAGAGCTAAAATATGTTGCTGAGAAGTGAAACAATTGAAGGTGTGGAGGGGAGAGGAATTATCACAGCACTCTTGGCACTGAAGTGGTGTCGGGAGGCTTTTACCTGCCATAAAGCATATGCTGGCACTATTTCATCCTCCACCTTGGCCATATTGCAGACCCTGTTTGTGTAGGAGAGCTTCCTTCACGAGAGCAGAGGAGCACACGGATGCCCACACGGCAGAATCCCAGGCAATCCCAGGCAGAATCCCAGAGCAGCTGCTGCTCTCAGGGGCCCAGTGCCTGGTCATGGCTGCACTCCTACACCTTCCTCAGGGAGGATTTTAAAGGTACTTAGGAAATTAAAAGGAGTTGTACCTCCATGTCCCTTCGTGCCATTGACAGAAAACCACTTTTATTTCCTTTCCTTCTCTCCCTCTAGACCTTCTGCGTGTCCCCCAAAACTTAGTGCTGCACTGGAGCGTGTCAGAGCCCATTGGGAAGGGAAAGACTGCTCACTGCACAACTTTCTGTCACGACTCTTTCAGCATTTGCCTCGAGTGCAGTTTGGCTTTATCACTCCCTGGGCTCAGTGTAGGTGCCTGACTCCCCAGGCACATGACGTGAACCGTCGTGTTGACGTGTAGAGCCTCTTCTCCAAACTGCTCCATATAAGTCATTCAGCCTTTTAATTTGATTAGGAGGTTAATTTGCATGGCACTGTGTGTATTCATTTACTGGAATATGTATACTATGAAATGTATGATGTAAGTTAATCCAAAGCTAAAGAGGCCAATAAAAGCCAGTTCCTTAAGGAGGGAGAAAAAAGAGCAGAGCTCAATGGAAGAAAAGCTTGGTCCCAGTCCAGAGTCCTGACTCATTGTTAGCCTCCAGAGCGTCCTGACTAGCACCAACGTGTCCTGGAAGCAGCGCGATTTTCCTACCGTATTAACGAAAAAATAATAAAATGAAATGCTAAAACAATAGGACATACCAGAAAAATTTCCACTGAGGAATGGGGCTCTGTAATAAGCTCATGTCAGAATGATTTCCATCCTGTTCGCAGAGTCTGAGCRTTGTGGGAGTGACACGACTTTGTGSAGGCTGGGGAAAAGTGAGCAGCTCTCGTAGGTGTGCAGATTKTTTCTTCTGTACCAAGGGCTTCAGAAAGCTGGGAAACAGAATGTGAAATATATTTCTGTTAATGGGAGCCACCCAGTCAAGAGGGAGCACTAGGAATGTGCTGTATAGCTGCAGAGCAGCATTGAGACCTCATGGAAATCTGAAAAATGCTTCAATGGCTTTCTACCCGTGTCTCTCCATAGCTATAATCTCAAAAATATATATAATTTGGAAGTGACGGCGTCCTGGAAGCTTGACTAGTGTGAGCTCACAGTTATCTTTTGCTTGATCCTGTGAAATAAATTATAAGCAGCAAATCCCAACTGCAGATAAATTCTTCTCCATCTGTTTTCCTATAAGAGAAAAAAATGTAAAATTGCTTTCATGCAACAATTGCACAAGCAAGTCATAAGCTTAGAGACGAAGGAGAAGAAAGCTAGAATGCTTTCTGGTTTAGTGCCAAAGATTTTTAAGATAAAAATTCTCTGAAAGTAACTGCAATAAACCAATGACTGCTGAGCTTAAACAAACCTCAAGTCAAGTTACATTCAATTTCACTTAAATATTCCTTACGAGAAAAAGAAAACATAAATGCACAAAACCAAAATCTTTATGTCTTAATTGTCATCTTTTTCCCACAATGTATTTTAAACTGAAATGAGGTCATTTGGATTTTAGTAACCGGTCCAAGTACAGTGCAAAATATATTTCAAGGTATAACAAGAGTTCACATCCCAAAAACAAAGGAGTTAGTAAAAATATAAAACTGCATGAGACTGAATGCACTCACTGCCTAGGGAAGTATAGTCTTACCTGTCAGAAACAAAAAAGTTGGTCGACATCCATTACATAGACATAAAATAACCTCAGAAAGGGCTGCACAAAGCCTGAGAAAATACAAGCTGAACTTAGCAGAAGAGTTCCTAAATCGAAGCTGTTCTTTCTTTTTGAGGAATTTTGCTACACTTACAAATAAAACAGGTACAATCCTGTTTGAATCAATAATATTTGTAGTAAAAGTGACAAAAGATGCTTGTACAGTTATAATTACAGCTTGCAGGTCACTTAAATGCCTTGCAGGGACAGTCCATAAAGAGAATATGACCAGGCATTATGAATAAGGGCCTGAATAAATAGGAAAGATGTAAAAGTAAGGTTAATGAAAAATAAACATTCTTGTTAGGAAATGAGAGCAACAGCAAGAATAGGAGTGATCCAGAGYTTCAGGTATACAAGTGAGTGAACACTTACTGCAGACTTTGCGTAAGAGTATCTAGAAGGGATCTGAAAAACAAAAAAATTTAAATGTTTGGTGTTTACAAATGTTTGGCAGTTACATCTGCCCCTCTTTAATCACATCATGCTTATTTAGGACTTTGTAGGCAGTGAAGATTTTTTTTCCACTTTCATATTTTTTGTGTTTTTCAGTCTCTGTTAAATGTCTATCAGAAGTGCTCTAATCCCACTCGAAATCCAAATCCCAAAAATGCATGAAGGGAAGTAATCCAAATGTCAAATGCAACCATGAGCAGTTAGTCAATCCATCCAAGCAAAAGCAATCCGGCCACRTCCTTCTCTTTCCTCTCTGGAGACTCACGTACATCTAATAATAACCCACCACGGGCACCTTGAGGAAAGGGAGGTGAGGAGGAGCTGGGAGTTTTGACCCCCATTCTAGAAAACAAATTGGGTCCAGGCATTTTGGTGAAAGTGCATCAGGTGGTGACAGCCCAGTGTAGAAGTTTAAGCGAATAATCTGAATTACACCTGGAGATCAGGTGGAGCAACACGTGTGAGCACCTCGGGAGACTCTAACAACCCCACGCTACACATCTGGAGTGTTCCTGCTGTCCTGCAAGAGTCTCTTCTGCATGATTCCACTTCAACCTGGTGTTGGAAGAGCCATGAAAAAATGGGATGAGTTTTTCTCCTGATAAGACAGTCTGTTCATGGCTCGTGGGTCTGTGTCTCCACTGCCCTTGCCCACGCCCTCCCCAGCAGCAAGGGGTGGTGATGGCACCCATCTAACTCCCCTGAAGCCCCAACTAAAGTGTGGGACCATAAATACGCTTTGGCAGGACGTATTTAAGTGACAGTTTGGGGGGAAAACACTTGGTTTTCTGCTGACAAGCTCGCTCCAAAGACACTGTCAAAATTAACTGGTGTGTGGTGGCCACCGAGGCAGGAGCCGCTCGCTGTCTGGGGACTTGGTCTGGCGAACACTTTGTGGAGGTGATTAACCCCAATGAGCTGACCAGGGCTGCTCTCATGTGTGAAGTTAAGTATATGCCTGCCTGCAGGATGAGGGGCTTTATGTGTTTATACCTCGTGTCCTTGAAAATTTAGCTTTCATGTGCAGGTACTTAGTTAATGTGGTTTGTTTCCGTGCGTGCATCCCTGGACGCGAATTCWTTATGGATCTACCTGAAATTGTCTTTTGCAAATGTGTTGGTTTCAGTTGGTAAGAAAGTTGTTCCTGTTTGTGCTGCTGGGCATTGCTTTTGTTCATTTTCCTTTGTAGGGGCTGGCAGAACACTGGCTGCAGTTCTCATGTGATCATTCTTGAAATTGCTTCGTGCTTGGACAAATGTGTAGGTGTTCTGTGCAACTTCTTTAAATAGTAAGTGAAAACAGTACTTCAAGAATAAAGGAATAAACCACAAGATTCTACTGCTTTCTGCCATTTTTGTCTCTCATTCATTTAATGAGCTTATTTTCACTCCCTATCTTTCATCCTCCACTCTATAGTAACAAGTTTTTCCTTGATTTCATTGATCTTCCTTGCCCACAGTGGCCTTTTTTAATAATTTATTCAATATGTTTATTCTTCTGAAAGTACAGGCTGCCTAGAGAGGTTGTGGAATAGTCATCACTGGCTCACCTAGACACCCACCTATTAGGGATTATTTAAGGATAAGGAAATCAATCCCTCTGTGATTCATGGGGTGGAGGGGATGGATTAAATGACCTTGTAGAACAGTCCCCCCTAATTCAAATTATTCTGGTTTGGCTTATGTTTCTTTTTTTGTTGGATTTGGAGTTTTGTCGTTGTTGGGKTTTTTTTTCCTTCTTTTTTTTTTWAWTTKKTTYCYTTTTTTTKKTYYWAAWTYYTTTT